>OU383773.1:115749799-117207299 GCA_910950805.1 Acrocephalus scirpaceus scirpaceus
AATCACATCAAATTCTTCTTTGCTGTAGAATGCTGCATGTTGCTGATGAATGTCTGCTTCTTAGCAATAGCATTTCTTAATAGAATTGACCATAGCAGTAAATAGAAATTGTCTGTTAAAGAAATTTAAACTAGCACTTAACTTGCAAGTCATAGAGGTTTATACTGATAAATGGCCCATTTAAAAATCAGGTAGGGTAGAGCCCAGATAATTTTCCTTCGCAACTTACTGAATTTAGTCTTAATATCTCAGGACTCTGGATGTTACAGACATTCCTTTATTTTATTTTTTTCTTCAAATTAAATTCAAGGAAACAAGATAGAGCCATGTTCTTCAGGAGTTGAAACCTTCACAAAGGTTTCTGTCTCTCTTATTGCAGAGCTTACAGAATGAAACCCAAATTTATGTTTCTCGATTAGAGATGTAGGATTTAATATTTAGCATTTAAGCTTAATTAATTTTCCCAACATTTAATAACAGCATTTAAATTAGCCTGGTTTTGATGGCTAATTATCATGAATTTATGGCTGCCTTGACATTTCTAATACACTAATGATTACAGTGAAATCACTTAAAAACTTTAGTACGTTTTAGGTTGTTTACTTATGAACTGTTTATCCATCTGCTTTAAGTGAGAGCAGTGTGGCAGTAGGGGCTGCAGGTACTCAGTGTTCTGCTGTTAGAAATAGCTTGTGTCAGCCTCTCATCTGGCAAATTGTCCAGTAGTCCAGCAGGCATTTTCACCTACTTGTAGTACCAATGGGGAAATTAGTAACTAAATAAAATTTCTCAGCTAGCCCAAATGCAGGTGTGGAATATGAAACATTTGTGTGTCTTGACTCGCTCAAAATCTTGCAGAGTTTTTGGCAAACGGAACTCGAGTGAAGGATATATGGTTCAGGTTTCAGTTGTCGTGGCTTGCCTCTCTGACATTTACAGTCCAAATCTGACAGGTAATTCACTTTTTCATTTTCAGCAGTCTAAGTATTTTCATCACAAACTGGGGTATTTCCCTTTCTTTATCCACAGCTCCCTAATGAGAATCAATTATATAGTTAATTAAGTCATTTGAAAAGCAGTGGCTTAAAACTTGGTTTTGTTCAGGGACTTCTAGCCTTTAATAAGTTTCATCTGGTAATAATTTCTGACTGTTTGGCTTGTAATATTACATCAAACTTTGTCTTCTTAGCAGATCTTCTGTCATAAAATTCTGGAGAGAACTATGGTTATATTGATACGTTTCTAGGACTGCAAATGCTACGTTTCTTTTCCCAAACTTTGACACAGGAGTGGTTTGTTAGAATACCTGCATGCCTGCTTAAACTAATTTGTCTGTGGATTTTAGTTTGAGGATTTTCTTATTCTTAAAACAATGACAAAACCAACAACAGAAACCCAAACAAAGAAAACCAAATCACAACCAACAAAACAAACACATCCAACCATCCTCTTCCAACCCCAAACTGGACAAACCCCAAACTATAGTTAAGAATTTCTTTTTTTTAATATGGTAAAAATTAAACATTTTACTCTTCTTAGGACATCAGAATAACTTACAGAATAAATGTTATTTTATGCTATGTACATTGTAATAAGGATAACATAAAATTACTAGTAATTCCACAGAGAACAAGAATGGAAATTTGTAGCTACATCATTTCTTGTAATGCTTAATTTATGAGATGTAAAGATAGGGTTATGAACTGGAAGCTGCACAAGTTTTCAATACCAGCCACATTCATACATTTACTCCTCTGAGACGCAGTTGAACTCATCTGAGGCTGAAGTGTACGTGCCAAGGAATCATGGTCAAATACTCAGGCTCATGTCAACAAGCTGTGGTTGCACTCACTTCCATCAGCCCTCCAGAGCTTTGTTCTCAGAGGATCTTCTGCTGCTGCATGGAGGCTTCTGTCACTGTAGTGACTTTTTGCTGTTTGTTACCGTCAGTTTTACATAGCCCATTTAGCTGTAATGGATGGATGGATTTTAAAACCATCTGCAGCTGCTATTAATATGATTTTTCAGTGTGTGTATTTCCACAAGCTTTTGGTAACAGCTGTTTGAGCAGAACTCTTTTTGATTTACTTCCTTTCTATTTAATTTTACAGTAACATTTCCTTTTTCGCTTCTTCTGGGTAATATTTGACTATCAGAAAATGTCAGTCATAAATTTAAAGAAAGTCCTTTGCAAATGTCCAGTGAAGTATTTGAATTTTAAGAGAAAGTACTTAGTGTACATTCTGTGTCAGCAGTTTAAAATCAACACAGCTTATTTTAGTGGTATTTCTGTCAAGAGCTTACCAGAACACCAGTGTGTTACTATAAAAGCTCCCTGTTTTATTTTAATTACATGTGTGTGTGTTCTTTTGGAAAATAAAAGAAATTATTTACTGTTAAAGTTGTACTCAGCCTATATTTATTGGGAGATTTAAAAATACTCTTGCATTTTAACAACTTCCTTAACAATCATATAGTGTGCTTTCTCCTTGATTACTCTTTGATGTATGATGTGTATATCTAGGTAATAGAAATACTCTCTAATTAATTAAAATATTATACAAACTTAAGAGATATGTAGGTTTTAATGATTAGAGATTATTGCTGCATTTACACATTCCATGGAGAAGAATTTTGCCTGATGTGCATTTCTCTTCCGTTGTGCAGGAAGTACCTTCAGTTAATGTTTTTAAAACTTGGGATATGCAGGAAAAATCAGTGACCACTTTAAAAACAGTAGGCTGAAAGTAATGGTGCTATGTATGTTTGAAACAATAGAATATATTTGCCCATTTTTGCATTCTAGAATGACTTTTGGTAGTTTTCTTTGAAGTGATTGCCTTTCTAGACATTTGTGGTACAGTGATGTCAATTTCAACTCTTTTAACTAGAGGTTGGAGTCCCCAAGAGAAAAAATAGATTTTGTTGTAGCCTTCATAATGAGAGTATCCAAGAAAAGGAGAAGTGTGGAGGTTTGAATCTTTTAAGCAGCAACTTTTCTTCCACAAGAGTCATTCCTCTTGGACTGAAACAGGATTCCCATGCTCTAGTAGATGTACAAGTTCTTGGTTAACATTCTAAACAAGTGACAAGGATTTTTTTTTTTTAATTCTTTTCTTCATCTAATATTTTTATGTAGTTTAATCAATCTATTTCCCATTTATATTGTGGTGAGGAATAATATAACATTTTCAATTAAAAACCTTCATCATTTAGTGATGATTATGCCAGTTAAATTAGTTCTTGATGTTACAAACTAAATTGATTGTAATTAAAGCACTTAGTAATAGGAAATAAATTGAAATCCATAGTTTCTTTTTTCTGTAAGGAGGTTTGGCATTACTGCCACTAGGGTTATATTGATCCTTCTTCCTTTGTGTCTCACCACTTTGTCAGGATACTGTTTTCATATTGTTTGGTGTCCTAGTATTTTTCTTTTGGCATTAGGAATTTCTAAATAGCTCATTGCTTTGTAAAGCCTTCTTCTGCAAAGGCAAAAGATGTGGAAAGATCACAAACAGGCTTTACATCTTACGTGTTTGAGCAGGAGTGTGTGTATTCTAGACTATGATCTAAGGAAAACATCATGTTTGGAGACAAACTCTCTTTAAGAGCAAATGATGCTTTAAATGGAGATTCTGTTTTGAGACCAGAATATAGGTGTTTCTTCTAGTACCTTCAGTGTGCTGACTGGGTAAGATTAATTATAAATCAGTCTTAGGGGTGTGGCTTTACAAATGCAAAAACCCAGGATATTTCTGTGATGTCTCTGAGTTCCAGAATTCATCTTCTGACTGCATTCTGGTAAAGTAGCTGGTTTAAATGGCAGCGCTACAGAGTATGGGGAAGAAGAGGATGCTGGTTTACAGCCCAGCTTTTTGGGTTACAGTCATGACTTTGATATGCATTGTACTGCTTCAGCTGAGGAAACTCCCCTGGTTCCTCTCTCAATACTATTGGTAATAAAACTTCCAGATTTAGTACTTTTTACTGCTAGCCAAAAGACAAAAGAATGCAAATTCTCCCTTTCAAGTCATATTGTCTGTTTTCACCACAGGAGATCTTGTATCTCTCTGAAAGCCAAACAAGTATTGTGGCAGGATACCTTGTTGACTATACCATCAAATGTTGCCACTTTTCTTACCTTAATATTCCCAGCTATTGCTAGTGATCATCAACGCTGAAGCAAGGGTTGATTGTTTTTCTAAATACGACTTTGCAGCATTGCTTGCATTAGTTTCTAACTTGTCGTGCTTCTTCAAGTCTGACCTGAATTTCTTGGGGATTTACAGATATGTTATATTAAGGTACCAGCCAGACTACACTGAAATGACATACAAGTCTAGCTTTTTTTGACAGGTGGAGTGCTTAACAGTTCTACTTTCTAGTCTTGTTGTTTGAAAGGATCAAAAGAAGCTTGATAGTCTAAAACTTAGCACTACTTTGCTTTGAGGAGAAAGCTGTCTGTTTTCACATCATCTAAAGCCAAATAATCCATTACAAAACCGGAGACATTAAGTCTTTCTTGCTGAAACATTATTTGAAAGGCTAATAGTAGAACAGGAGATACATTTCTGGAATAAAAGTTAACAGCTTGAAAATGCTGTCTTGGCTGGCTTTGGCTTATGTAGCAAAAATGTTAAGCCCCTCCAAAGACAACCTTTGATGACCCATATGCTAATACTTCCTGGCTAGCATTACTCCTGATTACAGAGGAATCTAATAACCTTCCTTGGCAGAGATTGCCATCTTCTCCTGCCACCAGTGATCTCTAATGGCAGCACTGAGTGGGTGGGTTCATGGGAGTCCTGCACATTTTTGCACTGTTCCATAAAGGTCTGCCCTGTGTGGTTTCATTCAAAGTGTGCTTTTTTGGAATATGGCATTAGTATTTGCCTCTTCAAGTTTCAAAGATGATGTAAGAATTAATATTGCAGTTTAAGAGCTTTATTTTGCTCACCTCTGCTCTAGGGGTTGTAGAAAATGATGCATGGATACATAAGATGATTTCTGTCTTGAACCATACTTTAATCTTGTGACAGGATCCATTCACATTTTATAGTTTGTTATTCTTCCTAAATTCTTATTCCTATATTCCTCTTATTAATACTGTTTTATTGTTACTGTTTTAAGGAAAGGCTTTTCTGAAATAAAGGCTATATGTATGTTTTTGCTAAGCTGTGGTTTCTTCATTAGTACTTTGGAAAGTACCTTCTCTAAAGTATGCATTTAAGAACTACTTTTTTGTGTATAGCTAACAGATTGTGAACATCAAAATTCCCAGAGGCAGCACTTAGTTTAAAAAATAAACACCCCAAAAAACCCCCACCCAAACAACCAAAAACCCCCCAACACTCAAACCCCCTTATCTGGGTAATTTCAAGTACTTAATTGCAACATTTCCAGAATATTTCTTCATCTGTCACAGTGATTCTTATATGATGCACTACAGAAATGGGGTCAGGTTAAAGAATTGATCTCTGCATCAGATTTTGAAAGGTAAGAGGAACTCCAGGCAGCCTTGCCTGGTTTGTTTTTCAGAACATCTTCAATATGAGGAGCATGTGAAGGCTAGGTCATGGTTTATGAGAAGTCACTTGATACTGTCTTTCCATGGAATACTTGAAAGGCTTTGCTGGAGTATCACTTGCTCTATATACTTGAAGGTGTTTTCAAAGTTATTTTTTATGCCACAGCATAACATTTACCTTGAATGCTTCCAGTGGGGGATGAAAATGTTAATCTAGTGAGAATATGTTCTTCTGAGAAATACAGTTTTAAGTAACATCAAGAGGACATTAGGGGAACCTGTTACATCTGAGAAGTCTTACAAATTGTTTGCAGTCTCCTAATGAGTCTACGGGATATAATTTTTACATGACCTATAATCCAAGTCCATTTCTCTTTCTCTACTAAGTTTCACACTTAATAAGTCCAGACTTAACAGAATTTGACATAAATGTTGTTGTTCTCTTTAACTTCAAATCCAAATTTAATTTGATGCAGATGCTAGAGTGGGTAATATATTTAGTGCTCTGTTCCCACACAATGAACCCCCATGTCACTTATAAGATATTTGATGTCTGATGTGGTTTCCTGTCTGCTTGTGGGAAATGTTTTCCTTAGGAATTAATGTCTTATGGAGAACCAGATGAGCTCCAATATGTGCCACAGGTTTCAATCTATTGTCCTTTGCTAGAAATCTGATCTTTCTATAAGTGCCACCTCTGATTAAATGCTGTAAGTGGAAGATACTGAATGAGCAGGATTAATACCTCCTTGGGCTGTAAAACATTCTTTATTCTTTCATAATTTTCTAGCTGTTTCCCCATAATCTGTAATCTTTCAAATCTAATAAGGCTCCTCTTGCAATTCATTGGGGCTTCCTTAAAGTGGTTTGAAGAACCTAAGGTCAAAAGAATGAAAACTCACATAGGTACTGCATGTTTAGGTTTTATGTATGTGGAAATTAGTTAAACGTACAGTGCTTTCCATAACTTCATAGGAACATTTTGTATTTTTGATAGATGAGAAGGAAAACTGTGTAGTGTTTTGTCTTTCAAGTGTGTCTATGACAGAGAATTGTCTTAATATTTTTCCAGTGAATTAGATATGTTTCTATTCATCTTGGCTACTCTAAATGTACTTTTCTTATCTGAACTTTTGCCACTTTCCCTGAGTCTGTTTCTAAGAATGGTTCATTTCCATGCAAAGGAGAAAGAGATCTTTTAATTGCAATTAGTGAATCTGGTTTTGGCTGCTGAATATTAAATTAAATGAAAATCTTAATTTTAACTTCTTTTCTACATTTTACTTATTTTTATAATTAATGCCTGCTGCAGACGGTTTGCATTTTAATGTAGAAAACAGAATCAGTGCATAAAAAGAAAATAATAATGTCTGAGCCTTAGTTGTAATTTCCCCACACAGAGACAGTAATTTTTTTACTTGAATTAAAGTTCTTTTCCTTAGAATAATAGTGCTTCAAATTGTCACACTTCTAAATGTGAGCTTTTTACTAGAAAGTCATAGTTAAAATTCCCTGTGTCTGATTAGTTTACAAAATATGTGTTGAAAGGTAACGTAAAATCAGTGTGTATTAATAAACAAGTTTAAAGGTGAGATTTGCTTGCCCTGTTTTTGATTGTCTGGAAGTGAAGACAATTGACTTTCTGATTCAAACTGTGAGCATTGTGCTCCTTGTTCTGAAAAATTTTGCTAAATGTTACCATACTTCACACGTTATATGCATATGTACACACACATATAGGTATAAATTAAATACCTCTGTATTCATTCATGCATGCATTCTATGTGTTGCTCTATGCTCTATGCCAAAACACAAAATGGAAATTAGCACATGGAATAACTGTACCTGAATTTGCATGTGCTCCTCCCCAAGAGTAGCCTATGCTGTGATCAAAATATCCTGTACCTTTGCAGCTGTTCGTCCTTTTACAGGCTGCTCAAATGGCTTAAATTTAGTCAGCCAAGTCCCAGATGCTCTCTTTAACCAGTAGAGTAATTAGATGTATTTCTGTTATGTCAGAAACTTTCAGTTTCCAAAAAAAATCTTAAAAATATTTCCAGTTCTGAGTATAATGAGAGGTGTTTTAAATGTACTGCATTGAAAATATGATCCAAATGATTGACTTGCTATTGAACAGCAGATCACCTGTTTTCTACCTGCAGGGCTGCCCAGTTGTTCATGTTTTTATAATAATGCAGATCACAGGAAAAATTATCAATTACAGAAAAATTGCTTTATCATTTGCACTTCTATTGAGGGTTTATTAATTATCTCAAGAACTGTAGTAGTTGGTTGATAAAGCATTTTGTTTGATTTTCAGCGTACAATTATGTTAGTGCTCACCCTTTGTTTTATTAAAGTGCTTTGATACCTTTAAACTTTTTGTAACTAAATTTAGTTTTTTGTAGAAAATGCTTACTTTCAAAGTCTGAAACAACAAATCCTAAACAACTGATATTTCACTATTGCCTAACTGGAATGAAACATTTTAATGTTTATAAAAGTTCTGTTCTGTTGATATCCTGGTGGTTTGTGACAGGTGCAACATATGCAGTTTAAGGAAGAGGCCAAACCAGTGCTCGTCTGCTACTTTTAATTTGCAAGTTTTAATGAAACTATATATTTTTTATGTTCTAGGCATACTATTAAACTTTAAATTTTCCTTAAAGGCATTAGCCTAATGGAAATTTCTGAGAGGAAGCTTTGGCCATGAATCACTACCCTAGAAAAGTTTTGAAACACCGTCTGTATCTAAAATTCTGTGATTTTGGTAATGACTGTGGATAGGAAGTTGAATATTTACACTAATGAGTGATCTCAGGTAGCAGTCAGCTGCCTTTTTGGGTGCTTCCCTTATCTGACCTGATGGGTCTTGGGTGCAGTGATATGCCTGCCCAGGTTTGGGTGGTTTCACCCTGTTAGGTGTTCCGTGTCCATGTGAGGGCACTGCAGCTTGTGGCACAGATGTGGAGAAGAGCTGCATGGAGAGGCTGAGAGAAACAGCAAGGCTTTAGAGATATAGCTGCAGGTAAATCTACTAAGTATCCTATGTTATTAAATTCCAAAACCAAGGGAAGTGATTTTTATTTCTTGAGAAATATGAAAAAGTGAAAGTATGTGGAGACTTCACAGTAATTTTATGCTAAGATACACTTGGCAAAAATTAAACCCAGAAGATTATACAGGTTTGTTATTGCCTTTCTTGTATTGCTGGGCACTGAAATTATTTAGGAACATATATATATAAATCGTTTATCTTACCATGTCAAATTTGGAGTGGTGTACATTTATGGGAGTGAAAGCAAAATGAATGCATTAAATGCCCCCCATCCATGCCACATTTTTTTTTCTCCTTAACTCATTGACAGGCAGAATAAAATAGTGATTTTCACTCTTCCTTATTCTTTCTGAATCAAAGCAGTCTTAAAATCAAAAGCTGAAATTCAGGCACTGAATTATAGTTTAAATTATAGCAACACCTGTAGAATTAGTTTTTCTGCATGGGCAAATTAAACATAATATCATGTCCCCAACCCCCAAAAGGGCTGCCAGAGCTGTGCCAGGCACAATCAATTTCCATACTGTGGGGCTTTAAAAAGTTCTGCTGGGGTGCAATTGAAGCCACTACCCAGATTTTTTTTTCTGCTGATTTCCTGTATTAGCTCTCCAGAGAATATATTAAAGTGCTGAAGCTTAAAGAGCTTCCATGTTTTCAAGAGCTGGGAGGATATCTAACATCAGAGTGTTATTTACACACCAACCCAACTGTTTCAAACTGTTTATCACTGGGGAGCAGAAATGGATTTTTAAAATTTTAAGATAGATCTGTTCTCTTACTGTCTGAAAGAAAATTCATTATTCCATTAGGAAGGATAGTGCAGGTACTGAATGGTTACAGGATTTAACCCTGCTGTTCCGGGTAACATTAATTAATATGATTTCATGAATCCTATTAGAGCTGTAATACTACCTGTTCTGCTGTACTCTGTAGTATGAAACAGAGCTCTGTGTAAAAATACTGGAAATTTTGTTATTGCTCCTGTTAACGTAATGTAATAAAATTGTCTGATCCCTACCCTCAGACTCACAGTCCTTTGGCAGACTTAGTAAACTGCCACAAAAGCCCCAAAATCACATTATTATCTCTCAAGAGGTGAAACAATGTCTGTGTTGTTGTGCATAGTGCAACTCTTGCTCTGTTCCAGCCAGTTAATTTTCTTCATGTATTTATATTAATTGGGCAGAGGAGGAAATATTTAAGGTAGTTGTCTGAAAAATCTGAAATATTATGTTACTGCCTATCATTGTAATGGAGGTATTATTTTGGTATTTCTTTTGCTAAAATAGCTGATTTGTATTAATTGCAAGAAGGAAATGTACTCTTCTAAAGCTGTTTTACTTATCCCAAGAACTAGGAATTCGCAGCCTCTAAGAGGCATCCAAAATATGCCAATCAGAGGAATTTCTTGCATTGTTTTGAAAATGAAATTTTATAATCCCATATGGAGTGATCAGGGCAAGGATATGTGCATTTAAAAGCAGCACAACGTGTGTCTCACAGCTGCAATCACCCCCACCAGAAGGGTGTGAGGCTGTTTCCAGGTTTCTCCCACATAGGTTCAGTTTCCTTCTTGTAGGTTTGAACTTCTTTCTGTTTTTTCTTTCTTTGTTCTAGATATTGATTGGTGAGGGTTGGAGAGGTGGTTTTTCTCTTATTTTGTGTACTTTTATTTTGTTTACTTTTATTTTGTGGTTTGTTTGGTTGTTTTGGGTTGTTGTTGTTGTTGTTGTGTTGTTGGTTTTTTTTTTTTTTTGGTTTTGTTCCCTCCAAGTAGATTCCCCATGTCCATTTTTCTTTTGATTTCTGTAGGCTGTGATTACATTGGGAATATGGAGGAACAGCTAACCATGACTGTCTTGCTGTAAGAGCTGGATTTCTGTATAACCTGTCATATAGCTCAATTGAGGAGGGATATCCTAGAGGAGTTTTGTTAGTGCTACTGCAGGGCTTTTAAAATTATCATACAGTGTTCTCTAGAAGGGTGATGAATTTCAGTGACAATTTCAGTAAATCAGACAAGACATTTTCAGCTGTTATTCTAAATTTGATGCCCTTATTCTTTGTGGGATTTGGGCATACAAAGGGCTCTTTTAAAAGGAAAGAAGTGGCTGCAGTTCCACAATTCACAACACTGAAAAAAAAAAATTGAAGGCTTTGTATCACCTCTTAAATGGTGATAAATGTAACAAATTTAAAGAAAGTAGATTAGAATGGAATAAGAAGCTGTCAGTTCCAGAATGACTGTAATTATGGGAAGGGAAGTGGAGTAGGGTGAGTTCTTTAGGATGTCTCTAATACATGGATTGCTTTGTTGAGTGTGCCATCCAGAATGTTGCCTTCAGAGCAGCCTGTTGACAATGGTTCACATGCAGAGCCATGTGGCTAAGGAGTAGTTGCCAGAGAGGAAAAAATAAAAAGGGAAGGATATTTTTGTGTTTATTTTCATTTTAAACGTTGCAAGGATTTAATGTCATAACTGCTTCATTCTGGTTAAAAGAAAACGGAGTGAGTGTCCCTAATGGGACATGGGGAATTTATGGCATGGTGTTGAAACCAAGGTCGTGACAAGCAGCACTTCACACTATGTCTGTGGAAGCAGTTATGTTTTCAAAAAGAATGTTATGGGAAGGTCACGTCTTTGCCTCCCATCAAGATCCTTCTACAGTCCAGAATGCAATTTGTATTTAAAATTAGTATCAAATGCTGACTGTCCTTAGAGTGGCATAGCTGCTATAAAAATTAGTCTTTCAGTTCCTGTTTTAGAAACAATTTTTTTCCCTAGTTGCAAAGTCCCTGAATGATGCTGCCCAGACATCAAGGAGTTTATGCTTATACTTCTGGCTCTCTAAACTGGAAATATTTCATATTACTATACAACAGTTTCATCTCACACAAATGATCTTGTTTACCTGTCATGGTCTACTTTTTACACCGTCATTGCAACCTTCCTACAGTTATGCGTTGGTGGCAGAATAATTTCTGGATTCAGCTATCACATCCAATCAATTATTCTACATAAGGAAATAACTAATTTTCCCCAGATAAATGGCTGTCATGGTTTAACCCCAGCCAGCAACCAAATACCATGCAGCAGCTCACTCTCCCCCCCACCAGTGGGATCTGGCAGAGAATTGTAAGGGTAAAAGATGGGAAACTCATGAGTTGAGATAAAGACATTTTAATAGAGAAAACAAAATCTGTACATGCAAGCAAAGCAAGGAATGAATTCACTGATTCCCATGGGAAAGCACATGTTCAGCCATCTCTAGGTTGTAACTGTTGGTGTAGTGCCCTGGGGAGCCTAACACCATGACTCCAAATGTCCCCCCACTTCTGCCTTCTTGCCCCCATTTTATAGACTGAGCATGATGCTGTATGGTTGGAAATATCCCTTTGGTCAGTTGGGATCACCTGTCCCAGGTGTTTTTCCCTAGAAGTTCACTCCCAGTCTCCTTCCCAGCATGGCAGTACAAAAAGCAGAAAAGGCCTTGTCTCTGCATGAGTCCTGCTTAACAACCACAAAAATCTCTATATTATCAACCCTGTGTTCAGCAGAAATCTGAAACACAGCTGCCTACTACTGCCTACTACTCACCATGAAGAAAACTAACCCTATCCCAGCCAAAACCAGCACAATGGAGTCATAACAGTTCTCATGAAAGTGAAAACCAGACAAACAATACCCTAGGGAAGGAATCATGTCTCCATTAAGCAAAATTTCATTTTAGTTATTCACGTTTGAGTTCCTACACTCATGTCTAGACTGGATAAGTATGTTATTTTACATACTCCAATCCTTTTGCTCTCACTGGGTTTTGGGGTAGATATGTAAATTCTTTGCATCTTTGAAAAATAGTCTAATTTGATTTCTTGACCTTCAGTATTAACACCAGATTCTGACCACTTTTGAGTGTCTGACAAAGAGGCTTTGATTAAGAGGGTAAATTTCTTCCTGTCACAAGGCTGTTGAGATCCTTCAGTTCCCAAGTCTGAATTCAGAATATACTTTCCTACTGTAATATTTAGACCTTATACCACTGAGTATGTAATGGACTGTACTACTGGAAAATTAAATTAGCCTGTGATAATTCTTCAATTTATTTGCTCTTTCCTGGCCTATATGACACCCTTAATTTCTGTTTTAATATTCCAAAATGTATTTATGCGTAGTAACAGCTCAATTTCTATGTTAAACACGTAGATTCTATATTTAGAGAAGTCTTTAAGGTTGCTTGTTGCACATCTACAGTTTACATATAGTATTAGAGCTTATCTGAGTTAACCATTGAATTAAGCTTAGGGATTTCTTAGTCCAACTGGCAGATATGTGGAACTTTCCTTTCCTTTGTATTCTAGTAAAATGACTGAGAAAATATTTTCCCACAAAAATGCTATAAAACAGTTTGGTATGGATTTTTCCATTCTCCCCCTGTTAAATGACTTTATTTCTTAAATTCAAGGAATAATTACATGCTTATGCTAAGTATAAAATGCCCTTTGTATTCATGTGAAATAACTCCATTTCCCGTCTGCTAGAAAGTGAAAGGAAGTCAAGTTGTCAGTGATCACAAAGCACTCTGAGTTTACCTGTAGCCCTATATTACTGTTTATACTATTACCATCTTGATTCAGCATGATTATTGAGTGCTGCAGGTCCCTCTTGAATTTGTCTATTCCTGTATGTACCATGAATTTCATTTATTGTTTGATCCAGTTCTAGTCTACTGGGTATCATTAGATCTGTAGTTCAATACTTTGTTAGTTGTATCTGTGGTCTTCTTTTTGCTCTGCCACCTGATTTTATTCTGCTCTCATTGCAGTGGTACTATTGTGCTCCTGCTGCCGTTCTTCTGTGGTGTTTGAAGTGTTGGGACGCTTATCGGAGATCACTGTTGGGTATTAGCTTTGGGACAACATCATTCTTTTCTCTAAAAAAAGAAACCCAAAAACCCAGGAACATATTTGAGAGAATTTTTCTTACGTGTTCCCAGGTTCTTCATTAGTGTAAAAGGTCCTGCAGAGCCCTGGGATTTCATGGCAACAGCAAGCTGAAACTGCTCTATGGGCTGGCAGAAATAAAGCCATGAGACTGCCAGTGAAGTGCAGTGTGCTGTGAGTTCAGAGGTCCTGCCATCACCCAGTGGTGTGTCCAACAGTTGAAGTGAAAAAGAGTACAAAAGCATTGCCTCTTGCTGTGAGAGGATAGTTGAATTGATTTAGGTATGTCCCCAGCAGTTCGCTCTTTTAAGAACACTCCAGGGAATGAACATAACAACCTCCAAATCTCAAGCTAACCTGGATACAGGAGAAGAATTCATTATTTATTGTAATTTTTTTTTTTCTTCGAGGATGAAACCATAATATTTCTTGACTGTTTTTCATGTATATAGTAGCTGGTGCATTTTTTATTATACTTTGTTTTCTCTGATTTATTTGAATCTGTTTCATGGTCTTTGCATTAACATTTGCCAAGTAGAATATATCTAGAAAGAACAGTTGTAACCAAATATTTGATATATGAAAATCATTGAGAGTGGAACAAATCCCTCTGGTTTTGTCTGTAGACAGAAGCTATTCATCTCCTTTAATCTTGTGATAAGGTAATCTACGCTTAAATGGATAGCCTAATACCCTAAAAGAAGGTATCTCAGTGTTTGCTTCATATGGACTTGAATGAATTATGAATTTAAATGGTTTTTTTCTATTTGGTTCTTATACATAAGATTTTTAGTTTGAAGCTGCTTTCATTGCTTATAATAACATGTCAGAATATAACTGGCTCTCCACTTCAATACCAGAAGTAATGATCAGTTTAAGTCAGACATAATTCTGCAAAGTCCAATTTTTCATTTGATTCTAGTGTTCCTTTTTAACTCCATGCATGCCTATCCATAAACACTAATTTCAGTTTACTAATGGTATAAAAACTTTGGAATCAATCAGTAAACACAGAGTTAATCACTAAAAAATTGTGGCAATTGATCTCTTCTAAAAATATCTTCAAAATTATCACTTATATATATCTCAATTTGCATGAATTTGGGGGGATTTTTTAGAAGGAGAGGCCGCTAGTAATAAAGCAGAAAAAATTATCACTTAGAACCAGTGCTGTGACAATAGTAATATCTCCCTTTTACAATTTTAGGTATAAAAAAGTACACAGATGTAATAAAAAAACCCTAATGCATGTGTATGCATGACATGTAAGAGGCAAGTTAATGCAGCCATTTGACATGCAGTAAAAATGTAGATTTGTAATAAGTATGAGCTCCTAGGTCAACCTTAAGAGTTCGTAAAACCCAGCTGTTGACAGCTTGTAGCTTGTGCCTCATTGAAATGAATTATATTACACTAACTCCTAATTTCACAAGCCTGTATTTTGTTCTCTTTCCACAGGGCCTTTGCCTCCTTCATAGTAGCAGGATAAGCAGTGCTTGTATTTAAAAAGGAACTAAACTCTCTCTGTTTTTCCCATCTGACATGATAGTATTTTAAATAACATGCTTAGCAATATAGTTCAGGCAGTTTTGAATTCCAAACTTGATGACAGTACCAAGATCAAATCACATCTAGTTTTTACCTTTAACCGATTTGAACATGGTTCATAGTATATTTTGTTGTGTCTATGAGCTTACAGAAGAAATGAAATTTATGATTTATGAGCTCAATTCATTGTGTTGGCTTCTGAGCAACAAATTACATTTCACTGTGGTCAATTTGCGGTGTAAATATATTAAGTAGGTTGTTGATGCCAAGGATTTCCAGCTGTTATGACAACAAAAGAAATTAAAGATGTCATGAGGAAGACATAATGGGCTTCACTGGGCATGAAATACCCTTCTGCTGACTTCTGTAATTTTTGTTACAATTTCTGCTTGCAATTGGTAAGGTGAGAGGTGATTTATGGCTGATTATAATTGAGGAGCAAGTGGAAGGTGCCAGTAGCAATCAGAATGGGTTGAACAGAGAACATTTCCATGTTTATAGCACCTTGTGCTGCATTTCTGTGTGTCTGTAGAAGTAGTCAAAAGTCCTGGAGGCTTCAATATTCTTTCCCACATGTTTATGGTGAAGAAACCACAGGAAGTTGCTGAGAGCTGCTGCTCTTCCATGGGGAGATGGGTACAGCTGGGGAGGCTCCAAGCACACCTGTGTTGATTACTGGTCTCTACTGATCTCCTAGTTTGGATGCTACTTTTGGTCTCTGTTCCTGCATTGACTGGCTTCTATTACCCACGCTATTAATAGGATGCCAGCCTCTAGTAGTAAACGTCAATAACCTTAAAAAAAGGGGGGCATAAAATTTTGGAATTGTTAACCTCTTTCATTTTTTTTTTCTCGATGTTCTTATCTGTCTTACGTCCCTGCATTTTCTTTAAAGCATGACACTTCTGCTTTTTGATGTAGAAATAAGAGAAACAGGCAAGAAGGGGATCAAAAATGTTAAGAGCCAATGCAAAATAGTTGAGGGTTTTTAAAAAAAAAATTTAAAAATTTTGAAAGGAAGTTAATGTTTAAGTTATTTCCCATAGGTACCGTTTTCCACTTGGCAGGAAGCATATAAATGTAATGTGTAGAATTAGACTGGCAGTACAGCATAAGACACTGTACTCCAGGCCTGGTTATCCATGTGTCTCTACTGTTGGTCTCATTTGGAGTTTAAGGGTTAAAATTGTAGTTATATAACCAGCTATCTTATAACAGCTTAGCATGTGAACAACAGGAGCCAAAAATATGGATGATTGATTTAGTGCCTTATTACATTACATTTGTTACAACTGTCCTAAAAAATAAACTCCATGCTGGCAAGAGGTGCCAGATTGATAGCTCTGGAATCTTATTTCTCCATCAAGAGAATGTTTCTGACAGCAGGAGTTTGAAATCTCTCTTATTCCTCAAAACTCAGCCTAGCAGGACACAGTGCAGAATATAAGGAAGCAATTTTGTCCTCAAACCATTTAAGCCTTGTTTTTCTGCAGAGGCTGGAAAGTATTTGCACTGCATAGGGAAAGCACAGCTGCATGAAAGGTGCTGAAGTTGTGAGATAGAAGAGCACAGGATTATTACTGTGCCTGTGATTGCTGACTGTGGAGCAGAATAAGAGCGTGTCCAGAGCGGCACCAGCATCCCAACCCGTGGTGCCTTCCACAGTCCATGCAGAGAGTGGATTGCTCACTTGCAAAAGGACTCCCCATGCAACACCATCACGCTTTGGGGAGGGTGAGGGAGAGTAGTAGGGGAACAGAATAAAGGTGAGGGGTCTCCTATTATTTTCCTGTGTACACTGATGCTCTTGTGCTCTTAGTACTGTAGAGAGGAGGGCAAAACTCTTCTGCATAAGCATTTGTATTTATAGGTGTAAGACAGTGTATGAAACCCCTTCCTCAAGTTAGTGTATTTCTAACATCATAGTTTCTTTATTGACAGAGAAAATGTTACCAATTTTGGCCTAGAATCTTTGGCTTATTTTTATGTCTTCTAGTGGTTTATTTCAGAGTTGCATTTTCTTCAGTTTTGCGTGCACCTTTTTCACAGCACTTACCATTCTGCATAACGTAACAGTATGGTACGCTGCAAATAGGAATTGCAGCCGTGCAGTCTTTGATATAGGTGCCTCCTGATCAGTCAGCATTCTTGTAGTAGTTGGAGCACTGTTTCTAAAAAGTGTTGAGAGATTGTCTTGACTCAGTCTGTGGAGCACGCAGGAGTTATGCTTTGGGTAGTCTGTGTCTCTGCATAGCCTGCTGCTGTACTTGAGGAATTGACTACTGGCTTTGAGTTTTGTATCCTGTCCAAGCAGAATAATGCAGAAAAATGAAGGAAGGAAATAAAATTCCATCAATGATTTTATCTGAGTGGCTAAAGTTTGAAAAAAAAGTTCAGAAGAGCCTTTAAGATTAAATTTTCAGACGTGAATGATTGAGATGTGCAGATAACATGGACTTCAGATAAAGCTTAGATGGACTGAAATGTATTTAGTTCTGTGATAGTACTAGAGGAAATTGATGGAAAATATTTAGATTAAATAAGGAGTAGATAAAGCTGCAAAATATATTAAGGCACAAATCTTAAATTGGTAGAATGAAATAGATGACAGCTGCTGATAAGCTATTATTTATTGGTTCTACATATCAAAAATGTGCAGAGAGTTTTATAAAATTTAATTTTGCATTTTTCCAACAGGATTTTAAGTGAGTGTTCATTTCTACTGGAATAGAGTCTCATCTAGTACATCCCAGAATCCTTGACATTTCAACCTGAGCTTTACTAGCACTGCAGTACTGCCCAGGGTTGTTGTCTGTAATAAAAAAACTTTGTGTTTGAGGTACTGGAGAATAACCAGCAGATTTAAATAAGGAATTTGTTTTGTAATTTGGCTCCAGTCAAAAAGAAAAAAATATTTTTTTTCTAAAATGCTGGCTTTTCCATAAAGACCATCTGTCTCTCCCAGAGCAATAATAACTTCAAAGGGTTTGTCATCATTAGCAAAGCTTGGATAGAAGCAGTCAACAGGATGTATAATGTTTGTTCAGCATCCCTAATTCCACAAGGGACTAAACACATTTACTATTTTGTATTGAAATACAGGAGATGATGATATAAGATGAAAAGAGAGGATAACACAAGATATATTGCTCACATGTTTTATACTGAATATGCCAAAACATTACTAGCCATAATTGAATGTAAGTGTAAGACTGAATTCAAGATTATTGGTTAAATTCAAAGTTGAAGGGAAGCCAATCAGACTGATTTTTTTCAAATTTTATTAGTGTTTTTTTCGCTTTCTTAGCATTAAGATGCAGCATACTGTGTTGTTGTAATAAAATACACAGATTGTTAAAGATGAGTTGCTTGTAATATATTAGAATGATATATACATAAATTTCAGGTTGAAATTTCTTTTGTTCACTGTCCTCCTGAGGAAGAACTTTTGAACCATTTTAGTAACAAACCAGTAGAAAAAAAAGACTGTTGAGACTTTAATTGCTCAGTAGGAGTGTCTGTGAGGAGAAAAGTAATTTTTTTCAGAGAAAATTCTCTTGCTGAGAAGTAGCAGTCTGAAGGGGCTCAATGAATATTTTTTTCATTATATTCCACTGTTTAATTGGGACAGTTATCCCTCAGAGTTAAAATGGTGCCTTTCTCAGTGCAGCACTAGCTTTTACAGTTTGTTTCCTATAAGCATAATGACAATGGAAAGTGCCTTCAAATACCAGTGTAATCTTTAGAGTTATTTTGGAATGCTACTTGTTTGCCTGCTCACTTTTCTACGTTTGTGCCAAGGGATTATCTGCTAGTTTGAGTCTATTTGAATAGGAACTCACTGATCCAGGTTAAGAGAAATAAAACTCTGGACATCTCTAGATACTCAGGCTTTTACCATCTAAGAAGGCTGGTGGACTGGAAAAGCCAGATATTACTCTTCTGCTTTGAGAAGAAAATCCAAGCTCTACAGGAACCTGGAATAGTAATAAGCAAAATAGATTTCAGAAAACTTACTTTTCTCTCTCTCAGAGTTGAAGAAAAATTAGTTTGTATAGCATGGGGTTAAGAGTAAGATTATTCAGTGTGTGAAAAACCCTCCCCAATGTAGCCTTAAAAGTTACTTAGGTTTTTGAAAGGAGGAATACCGTAACAAGAGTTTGTATATATTTTTACTGTATTCTGCTAAAGCTCATTATTTCTGGCTTCTTTTTCAAATTTATAAAAAGGGGGGAGAAAAGAATCACTTTTTCAAATCAAAAAAAGGAAAATGTTTGTCTTTTTAAAATTTGTTCCAGGCATTTTCAGGGGGATGCCTTGACTGTGCAAAAAATCTGTCATTTCTACCAAGTGAATGCTTGAGTGCTAAGTAATTTTGAATCTGGACAGTGTTTAAAGATATTGTTCAGTTATACTTTTATGTTTTCTTTGTGATATCCTCCTAAATAATGATTTCTCTGTTAGTATGTTTCAATTTTTTGTGCATGTGAAAGTAGAGATATCTGGTTGCGTACATTAACTTCTTTGTTGGGATTTTCAGATGTTGTGCATCTGAGGTCTTTGCACTCCATAAATGTTCAAATTGCAACTTGTGAGTCAGGTAGGAAAGGAGAAATTCCTCTTTTTTACAGGTAAGGGAATGAGGCACAAAGAAATTGAGAACTCACTGTTAAACTTGTGGGTCTGCCCAGTCTCTGGGCTCTCTGGCAGTTGCACTCCCAGCTCAGAGACTTTCACTGCTGGGACCGAGACCCTTTCCCTGTGGGTGGCTCCAGTGACCCCACAGGTGCCTGCCTGACTCCCTGCACACCCCACACTCGCACAGTCAGACCAGGTTTCCCTCCCTGATCCAGCCCAACTTTCCCAGAGCAGAGCCTCAGATGACTCTTTCCATAAAGCCATTTATTCATGGTGCAGCAACACCGAAACAGCCCCAGCTGGTGCCTCTGGGGAGGACCCTCAGCAAAAGAAACCCAAGGATTTTATGCCCTCACTGTTTCTCTGTGCTCCAGTCTCACTCTTCCTCCGAGTCTTTGGCTCCTGCTTGCCTCCATGTCCATCCAGCTCGCTGGTGTCACTGGTCTTCATCTACTTTGTACTCCAAAAGAGCGCATTACAGTTCCTGCTGTATCTCTCAGTGTCCATTTCCCTGGCTGAATGTATCTTCATTTCCTTTGTTATTGACCTCCTGTCTCAGGCTCCCACCCAGAGCTCAATCTGCATCCTGATCTGCATCCTGATCTGCAGTTTGTGAGCCCAGCTACTTGCACCAGGTGTATCCTCAACATAGCTCCTCAAAGGGATCCTACTCTCTGAATCCCATCCATTTCACAGGGAGATAGGCACTTAAATATCCTTTTGAAAATGGCCATCTGATGTATTGTGAGGAACTCACAAGAGGACCATGGTAGACTACTGAGTTACAAACCTCAGTCTTCTAAATCTTGCCTTATTCTCCTGACTACTGCCTTGCCTTTCCTCTAGGAATGTTTTAATGTTTTTTCTTTTGTCTCATATTTCTCAAAGACAAAGACAAAAGAAAGGTTTTAGTGGTGTCTCTGGCAGAAATAGTTGAGGGTAGGGAAAGATATGAGGGAAGCAGGGAGAAAGAAATTCTTTCATATTCCCCTTTTAAGTTTCATTCTGACACACTAATCAAACTGGTAGTCTTCTACAGAAGTGTATGCCTGAATACTTCCGTCTTTGTCAGAGTTCATTTGGCTTAAGTGTCAGGGCAATGCTTTGCCAGTGGTTAGTATACTTAGTATTTCTGTGACCATGAAGCAACCTTCTATAAATATGTTACAGCAGTTGTATGTAGCTGTCTGAAGAAGTCTGTCTATGAAGATTTATTTGCAAATGTCCTTTCACCCTTTTCTTAACAAGCAGCTTTCAAAGTCTGTTTATATTTTTGGCAGAGCTGTGAGCTTTCTCTCAGGGCTGCTCACATTTCAGAGAACAGGTGACTTGCATACTTTTTCTTTATAAATTATGAGTAAATTACATTGCGAGTCCAATATAGAGCAATCATAGTTGACCATGCTATTAAACATGCTTTGAATTTCTCGTTGTTTATGAGGGTTTTTTCTTTTTGAGGGTTGGGGTTTTGTGATTTGTTTTTTTTTTTAATTTGTTTTGTTGGTTGGGTTTGGGGTTTTTTTCACTTGGAGATCTCAAAAGTAACTTTAACATATTTAAAATTATGTTTTTAGACACAGCTTCTCTCTTAATGTCTTTTGTTGTATTTCATATGCATTTTTTGAAGGGGATAATTCTCCTTTTTTTGCGTAAAATAATGTTCAGTAATTATTCCTTGTTACTAATGGAGAACATGCAGTGTTTAGTAACTAATGATACATGCAGCAACACACAGGAAATCACAAAACATCTTATCAGTCCAAGAAAATGAACTGCTCATTTCTCAACTGATTAAATGCTGTAGAACAGATTATTTTAGGATAGTTTTTGGTTTGCATTATGTCCTGAATTATTTGGATAGAACGTTGAGGAAGCAGTGTTAACAATCTGCCCTGCTTTGTGGCTCAGCGATGGAAAGAATTTGCCTTGTGGTGCCCATGGCTTAATTCCCTGTTGGAATCATCTGCTTGACTTCGTTGAAATTATGCCAGTGGATAATTTGGCCCCCTGATATTCCAGGAAAAAGAAGAATGGCTGCTGAAATCCACTAATATCACTGGACTTTAACCAAATACCTCTCCATGTGGGAGTGAGGAACGATAATATTTTTTAAAGGAGTGATGTGTCTAACTCCAAGGTCAAACGGTGTCATTTTATATTTGTGTACCAGTCAAAGCTTATTTCATAAAAGGATTAAGGCACTGTGTCATTTCTATAAAGTATTAGAAATCAGAAGGCTGAACAACACAATCAAATAGAAATAAAAGACCAGTTGATAGCACTGGAGCAAACTTGAAAAATGACACTTTGTCACTGTCACCTGAGAATTCAGGTGCTTGCTGCAGGCTCCTCCAGCTCCACAACTTTTGCATTTCCCTTTCACTGTGCAGACATAGTAGTTTTATTCCTTGCTCAACCTCTGAATCCCTCTCTCAAAAGGTGTTGTCTCCTTTCTGTACTGTGATTAACCACACTGCCTCTGATTGCGCACAAGTCACATTCTACCCCGGAAATGTGGCAATGTCTGTGAGGAAAATGGCATCTCTGTGCAGGGAATTAGTGTCCAGGAGAAATCCCTCAACAGTCCCTTCTTTCCAGTTTTCGGGATCCTCAGGCCTGGCATGGTGGGATTCTTTGTCTCCCTTACCCTTCATTATGATAGTAGCAACAGAAGCTGAAATAGGCAGGAGCTAGTCCAGCAGGCCAGGCAGTTTGCTCTCTAGCTGGCAGTGATCCTTCTCAGCAGATTCCTCTGCCTGAGAGGTTTCAGTCAACTCTCAAGCCTGGTTTATAGCTCTTCTCCCTTTCTGCAGTTTCAGAATATGAGAGACTGTGAGACATGAACTGCCTCTGAAAGTGTCAGAAGGGCATAGGGTGCTCAGGCCATGTAACAGCATCTAAGAATATAATCCTAAAGCAGGAACACACACTGGTTCTGTGTATGCTATTACTAGCTATAGTATAGTTGTGAGAGATCAGATCACAGAGATCCCCAGATTAGCAGTTTGCACAGAATTGCTTTTGTTTCCTGTTCAGAACTAGACTTCCTTATGACATGAAGATAATAGCTGTTATCCTGCTGTTTACACCGTAGCTCAGATACCAGTGCTTAATGGAAAACAGTCAGCATGCTGGCAAACACTTAGATTTTAAGATGACTGTAATGGAAGTTATCAGTCTCTTCAGAAACTTGGAAGGGAAAATCCAGAATTATTTCTACAAAGAAAACTTCTCATTTGTAGACTATCAAAATGATCAAAATAACATCAGTATTTTCAGTATTCAGGTTTAGACTATGTATAGCAAAAGTATTGATGAGTCTGTTAGTAGTACATAAAAAGTCCCTAAGCAGCCACTGACAGTGTACATCAAACAGTAATAATGACATATCTTGATAGCACACAAACACATATCATAGAAAGAAATGGCTCTCAAGGTCTTCATGCACAGAAGCATGAATAAGTTGAGTTTTTAAAAGTATGCAAGAAGTGTATGACTTGAAAATAATAATTTTTTTAAAAAAGTAATTTTCAAATATATCTGGGCACAGTCTGCTCACAATAAATAAATAAATGTATTAAGCTGGTTAATAGATACCAAATCCTAGTGCTGGAAGGCAAATCCAGGTGTCACCAAATTCTGCTTCAGACTTTGTTTTTACGTGTATGTGTTGGAGAGTTGTTCATTAACAGCTGTATAAAGAGGTTTAGAGCAAATCAGTAAGGTTAATGTTGTGTTCTGTCCTCTGGGCTCACATGTGCCTGGTTCCTTCTGTGAATTAACCTTGGAATGTGCTGTCCAGGACCACGTGCAAATGCTTTGCCTTTGGCTCACAGAGGTTGAATCCAATACTTGATTGGTGAGGAAGAGCAAAATGTCTCTTCCTGACATCATGAGCAAATCCTGTATTTCTTGCATCCATGTACAATGACAAAATCATGGAGCCTCTCATATTATCTTGAAACTGTGACATATCTCATATTTTTTTTTCCTGCTGTTTGTCACATGTTTACCTGTCTTTTAGGTCAGTCATTTAGACTGTCAGTTCCTTGAAGTGTCCACCACTATATTTGGTGGTATGTGTATATATTTTTCATTCAAAGGTATATATTTCATTCATTCACCTTGATCCAGCTGGAACTGTAGTCTAAGTATCTATTATGCAAATTTTAGCCTTTAATATCCTTGAATAATTACTTTTTAGTAAAATTGATTGGCAGCAGTTATCTTTGGCATAGTAGATTTATTTCCCATGAATGAAAAGGAGGGAAGTAATATTTGAGACAAATCTTTGAAAGCACCCATTTATTTTCTGGAATACATTCAAGAAGCAATCCAACATATTTTTGCTGAAATGCAGCAAAAACTATACACAGATTCTTTCAATAATTTGCAGTCCCTGCCCTGCTGTTTGCTTGGCCAGGGCAGGAACTCTGAAGTGCTTCCAAATTTGTATGATTAATATTGCAGGCCTTATTTTCACCTGCAGTGTACTTATAACTTAAATGGAAGTAAAAATTTGTTACAGTTTTGGCAGAGTTTTCAAAATACAGAGGAAAGGATCTGAATTTAACTGAAGCTTAAATATCTCCTCATTTACTCCGTGCACATCAAAGCCTATAAAAGTATGCTTTCCCCAGGTACCTGCCTTGGTCATATTGTCCTGGCCTGTGCTGAGCTCTGTTACACTGCTGCATAGCTTTATGGTTCAATTTTTATTTCAAAGCTTATGTGCTGTATGACTGAGCTGTTGAAAAGCACAGAAGTATTCTGAAATTGTTCAGGAGGTGAGTCCAGACTGTGTCTCTTTCTGGTGACTGCTTAATTCAGCACAGTGTTTAACACAGCCTCCAAGAGTTCCCCTGAGCCTCAAATCAGCATCAAACTGAAGAGCAGCATGGTCAGGGTAATGTTCTATGTTTCCCACAGCTTCTGAACACTTATTTTCTTTTCAACTTGTCCTCCGAGCAATTGAGTCTCTCAATTGGCATCATGCTAGGTGACATTCTTAAGAGAGTACATCACTAATAGCATTAAATTGCTGATTTCTCTTAAAAGATATACAAAAAAAAAAAGGGACTAGACAAAAATTCAAAAGCTATCTGATGTTAATGGAGCCTACAGATGAGAAATGTGGAAATAACTGCTTGTACCATCATCATTAGCTTTGACTCTCTTTCACCTACCACCATTTTTGGAAGCAGTTAGAGCTTGTGGTTTCTTGAGAAGATTTTTATATATTGTAGAAGCAAAAGGATAGAACCGGGTCTGGATGAAAATCCTTTAATGCATTCATTGCATTGATCCAATTTGATTTCCATTATCCAGTAGTTTAAGATTAGGATGTGATACTTTCTTGTTCCCTGACCTGAAACCTGTATGTTTACCTCAAGCTCTCATTTCCCAGTTCTCTTTGCTCTTCTTACCTTCCCACAGGAAATAAATAGAGGATTGGTTTCAGCTCCACTTCAGGTATAACAAGGATAATCTGGCACTGAAAGCTGAAATGAAGTCTTCTTCTATGAGAATTTTGCAGTCATGTTGTAAGAGGAATTGTAACCCACTGGAGATGGATTAAACTTTCTTGAGATAGTGTTCTTTAAAAAAAAATTTTTGTCTGAAAGACAGACTACAAGAAAATTTTGTTTAAATAACTTAGTAAAAATGGTGACTTAGCAATGATTAAAAAAATATTTATGAAACAATTCTTTTCACAATGAGTTTTAGTGGGCTGTGGAAAAGTACCCTGAACATGAATTACAACCTCAGAAATTCTGGCTTCTCTTACACATTTGTATCTTGTACCTCTGAATCTTAACTCTGAAGACTACTCCTACTAAACCAGATATATTTGTACGTGGTCGTTGTGTACTTCTGTATTATTTTTGTAATTTTGTTCATACTTGCCCATATCTTACTGGGGATTAGAGAACTAGAGGCCTCTCTGTTTAGCCTCTCATTGTGCTCCTCTATTATATGTATGCATTTTTCAATGCAGTAAAATGTTTCCCAGTTATATTTTGCTATTTTACCAATGTGAAATTCTACCAGTTATATTTAGCTATTTTACCAATGTGCAACTAGTGAATTTCCACTAGTCACAACAGTCACACAGGTTTTGGTTCATGTCCCTAGAGTTATATACAAGTTGTATATACAAGTAACATTTATGGGGAGGTAGCAAAATATGAGTACCAGTTTCATGGGAAAGCCCCTCCAAAAGGACTAAAGTAATTCTGTCTGACATTTGCAAGCTGAAAATCCATGACTTTTATGCTAATGTATGTGTATGTCAATCACTAAATTCAAACTAAAGCTATCAAAATGAATAATCTAAAATATGTTTTAGTTTCCTTGATTTCATTAGGGTTTTATTCAGTCTTGTCTTTCATGGCTTTGACAAATGGTGGTACAAAGGGTTTTGTAATGATATGAGTAGATATGATTCTGCAGCATTTTCCTAATATTCCTTTTTATTTTCCCCTAATATTCCTCTTTTTGTCTGTTGCTTTACTTATTTTTGTGCTGCCACAATTAAGGCACTCTCCTTCTTGTATTTTGAGAAACAACAGAAGATGCTCTGCATGTGGACAGCTGCTTGTACTTTTGTGAACTCAATTGCAAGTATTTCACACTGTTTTTTCCTGCTGTGTCCATTGCCAGCAATGAATTCAGTGCTGAGATAATCCGACTTCAATTGCCAAAGTGCTTAATTTTATCTTGTATCCAAATTTTAGTGTGCTTATTGCAACCATGCCAAGGAATGGACGTGGTAGCACTTGGGTTTGTCCAAGTAATAAAATGAGTCCATCCATAAGTGTTTTTTATTTGGCACATTGAAATAGAACTTTAAAATAGATGTTGAATTGGTCCAAGCAGAAAAGATTCTTAATTCATGTTATTTTGGTAATGATTTTGTGCAGATATATAGGAGTTGGTACTGTATATGGGACTGAAGTATTGTTTGAATGAAGACAAATGCACTGGAAAACACAGCAAATGCACATACTTTTCATCCTCTGACACTTTGCAGCTCAGGGACTGTCAGAGCCAGAGTTTTTTTCTGGGTGTATAGCAGCTTTCAGAAGATTTTTTTCTTCTTCCCTGTTGGTCATTTCAGTCCCCCTTTGAACCTATGAAATCCTTAAGCATCCACAACACTTCTAGGCCAAGAATTGCAACTGCTTAACTCTGTTGTATGAGGAGTGTACTGATTTGAAAGCAAAACCAGTGAGAGATTCCAAGTCAGAAATACAATTTAGTAGGAAGAAAAAAAAAGTAAAATAAAATAAATGCAATAGTACAAAAGAACAGATAGAATAGAGTCAAATAGAGTCAGAATACAACTTGACACCCTGTTAGTTAGGGTGGTGGTAGCAGTCCAGGTGAAGTGGTCTTGTTGAAGCAATGATCTGTAGAAAGGTCTGGTAGCTCTTTGTCCTCTGGGAATTGAGTAAGGGCTCCCTGTGCTGTCCCAAATCCCAGATTATATCCAGGTGGGAATGCTTGGCTCCTCCCCCTTGGCGGAGCATCTCACAATGGGCTGATCTCGTTCTATGAGTCATGCAGTGAGTCCTTGATGGCCCATTAACCAGAGATAGCTCCTGGAGGGAGTTATCTGTGAGTCATGGGCGAGGCATTGATGGGTCCATTAAAAGAAGATAAGGGAAACACTGCCCCACCTGGTTTCAAAAGCTCATGAAGATGGGGATAGAATACATACTTTGGGCACATCTTATATTGTAACCTAGGACAAGGAGCCATTTTCTTTCATTCAATATTGCTGCATGCTTCCTTAGAAAGGTCTTAAATATTTGTGTTGGAAGATGCAGTTAAACTTCTAGCACAATTTTTAGGAAGGACGAACTTTCCTCATTGTGTTAATAAGTTGTACCTTGGATACCTGTGATAGGAAGGGAGATAAATACTCTAATCCTTTATAAATGTCCTTGCAACATCTCTATGAATTAGGGGGTTTTTAAGTAGAAGCAGAGCAAGGCTGTGTCACAGCTTTTAAGATGCCTAGAGACCCAGACAATAATAATAATTATAATGATAATAATGCAATACACTTTCGAAAACCACGCAATTATCTAATTCTCTCATCTTCCCATTTTGGTTTTCTAAATACTGATGTCATATTTGGCCACTGAGTATCTTGCTGAAAGTTACCAGGTATTCTGTACTGCAGCAGAAAGTTAACACCCAGCTCTAGGATGTCAGAGTAGCATCTGCAGTAGTGGATCATCCTTTGTCTTGGGCATAGAGACAGGCTTTTTGGCTTCTAGAATATACATTTCCATTTGGAAGCAGAGTCCTGCATTGGTCCTCAAGCCATTGCTCTCTCAGGCTACCCCAGCATTACTGAAGTAACATCTGTATCCTGCAATAGATAGGGAGCACTCAGAAACAATAACCTCTTTTGAATTAAAAAAAAAAATAAAAGCTGGTATTCTTTTAATGAGAAACCTGTTCTATGAATAGCTCATCTCTTCCACTGGTCTAATTTTTTAAAATACTTTAAAAATGTCCAGGTATCTGGCCAGTTTTTGATGTAGTCTGATTGTTAAACATTATATGCTTGAAGACCTTTTTACTAAGATCATAAAGACTGAGATTCCTACGTTACTTGTGGCATAGATGATTTAATCCTATATTCAGCTTTTGTTATTCAAAATCATTACTTAGTAGAAGTAACAGTAGCTGCTGTAGTTAACATTGAAAGTTTTAGTTTGGGTTGGTTTACAGTTGTAATTACTTGTTCCCTTTTTGGCATGTACAGCTCTGAGTTTTGTTTCCAAAGAAACATAAATAGGTGGTTTTAAAAAATTCCTTGCACAGCTATACAAGTCCTTGAAGAAGCTATATATTTTTGACATATAAAGTTGTTACAAGATTAAAATAGAGCTTATTGAGAACATTGTGTTATAGTGGCCTTGCCTGAATATTGACTGTTGTATAAATATCTGGAAAATAATGTTATACTAAAGAAGTTGCACATGTAGGAATCACAAAAAATAAGTTGTTTGCAATTATGTAAGTAAACAGCTGCTCAAGGTAGAATGAATGCAGACTTAACTTGTTCATGTATGCAGGGTCACTCGTGATATAAAAAGGAGCAAGTACATTAAATATTCACAAGGAAAGAATAATTGGGAAATTATTAAGTAGGGATGGTGGGTTATATAACAGGCCTACATTTCTTATATTTTTAATTTTTCTACCTTAGTAAAATGCTAAATTATATCTTTTGGTTAGGTTCTAAATGCAAATAGATTGATTCAGACTATCCTATCCAATAGAGCAGAAGCTAAGAGATTTCATGGGCTAATATGGACGGAAGTGCTTACAATGTTCACAGTGTTCCTAAGCAGTACAGGCCAGAGAAGGACAGTGAAATTGTATCCAATATTACGAAAGGAGCTTTCCTTTTCTGTTCTAGTCAACATTCTGCAGCAGTTGTCAAATGGCAAAATGAGGGTTTTACTGGATTATACAGCCGTTCCAAAAGGGGTGGCTGGAGGAAAGAATAAAGACAGACTTAAAGAAGGAATAGTATTTGGGCCTGTTACAATTGTTAGTTAGAGTAGATTCATCTAAAAGTTTCATTAATAAAAACATAAAGTTTTCTATAGATCTACCGTTATTTTATAAGTATCATTTTTAAGCATTACAGAAGTAGCAGAAGTTTGTTCTGTGTTTCTGTGCTGCTGCTGGCCATGGATGCTTTAAGAAAAACTGCAAATACATTTCCATTTCAGTCCATTGTGAAAGGACACAGCAGTCTACTTAGTGGAAGCCAAGGTCTCAATGGAATTTGATCATTTATCTCCCAAAGGCTGACGCTGTAGTTTTGAGGATTGGTGAAGAGCATGAATTTTCTAAGATTAGAAAAAACATCTCTGAGAGATTAGAGGAAGATTATAGTAACCAGCCCTGCAGCTACAGACCACAGCAATTTAAATTTGTAGAACAAGCACTTCCTCATGCACGCAAGGATACTCTTGACATAGAAATGAAAATGTCCATGAAATACTCCAGAGAAGGGAATAATTATTAAATAATCTGGGTTAATTCCTAGTACATATTTTTTGTGAAGAGAACAGTCACAGTTTCTAATAAACACTGAACCAATCAGAAAGACACTATTTAACTAGATTTTATTTTTTAAAATTTTCTTTGTGTGTGGGTAGTAATTACGTATTTGATCATGTCCTTGATCTTGGGCAATCTAAAGCCTTAAAAATCAGAAGATATATTCCTCTAACAATTTCACCATGACTGCTTTTCTTCTCTCCCTCCAAGGCATTTCAGCTTCGGTGGCTGGTCCTTCAAACACAGTTTCTATAATTTTTCAGAGTATGCTGCTGAAAGGAAATGTCAACCACATTCTCTGTTGAGGTTCATGACTGTCATATAATATTAATTTTTCAATGGTACATAAGGACACTACAGTTGAATTTAAAGGATAATCATTTTGATATAACATCATTCTGTCATAGCCAAGAAACCTTAACATATAGAAGGTCTTTTATCTTTTTATGAGAAAAAGAAATACTTGGGCTTTCTCCAGTGAACCACCACATTAGTACAGTATTGCCATGGGGCACTATTTTGTCTTTTAAAAGCAAGTTTTGCTTTTCATAAAATCATGTAAGTTGGAAAAGACCTTTCAGATAATTGAGTCAAATCAGATATCCAATACCGTGAAGTCCACCACTAAACTGTGTTCCTAAGGGCCACATTCTGTTAGGTTTGCGTGACAAGGTTTTGGTAGTTGGGGATGACAGGGGTGGCTTACAGGAGGATTTGCTAGAAGCTTCCCCATATCTGACAGAACCATTATATTTTCTCTCCCCTGTCCAGCTCAATAAGGGAATGATAGAGAAGCTTTGGTGAGTGTCTGGCATCCAAAGTTAACTCACCATGCACATCTACATTATTACAAAATTCATTTGTAACTTTTACAGTGCATTCCATACTAGCTTTTAGAAAATATTTACAAAGTGAAGCTTCAAACTTCACTGAGCTATCTAAAGAGTTTCCCATCAAAAATATTGACCAAGCTGTATTGGAATATTTAATTTGATTTCATTTTAGCTGCTTATGTGAAAGATTGTAAAAACCTTGTCTTTAGTTCAAAAGAGAACCTTAAAAATAATTTGAAACTTTGTGGGGTTTTTTAATCTTATATTAATATTTTCCTTTATCAGGGAACAATTCTCTAGCTTGGTGGTGAGGTGGCTCACTCCTGTCTTTCAGTCACTAAATGTCAAAACCATTTTAACAAGCTCATCCTAGCGGGCTGTGCTGAAAGGACTTCGTGTCTCACAATGGACTCTAGGTAGCTCAGTGGTTACAGAACTCTTCCGTCAGTCTTGACAACCCAACATCAGGATTTCTATGAACTAATGTTTTTGACATCCCCAAGTACTGCCCTAAGTGTTTTGGAGATATGTCTGAGCACCAGCTATCCAGTATGGGTATTATTTCCATTGCCCTATTTTGTGGTCATTGCCAGCTAAGCCTGTGATGCCATTGCCAAAACATGGGAATGCCATGTTTCTGATAAAAGTGTAAGGAATCTTACACTTCAGATATTTTTACCTTTCAGATTTGTATCCATCTGAATTATTTGACAAATATTATTTTGATGTTAATTGTTCATTAAAGGAAAATCATATGGCTGTGAAATTATGTGCCACAACTTTTCTAAAACCTAACCTATTTTCTTTCTACCTGATGTATGCAGAGTTCCTAGAAACTGAGGTACCCAAATCACTAACAGGTCTTGAAAATTCTTTCTTTCATGCTTAGTATATCCTGGAATTCTTCATGGTGTTGGTGCTGTATTAACAGTTCTTTATCTGTGCAGAAATATGTGACACATTACTTTGAGGTTAAATCCTTCAGTTCAACCCTTAGTTCATTCCTTGAAAAACTCGTGAATGAGAGCTTTGAGAAGATTTGCTGAATTCTATTCACCTGATTTTTTTTCCCTTTTCTAAGACTCAGCAAGTTTCCAAGGAGGTCTACAGTGTTGGCTCTTCAGGGAAAATATTTCTTCTGTGAAACCTGTAACATACTGTTTCCGCTTTCAAATTCCCTAGTAAACCTCTAATTGTATCTAAATAATGATTATCATTTTCTGTGGAAGGCATTTTAAAGTCTCAGGCAATTTATGACATCCACTGAGAAGTCTTCAGCCTATCAAAACTAGTTTTGAAGGATATTTTACCTTGCCCATGTAATACAACCCACTACATGCTTGTGTATTCAATCAAATAATTGTGAATCTTAGTTGTACAGAGATGTTCTTGATGGCAAGCATGTTAATTATCCATCATTTCACTGTCTTTGCTACTAAGTTTTCTGGCTGAGAGGTATATGCAATTCAGGCAAAATGAATTGGAGATGGTTAAGCCCTGTGATTTTTCTCATTTTCCTATGCACAGCACAAGCATGCAATGTTACAGAATTATAGAATCATTTAGGTTGAAAATGTCCTAAATGAGTCCTTGAGTCCAACTGTCAGCCCACCACTAAACCAGGTCCGTAAGTACCACATCTACATACTTTTTAAAATGCCTTCAGAGATGGGGACTCACTTCCCTGGGCAGCCTGCTTCAATGTTTGGCAACACTTTCTGTGAAGAAATTTTTCCTAATATCCAATCTAAACCTTCCCTGGTGCAACGTGAGGTTGTTTCCTATTGTTTATGGCTTATTACTTGGGAGAAGAGACTGACTCCCAACTCACTCCAGCTGTCCTTCAGACAGCTGTAGAGAGCAGACAGGTCCTCCTCAGCCTCCTTTTCTCCAGGCTAAACAGTCACAGCTCCTGCAGCCGCTCCTCATATGATTTGTGCTTCAGAGCCTTCACCAGCCTAATTGCCCTTCTTTGGCAATTCTTCCAGTACCTCAAAGTCTTTCTTGTAGTGAGGGGCCAAAAACTGAACAGAGGATTTGAGTTCAACGTGCTGAGTTCAGGGGAATTATCACTGCCTGTTGGCCATGCTATTTCTGATAAAAGCCAGGATGCCACTGGCTTTCTTGGCCACCTGGGCACACTGCTGGCTCCTGATCAGCCAACTGTTGACCAGCACTCCCAGAGAGAGAGAGTCTATAAAGGCTTTTGAAAAAATGAAATACATATTTATGGTGAAGTCTGATTTTTAATTTAAAGCAAATTTCTAAACCTATAATGCTTGCTTGAGCTTTATATATGCTTAAAAGGAGAAGGAAAAGGCAATTTGGTCTTGTGAAGTCTTAGAAGAAGATACTAAAACCAACTTTGATAGTGTTACAAATTCTAAAACTATGACTAAGACACAGAGAATGGTATTAACTGTGCTGTGTCATTGTTTAGATGAACTAAATAAACTGTCGTATTGTGTGACCTATAAGTGGTATTAGGCATTTTATTATCTCCTTGATATCCACTTGACTTCTAGACCTTTATTAAAGACTGTTTACAGATGTTATTGAGTGCCACTGGGTTTATCTGTAAATGACAGGATGGCATTAATGTCCCTAAACATAAGAGAATGGGAAGAGATAAATTTTAAAATCATGATCTAAATGGAGGAGGAAGATAGATATAAAAGAAACTCGTACATTCCTCCTTGCCAAGAATCATTCTATATGCCTACACGTTTGCCATTACTTTAACAGCTTCTAGCAGAGTAAATTGGAAAGGAAGAACATAAAAAGAGTAATTCAATGCACAAAATGCTTCTTAAGAGTCACATTAGGTACTGCCTCTGAATATGATCTTTGCTTTCATAATGTGCTTAGTGCTTCGATGTATGTTAAGGTTATAAGGATGCTAAATGGGAATGGAACATTTTTGATCATGGTCATCATTGCTCTTGATTAAACACAGACTTAGGTATAGTGGTACAGCCAATGTTTGTGATTTCCTTGCATTTACAGCTCCTTTGTCTTCATGGCTTCTTTTCTACCAATCTGCTCTTAATATGAATGTGGTAGCTTCCCATGAACTTGTTCTGTCTCCTGAAACCTTTTTAATTATAGATTTTGAAAAGTATGTGTCAATCAGAAATAGCCTTAGTAAGGAGGAAAGGTCAGAAGTACTGAAATATGTTTCATCTTTTTAATAATCATTGAAAATTCATGCACCTTGAAAGAAATACTTTCATTCACTGCCAGTGTGTAATTTGAGATGAGCAATCTCTATTTTGATCAGGCAAATTGAAATTAAAAGTTAATTAAGAGCCTGTTAATTAAGGTTACTGGCTGTTTGTGTCCTGGAAGAATTTGAGATTACCCATTTGACAATAGCTTTCATTAGATTGGTCAGTTTGAAACACCATTCCTTGGTCAATATTTGTAAATACTGATTTTTGAACGCATTTTTTTAGGGGAGCTGGTTTTGAAAGCTTTTCTTATCCATTTCAAAAAGATCCAGCTAAAAACTACATGTTCCAAACTACAAATGGCCCATACATCTCAGATAAATTACTGACTATAACTAGAGTGGTAGAATAATAGTTTTTTATTAAATATGAATTTTCTCACAATTATTTTTTAGCAACAAATTTTAGACTGTATCTGAACTGGAAGGTTTGGTTTTTTTTGCAGTTTTTTTTTTTCATAACAGCTTCCTTGAAATTTAGTTTATTACTCGGTCATTGACTTGCTCCAAACCATGACAAATTAAGATACTTTTGTGTGATTTGGTGAAGAGTCTTTTTAGTCTGCCTGCTGCACGGCTGCTATGAAAATACTTGCTTAATCAAAAGATTTCTGTGCCCTTGGGTACAATATGTCATGAGTTGTGTTTCATTACTATTCACACAGTTTCTGGTGCCGGAACATCTGCTCCATATTAGGAGAGGTGTAGAAAAATTCACTATCCAGTAATTGGATAATAAAACTTCTGAGCTTGAGATAATTGCTTGAGCTAAACTCTAAATTTCTTTTGCTGCAGGCCAAATCCTCATTCAAATCCTTGACCCGTCTTTCTGATTAATTAAATCGCTTTGATTTTTATCAGTACTGTATTGCATGTTAGTAACTCTTGCTTTTATTTTAATAATTTAATAATAGCTGATGATTTGTGTTACCCTATTTATTGCTATTGTTTGCTACTTAAATGTAAATCTAACTACAAATAGGTTTGTTACAAATAGCCAGTACTTTTACACTCTCTCAGTGCATAGAGTAGTTCTGTTTTTTAGCAATTTTTCCCCATGAATTTTAAACAGATATATGCCAATTCCTCCAAATTATATTTATTTTTCATTAAAATTTCAGTAAATTTTTCAGGACAAAGAATATAAGGTTATCTTCTTTTTTTACAAGCCATGCATGAGTCAGAAGTTATTTTATTGGTCTTATGGCAGCTGGAATGATTTAGAAATAACAAACTATTTAGAATAAGTGATAAAATTAGTGGTAATTAATGGACTTCCTAGATTTCCAGAAATACCAAATAGGCTTATTGTGACTGAAGAATATCATAAAACCATATAGAGCAAATTCAGTTCAACAGATTGATCTTGGAGGAGGATTTGTTAATTTTTCACTAAATGGTCTGCGCTAGCAGTGAATATTGTAGTAATATAAAATTTACAATATCGAAGTTTGTTTTAAATAGACTTCAGTGTTGTTTCCTGCAGGGCTTCTGAAAAGACTTCTGAGAAAAGGAGAAAATGAGAGCAGAGAAATCCTGTGGGGAAGAATAAATGTTCATTAGGAAAAAAGTAGACTTGGTTAGAAAAGGGCTCCTTGTTGTAGTCCACAGCAATATTGTAAAAATTACTTTGTTCTCTGGAATATTGAGCTGTTCTGAGCATTTTGTCTTCATTTCTTCCTTCGGGTGTCTAATTGATGTTTCTGATTTCATCAAGGTTGTCCATCCTTATATACTGCAAGACTTTCTTTTTCCAATGGTAACTCACTGACCCTCTCACTGATTTTCCTGCTTTCTCTACCAAGGCTGATAATTATTTCAGTAACAGATGCTAGCTCAATAATATTTAATCACTAAGGTGTCCTCCCTCATTGTTTTTCTTCCCTGGGGGGCAACTGTGCTAAAAACTATCTCTGTTCTCACCTGGGGTTTAAGGGTATGAAAATTCATTCAAATCACAGTTATTTTTCCTCCTATCTTCCTTGACTAAAAGTATGATGAGCTGAACTTTACAGAAGTAAAATTCTGAAGTTGACAGAAGCAGTTGGCAAAACTGGCTGGCAGTTCTACTTTGAAGCCATCTTGTTTTCCCACTTGCAAGAGGTAAGCAGGAAAATGGAGGGAGTGTTTTAATTACATATACACTTCAATATCATGTTCTAAATATTAGTGTCAGTCCTTTCCTTATGGTAAGGAACATGCTGCCAGAACAACTCACTTCTGTCTTTTTTATCTCTCAGTGGGAGGCTTTCAAACCAAGCCCAGGAGCTCTGGCATGTAGAGGATATCCCCAGTGGATGGTTATTACTGTCACAGACACCAGGGAACATAGCTGGGGACTACATTAGTCGTTGCTTCAAGAAATTTATGCAGAAGTGATGAAGTTACCTTAGAGAACCTCATTGTTAATTAAAATCTCAAAAGATAGGGAAAAGTTTAGGCATTTCAAGGTCTGCAGACTCACTTCTTGAAAAAACCAAATGGGCAGCCTTTCAGCCATCATTCAGGGTCATACATTCTGCTCTGCTAAACCTTGCATAACATGGGTGCAACAAAGCCCCTGGTGCACAACACAGCTAATAGCAGTGGCTTATGAGGGGGACATTGGCTGATATATTTGATTAGTTAGTATGCTTATATTTGAATGGAAAAAAAAATTTGAAAATGCAGAACTTCGTTCTCTGATTTGTAGCAGATCTCCTGAAGTATTAGTGTCAGTAACAGCAGTATTGAATCTGGATTTAGGTAATCATTATAATGAAGTGTAGTAGATCCCAAAAATAATATATTGGACAGCAGTCAAGAAACTGTTCTAACTCTCTCTGAAATGACAAATTCCCAGACAATTTTGGTAGTACCAGATCATTGCAGGGGGTTGGACTAGAAGACCTCTAAACATCCCTTCCAACCCAAACTACTCTGACCTTCTAAGAAGAAAGTATTGGAAGATGAATGGGAATATTTTCATTGTCAATCTGTAGTCTGCATGTCTGAAACTGCTTATTTTTTCTATAGTAATTTTAGTATTTTGATAACATTTAGGATTCCTGTAGTGTGAGAAAAATGGATGCTTGTGAAAAAATATCTAAAAGTCTACTTCAGGGCAAAACATTAAACCTATGCATACTAAGAAGGGGCTCGCTGCTGGAAACTGTTCTTTTAATAAGCTATGCAATTAATAATATTAAGCTGTTGATTAAAAAGCTGTGTGGACCATGATTGGAAGTGGAAGGGACCCGTGGTAACAGCTGAGTACATATATTTTAGAATTCTAAAGTTAGTGAAACCTCTACCAAAATAATAATGAAAGAAAATTATATTCTATATTGCCTTTTATAATGACAATCCTAAGGGGGAAGTAGGAAGTTAAGTAGGGAGACACAGAGATCCACCTTGCCTATTTTGCTTCAGTCTTCTTTAAATTTTTATTTTTGTGGTATCAGCATAAACTCTTTTGCTTGAGAGCATTTGAAAAAAACCCCAAAATTCTGTTGTCAGAAGTAATGAGTGATGGAAGAATTGTGTGTCAGACCCCAGCTGGCCATGGTAGTTGAGTTTCCGCTGACCAGATCTTCCTATAAATAAAGGCATGAAACTTCATCCAGTGGGGTTGAAAGAACAAAACTGCTTCCTCCCGGCTTGACATGGAGCTTGTGTGAGTGCCTGTTCCATATGAACAAGTTTGGCTCCCTAGGTGTGGATTTGTAAGATATGGATAAAGTTTCTCTGGAAACATATATATTAAATTTTTGCATATTGTTATAGTACTGAACTTGAGGCTGCCTCATTAGCTCTTTATAATAATGAAAATGCTTTATTGTGAGCAAAATTAACTTGTGTCTGTATGATTTTGCCATTGCAGAGAACCTTCATATTCCTGATTTTCTTTGACTACAGTTCTCAGTCCTGCTGTAATCTACCTTTACCCTGCTGTTATAATGTGTTTCTCAGGTTGAGTTCTCTCACACATCTGCATTTTTATGCACAGCTTTATCAGCATCACTGATTCTTTTTAAAGGTCTCTAAAGATATGACACTGTGTTTTCCTAATATCTTTTCCCAAGCAAAATATCTTTAGATTTTAAATCTCTTTAGGCATTAAACTTGTACATCATCAGAAAAATCTCTTGGGATATTTTTGGCCATATAGTGACCATGAAAGAAATGCTTTTCCTGTTATAATGGAATATATAATAACTCATTATTTATATTTCTAGCAGTACAAGCCAGAAACTATGAATTGCTTTTTTTTTAAAAAATGATGCATTAGTTTTCTCCCCAGAGGGGTACCTCCTGGTAGGTGGTGAAAAATGTTTCACTTTCATTATTTGATCTGCCTTTCTACACCTCCACGTAAGGGAAACGGTCTATGTTGTCCTTCTACCAGCATGCTTCACATGTGTTGTGTTGTGAAATCTAAAGAAATTAACTCCCCTAGGACCTTCTTAGCAGGAACCATTTCTATAGGAATAAAGGGAGCAACACATGAAAGTAATGCTCCTTGTAAGGTGCATTTAAGGATCAGTTTATGGCTCAGCAGATGAGTTGATCGAGTAACTTCCTGTTTTAGGTATGAAAGCTGAGTTCAGGACGAAATTTGAAAGTTGAGCATATTGGGGTGACAAAGGTGCATGTTTCTAGGTCAAAGCAGTGGATGAAGGAAAAAACCGTCACTTGATGATGTGAAACAGGTATTTTTCCTTCATCATTAAACAGGAAATGATAATATATGAAGAGCCATAAATATAAGAAAAAAATAAGACAGAAGAAAAAGTTAACATTTAATTTAATCTGATAGCAGAAAGAAAAGAGAAAGGGATAAAAAAAAAAGGTAGAAAATATGTCTCTAATGATCAGAAACCAGACTCGGATCTGGGTTTTATCATTTTAAGAGGTAAAAGCAAGGCTGCTGGAGGAAACATTGATGCACCAGTCAAGACTTGGGCTGACTATATAATTCCTTAAACAAATAATTTAGTTGTCCAGAGATATTATTTCAGGTTCACTAAATATGTTTATTAATTTGTGTAGAATTTACCATATATCTCTGGCTGAAAAACAGTGAGCTGTTCTGTCATGTGATTTTAAATAGGGCTATCAAAGCTATAAGGGGAAAATATATAATCAAGAAAAGAAAGCTTTCCTCCACCATCAACGTTTAGTTACCTGAATGAACAAACAAACAAAAAAGTTGGGATGTTTTGATTTTGAATGAGATGAGGTATTTAATATAACCTGAAACCATTTTATATTAACTCATAATTTCATCCAAAAAAATTCCTACTGTACACCGATCTAAAGCAAGTTTTTTTTTCTCCTTGTTTTTCAGCTCAGCTAACAGTGATAGGGGACTATGAAAAGAAGATTTTTATTATAAGATTGAAAATATATGTCTTACAGAGAAAATAATTAATATTTAAATCATTCCATATTCCCTGTTTGGGACAATTGTGACAGAAGTTAATGCTCAAGATGGTGACTAGCTTTCAGTCCTAAATTAGAAAAGTAATCCCAACGTTGTCCAGAAGCTCATGAGAGAAAAAAAAAGGTTATTCTCATCTGTCTGAAAATATGTTTACTACCTTCCCACATCTGGACCTTAAATTCTTATTCCTTCCCTGGAACAATGCTAGAATGCATTTGAGTGTGATCTATTTTATGTCCCAGTGAAGATGTACTTGTTTTTGGTTTTTGTGCAAATGCATACATACACTTTTTCTTATGTCTTCCACATAATGAGCACATTACGCTGTAAGTCTTTTATAAGGAGTCTTCAAATACTGTTTTTTTTTGCTAAGAGATTGTTACTAAGTTGAAACAGATTCAGATAAACAGTAAATTTAACTTCTTTTTGAGGTCTAAAGTATAAATTTCAGATGTGTTATTAATTATGGTTATAAAATAATTAGTTAAGATAATTAGTAATTAATGTAATTATTTAAGGCTATTAAAATTTAAGATCCAAAAGTAGAAAAATGCATTATTGGATATCAGCCAGTGTGTAGCAGGCACAAGGTCGTGAAATGGATATCTTCATCTGCACAGCCTTTGTCTGCACAGAACTTTGTCTTTCAGGAATAGTTTTATGTCGTGCAGTGCAGAATTGGTTATAGGCAGACAAGTCAGATTTTGAACAGTCCAAACAGTTTTCAACTGAATTCTTACCAGGAAAACACTTATTTTTCTCAGTCTTTAGGCTGAATTTGACAGACATTAGAAAGAGTAAAACCAAATATTCTTAGCTTCTGTATAATGATAGGAGCTTTATGTGTGAAAATGACTGACCAGGATGTAAGCATTAGAATATAAACTCAATTGATATCTACATTTTATTAATACATTGGAAAAATGAATATATGAATTCAATTTCATATATTTGATGTAGTAATACCTAGTTGTATAAATGAGCATATGAATTCATATTCACATGCAGATAGAAATGTATGTATTTCCCAAGGTTGAATTCTAGGGCCAGTTCTGTTTAATACATTTACCAGCAGTCTGGATGAAAGTCTTGAAAGCACCATTAGAAATTTGCTGATGACACCTGATCATGAGGTTCCATTTACTCTCTCGAGGGACAAAATGCCTTGCAGAGACATATAGGTAGATTGGAACACTGGACAGTCCTATAGGATGAAATTATTATGTCCAAATGCTGGATTACACACCTGGGACAGAGTTACATGGAGCAAGAAATTGTGAGATGAGTGGCTGGAGAGCAGCCCTGCCGGAAAGGGTCTGGGGGTGCTGGTCAGCAGTGAGCCCTGCCAGCCCAGCAGGCAAACCCCATCCTGGGGTGCATCAGACACAGAATCACCAGCCAGTCAGAGGTGACCATCCCACTGCATTCAGCGTTGGTGTGGCCTCACCATGGACACTGCATGCAGTCCTGGGACACACCATTGGAGAAAGTTTTGAAGGTCCTTGAATGCATCCAGAGGTGGGCAGCAAAGCTGGTGAAAGACCTGGAAGGAGTGTCCTGTGAGGGGCAGCTGAGTACTTTGGGATTTTCTTGTTTGGAGAGGCTGAGTGGTGACCTCATTGGTCTCTACAGATTCCTCTGGAGGGGAAGGTGCTGATTCCCCCTCCTTGGGGTTCAGGGAGAGAGCATATGGGAACAGTACAAAGCTGTGCTAGGGGAGATTCAGGTTGGACATGAGGAAGGATTCCTTTACTAACAGTGGTCAAACACTGGAACAGTCTTTCTGGAGAGGTGGTCAATGCCCTAAGCTGGTACAGTCCTGTCCTTTTCTATTCATACTTCTTGTCACGCCTATTTATTTATTTATTTATTTATTCAATAGTAAGTCCAGAAGCACGGTGTTCCATAGCAGATATCTCTACAAGTTAGACCTTCAGGATTGAAATGAGTGGTTGTCAGGATTTTAGTTTCCTGGCTGAGTGATGTGTTAGATGTCAAGTTGTATGTCACTTTATCGAATTTCCCAGCAGAGAAATAAATCAGCAAGGTTTTTATAGCATTTTCAATGATTGAACTTGAGTGGCTTTCAGCAGAAGAAAGTAACAAACAAATTGTAGAAGTATTAGGATAATCTCAAATATTTTGATTGGACTGTTTGTAATACACTACCATTGGGATCTCAACAATCTACAGTGCAGAAAACATGTTGGATTTACTTTGAATGTAGTTGGATCAACTAAATAAATGTTTTCTCAGTATACAAACTTTAACCATTCTATATATATTCTGAAATTACACAAACTCCCATTTGTTTCACTGTGGATTTTATAGAAGTCTATATGAAAGATGCGTATAATATACTACGTTCCTCCAAGTCTAGAGCTGTGAGGAAGATGACTGCTCTGAAGTACTCTGCTTGATGATGGAATTCAAAGCTTTTTGTGATCATTAGAGTCCATTGGTTTGTTTCATAAAACACTTGAAGGTTCATATATTTGGAAAGATGAATCATGCCAGCAGTGTGAATAAATATATTTTCATTTTGTCAGCTCTTTGGAAATATGGTTGCTATAGTGCATTGATTTTATTTCAGTCCTTCTGGAGTATTGAATATAATGTCTTTGAAAGTATAATCTATGTATTGCTTTTGCTCTACAGTTTGTGCCATCTTTATCATGCAATTTACCAGTGACTTGATTGAAAAATGATTCAAAGTTGAGTCACACTCAGATATGCACATACATAATTATTTGCAATTCTCTTTCTTCACAAGTTTTTGTTAATCATTCTACTTAAAAAGGAATTTGAATAAAAGTTCCTATTGTCCTTCTCTCCCAAGCTAGGAGCCAATGAAAACTGACAAAACTGTATGCAAACTAGTTTTCAAAGAATCTGACACAAATCCTCCGAGCCACTTAAAAATCAGTAAGTTTTTATTGTTGCAGCATGAGAAAAAGCTAACTAAAATAAGAGTGTGTGATTCTGTCCTGGCTCCACATTGAGGAAGGATAAAATGTGGTATAAAATGATGTTCTGATTTTCTTATCTTGTTCCATAGATCACACTTCCAAGCAAGGCAGAACAGCTTTCAGTTAAAAATGAAAGTTAAGAAATTGAGAGCAACCTGCCTTACATCTTTTGAAAGAGGGAGAGGAGATGGTCTCTCATTCTTCTAGAAGTAATGTGAATTTATTCCTCTATTTCCTTTGCTCTTAGTACAGGTGTCTAGTATGAAACGTTGTATTTCAGATCAAAAAAGTAATCTGATCTGAAACACTTTTTTCTTGCTGAAATAAAAGTTGGAACGTCTTTTGTTTTAGATTGATGAGAACTGAGGCTTTCTTGTTTTTTCAGAAAACTTAAAAAGCCCCAGGTATTCTGGTCAAGTCTTTCTATACCAACAAACAAATTAAACAGTTAAGGGTGAGTTTTTTCCCTATATAGATAAATTCTTGAACTAGTATTATCCTATTGCTGAATAAATATATAGCCCACTTGATTATAAATGGCCAGTCCTTCGTCTCTTTTCTGGTATTTTCTTCTACCTGGGGCACCATATCCCTTTGGAGGGTTATTGAATGAGTCTTCTCCTTCATCCTTCACTTTTTTGATTTTCTTTTCTCTTGTTATTAGTGTTGTGCTTGACTTCCTCCCTTTTTTATGTCACAGATTTCTCTCATAAGATAGAAAAGAAAACCAAAAAGGCTTTGTTTGGAGAAATCACTCAAGGCTATCCAGCCATGATATTTCTTGGTCTGAGTTCAAATGCATTGTTGTAAAATTATAATTAATGTTTCTGAAATATTTGCTCCAAATACATTTTACAAATAAAAGGGATACAAAGAATCTTATTTTTTTGTGGTTCCGTCACCACCCTCCTCCTTCCCCAAACAAAGACTTACTTGTTTCTAAAGTAGAAATACTGATGTGTTCTGGGTAACTTTTCTGTGTAGGACTTTTGAAGATACACTTTTAAAAATTCCTACTAATACATCACTTCTTATAATTTCTTTGGTGAGAACAAGAGAAAGTTGACAATGCTGGAAATCTTGTGAGCTTTCAAATCCATTTGCCAGAGGTACCCTTTTATTTTCAGTGTAATAAAGCATAGCTGAACAGTGTAATTAAATTTCTAAATCAAAGTGAAAGAAAAATGACCAAGGTGATTACAATAAAAATAATTATGATAATTTAAATGCAGGTTAATGAATTTGAAAGACACACAAGTTGTGAGTCTGCATCTTTCCCTGACAGCACTGACACTCACAGTCAGTGAAAATAAATTCTAAGTACTGTGTAACAGATGGAAATACAAAGTTCAACTTATCATCTAAATGCACTTTTGAAAAATAGTTCTTGAAGTTCTAATGTTTTTATTTATAATCAGAATAAGCATCTTTGTTGACAAGGTCAACAAAGGAGGACTTTCTAACAACTGGAAAAAAAAGAAAAAAAAAAAAAAAAGAAAGAGGCAGCAGTTAAGAACTGTGTATTCTGTACACCTAATAGTTTCTTCAGTTTTTCAGGCTTCATTATCACTACTTGATCATACAGTGCTTGTTATAGTCTGCCAGGTGCTCTGGCAAAGCTTGTGTCAGGATTAATTACTGAATATTAATAAGCATTTTCCTCTCTCGTCTCTTAGACAAGCGTTTTAAGCTATTATTTCTTTTTTTATTTAGACATATACTCTGTATATATATGAAGCACATATCCATATTTAATGTGTGTGTATATAAATACTTATATACATATATGTACAAGTGAGAGCCATACCTCATATACAAAAGCTAGGAAAGTCTTACCCAGTTTTTATGTGTTTTTACAACACAAAATTGCAACAAATTTGTTGTTCTCCTAATACTTTTGTCTTATGGAGATTAAGATAGTTTTTTGTCTCTTTTCTGAAGACTGCCAGAAAATCTTGTTTTAAAACCCAGTGATTCTTTCCTGCATGCATTTTTCACACCAATTAGTCAAGTGAATGTTTTTGTCAGAAAATATTTTAATTTATTCCACTGAAATTGAGGAAAGAGGCAAAAATTTATGATCTCCATATATGAACTGGAGTTGAGATCTATACCTGCATTCCAGCTGGAGATTCTGGTCTCACCTTTAACCTCTTGAAAATCAAAGAGCATTTATTTGCCACAAAGCTTAAAAAAATTGACCTCATAGGACTAACTGCTTTCCTTGCAGGACTTGATCTGTGGGCCATCACTGATCCACAGGAAAACAATGAAAAAACAGTCCACAGAAGACAGAGTAGACCTTCCTCTGGCCTCCTGAAATCCGAATTTTACAAGAGAAATGATGGCAGAAAGAGGCTAAATCAAGTCCAAAATGTTTTAAACATTAAATCATGGACTTGTATCCCAAATGGTTTCCCTTTTCTGAGTGTCCTTTTTCATTCTTGTCTGTGTTTTGAGATCATCATTTCATAATGATTCAGGACAAAAAGAAATGCCAAAGCTTGGTCATAACTTTTCTTGATTTCTTGCTTTCTAGATGGCTGAGAAATGTAACTGATACTCGTGAAAGAAAGTGTGGAAAATTTTCTTTCATCCATTAGATTTTTTTTTTTCCTACACTGGGGGAAGGTGTCTGGGTTTTTGTTTTTTGTTTTTTTTTTTTTTTTTTTTTTGTGGAAGGGTCTGCCGCTTCTATTCCTGCTCCTTTGGCACTGGAGAAGTAGGCAGCTGCTTTTAGCTGCTTAGTGATGGACATAGTGCTAACTGCAGTTTTGGATGGGGAGATTCTTCCTGCATGGACTAATCAACTTGTGCACTTGGATTTGTTGCTCACCTTTTCTCTGCAGCCCATGGAACCTGGTGAACAGATTATGTTTTTCTGCCAGTTTTATTCCATTTTTGGGGCTCCTTTCAAGGCCTTGTTCAGTTGGCTGTTTAATATCCTGGTAAGTGAGAAACAAAAGTGAACTAACAGGTGGCATTTCCTGAAGGATGTCAGAAGAATCTTGTATTATAAATAGATAACTCTTCTATCCCTTGCCCATTAGCCAGGAAAAGCACTGTGCTCACAGGAGTGGAACAGGTATTTGTCTAAACTCTGTGTTAACCCCAGGTTAACCATGTTGGACTCAGTGATTCAGAGGTTTTTTCCAACATAAGCAATGCCACGATTCTGATTATTATAGCATTGTGTTAGCACATGAAATAGAGAGAGATGGATTTTGATGGCAAGCTGTGGTGTAGTGTAGTGTGCCAAGTACACTGCCAAGTACTATGGATTGCAAAAGAAGGGTGAGCTGTATGAGATGAATTGCTGTCAGAAAGCTTCTATTTTTGTCGTAGATGGAGGTGTGCTCCCCTGTGTGCAAGTCAAACAAATCACGTGAAGATCTGACACATAATGCATTGGCAGAATGAAGACAATCCATATGGAACTTAATAATGGTTATTCTTTCATCTGAAGCTTTGTCTTACTGTCTGGATTTCCCATCTCCCTATGCATCTGCCCGATTGAAAGAAAATCCTTTACATCTCTTTTTCTTTTGGTAACTACTGCGCTAAAGACCTCTTGTCCTAGCTTGTGTGTTTGTACCTTCTGCTGTGAAGGTGTTTTACTGATGCCCCATTTGAAGAAATTTGGGCTTTCAAGTCGAAGAACTTTTCCACTGTCTGGTGTCGCTAGACTGTGTGACAATAAGACAAAAACGAGGACTTGAATAGTAACTGCAATACCTGTATTTTTCTTTCTTTTTGTAGTATTTTTTCATCCTTCACAAAGTTGAGCCATTATAAAGTAACTGTCTTTTCCAAATTGTTTTCCCAGTGCGATGTTCTGTCTTGTTGAATGTTTTTTGCTTGCATGAGCTTGTTTTATAGCATGGATAGACAAAATGGAATCTATCATAAATTACAGCAGTTACCAGTGAGAATAAATCAAAACTTGAAAAATATTCAGTGTGCTCCTGGGAACAATTAGGATGTGATTCACTGTTGCAACCTGTGAAACACAAAGTATCATGACTGCACTGGTGACTAAACCTTTTTTAGTACAATTTTGAAACAGAAATATTCTATTTAACATTTCTATCCCCTTTTACCTTTCATAAAGGGATGAATACTTTCCTCTTAAAAAGACAGACAAACAAAAAGCAAACTCTGACTCACTGGAAATAGATGTAATATGTAAAAACCCAAGTTATTCTTCTATAGATCACTACCTTATTTGTATTGTGTCCAGGGAACACATTTTTAGCTTGATCTCTTCACTCCTGTGCTTGGCTGTTACTCCCATTTGGACTAGAAAGTCTTATAGTCTTAAAGTCTTAATACATTTTCTAACCCCTAAAGGCAAAAGGTCAGATCTGGGCTGGTGCTTATCAAGCTACCTCTCTTGGAATCAGTGCAATTAAAACAGTTTGCAATTACGCAGGATTTGGTACAAAGGATATGACGCACACAGTGCTGAGCTTGTGAAACAAAACATTCTCAGGACTAGGATATGACTGAATTAAAAGTCTTCTATGCTACTGAAATGATATTGGAATTCTTGCCCTATAATGGATGTGCTTAAGTATGGTCCTGAATACAAAGACTTTTATTGAATTGTGAGATTCCTTTTTTTTTTTTTTGAGTTAGACATGAGGAGAACCTCTCAAGCTGCAATTTAGAATGGTGCATATGTGTGTTCTTAGTGCTGGAGCAGGCATTCTCAGGAAACAAATAAAAAAATATATAGAATATAGCGATATGACACTGACATATAAAAAAAACAGGAAAAAAGAGTAGGAAAGAGACATGAGATTTTTTTTCCTTCACACTATTTATTAGCATTCATACTGGTACATTGGGTTCATATTTTAACTGATGCTGAGAGAGGCTACCTGGAACAGAGGCTAGACAGAGTTAAAAGAATAAAGTAGGTATTTATTAAAAGGCCTTTAAAGGATACTACTGGGGCAGTACAAGAGCCTGGCTGTGGCTCTACCCAAGATGGCCCCAAGATGCACGACTGGTCTTGAGTTTTTATATTTTTATAACTTTTGGTCCATTTACATATTGGGGTTAATTGTCCAATTACAGCTTCAGGTTATGAAGTCCCCTCCTCCCAGATTGCTCTCCTCAATTCGCTGTTGTTTACACTTTTTGGGCCTGAAGCTGTAAATTGTGTCCTTGGTTCTTGGGCTGGAAAAGGATTGTTTTGTCTAACTAAAATGTGAAGGGAACTTGCAAACACTTTATATGAAGTTCAGAGTTACATACTAATGCAGTACAGAATCTGGAAAATATGAAAGCTAAAACTCAAGGCATCATCACCATTGTGTCTACCTCAGTCAGGGCTTGTACTGAATTATCCTTAGATACTAATTTATTTCAGCTGTGTTTTTAATATAGTTCCATGATTTTTATGTAAAAGTCTAAAGTAAAACTAAACAAGTGTTCCAATCTTAAAAAATATTAATACTTTAGAACAATTACTGTATTCTAGAAGTTTAATTTCCTATTTTGCTGATACTGCCTTGGAGAAACTTTTACAATTAGTGATGCAGAAATGATTTTAGATGCCAAATTTAAACATAAAATTTAAAAAAAGTAGTTCTTTCTATGGGAGTCCCAGTGTTTTCCTGGCTGATATGGCTAAATTAATTTCAGATGTTGTCATAGTAACTACTATATGTAAATCTGTATATTTGCTTTAATCTTATGATGTATTGGTGGTGTGAATGTACATGTGGTGTGAATGTCAACAGTTTGTTTAAAGTCCACATGGTATGATGTATTTATCATACCATGTTTGGGATATATGCATGTGTCCTAACCTTTACACACATGTACATATTTAATAATGAAAAACATGAAACTTTTTTCCTGTAACATGTAATAAGGACTATTGTGGTTTTATTTCCAAGTTTAAAAAACCCCCACACCTATGTGCACTGGTTACTGTGAAAACCTCTTAAAAATACCTATATAGTTTTTAAAAAGGACAAAGCATAAAAAACATTTGTAGGATATAACTGAAATTTTAACAAAAATATAATGCTTTAAATAAGGAATTGTTTGCATTATAATGACATGTCAAAATTATATGTAGTTGTTGTGGAGGAAGCATGAGAGACTGATAAGCATAATGTGGAGTCTTGCTTTCAAGAAGTCAGGCAGGGTCATGGGGAAAAGGTCAGCAGGTTGTTTGGTGATGATGGAGGGCATCACAGCAGCCCAGCGCTCTGGGGTCTAGCACAGTTTGTGAGAGAATGGAAACAAAAAAATTCAACTGTCCCAAATCTTCCTGCTCTTCAACTGAACTCAGTTGTCTGTCCAGATCTTGGAAAGAATTGACAATGACAGTTTTCACGTATGTTTACTGACAAAAGAGCCATAAAATGTATTAAAGTGTTTGGTCTGACAGCCATGACTGATCCATGATTAAGCAAAGGGCAGAGCCTTGCTCTGGAAGTCAGTGTATTACAGTCAGTGTATTTTTGCATTGAGTTGAGAGCGAGACACCTTTGGAATGCTTTTCAGCCATTAGAAACAGTAATTTCCAAAAGGTAAGGAACAGTGGGTGGAGTTGGATGAATGACCCAATAATTCAGGATAGGTCACATTAATCAAACTGATTTTCTGTTTGTCAGAATTGCTGTTGTGTAAAAACATGATCACAGATACGGGGAAAATAATTTCCTTTGTAGCTGCTGAGGTCACTGTTAGGCTTTCTTGTAAGTTCCATCTCACCTATAAACATGCATCAGGTGAAAATACAAAATACATTAGGAAGACTTTAAGGAGAAGTCATTGAATATAGAGTTGAAAGTGCACTCCTGGAGCCCATTAGGAAGTGACAAAAAATGAGTTCTCACACCATGTAATTTTATCCATAGTGAGGAGTGATCCAAGTAGCCATGTTAGCGTGTTGCAAAAGTCTTGGCCATATCTTTAGCTTGGTTTTTGAGGTGTGGTGGTTTGTGGTGGTTTTTGAGTGGCAAAAGATTTGCCACTTCAAGCAGTGGCAAATCTTTTGATATCAGGTGCACTGAAGGGCTGGACTTCTGCCCATGACTAGAGAAGGACATTTAAGATTAGGTGGTTTCCTAGAAGAACTGGATGTTCTGTTTGCCAAAATTATTTTTTAATGTAACATTACCCTTGATATTCAGGAGTACTACATTTCCACCATAAGTAAGGGTTAATTTATTTTCTTTCTTTTATGATTGAAAATACTTTAAATGAAATTATTTTCATTGGAACCCACACCACATAAATGATCTTTTCTTATCAAATTACTGTAACTGATTGGGAAGTGGAAGACATGCCATTTGCTTTTTAAGGTGTGTAACTGAAGAAACCCCAGCCCCTCAACTAGCTGATAGAAGGAGAAAAAGAATTGATAGAGTGAATTAAGTGCCTTATTTATTTTTAGAAAGAGTTTGAAATTTCTAATTTCTCATCATGGTGTGCTAAAACTCTGATAAATATTTAATATTTCTTTAAGCTGGTGTGCTTTTTGGCTGCTTTATGGAGAATATCACATGCCCCTTTTTTTTTTTTTCCTGTGGTTCTTAATTTACAAAGTGGTTTTTAAATCTTACTAAAATTTATGGCCCAGGTTTAGAAAATAAGGAGGAAGTGTAGAAGGAAAATAGAACAAGAAGAAAACTACAGATGATAAATCCTTGACAATTTCTTGTTCAGAGAAGGCTTTAGACATGACATGATTATCTGGCAAGGTTGAGATAGTTTATTTAGCTTTGAAATATTCCAGCTACTGATACACAAAACTTAAAGTAAGGCTTTCTTGTAATCATTTCAGCTTTAATATCTCAGAATTGGAAATTATTTTGCTTGCAATTCTTTTGAGAGGAGAATTAATAATACAAATGTGTTTCTGGTAAACAAGCCAGATCAGGAGTCACAATCAGCATAGTTAGGAGAATATGCCATGAGAAAGAAAAAAAAGCTCACAGAGATATGGAAAATCTACAGATTAGATTGCATTAAAAAAAAAAAAAAAACAAAATAAACAGTGCTTAAAGCCATTTAGTGACAGAGCCTAAAGTTTCACTTGTGGATGCTGACAGCTTCAGAATTTATGGCAGTGTAGTATTATGATTGTTATAGTGACAATTGTATTATAAAGGCAAACCTAAATATTTTCAATGAAAATATTGCAGTCCTTTTTAGTGTTATTTTGTGGTGGGTGAAAAATGATATTTATTGTAACTAAAATGACAGATTTAATCATATACAAAAATCAATAGTTAATATATGTAGCAGTTTATGTCTTTCAAATGGTGTGAAATAATTTCCTTCAAAAATAGGGTTGATTTACAGTTGATTTACAGTCTTCTTTGAAATATTTTTAAAGATTATATTGATGTTGAAGCTTGCACAACCTCAAATCATACAGTCCATTTGAGTAATGAAAGGCAAAGGAGGTCCCCCTGTGCAATCATAAAAAAGAAATGCATGGTGTCATTCCTTGAAAAAAAAAAAATGTGTACAAAACTGCTGATAATTTAAATCCTTAACAATCCCATACTCAGAAATGAAGGAGAATATCTGTCACTTGGGAAAAAGAGGGAGATTTTCATTTTGTCAGATGAACTACATCTTAATTCAAAAAGAAAAATCGTATGCTGTATTTACTCAGAAGAACTTCACAAATTTTCCTGTTTAAATTACCTGCTTTCTTTAGGGCTCCTGGTGTAATTTATTTGGCTTTTCTCTTTAATTTATACTAGACACATTTCCTTATCTCTTTTATTCTTACACTTTGTGGGGAGTAACAAAAAAAATTGGTACTGTTGAAAGAAGACAATTTGTTTTGCTGTTGTAAAAAATTAATTAGTCTTTTCAAATGGGCCATATAGTTATTTAAATTTTTCTTCCAGTGAAAATTTATTATAATTTAAGCATTAGCTAAACTAAAATATTTCAGCTGCAGAACTAAGTGTTCCATGAACTTCTCTGTTCTGCTGTCCACCACTTTCAATGAATGAGGAAGCAGTGCAAAACAGCCCATTAGGATGATATTATTTATAGCACAGTAATTGTGAATCTATGTATAAATGCTCTTTTGCAAATAATTGAGTCATCCTTGCAGCTGCAAGTAAGTACAACTGTGCCAATAGCCCACTCAAACTCAAGAAAGTATTTTTCAAAATTTAGCCTCCTCTTTTAAATAATTTGTGCAAAGGTTGATAATTCAAACTGTGAAGGAGGCACCTGACATTTATATACCAATAAATGTTTTTAAAATAGTCACAGGATAGAAACATAAATACCTCTGTGCACCATAAATGACACTTCAGAATTTAATTGTAACCACAGTGGTAAAAATTAGGGATGGTTAAATCTGATTTGTGTAACAAACCACATGGAGCAATTTATAGTTGTATTTACTGTACTTTTGATATACTTAGAGGTACTTGCCATAATCCTTGCCTAAACTGTCCTTGCTGTCACTTACAGAAGTTTGGAACCCTACATTCTAAAATGTTTAATGATTTTTTACAGCTGCATGAACTCTAATAAATGGGCCACTATTCCTTTCTATACTTTGATTTGATATTTGTCCATATCTAACCTGGACAAGTGCTTATAAGGCACTAAAGAAGAAAAAGGTGAATCTTTATAAAATAAATTATAATATTTACATTTTCTTATGCAAGCTTGTTTGGCACTGAATGTTTTACACTTTTAATTGAAAGTTGTAATAATTGACAATATTTGTGTTTTAATAATTTTTATCTATTTCATAATTTGTGATCATCAAGTCTTCCACACTATACGTAGTGGTCTAGATAGAGTAATTAATATACAAAATTCAGTCTACCCAATGAAATTGTTTGTTAGTTGGTTTCTTGTTATTTGGTATGACACACTGTTCTGGAAAGGACACTCAGGGGTTTATCTTTTATTTCTTTAAGTAACTAGATTATTTTTTCATGGTAGAAGTTGTTAAATCTGCGGCATGTCTTCTTCTATTTTAATCAAGAACATGATTTCCTGGTCTTATTCCTGTTCCTGCTCTTCATCTTTGTTATGGAAGCTTTTTAACAATTAGATATGCTTACTGTGTATCTGTTCTTGTCTCTTATTTGCCTACTCATTTGCATAAGTTCTACTTACCTTGGATGCCTCTATCCATTTTAGACTTATATCTGCATCTAATTGCAAAAGGTACTTCATCTTGAAGCATAATCTCAGAGTTACAACATTTACTCTGATCCTCCTCCATCTTTTTCCTTAATACCATCTGGAGTTCTGAAATAAGTTGACTACTACGGATATGTCTAAATTTAATAGCCTATTGGAGGTAGGCAGGTTTGTTTATAAGAAGTTTTTTTCAAAGAATAACAGTTGAACATTCAAACAGTTGTGAGCCATCAAAATGAACACGTATCTCTGTCACTATTCCGTACAGTCACAGTTAGTTTGGTTCTTCCCATTCCTGTGCTATCATACTTCTCTCCGTTCCTGTCTTGTTGATACTTTGTCTCAAATTAGATAATTTGTCTTTGTTCAGGACAGAGACTGACTTTATTTACAGACTCACTCCCAAGAGACCCACAACCTTGATTAAAGACGCTGGATGGTACAGCAGTATAAAGAGTAATTGCAATGAGAGTGAAGGTCCTGAAACAGCTTCTTAGAGGGAGGAATCTACTCCATAGCCATTCTCTTGTACTTTTTCTCTCTGCCACGTTACAGACTCAGTCCTGCAAGGATTTGAGCTTTCTACAGCCTATTGAACTCCGGTCTGGACTTCGCAGAACTCTTTATGACATCAGAGGAGAGAGGCACCTTTTTATTTTTGTTTTCAGATAAACTTGCAAGGCCTGAAAAATCATATTCTAGTAGTCTTGTCACATTGCAATGGGAGTGCTTTTCACATTGCACAGGAGGTGCTAGAATATTTGTAGCACTGATGCAGGAGAGAAGAAGAATAATGGACACAATTTTTAAAAAAAATAAAAATCCAAGGGAGTAATTTTAAGATGGCATATTGGCAGAGAAAATTGCAGCCTAGTGCAGAGTGATAGATTACAGTGCATCTTGTTAATGCTTCAGTACTTAACCTCTGTGAATCATTTTGAGTTCGAAATGGAAATGAAAAGATGAAAATGTGGAGATAATTTCGTCAGATACCTGAAAGGTTGTTTGTGATGTTCTAACTAAACCAGCAAATGGTTTTTCTGGTATCAGTGGCAGCAAAAGCACATTCCTGTTTGCAGAGTTTGACAGATTTCATCGCAAGAAGTGACGAGAGCTGAGCCAGAAAAGGAAGAGACATTCATTATTATTTAAGCAACAATAGTGAAGGCAATGTAGTATAGCTAAAACAAAGAAAGCACTTTAATTTACAATAAATTTTTGACGCTGACTTCACATCATGTTTTTGCCAACTTGGCAGGGACTATTAGACTCATATTTGAAGGAAAATGATCATAAAGATGGTTGTTTCTTAAATTTTCTAAGTAATGTTGATTTGACACAGTTGCAGGATTTTCTATTTTTCTAAATAGGATTTGCATAATCATAGCAACATAAAAAGAGAGAAAATATAAAATTACACTTTTTATAAATTAGCACATCTGGTGAAGGAGATAAAAATACAAGATGGCCTAATGTTTACATTAGTTTACCAAATGCTAGAATGCTGCTAGTGTTGCTGGCAAAATTTGCAGTTTATATTTATTGATCAAGTCCTAAGAGTATCTTTTCTCCAGAGTATGCACACTTTCCCATTTACATTAAAAACATGAAAGTGAATTTTGCATCCTGTGAACTCAAGTTCAGATTGAATCTGGCTGGAGGATGCAATGGGATGAATTAGATAGGCTGCCATTAACCTTGTGAAGCAGATGAAACAGTACAGATGACTACAGATAATATAATAGGAAAGACCTCTGATGTTATTCTGTGTTGTCATTGCCAGAACACAAGGTCACCTCCTCTACCATATCCCTCTGCCTTAAAATAAAATAAATTTATTTCAGCTGCTTACTACGGGAAAGAAGAATTTTCCTTATGCTATTCGGTGGGTTTTTTTGCATTTGGCCTGAATGTTACTTGTGTTCTTGTATTATGTGCTATCATATTTGCTGCCTTGTATATTGGGAACTTACCCACCTGCAGTGATTAAAAGAAAAAGTCTTTCATGCTTTTAGAGATGTAAATAAAGGTATCACTGGTGAAGCCTCTGTGTACTGTGTAGTTAGGGTATGCATTACAAAGAGCTTTGCTTTGGTTTGTAAACATCACAAAGAATATATTTTTTCATGGATATCAGAAAAACTCACATAGAAGTAATTGACCTGTCAAAATGTTTTTTCCTATATGTGCAGTATAAGCACTGAAGTTCAATTCACATGCTAGTGCTGCCTTACTTTCATATAATCAGAATCCTTGATGTTCTAAAATCATCAAGGATTTAAAGGATCAAGGATCCATTTTAGATCAAGGATCTAAAATGTTCTAAGATCATCAAGTCCAGCCATTAACCCAGCACTGCCAAGTCCACCCAGTGATGGACTGAACCACATCCCAAAGTGCCACATGTTGCAAAAGGCTTCAGGGCTGTGAGTTTTTCTCCATTCTCCTTCAAAGTGTTGATAAGTATAATCCCGACAAACAGGTTTTATCTTGTCTAAGGGTTTTTGTTTGTACCAGCAGGCCTCTTTAATATCTGAAACTATTTTAACTATGATGTTAGTAAGCCTCTGGCTCTGTATGCCAAAAGGAGGCTAAGCAAAAGTACAAATCGTTCTTTTTCTAACTAATAAAGCTCAAAATTATTACTGAGAGTCTATTCCTTTTTTAACATGATGTGCAACATAGCTAGCAAAAAATTGAGAGATCTGAAACAAGTTTTCTTCTCTTTCTGTGCAATGTCAGTCTTACTAAATCACATTTTCACTGGAAAACTTGGTGAAGCTTAAGACAGACAAAAGTGTGTAAAGGTTGTGTTATATCTTGCAGACACTCTGCAAAAGTGATGTTTTAAGCATATATAGTCAGCATGATGAGTAGTTCCTTTTTTGAGAAACTTAAGATATGGCAAATTATAACCACAGCTGGTGCAAGCAAAGCTGTTAAATTGATTTCTGTAAAAAAATTGTAAAAACAACTGGTTTTTTTTCATTTTAAACCTCAATAAGTACTTGACTATTTCAGTGAGTTAAAGATGTAAGTATGTAAGTGGCATAACTGCCAGTTTAACTTGACTTTAAGACACTTGACTCTTCCATAATGAACAGCATTAATCTGGACAGTCCCTAAGGCAAGCAGAATCATGTGAGACCTGGATGAAAAACACAAATTCTGTTTCATAGAAAAAAATCAGACTGTAAATGTGGGACTCGAGATTAGAATGAAGTTAGAATCCAAAATACATTCTGTAGAAAGTTAATGAGTATTCCAACTCTACTTTAGTCATAATGTTTCAGCTGGAGAAGAAATTAATACAAAGAGCTTTGAAATTTTCTAGCATTTGATTCTTCTCTACATGTAGGTCAAAACCTTCTGTCTTCATTTTCAGTGGCTGGTAACATATGGGATAGTTGTTAAATATTATCAATGAATTCCCTTCAGACCTGCCAAAGCTTTCAAATTAAGACATCTGTATCAACCCATCTATGTACTCATCTGTTATAATACCTACTGGGTCCATCTTTCTTTTTTTCTAAGATTTATTTAGGTTGAGCTGCGATTTCTAGCTTTTCATTAATAATCAGAAAACTTTGAAATTAGTCTCAGACCTTTTCTCCTCATCCTGTGAGTCTTCTTTTTGGTATTTCACCTGGACTAATGAATGTAAGCAGATATTTTTTGCTGCTAGGATGAATGTATCTGTGTGTTGTGATATTAAGCTCCAAAGTTCTTGCACATTTGTCAGTGTTTGTGGCTCTGAGGTGTAATAGATTGTGCTTGTTCTTAGTTCTGAAAGCAGATATCTCATAAAACCTGGAATATGCTTTTCATTATTTTTATCTTAAAAGTAGTATGATTTATAACACTCTTCCAGTTTGGATGTTCTCCCTGTGAAATGGCATGGTTACCATGCATTTGGAAACAGTTACTGCAGTACTCCAAGTTGCCATGGTATTTCCTGTAAACAGTGCTTAAAATGCTTATGGCTTGATATGAAAATGCTCATGTTCACATATGTCCAAGTGTTAATGTTGTTAGTCACTGTATATACCAGGAACTAGCTGTAAAATCCCCAGGAGATCTGGAGTTATTAATCTGTATATTTTATCAGCTTGTTCCCTTGTAGGTATCAATACTTGCATTAATAATCAGGATTTCCTGTCTATTTCTTCCATCATTTTGTCAAACCACCTGTCTAATAGTTTTAATTTAAATTTAGGATAATGACAAATTAAACATGCAGTATAAATATGTGATGTTATGTATGCTTCAGTAAAATATTTGCACCCAAGAATGTTTGAGACATTTGTCAAATTTATATAACTGCCCAATACCAAAATAATGCTTTTAAATTCTGCTTAGTATCCATGGTCATGACAAAAACTGGTAACAGTTGACAGAATGGCATTAGAGATGTTCTCTCTACTAGACAGAAATAACAAGTAAATTGGTACCACATAGTCTCATATATTCTGCTAAAAATTCAGTAAGTCAACATAGTTGGACAGTTACTTTGGGCCAGCTAAATAACTGAATTTTAGGGTAAAGAAAATGAAGGATAAGTTATAACAATCTTTCTGTTTAAGCCATTGGCAAAGTCTACATACACTTCAGACCTGACAGAGACCTCAGATGTTTCACATGTATGTTTCTCTACAGACTGTTTTAATTTTTCTTTTGTTTTTGTTGTTGAAAGACTCAGCATTAGGATGGGTTGTGTTCTGTTTTTTCATGTGCACTAGTGAGTATTGCGCAGATGCCATTGTGGTTATGTGGTGGTTATCCCTTGTAACTGAGAGCCTGAACTTAGAGTTCCTCTTATGGAGCCTTCTAATATTTGAGCATGGAAATCCTCTATTTATGTTTCGTTTTGGTTTTTTCCCAGGTTTTTTTCCCTTTTTTTCATATTCTGAAGCATTTAGAATTTTGAGGAATAAGAAAGTTTGTATGGAACCATGAATAAGAACTTGAAAAATCTGAACCACAGGTCCAATCAGAGCCTTAGGAATATGTTTGTGAAATTTGCATAGTGGAGGAAAATTACATATTCACAGAGCAGTTACTGAAAAATATCCCAGAGTGATTGTGCAGATCCTTGCTCTTTGATTGGCTAATGATAGGTTTTAGGCAATCACAGTAAAGGGAATAGAACATTATGCAGTTATTTAAAAATTAACTTGTGCAAATCAGACATGTATAGTCAATCAAAATGCAAGGAAGTAGATACAGTTTGAGGAAAGAAATAGTCAAATTATTTCAGTAAACTAACAACCCTTGTGATTGGAAGTGATTGATATGTCTTTTCTGAAACTTTAAAAAAAATCATCTTCCAAGAATGAGGGAGCATCAAGAATATCAGTGTAAATGTTAGGCCAAAATATGCATAAGAGTTTTTGGGATTTAGTAGAAGCTATGCCATCTTTACCAGATCAATCTACATGGCCGCTTTACAAGAAGAGCAAGTTTTAGTTTTGCTGTCATTTTAGAGTATAATAAGTAAAGTGAAAGGCCTGGAAAGTATATTTTGTGATGGGATGTTCTCATGGTGAAGAAACTACTTTCCTTTGTCTCTCTGTTTTTTAGCCCTTGAAGTTATTTTTGCTAAAATTGTAACTGGGACAAAAAAGTCCAAATAGGAACTTGAGAGGGGCATTACACACATATTTTAAAGATTAATTTGATATTGCTTCTTTTGTTCGCTGGTCTTTTGTGTAAGATCAAAGAAATGATGTGTCCTAACAGCTGCTCTACAATAGTTTCAAGTTGTGAAAAACTGTGAGGACTTGATTAATTATCTAGTTTATTTCTAGAAAGCAGGCTGATTTTCTCAAGAGTCTTATAGATGAAAAAGCATTGATTAGTAAGTGCATTCCAAGAAATGTATAGCAAATATGTAATCTGAAAGTTAACACTTAATAGGAATTGACTCAAAACTGTTTTTATTCATGTTGTGTTTTTCCCATGAAAGGTGATTTAAAATTGCAAAATGTAATTTTAAAATTAACAAAATGTAATTTTTGTAATTTGTTATTTCCTTTAAATCTTCATTAGAGAACCAACATTGATTTTTAGCCAGACCTTTCTCTCTCATTTTATTATTAAAACTCTTCCTCAATTTTGATAAACACATACTGAATAAAAAATGCTGACTGTTCAGTGCAGACAAAAGCATTTATTTAATTCATCTCCTATGACATCTATCTTGGAAGAGCAGTCTTCCAGCTCTAACTGCTAGTAAATTATTTGCCTTTTTAAAACAGGAAAGGCTTGCTTTTTAAGACCCATTAATTTCCTATTTATTGCTGCTGGCTGTGAAGGGATGTTTTTGTTACTTTGGATAATATGTTCAAAGAGAATAGCACCTTTGCTGATTTAATGCTCCCGAGCTATTTTAATCAGTTGAACATCTGGCCCTCTATGGCTTTCCATTTGATGATTGTGTTTAACTTTTTGTTTTTGGCATATAGCTCGTACTAGAAAATTCAGCCCATCTCTGAATATATAAGTGATGGGTGAATAATGGAGATCTGTTGGTATGTAGAATAGAGACAGTGAATCTCACTGTGTGAGATTAAATGCTTTATTCCAAGCATGTTTTGCAATTTTAAAGATGTAGCTGCTGGATCAAATATCCTTTCAGAGTTTTGTGCAGGACAATCTTCTTTAATGATTAGATTCCAGTTAAAAAACTGATTAAAAAACTGATTCCAGTTTTAAATATAATGCTGAAGGACAGTTGTGTTCCTCTTTAGTGGTCTGGAGAGTCTATGCACTAACTATATAACTGATCTGAAAGTTCAAAGATTTAAAAAGTAAGTCTCAGCGTGTAGTATCACCTGCTGACAAGAATAATGCATTTCCCATATATGGATTTAAGTCAAATAAGTTCTGCATGTTTATAGTAAAATGACATTCATAGATGTGCAAACAAAAATTACACACAATGGCAAATTACCCGTAAGCCATTATCTTCACTATACTACAAATGTCTTGCTGAGTATGGTTAACCCCAGGGGGCAACCAAGAACTTCACAGCTGTGGGAGAGGATCAGAAGAATATCAGTGAGAAAACTCATGGGTTGACATAAAGATGGTTTTATAGGTAAAGTAAAAGCTGCACACATAAGCAAAGCAAAGCAAAACAAGGAATTTCTTCACCACTTCCCATGGGCAGGCTGATGTTCAGCCATCTCCAGGAGAGCAGGAGTCCATCACATGTAAAGGCTACTTGGAAGACAAAAGCAATCACGCTAAATGTCCCATCCTCCTTCTTCCCCAGCTTAAATATACACTGAGCACGAAGCTGTATGGTATGGAATGCACCTTGGGGGCAGCTGTCCCAGCTATGTCCCGTCCCAGTTTTTGTGCACCCCCAGCCCAGTGGGGTAGTGTGAGGAGCTGAAAAGGCCTTGATGCCAACTGTGCAAGCCCTGCTCACAATAATGAATGTAATAATAATAAAAAGAACTTTAGCTATTTTCTATTATTTTTTGTTCCTGTCCTTCCTTTTTTCTTGCCCCCAGGGTCGTTATGCAGTCTCTCCCAAACAGCAGAACAATTGGAGTTTAGTGTAATGAAGGATCTAAGTCTTCCTACTGCAAAGAACTGGGGGAAGTAGTTCATGCACTAAGCACATGGAGCTTTAGGTTTACAAGAATGAGTGCTTCTTGGAGTCACTGTGCTACTTTTGGGACGCTAGCAGCCAGAATGAATTAGCTACAGGAAGAGTGCACAAAAAAGCTGTATGAATTATTGTTTCATCAGGCTATCTTGAGTACTGGGTTAAGAGACAAATAATTCATATTTGGTTTTTTTTATATCCTGATAAAAACATCCCCTTACTTTTCTTTCAAGCCCTGTTCTGTCAGATAGAATAGTGTCAGACTATTCTATCTTCTATAGAAGGACTCCCCACTCCTACTTGTATGTCCCATATTGTTGTTATTTACACTAAAGAAGAGTAAGGTCTAAAACATTCTTTGTTTCCTAACTCAAACTGCATCCAAATTAAGTAAGGTTCAGTGGCATGAATTGATGACAGAATTTGTATTTTTACATATTTTTTATCTGCATTTTAGGTTGATGTCTTTTTCTCTTAAAAACATTGTGGTACAATATGTTGTATGTTTAATTATATTTAACATAACAGAATAGCATGATTGACTTATTTTCTATATTCCCTTCAATGTTTTTATTATCATATGTCACCAGGGAATACATGTTCTATAGATTGTCCATCACAAGGAGTTACGTAGAAAGTATCAGAAAGGGAACTGTGCTATTCTAGCACCAAGAAGACATGGTCACAAGTGATCTGCTTTGAACAGCTTAGATGACTGTTTAGCTTAGAGTAAATTGCTATTTTAACAGTGCAAAGGTGCTGGAATCTGTTCCCTAGCACGTTCTGCTGTAGTGCAGCATAGTTCAACTTCCTTTGCAATAAGCTCTGCCACTGACACTCTGCTATGAAGACATTAAGTAAGGACTGAAACTTAATTACTATTTGACTGGCCCTCAATTTACTGTGATTTATGATGGAAGGTTTTCCTATTTGTAGTCCATCAGTTGTCATCATAAAATATTCTTGCACTAATTGACATTTTGACCAATATTTGGGTTAGTATTAATGCTGTTTCTTGCCATAGTATTCGTGTGGACCAGACTGGTAGTCTTCTTTTTCATCTTGGCTAGCAGGTAGCTAATTCTGTTGCACTTGTGTAATGGAGAAACTCATTGCTCTCTTTCTGTGTTTTATGTAGCATAATTGACTAAAAATCAAAGATTCAGGAATGACATCAAAACTCTGAAAGATGAGGCCTATTGTAAAGAACTTTGCAGAGAGACCAGTGCTGAAATAGAAGAATATCCATGATGGATGGTCATATGTATGACCTAGTTTCTGCTCCTGCTCTTCCTCTAAGTATTCATGAAACCATGGCAAGATGTGGTTTTGTGGTAAGGCAGCATGGCAGGTAAAGGCACAGTCTTGTTCTATAAACATGTCAAAGAATGAATAGAAATGGAAATTGTGAATAATGCCGTGATTATTTGCACAGACAAATACAATTAGTATCAACAAAAGTATTACATGAATAGCTGAGAGTCATGCACAGCAGGAGATAGGCACAGGAAGTGTCTAACCTAACACTAAGAAGCATTTTCAGTGTCTTTTATGATAAGTTGGGAGAAAAATGTGGACTATTCTTGTCAATATCATCTTTGGTTCAAATTGCATCACGTTAGACTACAATCAAAATATATATACCTTTGAGGAGAAAAAATGAAAATCCATGATTAGAGTAAAACTCTAAGTTAAGACTTGTTAATAATACATAGGTTGTATTTTATTAATTTTTGTAGTTATTCATACTTCGTTTTTGAGTAAACAAAGCCTTTATTTCAATAAGTCCTGTTAAAAAGGAAGTTCTGAAGCATTGCCGATAAATGTTTAAGCTTTTATAAAAAGTTGTCATTGCATAGTTCAAAAGAACATAAGATAATATTTCTATGCAGTAAATTGTTAAAGACAAATGCTAATTCTGTAGATCATGTTTTTTATCAACTGTCAACAGTGAATACAAGATTATGGAAAAATAATGAAAGAAATATGGATTTACCATCATTCTTCTTGGTTATTTCCTAAAGTAGTCATGAAAATCCAGTGTTGCCTAGTTATTGTCAATTTCTCCCCCTACTGTTTGTGGTGGTTTTAGAAGAAAATCCTCTATATTTTCTCATTTAAAACTCCTTTATATGTAAATTTACCTACAGCATAGGCAAAGAGAGTAGTTTTATTCAAAAGTGCCATATTAGATGTCAATTGCTGATCATAATGAAGCTTGAGAAAAGGATCCCACCATTTACCACGTGGTTTCTAGATGCTAAATATGCATTTTAAAGTAAAAGGAAAGAGAAGAGAGCTCTCCTGTTCTTCAGTGACACCAAACCCAGGGGCTCCAGTTTTCCACAGCTAAACACCTTGAATGCAACATGAAAAGCTTTGGATTAACTGTATATAGATGCACTGGTTTGATGTAACAGCAGCTTGCTTGAATTAATGTCCTGTGACAAGCCCTCCCTTGCAAACCTTTAGAAGCAAACTGTTTCTTTGTCTACATATTAAGACTGGCTACAGCCTCTGGTAGATTCTGCATTATTTTTCACACACTGTTTCTTGGACAAAGTCGAATCATCATCTGTGAAGGACTAACTACCCAAAGGGTTTAAACCCAATTGCTAGTGGTTTATTCAGCTTTGACACTTCTCAGTGTGATCTTTACTGCCTTTTGTAAAACAAGCAGACAAGGGAAAGGCTCCAGAGACTTTCTTCTGTTCATGCTGTAATAGTTTTCTTGCCACGGGAGGCTTAAGAAGATTTGCACTGCCTGCTTTCTTTTCATTAGCACTGAGTGCAATGCTGTTAGGTAAGTTAATGTGTGACTATAAAAGGAGAAGTGCAGAAATTTGGAAAAAGGGTGGGTTTTCTTCATTAATACATTTTTTAATGTCATTTTTCTTGATTTATTCTTTATGGGGTGCAGTGAAAAATAAAGTGTAATGTTTGAGATATTTTCAGTTGTTCTCAGCCAGACGGAGAATTAGAATCTAGCTGTTTCTTGAATGCAATGCTATGCTTCACTGATTTTTGGCAGCAGCATGTTAAAATTCTTGTTATTAGACTGACAAAGAAACCTGATTGAATTTTCAACACAATCATACTTCCTGTCATGAAATGTAATAATATTTAATGATATTCTTGTAAATCTGTATGGAATAAAATGCATCAATCTGGGAGCCTTACTTTGACCACTATATTGCACTAACCTTCTATGTTTAAATTGACATTAAATGATTTACTCTGTATTTCATTCTGAACATTTACTTTAAAGAAATTGAGCACATTTGTTGAGAAAACCCCAAGTTTAGCAAATGGTTTTATACACTAGCTATTTGCATAAGATTAAATTTGACTCTCAGCATTTTGATAGTTTTTTGTGTCGTGACAGTTAATGTGTAAATATTGCTATGGATACATACATAGAAGAGTATTTTTTAAAAAATAAGACTATACCATCCTTACTGTTATAATTTTTCAGAAAACTCTAGGCTCATATTATTTGCTGTAAACACTGCAGAATAAATACTAAATATAAATTAACCTCAGTAATAGCCTTTTTGCAGTTTCAGTTCGTATCTGGTGGATTGATGGATGGTAACTCATGCAAGACATATATATTTTCATATATGAAGGTGAACAGGATGGTAAATTATAACTGTCATTAAAGGATTGCTGTATGCTAGATCTCTGAACTTTCTAATCATTGCTGCTCATCATCAGAAAATGTAGTCTACTTTAAATTTTTTGTTGTCTTATGTATCATGCATGTTTCTGGTCTTTTCCTTTGTCCCCAAACACATACTTAAACTTCTCTTCTGGGATATAAGGAATACAATAAAGACTTAGGAAAAATGCTGGTAACTCAGCTGGAACAGTTTTGTAGGAATCCTCTCTCTTTTTGTTATTGTTGGTTTTTGTTTGTTTTTGTTTGTTTGTTCTAGAGAGTAGGCACAATAACAGTTCTCTGCCTCTTAGACCAGTAATTCAAGATTTCTATAGCAATTGTTAGTGAAATGTACACAGATAGTGTGTGAATTTTTTAAATGCCAAGTTTTATTGCTTTCTTTTTTTTTCCCCTGACAGTTACTAGTATACTCTTTGACATTATGAAATATTCAAGCAGAGATAACTGTTGATAGATGTAACTCAACACTATTTCGTATTTATAGAATCACATTAACTCCAGCCACACTTGTCAACAACTCTGCTCTTTTGATTCCCAAGAACCGTAGCTTGAAGCATTATCAGTATGTGATATAATTAATCAAGAAAATATTTATCCTCTGTTTTATTTTTATTTTTATTTGCATGCCCATTACTACATATTACCAGACACAGTTGTTCAGCCCTCAGATAACTGCAGTCACTGCTTGATGGTTTAATTGTGTTCTATTTGTGTAGCTTTTGTAAGAGGAGGCTAGCGTAGATCATAGCCTAAAAATTACTTGATGGAAGTTGTATAGTTTTGAACAGAAAGTATGTCTTTTCCCATAGTTGATCATGCTGGTATTTTGTTTTTTGCCTGCACTAGATTGATGATTTCAAAAGGAGAGCTTCTTGCCAAATCTGAAAGTCTAATGGGGGTGGTACTCACAGTTGATCAAATGCTACCAGATTGCTCCAAGACCTTGTTCTCTGTCATAACAATCGAAACATCTCTGTATAGCATATGCAAGCAAACATATATATAAGCAACACACGGACCCATTTTAAAAAGTTTAATGTGGTTAATCTGTTGCCCTCCTCTAGAAACAGCCATTAAGGTGCTCAGAGCCATTGACTTTCTTATTCCATTTCCTTGCCTTCTGTGCATAGATCTATCTTCATTAGAACTTTTATCCCATAGTAAGCATGAGATAAAATTCTCACATCACTGAAGTCAGTATCGACATTTAGCGCTTGAATAGAGTCAATTTGTCACAGTATTAGCTTCATGTAATACACCACCTACATTGAGGAAATCAGAGGAAGAAGAGAAAAATTTTTACAAGCTGATCCAAGCTTGATGTTTTGAAGTCATACCCTGCAGTAGTGGGCTTATACTACACAGAGGTGCTTATACTCAAAAGGTATTCAGCGTAATTTTGGTTCACTTCACCTTACTTTACATTTCAAATATTTTGGAAAGTATTTCTCTAAATGCAATGAGGTACCTTGAGAATGTCATTTGTAAACTAATGAATATGATAGGTATACTTTTGCTGCTGCAAGCAATAATGTGGGCCTTTCTTTTTTCCTTTTAAAGGTCCTAGCTGCATAAATTTTTTTAAGAAGACATTTTATATCAATAAAAACAACCTTTGACGTGGCCTTTCAGCAGGGTATAACTTGTAATTTTTTTTTTTCTGTAGAGACCGTTTTAACTGTTTCCAAGGACTCTGATCAGCATTCTTCACTCAAACACCCATTGAGTTCAATAGGCTTTTTCATGATTAAAAGAACCAGTAAGGAATGTTGAATAAAGATAACTTATTCAAATGCAAGCAAATCCTTTATATTTTCATGCAGGAATTAACAACCTAGATATTACACACAGAAGACAACTAAGCTTTTATGTAATATCTGGGTGCCAAAAAGATGGCATCTACAGTTTTAGAGCTATTTGTTATTTTGTCAGTGTGGCTCCAGGCTACATAGCACTGGATAAAACCTTTATTTTACATAACAAATAATGAAATATTGCTGCTTCAGTTTCTCTCTTCACATGATTAAAAGATTAAATTTGCTTAACATCACTTTACAATAATTTCCGATTCTGCACATGGTATTGAATTCTGCTCTTGATTTTTGAAATATTTGTATAGGATTTTTCTTCTCCCTATAAGGCTGTCCTTAGTGACACGAGCTAAGAGCTACTCATCAAATGGTACCACATCATTTAAGGGAAAGAATAATCAAGAAATTGACAAGTAGCTTGGGAAAGAGTTCCTAATATTCAACTATAATTTTCAACTACAACAGGAACATGTCAATACTCAGATTTCAAAACTTCTAACAAGAACTCTCTACCCATCTGTTGGATACTTTTGCAAGAGCTGCCTTTCATGACTTGCACAACTCAGGGAACTGTTTTGTGGGGAAGAGAAGGTGATAAATTGCTTCGTTAATTAGGAGTCTGTGTTGGTTGCTGAAAGGTAGGTAGGGTGCTGAAAAGGAAAGCTGGTTAAGAGTACAGTGTATTTCCATTGTTCAAAACCATAAAATATCACAGGTTAAGAAAAATTGAAAACTAGAGTTTTAATGATTATTATATGGTTCATTGCCTTTGGAGGTAGTGGAAATACCAAATATATGGGAGGAACTCGCTGTATAAAATTTCATTGTGAAAGAAATTTTCCAGACCATGTGAGAGAGATTTAGTGGAAACCTCCATAATGAAAGTCATTACATCTGTGGTGCTTATTGAGTACAGTATTGTATTAAAAAGAAAGATCTCTTTCATATATTCATTTACTTTGGGGCATTCTGCCCCTTTGTGATTAGAAGAGAATACTGCAAAAAGTAAAATTACTCCAGCATATTATTGGGATGTTAACTTGACCTTTGAAAATAGGAAAGTTCTTTATACAACTTCTTTTTATGTAGTTTCATCTCTCCCCAATAATGGCATAATCATCTCCTGATCTGTGCTGAGGTTTCTGTTTCAGAGCTCCTCCTGGCCTACTCTTAGCAGTAGTGTAAGACAGAGAATGTTGCTTTTACGAGCAGGTCTCTGCTTTCCATAGAGAATGTTTATTGCCTTTATGAACAGGCCTCTCTACTTTCCAGGATTTGTTTTTAACTCCAGCTGGTTTCTACATATATTTTCCATATCTTTTCCTGTTTCTCTATCCTAATTTCTTGATGCTTCCTCCAGCATTTATTCTCCAGCCCGTTACTGTCTTATTTTCATTCCTCTGGTGCTGCATATTGGAGCAGTTGCTGTTGCACATTCTCCTCGTGCACTGCCATGCACTGTGGGGAGCATAAATAACTCAGAGGCATAGTTTATAGTCTTAACATTTGCAGTCAGGCTCTTCTCTTATTTACTTTACCACATGACAGAAACAGTCCAAATACAAATGGGAATGCAAAGGAATAATATGCGTTTCAAACAAAAGGGAATGCTAGTCAGCACCAAAATCAAAATTAAAATATGTCTCTCATGAACTTTAGTCCTTTACATGAGATGAAAATAACAACAGTTATGTGTATGTGTATATATATTTTATATATCTATCTCATGTAAAGAACATGTGTCTCATAGGTTTTAGATGCATACAATTGTTCTTTAAGAGTAACTGTTCTCACATGAATAAAGTTCTGTAGAAAACTTCACTTTGTAGAAAACCATTACAGTTTGATCTGACAGGTCTTGATAGTTGGTTTCATGGGGCCTGTAGAGAACTTTAATTCAAAGCACTATTATGTTGAGCTGCATTACAGCTCTAGTTGCATTCCCATATCAACAGACAGTTCTCTCACAGGCTTACTTGAAACATTTTAGCAAGGTGTTTATCTGTGATAAGTCATTATTGCTTCTGATATGGGAGGTCCTTGGTGACCAGCCAGAGAATCTTTATCTCAGTCATTTGTCCTATTTCAAGAGTCTTTCACAACAGCCCTGTTGAATTCAGCAGATTTATATTGTTCAGGTTTGATAAGTAGTTCATTGATCAGTTTTCTTTCTGCGAAGAGAGAATGCAGGAGACAAGTATAATCTATGCTACTTTTACTTGTGCTGACTGAGAGTAATGCAATATGATATGCCCATTTTCTTGTGGAGTTTCCATAGGCTAGACCTGAATGGGTACATTTTACGGTCCATTTGGCATGCTCCATATATCTGTTCGTACTAGAACTGATATCCTTTTTATCAAAGTCCATCTTTTATGTCACTGTATAGAGTTTTATTTTATGGTTTTTCCAAAGCAGAGAACTGGAATGATATCCATTAACACAAAAGACACTTCAGTGTCCCTGTCATTAGACTGACTGACTGTTCAGCACCTCTTGCATGATACAGCTGTATAAATCTTTAACCTGTATAGAAGTACCATTTAAATCAATAACAGTAATTGAAAAGAGGATTAATGTGCTGGAATCACTTGAGAATGCTTCTTTTCATGGGGTTGGCAAATATCTATGAACATTATAGCAGTTAATAAGCATCTCTGTTAATTCATGTCTTTAATAAACATTTACCTGGTTTTAATAGTCTCTCTTCATTGACTTTTCAACACACAAAAAAATTAGCTGTTTCACTTGCTTCATAAGATAGCTGAAATTTGTTGTAATATAATATTGTGGGTTTGCCTTTTAAAAGCTATGTAACTCATCTGAAGAAGTCTATAAGAGGTGGGAGATATAAAAATTACTAAAAATTCCTGTGGTTCAACTCAGTTTCTGCTGGGCTTTAGTAAATGCTCGTGTGTATGTTCTTACTCAATCTATGCACTAAAATTTAGCATCTTAAATAATATTCTTAAATTTAGGAAAGGATTTTTTTTTTAATCTACCTTATTAAACATCTGTCTTCCTATACAGCAAAATAGATTTGTAGAGTTAGATTTGGAATTCTAGCTCAGTGTCAAGGAACTGAATCCTCTTACAGTTTACTTCTTGGCTTTAAATGTGACCTGTGCTAGGAAAGAATTACTTGTTTTCTATCAATTTCACTGCCCAAGGTCCTTGGCGCTAGAGAGGATAAGGCTGATAGATTGAAGGGAAGGCCGTTACCTACTCACAGTTCTGAGATAGATAAAGTTCAAAAATATCTTGCAGCTGTAACAAAGGAGATGAATTCCTTTGCATGTTCTGAAATTTCTTCCAAGTATTACTTTGAAGTACAAATTAGTCTCCTGAAAACAATTATATGAGAGCTTTTGTCTGGCAGAAGAGAAGGATGACCTTTATATGTACATATATATATATATATATCTGAACAAGTGGTAGGCTTATTAGGGGTGGAAATGAATGGCAGCTAGAGAATGTGCTCTGAAGAAAACTAAGACTGCAGCTAGCTTGCCATCAAGACGAGTTTCTGGCACTGTTGCAACTCTTGAATGAACCTAGTTTTATTTACTGTTAGGTATGTTAATTAGTGTTCATTTTTAATTTAATCAAGCCATTTTATTCTTGATATAGCAGAGATACTTTTACTACATAGACATCTTGTTGTTATAGTCTCCTAGCTACAGAAACTTTTCTTAAGCTGACATTTACAATCTCAAGAGTTCTGTGTCCAAATTACTTTGAATAGCCTTAATTTTCAGCAGAGTTTCTAAAATTTAATCAATCTCATCTTTTGTTAGTTTTATTTTCTAACAAAGGCATTTGATTAAGTTATTTTCTGAGCCGTGATTAGAGTATCATCCCAAATGTATTTCAGATCATGGCTCAAAAAAAAAAATCTCATGCATTCTGCCTGCATCTTGAATTGGATACGTTACTAAAATATATTGTTTCTCAAGCATCCTCAGAATCAGTGATCTTGAAGAAAATTTCAGTTATACTTTTAACTCACACAGAACCTCTGCAGTTAATCAAAGCCTTTGATCATTGTTAACAGAATTTTTACCAGATGGTCTCACTGCCTGACATTTGCAAGTGGCAATGGAAGGAAAGCAGAAATACTGTTTGCAAACTTATGAATACTTTCTGTGGTCATAAGGGTTCTCTGTAAATAGAAAAATTAAGGGGCCAAATTTGGGACCAAAAAAGAAAAGACACAAAATATTTGTTTATGCAAACCCAATCCATATCAGTGGAGAATGGTGACAGTAACGGAGCCATCACACACAAGGGGTCCTCTGAATACTCTGCAGATGTTGCCAAGTTTTGTGCTTTGTGACTGGCTCTCACAAAGCTGCCTGAGATTTAAAAGACATGTGAAACTGTTGGCATTGTCATTCACATGTATGCAGCAGGTACATGTGCACTATGTACAACAGAGTTTTCCTGCACCCCAAAGTCCTGGTCGTGTGTGCTGTGGTCATGTCCAAAACTGATTGTCATGCAGGAGCAAGTTTAAAGCATCAGTTTTTCAAGGGTATCTGATTTTTGGATACTCTGAACAAATGCATATTTTCAAAATATTCAAAATATTCTAGTATTTCAGGGAGAGCTGGAGTATAGGAAAATTTAGATGCATGCTAACCCTAGGACAAGACATCCTCATAGTGATCTCTGAATTCACCTCAACTCATTGTGACCAATAAAACCTTTGAATGACTGAACAAATATGTTGGTTGCTTGTTTCTGTTTGCCTCTAATGGTCTTTATGCAGTCATAAACCTTCCATTATTTCTCAGAAGCATGGAGTTCTCTCCTAAGTATTATAGGTATGACCTGTAAGTCTTAGAAATCTCTAAGATTTCTGTTGTGCTTGTCTCTGCTACTGTCTGTGTATTACCAAGGAGTATATAGTTCCAAACTGCAGATCCATTAGTTCCAATCTATCAATTTATACACACATATATAAACCAATATTTAACATAGTACTGGATATGGAGGGGTTGTACTGCAAATAGATACAAAGGTTTTCATGCATTTTGATTACCATGGTGTAGACAGAAGTGAACTTTTTTCCCCATGCCTTGTTAAATTTCTTACTGCTCATAAAGGAAAAAAAAAAGATTCAATTCCTAGCATTTCAAAATTTTATCAGGAAGCAGTTGGTGGCAGTAAATTATGTAGTTTTTCCTCATGGATTTATACAAATTGTACAGATATTTTCAGGAAAGTGCATGTAATGTGGGAAGTAATATGAAAGTATTAGGTTTTTTCTCCTAGACATTCTACCTGCTTGATCTCTGGTTTTTCCTTATTTTTTAATTCAAGTGCCATATGGTCTACTATTTCCCTGAAATTCTAACACCACTTCTGGACTGCCTGGTCCTGGTTTTAATCCATGCAGCTCAGTTTAAGACATGCTACAATCACAGTAGCAGTCTGTTTCTTTGTTATGTGAATTGCATAAGTATAAATATCACCATTTTATATATGAAGATGCATTATGTTCTGTATGTAATAGGATTCTGGTAATGATCTGTGGCTCTGTAGAATCAAAATATTTTAAATTAAATTAGGAGCCATCTACCTGTGAAGATGCGAACTTGGGAGAGAGCTGGTTCTGAGAGACTCAACAATGACTAGTTTGGGGAGACACCTCACTACCCTCGATTAGGCCACTATGGAAGCATGGAAAAAAAGTAATTCCCAACTAATGTTGTAGATTATTTTTAGGTTTGTTTTTGTGAAATAGTTTCATTTTAACAAATTGTAATTTACCGATGGTGGAAGATTTCTATTTTGGCATCCCTTGACTTGGCCACTCATTATCTTTATAAGGGCTGATATCTTCTGCTGGTATCTGTTTGGGATAGGTTTAGAATCACACAGGGATGAAAGGCATTACTGACATGTGGGAAAATCTGTGTGCTTAAGTCCTGCATTTTATTACCTTCTTGGAAGAAAAGGAGTAGAAATATGTTGTTGCAGACCATATTCCTCCATGGATAAGTATAACGAGCAGAAATGAGTGAAGTTCACACTCCTGTAGAGATCAGAAGCTCCAAGTTCTTGGCACATTCTTCTGTTGTTCCAAAATTCTGTGATGCTGAAACCAGAAAGCCCTATTTAATAAATATGTTTAATAAGGAAATAGCTGCTACAAATTAAAGTAGATGAAATATTACAGCAGATTGATCCATGAACCAACTCCCTCAGGCCTGCTCCTTACTCACAGCTGTTCATTCCTCATGATTTCCTGGAGCACCTCATCTCTTGGCAGCCTCTTTCTCTCTGACCAAATGAATACTTCACAGCCTTAGGTTCCATCCCTGTACTTAAATATGTCCTCACAGGATAAACTGAATCCCTGATAACTGTTTCAAATGTGGATAGGAGACTTACAGGTCATATCTATAATACTTAGGAGAGAACTCCATGCTTCTGAGGTCAATGTTCTTGCCTATCCTGTCTGTGGTACCTTTATATTTTTGAACTGTGTGACCACTATGGTAGTGTCCTAAAGACATTCCCAGTTACCACCCAGCCTCCACTTGACATTTGCCTCTGCAAAAAGTCCTTGGCATAAACAGGAAGCACATATGCTAACCCAAAACTTCCCTCCATAATTGTCCAAATGCTTCTATTTAAATTCTAATTTAGAATTTATTAAATCATCATCTCTGGGATTGATAAGTTTCTTTTTTTGTGTTAATTACAGAGAGACTTGCAATACTAAACTGACCATTTTTCATATGGAAAAATGATGTTTATAACACAGGGTTTTAGGGTCCGTGCCTGTAGAAGTATGAAAAATGACACCAGTGGTACGTATATAAATTCTGGAAAAAATAATACCTTAATACCTAGATATTAAGGCTTGTATTTAAATACATATTGTTCCATTTTGCTGTAGAAAATAAATTAGATATTGGTTTCTGATCCTGATGAGTGTTTTCTGTTGTTCTTTCTTTTTGAAATGATACTGTATATAGCAGGAGTTTTCCTAAGACTAGACAAAGGACTCTCACATTATCATCTGTGTAAGGAATTGCAATGATTAGTAATTAACTTATTGAAAGATAACCTTTTTCATGGAAATGAACCACTGAAAAATTTATCTGACAAAATCAACTCTCAGTTCCTGAAATATGTGTTTATCTCTTTATGCCTGACTTCTGTTTTTGACATGATACTTTATTTCCTTTTGAAGCCTTATAAAACAAGAAAAAAATCCCCACCCTGATTTGTCATTTTCTTTGAGAAGCCTGTGTTTCTTATGAATACTGTTTTACAATATGTATTTCTGTCTACTTTTGAACCTGCATAGTGATACTACAGCTTAGCAGGTTAGGTGATGTTTTGGGCACAAGTATCTATCTTCCTGTTGCTCATTTCCAAGCAGAACACTACTCTATGTACCTGACCTCTTATTTGCATCAGAAACTGGCTGTGAGACGGAGCTGGCAATCTGAGCTTGCCTTTAGAAGTTGTGGGATTCAGTCAAATATCTGTGATTAGCAACTGATTTTCTTTTTTTGAGTACTTGCTCTAATTGCTCTTTACAGGTGATATAGATTACAGATAACAGTGAACTCTTAGATCATTATTTAATTATTGTTGATCTTTGTACTGATGGTAGACCACACAAAAAAGGATTTAAGGCAGGGAAATTTAATGTACCAATGGCTACAGTCCTAATTTCAGCTACTTTAAAACAGACTTGATGGTTGTAAATAATATTTTTTATGTCACTTTTATATCAAAGTTGGTTATAACTAATTTTGAATGATGGGTTTAGTTTTAAAAACTCTAGCTTAAACCAGTCCTCCTAAACACTGTATGTTAGAGTTTTAGGAGCTCTAGGTTAAAGTTTAAAATCAGGGCTCCTTCACTTCCAGTACTTAAAATTTAAGCATAGGTACAGCATGTTGTCATTTCTCAAGCTTGTCCAAGTCCTTCTGGATGTCATTCCATCCTCCAGGTGTCCCAATGACACCACTTACATTGGTGTCATCTGGAAATTTTTTGAGGGTGCACTTGATGCCTTTATCTACGTCATTATTGAAGATACTAAATAACCCTGTTCCCAGTAAGGACCCCTGAGGGACACCACTTGTTGCTGATGTCCATTGGGACTCTGAGCTGTTGACCCCTACCCTAAGGATGTGACTGTGCCACCAGCTCCTTGTCCATCTAACAGTCCACTCACTGAATCCATCTTTTTCCAATTCACAGAGAAGGGTGTTGTGGGAGACCATGTCAAGGACTTACTTAAGCTATTAGAAGACTTTTTACTTGGGCTGAGAGGAACAGTTGATGTGTTCAGTAAGGCAGAATGTGGTATTGGCTTACACTCCTCACAGTGTGCTTGCAAGGTTTATTTTTATCCCTGAAGAAGCAAAAAAATGCCCACCCAAACACCAGAACATGACAAATTTTGATTTATCTAGGAGTTGCATACTCAGAGAGGTTGTAAAGTATCCTATGAAATATACCTTCTTTGTCACGGAATTGTTGACTGCATTCTGAAAACTGTATAACTGTGCAAAGCAGTGGTGTATTTTATTTGTTGAGAACATGGCATTAGCAGGTGTTGCTGGTGGAAAATACCATCCCAATATTCTCCTTTTCCCAATACTGTAATTGGTTATCGATGTGCCAAAATCTTGGTAAGGTTGCCCTGAATACAAAAAATGTCATTATCTTCTGAATAAAATATTTAAAAATTAAGAACCTCTTTAAGTACTTCCAGTGAGAACTTCCAGACCTGAAACAGTGCTGAATTTTTTATGTTTTTATTCATTCATTTTTTTTAATATCATTCTTGTTTCATTTTGTGACTTGATCTGATTATGTGACCCTTTGTATTAAAATCATACCTTTCAGCTTGTAGAGATTACCCTATTGCTCAATTCAAGAAAAAAAAATATAACAAAATATAAATCTTAACAATGCCAAGGAATAGTCATAATTAAAGTTATGGACGTTTAGGAAAATCCTCCCAAGAAATAGTGAGATTTGTGGTTTCTTAAATTATTTTTCCTTTAAAATCTCTGGTCTTTTGTCTTGACTAGAAAAACACTGCTCAAGCTTACTGTAAAGACAGTGATGCTAATAAGTCTTCAGTTCCTCTGGAACACGACATGAGGTGTGGAAATTCCCCTGTATCTTTTTATAAATGCATGTCAAATCAATCACTTTTTCACTTTCTCTAGTATAAAAATATTCTTGTAATTCATAATTAAGATCCTATTGGTAGATCTGTGATAATCCTGTGTTTGTACAGTTCTTGTATCTCTGAATTTCCCATATTAAAAAAAATATTTTACATAAAAATTACAGTCAAATATATGAAGCTATGAATGTTTGTGGAAACAACAACAACAAAAACAACAATTAATTTAGAGGAGCTTTTGATTGAATAAAATAGATTTTCAAAATGAAACTACTAAGTTTTGTAAGATAGGACTTTATTAGTGTCTTATCACTCCTAGTACTTACCTCTGTAGAAATATTCTTCATCAGAAAAAAGGCCATTTTATGTTCAAGAACATTGTCTGTCTTTACATAGGAAAAAAATGCCTGGTACTTCCGTATTTTTATTACATATTTAAAATTCAAGGTTAATATTTCTGGTTTTGCTAGTGGCAGATAGTGGCTACTTTGCCGATGAAATAAAAGCATTCTGTTTACTCCTGTGATAATATCAAAAACCTAAATAGCATTTCAGATTTGAAGATTTGCCTTGAATTTTTTATTCTGCTGATTAAGCAGCAGACCTAAAATTATTTGACAGAAGCTGCCTTCTTGACATTTTCCAGCTTATTTTTTACCCTCAAGTAGAGTTGTGTATTTTGCATAAGGTTTAGATAATTATGTAAGCTAGTTGCATCACTGGAGTATTTTTATTTCAAATTCAAATATATTGAGGGGTGCATATGTGAGCTTAAAAGAGATTTTGCAAATCTCATCTAATGTCTGTCTTCATCTGATTTAAATTGTTTTTTGGATCTCCTTCCCTCACCTTCCCTATCAAGGCAAAATCTATTTAAATTTAAATACACAAAAATATGTGAGCCATTTGGAATACATCTGCAGAAATTTAGGTATTGACATCTACGGTATGATTGTTAATCCATATTTTCTTTCCTTCCCTTTAACATAAGTACTGTATCCTTACTCCATGAGTGAACTGTTATGTTCAGCATTAGGCAGAAATATTTGGAAAAGCTCTGCTAGGGAAAAGCAGTGAGACTTTTCCAAGCAATTAATTATTTGTACAAATGTTGAAAGGTTTGTTGCCATTGTTGGTTAGAGTTTCTGGTACAGTTTTCCCTGAAAATGCCAAGTATATTCTAAAATTACTTATAGTCCTTCCTAAGGGTTAATATTAGCTGCTAGTGAATAAATCTTTTTTCATAAATTCTGGTGCAGGATCTTAGAAGCAGCTCTCAATTTTCTTAAAAGACCAAAATACAGATTTACTGAACTGTCAAGTACCATAAATGCTAGCTGTATATCATTCTTAATTTGGCTCAGACCAAAGCATTTGATATGTAATATAGTGCCATAGGTTGTGCATGCACAGACATTGCACAGACAAGTATTTGTCTCTCTTTTTCAGCTGCCAGCCCAGATACATCATCGTATATCATTATCACTTCTAGCAATGACATTGAAACATCCTGAGCAGTAGTATACCTACTGTGCACTTATAATATATGGTGGCTACGTCCCTGTGGAGAGTTTCAAAGGTATAGCCACCTTATTTAAGGCTCAAAATAAGTTAATTCTTTCTTACATCATGAGACAGCAAAGTTTTTGTTGGTGCTTAACATGTACTCTCCTTATTGTGAGAATACAAAGGTCTGCTCGTACTGCACTGAGAGGAAAAGGTATCTTTTGCCTGTAATATCCTTTAGAAAAGGTTGTGCTAAATTAGCAACAGAGGAGATATGTACTATGGGTATTTAAATTCTCAGGTTATGACTACCTGTGGAAAAGAAAAGCATTTTTCAAATTGCGCACTTCTTAATTTTCTGGAAGAATAGCAGACTTCGGTACTTTGCCAGACTTTGAAAGTTATTTGGATGCTCAAAGCTCCACCTTTGGGCTGTGAAAGACACCCAGCTGTTTTGAGAGGTACAAAAGGAGCTGCCTTTCAGTTTATACCAAACTTATCTCCTTTTGTTAATTATGCAAAACATTTATCTGTATTTTGGAACACATATTAAAATGCATTTTTAATTTTTTTGCTTTGAATCTCCTCCTATGAAACCATTGTGTGACCTGAAAAAGTGTTTGAAAATCTGCCTGGTGCAGTCACTGGACTGCCAGGAAAACTGTATTCCATTTGCTGGAGACTCTTAAGCATACTCTAGCACACTCCAGTTTAATGCTCTCTGCACTTGAAATCTTTATGCATATGGAGGTTTGAATGAATTTCATGTTTTTTTTAAATGATCAGTGCTAATTGTTGATATTACAGGAAAGAGAATTTTTTAGAACAGGTAAAGCTGTCACTGGAGGTATGAACTAGTCAGTATCCATTGGTTGCTTGTTCCCAGTTACTACCAGGTGCAGAGAGTTGTGGGATTCAGTTTGGAGATAATTTTGTTGCTTGTCCAACAGATACCTAAATTAAAGCATCAAACTGATTTCCTATGAATAACTGAGCAACAGTTAAATAGTGAAGAATTTGCAATGGTAAGAGTTTGTCCGACACACTGCTGTAATGGTAGTTTTAACAAAATTATATGTGAAAATTTAATAATCAAAACTGCATGTGTATTAATTGTAGCTCTTCAAATATTTGTGAATAGCTGTAATCTTAACTTCTGTTTTTTCCATATATAAAGTAAAATGTGTTTTGATCTGTAGACATTTTAGATGCCAGAAGTTTTATAATTTCTAGTAAAAGATGTGCTTATTTTTCCATAATGCCCATTTTTATCCATATACAGGATTTTAATGACTACAAGATGAACTGAAGAAGAGAGAATGAAAAGAGAACCTTATTGGAATAAAATGTAGTTCCTTAAGTCTTTTCCTCCTTATGTTTGTTCAGTCAAAGAATAAAGATTAGTACCAGTAAATTAGCTTTGCAAGTATAGTTGGAAGTAAAAGCATAAAGATGGTAAAAAAGACATATTTGACTTTTAAGATAGCATAGAAATTACATAAATTTTATATACCTACTTGTGAGTACAGTAACTCGTGTAATATAATTTACTAAAATTCCACTTTCTCAAGGATTTTTTCAAACCTTTAATTGGCCTTCTGAAAATTCAGAAGGATGAAATCTTTTTCCTGCTATGATGGGGATTTTCACAGCTGCATTAAATAATAGAAAGTAATTGTGTAAGCTCAGAAAAAACAAAAAAGCCAATTCTTTCAATTTTCTTCCTTGATTTATTTTTCTGATGTTCTAATGCTCAGACTCACAGACTGATATAAAACTTGTTCTTCATCTATTCATGTTCCTGGGGGACAGTATGCCGTATATTTCCAAACAAAAGAGGGGGGAAAAAACTTTACAAAACTAAAGGAAGTGAAAAGCACCAGAATATATCTTATGCATAATGAGCTGAAGATTTAGCTATTTCATTTGTTTTGACAATTAAAAATTCAGGAAATTTCCTCAGAGACTGAGCAAAGCTTGAATATTTAAGAGAAAAATACTTTTTTTGATGGAGACTTGAAACAGAATCGCTAAAACTTAAGAGCAAAGAAGTTGCTGAAGCAATTTTTAAAGGTAACATTTATTTATTAGTTTCTCTTCCCATAAATCTATTTCAGATCCAAAGAAAGTGGGAAAGGAAAATTAATATAAGTGTTGAAAAAAGAAGCTGAGCAGCTCCATCTTTTAATTAAAACAATTTGAAATCCAAGCTCTGCAAAGACAAAGATCAGTTAGGATCAGGTGTCAACGCAAGCAGGCATTGGGAACTCACACTTAAAAAATGAAAGCAGTTAATCAGCTCTTGTGTGGAGATCTTTGCTGTTAGTTGGCTATTGATTTATAAATTTGATTGATTGAAATAAGTTAAAATAAACAATTTTAATTATAAATCCAAATAGGAATCAGCTAAGGTTTTTGTAGAAGGCACTGTCCTTGGAAGAGGGATATGTTTTCTATATTATTTAACAGATATAAAGAGATTAAAGCCCAGCTGAAGGATGTCCATGTGTCCATTTTTGAAAATAAAACTTTATATTTTGTGTGGATCTCCCTGGCTTTCTCCTAATTGAAGTATTTAAGCAGTATAAAAGGGGAAGTAAAACTAAGATAAAATGTTTTAGGTGTTGAAATATAAGTCATAATGGCCCACTTTGAAAATCATTTTGATGGTTTTACTTGTTTTGAGTAAGTACAGCAAAGTAAACTCATAAATAACAATCTAGTACCAACAATATCCAGCGGATCTCAGAATGCTAAGTAATTCTGCAAAGCAGCTGCAATGCAAGGAAATAAAGGAAATAAATAGGATGGGAAGATCTATTTACTTTACTGTGAGTATTCTTGCTTATAGGGTATATGCCTGACCTTAATGTTATTTTGGAAGAGCTAAATACTTCACTGAATCCTAATGCTTAGAGATGGAAAGTGTAGTGATTTTAATCTGTGAGAATTTCAGGACAGATGGGTGAACAGAGATCATCACTTACTTGCATTCTTTGAATGCCATCTGGTTAGCAAATACTAGTGGGACAGAAGTAGCATATGTTGTTTGGCTGGCCCTGTGTCTTGTCAGGAAACACAGCAGACTGGCATGGTCCAGGGATGGGTACATTCAGTGTTTCAGAAACAGTGAAGATCTTCACAGGTGTAAGAAATTCTCACTGATAGTGGAGGCAGCTGTAGGAATATTTAACAGCACTATTAAAATCCCAAGCAGATGCTGATCTTTGAAGCCCATATATATGGGACATGCAGAGTACCACTTCTGAATTCATCTTGCTAACACTGAGTGCATCCAAATTATTGTTCAACTAACTGAAGGTCAATTATTTTTCTGGCCTGTATTTTAAAATGAGAAGAGGGCTTTGAATTGGTAGAACAAAAAACATGGGTTATACTGTGTAAGGAAAGCTTTGTTCTGGGTTACTACAGTTCTCCACATAAGAGAGTCTGGTTTCCATATGAAGTAGAGCTGAAAATAAAACCAAAGACATGTTCCTGTGGTAAAGAGACAGATAAAGTTGGTGCTCCTACTGTCTGGTTCATTCCTGCTTTTTCCTCATTCTCTTAAACCTTTTTCCAAGGGGCAAATCAGCATAGACATGTTGCAGCCCAGCAGCACAGACGTGGCTCTCTGCCCTTGCCCAGTGGAGCGAAGGGGAATTAAATCGCCCTCTCTCTATCAGTCACTGCTAAATTCATGCCCAAAGGCGAACAAGTCTGAGCAAGGGTGTAGAACAAGTATGCACATCTCAAGAGCCTCACTAACCAGCAAGAGACTGACATCAACCTTTACTAGGCACATTGGATTACAAAGGAAAATGTGTGGGGTCAGCTCAAGCCAGCCATTTCGTAAGAATGAGATTTGATTAAGGCTGGGCTATGACCCAGCTAGATGGGGCCAGAGATGGTCTGGACAGTTTTGCCATTAATTTAAGTGGGAGCACAGTCTTCTACCAGCCTATAATCTTTGTCATTTATAGTTTGTGATTTCATTATTAAAGCAAGCTGTTTGCTGAAGATCAGAGGCAGAATTTTTATCGATTATTATAGAGCTAGTACTTTATCTTGGCTTCTTATATAAATATAAGCTTGTTTATTAGCTGTCAAGCAGCCGTGCACTCAAGTGTATAAATAGCATTAAAAAAACCATGCATTTAACTTTTAAAAATCTAAATTCAGTTCCTATGTAAAAATAAATTTGCTTTGAAAATTGTTAGTATTCAGCAGATTAATCTGTTTCATTTTTGTCAGGCTTTCACTTTATTACCTTTTTTTAACAAGATAAAATATCCATTGAAAGTACAATCATAATGAAATGGCACAATATAAATAGATGACTTCCACCATAATGCACAGTTTTTAGAAATGTTCATAATTTAAACAATTATGTTTCTTGACTTCATGCCAATTAAGTTTAGTCATCTAGGGGCTGTGAATTTTAATGAGAGAACTGAATGGTCTTTTGCAGATAAAATCTGTTGGCAGGAACACAATCACAAGGAAAGGTATAATCTTTTTTTTTCCCCTTATTTCTCTAAGTATCATGAAAAAGATAAGAAAAAAAAAAGTGGCAGGAGAAACAAAACAACTGTGCAGAAAGTGCTTTATCGCTTTTATGTAGATTGAATATATTTTAAAAAATCTTTGCTTACTACCCCTTGAAATCAGCATGATAGGTTTGAAAGATGCAAGAAATGTTAAACATACCCATGAGAAAATTAAAATGAGAAGCAAACCTTAGCCAATAGCTGGTTCACTGTGATTATTCAAACAGTTCTAATGAACCTCTTCAGAAAATTTTTGAATCCAAAATCATGAAGAGAAAAGTAAATAGGAGTGACATTAGATACTTCAGATGGTAAACTGTGGTCCATGCACCTAACTTTCAATGGACACACCAGAATCCCTTGGGGATTAGAATTAGATTAGCTAAATGCCTAACAGCTGTCTCACAGGCATGAGACTAGATAAAGCAACCAAGCTGTAAATCTGTGCAAACTGCATGAAAGGCTACATAATGCAAATTGATTAGTTTAGGACTTGCATTAATGTGGCTGTGAATAAAAATAACCCACGAACAAATCCTCTCCTAATTTTAACAGCTACTGAAGAGAAAAACTTAACAGACGGATCATTATGAGGTACGAGTCTACAATGAATTTACATTGTGATCAAAGAAAAAAAATGGAATTACTAATCCCCATGAAGAAAGAATTCTAATCTCTGTGCAGAAAGGCAAATATTTGAGGTTTTAACTTGGATTAATAGGTAGCTTTCATGGAATACCAATGCCCTTTGCATTTTTTTAAAATGAAAACTATGAACACCTATTGATTTGTATTCAAGGATGAAATATGTGATGTGGTACACATTTCAGTAGATAGATAATACACTATTGAAATGTAACCTGCAGTAACTATTAGTTAGTAACTGATTTTTTTTCTATAGTTTTATATAGCTATATATTATAGCATTTGAAAGTAAGAATGGTAGGAATATTGACTTCTTAAACCTAAGGAATCTGTTCTGTAGTATTTCTTGCCTACTCAAAATTGTATCTTTTATTCAGTTGAATTTTATCACAGAAAAATAAACACCATTTAATGAGTGCTTTGTTTGTAAGACCTTTGTGAGCTGTAAAACTTTATGACTTAAGTAGTCAAGAGATAATAACCATTAGATGATTAAAATACAGTAAGATCAGTGACCTATATTCTCTCTTTGAATGCTCTCCCTTCATATCATCTTACTCTTTATGTACGGACTACTACATTAATATTAATAGATTTTTCAATTCCATATACTGAAAGAAGTTTCATCATATTATCAGGCTCTTGGTTTCAGTGAGACTAAAAGCCACCTTCTTGTATGATGTTCTCAAAGCTTCGGGAGCCAAGTAGGATACCACTGTGATGTTTTTGAATGCAAATAGATGGAAAGTATTTTTACTTTCTACCTATTTTTAGAGTCAAACAGAAGTCATAGAGCCATAGTTTGCATGGAAGTAAAGCCCAAGATAATAAGTGAGACGTACTGAATCAGGTACTAATGGGGCAACACAGCTTCTGGCTAGGTAGAGAGAGCACATGCAGAATAAATTCATGTAAAGGGTTTCTCTATGCTGTTCCCTAAATGCCCACAGCCAGAGCATGTAGTTGCCTCTCTCCCCTACATGGACTGAGAATTCACCATCGAAGAGTTTTTCTGCATCTACCCCTGAGAGACCTGAGAGTATAATATCTTTAATGCCTTTTTAATACAGGGTACTATTGCAATAAAGCACCTGTAATTCCAGTTCTGCTATTCATGTGATACTAAATGGTCATTTGACTCAAATCAGATTTCCCTCACTGATAACTGTAATCACTACAGAGAGTGATATTTTCTCTGTTCCAGCAGGCACTGTATTAATACAATATTTCAGTTGTTCCTGTGTGAAGAAAGAAGAGCAGAATTGTATTTCGACTTTCAAATTTTCTTTTAGTGCTTCTGTGATATAGGAAGAAGCTGGTAATTTTGGATTATAACTCATGAATGAAAAAAAGTTGCATCCTCAGTAATCTTTATTATGACAGTTAACGTGACTCTACCTCAAATCTTATTCTAACCTGTTGGCTTATTATTTGTGTACTGTACATCTTCGAGGAAAAAAAAGTACTCTTCAGCTTCTTAGAGGAGCGCTAAAGCCATCAGTATGCTAGGTAACAAATGGGTAACATGTGTATATGAGTTCTTGTTTCCTGTAATTTGGGGAGTAACTAAAGCAATTCAGGAATTCAGTACAAATTAATGAAGATAATTAATAGACGTAAAACTGAATTTTGGCACAAAGTTCATACAGTTTGGCATTCTTTGCAAAAAAAAAAAAAAACAAACCATCCCCCCTCCCCCCCCCCCCCCCCCCCCAAATGCCCCTAAAACACAAAACCAAAGAGCCTCAAGGAAGAAAAAACTAAAATAATAGAAAATGTATGAAAATGAAATGTTTTGTTTTGAAGCATAGATTGTGCATTTATTACTTCAACACATACAACAAATAATGTTAAAGGCCATAAAGCGCTGTAGCCTTTTGCAATTTTACATTACTCGACTCACTGATTTCCTGTAGCAGTGAATTACACAGGTAGATATATCTCACAGACTATTCTTTCCCTGTCTTTCCTATGAGCCAGTGGTTTTATTTTCTGGTCACAGAAGCTCGCTGTATATCATCACTGCTTTTTTCCTGGTTGAGCCTTCCAATCAAGCTGTAGGAAAGTAATAGGGAGCTACAGGAAACATAATCCAGTTGCAGTTCTCCATGTCCTGAGTCCATAAAGCATGAAGCATTCCGGCCATGTCACAAAGAAATTGAAAGTGGACTTGCAGGAAGTTATTTCCTAAATACAAGGCCTCCTTATACCAGTCCTTCTTTCAAGGGCATGTTAATGGAGTCCCAGCAGTAGACTGAGATTTATAAGTTCCTGGCAAAGGAAACTAAGGAAAAAATGGAAAAGTCTCACGCTACCTCCAAGTATTTCACAAGTGAATGAATACATTTGTGCTCTTATTAAATCTCTTGCTATGCTAGAATTTAATGTGACTTGGTATTGGGAAACTAATCAAGGTGGGAAGACAGGAGCAAAATACAGACATGTATATTCACCACTTTTTGAAGTTCTTATTTGATTAGTCCAACACTATACAAAAAAGGGTGCTTTAATGATGAGCGTTGTCCTGCAGTGAAAAAATGTTCTAAATGGCAAATGAAAAAGTAGAGATTGTCTTCTGCTGACGGTGAGGAAAGACATTCACCAAAAAAGAAAGTATGGTGTTTCTTTACTGGACGACATGTGTTTGAAACCATTCCTTCCTTTGTTTTTATTCTTTGTACAGTCTGTACCCGTCTTACACCTTCTTGTTATTTTTACAGCATTTGGGATATTTTACGTATGTCATATACAAATTTTTTGTTCTCTCTGCTGTCTTAAAACCAGTTTTAGGCAGGTGTCAAGCTTTCATTCTTTCAGTGATCCATACTTGATCATTTGTGATTTGTGGTTGGGGGGCTTCAGTATCATCCTGTGCTTTTATTCTCTAGGTTTCTGCCTTCTTGTTGTTTGGAGGAATGTCGCTACATTTTAACCTCCTGTGCCTTGTCTGTGATATGCAGGAGGAACACAACTGTCTCTCCAGTTAGTTCATGGTATAATTTCTTTTTCTCCAGAGTCTTGCAGAAGCTTCCACATGTTTGTTGTTCTAAAGAAAGGTGGAGAACAACTTACACTCCTTACAGAGCTTCTGAGGACCTTCATTTTTCTGCTTGATTGCGCATCACTCAGCTTGCAACTTGGAGCCCTGTGCTAAAACCATTTTGAAATCTGACTTCGTGTGGGAAGGGATTATTCCTTCCTGTTATATTACAGCAGCTGTTATATTGCTGCTGTTGCTATACAGCATCGGGTCTGCCATCGTGGCAAAGTTTGGGAGAATGGTCCAAAAAATACCAGCTCTCATATCTGTCTCCTATCAGTTCTATTTGAGCACTGACTTCAAAGGCTGATGAGGGACTTATTGGACATACTCCACTGAGCAGAAGCCAAAAAGGAGCCTTAGGGAAAGAGAGCAACATTAAAGGGCTTCCTGATGGTTTCCTGATACATTCATTCTGTATGTATTGACATTATGTTCCCTTCCCCCTTAGCAAATAGCCTAATTGTTTGAAACAATCCAGCAAAACAAGTCACAACTGAGGTGACATTATTCTGCAACGAATGCTGGAATTCTTGAATATATGATTCTTGAGATTTTAGAAATATTAACTTGACCTGTATCTTGCTTTACTTGCCTCTACTTAGTTTATTCTCTTATAAAGATTTTACATCATGCCAATATGCCCTTGATTTTTTCCCCCAGAATTTTGCTTCATAGTAGCCAAACAACAGGCTATAAGATTAAAGGAAGTTGTGTCCTTAAGCTTCCCATTTCCTTAGGCAAAAAGTACCACTTCAGCATTGGGGTTGTCTTGCAGGAGAGGACTCCCTGGAGAGAACCTGATTGTGATGGGTTAGCATTAATTTTCATGACTTAATGACTTCACTTACATGGGAGCCTTAAGATGAGTTTTAATGAAGACCTGTTCCAGTCTTTTATATTTACAATCATAGAACATTTTGGGCTAGAGGAGACCATTGAAATTCATCTCCAGCCCTGGAATTCATTCGTCCAGTCCTCACTTATGAGGATCAAAATCTAGTAGCTATGAGCTGAGGTCATCCTCAAGTAAAAGATTGTTTAAAGTTGAGGATACATATAAGTGATTTACTCCCTAGTGGCTTAACTCCTCTGTGGTTCTGAGCAGTCAGACATTCACCAAGTTAGCTTATTTCAGTCACTGTCTTTGCTAGAGATGTGACATTGTGTAGTGTAGAGAGAACAGTAAACATCATAAAATAAAATGGAAAGCAAAATGTAGCTGTGATGCAGTAAAGCATGTAAATAGAAGTATTTCATAGTGAGCAAATCAGGAGGTAAGTGTAGCCCAAGGTAGCAGCTTCACTGTGAGCTGCTTTGTCTCTCAAATTAAAGCCAAGAACACTCATGTAAATTAAACACAGTATCTTGAACTGATATTGCTCTAAGAATGAAAGCATGTTGAGTATTCTGGGATGGGCAGGAACAGAGAAAATGTGGGCCAAAACTGGAAGATATGTCTCCCTCTTCACGAAATAACTCATTTCATAAATTTGTAATACGCCTTTCTGAGATGCTAGTCATACACTCTATATGACACTATGTAGATTTTTTTTTTTGAAAATGCAAATGGTAAAATATAAGGTTCATGAATTTCCCAAATTCCTGAAAAGTCTAGCCTGACTAATCAGCTCAGTTTTTTGGAGGGAGTAGTTTGTTGAAACTAAAATGTTGAAAAGTTTTGTTTTGAACATGTAGATTTTGTATGGCAATGAATATGGTGATTAAAAATGCTGTCTATATCTGATACTATTGAAAAGAAAAATAAGTGTAAATAAACCACCCTATCCTGGAAAGGCTTTTAACTCTCAGCCTGCAATGTGTGGGGTTTTTTTTAAAGTTAAAAAACTTTGTTTTTTGGGCTATACAATCAAACACATAAACAAATGTGAAGATTTTTGAATGTTAATTTTGCCACTGGAGGGAGCCCATATTCCGCAGATGCTGTAGGAAAAAAAAAAAGGATTATAATTTTAAAAGGAAAAAAGAAGAGGCTTTTACATTATAATACATTTTTCCTGGTGTTGACTTTGCATATATGCAGAATTTCTGTTATACTTACCATACTGTTAATTTTTATTACTTCCATGTAACATGAGAAATAAAACTCAAAAGTCAGGAAAACAGTTGCCTGCTTTGAATATAATTTTTTTTTCCAAAAAGGACATAGTTTGGAAGAAAAGTAATTACTGCCTTAGTTTAACACTGGGGTAAGGAAATGCATGACCAGACTGCAAGATCAGTGTGGCTCCAGAGCTGGCAGAGCTTTCAACTTGATTTTGAAGTCTTTAACTATCATTAAGTTTCATTTTCCATAAAAGCAATTATCTTCTAATCAAAGTGGACTTGCTAGTTTGATTTTTATCTTTTGAGACCTCTGACTTTTTAAATATGATCTTGAATTAATCTGTTCTAAAGCATGGTTCAAATGTCTAGGAAAGTTACCAATATAGTGCTGTTTGTCATCATCTTACAATAACCAGTTGACAGGCAAGAAGCTATTAAAGCTTTCCTCTCCCTTGAGGATTGTTTGATTTGACATTCTCCATTTTTGCTGGCTGTGTGCTCAAACCAATTTGTGATAACATGAGCAGAAAGCTAAATTCAGTAAAGAGTTCATGCTGACATTGTTATTCCACTCGAGAGGCCCAGCAGGGAGAGATAGTGCTATATTTCAGATAACATGATGAAATGAGATCTTATATCACAAAGGCTTTGGTGGATGACGAAACATAAACGTTTCCTCTTTTTAAAACATAACCATTTCCCCTTTTTATTTAAGTTAGATGAAGACATGGGGCATACTGAAGTTGCCTCTGCTATTTTTCTTTAGCATTTTAAAAGAAAATTTAGCTCAACTGAGGCTTGGGGGGACTGTTGAATTACAAGACCTTCTCTCAACACATATTTTAAGAATTTAGATTTACTTTGCCAGGTAGTTTTTATTTCAAATATTTGAAATAGGTCAGAAGGAGAATGTGCAATGAGCTATATTTATCACATAAAATACTTTAAAAATAAATTGCATAAGCCTAAAAGAGTTTTATGTTTTCATAATTAAATTGATATTGATTTGCTGAATATTTTAAAGAATTATTTTTTGAGAACATGGGACAGGTCAGAATGTCCTAGCTTTTAGCAGTGAGATCATAAACACTAGCAAGAGTTTATAGTGAAAAAGTTAACTTCCTACCTATTTTGCACTGTCTTAGTTAAAAGAATTACATTTTCAATTAATTATGTAGCATTTCTCATCTTGATATTTGAAATGGAATATCCCTTCTTGTTTGTTTTTATTTTTTTTTTCTCAGTTTTTCCTTTTTGTATGTAAATGCAATGTAGTCTTGCTAGAATTAGGGTCTGTGGCTTTGCACATGTGTATTCCACATTGGCAACTTAGCTTGAGTATTAGAATGAATTGAGTATTGAATTTAGCTTGAGTATTACACTTTTCTGAATGTGCTTCAAGAAAAACTGTATTAACATGAAAGAAAATATAGCAAAGCAAATACAGTTTAAATGAAGTTATTGAAGTGTATCAAAGTGATTAAAGATGAATTATTATCTTGTCAAACCATGTTGAGTAGAGGTCATAGATATGTTTTAGATACTATCATTCTGTAGTGTCAAATCCTAGATTTTTTCTTGCAAAGTTTGTTCTGACAAGTCACAAGCAAATAATTTAGTTAATTCTTGATAGTTTGTTCCAAAAAACATAAACTGAGATGAACTGCAAATTTTAATTAAGAAATTGGCAAAATAGAAGATAAAGAAAAAGAAACTGTATGTTAATTAAAAACAAATTAAATTAGTATAAGTATTGACATGGAGAGTTTCTGAGTGTTTCAGAACACTCAGAAGGTAAAGTAAGGCAAACAGTGGCTTTAGACTGTTCCTTTTCTGTTTGCACAGTTTTAAGTTTTGCTGCTTAGAATGTGCTCTTAAACACAAAGGAATTCCATTTTCAAACAGCTTTCTGACCTCTTCTTTCTATCAGGAATCTTCATCCTCAGAAGAGCTCTTCAATGAAATTTAAAGTGAAGTAAATGGAGTCTTTGGCTTCTGTAGAGCTCCTTTGATGTAGGCATTTCAAGCAGTTCAACCAAAGAGGTTTTTGTTTTTTCCATTAGGACCAGGTAGAGAAACTGAGTTGTAGAGCTGAAGAAAGCCCAAATCAAAAATATATTTCCAGAACCCTGATTCAGCTTAATTCATAGGCCTGCATGTGTTGGTCACCAAATCTTCATCCTAATATACTGTGGAAAATCACAAGATAACCTTGCTTAAGGCTTCTAGGTCTTTATATCTCTAAAATCTCATTTATTTATTAATCATGTTACTCCATCTCAGTAGTGCTTTTGGTCTTCTTTCCTTAGTGGATGTATAGAAAATCAGTAGTGGCAGTGTTTTTTCTATTGTTTATATCCTTGCTACACAAGTATTTTATCATAACATCAGTTCCAAATTGAAAAAAGAAATGAGATCTGAAAAAGCAGACGGTGTACAAGGAATGGTAATTTTTCAAACAGGAGTTACAGGAGAGGTCTCTGTGACCTTGACCCCAAACTAGATATTCCAGGAGATGTTCCTGATTGAGCTAATGACCATTTTTTTCCACCAGAAATTTGATGTATTTTTTTTCTCTATTTTCTAGAAAAACTCAGTGTAGAGCAAGGCAAAGGATTACCCATGCCAATTCAAAAGAAAGCTCACATCAAATCTCTATTTTTAATGCATACAGTGTTTAAAAAAATAAATCCTTGCTCAACTCCTCATGTGGTGCCAAATTGAGCTTTCATCTTCTGAGCAGAAAGAGGATAAAAACTGAAAGAAAAAAACCCCCAACAAAACAGATTGAAGAAACCTTTAATTGCAGAAGAACAGGAAAGGGGAGTACTGTAGGGACTGCATATCCTAAATGCCAGGATGTCACAGTAAATACATGTTAATTAATTGAGTCACCTGAACAGAAATATTCTGTCCAGGCTTATGTCCTATCCCCCCATAAATTCCCTTTTGTATTTTTCTTTACAGTTGATACATCCTTGAGAAATTGTGATCATATTGCAAAAGACTGAGAATTTTTATCAGATTTTTATCTTCTTTTAGTTTTTTCTTCTAGAAATTTTTCGTTCTTTCTTCTAGGCCCAGACATTTTTTGCTAGTCTCAAACATTATTTAAAGATAAAGATATCCATCCCCTGTGTTCATGATAGTTCTGTGGGTTTTTTTTTTTTTCTGTTGTTTCTAGTTTGCAAGTGCAGTATTCAAAAAACAAAAATTCCAGATATTTATAATTTGAAATATGGGATTTATAGATTTTTGTCGTTCTAAGTGTTGTTAAATAGATTAGCTTTTTAAGAAAATACAAAGGCACCCAGATTTTCTTATTAAAACTAAGAATCTGTGCATGTCTCATAACAATCCATTCATTTGCACTTCAGCACTTCAGATTAAATAAGGTTGAGCTTGGCTGCACAAGAGAAGAGGGAGTAATGCATTTTCAAAATTCCCCCGCTATTTTTGCTGAAGGGACTTTATGAACCCTATACATCTGCAAGGTATAAGTGTCTCCATTGCCAAGGTATAAGATGTTTCATTTTTGTTCTTCAGAAGTTGTTGTGCCTCGCACAAGATAACAAGTGCACTTGAAAGCTTTTGGTGCCTTGTGAATTACAAAACTTTGCATGTGACATAAAATTCAGATTTGAGCCCAGTATATTTCTGACACCTTTTTTAAATACTTGGAATAGCTAGTTACAGAAAAAGTATAAGTTCATTATCCTAATTTAAACATAGTATGTATTTTAAAAAAAAATTGCTTAGGCCTTGTCCTAAGGGATGTGGTGTGCAAGCAGATCTCAAAAATTTGAAATAGAGGAGAATGCAGTGGTTTGTTTGGGATTACATCTAAATGGCCTGAGATTATTTAATAGGCTATGTAAGTGGCAGGAAATTTTCTTGAAATTATGATGAAAAGAGTCTTTGGTTTTGTTGCTGGCTACATCAGTGAATACAGCAGGTAGGTCATAACCTCTGTGTCTGAGTTTTGTAAAAAAAAAAGTCTGTCTTCACAGATGAAGCTAAATTAGCATTTGGAAATGTATGTGTGAACTGTTCCTAAAAATAGAAAACATTAAAATAAATTACTTGAAAATGTGGTTGCTTAAACTAATGTTGAATGTGTTGATAATTTAAAAAAAAAATTCAAGAGAGGAAAAAAGTAAACAAATTAAAAGTTAGGTACCAGAAGAACAAAATGGAAACACAAATTGTGCAGCCATCTGCAGGATATATTTTAATGACTAACACCGAACTATTTTAATAGAGTTTGAACCCTTTAGAGAACCAACTGTTATTTTCAAGCTGACCCTATTAAGTGATAAGAAATGGCTGAGTGTTTGGTATCTAGATGATTAAACAAAACAAAGTAGATGTTGCTTAGAGGTTTGGAAAGCTTTATATGAGCTTTGTGACAATGAAATAAGCATTGCATTAAGGAAATTATTATGGTTTTCTATTTTAAAGAAAGAAAACAAATTAAAGTGTGAAATTAAGGTGTTAGATATCTAACTTCATGGAAATAAACCTTCAAAACAGCAATAGGATAATAGAAACTTTTAAGCACATGGATCTTTAAAAGGACTGAGATATAAATGACAGCTATATAGCGTGCTTGTTTGCAGACTAACAGAGCCTTTCTCTTCCTTCACAAATTATCTACTTATTCATTTTTTTGGCACTGCAATGCAGATACTTTTTAATAATAATAACAAAACAAAAAATCTGTTTCCTTAGATCTTCGCAAAGACCTCTATAGAGATGCAAAAGGAGAAGGGATTTAAGTTGTCTCTGTGTAGCCTTGTCTCTCAGTGCTCTGGGGCCACCATCTCATCCTTTCACTCACAGAAGGGAGTTGTGCACCTTGCTGTAATCTGCATCCTTCACAGAAGTGATGCAGAAGGATAGAAGCAGAAGTCAATCTGGCCTTTTGTCCACAGACTCACTCAAAGTATAATTTTTCCCTCAACAGCATGTAGCTATGTTTTTGGAATAATTAATTAGAGAGTAGAAATATGTTTTGTGGCTAGAAAATGTTGGTACTGCTGAATTAGAGTGCATGATTTAACTATGTGGCTATCCAAAATCATTTATCATATTAAACCAGGATAATAATAATAATAATAATAATAATAATAATAATAATAATAATAATTTGGTTTCATGACATTATTAAGATGTCTACTTAGTTTGGAAACTTCATTCAGATTACAGCATTTGCTGATCTGGGTCCACCAGAAAGAGATCATTACACAGAGTATAACAAATAGTATAAGAAAGAACTCTACTATGAACAGAAATGTTTTGACCTTCCTTTTGCTTATCTACTTCAGCTGAGCATTGTGTACTAACATCAGGTTTTGTGCAGTCCCATGGTCAACTGGATCAGGGAACAGATTTGGTAGAAAATGAACAGATCTTTTGTAGTTTCAGGGTTTATAAATTTTCCATTCCATCTGGGCAAGAATGTGATGAATGTGAGCACCAGAGCAAGGGAGGACTTAGTACTGAGAGAGGATGTTAGGAAATGGGGATGTGAGATTGCTCACTTTATAGAAATGCAGTTTGTTGTTGAATTAATGGGATTGCTTTGCATAGAACCAGAGCAGAGAGGGTAAGTACAGAAAGTTTAAGAAGGTACACAGAGTTTCTGTGTTGAAAAAACCGTTACTTTTTTTTGCTAGCTTTTTCCATCTAGTGGTTATTTGAAAGAACTGAAGCAGGTAATGGTGAGTTTACTTTCACTGTAAAAATGGTCCATTTATAGCAACATTGAAAAAAGCTTCACCAAAATGGAAACAGAATTAAAATAGACACATCTGAGCTTTTTTCACTGCAAACAGTTCAAACTGCCTTACTCTAAAGAATCATATGATTTATCATATGATTTATTCTGCTGGAAGCACCAATATAATTTTTCTATAATTTCTTAGTATTTTCAGGGTGTCCACATGATTAAACTTTGGTGGCTTTCCTCAGAATAAGGTCCTTTTTGCAAAATTCCCCATTGCTCCTTCAACCCTTTGCTATTAAAAACAAAGTAGGAAGTTGAAGCACTCACAGCCAGCAGTATAGTAACTATGGGGGCCTTTGGAACCCAATGTAGGCAGGAGCTCATAATTCCTGTGTTCCTCTGTGGGGTGATTTTTGTCCTGGGGTAATTTAACCAAGAGTAACAACAATAAGAAATCTTCAAGAAGAGTCCTATTGTGTCATAGCCATGAATCTTGACATATCAGGACACTTGCTCTACCCAAGCAGCAGCACAATGAAGAAACATTACAAATTGAGAATTAAGAATGAAACCACAAAATACATCATTTTTTAAAAATGTGAAAGAAATGCATCTGCATTAAGAAGCATCAGAGGATTTAAAAGTAATTTAATATCTTTTCCCATAGCCCAGTCTTTTTCTTATGTCATTAAGCAATAAATAATGGGATTTTTTGCAGGAAGACATATTTCCAAATCAGTGACATAACTGTAACCATATGGATTAGGATGTCATCCTTATCTACTTACAGTCTAATCTGCTGATGATACATAGTGTGTTCTGTTGGCATTTCTTTACTATTGTAGGAGATGAAGAACTCATCAGTCACTTCCAGATTACCTTCAATAAGGTTTTCAGAATATGCTTTTAATGAGGCTAATTTTTAAAATAAAAATTGTGTACAATTTCCTGACATGGGTGATGAAAGTCAAATGAAGAAAAACCACAAATGCTACTATTGTAACAAGGGTCTACTTGCTATCTACTATTCCTATCTTAGTCCTCATGCTAGCCATTAGTCCTCACATATCAGAAAAATCTAGGTCTGGAATTTCTGCAGAGCTACAAAAGCGTGCACATCTAAATAATGAAGATGTATTGACAATGAATGCAAATAACAAATATACACTAATATTCATATTAACGTATTTGAAGACTATGACTGCTTAAATGGCTTTAAAGTATAACTTCTTGGCAATAAATTCTGTTAATATTTTCCTAATTTTGGTCTTGTACAGGTTTTTTTTTTTTTTTTTTCAATTCTTTTTAAGTGGTTTATATATCACATGTTGTGTGATGCCCCTTGCTGTTACTACTGCAGTTGGTTTTACACTGACGTGTGCATCTTAGACTTTTGAATCTTACCACTGCCATACAGGGGTTTGTTAATAGAGTGAATCAGCAGCATGATATATTTGGGGGATTAATCCTTTATTATGGCTCTGAACAGTATGAAAGCACACTAGATAAAGGACCTGAGGGGGAGGAGATTGTGTTCCTTTCTGTAATTGTTCTCAGTCATCTTCTTTGTAGGTAAAGCATGTTGAGATTGTCAAATCCTGTTTTACATGATGATTTCCATGAAGATCAGGATTAATTTTTTAGTACTTTGTGGGATTTTCACAAAGTTACTTATATAAAACAAAATTTGAAAGAAGTACATCAGTTTTTCTTATATAAAGATGGACTTCTAAAAATTAAAACAGTGCTGCATTACTGTAATGGCTACTTAAGGATTTTTCAATGTAGAAAGTAAATCTGAGATCTCTGTCTATAACCAATAATTCCTATACAAAGACTATATAACATTAACTCATTTCTGTATTGGTGTTGTGACTAACTAGTCAAGATTCTTCAGTATTAAATACGAATGAAAACCAGGCCCCTCCCCTTTTAATTTTGTACTATGCTAATCCATGCTTTTCATTGTAAAACTGCTATATTAACTGTGAAGGCAGCAGCAGCTGCAAAGGTAGCAGAAAGCTAGGAATATAAACACAAAGATAGCAATGAATGGATCCCTTGTGTTTTCTCATGAGAATACATTCTGTCACTGGGATAACTCTACCTTCAGTCGGTAATAATTTATGAAAATTAACTATTCTGTGTCAAAAGGACTGTATTCATTTAAGTGATAGGTCTTGGCAGGCAGCAAAATGTGGGGGTTTCTTTATTGTATCTGTGATGCATTTTTTTGATCGGCTAAGGAGCAAATTATCCCATCAGATGACTGTCTTGTTAGTGTCACTTTGCATGAGTCAAATGAGAATGTTTTGACATGTTTTAAAACTGATATACTTGTATGTAAAAGGAGAGAAAGTGGAAAAAAAATTCCCAGAAAGAATTGAAAGCTGATATTCCAGTTTTCAGAGTATATTACTATATTGATGGCATATCTAAATGCGGTTGGGAGTGATAGCATAAATGACTGCACAGAAGCTAATTAGTTTCTTGCTTACTTTTTACTTAAAGGGAGGCAAACAAAAGCTAGAGTTTTTTGACATTGCGAGATTAGTTTTGTCCTATGTTTTGAAGAGTATGATGGTTACCTTGCTATCTGCAGTATAACTTTGTTTATAATGTAATTATATTTACTTTCCTCCCCAAGTAAATAAATAAACAAATAAATCAACGTATTAGCTGATTGGAAATATCCAATCTACATATCACTGAAGAGTTCTCTCGTATGTTTTTTTGTATTGCATTGGAGAGAAGGAAAGAGGCTCAAACATACTTGTATCAATAAAATCTGCATCCTAGCCATATCACTTTAACTTCTCTCATTTGCACTTTTCCATCCCCTGTTTGTTTACACTCATAAAAATAAACAAGTCTTGGCAGAATACAAGTTTGTCAAGATTTAGATTAATTATTCACAATAATCACATCCATGAATACCTGTATTAGCTAAGATAGCCAGATATGGAATCTGTATGGCCTTACTGGAAGCTACTTTGTGGTGTTTTGTGCTTTTTACTATCTCCTATGGGTGTGTTTGCTGCAATGAAAGAACCTCAGGAGTGAAAGTAACCTCAGAGAGTGTCAGAAGTCTGTTTTCCAGGCTGGCCTGCAGGACTGAGAGTGTAAATTTAGAATGGCCATGAGGTTCATCTAGCTCAATCCCTTGTGTTCAAACTGAAGAAAGTATAATGAGACCATCTGTTTCAGGAGCTCACTATGCTGTTATTAAGTACCTTTGGCTGAGTAGATTCCAAAGTAGTACTTTGACATGCTTCAGTTTTTAATTGCCATAATCATTAGAAAGATATTCCTGGTATTAACCCTAAGTCTTCTCGCCAGATGTAAATGATGATTCTCGTCCTCCTTTTGTAGACTGACATGTGGAAATGGCTCTGACATGAGGAAAGACCTCCTGACATTTCTCTTAAGATTTGATGATGAAGACATAAATAGTAATGTCTTTCCAAAATCATTTGAGCATTTACGAATTCTAAAAATCTTAATTCCTTGAACTTTTCACAGGAGATCTATTGTAGATCCCTTTTTTAAATAAACAAGTCCATCAGTAATAAACAAAACTGACAGATTTCGTTCCAGTTGTCATGAATTCCATGCCCATTAATAAATCCAAAAATCAGGTTTGCCTTTTTTGGAATGATGTTGCATTACTGATTTACATTCATATACTGCTCGCTGTGAAACTGCAGTAACTACTAATTTATTGCCATTTGGTGCTTCTGCATTCGTCTTCTCCAAATTAACTGCTGTCCTCAAACACACTTTTGCTGAATGGCATGTTGATTTCAGGATATGTCTTCAGCTTGACAAAACCATTTGGAATTTTGACCTTATTCTCCCTCTACCCTTTCTACAGGAGAACTTGCAGTTTCTCCTCTTTTGGAGCTGCTGACATTGTGAATGTATCTTTTTTCTTGTTCCCTGGTGAGGTTTCCCAGTGAGAGCTGTTTCGAGACACCTTTTTTATAAGATTGCTGGAGACTGGTAATTAGCCTTTTGATGTAATTTCATTTTTCAGCTTTTGCCTTTAGCTCATGTAAGTGTCCTCTATACTTAATTTCCTTAGCTTGAAATTGCTTCTGGTGGAGGATACTGAAGCCTTGCTGAAGTTTCTGCCCAAATGCCACAGTACTCATTCAGCTGTTAGCTCTTAGACGCAGAGAAGGTTGTTATCCCAAATTAATGCTGATAAAAGTCAGTGAGTACCACTGTTTCTGCCTCCCTTGTACTTATCATATGTAATCTTTAGCACATCTTGCTGATGCAGTTGTCAGGCATTCAGGGCAGTGTAAAAGGTATTTTCACTGAATTAACATCATGCAGATGATCAAAGGTTTCGTATTAGCAGAGATTCTTCATAATGGGCTGCAAACACTTTATACCATTAATAGGACATCTTGAGCTCCCTCAGGATTTGCCTTTGGGTTATGAATCACATCTCACTTTCAGACAGGTATTTTTCTTTGGTGATCAGGATGATCGATTTGCTTTTGGCATTGGTATTATGGCTTATTGCAGAACTCTTATGGATTCATTATAAACCCAGAGAACTAACTGTAAGAGCACTCTACATGCAGCTTTTACTCCTTTTGTTATCTGAGGAAGGAGCAACGACATTTAATTAGCACTTTAGGGAAAGTTGTTGACTTGAACCATTACAGTAGTTTCATCATACTGGCATCCAAAAAACATTTGCTAAATTTTTGAAGTGTAACCAGTGTTCCATTTCATGGCACAATAAAGGGACCAGACGTATGACATACAATCTTGCATATACTGGGGGTCAAAAGGCAGAAAAAAATAATGCTGAGATATGCCAAACTGCATTAATTGGGAATTTTATTTAATAAAGTTGTAGAAAGACAAAAAGTTAAAATACTTTCTTAGAAAACATGTCATAAGGTTGTTGGTGAACATAGGGGAATAAGATTAAGATTTACTTATTTTATTTTCTGCAGGTTTCTTTCACCAGGGAAGTGCAATAAATTTCACTCAATATTGAAAGAAATACATTTATTGGTTTTGGTCTGTTGTGTAATAAGTTCTTCAACTTTTACAATATTGAGGTATACATGTTACATATAGGGCAAATATTAGAGCTGGATTTTTTTGCTTGTTTTGCTTTTTCTTTGCTTCTCTCTTGGCCTGTAAATGTATTTTCCCCAATATTTACCAGTTGAGGGAAAAGCTACACTGCTGTACTTTTTCACTGAAATTGCATCAAAATGGTTTCAGCAGCTCTCTTGATTCCCTGCCAGCTGGAGGCAGGCAGCCGCCAGTTCCCCTCCCCTCCAGCTGCCTCTAAAGCTGGGCTGGGTTTAGCAGAGGTGTGGTACCATGGTTGAGAGAGGCAACTGATGGGGATGGCTTTGCAAATGCCTTCTGTGGTTTTGGAAAGCTGCACAAGAACATTTCATTCTATTTCATTCCATTTCATTCCATTTCATTCCATTTCATTCCATTTCCAGCTTTTGCACCTGGAAAAATTCTGACTAAAAGAGCATGTTTGGCCATTTCTTGTTCTATGTTATATTTGTTTGTTTGTTATGAATATCATTACAGAGCTGGGTGTGACATTCAGAATGTAGGAGGGAATGTAATATTAATTAACAGTAGAAATAGGTCTTCTGCAAGCTAACTTGGAGCTTTCTAAATGCGCATTTTTCTATAAACAACCATAAAAAGCAATCAGATCTCCAGTTGGAAGGATTGTTTGCCTGGTGTAGTTAGGTGTTCTTTAGTAGAGAGCACACATTTCGTTCTTCTTCGTCATTTTCAGTGATAATTTCTATTAAAAAATGTAGGCTTCTACCTTAATTGTGACTAGAAATCAGAATATGCGATCAGCAGAAAGGCACTTGTGTGACAGTAGTTCAGAAAATGGGAAGGTGGAAGAAAAGTGTTGTTATTTTGATGTGATTTTGGTGGGGGTGTCTTTCATTTTGAAATTGGGGGTCAGCTGAGTTTTGCTAAATGAATCAGTGAAAGTGTTAGGTGAAGAAGAATAAGGAAATCAAGGCTGGCATGGATTGTGCTGTTTATGTTTGGATGATGTCATTTGTGTGTGTGTAAGCTGTTCTTTGTAGTTTTATTGTTGATATAACAGCCCTGTCCCTCGGATACATTTTTTCCTTCCCCTGCTTTTCTGGCTGTGATGCATCAGCTCCATTCTGTTCATGAGTTGCTATTGTATAGATCTGTGATGTGATTTTTCAAAATCTCCCTTTACTACCAGAAAGCTCATTGTCTGGAAATTTCCATACAGTGCACTGTAGCTACCTGTGCCTCCCCAGCGTGTCTCTTCCTTCATTCCCATCTTCCATTCACAGTCCGTCATTCGCCTCATCTTTCCAACGTTTCCTGATGCAAATATTAAATGTGGAAATAAACATAGTCTGTAAGGAATGGAAAAACTCTAATTAGGAAATAAAAACTGGCAGTAGAACATAAGTGAGTAGAAGGAGTGACTGCAGGGAATCTTCTTCCAGCTCTTCTCCGTAGCAGCTTTCACCCCAGCATCTTTTTAATATTTCTGTGCTGGTTCATTTGGAGAAATACTGCTGAGATCTGGGTAAACAGAGGATAAAAAAAGTCTGAGGTCAAAAATCACTGGTGTAAGAGGTTTGGAGCTAAGAAGGCAGCATCAAATGATGGAAATAATTGGGTAGTTTCTCTTTAGAAAATGACGCCTTCTCTGTGCTTAAAATTTGCAAGAGCTCTCTGCCTGAAAATATTTGTCTGGCTGTCTGGAATTTGCAGTGTGTAGTTCATTAGCTATTGAGACTGAGATGAACACTGACATTTTAATGAAATGGCTTTTAAAGGTATATTTTATTTTAATGCATTTCCTAAGCATGAAAGGGAACACCCTAATAAGCAAATATTATAGAAGATCGATCTATGTTCTGGATGTATTGTGTTAAATGTTAAACCAAAATTCAATCTTCAAACTTTGAAAAAGAAATGTAAAGCCTCAATGTGACCTTAAATATGACACTGCCATCAGTGCCTTTATGATAAATTGCCAAAAGCAATAATCTCTTTTTGAAATCAGATATGGCCATAGTAGCTGTGGAGTTACATTTCTGCTTATGCAGAGGGCTCAATTCAATTCAATAAAAAAGTGGATTTAAAAGCAAAATGTAATCTGTTAAGATGCAAGACCTGGCAAGTTTTGTGTTTCTTCAGTAGTATAAAATCAAAACTGCTTTAGTTGTGGATGGAATTAAACTTTTCCCTAGATATCTGTGATACTACATTTTCAAGAGGCACCAAAAGCTGGCAAGCAGATGAAAGAGGAAAATGTTTTAAAAAATTTTACTTTAAAGTACGAAGGGATGGCGGGAGGAGGGGTATGTATGTGTGTTGATGTGTTAAATGGGTGCCCGCATACTGTTAACTACTGTAATTGGTGAGTACCCATCTCTGTGAGTTTTATGGATTTAGCCAGGTTTTTAATCTTATGATTTAGTTATAAGGGAGGAGTGGGCATCTGCAGAGGAAACTTCAGAGCTGTCTCTGGCCTCAGTCTGGAAAGAAATCTGGGAGAGACATGGTTGCACCACCGGATGTTTTCATTTGTCTAAGGAAGAATCCCAGAAGGGTATTCTGCTAAATAAATAAAGACAGTCATTGAGATGGTAAGGACAGCAGATATGCTAAATAAAGATGGTTCTAAAGGTGAGTCAGGTGGGGCTGGTGAGATTAGAGGTTACCCTGGCAGATCTGCTGTGTGGGAACAGATGAACAAGAGCAAGGGTCAGTTCAAAATCTAAAAATATGTATGCTCTTAATCATATGGTTCAACTTCTATTGAAGTTGGTAAAGAGACTAATTTTATCTTGATGTCCTTGACTGAGACAAAACCTCTGGATCAGCTTCCTTAAAATGCATGAGTTGTCTGCTACTCCAGATCCCTAGTCTGCTTTTCTTTTAATCACTTTTTAAGAAGAAGTAGTAATTTTATTGCTGCTTTGATTTGCTACAAGAACCTAATAACAATTTGTTATTGAAAGGGTTTATACAAGTTTATCTCAGATCACACTACACTTCAAAATCTGGATTTGTTTTTTCTTAATTCCATGTTGTACAGAAAAAATAAACTAAAATCTTTTAAAATAAGGAGTGCTCTTTTGTGTTCAGACTAATACCTAAGATTATTAATTAATTTATGAAGTGCAGACTGGCACGAATTCTTGTTTTCCTTTGGTTTTAACACTACTTGTGATGGATAATAAAATAAGCAAACCTGTATTGCTGTTGAGCATTTATAATGCTTCATTAAAGAAGTGGTTATCTCTCTGTTTTGAAATGGCACCATGTTTATTTTAACATTATTGATTAATTAGGTTTCTGTTTAATGATGCATATATAAGGGGAAGAATATCTGGTTGTATACAGCACAAAGCACTTATTGAAGTGAGGCTTGTGTTGAGTGCAGAGGGTCCCTGTCTAAACAGCTCGAAAATGTATTTAAATCCCTGTAAATTCAGAGCCTCACAGCAAAAAATACAGACAGGAAAATGTTCATGTTTTGAAAGTGGGGGAATGATGAAGGTTGGCTTTTTTACAGGCAGGCATCACTGTGTTTAAAAACACCACAGGCATAACCCAAAGCAAGAGAAGGGTTTTAGGGTAGGTGTCTGAAATTGCTTTCAGCTTCTTGTAGCTAATTCTATCTAATTTGAGAATAAATTACTTTACAATTTCTAACCAAATTTGGAAGGCTGTCTGAATTGGCTCTCATGAGCTGAAAGGTGTGCCTACCTATTTTGTATATGTTAAAGCAATTTAGGATTTCACGGTGTGTGAAAGCATTTGTAGGATATTGCAGTTAAGAAACCATGACATTCAAAAGCTATTTTGTGGTTGATATGTTTTAAATTGTTGGAACTTTTTTTAGAACATGGCCACTGAAGGCTGTCTGAAGCTACGTGTGTGCATTACTATTTTTTGTACTGACCCTAGTCCTGGTAGAAATAGACTTACCCACAAACAGTGGTAAGTCTTTATATTAAATGGCCTAGTCTATTTCTGTTGCCTTAATCTTGTCCTTAGGAGTTTGTATAAATCTGCCTCTTTCACTGTTATGCATCACACAAAAGATACTAAAAATATCTGTTTAATATTTTTACTGCATACTGAAACAGTGATAAAAAGATGAAGAATATTTTGTTTTATGTAACTCCTGCTAGGCTGATATTACTCCTTTAAAATGTCATTTTGTGTCAACACACCCAGCTAAAGCTGTAGGACCTTAAATACCACCCACACAAATAGTCTCTGATTCCTGCGAGGAGTCATTTTCCTTAAGTATCTATCCAACAGATGGATCACAATTTCCTTGTACGGCAGAAACAGTTAAAGTAGGATGGAGCCACAGGAACATTATATTACAACGTAGTTTCAATTCATATTACTTGCTGTCTTCTTGTAGCATAGCAGCTTGAGACACTGGTGATCTTCCCTTTTTAGTAGCCATAAAAATGTTCATACTGTGTTGCGTTTTCCTTTGTCTTAAACCTCTTGTCTGGCTTGGAAATTTTGTATGAAGAATGTTGGTTTGAATAGCCATTCTGAGGTTCAGATAAGAATGGGAAAGGGTCGTGTTGCTGGACGGAATCTTTTTTTTGGCAGAAAGTTTGTGGAAAAACTGTCATGCGAGCTTCAAATTTAAATACACACAAGATGCTACGATAATAGTGCATGGAAAAATGGAGAAGAGAGTTACTACTCTGTAAATTTGATGGTTGTATGCCTGGATAGATATTATGCCATTTGTGTGGAATTTTTTGGAGTAAAATTTTGTTGAATTTTTTTCTCTGTCAGGATACCATATATGCAGGCTGTCTGGACTAGCTGCATTCATTTCCCTTTTTAACCAGCAAAACTGCTGTTTAAGGTCCTGATGTTGATAGTGGCTAGAATGGTCTTAAATACTAGACTGTGAAATAGATTTTTCATGGGAGATGGGAACAAAGCTGATCTGACAAGCATTGCATCTCATAAATGAAAAGGAAGTCTTGCTTTCTAACCTGTCTCATGGCTCTGTGATTCCTCTGTTTTCTTGCCAAAAATAATTTAGTGCTAATTTAACTCCAAAGATCTTGGCAAGCTTGGGTTTTTTTTTGTTTTTTTCCGTTTGCAAATTCCCAGTGTTTTGATCATGATCACTGCTGTTCATATATTGACAGTGTATATTCCTGCAGCTGCTTTGGGTATTTTAAATAAATTTCAAGTTTAAGAACATGGAGGGTAGTACATTTTAGTTAATAATCCTCCACCATGTATTAACTCTTCTCTGTTAAAACGGGTTTAAATTAAACATAAATTAGACTACAGCCTGCCACTGTGGGTCTTGTAAGCTAACATTTAACATGCACTCTAGTTAAATAGTCAGGAGTGAGATCCAGTTAGATCCATTATTAGTAATGTCCTCTGATGAAAATGAGATCTGAACTCTTGCTCCTTGATTATGTAAAGGAGGGCAGATGAAATACTGTAGCATGCTCACCTTTGGGGGAAAACACAAAAAGCAGGGATGAAATACTAAATGCTGAGTTGGATGGGATCAGAGCTGGGACATGGCCAGCTGGAGAAACGAAAAAATAGGAGCAGAGAAGAAAGCAAGAAAGCTCTAGAACACAGCCATGAGACACTAAGGATGTGGGAAGAGATTTCAGTGGAGAATGATCAAATGATGGGTTAAATATTGCCCCATGTGACTACATTTTAATGGATATTATGGATGAATGGATGACTGGCACACCAGGGGTGTGGAGTCCCTGTGCGCTAATTAGGGATAAGGTACAGCTCCACTGTCGTCTGAGAGAGGGGGGAACAAACACTACTGAGAGGTTGTACTTCTGTCATCTTGGTATGGCCAACAAGACGAGAAGATCTGTTTCTTGGGGTTTGGTGGTGTTTATTTGTTTCCCCCCCTTTCTGCAAGCTCTTAAGTCTGTGAAAACACCTGAACTTCAGTGCAATTACTCCCCATATGGCTGAAGTGAGTACTATCCGTGTCTTATAGAAACACAGAAATGACCATAATATCTCTATTCCTCACTCTCTTAATTTTCAGTAATGCTTAGGGCAATACTTCCACCCCATGAGGTTTTTTTGGAAATGTCTTTTCAACAGATTTTACCTGAAAATAAATTTTTTGAAGGAACAAATGTAAAGTTAAACTGCAGGATAAGGGAAATTCTTCTTTGGGAATATAATGTTGACACTCAATATTCGTTGAAGATTAGACAACTAGGTTGAAAACTTCTTCTGTTTATAAATATCCTTGGTCATTGACACTAGGACACTTTAGCAGCAAAACATTATCATCAGGTTTTTTCTTTGCTGCTTGAAATGGTGCTTGGGGTTGAGATCTGCTGTTCTGATGTTGGATGGCCACCACTGTGTTTATAAGGTGCATTTTATGTATTTTTGCTTACCACCATCTCATTTTCTTTTATTATTACTGCCTCAATTTCCCTTGGGGAAAGGCAGAAGAAGATGCACAGAAATTAAATGACAGTTAATCCAACTGCACCTTCACAAATGTATTTCTGTTTGTTTCTCTGTTCTGAAATTTTGTATGGACTTACTCTGCCATCTCCACAGCTCATGAAGTGTAACTGCACAGCGTCCCACTGTAGCAGCCATGCATAATGCATGGTTTTTGCCTTAAAAGGTTGTCTTGCATTAAAAACAATACACAATCACAGACTGCTTTAAGTGGCATAACGGGGAGTAAGGGCAAAGAAAAGAATCTGTTTGGAATAACTTAGTTTCATAAAATATTTGTTTACTGTAGAAATTTTAATAATTAATGTTTGGATTAAAACATTTTGCTTATCTTCTTCTTCCAGAAGTCGGGTCAGCACCTATAGCTACACAGAAGGAAGCCAGAAAAGCTTCCAGACGCAAAGCTGACAAACACAGTGCTTCAGCTGCAACCTCAGCATATGCTGCAAAATTACATAGATTACTGCACTAATGGGAATGTGTTCAGGGCTCTTTTTTTCAGGCCAGATCACCGGTGTGCTTTTTAAGCTATCTTTTTCTTCTGAATGTCATTTTTTCCTTTTGGTATTATAGAATGTGTAAGCCAAAACCTTTATGTACCTTTTAATACAATAGGAATTGTTCCTGCTTCTCTTCCTTTTATAAAGCTTGTTTACCTTTAGGAGTCCGATAAGCCATTTGTCAACTATAATCTCCTTTCTCTGTAGTACATCTCTTAGTAGCTCTGTTGTTTATGTTGGTTGCAGTATATTCACTCTAAAACTGTGAGCTCTCAAGTGTAAGAGACTTGATACAGCTGTGGCGCTATTTTTATTATTCAAACAAATATAAATAGAAGCTGCAGGTGGGCACTGTTTTATCTTAAAATGTTTTTCTTAAGCTGTAGGGTTTAAAATCTTTGAAATGCATAACTTGTTTTTTTCTTCTTCTTCTTTCAGGACAGTAAAATAGGATAAGATTCCTAGATTAACCTCTTTAATAGGTTATTGACAGGAGGAATAAACCAATGCCTAACAAAGCATTGGAAAAGCTTGTCTTATGGATGAATCTTCTAAAATTTTAAATACACAAAAAGGAGCAAGTAAATGCTTTGAAAGTATTCATTTTTAAAATTTATATTACTTTTTCCTTCATTATTCACACTGATTGAAACATAAGATCATGGCAGAGTTGCCATAAGTAGACTCCATTGATTTTTTTTTTATATGACTTAAGATTGAAGTGGCATGAAAACTGCTTAGACAAATGCAGAAGGCAGATACTTAGAATAATCTATTTCCCAGGAGAAAAACATAAGAAATATTTGTCCTAAAATAGAAAGGTCTGAAGTTAATTGTGGCAATGGGGAGAAATACAATTAATTCATTGGCACCTACTTTTAAGGGAAGGTTGGCTGAGAAGTAGAAATAAATTTAAAATTTATTAGTGCACAAAAAAAAAATAGTACAAGCCCCTCTTTCCATGAATGTTTAGATAAAAGAGAATTAACATGTAAAAGGTACATAGTAAGGCAAAGAAATAGCAGTTTGACTTGCTGCGTTGTAACTGAACCATGGTATTGGATCTATACCTGGAATTACTCTGCTCTGAGCATCCCAAACTTAAGCAGTAAAAGGGATTAACAAAGAAGAGAGAAATGAAACATTCAGAAACAGATGAGGAACTCATTACAAAGTATGGCTAACCCAGATAAATATAGATTTGGTAGAAATCTGATAAATTATTAAGGTAAAAATATGATAAATCCAAAAGCATATAAATAATTGAGACACAATATACTTATTCAGTCCATGGTGAAAGGAAATTATTTCTGTTTGTGAACAACAAGCATGTTTTAGAAAAACTAAATTTAAGTAAGTGATTAGTCTTGTGTCATTATTTGGGCAGACTACTAATGTGTGTGTAGGCTTGTAAAATCAAGCCATTGGTATTGCTGTGCTAATTACACAAGGACTAGTCGAACATACATGTAAGCACACCTGTAGCCCAGAGAGGGCCTCTGATGATCTGTGTGCCCCAATCAGTAAAAGTATTTCTTAATAAGATTTTCACTGTTAGCCTTGTTTTCTCCCCCGAATCAGAAGCCCCCAGCTGGCACAGGGAATGAAAAAACTGCACTTCAAAGAAGCACCACTTAATGCCTGACAAACTTCTGTTCTGTCCAGTAGGTTTGTGCTCTTTTTTTTGAAGGCTTATATGTTTGTATCTTTTCAGCATGTACGGATGTTTTTATGTATTTTTATGTCTTACAAGGCAGGAAAGAGAAGGGTTGTGCAGTGCCAACAATAGAGTATTGCCTTTATCCAGAGGTATAAATGACTAAAAATGTGTATTTCTTGCACCTGGGAGACCAGATCTTGCATCCATTTGCATAAAAATATGCCTGTGCATATGTGACCACTAACGCAATGTACACATAACACATCTTAACAAAACTTTGGTGTGTACAGACAGTACAGATTCTGATAATTTATGCCAAAAGTATTCTAGGCAACTGGCTTGCTATGATTCTGTTTAGCGTTTCTGAGGGTTTATCTTCACTTTGGTAATGTTATTTTCTCTTGAGGAATGCTTTTATAGCTTTCAGGCAGAAAAACTGAAATGTTAATGCTCATGTTTCAGTTGGAAAACTGCTTGCTGTCAGGATCTGATGTAGCTTTTACTTGTCCCATAATTACATGAATTCATGACAAAATTGTGAAATCAACAGAAAATGTTAAGATTTTTAGTGTTTGAGTCAGAGAGATGTTAGGATATACCCAGAATATGAAACATTCAGCATCTTTTGTATTTAGATGATACTAAACCATATTGAAATGCATCTGGGTGAAAAAACATGTATACATTTTGCACCTTCCAAAAGTCGAATATACTAAATTCTTGGTCTCAGTTTTGATCTCAAAAATAGAGCTTGAGCATTCTTTGTTTTATTTAGTGTTTCAGGTTGTTGTGTTTATTGGGTTTTTTGACAATTTCATCATCACTTTGCAGAGGTAAATATAGATGATATAGATAGATGATAATGAAGATAGTGAAACATGTTTACTAGCTATGATAGGCTGTAATGTTAGAGGAGAGCTTTTTTAACCTTGTTTCAATACATCAGATTAGAAAGACTTCTATAGGTTTGTTGGTATATACTTTCTAGAAAGAAAAAACTGTTAGCCTTCTGAAGCTGAGCAATTTTCAGGTAAACAGAGAAATCAGTGCAAGTTTTTAGGGATAATTATTGGTTGCAGTTGCCGCTTGCCCTCAGACGAGATTTTAAGCACTGGAATAATTCTAAACATGGACTAATTAATCCCTGCCACATTGCTGTGAGGCAGATAAGAAATGCCATATTGTTCAACCATGGCAAAGATGATAAATTCAGGCACAAGTGTATTTAAGTGTGTAGGTAAACCAGGATTATCACCCAGTACACTTGAATTCCAGCGAGTTGTGTGCTTGAACACTAACTTTCATCTGAACTCTGAGAATTAGCAAAGAATTTACATCTCAGAAAAGAGGAAAAATTCTCTTATTATAAGAGAATTTCACATTTTTCCTATTCAGTCTTGATATGACCAGGATGTTCTGTGGCTTGGGTCATTCACCTATCTTTTTCAGGCATATATATGCATTAAAATACAGTTAGAGATAGACATAAAATTGATGTGGCACATGTAGCTTTGTTAATTTAATTTTATAGCAATGTGATCCTAGTACCATACAAATTTACTTTGGTGTAATAAGGACTGTCCATTAGGCAGTGGCGTTTTGAGCTGAAAAAATAATTTTTAAAATAATAATAATAGTAAAAAACCCCAACAAAAAAAAAACCAAGAATAAAATGGTAATCCTAGTGTTAGAGACACTGTATTTGGGGCTTTTATGTCTAAGTTCATGACACATCAGAAGAATTATGCTTATTATTGCCCATTACAAAAGAAGTACTATCTTTGTGTAAAGAGTCTGTCAGGAACAGCTTAAATCTCTGAGCACACTTATTTTTTTATCACAGGCAGCTAAATTTCAGCTAGAAACTTTTCCAGTTGAAGAAACCCAGTACCTAGAAATTCCCCCAAGTTAGCCAAAGAATAAGTGTGCAGCTGTGTTTTGTTGTTCAGATCAGCACATAGGTTGCATGAATAACCTTAATGGATTAAAAATGGTTGTATGCTATGGGTAAATATTAACTAGTATAAAGCAAGAACAGAAGATATACCCTTTAAGAAAAAATTTATTAGAAGATCATCTCTTACTTAACAGTTAGAGATATTAGTTAAACAGGTATTGAGTTTAAAATTTTAGTTAGAATTTTTCAGACTTTGAACAGTTTCATGGTTATTTCAGGATAATATAGTAATCTTTCAAAACAAAATTACAGAAAGAATGCAACTTTTGTTACAAAAAGTGAACGTCTAAATGGAAGGTTTGGGATTTTCTGTTTTAATATCCTCGTATAAAATGTATAAAGATGAAGTTATGGAAGTCACCACCAATTTCTGCTATGGTTTTGAAAAACTAAATCCTCTTTTCGCCAGGGAAAATGGCATTGGATTAAATATGCTATTGCAACTTGAAATAGAAGATTATTTTATGATTTTTTTTTCTACGTACTAAACGTACTAACAATGAACACACCAAGAAGGTAGTGATCCTTAGTTCTGACTACGATTTTGATCTTCATAATCAACAAAATAAAGTGATATACTACTTTGTTTTTCCCTGAAATTACCAACTGGGCTGGCATTTTTCATGATAAATTTTTGACCAGTTATGTGGCCACTAATACAGTATCTCTCCAAGGATGAATGGACCTCAGTGAATCACTGGTTTCACATGATCTCTCTCTTCATTATGAAAAATTATGAATATATTTATTCCATATCTTGGAATAAACAAAAACATAGTTTTTAACTATAGAACCTCAAATTAATTCACAGTTCATAGTTGCAAAATTTTTATGACACAGTCCCTCAGACTGTGCAACTAACACATAGGTTTTTTTACTCACTTTTGCATTCATTGGTATATAGACTAGAGTCAATATTTTAAAAAATATACATACAGAATTTTCAGTGTAATAAAAATTGCAGCTGTTCCTGACTTTCTTACATGTAATTGAAGTATTTTGAAGATATTTTAAGATCTCTACCTGTATACCAATCTATAGTTGTACTGCTTCTCCTTTTTCAAATCAAATTTAACTAGCCCAACTTGCTTGGGCTAGTTAAAGTGCAATAACCAGGAATTTTTAGTTTTATTTTTTATAACTTATGAACAAATCTTCACCACTCTGTATGATAATACAGTGAAAAAAAAAAAGAGAAATCTTTGTTACTAACATGAGTGGTCAACATCTGCTTGGCAGTACAGTAAGAGTCTTTTGTGAGCGTGCAAGAATACATAAATACACATCCACAGATACCTAGATATAAATAATTCTGAACAGTGGTCAGGATATCACAGGAAATTGCATTGGCATTTAATAAAGCTTACAGGTGTTTGAGTATTAAAATGCTCTAACACATAAATGACTTAAACAGTGATGTAGTTTCCACAGCCTTGTGACCACTTAGCTGTATCCTGCTGTTAAGCTTGCAAGTGATACTTCCTTATAGATAGGGATCATAGCCATAGTAAGGAAAATGTGTGAGTGATAACCAGTCTTGCTTCTTGGCTGGAAAAATAACCATATTAGTGTCAGATTTACATTGGAGAATAAGGCAATTCCCCCTTTACTCAAAGGTGAAGGGAAAGAATTTGTACTGGCTTTGGAAGGGACTTTTCTTTTTGATATATATTACCTACTTAAAGTAGTAATGGGAAAGTCTCCAAGGGAAGTACAAGTAACTGGTAAGCTTTGCCCTTAAGCAAGTTCACAGTTCTGTCAAGCCAGCTATTTCCCACTACTGTTAACAAATTTATTCAGTTGGGTTTTGTTTACTCTTTGAATAGTAAATTTCAGATAGGGTTTCTTTTATATTGATTTTATGCATATACACACACATAAAATATCTATGTTTGTTTAGGGACATATCTTTATAAAAAATTATGGGGCACAAGATATTATATGCTGCAGTATGTTAACTAAATGTAGTAAGGCTTGCACTTTTCAAAATAGTTTTTAGAAAGTGATATGAAGATGCTGTACTGAAAAGTGGAAATGTGATCTAATATTCCTGTTCGCTTGTGCCATTAAAGTCAGGTTTGCATGCTTGATATTTTAGTTCTTGTTACTCTGAAGTCCTTGCTACATGTCCTGCCTAATGCGACTCTCCTGGTTGGTCTAAACTGGTCTTCATTTTGAGAGTTGTTTATTTGAAGGTCTGTAATTTTCTTAGTAGTAAGCTCCATTTCACTGCAGTGGGAAGAGGACTGAGAGCCTTTCAGTGTGGAGAGTGTGGATGTGGGGAATAAGAGGAAGAAAAATCACAACACTGGAATAAGACCTCACCTGTAGCAATAGCTAGGGCAGCACACACCGAGTCCTTCCTAATGTATGTATTTTCCTGGGAAATCTTGATAGAAGCTTGGTAGACAAAACCTCACAAAGTTGTGAAGAAGATCCCTCCTTACTACAGTGAGCACAGAAGATTTCCTAATGAAGCTGGAAAGGAGCTGGAGAAATTATATCTTGCTAATGTCCAGATTATTGCTCAAATAAGAGACTTCACCTTCAAATGTTACTTAGCTGTTCAATTTCCTTTACTTTCCTTAATGGTCCATTTAGGTTTTTTCCATACACACAGTATATACCACATAATGAAGCACGCAAACAAGCAAGCAAACAATAAGATTCTAGCTTTTTATTCAACAAGGAAAAGGTTATCTTAAAATGATATGTATTTAAAGAATAGTTCATTTAAATGAGCTTTTCTTTTTGGAAAGTGCTTTCTCTGTGATTAGTATTGTGTTCAGAATCGCATCCTGCAATTCAGTCAAAGTGAAATGTTTTAAAAGATTTCATTTTTTGCACGCTTTGTTTCTTTTTCTTTATTACTTTTTTCTTTTGAATATACTCTCCCAGAAAGACACAAAAGCTTTGCTTTTCATATTTTAATGCATTAACATAATGGCTGATCTGGACCAGTTTTCTGCACAATAAAGAAAAAAACCGCCCAAAACTCTGGCCTTAATTTCACAAATATTGAATAGTGATATATTCAACTATTTGTGAATAATGATATTCCTGCTGTTCATCACTGTATTTTTAAAAATACATCTTTGAAAAAACACACAATCTTTAAAAAGAACCATCTTTAAAAAACCTTTAGAGTATTTCATGCCCATCTGACTTATTTTTTCTTTGAAATCGTACAAATTTGTTTGTGTCATCAGGGTTAATCTAAGGGGACTTAACTTTGCATGGTAATTATTTTATTTATCTGTAATACTTATCTAGAATTAGTTAAATAAAATTCATCAGTTACTGAAGAGCTTTTATGCTAAAGATCTATTTGGTGCAGATCCTCTAAAAGTAAATGTGGATATTTTTATCACTAGCTTAGAGGGAACACAATTTCTTTGAAGCTTGAAGGCAGAAATCCCTGAATGACAGAAATGTCTTTAGAGGGAAGAGGGGAGGAGAGGAAATACCTTCATAAAATCTGAAAGCACATTCCTGTTCTCTGATAGTAGATGCCATTGCACAATGTTTGCCAGATTTTAGCTAAGCTGATAAGCACAGTGGAAGGGGGAAAAAAACCCCAACTTAGCAACTCAAGCAAATACTGACTATCAATGATTTAACCAGCATATTTATAAATAAAATATTTTACGGGTGTGAGTGGAATTCAAACAAGAATAAACAGTGAATATTTTGGTTAAGTGATGTAATGGCAGATCAACATAGCTGACCTGAAGGTCATTTTAACATTGAATAACTAGTACTTTACAATCAGAAGGGCCAGGCTTTTAATCTGTGACAAAAACAGTGCAGAGTTCATGTGAGAAAGTGATGACAGAACTTGATTTCCAGCATTTTTCAAAAAAAATGTATTGAAAATAAATTTGATTTTTTAACTTGGTAAATTATACAGATTAACAGATGAAAGTTATATAATTACAGAGAGGAAAAGAATCATCTAAAGAGATGTCACAAGCTTTAAGAATAAGTTAAAAAAGATATCAATGTATGCATATATATATATATATATAAATCTTTCTATAAGGATAACATCGGTATATATGTACACACTATTAAATGAGATTGCCTGTGCTTGGTGCATAAGTAGTAATTGGCTAATCAAAAAGATTCTAAGCTTCCAGTTCAGTAAAGATTACGTGGATGATAATTAGCTTTCATTCTTTTCTTGCTTTGAACAATTTAGTTTTAAATCCAAGAAAAAGAAAGGTTTGGGGTTTTTTTAACCCCCATGAAATTGCCAGCACTTCTTAAATTAGCTTGTTTGTATCTGTATGTCATTAACAAGTCAGAATATAAGAGACAGTAATTAGGAAACAGAATTAGTACTTTAAAAGATAAAGACTACGAACACTTAGGTACTCTGCAGAATACCTAACAAATTCCTAGTTATTTAAACCAGTTTTCAAATCCCCTGCTAGGCTAATTCCTGTATAATGAAATAATTCCTTGTGCCCACTGGAGATGGTGTTCCAGCTAATCCCGGCTGCCCTGGCTGGGAATTGTTTCAAGTCTGGTTGGGCAGTGGCTAGCAGACCGGCCACTACCTCCTTGGTAGTTCAGAAGCTGCACGAGAGCTGTTAGTGAGGCTCGACGAAGGTAAGAAGAAGGAGGCCTCGTGGCAAGATAGAGTTTATTGTCACATGCACCCCATGGTGCAGGCACTCACGCGTCCCAGGAGAGAGAGAGGGAAGCGGGCTAATTGCTATATCAGGGACCAGGGGAAGGGGGTGGATACAAGAGGGAAAACCAATCAGGGGAACGGGGAGGGCACACAGCCAGAAAATAGGAAACGAGGGGTGGGGCATTCCCAGCCTGCTCCAATCCGGGACTGAGTCCCTCCGAAGTCTCTGGAATGAGGGGGGCAGGCTTCCCGGAGGGGGGCAGGCACTGGGAGGAGAGCAACAGATGATTGACAACATATTGCAACAGAAGGGAACAAAGGGAATTTCCCAGGCAGGAGATAGTACCAAATGGGGACAAGTACAGGGGGAACTTGGGAAAAAGCATTACAGAACAAATGATTATTAACAATAAGTAAAAACCAGAAAACGCGCCGCTACAATATAATATGGTAGAAGGACATGGGTTCTGGTTTTGGGTCTGAAATCATATTTTAAATGAATCATATTATTCCTGTGTCTCATTTTCCATATTTTTAAGTAGAGATAATAAGATTTATCTGCCTTGGCAATACATTAAAGACAGTATAAAGCTCACAATTATTAATTCCTATTAGCACATGCACATGCACGCCTGAACAATGGAGATCAGTCTGTTAGTGAACTTAAAGTAAGAGTCTGGCTCAGAGTTCCAGAACTAAAATCTTAGTCTTTGAGGAAGAAAAAAAGTTAAAAGCATGGATTGTACTTATTTGAGAAAGAGTAAATAATTGGAGATAACATTTTTCTGACACACTGAGGAAACAGCACACAGAAAGGGTAGTAGCACAGTTACGAGAATCCTTAGTTGGGAAATCTGACCTTCTAAGCAGCTTTGTTATAGGATGAGTCCAGTGGGGGAGATCCAGAAGTGTTTCCAATTCTTGGCTACTCCTGTAGGCAGCAGCAGCAGCAGCTACCTTCTGACCCCTCATTTACTCTGACATGGACACAGATTCGTGTCCCCTCCATGTGTCCAGTTCCAGTGAGAAGGAAATCCAAGTACTTTACCCCAAGAGATGCTGCAGGTACGGGCCCAACCTCAGTAGTCCATGAGCACAAGCTTTAACACTTGCCAGCAGTTAACAGACAGCCTAGAAAAGTGGCACCTGGGCTAAAATAATTTCCCGTGTTTATCTCAGTGATGAGTGTAACAACTAACAGGGGCAGTGTAATGTTGTAATAAGATTATTGACAAAAAGTATTTGCAATAAAAAGCAAAAAAAAAGTTTTAGACTTATTTTGTTGGGGTTTTTTTTGATTGTAAAAGCTTACAGAAATGAGATAGAGGGATTACTTTGAATAGCATGTGTTTCTGTAGTGTTTTATAACTCAACCATTTCTGTATTGTTCAGCTACATGGCAACTGGAAAATGAAAAGGAGGAAAGCCATTAATCAGCTTGCTGATGTGTTTTCCTTATCAGACTGAAAGAAATGCTAAGAACAAGCAGGTAGCATACATTATGAAAAACAGATGGAGTGTCAGATATGGCTTTGCGAGCTAAATCTGTGCAGTGGGAGAGATTTAACATCACCTTTAATATAAAATTCCCAACTCTATAAATAACATTATAAGAAAATACTCTTGTGTGTATAGAGTCCTGGTATACACTTCTGAATCTAATGCATGTTTCCCAGCTGACATTAGGCAGGTAACTCAAATCTCCTGTATCACCAATGCGTATATAGCTCAGCAGTAACCTCTAATCTCACTTCTTAGCCAGTTCATTAGCCATATAAAAAAATCAGTATTCCATCATCCTTTGATGTGCCATGTCATCTGCCTTCAAACAGTTGCTACTGCTTTCTGCACCCAGGCGATTTTTGAAGCAGTCCTAAATGTTAGCACTGTGGTGTCTAGTACGAGAAACACATTTTTCTGTGTTTTAACCACTACCTAGTCTTGTGTTGTGTCTTCTATTTATAAAGTTATCCTTTTTATTGCAGTTTCTAATGTGACAATTTTCTTAGATCAATTTAGTGCTAATAGCTACTTAATATTGTTAGATACTTTTGGGAAAAGATTTTGCATTCTAGTTATCTTTAACCTTAATTTGGGGTGCAGATAAATCTGAAATGCAAGAAAGGTGTTCTGTATCAATAAAATAACATAGCTGGGGGTTTAAATTTTGTCATTGACATTCCACTTCATGATTTGCACTGATGTTCAAAAAATGCCATTTGATAATGAGTGGAATGCAATTCATACAGAGCATCCTCAACTAAAATTGCACTGTTTTATTCCATGAATCATTAGGTATTGAAATAACTAATGATTACACAATGGAATTGCAAGTTCACTTCAGGTTTGTTGTACAGTTCTCTTGAGTCTATTTCCATAAGCTGATTTTCAATAAAAGGAAACAACAGTCTTCCATAGGGGGCTGACAAGACTGATTACTGTAGCAACTTTAGGCCATGTAGTGAGATAACATGCTTTAGATCATGTATAGGTGTTGTTTGCTTCATATGCATTTTGCAACCCACTGTTTGGAAAGAGGCCATCTGTGGATTTGGAGCTTTCTGTTGTGATACCACATGTAGAGTCTTCTGGTTCGCTGCTGGAATATTGTTATTGACTGTGCAAACTGATCTCCTTGGGGCAGAAAATTCATCTTTATACAGCAGATCTAGGGTTGGTCTCTAGAGAAGGCCAGCTGTAATAGCAAGTGAATTAAAACAAAGTGCATAAACTCAACAAGCAAAGTGCAGAAATGGAGCCAGTGAAATTTTTGTTATCATTGCGTAGAGATGCTTCTGCAATAGACATGCAGATGGACGCAGTTCCATGGATTGTGAAGCTGGTGTAATTGACTGTGATGAACTCATTATGGTGGGTCTTCCACAATACCCATCTAACATGCAGGATAGGTACATTCTTGTATCTTGTTTAACTGAAAAACCTATAAGATAAAGGAATATAATAATAATAATAATAATAATAATAATAATAATAATAATAATAATAATAACAATAAAGTTTATTAATGACTGGCCAAGTAAGATTCAGTTCTTCTACATGTAATAAGTTAAAAGAGAGCTGGCTTGAATAACTTTTATTCAGCACTTACCTTGAATTTCTAAGAGTTCATTAACTTGTTTCAAACAAAATGTATACATGAACACACCAAAGGTCTGCACCGAAAACCCAAGTCACTTTGTTGGAAATGGTAATTGTGTTAATATTGCTTTGAACCTGTATAATCATTTTAACTTCAGCGCTGTGGAAAAATGTTTTAGTCACTGATGCTGATGCAAAAAGAGATACTACTTATTTTTTACTGTGACTTACTGTTTGCTGGTTGGTTACATACACCAAATACAGTGATGATATGAAGTTTTTTGCAAATATGGGCGTCCTTGGGCCAAATATGTAAACTGCCCAAAGCATTAGACATGCTTATTTAAGTACCCAAGTATTTCATTAAAACCCTGAAGTGATTTTTTCAAATTACTTGCAATCTGCAGCTGATTTCCAGGTGATCTTGTGGCAAGTTTGTGAAATAGTAGACTTGGTTAATGGATAGTATAATGGAAATCAGAATATGTAATTATGTGCCCCCTATGTACTAGGAATACTTGACAGGGCTCCTGGGGAGAAAGAGGTTAAATGTACTTATTTCTACTCCCCTGACCTCTTGTATAGCTCAGAGTGTGCTCAGGAGTGCTTTAAACATTGTCTGGATCTGGTTCCTTGCTGCTTGGCCCCTGATATGCAGAAGAAATATGCGAGTGAGTCATCATCTGCTGGGTGCAACTGTGGCATGGTGATGGGAGAAAGAGCTCTGCCAGTCTTTCATGCCTGAGGAATTTTCTTTTTGCTGCTGCCAAAGCTATTGATGTTCTGGTTGGTGCCTTCAGCTAGAGAAGGGTAGCTGCTGTAGGCATGAGGGAAAACTTGGTCCCATGTCCAAGCAAACAATTAGTTATAATCTCCACTCTTGAGTACAAGCCAGGAGAAGATGTGAAGACATGCAACAAGCAAGTCTCAGAGCTTATCCTGAGAAAGCATATGGCAGTAAGCTTCCAGGTTCCCACTGATATTAACAGCTGAGCTATAAAAATGACTTTCAGTTTAAATCCAGGCTCCCCTATTGATTTCCAGCTTGATTTTTGCATGAATGTTCTATCTTTCTGTTATCAGCTTCATGCAGCTCTAGTTGGTTTGGCACTTTGTGATGTTCTTGACATTGTTCAAAGAGATGTTAAGTTAAAGCTGAACAGTTTCCTTGACCTGAAGTTTAAACAAGAATTTGACAGTCCTGGAATTTTATTTAAGACCCAGAAACATGTCTTTAAAAGTACATGGAAACTGTCACTTTTATCAAGCATTTCAGAGGCTGAATGCTAGCTGTAATTATTTGGGGGCAAATATTAAGAATATTTTCATAGGCACTCTTCAACTCAAGAACAAAAATAAATTACAAAGGAGGTTTTTATGCTCATCTGAAGCCTGGGGGGGATGCCCTATATTTTTTTTGTTTCTCAGATGTATGTGAGTTGATGTGGGTGCCTTTCACACACAATGGTGTGAATAGACCTGTAGGTTTCACAGTCTTTCTGTTGGGATTATCAAGATTCTGACAGGTTATATAGGGACTGGTGATGATTGGGGATGTTACAGATAGCAGAGAATGATTGATAAACCTCTTATTTTTAGTCATAATTGAAGTGCTTTGCTTCAGGTCACTATAAAAATGTTGCAAGTCACCATTATTAGTTTGTGTCCCCTTTTTGGTAAGGATTATTGCATGTTGTCAGAGTGACAGCTAAATCTGGCCCTGAACCGAAAACTAAAAATAGGAAAATATATTGAGAAAAAGAAGATAGAAACCTTTAAGACATTTGAAATAGCAACATAGAGGAGTTTTCTGAGCAATGGACTGAGGAAATCACTGCAAATTGGAAAGAACTGGAATGTGCTGTAATGTTTCCTCTCTCTGCAATCACTGTTTTGAGGGGGTATTTGAATGCTCTGTAGACTCCTTTCTTATCCTTTGCTCCATGGTAACTTTTTCAGTTAGGAATTTATTGTTAGGAGAATGGGAGCTTTTACTGATCTATTTTCAGGTCTTGGAAATTATTGCCTTGTGATCATATTAGACACTGAATAGAGCCAAAGACTTCCATATTCATGGTTGCAAGGTGTCAAATCAGAGGAAGATGTGTATTCATTTTCATGGATTGTAAACAATGCTTTATAGATATGCAGAGACAAAAGGCTCTTGGGATCTTAATGGTGATTTTTTTTTAATTTTTTTTTTTATTTCCCTTGAAATTTAAAAGTAGATTGCCAGAATATTGAAAGAGGAGAGAGGAATAACACCTGAGTTAAATGTATGGAGAGTCTTGCTTTGATGAGCAATTTTCTCTTAATTGACTTGCAGGGGAGCTTTCTGGGGAGGGAGTAAGGTGTGGATAAAAGTAATGTAAGGATTTCACAACTGTTTACAGCAATTTCTCACTGTACTGGAATCAGATACTGACCGATACCAAGAAATCTGTTGCCCTGTTACAATATTGCACAATTTACAAAAGAAAACTATGAGATAACTATGTGCAATTGAAGTCAACTTATTACACCAATTAAATGCAAAAGTTTCTTGTCTGCAAACAACAGCACAATCCATTGGGATGTACAAAATAGAAGTGGTAAGTTTTGGGTTTTATTTATTTTACTTGGATATAATTTTTTTTCTAGCTGATAATATGACTATCACCATAGGTAGGTGTGTGTCTGTGCCTACATAGCAGCAAATACTTCATAATAAAATATATTTTCTTTCTATATTAGCAGCTGTTCACAGTTATGCTTTGCAGAAATTTTTTTTGTATCTGTTTGCTGATTTATAGATGGGCACCTTAAATGAAGTACATAATTAGGGTTAATTCAAGTAACATCGGGTATAGATAGTAGGAAATTCTTAAGTAGCTTTTATGTCTTGTAAAAAAAGATCACATGGGGGCAGCTCTTGTGGCAGTTACAGTCTCCAGAGTGTCTTTGCACAAATGAACAGACTGGTCCCTTAATTGTGTAGAGAGCACGCGCAGAGAGAGCAGCACTCAGATGATCTCGTTCATTGTATCCCTGTTGCTAAGCAGAGAGGCTTTTGTACCAGTTGGAACATTTTCAGGCTCTGTGGCTGCATTCCTAGATGAGTTGCAATAATTAAATGTGAAAGCAGTGATTGCCAGCATTGCTTGCCAATTCCAGCTTTGTAATAAGGGGCAAAAAACATCTGATCAGCCCCAGACAGAAACAGAAATTTGTTTGACCTGTAATTATGTGCCAAAAAATGGTGGTGTGAGTTTAAAGAGACAAAAACGTAATCATCATCTGAAGGTATGGACTGTCTTACTGTTCTGAGAGCAGATATTCCTTTTTGGTAAGGAGTGCTCTGCAGGAAATTCCCTTTAAGTGGTTCTCTTTCTACTGGTAAGAGGTGGGTTGGTTTATTGTTTTGTTCTGGTTTTGTATTTTTAAGCCTGTTTCAAGGCTCCTTTAGCTTCTCATTTTGCTTGGCACTGAGTAAATTTCTTTTGTGCAAAAGATAAGTCTAGTATTATCTGTAATCTGCTGGTTTTCCAGTTCTGTTGTCTCATCAGCTTTTCCAACCATCTCTTCTAAGGGCTGAATAACAAAAAAGACAGAACTGAACTTTTTGCTGCTTCTCAGTTGACAGCTGCAGAGATGGAGAAGTGATACTAAAAAACTTTTACAATTTATGTGAGTGAAAGTGGCCTATAGTAATTTTCTGTTCTTTTGGATGGACTCTGTAGAAGTAACTCAGGGCTACTGCTGATTCTTCTTGTTAAATCTTGGTGAAAGGTCTGATAATATAATTGATACCACACAGAGAATAAAACCAGATCTGTTAAAAATGTGGAGTTGTTTGCTTTTTTCTTTTGCAAATTTATCAAAAAAGACAAATATGATTCTCCAAAATAAAAGAATTACCAGGAGAAAAGAGATAGTTAAGTGGACTTTATCTTATGAGGTTGTTTCTAGAATTTTTATTTATGTATTTTTAAGTTTATGAAATTTGACAGTTTCTACACAGTTTTTCCAATCTTTTGACCTGTTTACAAGATCTTTTTTCATGAGTAGATGACCAAGAAAAGAAGTGAAACAGCCTTCCTCCTTATTAACTTGTAATTCAAAGTAAGAAATAGTTGGGATTTAAGTTTCTCCCATCAAGAAATAAGAATTGTCTTTCTGAAACTGGTGGCTTTGCAGAAATGGCTTTTCTTCCCACTGGAAAACAACTTTGCATTAAAATTTCCATACAACTTTTGTGAATGTAGATAAATTTTCTTCTCTTATGGATAAGACAAAGAAGGCTCAAAGTTCAAGCCATAATTCAGTATTGGCACTGGAAACTTGCCTTGAAATACTAAGAATTTTCAGTATGGAAACCATGTTTTTCTCCATGCTTTCACAAGAGTCTATTTAAAAGTAATTTGTGAGGCCTCCAGTATCCACTTTCCTTTTACAGGTCTGGTATTGTAAGTTGTAGGGCAAATAGAAAAGAGTGAACTAAATCTGCACTTGTCCTTTTTGTTCTAATTTTAGCTTTACTATTTGTATAGCTAGAATCATAAGGCTCTGACAATTTGAGAGACTGAGTCAAGTAAAAATTTTTTGGGGACTTGCATTGGGCATGGTAGTCAGGGAGCAGGCATCAAAACAAGAGATGGTAACTTTGATTAATGGTATAGGAACAAATGCTACTTATTCCTTTGCTTGGTAGTAAAGAAAACTCCTATTCAAACCTGCTGTTTTGAATTTAGCAATAGCATTAAGTTATTTCCTCTTAATAGCTAGCTAATTTTTCACCTGATTGATTTTTGCTGAACCATTACCTTTCAGTGGTCGCTGTCATTGCCACAAATTCTGCTCATTTTAATTATAGCTTATATCAAGAATTACTTTTTTATCTTAGTTCAAGCTGCAAGTCACATTTTATCATGTAAACAAAACAATTAAAAATGTGTAGAGAGGAATAGCTGTTAATAATGTGCCTCTATAAATGACTTACTAAGACAGAATGGTATATAATGCTGACTCTAAATGTGTTGTCTCCCATCTTGCTGCTATTGTATTACCTCACAGTAGAGTAAATGTACAATGTGTCATTAATTTTTTAGTTTTCTTTGTTCCTGAGCTAACATTTCACTATACAATAACTCCCCTTTATTTTTGAATTTTAGCTCTTGGTGCTCATTGGTGCTGATCCTGAGGTGGGAGCAAGGGCTTTCCTTGTCAGGGAGATACTCAGGATGCACACTTAGTCCTGGTGCTTTAGGAGTGAGCAAAGATTAAGCTGCACACATACATCCTGCATGTGGGTCAGTGTTGCCCCAACAGAGGTACTGTGTGGTGAAAGCAGTAGCATTTTGCAATAGCTCCTCTATGGAGGCAGGTCTTGCTACTGCCTTAACAAGCAATGCAATACAAACAAGTCTTGAATCTGAGATATTTCATAACGTTAGTAGGAGGGGGGCTTTTGAAACTCACCTTGGGAAACAAATATTTGTGAAGAGTTGCTCCATAAATACATTCATGATGAATATTCATCTGCTGTACAGAGGAATTTCTGACTAGGATTTGACTTATATGCATGCACTAGGACAAATTTTCTACCACAGGCAATTACAATAATTTAGAGCAAGACATGATGAGAATAAAGAGTAGAAAGAGCAGTTGTAGTTGCCTTAATGATTCTGTGATTCATCTAAAAAATGTTTCATTTAATTTCCAAGAACATCTGCCATGTTCAGTTTTAATCCATTATACCTATCAATTTTTAAGGATAATTCAGGTTGGAAAGGACCTCAAGAGGTCTCTAGTCCAACATCTGTCTGAAGCAGAGAGAGGTTGAAAAGACAGCTGTAAGATCTGACTGTGTTGCTCAGAGCTTTCAGACCTTGAAAATCTCCAAGGATGAACACAGCACATATTTATTTTGAATATTTGTTTTCCTTAACTAAGGAAAACATTTAATCTTACGCTGAAACGAGACATTGAGGTTATTGCAGGATGAATCTGAATAAATTCTCAGGAGCAGAGTAGTAACTCCCAGCATGTGGTTTCATCCTGGTGGAGGTGGGAGGCAGCCTAAGTCCCAGAAGAGAGGGGAGGGTTCCCTTGCTGCTATTGCAGGCATAAGTGTGAATTGTGGGCACCTGACATCAAAAAATAACTCATGTTGACAGTAGACTATTTTATTATGATTTTGTTGTATTTTTGTATCAGTTCTCACTGGAAACTCTCCCCTTATTATTAGTAGGAGTTAAGCAGTTGAAACGTATGGCAAGTGCTCATCTCAAATCTAAGTGAATTTTGGTACTTGCAGTACTTCCACAAAGTGAGATAGTGAAAAAATGATGGGGGAAAAAAAAAAAAGCCCTCAAAATTTCTATTGAGGTTTCCTTTTATGGTGACATGGCTTTGACTGATCTGTCTCAGCATCACAGAGATAAAAGTTTACTGGGGATAGATAGCTATTTAGGCCAGAATGCTGCCAAAGCTTTGCAGGAAATAGATTTGATTAGATTAGACTTCAGGTCCTTTTTCCTTCCCAGCTGTGCTTTCAGAGAAGTAATTATTCTGTTCGGCTGTTACATGAGTCAGCAAAGTAAAAAGGCAGATTTTTCTGCTTTTAGGAAAACTGTGACATAGAGTGTTTGTGTTAACTCACAATTTTCTTGCTTAATATTAACAGAACTCTAATCACCTCCCTCAAAGTCCTGCCCTATGGTGTGATTCCCATCCTACAAGTGGCTGTTCTGATCATCTGGTTTTACATGCACACCACAGTCACCATGTGAAAGCTACAGTTGTGGAAATGCAGACAGTCTTCCTATGTGCCCATTCCTACACAGGCATATTCTTCCCTCATTTATTAAATGTCATGGGAAGCTCTGATCCGTGACATTCATGGGGACAGTTTTGAGTTTCACAAGGGTTAGAAATGGGAGAAAACTTGGCTATAGGCAAATGAATTGTTATTCCATTTCACTTTTCAATTTTGGAGCAAGAAATCTAAATTTAAATGTTTTATCCTACATGCATAAGTTTTGTTGACTCAACCAAATTTATGTATTGTCTAGAGAAAATTGGAACTTGTGCCTCCTGGACAATTACCAAAATGTTATGCTGCCTTTTACTGCAAGTTTTTGTTCTTGAATCATTCACATGCTACTTAGAGTTGCAGTCTCTCATCATTGTTGCTCACTGGTTACTAGTCAATGCTTACTTCTGGTTATAGTTTTCTTTACACATTTCAGCAATACAGCAAACTCTATTACATCTAGTAGAATACACATGGATGTGACATGAACTTGAACTGACCACAGGCAAAAAGCCCTTGTGGTTGGATACTGGTTTTTTAATCATCAGTTTTAAAGTATTGAAATGTGAGTAATACTAACTAAAATGCTAAAGTATTATCTACAGTGACATTTATCTCAAGGCTGTATGGTATTACTTGTGTTATTTCATCCTTGGGTATTTGCAGTTGTACTTAGTGTTATGAACATGACCATCTAATATTAAAGACACAAGTGACTTTTTTAAAGACCTTACCTGTTATAATTTCAGGCAAGAAGATAGGAGTGTGGGGTTTCCACACTGATTAAATAAACTGACTCTCTGTCAGAATAACATGTGGGGTACTAAGCAAACAGGGTCTGCTGTGTTTTCTCAAAAACACCCTCTGGGTGAAGAACCTGTTTCAAATATCCAATCTAAACCTCCCCTGACATAGCATCATGGCATTCTCTTCCATGGCATGGCCCTGTCACTAGCCACCATAGAGAAGAGATCTGTACCTGCTACTCTGCTTCCACTTGTGAGGGTTACTAGGTCTACAATCAGTTTCCTCTTCCCCAGGCTGAACAAGGCAAGTGACCTAATCCAGTCATCATATGGCTTCCCCTCCAGACTCTTTAGCATCTTTGTAGCCCTCCTTTTGGACACTCTCTAATAGCCTTGTATCTTTCTTATATTGTGGTGCCCAAAACTGCACACAGGACTTGAGGTGAGACTGTACCAATGCAAAGTAGAGTGGGACAATCACCTCCTTTGATTTAGTTAAGATAGCCGTCTTGAGAGAGAGAGACACCAGCCTAATTAATCATTGTAAGCTTAACTAATTCAAAGCCAGCTTTATTTTGCCTTCATGATTTAATGAGATATGGGGAGTAACTACCAAAGCGATAAATACTGAAAAATATTATGTGTATTTCCATAAGAATAACTTTCCTGAGGTATGGCTGTAATTCCTTGTGTTCTTTATTTGTCTGTATTCCATACAAAGCCCTAATATGTTCACTGAGTCAGGGCAGACAGGATATATAAACAGTACTCCATCTCTGCCAACTACATTCGTAGCTTCGAGTGCTTTGCATTATTTATTTGAAAGTGTCTGTTGCTTAAACATCGTCTTTGACTGCATGACTTTAAAGTAACAGGAGGTCTACAAGTTTGGGTGCATCTAGTGAAAAGTGAAAGCTCCTTCCTATAAATTTTGAACTGCAACAAAAGGAAACAGTGTCAGAAATGGTACTGAATCAAGTTCTGTATGAAAGTGGTAATTCAGTCTTCTAAACAAATGACATGGCTGGTGCCATGACATGGCTGTGCTTCCACTTTCATTTCTCACCACTGTTATTTATCTAGTGAGCATCTAATGTGTTTATGCCATCCTTGGTTGTTTAGGCAATAAAAAGGACTCATAAGAGAAGGATTGACATCTAATATTTGTAAATTAAAACACAAAATTCTGTATTTTGAAAAAAAAAATTGCCTTGAACCTGTAATATAGATTATTCCATGCGTTATTTAATGACAGGCTCCAGAAGATGATTTGAGACCCAGATTTTGAAAGCCTTGCAGATTCTGTAAGTTTGGTTTTGTGGGATTTAAACTTGTATTAGATTTCTTAAGGAGTCCTCCCAGAATGTCAAGAACTGTAGAAAGATAAAAAGTCTTAAGCCAATTCCTCTCTGGATCCTGCACTGAGTTTTCGTGATAGAAAGGGGAATGTCGGGTGGTGGTTCCTGATTCTGCGTATGAATTCTACATTATTGGATAATAGTTGACAAAATCACTTCACTAGAGTAGGAAATGTGAAATACTTCTATGAAAGGTTCCCTAAAATTCCTATGGTCTGGGTTTTATTGAAATTTCATGGCTGTTGATACTTTTTACAAGCATAACGTGTAAGAGCACTTTTACTCAAAACAAATAAGTTTTTTGCAATGCTCTCAGTATTTCACTGCGACCATTCAGAGGAAAGGTCATGATTCTTAGTTACACAAGGTATGGAATTCAGAACCTACAAGAAAAGCTCATTGTTTCCTCAGAAGAATTTGTTAGTATTAGTTTGAGTCAGTAAAACAGGTAATGAAAGTCCTGTAAATTTAATTTAAAAATAATTGTGTTTAAAAATGCTTGGAAAGCCTTTCTAGTTGTTTCATAATGGAAAAGCTAAATATTTTGTTTTGAAAGTGTCAATGTTTTTTAACTCAAGTGTAGTGATTTATTTTGATATTTTTAAAGCAATTTCCAGTTTTCATTAAAAAGAAATGAGATTTTGGAGGATTTTAGGTTGGGGTTTTTTTTTTGACATTTTAAAATGGTTTCTGTCATTTTTAAGTCGTACTGTATGAAAAATTAACTCTTACTCCTAGCAAAACAGGTAGATCATTATGCTTTAGAAATATTCTGAATACTTCCAAAGCAAAATATAAGAAAGGGACAAGCCTTTCAAATTGTACATGTACAAGTCTTTATCTTTCTATATTTATTTTATGTGAGTTTATGGCAGAAGGATAGTCCTTCATACAATACAGCTGAATACTTCCTTATTGATACTGTTTAACAAATGTAGAAGATAAAGAGAGCAATTTCAGAGTACTCCTATATCACTTAATTGAATTGCTCTTTATTTATTTACAATAAATGTAGTAAAATGCAATTTCTTGCAATGCCAAAGTGATTACAGGTGTGGGGGTAAAGGGGAAGGCTTAGGAGAAAACAATAGCTTGACAAATTAGGGATAAATAATTTCTGAGTGCGATATTATTGAAATTGTTGGACTAAATACTTTCCAAATAGGACAGTATGAATCAATAGGAGCAGTAAATCTTGAGAATGGAGGAAAACATGATTAAATTTAAGGTACTATTTTCTATGTAAAGTTACCCATTTGTTTCAAGTCCTGTTATTTCAGCCAAAGAAATCCTTATTACAGGATTTATACTGGAAAACTTCAGTTTTATAAGAGTGCTGACCTTAGATTACTGGCAGGGTTTCCTGGAATATCCAATCTAAATAATTATCCAATGATTATACTAGCTGTATTTCAAATATTATTTTATCTGGGACTTGAAAATAGGATAATGAAGTTACTTTGTCCCAAATCCTTGATTTAGCATAATTCAAGTCCACTAAGCTTCCATGACTTTTAAAACCAAGTTTTGTAGTGGAGCTATGATATGGTTACAAAATGAAGGTGTCATTGGCCTGAGTTGTGTTGGAAGTGGAGATTTTATTCTGGTTACATTTTGAGATAAGTCTATCCACTTTTGCATTAACGACTTTTTTGTTTGGTTTCTTATCTTCAGTGTATGTGCATATGATATGTAACACTATTTGAAAATATGTGTAACTTACTACAGAAATGAAAGACTTCACATTGATTCATAGGAGAAACATGCAGAATTTAGAATCTTCCCTGGGGTCCTGTCCTATTCCCATTTAGATTGACAGAAACCTTCCTCTTTCTCTCTGTTAAAATAGGCTCAGGGTCACAATAAAAATTTGAGAATATTGAAGGGCTTTTCTCTTCTCTTTAAAATTACTTCCACAGCACCTTAAAATGTCCTTGATGTTTGATTCTTCTGTGCAGATGAGAATTGCTGCTCGTAATGGTTGATAGTTTGATAAAAAAGAGCAAGTTACCATTCAGTTATAACACACCAAATACAGACAGTCTTCTGTTTCTATTTTTCACATTAAGAAAAACTCCATAGATGTCCAAAGACAGGTGACAAGTTAAGGAATGAGAAGGAATTAAATAAAAAGAAAAATATAAATAAACCATGGAACCTAATATCAGGGTCCCAGATGTCACACACTGATGACTATTTTATGGCCTAAATAATAAAACAGTTTTTCTCCCAACTGGATTTTAGAGTGAGTAATATATGTAAGACTTGTTATTATATCTGCTCGATGATTTTTTTTTCTGGTTTTTTTTTTGTTTGTTTGTTTTTGGTTGGTTTTTTTTTCCCCACTTCATTCTACTTCATGGTAGTTTAAGCCCTAAGGATGCTTTGAATATCTCATGGAAATACTGTCTCCAGCTACCATTAGAGAGAAGCAAATTTAAAACTCTGCATTCCTAACATTAACCTAAATGAAGCTCAGACAAGGTGGTTGTCAAGATAATTGATTCAATGCATACCATACAAAAATTTCCTCATACAAACAAAATTATCAGACCTAAAGATATCGAGTAATAGAAACTTTTAAATGTCCTATTTCCTTTGTGAAGATGTAGACTAGAAAAAAATAAAGGGAAATTATTTTATGTATTAGAAGTCATCTTGTACTTGGGGTTCTCAGTGCTGCTGTCTAGAAGCAGCAATTTTCTATGAAGTTGCTTGCTGTAAACCTGAAGATGAGAGGATGTGTTGGGCTTGTGTGGAGAGGGCGGGGGGGGTAGAGGGGCTGCTTCTCTGAGAAGCTGCTACAAGCTGGTAAGTAGACCCAATTTCCCCCGGGGGAAAACTGATCAGGAGCAACTGTAGCCAGAGAGAGGAGTGAGAATATGTGAGAAACAGCTCTGCAGTCATCAAGGTCAGTGAAGAAGAAAGGGAAGGAGATGTTCCCAGGCAGAGGAGCAGGGATTCACCTACATCTTGTGGTGAAGAGTGTGAGGTGTCCTCCCCCTGGGGAGGAAGGAGTGGCAGAGATAAGGTGTGCTGAACTGACCACAGCTCCCATTCCCTCACCCGGTGTGCCACTGGGTTTGGAGGAGGTGGAGAAAGTTTGGAGCAAAGTTAAGCCTAAGAAGGTGTTTTATGATTTGGTTTTATTTCTCATTATCCTATTCGGGTTTGATTGGTAATAAATTAAACCAATTTCCCTGACTGAAGTCTGTTTCATCCATGGGAGTATCTGGTGAGTGATCTCTCCCTGTCCTTATCTTGACCCACAAGCCTTTCACTATATTTTCTCTCCACATTCTAGCTGAGGAGGGGACTGATAGAGCAGCTTTGGTGGCATCTGCCATCCTGCCCAGTGAGTAAGTCAAGTCGTTCTGACCATACCTTGAATCATTGTAGGATATTTCTGTACTCATCGGAGTTGGGGACACAGCATGTCCAACCAGCATTGTTATCCCTAACGTACAGTTTAGGGAAGAGCAACAGGGGACATAAGGAGAAGTTAGCTGGGACAAGAAATAAATTATAACTGTGAAGAAACTGTGGAAAATCCTATATCTCTTCCCTACTGAGCAAAGGAAGTAAAGTAATAGTGGTGCAAGTCCCCTCATTGCAAGTTTTTTTATATAGCATGTCTGGTTCATTTCATTTTAAAGCTTTCAAAAGGATGAAGCTACAACTGGTAGGGAAGACCTTCCTCAGGGCTTGATAAACCCATCCTCAGGCTAATTCTTGCAGCTTGGTGGAAAGAATATTGCTGTTTCTGAGACTTCCAGAGTCACTCTCATGTTCTTGTGATGTGTCAGTCCACAGCACTCTGCCACTTGGGAAACAAGTGGATCAGTTAATGTGACTTGTATTTGTCAGCTGAGAAGTCTTCATTTTTCACACTAATCAAGTTTATGGGTTAAAAATCCAGATACTTTGAATTCAAGTAAAGCAGAAGTTTACAGCCTTGATCGCCAAATTTGGAAAAATCTGTGACATGAAGAAGTTAAAATAATCAGGGTAGCCTTAAATTTTTTTCCTGGAGTGATACAGTTCCTTGTGTGTTGCTTAGGATAGTTGAGGTGAATCTTGGCCTTAGACCCGTGGAGCAATACTGCTGGCAGACACCCCTTTGTGGGGTGCTAGACCTCACAGGGGGAACCTGAAGCCACTTGTGTAGGGAAGGTGCTCACCCTGTCCCACGCTGCTCTGGGCAGCAGGCATTTTCCATCAGTTTACAGGGGATGAGGGTTCCCCTGCGTTCCCCTTTTGACACTTGTAACCTGTCTTGTGTTGCTTATCAGAGGATGCACAACATTTCCCTTTTGCTGACTTCTCTCAGGTTGTTACTGTGCCTCTTTAGTCCATTTCTCTGGCTTCAGTAGCTTCCCTCTTCTCAGCTTTTCAAGACTGCTATCAGTCTTCTAAAATCAATAATAGGATCGATTGTACAACTGTTCTCTTAATTTTACAGTCTGTACCACATCCATAGCTTTCCATAGAAATCGTGCAGGGTATGAATAACCCAGGCATCAAACTTGTCATTAATTGTGGATTTAAACTTCATAATATTTGTTAGTTGCATACCTGTGTCTATTTATATGAAACACTGATTTTTCTAATGTAAGGGGCTAGTTTCTGGTGGCATTACTCACCTTGCCTTGTGTTTCTTAATGGTGAGAGCTATCACAGTAGATCTGTTCAGAGGACTGAGGAACATGCCAGAATTTAGTTTTAAAAGAAATAGTCTATACAGCTGAGATAAAATCATTGACTTTCAGTTTTCTTGAGTTATAATGTGTAGAGAAAACTCCTTTTGAATGCCTGGAGTGCAGCAGTTTCAAGTACAGCTCATGGAGTTAGGGCAACAACTCACCTTCAGTCTGAGGATCAAAATACCCAGATTAATATTCTGCTTCAAGCTGACCCTTTACACAGAGAGACTCCTTTAGCAATTAATTGATGTTATGTATTTTCTCTCTGTTCATATTTGAAATATATTCTGTCGTGGAGGATAGATTGTGACCCATATGTGCTTTATTTTTCCATTTCACAGAGGTTTATTAAACCCATTCCTGATGTTCTTGAAGCATTGAGGTATTTTGCTGTTTTGAGCCTGTTGCTAAATGCTAGGTAGCTTTGAAAGGCAGAAATTAAGTAAAGAGTTTGTCCAAATGCTGGAGAAAATAATACATGCTATTGCATCTAATGAAATTGTGGGTTGTTACCTGTGTGCATTTGAGGATAGTCACTCTTTTTTTTCTTTAAAAAACGCAAAACTCAGTTAAAAATTCTGCTTGTTGGAGATTCAAAAGTAATAGTACATGGAGTTTAATTTACATTTTACAGTTGCTCTTGGAGTTAATTTTAAAAATATAACTGAGTAAACAAAACTTCATTTGAAAAAAAAGGACAAATTAGTCTATTTTCTGATAATGAATGTCAGCAAAGCATAGCCTGATTCATTGTGATAGGGATAAATATATTTGCACTAATGTGCTTAAAAGGCAACTATTAGTTTTTAATGAATCTAAAAGATTTACTTTTTTAGCAGAGCTACTAAAATAATAATCATACATAAAGGAATACTTCACACAAGCTCAGGAAATTATATTCAGAGATTTAGCTAGGGAATTTGGTTCTGGTTTGAAAGATAATGTTCATTTCTACATGCAAAAAATTGTTTAGTTCATTAGCATACTTTTATTCTGCAGACACTGAAAAGCTTTAATGCCCCCCAAATTACTTAGATGTAACTTAGTTTTATGAGTTATCAAGCACTAAAGATATAAATAGCCTTATTATTCTCTGGTAGCTGTTGCAGTAGTGTTCCAGAACACCACTATTGCACAATAGGAGGCATTTTAAATGGTGGTTTGTTCCTCACATTAGTGTACCAGATAAGCTTGATTCTGAGATAATATACTGACTGAAAGCTGACCTATGGTTTTAAGGCATCTGGTGAAGTGCAGACCCTCACATTAAAGCATTAAAATGTATCTAATGGGCAGACACTATGTTTTTTGAAATGAGATTTCTGTTTCATAATCTGATGCGGCACCAGTGGAAGATTGGTGACATCATTTTATCGATTAAGAAAAGTGGTCAGACCAAAATGTTCTACCTTCACGTTGGATGCAAATTCCACTTGTTCATATCTATGAATAGATGAGTATGTGTATGTACATAAAATATATTTGGTGATGGAAAACAATGGAGTTGGAAGTTACGAAAACCTGGTTGAGGAAGCAGACATTTGGGCTGTTTCCTGTAGAAACTCAGCTGGCTGCCACCAACAGTAGCAGTCATTTGGCTACACATGCATTTCACTTGGGAATTTCTCATAATTGAAATCAGTCTCTTTCTGTTCCCCAGAGAAACTCATGATAAGCTATAGGCTATAGCATAATATCAGACAGCAGGGATAAATGTCAGGGCATCATCTTCAGCAAGGATTATTACTGTCACCGCAAAGAACTGTTTGTTCTCTGCAAAGCACTGATCTCTTCTCTCTGGTGACCAGTGACAGGACCCTGGGGAATGGCCTGGAGCTGTGTCAGGGGAGGTTCAGGTTGGGTATTTGAAAATGGTTCTTCACACAGGGGATGGCTGGGCACTGGAACAGGCTCCCCAGGGCCTGACACCCAGCCTGACAAGAATTCAAGAAGCATTTGGACAGTGTTCTCAGGCACATGGTGTGACTCGTGGGGATGTTCTATGCAGTCCCAGGAGCTGGACTTCGATGATGCTCTGGGTCTCTTCCAATTCAGAATATTCTGTGAAATTCATAAACTTGGCTGAATTAGGCACTAAGAAACCCACTGTTAACTTCAGTTTAGCTCTTCTTGCGTGTTTCTTTAAACTTTATATTAATCAGGGTGAGTGTATCAGATAAAAAGTAGAAACTAGAGAAACAGTGTTAAAAATAATTACCATGCTCTGAAAAGCTAATTTAAGGGAACTCAGTGGCAACTTTGTAATTGAGAAATTTATGCTAAGGATGATTGGTTTTTTGTCTTTACTTAATATGATAGAAAAGGCATAATCAATCTGGTTCTAGAAAAATATGCTCTAAAGAACTGCTAGCTGTTAATACCCAAACTGTGGGTATTATGTTATAACTAACTGATAATACTCTTCTGCCAGACTGATAAGCACCTGTACATAAGATACTGATTGCCAGCTAAATTAGTCTGGTAATCCTGATAAATTCATAGTGAGGTCTATAATATCTGCTAGGGGCAAAAATGTATTCTGTAAGACTTGCCTACCATCTATATTTTCAGTCTGTGCATGTCAATCAAATTATTTCAGGAACGGCTTTATCTTCTCGGATATAGAAAACGGCCTTGAAAAATTCCTTCAAATCCATGCCCCTATATCTAACTTTCTTCAGGGTAAAAGATGATTCTTCCTAGATTGTGATTTTGAAGCTGACTGGGGCTTTCATGGTGGTCCCAGACTAGAAGTGAAATTTAAAAAGTGTTTGGTCTAATCCTTCTCTTTCTTATTTTTATTTTTACTCTTTCCCTCTAAAGAAAGAGAACATTTGAAAGTAATGGTGGTTGTATATAAGCAACAACAGAGAAGTTGTCAGAAGTGACTGTGTCTTGTAGTGCAGCAGCCACTGGATTATGTTCTTTAATCGTTATCACATGGCTAAAATGTAGTCCTAAGGGTGCTCTAAAATGGTTTGCATAGTCTGCCTCAGTGATGTCATGTGGGAATACAAAGGTGATTTTTAAATTCAAGATCAGTTACAGATGGGTTATACATACACACAAACTGTATTTGTATTGAATTCTTGCACAGCTTTATGAATAGAAATAAGAGCATAACATATAAAGCTAATGAACTCTCAGTGTGCAGTCAGATGGGCAGAATACAAGTGATTATATACTTACATGAGAAATTCCAGCACAGGAAAATTTTTTTTTTTGGTGGACACGTATTTTATCCTCAGTACCTTGTTCTGTTTGAAGAACATACACTAAATCTTGTTTAAGTATGTATGAGGTAGTTGATGTGTATGAGGCATCAAATGAATCTCTGAGACCTGACTGTTGATAAGGTATGGAAACCAAGGGCTTGGCAAATCTCTGCTCACAAACTTCTTTGCAATCAGTACAGCATTAATCATTTAGTTTCTGCTAATTTAAAATAGATATTCTTTCAGGGACTGCATCCAGCACAGTGAAATGTGATATAGCATCAGCATTATTGTTGAATTGAGAATGGGAAGTAAATTTTTATTTGGAAATTTTAATTTGGCCTCCTAGAGCAAGTGTGGCATTTGTCTACCTGAGTATAATTTATGCATGGTAAACAAAACATTTTTTGTGAGACACTTTCCCTGGGAGACAGAAGACTAAAGGCCAGAAAAAAGAGATCATTCCCATAGCAGCACATGAGCATCGCAGTCCTGACTGAATCCTGCCCAATAGGTTGTGATGGAAAGCAAGCGTAGTGGAGAGAGGCTGTTTCAATTTTTTTGTACAGTATTTCACTTGCTTGTCCCAAGCATTTTGTTTGTGGGGGTTTGGGGTTTTTGTTTCTTTCATATGAGCACAAAACAAAAATTCACATAAATGAAATAGTTGAAGAAACAATTGTGAGCCTGAAAGGGGGGGAAAAAAATGAGAGTGCACTTTTCCAGTATGATTCATGTTAACAGAGCATAATTTGGGAACTGAAGTCCATTGCTTTGCAATGTATTGTAAGAGAAATTATTTTATCATAGAAGTGCAGGACAGCATCTTGGATGACAAATGTGTTCTTGTGTGTGACCTTCTCCCACATCCCTTTCTTCAAAGTTTAAAAGGCAAGAAGCTGTCAGTAGAGGTAGTAATTATTATAAATCTGGTCCCTGGAGGTGCTCTCATCTGTGCTTGTATTCAATAAATCGTCTTTTCTGCCTTTTTGAAAACAATATTTGAAAGTCTTTTGGGCTTGCCATTTTTTTTCCTTTTTTTTTTTTTCTCTCTCTCTGTCTTATCCTATTGCAAGGCACATCTCTGGATTGCTCTGTTGGCTCCTTATGTTCTGCACAAGAGCAGAAGTCTGTGATGGATGTTAATCCCTTTCTGTGGTCATGACTAAACAGACATGCCATGTAATTGTTGATTTCACTGTTTACTTTCAAGTCCTCTATGTTTGGATCCTTATAACAACTTATAGCCATAAATTTTTCCATATCTTTTGACCAAGTGACTTGCTGGTACTAACAGCAATTTTTGAAGCTACCCAATGGATGTACTACTCTATCAGTCTCCAGTTAATAAATTTTATGTTTCTAGAAAATGAGTATAAAAGTCATCTATGTGATCCTTCCTGACTACTTTGAACAATTACTTTTGGGAACTTTTTGATTATAGATTATGCTCCATTCTTTGTGTTTTGTTACATACCCTAAGTTACTTTTTGTATACTATGCTCTTGGAGAGCACTTGTGAAGCAGAGGCAGAGGTCACGCAACAGCATGGCTTCAGCCATGGAGGTTTAAAAGGGCAGCAAGCCAAATGTTTCCCTCCTCACGCTTTGAGAATACTCTAAAAATGTGCACCAAAATGATGCTTTTTGGAGACCTTGTGGAGCGAGTCACAGAGAAAGTGAGTAATCACCATATGTGGTTCCCCTTTTGACAAAGGATAGCAAAAACTTTTGTCCACAGAGATAATTAGAGGGGGTAGACAAAAAAAAGTCCACTAGCAGTTGGGTTAACCTGTCCATTTGAGCAAGCTTAATGAAGGGCTTGTTTGTGTAAGTTTGGCTTGAGGGATGAATTTTCATGCATTGGTCCAACTCTTAATTCAAAAGATTTTATCAGAAGCTTGTTTTTGTAGCCTCTTTGGAGCTGAAGTAGTCCCTTTTGTCAACCCATCAGGAATTGTAGTACCTGACATGAGATGACCCAACAAAGGCAGATGTCCTTCAGAGGGTTTTGTTTCTGATCCAGACTTGAAAAGAAGTTGTTTAAACCACAATCACATACAGAGAGTCTGGTCATGACTGAGAGTCTGTAACTCAATGTAACTATTTCCAAATGTGTTAGTTATTCAACAGAACTGTGTTGCTTAGATGTGACAGGCCACTTTGTGGGTGCCATCAGCTCCCTCTCTGCACAGAGTACAAGTAAGGACCTAGGTAGACTTTGCCAAAGAGTTGTATGGTTGTTCCCATGGCAACTGTTTAGGTGCAAAGAATGTGCCTCAGCTGATACAAGCCACGTGGGCATTTCTGGGGGCTGTCGACAAAAATTAAGTAGTCAAGTTCTTGAAGAAAGTGGGAGCTGGAGTCTTTCATGTCTTCATATGCACATACACTTAAAATTATATACCCCTGCTTATTGTTGGAAGCACTTTTAGACAGTTGCCCAAAAATAAGCTGTGGTATATTTCTTTACAGCATATTCTGATAGCAAACTCTGAAATTATTCTTTCTCAAATAATAGCTATTGCATGTCTTCTGTAAGAGGACCTAGCTCAAACAGACAAACTAAAATCATAATCCAGGACTTAGTATAAGTACAAAATTAAAAAAAAAAAAAAGGACAAGTTTATTTTTATTTATTTGAATTTGTTTTCATGGCTTTTTTTTGTGGAAACCAAAGACTTTTCCTTTAAATTGTTTGAAACCCATAGAAGTGGGGATTTTCTTTTAAATTACCAAACACTTGATGAAATAACACAATCCCCCAAAGCATAAAGAATACTTGAATGTCAATATTTGCAATGAGATCTGTTTATTAGACATACTGATATGTTTGCTCATCTGTATGCTCCACTTCTAAGGAAGCTTCCAAAACTGTCTGGCATATACTTTACCCATTGAAAATGTAGTAGAATCCAAAATTGTGCAAAGCGTGCCCTTTTTGGCCAAACTCATGTCCCTTCTTGGACATGTTTGTGCCAGAGCAGATGTGGTGTGCAGCTGAACACTATTTACTCCATGGGAACATCTAGCTGAAAACATTACTCACACTGTGAATGCAGTAAACCTTCATTTCTGTTGCTTAGCTGAGATCTACCCTACCAGTGAGTCTGACTGGTGGATATGCCAGGGTGTTGATAGGGAAGTTTTGTTATCTTTAGAAAAATAACGAAATATTAGTAGGATGCTTTTGCTTGCAACAATACAGTTTAAATCCAGGTCTTGACAAGGGGAGGTGGTACTAAAAGAGACTTTTTTTTGGGTAGACACATTGGATGTTTACAGGAGAGTTGGCCACGGACGCTGCATGCTGCAAACAGTGCTTTACCCACTGCTAACATCAAGTGAGGGTTTTTTTCTTTTTTTTTTATTTTCTTAACTCATTTGATTTCCTAAACTCTAGGAATTAGGATGTGAAAATCTATCTGCCTTTGTTTGATGTATGTATATTTTTAATTAGATTATGAAATTCTATGCAATACTTGCTTGCAATCCTCCCCTCCTAATTAGAATTGGACTTTCATGCATTTCAAGAGCTTCATTTGCGTGCAGGTGGAAGGGAATCTTGGCTTGACTGGCTGTAAAATGCTTTCACATTTATAGATGTGTTCTGTGAAGTAAATAGGAGAGGGAAGTAAATATGAGAGGGAAAAAATATACTTTGATAGTGTCTGAAAATGCAGTTAACACTGCCATAGGTGTAAGTGTGAGAAAAAAGGGAGAATTACTGGGGATGGAAGACTGAGAAGAAGAGAGAGAAATCAGGAGATGAGTTAGAAAGAGAGCTCCTGACAATACTTTCAAATTCCTTACAAAATAAACAAAACAACCCACAAGAACAAAACATTTACTGAATGAGTCAAAGTAAATGAGTCATACAGAAAGAAAATCTTCCATATGCAGATGGCAGGCAACATAACCATATTTTTGCTGTGAAAAATTTTAACTAAGGTAGTACTGCTATGTTCCAGGTTGTGGACTAAAGTACTGTGTCCGGAGGAAAGAAAAAAAAATATACAAGGATGTATTTCCCTATCTTATAATTGCTATAAAACAAAATATTTATGCTCTCAAAACCATGGTAATTTATTTTTTCCTTAAAAGCTGTGTAAGAATACAGCCTAGCATAGTCAAAAGTTTATGGGTAATAAATAGAATGCATTGTATTGAAAATGGATTCCTGAGGAAGATCAATAAATGCTATATGCAGCAGAATGAAGTTATCAAAATGTAAATATTTTAAACAAAACAGAATTAAACAATTTCCAAGATAAGCTGTTCCCTCAAAGTACACTGAAGACATTTTGTAGTTTACATAATGTGATTAAATTCAAGCCTGAAGAATTCAAATTTCTCCCAAAGACATTATTGGCAAGGTGATTTAATGTGGTGATAAGGATAGAAATGTAGCATGTCTGAAGGCCACAGGAGTTTTATAAAATTGTATTTGAAAGCTGACAGCAATTGTTTACAAGACTTTTTTTTTTAAACTACTTAATAGTGTCATAGTTAACAGATATTTAACTTTATTAGCAGCACAACCCTGTTCCTGACACAATTTGGGTCAAGTTCACCCCAATGTAACTTTGATAGTCTTACAAAACTTGCACAAGGAGAAAATGACCCATTTTTGTCTTGTGAACACAGTGTAAGGAAAATGTGAGTCAGTGTTTTCTTACAAATAATGAAACCATTTTTCATATATTCTTTCAGCATTAGGAGAGATTAGTACAGGTTTTATATACACTTCCTCACAGTTGTTTTTTTTGTTCATGTGATGGGAGAAGTGTGTGAGCCGAATGCTGCCATAGAGCCAAGAACTCCAGAGATTCAGCCTTTTTTCTGTCACAAGCTAATCCCTCTTATTATATTCTAAACCTACATTTCATCTGCAAAACAGGGATATACTAATTCCTATCTTATAAAATCAGCTAGTAGAAACTGCAACAGCTCTTGCAAAAATATTAATATTGTATCATAAATTCCAATGTCCTTTGGTCCTTTCATATTACGAGTGTCTCAAGTCTGGTAAATTAGGACTTCGTCAGTCAGGTTACAGAAAGATTAATTCTGAGAAGCATGTCTTGGCACCGGTGGGGGGAACATCTCAAAAGGTGACAATATTTTATTGGTGATGAGTGAGGGTCATTTACTTTGCTCAGCTGAAAGGGTCTTCGGCTAGGATTAAAAAGGGAGAGAGAGCTATTTGTGTAGTGATGCTTCCCACTGGAGGAGCTTTACAGTGAAACTGTCCCTCTTTAAAGGATTTATTTCTTCTATAAGAATGTCATGTCGTGACCCCAGAATGACAGGGAAATGCTATTTATAGTATTTAGCCAGTCATCAGAAATGACTAATTATCCCTCCCAGAATGTACATGCTCTGATGACTCATGTAATATGCTCTTATTATCTCATAATTTGGCTTTTCTGATGTGTTCAAAAATATGTACATATGTGTAGTAGTAGTAGTAGTACTTAACATCTGCTTTTCTTAAAGTTCTGTAAATTGCATAATTTGGAATTTCTAGGTAAAAACTATTGCAACTCCTGTGATGTTCTCCCTCCAAGTAATAGGTGTTCCTTGTTCAGTCAGTCTTGCATCTGTCATTTTAGAAAATATCCTGGCAGACTTGAATACACGTTAGTCAAGTAAGGAAGATCAAAGGCTAATCTGTTCGTAGCCTTTCAGATCTAACCTTCCCTTAGAAAATATTCAATGAAAGGTTTAAAATGACTCTTTACAAAAGGGCAAAAGACTATAGCAGAAAAATTATGAAATATGTAGTATGAGCAAGAGTAGGACCAAACCACCAGTTCATCTCTTTCTGAACTGGAAAATCAGATTAAGTAGTCATATAACATGTAAAGAAAAATCTATTTCTTTGAGTTTACTGTTGCTATGTATTATTTTTTGTAACTTTCGTCTAAAGAAACCCTGAAAGTATTAATGATAAAATACCTTGAAGCCTCAAAACTGTGCTTTTTTGTGATTATTATTATTATTATTTCAAACTTATCTGAATATCTGACTTTCTGTATTTTATATTAAAATCTGTCTAATTCCAGTGAAAAGTCAATAACTAATAATTCTTTTTAAAATATCAATATATTGTGATTCCCTTTACTGAGGCACCTAAGAATAACTCACACTCCCATTATTTATTGCTTATTATCCCATTTTATTGCTTATAACAAAAAATTCAATTAGCAGGAAGCTGTCCATCAATTTTGTGATACATTTTCTCAGTTAAGAATTGTCTTTTAATAGTGAGCTTACATTTTTAGCTTTGGAGAGAAAAACCCAACCAAACAGTAACCTAATAAACAGCTTACATGGACGTTGGGGAGAGTTTTAATTGTCTTGATTCAGACCAAGGCATTTTCCTTTGGTCTTGCCTATCTTTGGTGACACACTGACATAAGACACCTAACCTGAAGATTGTCTTTTATTGTTTACTCTGATGAAGTCTTAATTTAAACATTCATAGCATCAGACAGAAGTTGATAAAATCACAAGCTCGTTAAAGTACTCAGCAGGTGTCTAGGAGACAATAGTCCCCATTCCTGTAGTGAATGGGTGATGATGAGAGGTAAAGCACATGCTAGGGAACTGTGGATAGTAATCTTTGCATAAGGGGGACAAGACTTGCATGACCTGCAGAATTTCTGTCTAGCTCTATCTGGAGCTAATCTGCACATCTCTCAGGTGGTTTCACTGAACCTTAATCCAGGGGATGACCGTCTCAGAGGACCCTGACTAAAACCCCGGTTCACTTTTATTCTTACCCTATGTGTTGTTTGGGATATTCAATGAAAATAGGTTCCTAACCTGGCTGGCCAGAACAGTTATGAGGCCCAGAAGGCAGAGCAATAGCCAGTCATGACATTTTTTATGCTGAGAAGCAGTGAGGGTGAACCCACTGTGACTTTACCAAGAGCAATTCCCAACACTTATCATACTGTAACGAGCTAAAATGTTCAGCACTATAATTTAACTTCCTCCTTCTAATCAAATGTCTCTGGCATACTGAATAGGAAGTAAAAAGTAACACAATAGAGTGCAAATTTTATCACTCCTAATTCTACCGTTTGATTTGCTTCATATCCAATGATGAAAAATATATCGCCTTGTTGAGGAGGAATGAGTGAGGAAAAAAAGAGGAAACTGGAATCCTAGTGTGGTTTTGACCTATGTAGCAAATTAATTATACACTTGAGAAAGCATCTAGCATTGTCATGTTACACTGCATGCATTTGTGTGTGCACAAGGCTGAATATAAATGTGTGTGTATATTGGCATGCATATATGCTTTATGCAACAGTGCACTACCTCGTGCTTGGTACTTCCTGAATTTGTTCTTAAAGTCATTGGTTTTAAAGGATGGAAAATGAAGATGGAGCATGGCCCAGTGGATTTTAATGTATAGACAGTTACCCTTGGTAAAAATAATTACTTAATTAAATGCTCTGGTGGACAGTGAGTAAGGAAGGAAGTGGTAGATAAGTAATGAAAAGTGTATCAGTACAAAAAGTATCAGAAACTTAAAGAACATGATAAAATATCTTTAGTAGGATAAAATAGGTGCTGCAGACTTCTTCTTTAAATGGTTTTGCCGAGGCCTTCTGTTTCTTACACTATTTTCCATGAAAGCTTTTCTGTCAGTGATGCAGTTTTCCATTGCACAAAACTAAACTGCCAAATCAATGCAACCCTCAGATGAACTAGAAGTCACTTCTACATTGCAGTCAACTCTGTCTGAGGAATCAGAACACAAATGTTCACAAAATGGCAATCACCTTCTTATATACAGCCAAGACAGAGGATCTGCAGGAGAAGTGAGCATAGAAGTCCAGTACACCATCCTGCATGTTCCGCTCTGCTATCTGCGGGTTAGCATTTGTACTAAATACAAATACTAACGTAAATGCCCTCCTCAGGGCTGGGCAGATACAAATGCCTACAGCCAGCTCTTCCTCCTTAACACTTCCAGGTTATTATAGTATTGACATAACATGGCCCTCCTGCACAATATGGATCCACAGACAGTCTGCACACTTGAAACACTTGTCTCATATCTACAGAGACTAGAGAGATATGGCTGGGGCTTTCAAACGTAGCTGAAATTCTTTAAACTCTGTAATGCTCTGTAGAAATATGAAGTGAAGCTGTGAGGTACATCTTTGAGGACTTGGACCAGAATTTTCTGTCTCTATGTACATATTTAGACACCTAGAGTAACTAGGCCTATTATAAGTGCTACTGACCAGCAAACTAAAAATCACTGAATTACCCAAAAATAGCCACAACACTCTGTTTAGGCTGATGAATTTCAAAATTATTTATGTTCTACATATATTGGCATAAATAAATTGTGATGTATTTGTATTGAGATAGACCCTGAAAAATGCATGTTGGAGAGGGTATATGGCTTTGGGATATAGGGGTTTTGTTCAGCTGTGGGAAACAGAATTATTTATAGTCTGGTATTATGGCAGGGTGTTTTCAAATCTGATAATTTATTTCAGAGGTATGGCAGATCAAAAGGAATCTGTACAGAAAAGAGATGTAACAAGAAAGGAACAGATATAGACAGGAGTATTTTGCTGTACATGACATTCTAAATTAGAGTGGCAGAAGTCTCTGTCAATAAGATCAAAAGGTGAGAACAGAGATGAAAACACTCCTTTTGCTGTTTGTTATTATAAACCAGGTAGGATTGTATTTGAGCACTAATGGCAGTATGTGAAGAAGCAGTTACACCCTCCCATTACCCCAGGAGAAGAGTATTGGAGCATTTGAAATTAGAAGAAATAAATAGTTTCTGGATGATTTTAACATTCTTCTTCTGTTCACTATTAACACTAAATGCCTATATCACTTAACAGCTCCTTTATGTCATGCTCCCATTTTTTTCTTAAAGGTAATCATGAATAGTTTAAGTTAAAATATTTTAAGTTAAAATACAGGGATTTTAGCAGACCATGGTTATTCTAGGATGAGAGCTTGGTCATTCAAGAGTTGTACTTTTTCCTGTGCCTGGCATTTTTGAGATACATTTTTGATCTTTGATTTTTTTTTTGCACAGAGTGAAATATTGAGACACTCTGGGGTCGTTTATGAGCCCAGGAAATTTCCCCACTCACTGAGGAAGCTAATTTATAGTTAATTCTGTCTGAGATAATTCAATTCTTCTTGAATAAATTATATGCCTGTTTCACTTGCAGGTGTTTCTCCTGTTCTGTTCTAAAGTGCTGCTTAGTGTTGCTGAGCGCAGTTAGTAGTTGCTGTGATGATGCCAGATGGAGCTAAATTTCAGTGGGTATGGGTGATCTGCAGGGTCCCAGATTGTTTAAGGGATTTGGAAGCCTTGGCTGGGGTTCAGCTGGCAGTGTGTGTATGTGTTGGGGGGGGGGGGGGGGGGGGGGGGGGTCTGTAAGTGTCTAGGAGTGAGCTAGGTGTCTAAACCCCCCTTTGGATTGGTAAAACTCCAGTCAATATAGTTAATGGAGCTTGGAGAGCTGCTTGGCCACCCGAAGCCATTGTCTATTTCCAGATGTAATAAGAAACTCTTCTGACTTTGTTGTCTACATCAGTTTGAAGTGCTTTGACTGTGGTGGGAAATTAGACTTCCAGATTGCAGGTAGGCACTCAAATAGACACATAGAACCTGAAGTTTTAGGCTTGGAGTCAAATCCCACCTACAGTGAGATATTGCCGATATTTTCACTTTGTGGCAATTTGTTTCTTGCACTCTGCTGTGGAATTTCCATGTGTAGAATTACAAAATGCTTACACCTGGACAGGCCTATCAAATTCAATGCTGGTGTGAATAAATCCAATACAGATTTTTAATAACAATCTCATAAAAAGTTGAATACTGTGCTATAACTTGCATCCTTTTGTAGCCTCAATTTAGTGTCTTGCCTGCTGCCATTGTGTCTTCTCCCCTTTTTGCATGGCACTTTCTGAGGCTGCATTTTATTCACCTATGACTTGCATTTCCTTCGGTAGTTTTAGCTAAAACAGCTTATCCTTGAATACGAAAGAGGAATTCAAATGTAGCAATAGTGTTTCCTATGAGATTAGTTTAACTGTTTCTATGCCGCTGGAGATGAAATTTCTTCCTGTCAGATTACAATTTATCATGGGATGAGTTGCCTCAGGAGGTGTCTGTAGCACTGGCTACTTTAGCTGAGGTGCTGTCTCTTAAGGCAGCCAAAGCAGGACATGCCTTAAGCTGCTGCCCCTCCTTAGTTGCAAATGTGGTGCTGGCACCTTCCAATCGCTTTGGGTGCTGCTGCAAAGTATCTCAGCTCCCCAAAGGGGGAGAGAAGTTGTAATGATGAGCATCTGGCAGTGTTTGTGTCCTTTCCTGGCTGTAGGTCTACACTCCAGCCTCGCTCCCATTGATCTATCCAGTATAAAAAACAAACTGCTTTGCACCCATTCACACTGGGACTGCATATGCTGGCATTCCTCTTGCAGCTAAGTACTTAAACCACAGCTCAGTGCCTTCATAATCACTGGGAAACCTAAAATCATACTGCATTGCTACTTTTTTTTTTCCCTTTTCTTCTTTGAACAGCTATATACAGTATCAAAAAATGAAGGAATTTTTTTTGTGTGTGTGTGCTTGTGTCTTGAAATACTTCCATTTAGGTACTTAGGGGTATGGAAAGGGATTTTTTTTTTTAGTATTCTATAGGAACAAACAATACAAATAAAATCGGTTATAGATTGTGTTTCAAGATATTTTATTTTTTATAGGAAAATCAGAAGCAGAAATGTTTGGGAAGAAAAGAGCTAAGGAAGCCTTGAGAGGAAAATTGATGCTGCCTTAGATAACTAGAGGTCACTAGATGACTAAAAAAGTTATTTCATGTTCATAAAATGGCAAACTTTAACCAGAAGTTTTTTGTGGTTCAGCCACAAAATTATCAGAGCAACTAGAAAGTAAAACACAACTTGGAACAAAATTATAAAGGAGGACTCAAATACTAATAAATATAAATTAGAAGTAAGAAGTATGGAAAATTTATAGGGAAAGCCAGAAACAGGAAATGAAAAATCTGTGGTTGGCAAAGCAAAGGACAATAAAAAGGTTTTAGTGTATTAATAGCAAAAGTCCTGATCATATAAGCCACTAGATGGAGATAGTAAGATTGTTAAGAGTGATTTGAAAGCACCATAAGTGGTAAAAATAATACTTTTATCGTGTATTTTGAAAAATGCTTGATGCAGTCTCCATGTAATGAGTGTGCTAAGGCACTTTCCAAAAGGCCTGGAGGAAAGAAAGGAAGATGTAAAGCAGCAGCTGCTTGGACTAAATACTATTTAAAAATCAATAGTCCTGGACAATTTTCACACAAGAGTCCTAAATGATCTGTTGAGGAAATCTCCAGTTCTTTGATGTACCTTGTTGAAGGAAAAAAAAGCCACCCAACAACTCAAAACCAGACAAGCAACAAAATATCCCACCCAACAATCCACCATCCTTCCAAAAAAAACCCAAAGCAACCCAAACCCAAACAAAATCCAAACAAACATTCCCACCTTAAAATATAGGCTGATACCTGCACAGTAATTGCTTTATTATCATTTTAAACAAAATTAAGCGATCTCTAATTAATAATGTAATAAATTGTTATTTTAATCAAACACAGTTAAAGCAGGCAGAATAAGTAGATAATTTTACTATATGCTATCTAATTTTTTACTTGAGACTTATAAGTTTATTGATAAAAATTATTATAGAAATAATAGAAGTGCATAGTTTTGGCCAATTGATGGTGTAATCAGAAATGCAAAATGCATCCATTCATAAATGAACAGATGCATCCTGTAAATCTGAGTGCAAAAATAAAAAAATCCTGAGTGTGAAATCTATACAAAATTTTTTAGTACAACATCTGGATTTATAAATTTAAATTTTTAGTTTTTGAGAATACAATGTCTGGATTTGGTGATGAGTCTAGAAGGTATGTTGCAAAATTTTAGAGAGTGTTGGAAAGATGGACGGAAAAAGTGAAACATTGATTAATCGTTCACCTCACAAGAGGTAGTGATGAATTGTCTGCTTGTGATATGCTCAAACCCCACGTTAGAGAAATTGTACTGAAAGCAGTACAGAAATAAAAGGGGAAGAGGGAGACAGGAAGGATTATGCATGTTGGACATTGTGTTGTCATCAATTCCAGTTTTCATTTTTGAGTGGAAAAAAAATTACATTTTGTGTGTGGGTGTGTTTGAAAATATATTTGACATGCATTCAGACAAGCTTCTCAGTCTTGTTGGTTGCTTTTAAAGCCATATTTCTATTTAAAATTGTTATCAATATTCATAGTCAAAGAAGCTTCTGCACCACTTGTGTATTCATTCACATTTATTAACTTAAATCTTGTCCCGTGCTTGGGAGCAGAAGATGACAGGAGTAGTCGGCATTTAGTAAAACAATTAGCAGCAACAACGCCTAAAATGTTGGTTTGGTTTTATGTTGGCTACATTCTGCTTCTTTGTTTAATAACTATCCATGTCTATGGGAAGGAAATTCAGAAGAATATGACCTTTCAATTGCTACATGTTATCTGTGTTCAAACTACAAAATACCAGGAGTACCAGCTATAAGCTTAGAAAAATCATATTATTCTATTTATATTTCTTAAGCTGTGTATGTAGAAAATCCCAGTTGCTTAAAAAGAGCAGTGCTCTAAGTACTGTTACTGAACTGATAAATCTGCTTGGCAAAGCTTTGTAAAGGCTCTCAGAATCGAAAGTGAGCCTGTTTACCTGCTGAAAATGCTTTTATAGGAGGTTCTGGTTAGCCATTTCCAATAGAGAAAGGAGCAGTTGATCAGATAGCAGCTAAACTAATGAAAAGCATCATGGAAGTGACAGGAAGATTAATTAAGTTCCTCCAGTTGTATTCACGTGTTGTGGTACAGAGTTCCTTCGGGTACTGCTGCAGTTAAATGGTATTCATGGTGACAAATATTGCACATTTCCAGAAGTGACACTTCTGAGTCAAGGGTAAAAAACACATTTGGTAGTTTTAGCCTGTGAAGAATGTTCAAAACCATAGATGAGCCTCTGTGGTTGTTTAAAATACACAAATGTAACTTGCTCCTTCCCTTCTTATCCTTTAGTGTAACCTCAGGAGATTAGTAATGAATCACAAAATCTGCATTATTATGTAGTATGCCTTAAACTGCTCCAGATGGCTTCAAAATAAAAACAAACCAAACTTCTAGCTGATGTACTTAGTATATTTGATTTGAGGCACAAAAATATGTGCGCTTGGAAACATTTTCAATTACTTTTGGAGGCTTACAAAACTGTGGCTTGTTTGCTGTTCTTTCTTTCTGCACTGTGGTCACTAATAGGAATGAAATAACTTCAACACATAAATTTCCAAATTGCGTGGAAATTCTTTATCCACTTTACTTGCAAGAATCTTTTAGTTTTAGGATGCAGTTGATGAATTAATAGGCAAGCGTGATTTGGATTGTTTCTCCCATTTTATTTTCAGAAATGAATGTTTCCACAATAAATTTTTGTTCTTAATAGCTGTCTGTGTACAGTAGACAAAATTTATTTTAGGAATATCTGGAAGCCTCTGAGATGTATAAGATCTTTTAGCTTACTACGTGTGATGCATAGACTTAAAATGTTGTGTCACTAGTGTATTTGTTGGCTATTGCTACATTTCTGCCAGCAAAGAGTTCCTCAATCTGCTTCTGCATTTGCAAGAGATGATCTGTTGTCAGCCTCACTAACTGACATTCATCAAAGCCAATTGGTAAGAGTTTGGGTATAAATCTAAATGTTAGTTGCCTCCTGGGAGAGTTCAAGGCTGGAAGAGGGTTTTCCAGGAATCCTAGGGAATTAACTGGGTGCATTAATATTAAATTTTAATTAGTCTCTGCAGCAGACTTGCTTGTGAGTGTCTTTCATACTTACTCTGGAGGCATTGTGTAAATCAGTGGACAGATAAAAATCAGTAGAAAGAGCAAAACAGAGGAGCTAGTTCATGAAGTGGCCTTCTGGCTCTAGACCAAGTCAGGTGTGGAGAATAACCTGTAGCTTTCCCAGGTCTTGAGAAATGTAGGGCATGTGCTGTACTTCTGGGCTATGTGTGCTATCTGCTTTTGGTTTATTCCAAGGAGGTGATGTCCTATGGGTTGTTCTGCATTTTGAAAATCTACCCTTTGTGGCAAAGCTTTTACCAAGATAAGAAAGGGCAGAACTCAAGATGGAGATGCTATTATGAAAAAAAGAAACAGGTTGTTGGAAAAGAGGATTTCAGGGAGTAGAAGTTGCTTCTATTATTAGAAATAAGGATGAGGGCTAGCTGGTTTAGGAGAAGGTATTTTTTTTTTGCTTGTTATGTTTATGCTATTGTTGAATCACAAGGGATTTTGTTTTTACGAGTGAACCATGCATTAAAATATGATAATTTTGCAGTTGACCGGTATGTGTAGCAAAGTTAAATGCTGGTTAGCTTGTGCCGGCTTGTTGATGACTGGGAGTTTGCACCATGGCCTGACATCATGGACTAATTTGCTTATTCATTCTGCATGATCCTGCATGCCCAGGCTGGGTCTACTCAAATCTCCAGGCACACAGAAGTGTTTGCTGCTCCTGACTCTACTTCCCTATAGCTGTTTTCAGCAGAATCCTCAATGCTTGCATTAAAACAACCAGACATTTGGGATTGCAATTACTAAACTAAACCTTGCTTTCACTGACAGTGACAATATCCCACTCTGGGAATATGATACATTTTTTGTTCCTTGCTTGAAACCCTACTTCTTTTGGCAACTTATTAGTGTTTTGTGTGTGTAAGTGAAAGCAGAGTTTGTCATGGAATATGTGAATTTGTGCTGTGAAAGCTTTCCAGTGTTTTCCCTCCTACCTTGTGTTTCTGTAGTTGAAATGAAAAGCAATTAAAGTTCTTATTTTAGTTTCTTTGGTTACTTTAATTGTATACTTACTATCAATAAGGAGGGAAGTCGTCCTTCTTGTTTTACATCCTACAGGGCAAAAGTAAAGGTAACATGCAGAACCAAGTAGTAGAGAACATGTCAGTCAGAACATGTGACACTTTGGTGTTTACATCTGACCTGCCCTCAAACACCACCAAACTGGTACAGGTATTATAACACAACAGCCATTTCATGAAGGGATGTTTAAAGGCAGCATGGTCCTTGCCTGAGCACTAAAAGCACATCTACAAAGACATGAGCCTTCTGTACCCATGGCATGAATCAGAAGGCATATTGGTTTGGTGGAATGTTGAGACCAGAGTTAGCCTACATCTTGCAGAGCTTGACTTCTGGCAGAATAACCCCCAGCCTTTTTTTTCTGTGATAGGGTAAACTCAGCTTAACAGGCAAATGCTGTGCCTGGGTGCAGACTGTCTTAAGGGACGTCACGCAGTGCCTCTGCAAAAGCACTTCAGAGCTGGAAAAGGAGCTGAAGGATTTCACAGAGAATTGATTCTCTGAGCTTTTACCCTCCGTGAAGGGAGAGGAGGGAATGCTTGTGCTGCAGAAGCCTCCTGATAGTAGCTTATACCTACTGCTCAGAGAACATTAGGGTGTTTCAGCTGAGATATTTTAAACCAGTCTTTGAGGATGATATTTTCCCCTATAGTGAGGTGTCCTTCCCTGTATTGTAGAAAGGAATGAGCATTGTAATGATGAAATAAAGGAAAGGAATGTGCTGTGAATACCCTCTGTTACTTGCTGTCCACACTGTGTAGTTGAGGCATAGGCCATGATTTCTAGACAGCTTCTTTTTGCTTTTTTTTCTCCAGGGATTTTTAGACAACATTTCTTCACTGTGATTTGAGATTTGGTTACCTTACATTGTTGGTCAGTTTGACCCACACAAGAAGTTTTGATCTTCCTCCCTTGTGCACCGTGGCCTCAAAGTGCTCTCCTGCACTGTGTGCTTTTGAGTTGTGAAACAATGCTAATTTTGGAGTTTATGTGTATCATGGATCTTTCTTTTCAGGGCTTGCCTCTTGCTAGGGGCAGCTGAAATAAGAAAGGGCACTGAGAAAAGCTAGGTATAAGAAATGAATAGCTGTGGGACTGCTGGTGAGGGACAGGACTGAAATTGGTGTCCCAGTTCCCCGTCAGTGTTTAGCCTCAGTAACATTCATACAGGTAGCATGAAACCTCGTGAGAGCAATGCTGCAGAGGACTCTTGCTGAGAGATGCATAGCAGCACTGTACACCACGGCTCTTACCTCCGCTGCCGCAACTGGAGCATTCCTTGGCTGCTGTGCTGCTGCGATAATTTTGCCCGAAGTGATTGGGCTTTGTGAAATAGTACTTATTGTGTGGTGGTTTTACAAATAAGAAGTGGAACTTTAAATGAATTATACCTGTCATCCTCTTTCCTGTAGAATGAAAGCATTCATCCCATTAGATCCTATTATAATGAAATAAATGCTTCAGCATACTGTCCATTATTTTATACCTTTATTTAGTTTAAGTGTATTATCACTGAAACATGCCAGACTGACAGCAGGAAACCAATGTCATCTATTGATTCAGAGAAGAGACATATGTGCATAAATACAGACCGCATTGTCTTCACCACACTGCCGCATTGGTGTGTTGTCAGATCCATCCTGAGGCACTACATGTACATGGTGGACAGTATTTTGGTGTTTCTTTGGTCTTTCTTCCTTTAAGACGCTGCTACTAGTTCATATAGCAGCAGGGATTGTGTGGGGACCTATTACAACAAACTGAGGACCAGTCCTTTTGCTACACAACAATAAAAATTACATACCAGCTGCTAATGACTTATCAACCTGGGCCAGAAAGCAACTGGAGACCTGATGGGTGAAAGGTTGCAAACTCCATTACAGATCCTCGTTGTCGTATATCTCCTGTCCTCATGCGTTGTTATTCAGGTGAAGAAACTGTAGTTTAAAAAATCAGTTCAGCCTGTATTGAAATTGAACTACCTATTCGACAGTTGCTTTTTAAAAATAGAAACAGACTTGTCTTTATCCAACGTTTGGACTGAAATTGTTTATTGAAGTGGAACTATTGATTTAAAAAAAAAAAAAAAAAAAAAAAGTAGGGGTACATGATCTTGCAAAGTTCCAGGCATCTTTATCTTCTATTGAAGTAGGGGTATTGAGGCACTCAAAGCTTCTCCTGGAGCTTGCCCTTCAAAGAAAAATACACTAACAATGTACGCTTTGTCTTTCCCATCTATTATGTAATTGAGCACGTTATGTCACTAAACGCATTTACTGCCAAGGAAAAAAAAAAAAAAAAAGCCTGTACAATTTTAGAAGGGCTTATTTTTTTTTTTTTTCTATCCAAACCAGAGTTAGGTTAACCAGGCTATAAGAGCATGTCGTTGCGAGCCTGTTAAAGAAAAGATCTGTTTGTAGTACTCTTAGTCCTGATGTCACAGGCACAGCAAGGACATCAGAAGGAGGAGTCAGATTACAGTAAGAATGGGCAGTGCAGCATGCAGCCGGAGTAAACGCTAAATCAGACAGGGATTGTATCAGGGATAAGACTGCCTGCAAAGCGCTCATCCTGAGGAGGCACACAGCTCTCTCACGCTTCTCGTGCTGGGAAATTTCCACATAATGTAGAATGAGAAAGCTCTGTTTTACATGTCAGCCCTGTGCAGGAGCTAATGCTGAATACACAGCGGTGGGATCCTGACTGCATGATTAATGAGAAACATAATGTATTTTGGTAAGTGTTAACCGTGATGTAATTCTGCTTCTGCTCACATTATCAATAGGAGTGATTATTACAGATTTTGGATTCAAGAACATTTTGTGCTGGCACGCACCTAAAACTGACAACTGGGGAATCCTGCCGGCTGTGCAGTTTGAAAGGATTCCATTGTCTGGGAAATTTTCTGTTTGAGTGGGCTACTGCGTAGTTCTAGCGGTTTGAAAAACAAGCTAGATAAGATGAACTCGTGCTAGGTTTGTTTTAAATGAACTTGTGTTTCATCTGCCGTGAGGGGATGAGAAATGCTTGTGAGGCATGGGAAGTTTTAGACGAACTTAATGTAATGGACGAGCTGCTACTGCACTGTCAGTGCTGGGGAGGCACAGCGAACCTCAGTATTTCATTCAGCTTTTAGTTTGAAGAATTCAAAGGTATAAAGGCAAAACAATGTTTTATTTTCAGTGCTCCGACTGCCGAGTACTCTGCATTGTGCACATCACCGGTGTGGAGTTGGCTCCTAGCATGCCACAAAACGTATATTATTTTAAACCTTTAGAAGTCTTGGAGCTGTTAAATATTTGTGCATAGTTTAGTTTGGTTGCTTGATAGAAATATTCCTTCGGCTTACAGCTGAGCTGGCTGCATACCCTAAAAACATGCTGGAGTGTAGAGCTATGTCTAAGCAATGTAGCGCTGCAGTACTGGGCTGGGATGTATGATTGCAATATAATGCTGCAAGTTCGTGCTGTTAGACAGCAAAGAAAAATAAAATAGAGAATTTGGTGGTTTGATAGAAAAATGATATTCTTGACTGCTTGAAATCTCATCTAGTCTCACTGTTAATTTATAGCAGCATAATACTTAGAATGAACAGAGAGCAGGGAGTTGGAGGATTTCTGGGACATTCAGCAGCTTTCTCAGTTTCATTAAATATTGAATCAGGAGTTCACTTCAAGCTTTATGGGAAGAACTTTTGTAATATTCTCAGCCCTGTCAAAAAAGTACTATGCCTTGTGCCATGCTAAGCACTATCTTCTTATTTTCTTATTTTATATTTAATTTTATAAAATTAAAGACTATGTGTGTATGTGTGTGATTTCTCTTTAACAGTGAAATACATCAACTATGAAAGCCGATAGATTTAGATGTAAAGTGTCCTAGCAGAAAAATATATACAAATTGGTTGAGTTGTCAGAACTGTTCAGCGTCCCTTTCAAAGATAAATTTTCAGTGGTTTAGCTTTACTACATTTTCAAAAGACTGAGGAAGAATAGGTGAGCATTATGGTTTTAGGTTTGAGTAATTTGGTTTAAATCTCTTCACCATTAAAAAAGCCAAGTTAATTTGCTATTAATTTCTTTCTGGTATTTTTTTACCTTTAACAGCATTACAAGTGCAAGATGAGTTGGTTTGTTTGTTTTTATTTTTAACAATCAGTTTTTCTTGTGTGGGATTAAAAGTTGCAGTTTTCTGAAGTTATAGAGTTAGGATATTGGGTATATGTTAGCTGCACAGCATTTAATTTTTTCCTGTCTATAATTTTCAGAAACACATAATGGTGATCAAACTTTTTTTGGTGTTACTTTGAAAAAATAAAAATCGCTATATTATATGCTTATTTGTTTTCTGCTGCAACACAAGTTTTTAAATGGAAAAAACTGTATTGTGGTTTCTCTCTTCTCTGTAGGAAATTTCATTTCTGAAAGCAGAGCTGAAAGTTTCTGCTAGGCAGGTTCTATGTCTGCTGTGTTCGGTCCGAAGTTTCCTTCAATATTAAGTTTTAAATGAATGTTCTTGTTCCTGCCTTCTGCATAAGAAAGCATGAGCTAGGGGATAATATTTATCTGTGGTTATTCTGGGTGTTTTCTTGCTATTCTGGGTATTTTCTTGCACTGTCAGTGAGAAGCCAGAACATCTGTAATCTCACCTGTCCCTGTTACTGCACAAAGCAGTAGAAGTATTGCACTGAGCCAGATGAAAGCTTGACTACGTACATCGTGCACCTACTTTGATTTCAAATTGCTACAGCCATCACATAGACAATATTGGAATTTTAATTTTTCTAAATAGGAAAAGAAAAGATACTTTCCTTTAAATATTAATAAATATCTGCAGTGTTTTTGGGGGGTTAAGTTTTGGGTTTTTTTTAAATCCATACATGCAATTAATGGGCCACATAAGGATAGAAGGGGAAAATAAGAAAGCATTTCTGTATGTTTGTATGCGTCTTGTTTGCTTTTCCGGGCCTTCTTGTCTAATTGCTGCTGAGGTGGCATAGTGGGAATGTGTATGTGCAGCATTAAGGTTGAAATAAATACTGAAAATAATTACCATGGAAAGTAAGACCTAACAGACCTGACAGTATTATTGTTATAGAGCAAGTGTTAATGGGTAAAGGGAGTTTCTTAACTATCAGAGAGAGAAGTTGCTAAATTCAGGAATTTTTCATTGTTTCTCTCTTTCTTTAAAGCTGTAGCCTCCAAGAAGATACTCTATCTTACACCCTACTATGTGTATCTTACTATTTGGGCTGAGCCTTCAAATAATTAAACTCATTGTAATGCTTCTAAATTCGTGAGCTTTTCTTTTACATTGCAACTGAATTGTGATGTAGTTGTTTTAAGAACTGCTAGTTTTCACTCACCGTGCTGTTCTTTTGAGTTTGTTGTTTGGTCACCGTGGATACTTTTGTTACTTATTGTATTGATTTTGCATTCATCATTTCAAGTTGAATAGGAATATGGAATTGTAATAATAATAGTAATAAAAATCCTACAAAATGATGTAGTGTGTTTATAGAGTAAGCCAAAAGCCAATGGAAATAATAAATTTCTGTTAAGTGCTATCATACGGAGACGTTTTGCGCTTAAGAACATACATACGTACCTCAGAGCATTTTTTGCCCATATTTATCGCCAAGTTAATAATTCAGCAGAAGATGGAAGTCAGCTGTGGCCACTCTCAGCAGCTCTGAGAGGAGGAATGGTGGGTGTCTCTCCGTGCCTCAGCGCTGATGCTGCACGCTGATGAGGGGGAGCCTCCCCTAGTCCTGCCCAGTGTGAGGGCTCTGCTGTGGCTGATGGTCACAGCTGCACCTCTGCCTTAAAAGGCCCCACTGGCCACTGTCTGACCCCACTGGCCACTGTCGCCTTGGCTTGGCCGCCTCGCCATGGCTGCGCCTTCCTGGGCCTGGCAGCGCAGGCGGCCACGGAGGCTGGCTTGTCCTGGAGCACGGCCCTGGGGCTGGGGTGACCGGTCTGGTTGGGGCAGGTGGGACGTGCTCTTGGCCAGGGGAAGGGGCAGAGCTGCTGCTGTGGGTCCTGCACGGCTGCACACACCATTGCCGTGGAGCCAGGGGAAACGCCGCAGTGATATTGCAGTTCTGGGACAGTGAGCACGGGGCCTGAGGGCTCGGGGAACCTGGCTGGAGCCGAGAGCAAAGCAAATCCTTTACTCCCAGCACCAAAAAGGATCACTGCCCCCATACTTTGGCCTTACTGAAGAAGCACAACCCAAAAAACCTCCAAAATTAAAATTTACAAAGAAAAGGGAGAGAGGAAAAAGGAAAATGTTGTACCTTTATTTTTTCTTTTTTTTTTTTCCCTTCCCTCCCTGCCTCCTCTGAACCTATTACTGTTTTAAGTCACTTCTGTTCTCAATGTTTCACATTATACAGGAAATTAATACAGTGGCATGGAAATTACTATCTATAACATTAAGGGAAACAAACAATTTTTGCCTGAAAATGCCATAACATTTCTGTTTGTATGGTGGCTGTTCTAAATTTCAATCGGGTTTTTTCAGTCAATGTTGCAGAATGTAGTAGTTGATCTGCATACATGCTACTATTCTGAATATCACTTTTTATTTCTGGAACACTTTCTTTAAGAGATTCATGCTGGATGAGTCATGGAATAAAAAGAATACCCACCCCCCCCACCCCCCCCCACGCCCCAAATCTCATCACCTCTTTAAAGAAAACACACATTTTACAAGTCAACTGACTAGCTGCTGGAACAGAGTTTGTTGGGTTTTTTTTTTTGTTTCAGTGAAAATATTTGGTTATTACTGGTCTGTTTTTAGGAGGTTACAGTTCCTTCTAGGTTAGACACTGTGGAGGGCTTTAGTACCATTTCTGTTTTCATTTAAGTCAGGATGAATCAGTGTTGATAAGGCTGTTCTTTTAAAATGTTTTGAGAAGCACAGATACTGGATTACTAACTGTGTTTTATCACCAGCCATCTGCAATAAGAAAGTGTAGTTAATATATAATGGATGCTGTGTGTGACAGAAGAATTCAGCTGAGCGAGCCAATGTATAGGATCTTGAAAACTGCAGGAGCCTGATGTTTATATTTGGAACATTACAGCCTCCTGGGCAGTGAAGTTCATATCTTGAAGCACTGAATAATCATTAATGCATGTATACATAATACCAAAAAAAAACCAATCCTGTTTGAATTTCCAGAAAGTGCTCTATGCTAGATTGCACCCTTTTAGTTTCTGTTACAGAAACTGTTCATTTGAAATGCCTCTAAATATATCCAGTATGTTTCCTTAAATAAAAGGTCCTTTTTGCCATTTCACAAACAAAAAGTCATTCCAAGTGTAACTTTTCTTGTGGGTGACAGAATTACTCCAGACCCAAAATTGGAATCAGTGGCTTCCTGCTTCATTAGAGAAGATAAGATCACAGTTGCCTCAGCTGAAGGTCCTTTAACAAAGTGTGTGTGAGCTCACGTGCTCATGTGAATGTGTGTCTGTGCATATTTTAACTGAGATGATTGTAGAATCTAATCCTACATTCCTTCCCAACAAATATCTTTCTTCTGTTAAGAAATGAAATTAAGAAACCAGATTTTTAAAATTTTCATTGTGATATCATATGTCTACTTTCCTTCTTTTTTCCTAAAAGGCAACATATAAATTTTTACAAAGTATTTTAAAATAACGAGAGCCTTTGACTGTGTTATTATATTAGAGTCATATGGCTGATACATCTCTGTGCCTGTGTGCAAATATCCTTCCATGTTATTTTGATTTTGTTTCATAAGCTAGTGGCAATTCTAGAAATTCTTGCAATTACAAAAATGCTAATCGGATTACAGGAAACCCTTTAAAGATTTTGCCTCTCATTGTACTAAAGAAGATGGTGGTATTTGAAAAAGGAGAAATATATTTGGACGGGGAAAAGGAAATATTTCAATTTGCTATTAGATCACGAAAAGTTCTTGAAGTACAATGGAGGTCATAAGGGCTTCAGTTTTTAAAAAGGAGATATTACATGTAATATACTGCAAAGATTAGTTTTGCAGCTGAAATTGCATAGATGATTGGTAACATTCAGAGAAAATGCAGCAAAAGAGAGAAATACCAAAGCTTGAAGTGGCTGAGATTGCACTTGAATTAAATTGCTGGGGATGAAAGTGGGAAGAAGCTTCCCTCTATTGTAGGGCTAAGTCATTATATGGCAAAACCACATTCTGTAGGTCAGCCTGTATGCTCAGTTATTGTAGCAACAATTCTTTGAGAAATCTACTTAGGGGTGAAAAATCTAATACACGAAGCTGCATTACTGACTCATATGCTCATATGCCTAGACCTTCTTGCTCATTTTGTTGACCACTTCCTTCAGCTCATCAGTTTCACACTCACAATCATGTTCCTCTTAGACAATTTATTTTTCTGTGTACATATGCACCATAAAGAGTTGCTGCCATCTTAAGCGTGGTATGACAGCTTAAAGTGATTGGCAAGGGTCTGGATCAAATGTAAAATACAAAAACGCAACTGTAATTTCAGATTGGAATTTTAAGGGGGTTTCTTATGGAAGTTCAATTACTGTACACACTTGCCTCTTGTTAACATCTGTGATAATACAGTGATGTCTCTTTTGATGCTTAAAATAATATTCATTTAAAATTTCTTCAGGTTTGAAAAAAGGTAAGATATCTTGAATCCTTATCTGATGTTTAAACAAAAGTACTTTTTCTCCCTCTGCATTTTTCTCCTCCTTTTTTTCCTTATTTCCCTCCCCCACCATCTATTTTAAAAAGGTGGGGTGAGATCAATCTATTTATTTTTTTTACACCTCTGCTAGCTGGCTGGACCCGTTATTTAGAAATCATGAGAAATTCTTTCATCACTATGGGATAAGGTCCTGGCTCTTTTACCAAGCCAACTAATTTACTCAGTTTTGTAGTCCCTGCAGGTTTCAGAATTTAAAACCATAATGTACCACTTGCTTTTCAAGTAAAGCTTGAAAAGCTCCTGGGGTTTGATAATGTATAGTATCTTCATCTCTGAAGCAGTTTCAGGAGATACAAAAATGAGATTGACCGTGAATGTCTGCTAACTCTGGGCATGGCTGTTCGAAATTTTAGCATATGCTTAGGGTCTCAAAGAGCTTTGGCTCATACTGGCAATTTTTATACTGTGTGTTGTTTATGTGTTCTCTTTATTACAATGCAAACCAGCAGTCTCTTCCCCAATTCTCTTTGTCAGAAAACAAGATAGAACCTGAAAAGCAGGTTTATGCTAGAAAACCCCCTCTGAATATTAAAACTGCTTTCTTGAGAACAAAAGAAAAAAGCTAGGCTTAATTTTCTCTTTGAGTATTACTTCATAGTGGCTCTCTTATTATTTACTTTTATTCTGTAATTGAAAAAGCAGATGGACAATTCATTCAAATGAAAGCCATGAAAATTTTCTCAGCTTCTTTTGTTCTTGTTGACCTTGTTTACTCAGTTTGTTTACTATGGAGTCTAGTAAGTTATGAAGATAGAGGGAGATAATGGCTGTGTTTTCCAATAATGTTACCCATCATTGCGCTGAGGATCAATACTGAATGAAAAAAAAACCAAAACCAAACCAAGTCAAAAAACACAGAACCTTGACCAGCTCTGCAACTGTGAATGCAAAAGGAAAGAGCAGTAGAGAGGAAGGCAGTCTTGGCACTGCAAGGAATATCAGTGCTCTTTTTGCTAAGCCAAGTCATTTTTCAGTAGTAACCTGAGGCTCTACTGTCTCTATAGTGCAATGTTTAGCAAATTAGGTTTTGTTTGCTGGTATTTATCTGTGATGGCAAATCCACTCACCTCCTCAAAACCAGCAATGTAACAGGTGCATTCAGTTTGCCAGATATGTGACTATTATGTAGTAAGCACACTGTTTCTTTGTTTTTCTAATATTACTGGTAAGTTGTGCTGCTGTAAGCAGCAAATTTTTCAACAGTGGAAGTTGCATGGCTTGTCTACTTTTAGGTAACATAGAAAAAAGTAGTAACTTTGCAGACATATATAAAACTTTACATACTGTCCTATTTAACTTTGCAATTCCTGTGTTTGTAAAGGACAAATTCTAACACACCAAACAAGCCATAAAAAGTTGTGTTTGCATATGTAAGGATATGTTAAAATCCTTTTGCTTTTTGTCTCCTGACTGAGGGCATGGTAGCCGCATGAACATGGGCACTATAAAGCCACTGAAGTGTATTATTTCTAGTATCCTTACACGATTTTAGCACTCAAGACATGATGTAATCATTTACAAACATTTGTCTCGCCAATCCTGACCACAGTCTGTCTGCCTTGTAAAACGGGTTGTTTGGTCCTCCTTTCCACATGCACTGCTATGGCAGTTGCAACAGCCTCCTAATAATACATTTAGATTCTTAGGCTTAAATCTTAGTAGCCCTGAGTACTTGGAAATTGCATTGTTCTACATGGTATGATTTTTCTTTCCCCATTATTTCTTCATTAATGAAAGTTTCGAAATAACAGCTCTTTTTTTTTTCTTTTTTCACTTGGGTTGAGGTAAAAATTTTCATTACATTTATAAATTCCTAATGGTTTTCCATTTTTTCTTTCTTTTTTTTTTCCTTTTTCTCCCAATCTGTTGCAGTATTTTTGTAGAACATAAAAGATATATTCTTACATAGGTGTAGCTGACAAACCTACTCAATGCTAATTATCAGCCCATCCGTATTAGCATTTAGCTCTACACACTCTAACAATGTGTGCAATGGGTTACCTGCATGAAAATGTGCAAGTTTTCAAGGTTGAAAGGATCAGTGGCCCTAAAGAGGGACATTACTACACATATGTCCCCACAAATATGCTTCTTCACACAAATGAACTTACCGAATGTAACAAACACAGAAAGGCTGAAATACGCAAAAAAACAATCAAAGCAACACTGCAAATCTCTCTAGCAATGTAGATACAATCAAAATGTGATTGTGGAAAGACTCAGAGTGTGTGAAATGTATGTAGACTCTGCTGGCAGAGAAAGGCAGGCGGTAAATTGGGGTGGCCTGCTGCTGCTGCAGCAAAATGATACTGGCAGCACCACCCTTCACAAGCACTCCAAGATGACCAAACAAAACTGTTCTATTTGCCATAATGGAGCAGAATTGTCATCACATGCTATCATCAACACACAGGGAAGAAAAAATACTTAAATAGTCTGAAATCAACATTCGGAAGGCCGTGAAAGATGATGCTTTATGTCACTGTGAACCCAGAAAACTCCACAGATTTCAGGAAGAAGATGCAGATGTGTAGAATACTGATTTACTTTTACTTCTTACTATCCCCTGCCTTTTTTAAAAAAAAAAGAAAGCTAAATGAAATCTAAAAGATTCAGTGTAGTGGTGAAAAATAGAACAGAACTGTCTCTGTTAGGCAGTCCTTGATACTTAGCATTGAAAAACATTAACAATTAATACTCCTAAAATATCCCTCTGTTTATTCTAACAATGTTTATATGATTTGTGTAAGTTTTTTGTGCATTTCTAGTAGGAACATTTCTTCATGGGCACATTCACAAAGATAAAAATTGCATGATACTTTATTGTAATTTATTATAGGATTTATTTATATAGAACTTAGGATTTATTTAATTATATATTAAAAGCTATGCCAGCACATTTTCAGCAATACAAAGCTTACTTTATATTAATCTGAAAACAGAAATATTGCCATCTGACCTCAGTATATTCAAATGAATTATGAATATTTTATATCAGATATCTGTATGAGAGACTCCAGCTGAGCTAATACCTTCCAAATCACAAAGATAAGAATAAATAACGGTAATTATAAATTGTTAGCCTTTTCTAGATGCTCACAGCAATAGATGGTTAATGCTGTCAGAGAATGTTTACCATAAAAAATAAGTTAGGCTTTTAAGAAATCCTTGCGAGGTGCCTGCGATGGGCAGATTTCCAGTTTTGCAAGTTTTTCTGTCTCTGTAGCCAGATTCTGTTCTAGTAAATAATGTAGGGAGCTGATTGTGGTAGTAAATTAGTTAAGGTAATATTGATGGTTTGTCTGAAAGAAGTTGGGCAGCTTTTGAAAACCATTGGTATAATGTAAGTATGGCAACTGCTAGCAGGTATCGAAAAAGCTCTTGCAAGTTCAAGGATCTTTCAGAAAACATTGAGCTTTCCTCACTGATACTGTTTTTACTGAGCCAGATCTGTTCATAGAGATGGAGGAAGTTTCAGAAAGTAATTATTTGTAATGAACTGTGCAAAGTGTTGGACTGTGCGAACAGATTTGCTTGAACTCAATTTCATTTACTGGACCTAAGATCCTGGGAAACGTCCATGGCCCCCAGAAAAGTCAGAGTTTCAACTGTGCTAGAAATATTAAACAAGACCTATTCTAATTAAGGTAACTGTCAAATAATTTGTGACAGTTGTGTTTAATGTCTCCAGTCATTTCAAATGCGAGTTAAATGCTCTTTAAAATCTTAAAACTGATCATCAGCAGTGTAGCCAAACTCTGGCAGCCAGCTGGGCAGTGGGTCTGGGGTGGAGGCAGCATGATCCAGTGATGGTGAAAGATTTGGCTGTTTGGGTTGTAGATCATGTACCTTTGCCAGAATGGGCAATGAATGCGGTGAAAATACGTGCTTGGGTGGGTGGATGATTTCAACTGCATTGGCCTCATATGGGGACCCCCACCTTTGGGAAGATGCATCTGCAGGGGGGAACGTGGTGCTGCAGGTCTCGCCATGCTAGAGGAGATCTGAACACCTCCATCATTCCCTTGCCCACCTCAGCTTTGATGGTTTCCATAGAAAGGCTCAGGAATCAACAGGAAATGAAAGTTACCCTCTATTTTTTTTTTTTTTTCTTCCAGGAAGTGTTTTAAAACCACAAACCTCTTTTCTATAAGCTTAGGACGCAGCTTTCTACTGCTAACATGTATAGTCATTATTGTTCTTATTCATTTCCATTACCAAGTCATCTATGCCAATTAGGATAATGTGACATTCTTAAGTCAACTGGATTATTTAGTTCTATACACTCCAGGCCCAAACCAATTCCCTCTTAGGTTTACATTTGCAAGGAACTCATCTATGTGTGTAGGATGGTGGCTTGCAAGCTTTCCTGGTTATGTACAAGTTATGTAGAGTATCTCTTAATTCACAATAGTCCTATTTTTATTTTAGTTTGTTTAGTTTCCTGGGGCAATCACTCCAATGCCTTGTTGAACTCTGATTCTTTTTTGCCTCATTAGTGCATATTATTGGCAATATCAGTAAAAAAATCAAGATAATTCAATGAATAGTTTAGTAGTTTGTGGTGATTCTCCTTTAGTTAACAGACTACATTAGTTAAGCAGAAGAGCAGCAATAGGAAAATTCTGGGGTTTCTTATCTTCCCCACCTCCCTCACCCCCCACCCCCTCACTACTAGAGGAGGCTTAACATTTTTTTTAGAGCATCGTCTCATACAGCTCTGCTGAAGTTTCTGACCACAAATCATATCAAGCTATCATTGCTGTGGGTTTGTAGCTCAGCCAGAAAAAGCTGCATGTGGGAGAAGTTCATTTCTAGTCTGCAGGATTTTGACATTTGCAGTTGTGTGTCTGGAGCTACTGAATGGACATGTATTAAAATTATATATGGGTAATAGTTTCTAGTGACAATTTGTAATTAGAATGTTGGTTTGACTTTTGAATGTGTCATTTTGGAAAGGCCAAATAACATTATACTACTATAATATATAGCAAATTTGAAATTTATAGTGAATTTTAGGGGGAAATAGAGAAAATCTTGTACTAAATCATCTCCAATAAAAGGCCACTGCCCACGCTGTTAGAGCAAGAGCACGAACTTAAAATATTCTCAAAAATAGATTTCCATGAAAAAAATATGGAAGAGTTTCTAGTCCCCTTGGGTGTGTAGGTGCATTTACTGCTTTACATGGGCTTTTCAGTGTGTGATAGCTCTAAGAAATAGCTCATGCCAATGTTTCCTAGCTTTCAATGAGCAGAAAGAATCCTGAAATCGTATGAGGTGGTAAACATAACACAAGGGGCTTTCTAGTTGTATTTTTTATTAGTATTTTTTTTTTTATTTGGGTTAAAACTGACTTCCTTACATCTGCAGAGGAAGTTGTAGGGAAACACTGAAGGGCCTTATAAATACAAGAAAAGGATATTTGGTGGGAACCAAATTCTCAGCAAGTGGTCTATTTACTTCAGGCTGTCAGACACTGAATTACACTGACTTTTTTCAGTCTTTTTGTGCTGTTCTTGGGTTTCCACCAGTCTGACTTTACCAATTTAGTAGCATGACCATCCCTGGTCTTGGCAATGCACTACAAAAATATGTTGAAAAATCCCCAGTGTAGCAACCTGAAGATGAACTCTGCATTGCTTTATTTTGTATCCCTGCTGCAATGTTCTTCTACATGCAACTTTACGAACTTTGTAAGAGTTCTGTTAATAAAGTTGTTACTTGACCTTGGACACAGAGATTTATTTTACTTTCACAACTTTTGGAACTGTAAATACTCATGTAGCTAAACACCTGGGTCATTTGATGCTTTCTGTGAACTTAAATGGTCAGTTAAGTGAGAAATAAAATGTAAATTTTTTTGCCATGTGATAGCAACAGAACAACATAGCAACATGAAACAGCTGTCTGTGCTCTAGGTTTTTTCAGTGTATTTTAAGTATAATTTAGCTGTCTGAAGAGTGTAATAAAGAGATCCTATCACTTCCCATTTAAATTTTATCTATATTTAGACAAGAATACCGCATATACTGCCTAAGTCCCAGTGAAACAGAGTAGCCAAAAATACAAGTTTGGGGAGTCTTTTCTTAGATAATAAATCAAGTCTTTCTGTAAAGCAGAAACAAAGGCAACAGATTAGTGAAGCTACAGATACCCTGTGTACAACTTTAGAGAAGCAGAAGCCTTAAGGTCCCAGCCTAATGCAGATATGTAGTCAACAGAACTGTGCCATGATCAGTGGTTTAAGGCTGAAGAAGTTTGTGCAGATCTTGAATTTTGTCATGGTTTGGCCAACATCGCAGAAATTTTCTCAGCATTTCAGGTTAACACGCCCAAAACATTCTGCTGTGAATCAGGTGATTTCTGTTTAGTTGAAACTCCAGATCTGTAAAATTGGCTTGAGTTTAAGCTCTGGAATGCAACCCTTATACAAGCAAGCTGTGTTTGGTTTCAGGTTTCTTAGAGGCTTGCATGCAAAATTGCCTCATTACTTGAATTGATACCTCTAATTAAGCAGATTCAGTGTGCTGTAATAATTGTCCTTTAGTATTTCAGCTCAAACTAATGCCCAGTGTAACTCCTCCTTAAGCCACTGGAATCATGTAGAGACATAGGCTTCTTCTTCTCAACATAGTCTTTTCCTAGTAAGATTGTGGGAGTTTTTTAGTGCTATTTCTAGATACAGTAAGTGTGTTCTAGTCACAGGAATCATTCTGATTTTTTTTTTTTTAATAATACCAGAAAGAAGATATGGACATCTTGCATCTTTGGTTATATACTTTGAGTATCGCCATTTTTGTCTGATATTTATAGTTTCATCATGCATTTCTCTTCTGTATCTTGGTACTTTGTGGGTTTGTTTTGTTTCTAAAGAAAACGATGCCAAGTTCTGGATTATACAAGCAAATTCTCTTGTATATAGTGATGTGGGTTGAGTATTTGGAGTTTTGATTCATCCTTCAAATTCAGCACCCTTGGTAAATTTTTAATTCCTTTTTAGTAGAATAGCAGATCTCTTTGTTTAAACTCATTGTTATGGAACATTTTGAATGTTTAGTCAGGCAGAATCATGCAAGTAAGAGATGGACCCCACTCCTGCATGCACTTCTGAATTAAAATATAATTAACTCTTCTGACGTTGTTTCACTGATGTGAGGGATTGGAATAGTTGAATATGTGCAGAAGTATTTGTAGGATTGAAGTTTGTCTGTGGCTTAGCAAGTCCTTGCATTTCTATACAAATTGGAGAATTGGTTGGCTCACTTGACTGGTTTAATATAATTTCATTCTTGGAAATGTATTGTAGGATTACCTCTTATAGAAAGCAAAGATGCTTACAGTATGTGAGGCTCCCTTCACTCCTTAGCAGCAGAGTGGAAGGATGGGAGGAGGGGTCTAGCTTGTCAACACATGGTTCTGTTAAAGGATCTTTGTTCTTGCATTGTTCTCCTTGCTTCTTAGGTTTTGTAAGGTTCTTCTGATTACATTGATATCCCAAATTCATTAAAATTCAAAGGTTTTTGTTTTTGTAGAGGGGGTGACTTGCTCTTCTGGAGTCATAAAACTATGTTGAAAAACACTTGAAACACTTCACACAAAACTCAATTATATAAAATTCTGTTGACTAAATTGAGGCATTACTTTGCTATTTTAATGCAAAAAAGTAATAAAAATATTAGAAAAGTGTCAAATGCTGTGATGCAAAAAAGTTGAATTTGATTAGGTCTTCATTCCATATAATTGAAGCAAAGCGATGCAATGACTTAACACAAACGAGAGCAAATATATATATGTATATATATACATGTAGCATACTCAATAACATCAGGAATTATAATAGACTTAAAACTGTGAAGCTGAAAGATCCTGATGCTTCTGATCTACATGGATGATCAAAAAAGTGCGCACTGGAATTTTTCTCTTCTTGGTACTGTATTCTATTTTATCGTGGTTACAAAGCTTGGTAGAAAAATCCACATTTCCTTGAGTATCTCTCAAGTAATTGTGTCATGTAACAGAATCAAAGTTATATATTTCATTTTATTTTGCCTTTCCAACAGAGAAAGCTTTAAAAATGAAATAAAATATGTCAACTGAGCCTTTTTTTTTTTTCCTGTGGAGTAAGTTCCAGTGCTTTATGGCCAAGGCTTGGTTTTTTGAACACCTTAGGAAGGAGGTAGATAAGAAATAGTCTTTGACTACAACAAACTGAAATGTTTGAGGTGGGTTGCTTTTATACTAGGCCTATTTCAAAATATATTTAGAGTTAGTTCAAGAAATGCTGAATTATAGTCCCTTAGTAACTATAAGGGAAAAATCAGTAAATGCCTGATTTGATTTTTGATACACACAAAGTGAAATTTTAATAATTACATAGGGCTAGAAATAAATATTTTGTGTAGTGAGATTGTGTGAGCAAGCATGGCTCTCTCTAAAAAGTTATTTAAATGTTTTATAACATTTTTTTGTGTTTAGTTCCTGGAACAGGGGCTATAAAATTTTAAGATGGCTTGAGAGAGGACCAGAACATAGCCAGGCTGACGGAAGGGCAGTCCAGGAAAGGTACTATTACTTGAGAGTTTATCATATTTCTTTTTCTTTAGAGAGTGTTTCAGACTGTTCCTGGCCTATGTAAAAACGCAGATAAATAGTATTTGTCCCTTCAACCATGCCTTGGTATCCCTAGCCAGCAGTGAAATCTGCACATTGGTATGCAGACCACCACTCCTCACCACCTTTCATACCCCTGCAGGGGATGGTTTTACTTGTGGAGTTTTTGTTTGTTTGGTTTGTTGGGTTTCTTTTCCTTTTGGAATTTTGCCCATATTGAATGGTAACCAAGATACAGAGGATACTGGTCTGAGCCTTCTGTTTACAGCTACAGTCTGTGTGGTCAACTCAGGAAATCTTATAGCAAAATACGTGTCAGAACCTATAAAAATTTATTTGCCTTTTGCATGAGGAAATAGCTCTGAGTAGAGTGAATAATCAAATGTAGATGTTTCATGGAATAATTTTAGGTCACATCACAGTAAAACACACTTTAGGATCACCAGGATAGGATATGAAAAAAACTGAAAAATCATAACTTCATACAGCTTAAAGAAATATGTACATATTACTAGGTTTTCAATTTTTTTGGCCCACAGTTTGTGCTGCTTTACAGAAAATTCTTATGTGTACTTGTGTAAATGTAACTGGATTGTAATCAATAGAATTATCCACCAACACGAATGATTTATATTAGCTAGGGGCAGGGATTCCCATTCATTAAATCTGTGGAGGACAAGCCTTTATCTATTTCCGTAGATGCAGCCTGGAGCATCCAACATGTCATGGATTAGATAAATTGGGTTTGACATGCCTGTGTTTCTGTAAAATAGGACAAAAATTTCTTTTGTCCTTTGTGTCTCGTCTGCAAAAGCAGTAGTGCTTTTCCCCCACCTATAGAGAATGACAGGAGATAATTTTACTTGCTTGAAAAACTTTTTTTTAAAATTATAGGCATATTTTACATGGAGATTTGAAAAACAGACCTGCCAGCATTTTCACAAGTGTCGAAAGAAGGACAGTCAACCTAATAACTGCCACATATTCTAGCTCTCAGAGCATTTGCCTAAATCAGCTTCATCAGGTGTAAGCTTGCCAAAATTGAAGTTTTCATAGTCCTTTTTTATAAATAGCCATTTTGTTAGAACTTCTCCACTGTAAAAGAATTTATTCACTTCCCCAGAAAAACACTAGCCCTGAGGTCAAGGGGTTTTTGTGGGCTGCTGGAAACACAAGCTAAATTCCTCCGTGAAGTGAATACACATTTACACAAATCTGAACAGCTCCAAAATGGTGTCATTGTGCAAGTCTCCCCAGTTAGTCAACAACCCAACTATTGGGACATTCCCCTGAGGCCCTGAGGACTTACAGAGCAGGCTTCAATATGGGCCTTGGATTAAAATACAGACCTCGATTTCTTTCAATTTTTGAAATTTTTAAAATAATTTGGTTTTGCATTATGTGTGAAAGTGTAGCTTCCATGTAGCTCTGAAGAGAAGATAAATTCTGGCAGAGCTTTGCAACACAGAAAAAAGATTGAATTCTTGTCCACCAGCAATCGCATCTTGAAACAAAGCATCAGCCAAAGTAGCACAGAAGAATAGATTAATTATCCATAACTTTGTAATTGCAGTGGCATGTGCAAACCCATAGCCTGATTGAAGGATTATTAGAACATGATTTCAAACTGTGGTCCTTTATGACAGGAAATAAAAAAGTTTATAAAAGTGAATTCAATATAGTCTGTTTTGTTATGTTTTCCCTGGTGCAGATGGGTCATGGCTGGGATCTGTTAGTGAGAATGAAGGTACCCTGCTTGGGCAGTGGAGTCAGTCCTTTGGAATTTGTACCTTTTTTTTTTTCCCTTTCATTGCAGCTATGCATGTAGAAGCAATAAAAACATTTGCTTCCCAGGATATACTGTGAGTTAACACCTAGTTCTGTGTTAACTGTGTTCCAGCATATCATATGACACATGTTTATCTCTAAGAAAGGAGAAAAAAAAGTAAAATCATTTGAATTGCACAAGAGCAGCATGTGATTGCACTAAATAATGTTTGGCAAAGATGTAATTTGTAGATACAATGGAGTTACACAATTACTACTATTTAAGTATGCTATAATATATTCTATTTAAACTTTATTAAAATCTGTGACTGGATATAGAATTTCCAGAAGACAACAGTTTAATTGATTCTGGACAAGGTTCAGATTTCTCCCACTGATTTCCAACATCCCATTCTTTTATTTCCAGTCTTGTTTTGCCTTCTGCCGTCTTACTTCCCCTCTTTTCCCCTCTACTATTCCCTCTCCCAAACTGGATATGAACTCCTTGCTCTTAGCATTGTCTTCAGGGGTTTATGCTCTATCAGCAGCAGCTCTCCTTTCGTGGTTCCCTTGCGGAACTCAAAGCTCTGTCCTGCAGTGCAGAACTGCTGATCATTTGCATCCCTAGCTTTTCTCAGACAGATGAAGAATGGCTGGCCAGTTTATCAGGACAGCAAAAAGGTTCCTAGCAAGTCAGGAGTAATCTGCAAATTCCTGATGATTTCCTCATCTCTTCATGCTGGAAGGCTGCTCTGTTGTTGGTGGTCACACTTTGTCTTGTGTGAGTGTTCAACTTGAACATCTGATGGCACAGTTCCATTAAGATGTAAGCTGATCTCTGTTGCTTAATGCTGAGGGGAGTGACTTTAATCTAATCTTCAAGTATTTGGGTACTTAGCAGAAGATAGAGATATTTTTCTCTCCTCAGTACAGCAATTTACATTCTTTTTCTTTTTTTTTAATTGCCGGCTGATGAAAATCCAGGGTATAGTCATGGCTGACACAGTTCATGTGTGTTTTGAGATGGCATAAAATTCTGTCCTAGTAAGGTTCAAACTTAACAGTTAACTAAATATTTTATCCCTCTCTTTTCCTGTCTCTGTGGGGACAGCAGACTGCCAAACACTGCTTTTTCTTTGCTTCTCAATACAAAGCATGGGTTGCCTGCTAGGAAAACTTAAGGTTTGCATCAACTTCTTTTTCCAGAAACTCTCGGTCGCAGAGCCTCAGGCTCTTGCTTTTTGCACAAACAGCTGTATCTCCTGAGGACTGAACTTGTTTCGTTTCAATAAAGTAGAGCAGAAGTTTTATGAAAAGTAATGGGTTGAGGTTTAGAGACAATTGGGCAATGTGATCTAATAGGCTTTTTTTCTGGCTTTACATCCTGAGAAAGAAAGATATTTGTGTTTGCTGTTTTGGTTTAATTTTCTTTAAGAACTTCAGGTATTTAATTCAGAGTGGGAGTTAAGATATTTCATTGTTGGAAAAAGTTCCCGAGCCAAATAATTTATAGTGTTTTTAATTTAGGAATACGTACATACAGGAAAAATGATGATATGACCTATAATTTCTCTTAACAATATCTTTCAAACCACCATGAACTGAAAAGTTCTTTTTGTCCAGGAGCCTGTCCTGTAAAATGTACTTCTATCTACTGTTGCAGTGGTCACTTTCTATTAGTAAATCCTGTGCTTTTGGTTCCATTCTAATTTTTCCACTTATTCTTTTGCCTACCTGTGAAAGATCATAAACCGAATAATTTTAAACATGTATGTGTTGGGGGTATTTTGTGAATCAAACTTTTGAGACTGTGGTAGTTTCTGATGTATTGTGCAAGCATTTATGCTGTTATGAATGGGAAAGAAAAATGAAAAATGTGATTTTATTTCAGTAAGTATGTGTTTTTGTCACATACATACACATAAGCAGGCCTATGTATGCAACTTTGTGAGGTTTATTCAGGAGGGAATTGTGGCCCAGGCTATGTGACACTGGCATAGGTTGACGGAGGTATTTTTATGTTGTGTGCTACCTGTAAGACCAACAGCCAAGTGCAACTGCAGAACCACAGACTTTCTGTCACTTTTTTCTCAGTGCACCTCTCTCCTTCCTTCCCTTCCACTCCCTCTGTGAAGCTAGCTTTGACTTTGCTCTTTTGGCTTGGATTCTGCCATCCTTCTCCTAACGTCATCACTTTCTGAAGTTGATCTACCTGTTATTCAGTAAAGCAACAGGGGTTTGACAGCTAGCAGAAGACTGAAGTGGTGCCCTGGAAACATGCAGTAACTTGTCATTAAGTTCCACTTACTTTGCACTATGCAGTTGCAAATGTGTAAAAATACTTTGCAGTGAATTATTAATGCTAAATGGAATTATTAGTTCTAAATAGAAGATGCATTGCTACACAGAACTATATTCATAGAGTTTACTAGTGGAGTGTGTCCATTTCATGACATTAGTTAAATATTCATCTCAGTCATAAGCTTGTTTCATTTCAAGTAAAAACACCAGAAGTTAATATTTATTTCTTCCCCAAGCATGCTTTTGAAAAATGGCTCTTTTAAAGGTGATAATATATTCATCATATTCAATATATTCATAAAAATGAAAAATTCTTTGAAAATCTGTTTGCAATACAGTGTTCTTCTGATTAATAACCGTTGGAAATTTGTTCTCATTATACCATAAATATGACCTTTATAAAACCATCAGAAAATTCCAACTGCAGAATATGCCAGGTCAAAGACTTTTTTAAATGTCAAAAAGTGTAAAGCTTTAAAATTAATGTGATTTTTATAATGCTTGGCTGATGCTTGTATTTTTGCTTAGCATATTTATTTATAGTGGGGGTTTTTGAACCTTTGTGGTTAGAATCTACCGGGACACTGTGACCTCAGGGGAGCACACTGGGATATATCTTAATGGCCTTCAGCAGTTTCTTCCTTGTGTTTCAGTGTTTAGATCCAGTTAGTTTGTAACCACATTTTTGCTGGACATAATCTGGTAAGATCTGGTATCTCTCCAGCAGAGGCTACAAACCATATACTGACCCACTGCTTAGGAGACATCCATAGTGTGTCAGTAAATAATGATGCAATCAGTTCAACGCTGTCACAAAATGTGTTTATAGGCTGAAAGTTGTTGAGAAACACTGTGCATGCAGTTTTGGGGAAATGCACATTTGTAACACTGTGGCCTTCCTCTAACTTCATTGGGTTGTAGTGCTCCTCTGAAAACACCCATGCTTTCCAGCTTAGCTTGAGTCTGAAAGTAAATCTTTCTGCTGCAGGCTGGAGATCACACTAGGGTAGCTGCTTTATGTGGGAGTAACTAGCCAAGATCATAATGAAAAAAAAAAAGGGAAACCTGTTTTTTATACAGAATCACAGAATGAGTCAGGTTAGAAGGGAACGTAGGGGGTCATCTGGTCCAATCTCCCTACTCCAGCAGGGTCATCCTAGAGCACATGGCACAGGACTGTGTCCAGATGGTTCTTGAGTATCTCTGGTGAAGGGAGACTCGACAACCTCTGAAAACTCTGTTCCAGTGCTCAGTTGCCCACACAGTAAAGAAGTTCTTCCTCATGTTCACCTGGAACTTCCTGTGCATCAGTTTCTGCCCATTGCCTCTTGTCCTATTACTTGGCACCACCAAGCAAAGTCCAGCTTCATCCTATTGACACCCTCCCTTCCAACACTTATTTACATTGATGAAGTCCCTTCTCAGCCATCTTTTCAGTCGTGACATCACTGCATAGTGGCAGAAATGTTTCTGTACATTTCTAGCTTGCTCTGTGCAAGGCAGATGTTTCACTTCCTTGGATTCACTTTCTTACCAAAGAAAGTACAAAATAGCATAAAGCATGAGCAGTATGGGAAGAAACTGTTAAATAGAGCTGGGGATACACAGTTTGCCAAAAGAAAATAGAATAATTAATGCAGATGTAGACTCACTGGTGAACCCCTCTTCCCTCTACCATTTATGGCACTGAAGGAAGAACAAGTTTTGACATTGTCTGTGAGATCATTCAAGTCTAAGCGAAAGCACATTCAGTTTGCTATTAGCCTACAAGCAGGAGAGGATACTACAGTGCTCAGAGCACTAAATTTGGTGACCTAGAGGTCAGTTCCTTTGTCTGCCAGCTTTGGGAAGAATTCTTTTGCTGTATGTCCTAGGTTCCTAGCTGAAAAATTGGGATAATCTCTTGCCAGGGAGAAGTGTCCAGAGGATTAATTCTGGAATTGCATAGAGAAAAAAGTAAGGCTGCTGGGTATTTAATATTTGATTTTTTTGGTAAGGCAAACAGAAATTTAAAGCTCCTCCGTCCTCAAGAGGGAGGAGAGCTGAGGTTCATGGGCATTCTAGTTAGCCTTCTCCAAAGCCATGACTTCCAGTCTTGGGCTTTCTGGTTCTCTGGTAGTTGGCATGGTTGGTACTTGGTATAGGCAGCTGTTAATAAGCATGCTGACCAAATTGGACAATTTCTAGTTGTTTCCTTATACTAGAAACAGACAGAACTTTACAGAAAGTGGAACAATAACTTTGGATCGTTTAGCTCTCAGTGATCCTACAGTTTCCAACAGGGGAAAAAAAATACCCAAATTTGTCTGACCAACTGCAATAAAAGCCCAAAGGACCCTGAAGAGCTCAATTAGGTAGGTCATGTTGCTAAAATAAAAAGCTAAGTCTCTGCCCTTGTGCAGTTTAAAATCCATATAAGATGTGGCCCATAGTGAGATAGATTAATTTCTTGCTCGACAGTGTTAAGTACTGGAGTTCAGATCATCGTTTTTCACTAGCTGTTATGTAAAAAACCCAAAACACACCAGTATTTTATTCAGTAGAGTGTTTCCCGAGGTTCATAGCATATTCTAGATATGGGGCAAAAAAGGTGATACTTTGTGGGGTTAACAGGGGCTCTGACATTAATTAGCCTTGTGGCCTGAGGTGGGTAAGATCTGCACAATGCTGAGCACTTCAATTCCGTTCAGTCAGACTGGACTTCAGTGCATGTAAGGTGGGCCCACCTTCCCGTAATGCAGATGATAAAGAAACAGGAGGGAAAAAAGCAGCAAAATGGGGGCAGAAACCTGAGCTTGTTTAGCAAAGTAAAGGAAATAATGGCAGGAGATAGTGGGTATCAGAGTACACATGCAAATTTGTCTCTGCATTTCCCCAGTCCAGCATCATAATAGTAGTTTCACAGGTTTCTACATTATGAAAAGAGAAATTTACTCCTCTGTACACCCAGAGGAGGATATTTGCCAATCAAAATTATTCGGATATATGATCTTATGTGTTTCAAAATGTTAGTATGTATGAAAGAAAAGACTTTAAAAAACACTATATGATGCATAGCTGCAGGCTTCTAAAACTAATAATAATAATAATAATAATAATTCTTTTTTCTAAACTAGCTCACTTTGCAGGAACTAGAGAATAAATATTTTCTCTAGAAAAAATAATACTTTGAACAGCAGCAAATGACCAGAGCTGATTCAAACTTTCCAGGTGAACAGTGTAAAAACTTTCCGGGTAAAAAATGCTGTCTATAAATAAACAGTGGGTACTGACTTGTGCCAATCTGGAAGAAAAAAAGGAAGGGAAGAAAATATTTTTGTAATGAGTCATTTTGAATTGTTTGGACATGGATGTTTGAAATTTGCCAATATTTAAATAATAAAAACAGTTAAGTATCTAAGCAGGAGCTATAGGGTGTCATTTTAGGTGAAAGAAGAGTTCCAGCTGACACAATGGTAGGGTTTTTCCCCCCCCAGTTATCTCTATTTTTTTGGTTTGGCCAGTGAACTGAAAATCAGTTACTTACAGATCTCCACAGCTGAAACAGTGTTGCATCCATCCTCTTCAAAGTGACTAGCCACTGCTAGCATTGCTATCAGCAAAACCTGTGAAAGGAAAGCTTGTATGGCCACACAGTGTACTTGATCCTCAAGCTGTCTCAGGAGAGCCAGTAGGATCAAGGCTGATGTCACTGGAGTCCCATTTTGAAGGCTCTTCTTTTCGAGAGGGCTTAAAATATTTTTTACAGTCGAGTTTTTTCTTTCTTTTCTGGATCTAAGAGTGATTATGTGTAAAAGTATTGTGTTTAAATGTGGCTATCATATTTTTTAATTTTTCTTTTGAGATTATTAAATAATGAAAGCACTCTCCAAAAAGAGTCTGTGAACAATACAGAAGTCAAAAGCACTTTAAGGTTCTCATTTCCCCTTCTAAAAGAAATAAATTTTTAAAAAAGGAACAAACTACTCAAAATGATAAAAAGCCCTTACAAGAAGCTGAGTTATTAGACTATAAATGGTCAGAAAATAGATCTTCTGAGCAAAAAATTCTCCAGAGGCATCATGTAATTTGTGTACACCTAATCTCTTTTTAGTTCATATGTAATAATACGTAACCTATAAAAATTAAATATTCAATATCAAAAGTTTATCTCCTTATGCACAAAGAAGTTACAGGTTGCATGTTAGCTAACTTTCTGTATGCTGAGTTCATATTTTAGTCACTATTACAATAACTACAAATAAGTCATGTGATGATTAAGTGAGGCTTATTTTTCCATGCCAGGTTAGATCACTGGTTCTACTTATTATGGAACTGAATTTACCTTTAAAGGTATGATTCAGCAGCTTTTGAGAAAAGTATCTGTTGTAAAAATGAATATTACCATACAGTGAGTATTTACCAAAGGAGTACCCTAATGACTATTGGTCCATGACAAATTACATTAAACTAATTCCTAAAAGCCACATCTACAATTCATGTCATATTTTCTCTGTTAGGTCCCAGAGAAGTTTATTCTTTTAGTTTTGGATGTCTTAAAATTTTCTATGTTATCAGATTCCCATTTATTTATGTGATACCTGATATTTTACACCATGAAAAAGCATTATTCACCTGGATAGCCTGCTGTTCTTAAATGCTTGTGCCTTTATTGTCTTTTTGAAAAAATCCCTTCAAATATACCTTTTCTTTGGCCCACTGGCAAACTTAATTCATAATAAATTAGAAGTTCTAGCTAATATTGAGTTTTTGAAATGTAAGCTTATTAACATTTATAAGCTAGTCCATGAGCTCCCCACACATCCTTTCCCTTTTATACTTTAAAATAGCCTGAGTCAGTGTTATTGAAAATTTTCTATGAAAAATCCTATTTTGGCCCAGGCTCTCTAGGATATATTTTAATTCTTACTGCATGTGTATGGTTAAATAGTAGGATTCTATATAAAAAATATTAATGATAGCTTTTGAAGCTATCTTTTAAAGCCTCCTAGAAGTCAACTTTTCAGTTGGAAATGTGTGGTACTTTCCCAGCTTCTCCACTGAGTCATACCAGCTGAAAGGTTCTCTGAGCTGTTGCCAAGGCAGAATGTGTGTACTTTTTTGACCTCAGACAAGTTATCATGGAAATATTAAGAGAGGTGTGAGATGGGTTGTAAAACATGGAAGTATCCATATCTTAGAGAAACCACTTTATAATCCTGAAAACCAACTTAGACTCTAGGCAGGAAGGGAAAAGGTACATTAGTTTAGGGTCTTTGCTGTATTCAAAATAACTGTGCACATGGACAGAAGGAAAAAATTGCAAAGTAATGAAGGAATGAAAATAAAATTCTGCAGAGATTTGCTTTTTCACTCAGTGTTTATGATGGTAATAGTTAGTGGTGGAGGAACTGCAAAAGATTTAGATTAATGGGGTATTAGTTTAGAGTTTCTGCCCAGTTTACATACCTCCAAGTTTCAAATGCATTGCAAAAAATTATCTACATTTTTGTGTCTGCAAAAGCTGAGCTAGAATCTTCCTTAGGAGAGACCATTTGATAATACATCTTTTAATTCTTTTTCTGGAAACTAAATCTGCAGTTAAATTTAAACTTTAAGGATTAGGAATGAGGGTGTGCATGAGGAAAGACTATGCAGAGAAAGATGTAACATAACTTTCTCTATAGACAAGTCACAAAATATAACAATGGGTGGTTGCTGAATTATTGAACTTTTTGTTAGGGAACCTGAAGAAAGGGGATCTTGGCCTGCTTGGAAAACATTGAGGAAACTTGCTATTTATTATCCTGTATTAAAAATTACCCCACTTCATGATGTCTGTTTACTCTAGGGCTATTTTGTTTGATTTCCTTTGTGCATATTCAGTCTTTGTGATTCTCTTAATCCAGATTTTAGGGTCAGTACTTACAGCTCTTTGTATACTCTTTACCTAACACCAATCAAAGGAAAATTTCAGGTGAACTGGACACAAAAATTTACATGGGAAGCTTTTTTTTCAGTAAGTGCTATTTCATTGATAGCAAAAATTCCCCCAGAATACATTAACTTTTTGTAAAGAATTGTCACCAAAAAAAAAAAGTAAAGATAAGATTAAAATGTAAGCTTTTTTTTTTTAGAATGATTCTCATTTTAAAATCTATTTTCAGTTCCATAGTGAAACATGGTCTTTAAAGTCAAAATGGGGTAGAGGGGAAATGGGGGAAAGGTCTGACATAAGCATTTTTTCCCATTCATACTCAAAACAAATGAAATGTGCCAATTCCTTATGGAATGGACAGTTTGAGGCACAACAGGCAGGAATAATCTCTTCATCTGTTTATGTCATGTTCTCTTGGTTTGGGCAAGAAAGGTCTTGTGCTGATGAAGTTCATATCACCAGTGGTTTCAGCAGGAGAACCCACTTGGCTGTGTCACCACATGAACCTCACGTTGTGCGCATGGCTTTGTAGAATGTGGGCTGTCTATGCCCAGAACACACTATTGTATTGCAAACCAGATTACCCAGTGCTGGGGCAAAATGTCTAGTCCCAGCTGGAGACACAGAACTGCATCCCTGTGCAAAAATGTGCTGTTTGATTAACATTGGAGGAGTCCTCAAAAACAGTCTCAATGTGATATAGGAAGGGGTAAAGGTTTGTTGCAAGATTTTCCCCAAACTTGTATGCTCGTACTTACTTTGCATGTATAGCCAGTGTCTCTGTCCAACACATTATGTTGCCTGTGATTTAAATTGTCTGAAAATTGAAGAAACAAATGATTGCTTCAAACTTGGTCAAAATGCTGAGCCAATTAAGCATCAACGTTGTATTATTTTTGGTCTCCCTACAAAGGAAATTAAGGTAAAAATATTGATGTGAATTTCTCAAATGTCTAAGCATTCATCGCCCATTTAGAATCTGATTCTCCTCCTCTTTAGAAAGACATGAGAGTCTAACATCACTAACTTGTGGACTGGAATTAGAAAATACTTTATTATCCTGCCATTTTAAGTAATTGTAGCATGTTCCTCATAAAGACAAGGTTATCTGTGTGAACTTCAGGTAATAATAATACTACTGAGCATCAAGCATAGGCTGTGGACAAAACCTATCTGTGTTGTGGGATTTTTTCCTAGTTTTATTGGCCAATGTTATCAAAACCTTGCTGGTAGAAAGCTTGTGAAAAGGCTGACATTGAACCTTCACCCTCACTGTGCGTTAATCAACAGTGCTGCATCTGCTCAGGGAATGCTCTGGAGGCCTTTGTGGAGAAACTTATCCTACACAGCACCAAAACCATCATAAGCAAATTTTATGATTCTTCACTGTAATCTAACATTCTGTAACACTTGGAATTTATCTGAGTACTCTCTTCAAGGACTTCCCACTGGGCTTCTACCCCTCTCCATCCCTCTGCTGATGGATTAGGTGTGAAATAGTTAACACTGGCATTCTCAAAGGTTGTCTAAGCTAAGCTGTCACAAAAATGGTTGCCATTGCTTCAGTTTTTCTGCTGCAGATTCTAGACTACAACTCTTTGCATGTTAAATGGAAAGAGAAGATAATTTTTGCAGCCATAAACATTAGAGATTTTTTTTAAGCAAAGGCTCAGATTTCCTGATGGTCTCACATGCTCCATCATTTAGGAACATGTCTGACAATATTGAAAAATCAGAGAGCAGCTGTGCTCCTGAACATACTAATTTTCTGTGCCACTGTAGCCAGGACTGTAGTAGATTTTAAACTCTGTTCCAGAGACTCTGAGTCCCAGCCAAGGTCCTGCAGAGCTGGCTGGATTTTTCCATTTAAAGCTTGTTCTCGTCCCCAGATGGCTTTGCATCGCACTGGCTGGCAGCAGCAGGTGCGTGAGTGCCGAGTCATGCCACAGGAAGGGATCACAGAATAGAAATATTTCATCCTCCATGGCTTGGTATCTTAGATGAGTTTGGGATACCAGTGCTGTTGCTCTAGGTAATTCGAACCTGTGAAGCTCTTCTCCATAGCACTGAGATAATACACTCAATAAGCTATGTCCCCAAGCACAGGTGACATTTCTCAGTTCAGTTTACATTTGCATTTTTGGGTTACAGAATGTTTGATTAGTCTCAAATTCTTTGCTATTGCCAGGCAAGTGCTCGCCTTGAAATCTCTGTGTGGTTCTGTACAATCTCAGATGCAATCTGTATTTTGTTCTTTAGCAAGAGTGACTTCTTCCTTTTGTGATGTATGAATGATGATGATGATGATTATATTTTATATAAGTAAAGCTAAGTATTTCCCACATTTTAAAAAGTACCTTTATGGGTCTTTCCTGTTCCGAGGTAGTATGATTGGCATGTTCAACACTACCTTATCATCATTCTGAACTGTTAGATTTATTTTTACAGTGTTTTTGTAATAATGTCACGGGAATGTAGCAATTGCCAAAGCAATGGCAGTCAAATGCTTGATAATTCTATGCTGCTTGTGCTCTGCTTTTTTGTTGCCTATATCCTCAGCTGCTGCCTTCAAAGACTTGTGATTTCTTATGCACTTACATTGAGGTACAATATAGAAACTATCACAAAAACGGCAGGTATTCTTGGGATTAAAAACTATCCTGAGATTGCAGGGACCCCTAATCCACTACCTTTAATTTACTAGTGATTCTTAGTGAAACACTTCACAGAGGAGTTGAGAGTTGGCAAAAATAGTCTTCAAAATTTGGCTCCAGCTGATTTTATACCTAGAACCACAACTTGGATGATCTTCTACGACTGGTTAATTAAGTCCTGTGTTTTAAGCCCTCAATCAGATGTATAACATGACAAACCTTGTTAGCAGATTTGCTGGCCAAATATGGAGAGATTTCATCTATCATTCTGACTACTTTATATTTACACTCTTAAAGGATGTATGCAACCTGTCTAATGAAATGTCTGTACGTATGAGAGGAAAAAAAGAAACAGATTTTGGATCTCTCCCTCTATTGATCTGTCTGCCTGTGTCTCTGTTCAGTGAGTAGGGTAAAACTCCCCTTTGATTTTTTTTCAGTGTTTCTTGGACTCTTACCAGCAGGTTTTTACAGTCTGTTGCCTGCCTCTCAGATTAGAAGAACACTAGCATATTTTAACAGTTTCCTAGGATCCAAATAGTCTTTAATTAACAGGGAATTGATGTTTTGGAGTGCAACCAAAATATAGGAGACACTGAAAGCAGAGAATGAAGTTGGATCCTTCCAGCTTGTCGCTGCCTGTGGCCAGGGGCAAACAAATTGGCAAAATAGGGTCCACTGAAAACAGGTAGTGCCTTATTGATATGCAAGGGGATTTCTTCATTTGCATTACGTTCCCACAGAGCTGGTGGTTAGCCGGGAGGAGCTTTCTGCTGCACAGAGTCTGAATCAGCTCCATCCCTTGCAAAGAGCAGAAAGTGTTCATCGGTACCTTCCCAGAAACAGAATTTCAGTGGCTCCTGAAACTGTTATTTCTAGATTTGTATTGATCAACTGTTGAGGCAGCAAGGTATGTTGTGTTTGTGAGGTTTAGGTTTAAACGGAAGCTGTTGGCTCCATGAGTAAGCATTTAATTTTAAAAATCAGAAGTCTGCAAATAACATGACTTTTGCTGAGCTGAACAGCAAGTTGTTCTTTATCTTTTTGAGTAATCTGCCTTTGTAGGGTTGAGCAGCAGGGTATGGATGAAGCGCTGAAATTATAAGAGAAGGAGACTAGCTGAAGCTCTCAAGGGAAGTTAGACATATGCTGAACGATTGTTCCAGATTATCCATGGAAATAAATGGTTTATAAGGTAATTTTAATCATGATAGACTGAAACCTGAAGCAATTCTTGGCAAAGAACTATAATCAACTCAGCCACTGAGTCTGCTGTGCTTTTTTTCAGCAATGCAGTAATTTTTGGACGAGTCAAAATGTATTTGTTTGGTCCAATATTGTCTTTTTATCTTTCCTTTTTATGTCTGTGTGTGTGCTGGCTTTTATCCCCGCCCTGCTAATCGCATCACTTGCTGAATGCTTTCTGTCTCTTTGTACGTGTAGGTGGTACATGCCAGAGCCCTGCTCTTCCAGCCCTTGTGCGTCCTCCTGCACCACCCTTGCAGCCATCGCTGGATATTAAGCCGTTCCTCCCGTTTCCTCTGGACACTGCCGCAGCAGTGAATCTCTTCCCCAACTTCAATGCAGTAAGTACACTCCCAGCAGTTACCCTGAGCCACAGCTTCTGTGGCAGACTCAAGAGGACACAAAGCAGCATTTTATGTTCCCCATTAAACCTGGAATATCCTCTCCCTAACTGAGGGCCAAATAGCTCTTTCAGACACACTGATAGGCCATAAATTGAAGCCTACCTGAGTGTTAGTCAGAAGAAATGTAGAAGGAAAAAATTGAATATTTCCAAGTGACATGGAATAAAGTTTCAGGCCACATTCAGTCCCAGGGCTTGTGCATTTCCCACAGTAATTTGGGACGTGCAGAGCTTCACTAACTTACAGTTCCCTGCAGCTCTCAGACAGGGAAAGTTTCAGAGCAATGGAATGCTTCATCCCATCTCCAAGATATTTCCTGAAAAATACTAAAAATTTTCAGAGCCTAAAGAAGAAAATTCTGTCGAGGCAAGTCAAATAAGAATGAAAACAGTGTTAAGTGCAGTATGAACTATTCAATGGCAAACAATCAAGGATATTTTTTTCAGGTTAGGATGTGCAATAACACATCTCATATCTTTGGTTTAAACTAGGATAGATTTCTCCCTTTTTTGTTTTACTTAGTCATGCTATGCATGATTATAGAAATCCCATTCCTTCTTTAGTATTTTAATTATTTTACTGATATATGTCATCAGTGTTCCAATTTTCTTGTTTCAGGCTGAGATAATTAATGCTCTAAAAAAAAAAGTCTACGTTGGTTTTATGCTAATTTTGACTTTATAGAATTATGCCCCTTTTCAATTGCTTTTGGAAGCTCTTTTCCTTATTTACATATACTCGATATACAAAAAACCTTCTTAAGAAGATGTGTGCATATCTACTTTGAGAGACACAGAGGGGGTGGAATTTTCCATTCTGAACCAATTCTAACTGACATGCAGAAGCCTTAATTAAAATAATTAAGAGTAGTAAAAGAACATATGCATTCTAGAAAATTTATAGCAATCAATAGCAAATTTCTGTAATAAATGTTTATTTTTTACCTTTCATGGATGTTCATTTTGCTTTAAAGTAATTAAAATAAGCTAATTGTCAAAACTACTTATACAATCTTAAATTCAAGAAATTCATAGCATTAACAGAGAACCTACAAGCTGCAAGTCTTAAAATGCACAGAAACAATATGTCAGTGAACTACTATTACAAGTAAACTTCTTTAGATTTAAAAAGTCTGTTAGTATGCCACAAGGTTTTAAATTGTGCTGGGTTTAACCATGTTACTGATAACACATAATGAAATGGATACAACTTTAGACTTGTTTAGTGTGCTTTAGAGTTGAGGGCTTTTAACCAGTTGTGCCTTGTGATCACTGTTTGTAGTTCATACAATAAGCCGCCAGCTGATTTTTTAAAAGGTATCTATTAGAATTTCTTGTCTTTTTCTTCCTTAGGATTTTCCATGGTTCTGAGTCTTCAGGTTGTTTTGTTAATTGTTTAATTATATAACTGAAAGGGAATTTTTATGGTGAATGTTAATAATGGTTAATCCTGTGTTACTCCATAAATTTCCAGTTTCTTTCTTCTTACACAGACTAGTTTGCAACTTAATTATTTTGAGGGAGGGGTGGATAAGTCAAGCTTATATTAATTTGGAAGTAAGAAAATAAAAATAGACTTGTATCAAAACCGTGTTATTCCTAAACATTATCTTAGTAGCATATAATTTGGTAAGAGCGCTGGTAAAGTGAGCCTGGTTTTCAGGAGTGAGACTTGAAGCCCTTTTTAACAGCACTCTGAAGTCTGTTCCTATGCAAAAAACTGCTTCCTCTGATGTGTGGCCATCTGCCAAGTCCACCTTTGGCAAATATGTCAGTCCTGAGTGTGAGGATGCTGTCATCAGAGCTGCTGTCACCTGCCTTGCTGCTCATAGTTTATGCCTTGCAAAGTGACCTTTGCCTTCCCATCATGTGTGCTGACATGCAGCATCATCCTCCGTGTTCCCATTTTCTTTGTGAACAGCACATTATTGAACGCTGCTATGTTTAGCTCATATGCCAGGGATGGTTAGCAGCAACCTTCAAATGTATAGACTAGCTGAGTAGTTTTGCAGAGTTCCAGAAATTATCTCCAAGCCAACAAAACTTTTGGGGACACATCAGCTGCTGGTGGTTATCAGCCCAAGGAGAAGGTAACCCTCACATCATGCTAGACTTTAAGCAGAACTTCTGACAGGGGCTTCAGTATGTGAATATGAGGCAGAAAAAAAGTGTTTAATCAAAAAATGATCTTTGTTAATATGTCTCTTCACGATCGACTGCAGCTTTATCATCATAGACTTCACTGACAAGGGTACACAGTGTCAGTGGAGAACCATTTAAGCTCTGTGGCTAAACCCAGGTCAAGCAAGTGGTCCATAACAGAATATCTGAACTGGATATTCTCTCTCAAGTTATCAATAAATTAGCATTTCCCTTGCTGAGGGAATCATTTATGAATGAATTTATGACCCTGAGACATCAGGGTCATAAATTGAGTCATAGGAAATGGATTTCTAAAGACCTCTTGACCCTCACGCAATTCCACAGGAACAAATGAGTTTGGCAGCATGTCTGGACTACTTCCCAAAAGGCTAGAGGGAAGTCCAGAATTTTGGCCATTTATTGGCCACTTTTCAACAGCCTTCACTTGAGAGCAGCATGACCAAGGGGAAACTTGAATAAAAGTTCAGACATGTTTCGGAGAAAATAAGTAGTCTCTGGCAATCCTAATTAGCATGAGAGTTTGGTTGTGGTGGACATAGGCATCTGAGCTAATCAGCGTAAGCTTCTTCACAAAATATAATGGAGAAAAATCAGCAATGTCTCCAAGTTTTGCATGGATAAAAATGCACAAAGGTAGCTTGCAAGGCAAGCTATATGTCTACTTTGGCGTGAAGTGAAGTGAGCCTTGAAAGTTCTCATTCATCTATTCAGACTATAATGAGGGACTGGCTCAGCTGCATCTACATTTAGATGAATCCCACATTATGGGACAGGTCATAAGCTAGTCACAGCTCATATATTAAATTCCATTCAGAAATCAGATGACAGAAGTGCTGACATTGTATTGTATGTTTACAGTGGAATGCTCCCATTTATTCAGCAGTTATGCTTCTAATTTTGTCTAAATACAATCTTCAGGGAATTTTAGGATTCAGATGAACTTGATAGAAATATTAGGAGAGGTGAAAGCAAAAGTAACTTATCTGTCGAGAAAGTCAGACATGTACATAAGAACTAATAAAACTAAATACTTAGCTTAAGTATTGAAAATAGTCCTAGTAAGGTGTATTTTATAATGTTTTTCACTCTATTTCAGTTTATTACCACTATAAGAGTTCTTTATTTGTTGCTGATGACTTTGTTCTAAAACAAACTCCGTTTTTGCTGTTTGCCTCCGAAGAAAACATTCAGTGCTGATTTTCACAAAGGCAAAAGCTTTCATTGAAGCAGAAACTAGAAGAGATAACATGGAGTATGCAAACGTTTATCATTAATACCTCCAGACAGGGAGTAGAGGGAAAAGTAAAAACTGAGTAACCTGAGAAAAGTTAGGAAGATAACGTTTGAACCTTTGAACCATTCAGTTTCAGGAGGAACATTTTCTATTTATACAAGAAAGAGTAAAGCAAACATAGCAATTAACAATCTGGTTAGATGAACATTTGTAGGTGCTATGCTCTTAATTGTGAAGCAAATGGGTACCCTCAAGTCACATGTAAAAGGAAATTGTTACAACACAGCTGCTTAAACTGAAAACAGCCCACTGGAAAAGACCCTGAAGAATCCCAGGTTCACTGCAAGTTTATCTGATCTAAAAAAATGAATCAACTGGATGGGATCTAAATAGTTAGATTTTATTTAATGAGAGAAACTACAGCTATAAATAATGCCGATGTAGCTTTTAAAAATATGATTTGAAAATTTTCAGAGGAACAGAAAAATAATTAAATTGTTCTGAAAATAGTTTGAGATAATATAGCAAACATTTGTTATGTTTCTGCGTTTTCATCTGCAGAGGGACAAGCTGTAAGTCTGTGTACTTCTAAGAATTAGTTCTTAGAGAGGCAAAGCTTCAACAGTTGTATTAAACATGTACTGGTTTTGGCACGTGAATGTGCATATTCTGTTCATGAGCTGATGGTTTGTTGCAGAGAAATTTCACAAAGCATCAAAGTCTAGAAGTTAATTACCTTGTAGAAAAATACTGATGGGTCTCTGGTCTAAGAGGAGATGCTTAGTTTTGCAAGACATCAGCACCAGCCCTAAGCTGATGGACCCCATGAAAAAAAAATCTCACATAGAACTTTTTTTGCAGCCTCCAAAGCACAGATGCATCAGAAACTAGGTTTTGCTTATTTCCAAAGCTCTTGGAATTATATACTTCAGCCTCCTGAGCAGGAGACAGAATGTAAGGTTTAAATGCAGGACATTTGCTATTACAAGGTAGAAAATAAGACAGTGCGTTGCACTCCTTTTTTGTTTATTCTTGATATGCTGACCATTTTTCTGAAAAAATTCTGAAAAAATGTTTTATCACACTTTCTGGTATGAGCACAATCTATAATGGAGGAGATACACAGTGCAGAAGATCTGCATAAATGCTTGAAAACTCCATCCCTAACTCCAAATGAAAGCCTTGTTGCTAATAGAAGGTTTCCCAAATAAGCATCCTTTGGAAAGAAACATCACTACAGTTTTGGCTAGAAATGTCTGACTTGGAAGAGCAGTGGCAATGTCAGAGTTGTACTAAACATGGATGGAAAATGAACTGTTACTCTACAGATATGGTTCTCATGATCCATCTGTAATAATCCTTGTTCAGTTCCCTGATTTTCATGTTTGCTTGTTCTGTGCCAATAGCTCCAGGTGCATTTGTAAGAGCTTCCTATTTCACCTTCCCCTGGTTATGGGAGAGGAGGAGGAGGTGCTAACAGTGTCCACTGCCCATAGGTTAGAGCTCCAGTGGCAGCTGGGGTTGGAGTGCCAATGTGGCGCTCCTTGCTTCTTGAAAACCACCCACAACCTAAGAGCTTCCAGGGCAGCACAAAGGCTGCACTCTCTATTTATAGAGGTGAAGCTTGTGTTTGTAGGTATAGTCTTTTTCTATTGTGGCCAGACAGCTGATAGAAATGGACAGTGTAGAAAACCTGCTTGCTGAGAAGTATTTCTGGGAAGGGTTATGCCAGGAAATGCGGAGAAAACCTGTCAGAAAGCTGTCAGAAGAGATTTAAAAAATCTTTTCCTTAGGCTCTTGTCCTGGATAGTTATTTTATCTAAAAGAGAGATATGTGCTGCAGAAATGATGTGCCAATTTTCTAGATGTTATGAATAAGAAGTAGTGTTTTGATAGTGAAGACTGGAGGAGGACTCTGAAATGTGTTAGTTTTTTTAAACATTATCAGCCTGAAATTTAGAAAATAAAGTCAAATTTTTTGTATGCCACTACATAATGGTTTTGTTTTATGCTTTCTGACTTAATTGAGCAGAGTAGCATAACAAGACTATTTTTCCTCATCATATAAAATCCTTTTAAGTTCAGTAGTGATGACATGCTGTCAGAATGCTTTGTTTCCAGAAGAGAATAATCAGGCAACAACACAATGGCCTAAGTCTGATGTGAATCAAAATGGAATATTGCCTATATAGAAGAACTTGGCAGTAAAAATATAGTTTGTGCTGATTTTTAATGTTATTTCCATGAGAAAGTCCTTTATCAGGTGGAGAACTGTAGTGCACCAAATTTTTCGTTTGTTAGACAGAGGAGATTATTGCTTTTGGGGCCAATCTTTGAATAATTGCTCATTTACAGGTATCTAGAAATTGAGGGTTTGACTTTCTCATTTCCTTACATTGCACTGCAGTTGAGCTATAAGCTGGCTATACTCTCCTTTACAGTCTATATCTCTATTGCTGTTTAGCTGAACATTATTGAAAATAGGAGAACAATACAAAAAAATAATGGCTGGGATCAGGAATTCTTTATCATAATAACATTTTCATCGTTGCCCAGAATGTTTAATTAAGTCTGCAGGAGAAGTAGAGAAATTAAGAAATGAGCAAACACAAGAAAATCCTGGCAATTCAGATATTTTATTTGGTGCTTGCAAAATGGGAATGAATCAACATCGGTATGAAATATTCAGTCATTTGAATTGGCCAGATTTTTTTCCCATACTTAAATCCTTAACTACACCCTGGGTTCTGTTTGAAATACCAGTAAAACATTGATTTCCTGATGCAGAGGGAAGATTTACTGCTCAGGAGACATAATGAAATTAAGGTTTTTGACTTTTTCCAGTTTTGAGTCAGATTAGGCTGGATCCCAGATATCTAGGAATACTCTACCTATTCTTATGTGTGGTCTATACTCTACGTCATGAAAAGGGTTTATGTTTTGACTTGGTACAGATGAGTGTTCCTGAAACATGGTCACCTGTGACTGCATGGATGTTATTTCTGCTTGTAGTTCCTCACATCCCTAGGACCTGTCTCCAGAGGCGTTGCTGTTATGTTCTTTGGACTTGATGTGCTGTTAAGGAGCATCTAACCTTAGGCCCTTTGCAGCTTCCTTTAAATTATTTTTGCTCTGCTTGCAACTTTTAGTTGGGCCTTCTGCAAGTTTAAACCCAGACAACAACAATTTTTTTCTTATCTTTCTCTTAGAATTATCTCATGTTTTAGCTGTATTCCTGGTCTGTTTGGAATTTGGAATTACTTTCATTGAGCCCATGTGAAAGCTCATGAAGTTCAAGGCCAGGAGCAAGTTCCTGCACCTGGGTCAGAGCCATCCCTGGTATCAGTACAGACTGGGGGCTCCAAGGATTGAAAGCAGCCCCATGGAGAAGGACTTTGGGGTATTGATGTATGAAAAATTGATCATGACCTAATTTATTTTGTCCTAATATTTTTGATAAGGGAAGAAAATGTGCACTTGCAGCCCAGAAAGACAATTGTGGCTGGGGCTACATCAAAAGCAGTGTCCCACTAGGTCAAGGGAGGTTCTTCTTCTCCTCTATTCTGCTCTCATACAACCCCATGTGGAATACAGCATCCTTTTCTAAGGTCCCCAATGAAAAACAGTGATATATTAAAGCAGGTTATGACGAGGGTCAGGAAAATTATCAGGGCAGTGGAACACCTCTCCTATGAGGAAAGGCTTGAGAGAGTTGGGGTTGTTCAAGCCTGGAGAAGAAAGCTCTGGGGTGACCTTATTATGGCCCAGCAGTACTTAAAGGCACTTACAAGAGTGATGAGGAGAGAGGTTTTACTTGTGCCTGTAGTGATAGGACAAGGGGAAATGTTTTTAAAAAGAAGGGGAGGGTAGGTTTACATTGGAAGAAATTATTTACTATGGAAGTGGTGACACATTGGAACGATTTGACCAGAGAAGTTCATAGAATCATATGATAATAGAAATAATTGGGCTGGAAGGCAACCTTGAAGATCATCTGATTCTAACCCTCCTGGTCTGGGCAGGGACACCTTCAACTGGACAAGGTTGCTCAGAGCGTCATCAAACATGGCCTTGAATAACTCCCATGGGGCAACCTGTTCCATTGCCTCATCACCCTTCCAGTAAATAGTTTTTATCCTAATATAAAATCTAAACCTACTCTCTTTCATTTTGAGCTCATTCCTCCCTGTTCTGTCACTACATGCTCTTGTAAATAGCCTTGCCTAATCTTTCCTGTAAGTTCTCTTCAAGTACTGGAAGGCCACAATTAGGTCACCTGAAACCTTCTCTTTTCCAGGTTGAATAACCCATTTCTCTCAGCCTTTCCTCTCAGGAGAGGCGCTCCATCCCTCTGATTAACTTGGTGTCCCTCCTCTGGACTTACAGGTCCATGTCTTTCCTGTGCTGGGGACCCCAGAGCTGGATGCAGCACTGCAGGTGGGGTCTCACCAGAGGGGAGCAGAGCATTGGGGCAGAATCCCCTCCGTCCGCTGCTGCCCACGCTGCTCTGGATGCAGCCCAGGGTACATTTGGCTTTCTGGGCTGTGAGTGCACACTGCTGGGATGTGTCCAGCTTCTCGTCATCCATCACCCACAAGTCCTTGTCAACACTGCTGCTCTCGATCTGTTCATCCCCAGCCTGTGCTGATACCAAGGATTGCCCTGACCCAGCTGCAGCACCTTGCTCTTGGTCTTGTTAAACTGCATGAGATTCCCATGGGCCCACTTCTCCAGCCTGTCTAGGTCCCTCTGGATGGCATCTTGTCCTTCAGGTGTGTCAACAGTACCACTCAGCTTGGTGTCATCTGCTGACCTGCTAAGGGTGCACTCAATCCCTCTTTTAATGTCGTTAGTCAAGATCTCAAAGATATTAGGTTGTATTATATTATAATAAGATATTATTAAAGTTGCAGATGCCCCATCATTGAAAGTGTTCAAAGTCAGGTTTGGTGGGACCTTGAACAACCTGATCTAGTGAAGGATGTCCTTGCCAAGGGCAGGGTTGTGGGAACTGATAGTGGTCAAAGAGGAATTTTTAGGCTTCAGGCAGCAGTGAGAGCCTGTGGGAAACCAAGTCATGTAACTCTCCCACTCTGGCCTGAGAAATTGTAAGGATGAACCAAAACAGTCCTTGCAGATGTTGTCTTGGTCCTTGCACCTGCTGTTTTTCCAACTTGTTTACTTGCAAAGATGTTTACAAAGAGGTGTTGGCCTAAATGACCAATCATATTCAATTGTACCAAAATGCTGTATAAAAAGAATGTGTCTTTTAATAAACTTTTGCTATATGCCCTCCAAGAAGATTGGAGTTTTCTATCTTGTTATTTCAGCCGTCCCGAATATTATAACGATGCAGGACCTGATGATCTTTACAGGTTCCTTTCAACACAACTCATTCTCTCTCTGTTTTACCACAGCTTATTTGAACAGTTTTAGGATTATGTTCCAATTAGGGAATCAGCAGCCTCCTATGCTTATGATGAGTAGCTGTCGTGTCCTGTCGCATAGAATACAGTAGCCTTGAGACCTTCAAGGAGTTAGTTGAGTACAAATGGGTAGATACCATAAAAATATCAATTAAAAAGTTTTATTTTTGTTTAAGTTAAATTTGTATCAAGGGTGCTCTGACCTTCCATGATTTTTTTCTGAAGAAATTCAGGTTTCTAGGGTGCGTGTTCTCCTGGGAAGCAGATCTTAAGGTTATCTTAAGATAGCCTATGTTTTTGTCATTTCATCCTGCTGAACAGTATAGTACCTATCCTTGAATTTATCTCTGTAACTGTAATGTGGATGCAAATAAAATACCCATTTGCTGGTTCCTGTCCAGTTTTTGGAGTGTAATGTGTGTCTTTGGTGTATTTGCTTTGATTAATCTGGAAGATTTATTTTGTGTAAGTACGTGTGAAATAGCATTGCCTGTGTTTGGCCTTCTGCACCTACCGTCTCTCTGTTCAGTTCCATGGCCTCATTCAAGGTCCTTATGGATACTTGGTGGTCATTTGGCCCCTTGCAGATTGTATATACTTCTGGGTGCAGGTAAGATGTTGCTCTTCGTGGAAGCTGAGCTTATAATACATGCACTTTCATCCTCTGTTTGATAGCTCACAGTTTTTTCAGGCTTTTTCACTCAGTGTGTCACTCTCCAGTGACTCAGCACCTTGTCTCTGAGGAAGAGATGTTTGTGCTGCTCTTTCTTGCCATGTGAGAATAACTTCTAACTATTCTCCACCAATTCTCATGTCCATAATTAAACAGGTCTGAGTGACAAACACCCTGTTTGTACAAGCTCATAACTCTGCTATTGTATAAATGGCCACACAGCAGGCCATGGATTATAAACTTGAAGGCATTTTCATAAGCAGTGTTGCAGGCTGGAAGTGATTTCCAGGAAAAGGACTACACATACCTGAAAATGACATACAACACGCTTTGTTTTCAGTATTTTTTAAATTTACTGAAGTGGTTTCTTGTTCCTCAAGGAATCAATAGAATCTAAATACCTCACGTGCTTGTTTGTTTAACTGGTGATTAGTAAGAGTGAAAGAATAGACTTTCTGAGTCATCTTGTCCTGCCTTACGCGTTTGCTGGAGGGCACTGCACTGTGAGCCAACTTGCTGTTGGGAAGTCCTAGCACCCAAGGCAAAGGCAACAGCACAGCCTTTTATGGGGGCTGAGGGTCCCTTGGGCTTTTGTTTTGAATGCAAAACATTTTCATAAAGAAAATTAAATGAAGTACTATTCAGATTTGTCAAGTCTTGATGAGTGAAATTACTTAAAACTAAATTTTATAATGCATTTTGTAAGACACTTTAAATAATGTTTTAATCAGTTGATGTTTACACCCTTTGCCTTAATAGCACTCAGATGAAAAAGATCAATGATTATTTTATTCTGCAAAGACTATAAAAATTTAATGGTTCGCATAATAAGTATAACTCATAAAATCTACAGTTTAAATATGGATGGTTATTAACCTGTTTTTAAAAAGCTGCAATTAAAGTGAAAAAGAATTACTTTAAGCAATGATTTTATTACTGTAGTCTGAGGATGAAAAAAGTGATAAAATTCTAAAATCACTGTTATTTCTGTTGATGAGACAGACATTTGGAAGGATTTAAAGTAAGGCATGTATTTTTTCCAACCTTAGGTACACTTGTGTTTCTAATATAGATAAATAACTATTTGCAGATTTTTAAATTTTTTTTTAACAACCTACAATTTGTTCTTAGGAGTTTCAAAGATATCTGAAAAAAAGCGTGAGTTTACATGACAGGTAATTTCACACAGAGTAAATGCATTCCTAAGCACAGTTACTTCATTAATTGTTTATTCATAGCATGTAGTAACAGTGTTTCTACTACTCAAGAATGTGCCTTAAAACATATGCACGCTTTTATTCTTTATGATAATGGAAAATTAGGGACTCTTTTCTACTCTTCTTACAGTAGTTTGGGCTGGTAAATGGCACATGCTGAAGAACTCATTTATCTGGAGTCTTTGCATGTTGCACTCTCTGATGAAATAATTCTCTAGTGTGCATGTCCTGTCTAATTTATTTTATCCTAATATTTTTTGATAAGGGAAGGAAATCCCCAAGGGTCCTGTGTTGGACTTGTACATTGAAATTGGATATAGAATTCCAGATTCTCATGCAACTACTGTTTTTTCTGGCATCTTTCCTTTTGGCTCTAGTGAAAGCTTAAAGTTATCCTATGTTAATATTCATATAGATTAAATTAGTAATCAAAACAAATCATTAAAGAATAGTACAGAACCTTGTATTTCCCAGGAAATCAGTGTTTCTCTTTTAAATGTATTGGTTTATATAAAACAGATGAGTATCAAATTCTTACTGTTTCGGAGAATACAAATAAGAGTGTTTCTAGCAAATGTTATATTTTTTCCAGAATTAAATTGTGATTTCACAAGTAAAAATTTCACATGACACATTACATTTACACATTTTTAATAAGAAAGTATAAGAAAAAATTTGAATAGACTGTGTAGCTTCCATACATAATAAAAACAATTATTTTTAGAACAAAATGCAAAAGATGTCTTAATGACTCACAACAGAAGACTAAAGAGTCTACAAGTGAAGGAAAATGACAGATAAAAGAATAAATTTGTATAGGAAAGAGATGTTCTTAATTACAGTTAGAGATGGTGCAAAACATGCTGCAAAGCTGTCTGGGAGAATTTTCTTTCAGGAATTTGCTACTGTGAAACCACCAGGATGTTTGAATGTCAGAAAGACCAATTCTAATGAATGGAGACCATGGAAAGAATTCCTGGAGTTGAACATAATAGGCCTGTGAAAGGAACACTTTAAGAAAATTTTAGGGGAGCGGTATTTATTTACTTCTTGAACATTTGCCAAGAGAATAGGAAAGGTCTAAATCTGCAGCCTTTACTTCTTTTATTTGGGTCCAGTTTTCATTAAACTTATCTGTAGTCCACCATGTCCATGCTTTGTTAAAAATTAAAATGCTAGGACCAAGCCAAGCATTACCTGTGCCTGCTCTGACAAGTTACAGAAAACCAGAAGAGCTGAGAACACAAGTAGCACTGCTTGCCAGACTGTGCCTTCAGTGAGGTGTATTTTAGGAAGTTCTTGAGCCAAATATGTTGTCTTGGCATGTGCTAGCCCCCCATGAGGTAACATACTTAACTGGATGGAATCAGCAGGAGAGTTTGTATATTTTAACTACTAATGTGGTAATTTGAGTTTTCTCATTCCCTTCCCCAGACAGAGCCTAATATATCCAAGCAGAAAGATACACTGGAAAATATACTTGGGTAACCTAAGTAGTAGGAAGAGATGAGAACATTTGAACTCTCCTTTGCTATAAACAGTAGAAGTCCAAGTACTATTTTTAAGGTGCTATGCTCATGGGAGCTGGAAGTGGATGAAGAAAAAAATGTGCATCACCTTACTCATATTTTGTGTTTTTAATGGACTGATTAGCTAATGGATCAACCCATTACATTATTGGTGTTGCTAGGACTCAGATGACCAAGATAAATCACAGGGATGATGCCTGAGTTAATTATAGCAGTGCCCTCTCAAACGGCACTATCAGCTCTGGGAAGCAGCAAAAGCTATTGTTGGCCTTAGGAAGTAACATGAGAGAGTAGTGCCTGGGAGAGGAGAGGCAGGGAGGAGACTGCCACTTCCAAAGGATTGGAAAATACTGGCTCTGTGGTGCTTGGCAAGGAAGAGAGGTGTGAAGACAAGCAGAAGCTTTTCAAGAAAGGAGAAATATCTCAGAACAGGTATTTGAAAGATGCATTTGCTTAACACGCACACACTCCCATAAAACTAATGGTGGAAACCCCACAAAGTGAGTTAAAATGCCCAGTTTCCACTTGAAGAGACCTTCTGTCCTTGTTCCTGGCAGGAACAGGTCCTTTCCTTTTTACTTACAAGTTTTCCTAGGAATTTATTATCTCCTGAAAGTTTTTGAGGCAAGTTCGTTATCTCTAAATCTCTATTTTTGTTTCTAGGGAAGCTATTTCAAACCTAATTATGTTTTTCTTCTAAATTTGAATGAAAAGAGAGAAATTACCTTGGTACTTACCGAAAATATGTCTCAGACTGAACTATAAACAAGGACATAATTAGAAAGAGTCTATGTGTCTGAAATCAGAGAAAATCCTTCTTTAAGAACCCCTAGATACTCTAAAATGTCAGAGCAGCACAGCTGTTCACTCTCTGTTCTTGAGTAAGGATTCCCTGATAAAGGGGTATTTTTCATCAATTTCTGTGCATAGAGAGGATAGCATATATTTTGGGTCTGAACTGCCTTTATTTTCCATTAAATAAAATAATAAATAAAGGTGAAGTGTACTTTAGAAAGTGCTGGGTATTCAAGTCTCCTATTTAATGTCATAAAAACAATATCTCCTATTCTCTTCAAACTGGCTCTTTCTAGAACTTGGAGAAATGTCTGTTTCAGATTACACTGAATTGCACAAAAACTGTGGGTCTGAAGATTAGTTTGTGTTTTCTTTCATTTGGTAGAACCCCAACATTCCCCATTCAGTTGATTGGGAAAAGTTTTATTTCATTTAGAATGATCTCCTCTAGCTGTTTCTGCTGCAACATATTAAAAAGATCTTCTATTTTATTTTTTTTTAGAAGCTACAGTAATATGGCACCTACATTGATGCAGTCCCTGAGGGAAAAGGGTTCTCTCTGTTAGACTCTAAATTTAGAGTCCTTTGAACAGCTCAGGTGAAAGTACAAAAAACCAAAATTCTGTGGTTAATGGCATTTGTATTAATAGAAGCAAATAATAAACTTTTAATATAGACAATCAAGGAATTGTGAATTTTGGTAAAATTAAAACTTTCTTGTCTTTTAGTTCAATGAGAAAAAAGCAGAACATAACCAGCTCAGTACTCAAAAACTCAGAACATGCAATGTATAAAATGTGTTAGGATTCTTATCCTAACATACTCATTTGGTTATTTGATTAATATCTCTGCCTAATACTAGTTTGACACCCAGTAAAACACTCCCAATAAATATTTTATTTATGTTTATTAAAAGACCATTTCTGCAGACTGAAATGCAGGAGGAGAAAGGTTGTGAAGACCAACTTCGAGTTCAGTAGCTAAACGTCTAAAACATTTGTTAAGTTCTTCAGTAAGACACAAGATTAATCAGTAGAGCAACTTAATACTGCAATAATGTATTATTTTGTCTGTAGCTTCATTTAAATAGGAGGAGGATTAACCATCATCTGCTTTGGTCTTTAGCTGTCATTGACAACATTTAAGTCTTTAACCTACGCAGGGTTTTAAGATGATTATATAATCAGCAGATTTTTAGAGGGCTACAGCTGGTGATAAGCGTGCATTATTTCAGGCTTCCGAGCTATGCTAAGGACTTCTTGTCTTGCTAGGCTTTTGTCATGTAATAGTATAAAAAAATCTTTGGTTTCCGTTAGTTGTTCCTGGTCATTCAAAGCACAGAATGAGGGAGAAATACCAAGTCTTAGACAAAGTTTTGTTAAGAACAATCTGGCTGATAGGGACGCTTCTTAAAGGGACTGGCCATTTGATTGAATAAAACTTGCCGATCTTACAGATAGCAGCAGTCAGCTGGTTTTTGAATTTGAAGAAATTCTCTATGGTAACAGGACCTTGTGGGGACTTATTGTGAGCTTGGGAATTAATTTGAATGTTGTTTCTAGCCTGCTTCAAGTCTAGATGATAAGATAGCCACACATTGTTTATCTTTCTTCTCCTCATGTTTTCTGAGCCTGAAGTAGCCTCTTTGATGTATTCCTTCCTCAAACCAGCAATACTGAAACATGTAGAACAAAAGAAAATCTGTTTGAGTTAATCTAATGAGTTTCAACCTAAAGGTTCGAGTTGACACTATAGTCTTTTAAAACACATCCTTAGGCTTTGTTTTATTTAATCTCATTTATCAGTCATTAATTTTGCACAAAAGATGTCAACCCTGAGTAACTTAAATTTGGCTTTACATCTTTTATCTTACAATGTAATTACTACCAGTCCTTGTTTTACAGATTACTGAGAAGGTCTGTGACTATTGGCCATTTGCTTACTTTTCAGCTGATTCCCTCATCTGGAGCAAGTCCAGAAAGTGTCTGCACTCTTTGGTGTGAACAACCTAAGCAGGCTGGCAGAGATCAGTGACTTCAGCAAAATGCTTCTTGACTAGTTCTGCAGGTTGTTCATCCCCATTAGCTAATGACAATTCCTAGGGCCTGGTTAAGCTTTTTCTTACTTTAGGAAAGCAATTTCTACTTTTTAGTGCTCTGATTTACTTTCCATTTCTCTAACAGGGAGTGATAGTGCATTCGTGCCCTTAAGGCTCTGTTTTCATGCTCTGGTTGTGTTTTGGAAACAAGGCAAATATTCACAGAAGGCTTGGAAAACAAAATGTGCCTGAAGAGTCTGAAAAGTGATAAAGGTTTATAGATATCTATCATATAAAAGTTTTTATGCTTCTATCCTATGTGGATATGAGTTACTACTCCCTTACCTTTTCCCCCTAAATGCTACAAAATGTTTATCAGGTCTTCAGGGTTTGACAGTGGTGACTGCTTGATAGCATCACCTAATTCTTGTTTTCATGTGAACATCTATCACAGCTATGCTTAAGGCAAAATTAATGCCCTAATGCCTAAAGCCATTTTTTTCATTGCTCTATCCAGATTTAAAAAAAAAAATAAAATTAGAGGTAAATCCTATTTTTGTTCTTTAATCTGTTGTTACACAGCCCCACAGGTCCATCTCTGGATAAACACATGAAAATAATGCACTAAAGCAAGGATTTTTAGGTTTATAAGAAGTTTTTGTGGGGTTGATTTACTAAAGAAATCTACAGGTCTTTCTAGTGATATTGAATTGTTCTCCTTCCCTACAGTTTTTCCCTCTATTACAATGTTTTCCCTGGAAGTATATGGTTCTAACTACTGAGATTTTCTTGACCTGGTTTTCAAATCTCTCTTCTATTACAGTCTTTGCCTGCTGGCTCCTCCTTAGACAAATGGTTAAATGAATTATTTTGAATAAATTCAGATTTGGCCTTCTAATCAATATTAAAGAACTGAATTAAACAAAGAAGCAAATTAGTATAATTGATCTATGAAGACAAATGGCTTAATCCAATTGTGTATTAGACCTCAAATGCATAATCATGTAATGATTTAAAAAGGAAGGTGGTAGAGGTCAATAAACTTAATGGTAGAAAGAGCAAACAATTAGACTGCCATAGGCTTGTCTGGCATTTGCTTGGAAAAAACAGAGATATAGTTTTGGTTCAGAGTGAAAAAATAATGCTGAAATAAATTAACAATATTTTCTTTACTTTCAGCTAGAAATTTTCTGTTATTGAATGAAATTATTTGTCAAAATTATAATGCCACTTAAAAGATTAGTGCTGCAAATAAGTATATTTAACCATTGTAGTAAGGTTTGAGATACTTAACTTGAGACCATTCCAGTATAAAGACAAAAAAAATTTCTGGCTTAGTTCTTTCATCTCTACATACTTGACAGTTCAAGTAGGTGTCAAAGTATGCTTCTAAACCCCTAGCATAGTAGGATATAAACAAATCATTCTGTGACCTTTCAGAAATTTAAGTTAGAGTGAATGAGGCATATCTGACAGAAATTGATGCCTAAAAGCAAAGTGTCCAATCTGAATCAACCATTCAGCTCTTTCCAGAGTAATGCAGAAAGATGGGTAGCCACAGAAACCAACTTACCCCATCTGAGATGGGTTAGGGATGGCATTAATCATTAGTGGAGACACTTATCTTCAATAAATTCTATACCAACTGTGCTGTCTTAAAATGCTAAACTTGAAGGAGCCAGTTGACATGGGAAATTCTGGTTATAACTTAGGAAAAATTTTTTTCACATTAGGCAGGGTCAAGTACCATAGTGGTTTTCCTCTGTGGACTCTCCATCCCAGAAGACACTCAAAACTTCACTGGCCAAAACCCTGTGTGAGGGCCTGGACAATGCTGCTGGTTAGCACTGCTTTGAGAACAAAGGAGGTGGAACAGATGACATCCAGAAATGTTTTCTCGAACTAAACCTCTTGAGAATTCTAAAGGCCTTACAGCAAAGCAGAGAGTAAGACTATTGTGTTTACAGGAGATAAGGAACCATGAAAGGGAGGTGACGAAGAAACAAAGCCAGAAGGATTTTGTCCAGCCTGAAATGCTGCTGAATACTGTGGCTAAAGCAATGCAAGGTTGATAGGGAGAAATAATATTTTGTGTTAGAACAACAAGCTTCAAGTGCCCCCCTCTCCTTTCCCCCTCCTTCACCTTTTCATTCCCTCTTCCCCCCCTGCCCCCTTCAACATTCAGCTGTGGCTGGAACACAGGGATCAAACAGAAAGAGTAAAGGATGAGATTAGAATTAATGAAGGTTTGTGAAAAGTTTCTTGTAATGTTCTAAGATGGATCTTTGTTCAAGACATGCTTTTCCTAAGTTTGTAATTATTGCATTATTGCTATTTTACTTCAGAGAGCTAAAATCTGATTTCCAGTGCTCATAGTCTTGGTTCATCTCTGGCTAAAATTTTATAAACAAATGTAGGAGGATGGAGAGTAGGAGTCAAAAAAGATATCAAACTTATGGGTTTAACTGCCTCCTATCCAAAGGATGACTCTCAAGTAAAGTTACGAATCTTAGGACTGAGATCTAGGAACACTGACTAAATTCTGTCCAAACTTGGATGTGAGTGACTTAATTTAAAACCTGTTGGTGCCTCTGTATGGTGCTAGAAAAGGAGAAGCAATAAAGTAGGGATGAAAATTTGTGATTTGTATTAAGCTGTGACATCATTCCCTGCTGGATATTTACAAATTGTTTTTTCATCAAGAAAAGACTGCTTCTTAGTAATTGAAGTTACATTTCAGCATCAAATTAAGGAATAGTTATTTCTAAGGGTTTGGTGCCGTGAAAGCAAAAGAAATTAATACTGCCTATATACAGTATTTTAACATCCACACAGTTGCTTGAGCAGAATGTGTGCTGGTTGAATGCTTCAATTAGACAGTGAGATGTTCAGTTTGGAGAATTCACACTGTGAGGGAGAAGCTCACAATTAGAGCTTAGAGTTTAGTCTGCATTCTGCTTGCCAAAACATCTGACGCAAAATGATGTCTTCTTTTGACATTGCGTGAAATTGAATTCCTTTGATTAACTTATTTTCCTGCAGTTAATTAACATTACTGTTAAAATTCTGGGGGTTTGTCTTTTATGTATTGGTATGGGTGTGCATTCGTGTTATTTTCCTTCATAATAAAACTGAGTTGTGTTGTCCTAACCGCTGATAGAATATTCCCTTCTGACGCTGTTACTGTTCATTGCAAAGGGCTGCCGTGTCTGTAATGTGCCGACCCTATCAGTCCTCTTAGCATCCAGCAACGGGCTGTTTAAAAACTAATGCACAGGGGTAAGGAGTATCCACTGCAGTGGGTAATGCAAATATCCTCCTCTTTTAGATATCCATCCACATAGAAAATTTAAGTTTATCACGGTGTGAGTTTGGCATGGCTGTATAAATTCAAGCAACAAATTTTGTGCTCTCTTTCTGTAGACTTGCAGTCAAGAAATTTACTTTTCTTTTTATTGCTAAGTACAATGGCAGAAATATCCAAGGACTCTAGGACAATCCATTCTTGTAATATATTTTTCTGCAAAGAGATGGGGATAAACCTCTCCATGCTGGTCTGCAAAACTTCTTGCTAGTTGTTCTAGTTTCTGAACTTCTCAGTCTTGAATGCTTGTATACTTCAGTACCCTGTGTACCTCATTTTCTCTTTGATGGCTTAATTGAGGTGGAAGGACATTGGCATTTACTTCATGTCCTACAGCAGATAAGTGTTTGAACAGGAGTTTGACCTGAATTCCTCTAGACTGTGTGGTGTCTGCTTACTGCAAGCACTTTTCTGCAGTGGGACGAGGTAGCTGCCATTTTCTCTCAAACGCAAAAGACCATGAGGTGAAGTGGACATCCCAAAATGGGTCATTGTCAGTCCTTCAAATGTAGCACCCATTATTTTAAGGTGATGTAAATCAATTGTATCCACTGCTCAGATGTCAAATATTCTTACATAGTCTGGAAATGACCTAAAGGTTTAGATACACAAGCTATGTATTTCCTAGTAATTTTTAAGTGTATTCTGTTATATTCTGTTTCATGTACTTTTAGTTTTAAAAGGTTAGCAGAATCTGTTTACAAATAGTTTATTTTTGAGTACCTGTCGTCAAAAGACAAATGGGGTATGGTATTATATTAACTGTACATATTTTTACTATGCAGTGGTTAAAATGTTACAGGTGTGTATGTGTGTCCATTATAACTTCCTAGTATTGCTGCAGCCTCAAATAGAAGTCATACATCTTTTCAGGAACAAGGATTTGTTCAATGCTGTTAATGGCTGTGCCAAATAAAGACAATTAAAGGAAAACAATGAAATTAATCAAACTATTTTTGGCTGAATAAATAGTAAATTGACAGCAAATAAATTCTATAGGAACTAGTTCACACTTCTCAATCCAGAATATTACTGGAGTTTAAGTTTAGGATGTCATAATTAGCCACTTTCTTGCTGGGCCCCAAATTAAATTATTTTGGTAGAACACATTACAAGAAAATTCTTTCATTGAGAAAGAATTAGTATAGAAATTATGATGTAGGTATTTTAAGTGTATATTCTGAAGTGAGACTTGCAGCAAACTGTGTTTTGCATTTCAGTTACCATTATGCATTTGATTTAGCATGCTAGTCCTTGAAGCAAGTATCATCTGCTTTGTGGCATGAAATGGCTAAATACATCTAGTGTTCTTAGAGGACATGAGTTGGGACATAAAGCTATCAGACCAAAAAGTTTTGATGGCATCTTCTTCTTTACTCAAATGTATTGTCCAGGAGCTCATGTGGAATGAATTTTGATCTAGTATTAGTGTAGCTTGATTTATTTTATATCTGCTTTGCTTTTCTATTAAAAAAGAGTCCCTTGGTCTGTATTGAAATAAAAGCAGCCATTTCTGGATGACAGAACAGCATGGGAATTATGTAATCACTGAGTTTCCTCCCCCCTCAATCAGGTCACCTAAGTGAGAAAGGATGGAGTAATGCGTATCTCTTAAATTTTTCATTAGGAGTAAACTAGACAAGGTGATTGTGATAAAAGCCTGTTTGGAAAAGGAGCACATTGCAAGGAACTGTATAGAGAACAGTAGACAGAAGAGTGAAGGAGCAGGCAGCTCTGACCATAAGACAATTTTTCGTCTTCCTCCAAGAACATTAAAATAAAATCTTGAGAGTTTTCTGTCAATCTGCGCATTTGTTGCATTTGTGCATATGAAGTACTGTACCTCGGAGCTACTGGTTTTCTGTGTTTTTGTGTGGTAGCCAAGAAGCTCTAGTATTATGCCTTCGTCCTTCTGAATCTCACATCAGAATGCCCATTTTCCTTCTTACTAACTTGATTAATATGTTGTCATATGGCACCCTTCAGTTCCTCATCTTCAAAATGAGTTCCTTGTCTACAAGGTCTTCGTCCAAACTCCACTTCATCAGTACCAATGATGTGACAGTGCCACTGTCCTACCCTCTATGTAATTAAAACTCTGTGTCTAGGAGGAACAAGCTCAGAACGTGCACAGCCTCGTGAATTCTGGCTGATTTTGGTATCAATTGACAAACAGAAGGAAGAGAGATATACTAGATATTCGAATTATTACACATGGTGAGTCCAAAGGGGTAGGGAGAATTCCGCATCTCTCAAAATGGAATTGTGTGTTTGTACTCACCCTGGGATCTCTTCGGTCATATTTTTCCTGTAAATCTATGAGCTAAAGTGCTACCTGCTGCTGAGGAATAGAAAGTCTTACTTCAATGTTTATAGGAACGATTTGTCTCCCACAGTAGCAGAAGTGGACTTCTGTCATTCAACAGTGTAAACACTGGATGGCAAAAAAGAGCAACTGTCAGCAGAAAGTGTGACTAAAACAGATTTAAGCACAGGATACAGTATGTTGATGCCACTTCTGTCCAAGTAACTCTTCAGTGATATAGGAGAATTGGAAAATTGTTTGATCTGTTGTCACTTAAACATGGTTATGAACTCTTCCCAGTTTATGAAAAATGCTTAAGAAAAAAAAAAAAAAAGGAATAAGAAGACAAAAAGGCACAACCAGAAATCCATCACAGATGCTTTGGAACAGGAAATTTTATAAAAGGCTGTGGAGAAGCAATGTTATTTTGTATGAATATTATATTTAAGATTACCTGCTTGGTATTATTCTGGCTGCTCAATAATGAAATCAAATGAGGCTTCAGGGGAGGAATAGGTATTGAAGAAAACAATGAAGGATATACACTTTATCTCTAGAAAGTATATTGAGGCCCCTGACAGAAAAAATGATGAGCTTGTCACCAGAAAATATTGATGTTCCTGTTGCCATCTCAGTTAACAAGCTTGTCTTGTTAGAGAGCAGAGTCCAAGAGCAAAAAAAATATTTAAGACATTAAAAAGTCCTGCTTAGAGAGAAAAGGTAAGGGAACAGGGAACAAATACTTTGACACATTGTCGGGGAAAGTTTAGGAGGAAAAGTGTAGGAGGAAAACTTTTCTCTCCTGGCCCAGTGACCTGGTTTCAGCTGTGACAGAGCTAATTTTCTTCCTCATAGTACAGTGCTGTATTTTGGATTTAGAATAAGAAAAATGTTGATGACGCACCAATGCTTTGGTTGTTGCAGAGCAGTGCTGACACTAAGTCAGAGATTTTTCAGTTTCTCACATCATTGTGTTTACAAGGAGGCTGGGGATGCATGAGAAGTCATTTAGGGGACACAGCTGGGACAGCTGACCCAGGTGGCTGAAAGGATATTCCATACCATATGGCATCATGCTGAACAACAAAACTGGGAGGAGTTATCTGGGGTATGATAAGCTCGCTTCTTGGGGGCAGGCTGTTCTTCAGTCAGCTGGTGGTGAGCAGATGAATTGTGTATCATTAATTCTGTGTATTCTTTTACCTTTATTATTAATTTGTCTTCCTTTTCTGTCCTATTACTTATCTCTGCCCCTCTGTTTTATCTTTTTTTTTTTGTTCTTTCTCCCACCTGGGGGAAAGTGAGAAAAGAGCTGGGTGGTGTTTAGCTGCCTACCAGGCTGTACCTGGGCTTAGATGCTGCTTCCAAATAGGTAACTGAATTCTCTAAGAAGCACCAAGGTAAACCTAAAAGTCAAATCTGCAGAGCTTGGGTAGACTGAATGGTTCTCTTTACTTGTGTGAACCTTTTGGCAAAAGACTTCCCTTTACAGTTGGGGAACTGTTTGAGGCCTCTTACCAGCTTCTGTCATGGGCACCTGGAAGGACTTTCACGAGCTGGTCAGTACCCATAGGTGTAGTGTAACAGCAATGGCAGCAGTCATATTCAGTTTGTTTATTTGAGTCATTGGCATCCACCTAGAGAAAAGTGAAGACCAAGGTGCTTGTCACCTCAGCAGTGCATTTGTGAGTAATTTTAACTGTCCCCAAGGAACATATATTGTGGAAATAATTTTTTTAGACTGCTTTTCGAAGAGGCAAACTTAAATAAGAACATGCATAGCATGGCCGCTTCCCTGGTTTGTTAGTGACTAAGGCAGAGCTCAGTACAAGAATAAGTAGTAGATGCATAAACAGTAGGTCTGAGATGAAACTTCTTTTATGTCTTGAGGAATTTTATCCTTTACAGGACTTTTTTTGGGCTTATTGACTATAAAGAGTTCTTTCACCTATCCATTCCAGTGCTTAGCTTCTACTATCTTGAGCTACCATCCTAACATAATAAAATTACTTAATTTAGCAGATTCATTACTGAATTATGAAATGAGAATTTTTTCACTCCTGCAATTACATCTATGTTTCTCTACCATAATACAATTAACTTTTTTCATTTATTTTAACAAATGCAGATTAGCTGTAAAACATCAGTCCTCCACCATATGTAATGCAAAGTGATAATGCCTTACTTAATTACTTAAGGTTATTATGTTTAAAAATTAGATGTTCATAACAACATTTGTAGGACTGTGAAACTTTTGGAAGTGCAATAATCTGATTGTTTCACATTGGTTGAAACATTGTGGCAACAATGTGGCAACAAGCACATCATGTATGAAAGAGTGTATGATGAAGACTCTATCTTATCCACTAGCTAAAATCTTGCTTTTCCCACTGAATGTATTGCAGAAGGAGCCTCACTTTGTCCAGCTCTTGGTAGAGTTCTCTCAAAGACAGCATTCAGATAAAGCACCAAAGGATAGGATGTTAAATTGCTGAAGATCCAGTACGGACTTTAGGCCTTAAGTCTTCAAAGTATTTAAGCATGAATTTGCACATCAAAGGTATGCACAATGACCTGCTACCCAGCAGCTTCTGGTGAATTAGCACATTTCATTATAGATGACTAAAAGACAGAACTTCACTGTCAGAACAGTCAGTCCAGCTCTATTGTTAACATAATATTCACTATTAAAAGCAAATAACTAAAGAGATTGAACCATATTATCATGTAATTGTCTTACTTACCTTCCTTTTGCATTACAAAAATATTTGTCTTTGACATGGTGTTTGAAGATACTTTTACATGATGTTTCCATTTGCTTTGATTTTAGGTCAATAAATACTCCCATAGAAAAGAGCTTCATTTCCTTTCTATAAAGTTCAGAGCAAAAGCATATCATTTGATATGTTAATAAATTCCTGAACAAAGAGGTTACAGTGGGGAAGCCTGCCAAAACCTTCAGTATAGAAGCACCACTAGACCCTGCAATAACATGCCTAATGCACTAGCATAGAGAGCACCAGAGAAAAGCTTTTAACTGTGTGGTCATGGCTTGTTTTGTGGTTTTGGTTTTTCTTAATCTGAATATGCTTTGTAATCAAAACCATTAAAATAATTTTTTGAAAAGCATTGATTTGAATAGACATTATATGTTGTATTTTTAGTTATATTGCAAATGTGCCAGGCTGTATAATGAAAATATTGGACACCTACTTTATCATTTACTGCAATGCAGTCAGATCCATCCTGATGAGATTTATCTATTATCTCGTTCAATTCCCTCAGAAAAAAAATGAAATTATGTATTTCTCTTTGTGCTCTTGAAGCAGCAAATTCACTAGGTCTGTTGTATTAATGTACTGGGTTTATAGACTTTTCCTTCTTTTCTCTGTAAGTTTATTGACTTCTGTGAATCAGTATTTTATTTTAACAAACTTCTATTGCCCTTCTACCTAAAATTCTACAGTCCAGACAGGCAATTCTGTATTTTGGAGGGGGTCATAGTAGACAAAGGGAGGAGAGGGTATGTACAAGACAGAGCATGCTAGAATGCTTAGCACTTTTTCCTATATCACTAGAATGGAATTCTTACCAGTGTTCAACATATTTTTGGTAGCAGTATAATTATTATAATTCTCAAGAATTCAGGTTTTTTCTTCCCCATGTGATAAATTGCACTGAGTATTTGTGAATTAATTAAATTCCTATCTGATAGTTATCTACAGTATGTTCAAAGTAGATGTTCGTGTAAGTTCTGAAGTTAGGATATTTTTTATCACTGGCATCTTACTGACTAAGTTATAATAAAATGCAAATATCCTAAGTGTTGCTTTACAGCTTCAGTTTGAAGGCAGTAAATTGTGGTTATTGTGAATTGTCATGTTGGTATTGTAAACTCAAGCTTCATCGTGATTTGCATAGGAAATAAATATGAAACTGAAGGTATGCCATTATTACATAATGAATCTCACTTATATAAATACCAGTAATATTATTTTTGCCATTTTTGGCAGTAATATAGCTTGTTGTAGTTATATACCGTTTTTGGACAGGGTCTTGGAAGATTAAAACCAGCCTAATTTGATGATGTTTACTTGGAATAATACTGTTACCAGGGATTTGAAGGATTAACTCTAAGCTGGATTTTTGTAAGTATAAATTCAGAATGATTAACGTGTTTGTTGTTATCCTGTAAGTAAGCCTAAATATCTTGATATTCCTTTAAAACCACTAACTACTGCTGCCTTTAGTGTGGGGAACACCTTTCAGATGCAACAGTCACCATTAGATTTTGATTTTGATTCTGCCACGCATTTCCTGTTCCTAGGCGCACTTTTGCAGGTGGGGGGATGAGTGCTTCGAGGGGTTTGGCTGTTTTTCTGTTGGTATGTTTTGGTGGTTTTAATTTTTTTTTGTTGTTTTAAAAAAAGAGGAGGCATATAATAACCTCTGGAGACTTTAGTGTTCACTGTAAGATTTATTCTCTACTATTAGTTTCCGGTATGTAAAATGATGGTGCATAGGTTCATAGGCAAGAAGATAAGGTGGATTTCAAAAGGGACCCTAAAGAGTTATGCAGTGCTTTTTTGTGTCATGAAGTCAGGAATACAAGGGAGCTACAATAAGATTGTGGTAAAGGTTTTACAAGAACACTTTTAAAACTAATGCAAGTACTGAATGCATAAAATCAGTAATCAAGCTGGGAGCAGCAAATGTGCTACATTATCTACAAAGATAACGCACAGTGCTCATTTTTTTAGTAGCTAATTTAGCTATCAAGCTTTTATAGCTGCTTCTTCTCAGTCCTTACATTATTAGCTAAAGTTGAGATTTCTCACAAAAGTTCATCTTGGCAGTAATAATTTGCTATAATATAAAATAAATGACTTAACATAAAAGATTTTACTGATTGCAGTGCCAGTTGGCACTTTCTTGTTCTCTCTTGAAATGAGCACAACACATTGTCTATTACAGCTGCACAGCTACCCTGTGACCACTCTGTGTAGCAAGTTTTAACATTATTGCATTTGTATGTATTTTTCGCCTATAAATTATTCTTTGCAGAAGAATGTTAATTAGTAACTGATAGATATAAAAATTGCCAGAGACAGCCCATTAATTCCATTTACCTTAATGGCACTTAGATCATAGCTTGCAGTACAGCTGTATTCAGACTGGATTATAAATGTAATTTTTTGCATCATTAACTACCCTGATTAATCTTAGACAGCAAAAGCATAATTATAGAAACACAGAACTCACAATGTGCCAGTTTAAAGTTGCAGCTTTGCTCTTTTATATTTACATCAGTGTAAACAACATAGGTTTTGAAAATTTAGACTGAAATAGTTTTTCTCTGTTTATTAATAATTAACTTGTGCCTTGTACTAGTAATTTCTCATTTCAGGTTTTACTTGGGAGTTCTTAGGTTTTATTTTGTTTGTGGTTTGTTGAGATTTTTTTTTAAATGCCTTTTGTAACATATTTTGCTTTTGACTGGTGCAATTACTGGATATTTGCATAGTAATTGACCACCATCACCCAGGTGTTCATTCTGATCAAAGCATATTAAGGAAAGCACATGTGTTTTCTGTCTGGTTTCTGTGGAGGCCAGAAAATGTCGTTCTGATTTTCACGTTAAAGTCACTGGGCCAAACAAAAGTACAAATTCAGTACTAGTCTCAGACAGAAGCAGATTTGATGAGTTGCTGGTTTTGCAGGCAGCAGGCAGGAAATAGCACAATCTACTTGAATCCAGCTCTAATGTTAACCATTGGGAAACCTGACCAGCCTGGTGTCATAAAAGCTTTTGCCATGTTTTTGACTTGTTTATTTTTGGATTTGATCAGCAAAAGGAGATGAAACCCTGTGTTAAGTGTGTGCCTTTGGTGTAATATTGTCTTATCTATATAAAACTAATGTGGCAAATCTCCACCCTGATAAGTGCATAATGCTACTTATGTTGTTAAGCCTCTAGTTGCAGTTAATAATGAGAAAGGCAAGAACTGACAGAAAATTTGCACTGGTAATGCCATTTCAATAATCATAAATCTGAAAGGAAAACTAAAAGCAGTTCCTTGTATGACAGTTGTTCAGAAATAGCATTTGTAAACATGATGATTCTCAAGAACATGCTGGAGTTTTCAGAATCAGATGACACTGCTGCATGCGGCAAATGTGCTGTGTGTCTCCTCACGTGGAATGTGAACTCAAGATTTTGTAAAGGGGGAAAGAAGAAAAAAACCTTTTCAATCATTAATTCAAATGGGTGATTGCAGTTATGCCTTTTATAATAGCATGGATTTCATGTGTGTGGAAGGAAAAACAAGTCCGTTTCAATATAACAACATTTTGTTTTAGTTCTGTATTTGTGTCTCCTGCTTTCAGCTTCTTTCAAGCTCTAGGCACAGCCACTGCAGAGGCAATCTGCTATGCAAATTACAAGGAGATAACAAAAAGCAGAGTTTCCTCAGTAGTGCCCAAAAAGGCAGCAGAACTTTTTAAGAAGACACAGAAGAGGAAGGGTTGGAGCACTGTAGTTTGCAGCTGCTTCTGAAGTACTTTTTTTAGTTATCCTAGCCCATAGCAGAACTGTTTGTGCTTACAGCTGTTCCTGAGAGCTGCTGGGGTAACAAGAAACCTTGGTTCTTTGAAACAAGAACCAAGAACCAAGATGTGGTGAGGGTTGACCAAGAATGCTGCTCTGGGCTAGCAAGAAGGAGTTGGTGGAAGAAGTGATGGCTTCAACTCTGCATTCAGGCAGAGACCTCCACAGTGACCTTGAACCATTACTTACTCTCAGTTTCTTTGTGTAAGATGAGAATAATATTTCCTGGCCTCTTAAAAGTGTCACAAAGATCCTGATCATTAATGATTAATCCTGGTCCAGGAATGTGTGCAGTGTGTGTTAGGATGTAATCATAACTGTCAAAGCTGAGATCCAAGGTCAAGCCTTGGTTTGCACTTGTTCCATCAGAGTGTCAAGATAAGCAGGAATAAGTCATGGGGGACAGGGTTCATCTCTAATTTTACATCAATATAGAAAACTTTACAGTAGCAGGAAGAATGATGTTTTCATTGGTGATGTTGTTTTTATGATCACAGATAATTAACTGAGTAGAAAACAGGGTCAGTGACAGGGCTGAGAGCCCTGAAGACATCTAAGATGACAGGAGCAAACCCTGTGGGGATTTGCACTGCACTTTTTATATTGTCTTCATTTTTTTCAAAGTTCTTTCACTAGTTGCTGCTATCTTATCAGGTCCCTCATACCTATTCTGTGATTTAGATATCTCCAGGACAGAACTTTTATAGTAAAAGTGGAGACAATGCACCTTCAGGATATCCATAAACCTTAAACGGTGCTAAAACCCTGAAATCTTCAAAATAATCAAAGCTGGGCTGCTTGTGCATTGTGGAGCTTCATTTCTGAAAAGATATGCTAGCAGCACAGATGTCTTTAAGTACTTGATTTTCAGACAACTGCACAATTCCCAGGCAATAAAAATGCCTGTCTTCACATCCATAGGTACTTTTGTGAGGTAATCCAGACATGGATGATCTTGAATCAATTATGCCTGTGCTCTCTAGTGCAAAGTCATAAGGCTGTGCATAAGAGCAAGTGGATCTGCCAAAAGTTCTAGTAGAGCTCAGTTTTCATATTAATTACCTGTCTGTAAATGATCTTTGGAAAGGGAAACACTCAGATGAAGCTTCCTATTGTGTTTAAGTTCATAATATACACAAAATCCTTTTCAGCCTCCCTAGTGCTGAAGGCTCAATGGGCACCATAGTTTCGCTTAATGTGAAGTGATGCTGTCCTGCTGGCAGGGGTTAGCTGAGGAGATGGAAGAGCTATCAGGGCTGCTTGCCTGCAGCAGCTCACTGTCTAGCTACTTTATCCATTCATGTTTGCCTAAATTCTGGTTCCCATCTGCATGGATTAGTTCATCTGGGATTCCAGCCTGGAGGGACACAGAACATCCCTTCTTACTCACTGGACTACAGCCCACAGTCCTCACCTGGTTAATGGATCTCTGACTACCTTCCGTGTGTCAGGATCTGTATATCCCCAGTAGTCAGAGCTGATTTGGGCATCCAGTTGGAGTTCGCTTGACTAAAAATCATATAAAGATCAAAATCAACATGAAACAACTTTAAACAGTCAGAGAATTCAAGAAAATGTGTGAACTAGTCCAAACCAATACACTCTACCATGACAGTAAAGAAGTGAATTTATTCCTCCTTGTGACAGTGTCCTATCACAAAAGCAAAAGTTACCAAAGTTGTGCCAGAAACCAAAGGCTCTTATTAACGCTACATTTTGGTCATTGTAGTTATATTAATATTTATTTTATAGTGGTAGACTCTTGGAAGGAGGGGAGATTGCCACTCTAATCCTGTTTTAAGGTATCTTGAACTTGTAGAGAGATATTTCTGTATGCACACATGTAAAACCAGGTTTCTTTCCTTCCTTTGTTTCATTTAGTTCTGTTTTGATCTACAAAAAGCTCAGAACTCAGGGTCAGACTGGTACTTCCCTGGCAGTACCTTTTTCTAAATTTTAATTTTGATATATCACCCAGATAAAACTTCAAAGATGAAATTGCATGGAAAAGTACACTGTTAACGTTTCATCTTTCCCCAAATGATATAAAAACATGCTGAGAATTATTTAATGCATCACATTTCAGAGATGGGTAGGAAGGGATTAAAGCACTTCAAGTAGTGAATGAGCCATAACTATATTCTCCACAGCTGTTCAGTGCACTCAGGATTGCACTAATGATTTAGTCACTAAGACTGACAGGAGAGTTGGAATGAATCTCAGTGGTAATCTGTAGAGAATTACTGGAAAAGTACAGTCACAATATGGGTACCCAGTGAAGGTATAAGTGTGTTCTTTTCATCCAAATGGAAGGTAGTCCTGGTTTTTTACCATGAAGAAAATGAGACATTTCAGGTAGGGAGTTGGATTAGTAATATAATAATTTCAATTCATTTCTAGATTCTTTCTTTTCTATCTTTCCCTCCTTTCTACTTCCTAGAGAGTCTGAAGAAGAAATCAGGTTGGTGTTAATTTCTCAGTCAGAAATACTTTATTAAAATGCAAATCACCTTTGACCACCTATTTCCCTTGTCTTCTTGGGTTCTTTCTCAGCTTAGTACCAAATTCTAATGTTGTTTACGCCTACATAGTTACTAAGAATAGCAAGGTTTGTTTACATTATTATGTAACCTCTTAAACTATATCAAGAAATTTTAGCTTGTTTTTTTTCTTCCATTTTCCAATTCCATATTCCTCTCTCTCTTAGAGAGAGTATCCTGAACACTCAGTCTTATCGTGGTTAAAAAATTCAGGAGGTTTTAGAGTTTATCATGTTGTAGAGGGAGTAAGCAGGTTAATGACTTCTCTTGTGGTCCATAATCCATGATCAGAGCAAAGTGAAAGTATTATTTGCATAGAAGGAGATATAATGCTCTTAAGTGATCTGTATGAGGGCTATGGGTATAGCCATGCACATAATTTACCCTCATATTTAACCATTACCTATTATAAGGGTGCATTCAGCTGTATGTGCAAACTATAGTCCTTTAGTTTCCATATGTTAAAGAGTGTGAAGAGCATTCCAGGATTTATATCCTGGAATTTTCATAAAAAGGAGAGTAGAACTTCCTTTCAAGAGAAGAAAGTGGGGAAAAAAAGAAAACGAACCAAAAGCACACCTGTAGTCAAATAATTATACTAACAAATATCTCTGCTTCCACCTGAAGCACTTGTACTAGGTTTTGAAGCAAGATATCTATTCAAAGCCAAGAGAAAAATGCAGTAATTTTCTAATTACTCCGTTGTAAGGGGTTGTCAGAATTATAGTGGCTAAACAAGTAAAACAGCTTTGTAGCATGTTTCAGTTGAAACGTTGAAGTGTTTTACACTGAAAAAAAATATAAAATAAGAATCTGGAAAATATCTTTCTCTACAACAATCCACTGCTATATTTTAGCCTTTGCTTCCTGAAAATACTTGCTCACTCAAGTATTACCCACCTGAACCTGGGATAAAATTATGCTGTCCCCATAACAATTTTTTCTTTTTATGGTGGCATGTATGGATTAAATTATGTGTTGAGGTCCCTTTTAGTTCGTTATTTTCTGATTCTACAAGTATGGCTTGTCGAATTGTAACTTCTGAATTGTAACTTCTCCCAGTGTTAAACCTTAGCAAACTAAGATTTTGAAATGTATTGAAATTCTATAAAATTATAGATTTGAAGAATATTTTAATAATGATAAGCATACTATGATTTTTTAAAGTTAAGAATATATATCTTTAAACATTCCAGAACAGAATAAAAATGGTAAATAAGAAGAATTTAAAATTGTTTAAATAGGCTAAAAAAAGCATAGCAGCACCAACAAGAACTTTGCATTGCAGAATTATTTTCTCTGTCTTTAAACACATGCATATGCAGTCACTTCTCTGAAAAACATGTAGTAGTTTTCAGAGACCACTTTGCACCCTGATACTTATAAGCAATTCACGTGTAAGAGTGAATCAAGTGCCTCTCTGCCAGTTCTCTGTCTGGCACACATCCTGCTTTTATTGTTGTTGTGATTAGAAAGACTCACTATTATTAAATGCCAGTTATAATACTTGGTACAGTTTTCTGAGATACATTCACATATGAATGATGCTATTGGGAATTTGTTGTGCAACCCTCATTAGGCCTGCCAACCTTTTGTTCCAAACTCTTGAGCACAAGCATGAAAATGCCCTTAACTTTTTTTAACGTACTCTTTTCCTCATGAACTCATTTTTGCTTTGTTCTTGGTGAGTCTCAGAAAACAAATGGTGTTTGTGAACCTTAGGTTTTTATCTTTATTGGTATCTTTAGAGATATCTTTAGGGAGAGTATAACATTTATGTCTTTTTGTTTTAAGCAATTGTTTTGAGTTTAATCATATTTTTACCATCTGCCACTACTCACTAAAGTGAGCAGATAAAAGAAGCAATCCACCCTTTCTTTGCACACCACTTTGTTAATGCCTACTGGCAGTAGAATGAGTAATTCTCTCACTTTCAAGGTGATCTGTTTCATATTGGTCTGTTCTTTTGCTAAATTGTTGTATTGAGTATTGTCCACTAGATAATCGAGCAGTGTGATAAACACGCCACATTTGGTTGCTTTTCCTCTTCTCTTCTATGGGAGAATATTATACATCCAGTAGAATTTTCCTTTGGATAAGCACTGAGAATCAATCATGGTTTCACCATTGAGAAGATGATTATCTGTGGTATTTTTGCTCTGTTTGTTGCATAAACCAGAAAGCATATTTTGAATGAGATAAGACTGAAGTAAGGGCTATCCAATTTTAGAAAATCAGTTGAATACCACTCCAGAGAGTTGTTCCAAGAGATGTTAAGCAAGTCACTTAATTCAAACATTTCCTAGACAACTTTGTGGATTGTAAGTCCGACTTGCAGTTGGAAAGATGTGTTTAGTAGCCCCTACACAGGTTAACCTGGAATCAAGAGCTGTGTGGGGAACATAGCAAAGGCAGTATAATAGTAAGTACTGTCAGGTGTATTAAGTTGAGTAACTGGAACTGGTGTACAATTTTTGTTCTTTACTTTTTGAGAAAATACCATCTCTTATCTAAAAAAGCAGTTTTCAAAACAAGTTAATTATACTTGTGAACTACTCAGACCCTGGGCCAGTGAAGACTGTAGGAGAGCCAGTGATTATGCTGATAATTCCCCTTGGGAGAGAGGTTTCAGCTTTGTGTAGTCAATGAGGCTTAGGGTTATTCATTGAACCCCTTGGACAAAACACAGAATTGAACAGTTGCTCATTAGGTGAACATTGTCCATCTTTTAAGTAGAACAAAGCCAAAACCTTTTGGGGAAAAAGACGTGAACATGCTTCAAATATGTAAATTCATAAAGGTGTTAAATTAGGGCCTATAGGCATTTAATGTTTTTAAGGGCTTGATCTGCAACCTTAATGTTCTTTTAGTACTGTGTGTTTCTGTATTTAGCATACATACACAGATTTGTTCCAGTTTGACAGTCCTTCACATGTTGTTTAGTGTGTTTGATTAGCATAATCACTGTGTGATTATTTCTCACTATCCTTAGCATATGCAAATTCTTGTCTTTTGACTGACAACCATTATTAGACAATCAGAGTATAAGGATTTGCATAATCTCTCTGTGGTTACAGTATTTGTGTGCAATAACACTGTGAATGCAAATCCTTTAGCTCTGACTGGTTTCTGTATATTCAAGCAGCTTGCCAGAAGTGCTGCTGCTGCTTCAGCATCTCATTTGCAAGTGGAAAAATCCACAAGAAAAAAAAATAACAAAAAGAAGGGAAGAAATACTAGAGTCATGTCAGAAAGGTGACTAGAAAACTGCTACAATGAAAAAATCCCTTTAGGGAAAAAAAAGCAGAAAGACAGAAACATTTATGGGATTTCAACAAAGGAATAAAAAGTTCACTTTGGGAACTCGTTCTGAAATCCTATTCAAGTTTTCTGTTGCATTCTTTGGGAAGCAACAGCAATTTTCTTTTTAATAGATACCACTTTTTAAAAGAAAAGTAATTATTCTGTAAATATTGCACATTATTGTAGTTGGTGAAGATATTTTATATGAATTATGTTATATTTAACAAGGATGAGAAATATTTCTGTTTATTTACATGGAAAGCATCAGGTTAGTTCTTCCTGCTTTCATTGATAAGAACAGAAATGGTAGATACTAAGAGAAGATGAGTAGTGCTGACTTCAACTGTGCATAATTATTCACCATAATTGCTGAGGCAATACTGAATAAATTAGCTGTAAAAGGATAAGCTATGCATGGTAGCACATCTAGAACGTGTATTCTAACTGTTTGACATTGTTTTATTTGTACATGAAACCAAAATTTTGTTGAACATCCATTTTTTGTGTGTGTATTTAATTATGCTTACTAAGCTTTCCCCGTCATTCCTTTTGAATCGTGTTCTTTAGTTAGTTTATAAGATTCTTATTCACAGATTAATGTGATTTTGAAAAAAAAACAGCCCTGGAGTGCCAACTGTAACAATGGGACTTATTTCTTATGGAAATATAGAATGTCAAATATACTTAGGATAAAATCCCTGAGCTGTTGTTGAACTGTTCTGTTTCTGGCATGGTCACCAGGATATTAAGAAAGTGTCAGGTAGGTTGTAAGTTATAGGTCTGACACTTCTGGAAAGCATCATGTTCTATTTGGAGATATTTTTTTTTAATGTGCATAGTTAAAAATACTTTTATGAATGTTGGGATTGCTGTGCACACAGAGAAATGAACAGCATTGTGTGACACACAGTATTTCATGCTTTTCCTGGAAGTTTTAGACCTGTTGCACATGCTTTGTGCTGCTTGAAAATGCAACTGCAGTAGATGCCAAGTATCTCTTGCAGAAGGAGCTCCCACTCAGCTGCACAGTGCCCATGACATGGGCAGTCTATACAGCCAATGTAGGTCTGAAAGTCCAGGAGTTCTCCAAAATATCTAACTTTCTGCATAAGTAATATTACAATGTAGTGTATCTAATATAATGTTGTTACATCTCTACAACTGACCAGTATGACTGCAGAGGAAATGTCTGTGAATTCTTGATGCCACTGAGATCACAGAGGAACTGTTCAGTTTTCAATTCGAAGGAGTCAAATTATGCTGTGAGAAAATTGCTGGCTCTAGGAGTCCTGAGCTATAAATGACAGTGACTTTGCACCATTGAGGAGCATTCTTATAGCTTAACCTTTTTGCGTTTCTGTAAGTATGGCACAATAATAATCAAGTAGGCAGGTTTATGTTTGAACTGGTTGGTGTTAAAACTGCATCTATTGTGAAGCTTTAAAAATGGGTCAGGTTGAGCAATAAGTATAACGTGGAGGATGTGTGATTTTGGGATTTTTGCTTGGTAATTGCAAAGATTGATACAGAATTAAAACTGTTTCCAATGCGCTTATTAGTTTCACCATTTGTTGGAACATAAGGGAATGAATGAAAGGAGCCCACACTGACTTATCTTTATTTCTTATCAATGTTACAACCCTATAACACAGTGCAGTGTTACAATCAAAATAACATTAAAAGAATTATATTATGATTGTGTATAATTATTATAATTATATATATATAATTATATGTATGACTATGGCTTCTTGCAATTGGTCTGAATTTCTACAAACATATGTATTAGTAAGTACAGAATAAGGCCAAATAAGCACAATATTAATTGTAATATTGTTATCAAATATGTTAGGATCTGGATTTTAAGAGGTTCTGGGAGGTGGTGGTACCTCTGTCACTAAATTCACTTAGCTGTTTAAGTAATGGAAGTCAGTCTTTTGGTGGGTAATTTTTTTCTTAATTACTTCTAAAGTGGTCTACAGCAATTTTTTCCTGAGAGCTTCAATGATGTGATGTGTTTTTATGCTCACTTAGTATAAGACTATAGTGATATGAGTCAATCTTTTTCAGCTTATTTCTTTGGTCTTGAGGTAAAAATACTTTCTTACTTATTTGATTATTTTAGGCCTACCATATGCTCTGAACAGACTCTAGGCATCCACATCATCTTATCCTTTGACCTGGATGCTTTTATGTATAGACATTAGTGAATTTCAATTAATTTACTGCAAACCTTAAGTATCTGAAATGGTCATATCATGCCTTTTGGTTTTAATACAAAATTAAAAAATACGTCCCTTTGGTTTATATCCCTTTTGTGATTTGAACCTTTTTTGGATCAAACTTTCATGCTTTCCTTTGCTCTTGCTCTGTTGTTATTTTTAACTTAGGCATATTCTTATGCCTCTGGGATAAGAAGTCACAGAAAAGAAACTAATAAAAATTATATATGTTTAAAATTTCTTAAAATTCAGGAAGACACTGAAATTTCTTGAAATTCAATGTTTGAATTTCAGCTTCAACATAAAACAGTTCACACACATGCACGTGCACACAAAAACACTTAGAAATTATTTGTGGAAAATATGTAAGATTTACTTTCCAAAGGATCAGATTTCTCTGTATGTTCTGCAGAGGAATATGCAGGATCTGCATTACACAGATATTTACTAAAAATTTAATGAGATGAAGACTTGGCTACAGAAAGCCTTCAAGGATAGCAACTACTGTGATTCTGGAAAAGTGTCCCAGGCAGGTAGGATAACAAAGGGATTTCCTGGGTTGGCTTCCTGGTGATTCTGTGGTAGGTGTTTCCTCCAGAAAAGTTCATGCAACAGACACTCCTTTCATCCTCAGTCCAAAAACTAAAGAGCATTTTCATGCCGTACAGTAAGCACAAGAACAAGGAATACAGCTGATATCATAGGTCTGGCAAGACTGAATTTAAAACAAGCAAATCTAAATTATAGTGATAGAGTCAAAACTAAGAATATGCATTAAGGGGCCAAGTTCTATCATGCTCTTGGTTTAAGCCTGGATTTTCCTAAAGTATGGTAAGTTCCTGAAGATTTTGGGAAGGGAGGACAGTATTTGATCAAAGAGCATGAATCATATCATCTTATGACTAATTTCAGCTTGAATAATTAAAACGCAGACAATGTTATTGGTGTGCATGTATTGAAACCAAAAATTAATCAAATTAACTTACATATTTATCTTTGTTGCTCACTCTAATAGTCATCCTGTGGTTTGCAGTAAACCTTGAGCACTGTGCTATCCCTAGATTGACCACATGGAAAAGTGTGACATATAGAAAATGCCTGGTGCTAGAGAGAAAAAAGACAAAAGGTGATGGACAAGTCAAACACAGTGCAGCTCTCAGAGCAAACTCTGTGGAGTAACTTACAGTGCAAATTTATTGTCAAGAGGAAGTAAAGGGACATCTTTGCAGCCTTGGTCGTCTGCACAGCTTTGACATCTGAATGATAATCTTTCATGTGAATTGCAAACTTCTCTGCCCTTCACTTTAAATGAGAGTAAACTAAATGAGTTTCATCTAAGAAATAAAATCCAGAATTGTAAAATAGCACTAGTAATGAGTAAAAAGCAGATTTTATCACTTTTTGTCATGATAACCTTTATTTTGAAAGTTCATACCACTTACATAAGTCGAAATAATTTTTTATGTGTAATTAGTAATGTTCAGTAAGCCTTGAAGTGCTCGGAGATGCTTTAAAGTGTCTCACCACTTGCTGATTATCTCGGCTATATGATATTATTTCTCTCTTTATATTTCCCTGCAATTCTTGCTCTCTATTTTCTGCAATCAGCTAGCTCTATTCCCCTGACTCGCAGCAGGTCTCCACTCTGTCTTCCACTATCTGTGAGATCTGAGTCCTTATCATGCTGCACCTAAGTATTCTGTTGCCTCTCAGATTTCCTGCATAAAACTTGTGGAGGCTTATCTGATGCTTTTGGATGTTTATTTGGAATTTATGGATTGGTGATGTTTCCCTAATGAAATCTCCAGGGAAAAATAATAATGTTAAATATGCCTCAAGCCTTCTGTCCCAACTTTATTAGAATCTGGTGCTAAGATTTTAAATTTAACTGTGCTTTGCAGTATCAAAGAACAATTCTCCCATCCTTGGAAGTGTTCAAGGACAAGCTGGATGAGGCTTTGAACAACCTGGTCTAGTGGAATGTGAGCATGCCCAGGGCAGGGGGTTGGAAATAGATGATCTATGAGGTGCTTTCCAACCCAAACAATTCTATGATTCTATGAACTGGCAGAGAAGGGATTATTATTTTGAAGCAGTTTTTCTTAATTAATTTGAAAACTATTCAGAACACTTCTTCATTTAGAGCCACAAATACAAATCATCCTATTCACAGTAATGCCATGTAGTTGTCTACCTATAAGGTTACATCTTTAAAAACTCAGAGGGAAGGGTGCCAATGGGTTTCTGTATCAGCAGATAAACAAGAGAAAATCTTAGGAAAGAAACTACACATTTTTTCCGTGAGCCCGAATTAAAATTAAATATAACACAGAGCAACTATTCTACACATTCATGGTCCTTTTAATTCTAAAAAATATTTTGTCTCATATGAAAGCATCAGTTGCCTCAGAAATCCAGCTTCATTTGGAACTAGAATACTCTGAAGATGGGTAAATCCAGTTTAAAAAAAATTAGTCTTTCTGTCTTGTGAGCCATGGTAGTACCTTTTATTTAACCCCTAGAGCCCTTATCTGTTGGCTTTCTCAAGTCACTGTGAAATAATGGGCCCTTGTGCGATAGTGGGAAAGATTAACGTGGTAACACTGAAGGCCATTATCTCATGTTATCTGACAAGTGCCATAACTTGAGGAAGTGAACAAAGAAGCTCTCTAAAGAATCTTACAGCTGTGGTTGATGTGAAGCCAAACAGTTACACTGGATCAAAGAATGCACAATTTCTTGTTACCCTGTGCTGACTTATCTATATATTTGAACTTTGGGGTTCCCTAATTGCTTTAGACCTGCAGTGGCAAAAGGAACAGAATTTCTCCAAACTTAAACAGCACAGAATTAGCATCAGTTAAGACTGTGTCATGCTTTAGTGTTAAAAATATCTAGATATGGGTCTATTGATTCTGCTGGTATAAGAATTCACCTCTCAGTGGAGCAGTCAAAAAAAGAAAAGCTGTTACAATTTATTTACTTTCCTATGTAGTCCTTTTTGGTCTAATAATAGTATTTTTGGATTGTGGGCTTTTTCAAGATCATGTTACTCAGTACAATGAGTGCTCCTAGAGCATGGTTTGATCACTGCAGAAAGTCCTACACAACTTGCTGTCATCTTTCAGAGCTCAATATACTCTGCCCTTAGTCATCAGTGTTATTTTGGGGTACAGTTAAATTTACAGTGGCATCCCTTGTTTCTAGGTGGAATTGGTGTTCTTTTATGCTGGTCAGTACACAAATGTATGAAGTGTTTCACATCAAATTGAAGAAGATGCTCAAACAGAATTTTTTCCAGACCATTCTGCCGTTCTATAAAGCTCTGCTGTCTTCTTTGTTTTCTTTGAAGGGTTTGTGTGTGTGTGTTTAATTTTTCTTTTTTCTAACAAATCTTATTTTATTTTTAATAGGAATTAATTTAAAGACCTGTTTCATATTTGACACTGAACAGCTGTCAGGTGATTCAAAAATTCTGTAGTGATCTGTTCTGGATTCACTGCAATAGAGGCCATGACTGTCTACCATTACAGCTTTCATGAATAATTGATTACTCTAAGGAGAAGCTCTGGTTCTTTATTTATCAAATAACCCTTTGCCAACAGACTAGAAAATAGTGAATCGTGGAGACATGGGCATGGAGAAAGATGGGGACTTTTTCATGACATACACAGATTATGCTCTGTGAATACTGGTTATCAGAATAAGTCAAAATATGTGATTTTTAAAACAATTTAAAGATAAAAATTATCAGTGCTTAACCAAGTTGCTGCAAAGCTATTACCAGATTTTTAAAGTATCTGTTAAATGTTTTTTGTGAAAAAAAAAAAAGTGAGATAAGAAACATTTTATTCAATGAATTTGGGGAAGGTGATTTCAATCCTCCAAGTAAAAAAGTCCCTTGAGTAGTTTTTATGAAATTCCCTGCAAAAATGGTACATATTTTTTAATTGGGACCCTGACTTGCAGACACTATCATATCATTGTTCTGGCAGAAGTTAGTTCAGAATAATCCTTTTCATAAAATTCCAAATTCATTCTTAAGGCAGAGTTTATTCAAAATAGTTTCCTCCAAATGACTGTGAAAATAATCTTTGGAGGATTTGTATCTTTCATAAGTTGTGTAGATGTTGTTTCAAGGAAGAGATTCATTTATAAGTACATGAGATATTATTATTATTATTATTATTATTATTATTTGATAATACAAAGGTATTGTGTGCTATTCTGAAATTATATGTACATAACATTATTTCACATTTTCATTAATCCTTTTCTTAGTGATTTTATTTAAAATATTATTCTTTATTTATTTATTTATTTACTGAGCTAGCTTTTTTCTGATATAAGAATCACAAATTGGTGTTTGGATAGGTAAGCCTGTTCAGCATTTACAGCTTATACCTTTCTTCAGTAAAGGAATATTCGTGCATATAAAATTGAACTAAAGATATATGTTTCAAGAAAGCTAATGACAGTTTTTTTTATTTCTTTCTGTATAACCTCTTTGTATAACTGCATGAAGAAAAGATACCCATTTTCAAAGAAAAATAGTAGTTTTCTGTGGATCATGGTATAGCATGATGTAGAATCTGTTTTGAGATTTTAGATAACATAGCACACAGTGGAAGAGCAAAAGCTTTTTATTTTTCTTTTTCTCTCTTCACAGATGGACCCAATTCAAAAAGCTGTAATAAATCATACATTTGGAGTTCCTCTTCCTCATCGGAGAAAGCAAATCATATCATGCAACATTTGCCAGCTGAGATTCAATTCTGATGTAAGTCGATCATTTTGTATCAGATTAGAAATATGTACTTATCTTCTAGGATGTGCCATAATTTTTAGAAATTGAACCTAAATGAAATGTTGTGATTTCAGTTTGTTGCTCAGCAGATGAAAAGGCTGTAGGATGTTTCAAATAAACACAATGGCTTGGTAGTGTTAATACGCCCAGCCAGATTTTCCCTGCCAATATATCCCTGTCAGCTCATCAACTTCAGTTGTGCTGCACTGATTGTAAATAGGAAAAATTGACTGATCCATTACTACTAATAATGCTGGTATATTTGCTGGATCCTAATTCTACCAGTCCTGGTTGTTTTTACCTTCAGTTGGCATCCTCTCACTCCTCCAGCAATGAAACAGAACAAGCTAAACTGGAGATGGTCTCTAATACACCAAGGAACCTGTCTCCTATAATTACCCTAGGGAGCTGTGCTGTGATGCTCCTTGCCAAGTAATACCTGTTGTGTCACAGAAAAGCCTCTTAGGTTTTAGCTCTTTTATTTCCTTCTCAGAATCACTGTGTATGCAGACCAAGCCTGACAGGGTAAAATGTTTTTTTTTTTTCTGCTATTCTAGGCTCTTCCCAAAGTTTCTTCACATGGACATTGCTAGTGGGCACTAATCTTCCCCTGTCTTTAATTCACCATGTAATTGAAATATGGAAGTTACTTCTGTCAGAAGAAAAATGTTTTAACTTAGAGTGAGGTTAAACCCAAAAGTGTCCACAAGGTTCCTTCCTAATTCTAGTCATAGGAAGAAATGAAATAATTCTTGTGTACTTCTGCCTCTTTATAGGCAGCTATTTATATACAGTTTGTACTATTTTTAGTATATTGATTCTTTATCAAAACCATGAGCTTGTCAAAAAATTAAACCTTGAAGCCTAATTTTAGGGATTTCCCATTTTGGGGGTGAAAATATAGTAGCTCTTTTCATTCCTCTCAGCTTTTTGTCCCTTGGAAATAATTTTAAAAATATCTCAGTGTCCATTTCTGGACCAGTCAGCATCACATATTTAATTTTACTGATGACTTCAGATTATTTAGTTCATTTACTGAATAGACACCTTCTCTTACAACACTGACATAATTCTCAAACAGTGGTGCAAGGAAGGGCATTACACTCTCTGGAACTGTCATGTCCATCACAGATAAAAACAGAAGAGTCAAATTAGACTCTTCCATTTAGAAGCCAGATGCCAAAATTAAGACTGTGGATACTGAGTCATTCATGAGGAGGGGATAATGGAGACTTCTGCGCTGCAGTGGATCTTACCAACAAAGCAGCCCAATTTATCACTCAAAATTTTCAGCTTTTTCAGCTTTGTCACAGGAAAAAGTCACACTGAACCAGACACAGTACGTAGCTGAAAGTGAGATCAAATACTTCAGTGTGACATACCAGAGTGAAACACCTCCTTTCAAAGAGGATATACCATTCATCTGCAAAAAGATGTAGACAAAAGACAAGATGAACATATCAGTTAAGTTACTTAGTCATTAGCAGTTACATGACTTGGATTGATATGTGAAGTGGAAAATTTTCCAGCTGAGAAGATCTAGGCATTTTTCAGAATAAAGTGTTTGAAGTAAAAATCCTTCTACACAAAAACAGTGTCAGTGGACACTGATTACTCAGAGGACTATTCTGCTCCCATACTGCTCCTTTTCTGCTGCTCTTAGAAAGGATTCTGAAGAAGAGAGCTGAATTTAAGCTGTTCACAGAAAATTCTTGGAAGACTAGCTTATATTTATCTGTCCCTTCGCACCTTCAGGTGTTAGAAGCTTGAACTCAAATAGCCAACACTGTTCAGAAGGTTATTTTAATGCTCCCCTCTTTCTAAAAGATCAATATTATCTCTACAGAATGAGGAGACCTTCTGGATGAGTTTGTTTCATTTTCCACTTTTAATATTCGCCTAAGTTTTAAAGCAACCACAGTGTTGATTGATGGAGAGATTACGATCCAAAATCCTCCCATTGATTAACCTGGAATGATATCTCTCCCCCTTTTCACTACCATACAGAGGCAATTTGTGGATATCTTTACGGTGGTGTCTTCTCATTCCAGTGCTTACAGTTATTACTGCCGAAAATCACAAAGTGCTCTGCTGAGGTGTTCAAGAAATAATTTGTAGTCAGAGTTCCACTGCAGTTAAGGAATGTTTTTCTGCAACGTGAGGGGAATAGGCAGAGCTATTTGCTCCATTGCTTAGGTAATTTTGAAAAGTCCGTCTGTGTTTGAAGCAAAAATGTGGTAAACTAAAGATTTAATATTGGGATTCAAAGAAAAAAAATGCTTTGAAGAAAAAGAGATGTTAGCTATCATTTTTTGATAACTCTATTATGAATGGCAAGCACACACATTGTAATTCTTTCTCCTATTATCATGAAAAAGTTTTCATTTACTCAATATTCCTACCTTTCATTTTCATCATATTTTGTTGAACACAATTTAAATCCATAACAGCAATAAATAACTTCTCTGTCTAGGAACCCAGGCTTTGTGTCTATTCTACCAATATGTCTCTATTTTTAGATGCGGGAGATAGGTTTTATCAGAGAGTAATGAATAGAAATTCCATTTGCCTGCTACGCAACAATATTATGAAAATGTTTACAATAAAACTGGTCTGTGGGATTTTTCTTTTTTGCATAGAATACACAATTTTCTCCCGTTAGAGATTTTTTTAAAAGCAGCAGAGCTTTTTTTTTTTTTTTTCTGGTTACACGGTATCAAAATCACATTTAAAAAAGATGAGAAAAGGCAGTACAATGGTCTAAAACCATTTAGCTTCTTTGTAAAGGAGTTATCTATAAATCTTCATGACAGCTGTGTCTTCAGTATTTCTTTTTAAAATAAGTCTCATAGAAGGGAAGGGAGGAATGTGCAAATAACCAAAGCCTCTCCATGCTGAGCAAAAACATTAGAACAGCAAAGGTAGGTAGCAGCAATGGTGGTGTCCATTTCAAACTTTTTTTTTTCAGAGAAATCTACATATATAATTTATACTCACATTGTGCATTCAGTCTAGGGTGAAACGTTTAAATATATGCTTAGCTGCAAGTGCCTATGTTGCCACTTAGATGTTGGCAGTTGCTGAGAGCTATTGCACCAGTAAATGCTTGCTTTGTAGCAAACATTAAATCTGTATCTCTAAGATCTAAAAGTATCTGTAAAATGTAGTCCAACCAACTTCAGTAGGATAATTCTGGTGCCTATTGGTAGCTGTAGGAGTAAATTTTCTGCTCATGGCCTGGAAGAAAAAAAAAAAAAAAAGTACTCACTGAGTTTTCCTGCCTTGACTATTTGATCTACCTTTGCCCATGAGATTATTTGATGAATTTATATAGTTATCAGTGTCTGTCAACAAGGTCAATTTTTTGCGAAGGGATTACCTTTTTCTTCCCTCTCATTTAACGAGATGGCTGAGTGATGACCCAGTTTGCCTTTGAAGAAAGGTTGGGCAGCATTCTGGTGTGTTCACAGGACTTGAATTCCATTATGATACACTTCAAAAATATTTCCAATTATATGAGCCAGAAATTACTGTTTGACTTAAATAGCAACAGTAGTAATATTTCCCTGCAAATCAGGGATGCTCATCAGTCCTTATTTGTTGGTTTTTTACCTTATTTTTCTCCATCTCTATGAAACAAAAGTATCACCGAATTGATATATTGTTCCACTGTATGAATTTGTCAGGATTCAGAAGGTGGTCTTCCATTAAAACAACAGTGAAGGATTTTTTTGAGGATAAGAATGAAATATAACTGCGCAGTATTTTACTGTGGTTCTAACTTTTGCAGGGAAAGTAGCAGGACCAGAGGACTAATACCCTATTCAGGCTATGCTTGATATCTAGAACAAAAGATTAATGTATCAACTTGTAAGGGCCTAGGGTATAATGAGGTGATAATAAACAGTCAACATGAATTTGTCAAGAACAAATCATGTCAAATGAATCTAATCTTTTCCTTTGACAGGGTAATTGGGCTAATGGATAATAGGAGATAAATAGATGTGACATATTTTGGCTTTAGTAAGGGTTTATACAGTCCTTTGTGACAGTCTTGTAAAGTAAGTAGAGGAATATGGCCCAGGTGAAATTATTAAGTTGGTTGCACAACAGAATGAAGAACTGCAGTTAGAGTAGCTGCTGATGGTTTCCTGTCAAAACAAAGGGTCACAACAAGTCAGGATCTGCAAGAGTCTCTTCCATGCTTTCTGCTGTTCTAATTTTTCGTTAGCAATGTGCCTGACAGAATAGAGTGTAGATATGCCAGTTTTGTGGATGACATCTAGATGAAGGGTGGCAGCCTCTTGATGGATGGTGGTAAGTTCCAGATCTCAGTCCAAAATTATCTCCAGTTGGAGAAAACAGTCTGGAATTCTGACAAGTGCGGTAAATAAAAGCATGAACTATTGTGCTTAGACTGGAAAAAGTAAATGCACAAGTACTAAAATGAGTAAATGTCGGGTTTAATGGCATTATGAATCATAATCCAAATGTGATGGCTAATGCAGGAAAAAAAAAAGAAAAACTCACCCAACTAATCCTATGATAATTTTTTCCCCCAAATATGAGATTTATCAATAAGTTAGTATTCCACAGCAAATATTGAAGAGCAGCCCTACTAAGAAGGACTGGGGGGTGTTTGTGGATGAGAGGCTGCACATGGCCCAACAATATACATCTGCAGCCCAGAAAGCCAAACAAATCTTGGGCTGCATCCAAAGTGGTGTGGGCAGCAGATCAAGGGAGGGGATTCTCCTCTGCTTCATTCTTGTGGGACCCCACCTTGAGCACTGCATCCAGCACTGGTCAGCAGAGGAAGGACATGGACCTGTTGGAGCACATCCAGAGGAGGGACACTAAAATGATCAGTGGGCTTGAACACCTCTCCTGTGAGGAAGGCTGAGAGAGTTGAAGTTGTTCAGCCTGGAGAACAGAATGCAGTAAGGATTACTGTGGCCTTTCAGAGATTAGAAAAAAGATGGGAACTAACTTTTGGACAAGAAGTAATGGTTTTAAACTGAAGGAGGGTCAATTGGATCAGACATAAGAAATAAGTTTATTAAAATGTGGGTGATAGAACACTGGAATGTGTTTCCAAAGAGGTGGATGCCCCATCCCTGGAAATATCCAAGGTCAGGTTGAACTGACCTCTGAGCAACCTGATCTAGTTCAAAATATCCCTGCTTCTTGCAGAGGGGCTAAATTAGGTGACATTTAAAAGGTCCTTTTCAACTCAAACTATTCTATGATTCTATAAGTTGAAATTGGCAACGCCTCGGGTGAAGAATTATTTATACCAGTGGTCATCACACCCAATGAAAGCATAATTAGTTGCAGAATTTAGAACACATCCATTAGTATGACAAGATGTGAAAAAAATTTCACTCATCTAGTGAGAGCAGAAAGAACTGGGTAGATGTACAGCAAAACAGACTAGGAAAATATAGTAGGCTTTCCATATCTGAAAGGTAGTTAATAAGAGTTTAGTGACCAATTGATCTTTGTGTTCCTTCATTTTGATAAATAAATTTGACTAATTCTTCAGATGTATTTAAGAGATTTTTTGTTGGACTGCTTCGTGAAACAATTTTAGCTGTAACAGTAGTGAAGTTCTGGAAGGAAACCTAGGGACAGTTGAGGGACGCCTGTTGGCAGAGAGTAACTCACAAAAATTAGGCACCTGTTTCTGGGGTTGGAAAGAGATGGTGAATGTAATCCCACATCTGACAGAGAGATTATATGACATCTTGCTTAACTAATTTACAAATCTCTGTAGTTTGGAAGATAGGAGATTTCCTCATCCATGCCCAATGACACTCACACCTGGCGTGTTTTGCAAAGAGAGGGGAACTTCAAAATATTGGTCCATTAAGAACCCAGAAAGCCTGGTACAGTTAAATGCTAGAAGTTATTTAGTATTTCAATCTTCTGATTTGAAATCTGTTGTTGGTCAATTTGCAGAGATATGCTTAAATGGTATTTAAAGCAATCAGTGCTATTTGCCTCAATCACTGTTCTGTTTGTGGCTATAACCATAGGGTTTTATTCTTTGCATGTTTTGTTATACTTCCAATTATGGGTTAGATTCAGATTTACAATTAAGCTAGAGATTTAGAATCCTGATTTGGTATAAACCAAATAATTTCTGCTTGAATTTTAGTGCTCAGCTTTTTTAAACAAAGTTACTTTTGGCAGGTATTACTAGCCATCAAGCACTTTGATTGATTGATTGATTATTTGGGGGCATTCTATTTTCTGTCTTTCCAAATCAATGTGTTTTTGTGGTATTAATTCATCAGCCCTGTTCTTTAAGAAAAATTCTTTTGTATAAATATTTACAGATGCTCAGCATGTCCTTAAAATCAGTATTACTATATGAGGGTACAGTATTGATTGCAGCAGTTGTACCTGAACAAACGTAAAAGTTCATCCAGATTTAACTTATTCATGTATGTATATATATTATATATTATATATTTCTGTAGCTGTCTCTCTGTATATACATACATATATATACACATATACATATATATCTTTCTAATAATGTGCCATCTTTCCTGTACTATGGAGTTAAAGAAAGGAGAAACAAATACTGATTCCAGTTACAGAATGCTATTTATTTGAGATCAGAATATGAGTCAGAATGGAAATACACTCAAAGTGGATATTTTTCCGGAGGTGTTGGTCTCTGGTATTCACTGTAAAAAGTAGCAAGTAATCACAGAAACTGATTAGTGTGGAGATTTCTATGGGATATCTGGCATTTGCATCAATACAATATAGAAATAGTAAAGAATTGTTAACAAAGTATTTAATTACTTGATTTTTTTGGCATTCCAATAGTCTAATCAAATAGCACTGAATATTTTGCATTTACATTGCATGAAAAATTTTGAAAACAACCTGATATATCCTCTGCCCAGTATGACGTTCAGTGGAGTCTGTTTTTATAGGCCTAGTGTGCATATTTTTGAAGAATTACATCCTTTTTTCTAGACCACAGTTTTAAAGATTGTAATATGAATTGCAGTCAAATCCTGTGCAACTCTGGTCTTTCCTATTCTAGAGCATTCAGACTTATTTTTAGTTTTTTTATTTTCATTTTTTAAATACTTATTTTGAAAGAAAATAATCCTTATTTGCTTATATATAACCTTTTTCATGTAGGAAATAAGTAACCTAATTTAGAGATTATGAAATCCAGAATAATCTGAATTTAAGAGGAGTAATAAATTTTCACATAACCTCTAGTTTCTTAAAGCATTTTTAAAATACTTAAGTAGAAAGTATAAATAATTTCCTTTTGTCATATAAAGTACTTTTTAATACTTCTAATTTTCACTTTCTATACAGTACTTTTATGAATCTATACAAGCTTGAAGAAGAAATTAGAAGAAATATCTGACAGAGTACCTTGTTTAACTTTGAAGTACTTCTGATGTTTGAACTCCAGAGTACTTTTGGAGTACTTTTGGTGTTGAACTGAGTCCTCTGATGGATATCATAAGGTTGTGACTATTTCTTTGCCTCTTAAGCACTGGCAGCAATCTCAATATTCTGCATGACCCTCAGTAACTGCTGTGAGTGGTCTCTGTGTGGTGTGCAAGCTGTGGAGTTTTCTAGACAAATCACTACACAAACTCTTGATAATCCTTGTCCTTCTCTCCTCTCTTTGAATGAAAGTCTAGAAAATCTGTACTGTCCTAGAACATGGAGCAGCCTGGGGGTATCAGGCCCACAGGGACATTGCCTGAAGTCAAGGAGGCAGTAGGAAAGAAGAAGGTTTTAAGTGACTCAACTTTAAGAAAGTACATTCTTTAATGACAACTGTTTTCTTAGGTGGTTGCTGGTGGGAAGAGATAGAGTGCCTTAGTGTCCACTGTATTCATGTTCCAAGACTTACATGTTCCTCTCAAAATTCACTCTTAAGCCACATTCAGCAGTGGTAGTAGGAGAGGGAATGTCTAAACGAAGCACTGGAACAGACTCGCAAGGGAAGTGCTTGAGTCACCATCCTTCAAGGTAAAGGTGAGTAGAAGTTGTACTTAGGGCCTTGGCAATACTGGATTAACAGTTGGACTCGACAATCTTAAAGGTCTTTTCTAATCTAAACTATTCTATATATCCAGGACAAAGGAAAATCTAATGCTTTCAGCTACCTGGTCCCTGAACAAGCAGGGTTGAGGAGAAATGTCTGTGTCAGCTGAATATCAGAGTCACTATAGGAAGATTGGAGAGATTAAAACATTCAGCTCATCATCAGGTGTTGCTGTGTAGGACTTAGATTACGTCAAACAATTTTTTTTTATTTTCGTTTGGCAGCTCTTGCTTCCTACCTCTGCTCATCCTATTATTTCATTTTCAAAGCTCTCACTTATTTTGATAAAACAAATCAATTGTGCAGAAGGTTTGACATCTCTTTTAAATTACTAGGGTTTGCCAGAAATGATATGTGAATAGGCAATTGTTCTCTCTGATAGTCCTGTTTATAAATTGCAAAATATTAATGATCAATATTCTGACTGTGGAATATGAAGACAAATCAGTTTAAAAGGTTTCTGCTTGTGACACTGAAGAGAATGGTTGCAGTATTTTCCCTTTTGGGGCCAACTTTTAACTTTAGGTGAGTGTGGATCTCAGAACTGCAAATAGCTGAAGGAAAGGCAGAGGTGACAGCAGTTAATAAGACAGAAAATCTTAAAAGCAACCTCCCTCCATGTTTATGTGTTACTGTCATAAATTTCCTTACTCTCAGAAATTATTGAATTAAGATATAAGAATGTATCAGAAAACATTACACTGGGAAGCAGCATGCAGGCCTAAATGGTCTCATAGGTCCTAGATCTTCCAAAATCTGCTTTCAGTGGGTTATATGTTACTTACTGAGATGTCTTCCAGGCAAATTACAAACATGTTTCCAGTTGTTTTAATTGATTTGCTCCTGTAACTACATTATTTGAGTTACAACAGTCAGAAAGATTTTGTGCCTGGAGGAGGGTGAAGGAATATGTGAATAGAATTCGAACACTAAAGTTGGGCAGTTAGAGGCTAACCAGAGCTTCTTTGAAGTTTTTGGCTGGAATTAGGGGAAAGAAGACAACGCTTAGTATTTTTTTTAACTGTACTTTGAAAAATACCATTTTATTCATGAGGGAATTGGTATAGACAGGGGGAAAGGTAGTATAAAAGAGGGGAAAGGAAGTCTGTCCTCCACTTCTGTATGGTGACATACATGGAAAAATCTGCCTGTTTAAGCTGCAAGGAGAGAAATCTCTTCACTTTTTGCTCTACACTTACTTGTGTTTGAGGCAGTGTTTTTTCCTGTCAGCTTCTTCAGCTAATGTGCAAAATCAATCAACTCTAAAAAACAATTGAAATTTAAGAATAAATGTGCTGGGGAGTCTTTACACAAATCACTTTCCATAAGCAAGTCCTCACTTCAAAGGAAAGAAAAATTTAAACTCTTTGTTGTGCAATCTTCATCTAGCTTTTTTTTTTTGGTCTGTTTTAAGTTCTTGCTTTCATATTTATTTTTAAAAATAAGAATTCATACAGTAAAGGACTGACATTCTGGATTATCAATAGTAGGTGCAGATAACAGATTTCACTGTAAAAGTGGCAAAACATTGGCTCTTCCAGTTACAAAGCAGTGACTTCTGGTTCACTTTCTCAGGCACTGATGAAGACATGAAAAAGAACCAAAGACAAGCAAACAGGGATATATGCCAGTCTAGGTTACAGAAAAAGTGAAGAAAATGTACAGCAAATTGTATTTTTTATCAATGCCACTCCTCTCCCTCCAATAATTTCTTCTAAAAATGCATTAAGAATAAAGTAGTGCTTATATTTGGCTTTGGTTAATGACTCTTTCTTCTAACACCCGTAAAATCTTTCCAAGTAATGTTACACAGGCTCTGGACACCTTTTTTTTTCTCTTTTTGATCAGTAAATTTGCTTTCCCTTAGGTAGCTGTAATATATTCTTCTGTGCATCCTCTTCTTGGAGCAAATATTGTGTTTCCTTCTGAAAGAATTGCTATTAAACACAACTGCCCCTGATGTAAACAAAGTCTACTTCAGAACCTCCAGGCCTGACTTTTTCAGTTCCCAGTTCTTTTATCACTCCCCTCATGTCTTTTACAGTCTCTGGAGATATTGCTATTCTGTGTTCTTACTTACATCACAGCTAACAGCTGGGAGCCTTATCCTCTGAAGGAGTGGAAGTGCAACCCAATAACTCCCTTTAAAAGCTTTATATTGGAATAAAAAAGAACACATTTGAACTATACTTTTGAGGGTGTATTGCCCACACTTTTACTTTTTTTTTTTTTTTAGCTCAATTGAAAATTAAGTCTTTCAAAGTTTTAAATGGTTAAAAGGGACTGACTTATTTTCAGCAAAGACTTCAATATGGCACTTACACCTAACTCCCCCATGGACTTTAAAGTCTGAATTATGAATTCAAATCATGTATTTTATCTGAGGTAATGGTCTACTGGTAGACCATACTGGTACTTTTGTATATATAATTGATGAGGTGATCTCAATATATGATTTTAAAAATACAAGGATTTAGTCTGTTTGGTATTTAGATAGGTCTCATTGGGTTGTGGTGGGATCACTTTAGATACAAATGCATAGCATATGTACTGAATTAATTTATGTTAGCAATTTTTTGATGGTTATAAATGTTTCTTTTTATCTCTTAGAAAGGAGATTTTATAAGGTAGTCTCTGAACAGGTTTTATCCTTTCCCCAGCATAGCCTATTTTCTCTGCATCAGCAGACTTGTCATGATAATCAACTTTTTTGTCCCAACCATCAATCACTCCTGATTACAGCTGGGGAAAAGTTCTGTTCTGTTGATCAGCCCATCAGTGCACATAATGTTACACCTGGAGACAAGTGAAAATCATCCCTTGGTGGGAGAATCACTTGCCTTCAAGCCTTTTGTCTGAAGTATTTTAATTTACATTTAGAGTATTGAAATTGTCAGTGCTTTCTTTGATTTTTTTATTTCTTTGACAAAAATAATTTTAGTTGATCTTTCCCTACATGATAGAAGAAGAATGCTTTTCTATCTGAAATACCTTATGTTGGTTTTTATTTACTGTACAAATAAATTGTACTATTAAATTAAAAATAGAATTGTTATGTCATACTCCATTAGTACAAATTTAGTATTCTTATATGCTAGCCCAGAATCTTAGAAAAAGCTATTTTGTTGGCTTTTAATCAGATATTTGGTTAGGGTAATATTTCTCTTCAGTATTCAATTTATATGAAGATTGTATAGCAAGTTTCAAAGCAATTAAATAGTTAAAATCTAAAGGCATAATTCCTTTCTTTAATGAATTATTCTTATATTGTGGTCATCACTGAATAACACTTTTTTTCCTTGTAATAAAGGTGGTTCTCAGATGTCACAAGAAAGATGAAGTTTCAGCTTGAGGAAGCACCTTATGTTTTGCTAGTAACTTAAATATGACTTCTAATTAGTTAACAGAATGACCAGATGTAGTTTAATTGTACCATTCTTTTTTCATCTATGCTCACTTTTTTATTTTAGGTATCTTCTCTAAATAATCATTGTTACAAGTTAATTATTCACATGTCAAAAACCCAGAGCCTATGGGATGACTATAAAGCTTATACTTCAAAGATTACAGGATGAAGTGTAAATGAAGAAGAAAGGATGTGACAGTGTGGGGTAATAAAGATTTGATTAGCAATCGTGTTTTTACATAAAAGGTTTAATTAGCAATAGCTCATTTTCCTATTCCTTCTGGTCATTTTCAGGACAGTGATATATTGCTTTTTTGCAGTGAGCCATGCCACCCAATAGAAGGTGTTATGTTTTCATTAGCTGTAGACACTTCAGCATTATTATCTCTCACCTTTGTCTACACACCAATACAAAACCTATCTGAATCTCATCATTCAAAAAGCCAATTGTATATGCAGTAATTTTAAAACAATGGGATATTTGCTCAGATGTTTTGTTTCTTTTTAAATTGATGATAAAAGCACTAAATTGGAAATCAAATAATCACTGAGCCTCAGTCCTTATATTGTCTGTTTGAATACCTTGTTTGCCAAAACCAGAATTTTATCACTTGCATAGAAGTCATTCTTCCAAAATGACAATCTATTAATTTTTATGGTTTAATAATTAATCTGAGCATATGGCATAATTTTTATTTTACAGGTACATCGACCTACATTACCTTTCCAAAGACTCTTACCACTTGTTATAATGACAGGACAGAAAAATATTTTTTTGTTATTGAATAGAGATTTTTAATGGGTTTTCACTAAATGAATTCTAGCTAAATAGCCCATCACAAGTTCCCTGGCATTCAATTTATTCTCTAGCATGTTTTTCATACCAGTGTCATATGTAGGGGTAAACAGTTGTAATAAAGTAAATTTCTAATGTAATCATATTCTGAGAAGCAGCCATAAATGAGTAAGAATGTCTGAAGATGTCAGAAAACATGGAGTATATGGAAATAATTAACATTTTGGACACTGGAGGAATGAAGATTTTTTTAAATGAATTTAACAGTACTTTCTTTTGTGTAATTCTCAGGGGCAGAGAATTTTTATTCCAAAATTATTTGAATGGCTAATCTGTATCTCTTCACTGCTTGAAAAGGCTGTAAGAATGAAACTTCACAGGAGAGCTAAGAAAATGTGCATCATGTATATGTAAAAATGGTGCAGAAATATTTTGGCTATTCTTCTAGAGTCTGAGCTCCATGTCCTGATTGGTGAGACAGGCTTTACTAGCATGGTAAGCCAGCGAGGCGTAAGACACAGGGAGAAGCCTGGAATATTTGTAGGCTTATTAATTTCTCCTGTGCTAAATTAGTGCAGTTGGAGGTGGTGCTGCCACCAAAAAAATTGGCAAGAAATTAGGAGAGGACACACGTTCAGAAGAAGAAAAGATGCAGTGGCATTCAGCAGTAGGGATCATGAGGAGTAGGGACTGCAGTGAGAAAACAAAGATTCTGATCCAGACACTAAGGTGTGTTGTTCTGAGGTATGCAAGAGGGAGAAGGAACTATAGAGGAGAAGAAACAAATAAACAATATTGAGTAATGGGTGCAATGATGCAGAGTAGGAGATCAATATGTGGAAAAAAAAAGGAGGCCCTGAGTCTGTCATAATTCATGATTAACATTTGGGATATAGTGACAGAAAAGGTGATTTGAAAAATGGAAAATTTCAGGTGGCAAAGTAAACAGTAGGAGAACAATTAGAGCCATCCAGGAGCTATTAATACTGAATTATCACAAAGATCTTGGTTAAAACCCAAGGAAAAGTTATCCCAAGGAGAGTATGTCCAAGTCCAGAGAGTAGAAAGGCTTGAAACCAGAATCTTGACATACAAGACCCTGGCCAGTGCAAGTCTTTTTCCTTCTTTTGAGTTGGGAGGAGGTTTGTTATCCACACACTCTTCAGCTGGGGTTACTTAGGATTCAGATTTTCTCCAAAGTCAGCCTTAATTAATAATCTTTTTTCTCACTCACTAATAAAACCCGAGCAAAAGTTAAAGTGGCTGAATTCTATCAGCCTTTTTCTGGTATTTGCAGCAAGGAATAACGAGAGAAGCAGTTCTGGAATAGTTTAAATGAGTAACTGATTTAAATCTGGATTTTCAAAATTAGCAAGGATTGTATATCATCTTTCTCAGAAAGTCTACTTGTATTCAAAAGATTTCATTTTCTGTATTCCCTGAATGGGAAAGTGAAGGCCAAAAATATTTACCCTCCTTCCCCCCACCCCTACTGGTGTCCTCATGTTGGTGATTTGTTATGGCTGCTCCTGACGTGAATCGTAAGAAATCGATTCTCAGTGAGGAGGTGTAGAAACTTAGAGTGATTGGATTGTTGCAGTCATAGGAATCTGTGTATTTTGCAGGCATGATACCTTCTTTCTATAAAAGGATGTCCCACCAATTCTTCAAATTTTCTTTGAGTATCTGTATTCACAACAAACAGGGGTTTGAGCTGTGGCTATGAAGCAGGATTTTCCTTGGCTGAATGGGTAACAGCAGCTCATTTCAGTATGTTGTTAATAGAAGAACATGAATTACATCTAGGACAAGACAGGGGCTCCTGGTGTTCCACTGCAAGCTGTTTTGGTGTGTGCAAAAATGCATTTTCAACCTAATAAGCGATGATAGCTTGTAACCGATAAGTGATGGGTTGGCCCTTGAGGACCTTTGGCTGGGGAGAAGCATAATTCTCTTTTATCAGCATCAAAGGATAAATAAACAGGATGATGATTTTATCATCAACATCAAGTCTTTTCTGAAATTCTTGCAGTGTGAATAACCACACATTCAGACATATTATCATAGAATCCTAGAATCATTAAGGCTGGAGAAGACCTCAAAGATCATCAAGTCCAACTAAACCATGTCCCCAAGTGCCATATCTGCACATTTTCTGAAAACAAAGAGTTTTAAATTCTGTTACTGCCTCCTGTGGTAATATGCAGGGCCAAAAATGTGGTCTGTTTGATCAGATAAAGCAGGTAGACTCTCTCCTGTAAAATATCAGAGGGGATTATACCCATATTACTGAACTTGTAAAAGTCATAGACCTGTTTGACTGACGGAAGGATGTTTGCACGTGAATGAACAATCTCTTTGGCTGTACATTTAATCCATTGTTAGCACATAACTGCTTGTCCTCCTACCATAGGTGGACTAGTCAACCCTTTGGTTTAGCCTGAAAGCTCCCAATTATATTCCTGTCCACTTGTCTGCCTGAAGTAAGCTGTTAGATTTATCTTCTGTGAGCCTGAAGGTGCTAATACATCTTAAACCTCTCAGCTGGATGCAATATCTAGTTTGTATTTGAAATGCAAAACACAAAAAGGCAGCCTACAGTGTGGAAGGAAGGACAGGTAGCCTGTGAGGAATACAGAAAAATTGGGATATTGGTGGATGAGTAGCTCAGCTTGACCCATTAATGTGCACTTCTAGCCTAGACAGACAGCTGAATTGTGGGCTGCATCAAAAGCAGGTTGGGCAGCAGGTCAAGATTCTGCGCCTCTGTCCACTCTAGTAAGACCCCACCTGGAGTGCTGTGTCCAGCTCTGGGACCCCCATCAGGAGAAGGATGTGGACTTTCTGGAGTGAGTGAGTCCAGAGGAGGGCCGTGAAACTGATCAGGGGGCTGGAGCACCTCTCGTATGAAGACAGTCTGAGAGAGTTTGGTCTGTTCAGTCTGGAGAGGAGAAGGCTCTGACAGGATCTTACTGCCGTCTTCCAGTGGCTAAAAGGGGCCTACATGAGAGCTAGAAAGGGATTATTTACAAGGGCATATGGTGACATGACTAGGAAGGATGACTTTAAAATGAGACAACTCAAGTTTAGATCAGATATTAGAAAGAAATTCTTTACTATGAGGGCAGTGAGGCACTTGAATAGAGAGGCTGTGGATGGCCCATCCCTGGAAATGTTCAAGGCCAGCCTGTGTGGGATTTTGCATAAGCCGGTGTAGTGGAAGTTGTTCCTGGCCATGTTCAGGACTGTTGGAAATAGAAGATCTTTAAGATCCCTAACAACCCAAGCCATTCCAATTCTGTGATGTGGCCAGCGAAGTAGGTGGCACACAGAGGCACATCATCCAGAGCTGGGAGGGGAGGCCTCACAAGGCTCTGAGGAGACTGACATTGCACAGGGATGACATGGTTCCAGCCATTAACTTGGAAAGCCAGGAAGATGCCCTGGGAATGCTGACTTGTCTCAGGCCAGTTAATTTGCCTCAGACAGATAACTTTCTGGCAATATTTGTCATAATTTGGTAGATCATAGAACCTACACCTGCAAGTCCTTTCTTTTACAGTCACAATGTTTGCTGTCTGCTATTACCCTTCAAATCCATAGTCTGAACTCACACCCTTAAGGTCTTTTCAAGGTAGGGTTTTCTTGGTCTATCTAAGGTTTATTCACATTGGAATAACAGTCATTCTTGAAATTTTTATACTATAAAGCACAGTCTTTGGAAGATAAATTGAGTTATTCTATTTATTTTTATTACATTTTGTTTGTATTTTTATTATGAGATGGACTCAGATGTAATCTAGCTCTGGCATCAAAAGTGAGAAATTATCTAAAATGGAAAAATAGTCTCACAAGCTCAGCTGAAACTGAGAGTTCTGATTATCTGTTGCCTTCTGATGTTATACTCCCTAGTTATCCTTTTGCGATGCTTCTGATATGCATTATGTCTTTATATCCATCCATAACTACTGCAATAATTATTTGCAACCCACTAGAAAAAGGACAAGGGTTTATAACTCCCTGACAAAACCGTGAGTCTCTTATAGCTGGATGTTTGCTGGAGATATATATGTATATATATCTCAAGTGTACTCCACACTGGAAAGCTTTCCATCTAGTATTATATATCTGGTGAGATGGCAGCTTTCCCATACTGTGTGTGTAACTATATAAATGTGTGTAACTATATAAATGTGTGTAACTATATATATACATACATACATACATACATACACATACAATTACCTTCCTCAAACAGGTTTGCTAGAATATAAAAGAAATTGGAAAATATTCCTGTGGTTGTCTCTAGCAGTGTTAAGGAAAACCTGGTAAAAAAGAGCAGAAAAACAAAGCAAGTCATTTACATTTGAGCTAAATTGCTCTGATATTCTTAATTTTTATTTTCCCTATTTTGTAGTATGTATTTATGCATGAGATACCAATAGCATCTGATTATTAGTATATAGTGCCAACCAAGATAGTGCAGTTACTCAAACAAATGCTATGGTGAGAGTAAGTGTTGAGCATATTCCAAGTTGCTTATGACACAGTTTTTTTGGTGAAAACAACAAGGTTTTTTCTCAGCTGATGCATTTCTGTGATGTACATTTGGTTTTCTTGGCTTAGTCAAAGGCTGTCCATCCATCTTTATATTCTTCACATTGTATCCAGATGGAGTATTGCACTTGCTTTCAATTGCCAGTCCAGGGTGAAATAAATGTCAACATTTCTGTTGACTTAAGTGGTGCCAGGATTTCACCCACACAACCTAAATTTAATATGCTTGCTTTTTGTTTTGGTTTTATTTTTCTCTCTTTCATAGCTAGGAAGTCCTTGCCATTTCCAAAAGGCAAGGAAAATATCATGGTTCATTGTTTTTAGATTTTGGTTTATACTGATTTCATAAGCATGAATGTTGAAACAGTCATAAAACTCATGCCCAAATATTGTTTTGTTACCAGAAATGCAATGAAGCATATTAGCTCTGGTCAAAAAACTTTTTGGATCAATATGGTGGATAACATGTATGTTAGAAAGGTAACAGAACACAGCTGGGATTTGAAAAAATGAATTAAAGTCCTTTTGCAACACAGCTTCTACAGTAATTAGATAACTTCCTATCATGGGTGATTTCAACAGAGACTTCAAATAAGGCTGGAGTATTGAAGCAAATAGCTCAATCTTGAAGATCTTTTGTTGGTTTAAACACATTGAATTAGTTCGTTGCAGCTGAATATGTAGTGGAAAATAGCATCTGTTTACACTGCAGAATTATAAAAATTACTTATCAGTAACTGAATAAGGAGCAATTTGCAAAAGCTAATTATATTTGTGCACTTATTTGCAAAAAGTAAGTTCTTAATACATACCCAAGGGAAAAAGAACTCACTGGTTTATGCAATTTAATAGTAGCATTAGGCATAACATATTAAAGAATATTGTAGGGATCAATTCTAAAAGTTATAAAGCTATGAACATAAAAACGTGGCTGTCCCATATTGGTGTTTCACCTGTACTCAGTGGTGGTTGAACTCCAGAAAGCATCCTGAAGCTCATTGAGCCCCAATCAGTTCAAACTGTCCATACACCCCAAATGTCCACCACTAGCATAGAAGTCTGTGAGGAGATTTCCTTATTGAGAGTTTTGTCTTTATTTAGATAGACTTTTCAGTACGATGTGCTCCATTGTATAAATTTGGGGTGCTGTAAAGCACACTAAGGCATACTAGTTATCCCAGCAGTGAGATGTCACAGATGTAAACTGAGAGCTATTCACAGTTTCAGTTCATCATTGGAGGTGAAGTTAAAGATTCCTATCTCCATTTTATTCAAAGAAGATTCAGAAATCTCTACAGCATTTTACTAAAGAAATCAGTTTTCCAAAAGTAATTTTTTAGGGACTAGGGAAGACATGCTATCTTTTCCTTAGCCCTGCAATAACAAAAGGAAGAACAACATAAAAAAAAAAGAAGGAACAAATAAATAAATATAAATTTGTAAATTAGTTTTGTGAATAGATAAGATGCCTGCTCCAAAGACTTTGGAGTCTCAGCATTAAATTTCTGTACCATTTGAAAATTTCACTTTTTAGGTAATCTTTGCCCAAACAAATGTCTAGGGTTTTAAAATTAGAAAGGGCTTTTATACCTGTCTAGTTTAACATTTTTTTACATTATACACCTTATGATTTCATGTAGCTGTTTCAATTTTGAACCTGAAAACCTGTGCTTGATTAGAGGAGATGAGAAAAATTAAAGCCAATGTAAAAATATACAGCATCTCTGAGACACTTGTCCTATAACACTTCAACATCTAAAATGTCCTGTTGATTTCAGAGGGACTGTTCTTATCCACTAAAGTTTATAGGATTGCAGCCAGTTTCTCTTAGCTTCAATACGTATTTGGTTTTGTTCAATGGAAAAAATCACAGATTTTCAGATTTCAGTGTGACATCAGATAAGTAGAAAGTTTGTAGGAGGGAGACAAAATGTAGCTACAATGTAAACAGTAAGTGACATCAGAACATCTCATTAAGTTTTGTATACTATTTGATATCCCTAACTGTGGCTTCCTGCATGGAACCTAACAGCTTAAAGGAGTAAAAGATTCTGACCTGTCAGCTTTGTACTGGAAGGTATCATTGCCATTTCTGTATTGAGGATAGTACAACAACGTACCTGTCTCATTAAATAAACCCCAGTTTTCAGCCTTCATTACTTTGGGAATAACTTGATCTATCCACGTATATGTGTTACTTTAAGAAGCAACATATTAATTGATTTAATGACTGAATTTAATGGCAGATTTAATAACTTCTTCACAAGCAGGTCTGTGTGCTATGTTAATGTAATGATTCAAAGTAAAAGGCTCTGACCCTGTGATAGCTGGTAGTACTTGCAGACATTGTAGGTACATACAGTACCTTGTGGACTTCACTGAGACCCTGAATGTGTTCACAGAATCACCCAGGGATGATTGAAAGCAAGGCAAAACAAATAAAAAATATGTAATGGAATAAGTGTAACTGTATTGTAGACTGACCGAACTTTGAGTTCCTATGCCTTATAAAACTTTGTTCCCTCTGGATATTTGGATTATTTTTCTCAAAATATTTTCTCACTGGCTAATTGTTTACATGAAACTAGTTTTTAATGCAAATTTACTTCCATGCTGTGGCACTAATTTTATCACCACTTAGCTATTTATGTTCTATTTATATTGATTCCTTACATAAAACAATTTGCTTTTGTTTCTAATAGGTAACAGCGTTTATTAATTTTACTTCTTTTCCCTTTTCTTTTAATGTAACCTGTATTTCTGCCTGGAGAGAGAAGTTCTATGGATACACCTATAGTGGGACTTTTTAAGCAAATTACTGGCATAGGACTCTTTTAGACTGATAAAATGTCTAAATAAGCAAACAACTAGCGGGCTGAGAGTTCTTTTATTCCAAGGGAACATATTGCCTCTCTGTAGGTGTTTCTGCACATGGAAGGCTTGGGTTTCTTTCAAGATATGAAGAGATTGAAAGAATCTATAAACTCTTCCATCCTTAAATTATCAGTCTTTGTGCATCTATGCAAACTTTTCACAGTGGAAAGTTCACATTATATTTTACATATATTTACAGCTTTCTACAAGAAGGCTGGAGATTTAACCTGGGAACCTACGGTCAAGCTCACATAAAATATAGTTGTAATCAGGAAATTTGAGCATTTATGTTTCTTATTGTGGGTTTTGAATATCTGCTTATGAGTAGGACCTGGGACATTAGAAATATTTGCATTAAAATAATTATTGGAATATAAATTGAAAATCCAAAGTGAAAAATCTGTATAACTGTATATTTTAATGAAAGAATCAGAATGTTGAATCAACATTTTTATGAACAAAAAACTGAAACTTGAAAAGCTTCTAGTAATTATGGTATTAAAAACAGTGATTCCAATAAAAGTATTAAAACTACGTTTAGGAGCAGTTACAATAATTCCATGGACTCTCTTTTATGGTTTTGTATATAGAAGTCATATTAATTTGTTTGTAATTTCAAATATAAAGTTCAAATCATAAGGAATTAATAATTAAATATGCACGTTTTGAGCTTTTCCTGTTTTCCATGAAATTTGCTGTAGTATATTTGTGTCTGACCTCTACTCTTCCATGATGCTTTGCTTCAGTCAAAAAATACGAGAAACTCAGAACTCAATGAGATTTTTATTGTGAATGCAAACAGAAATAGTTTCCTTGGCAACAGAAAGCAGGTGAAAACACTCAGACAAGGTACTCTAAACCCGCCTACTCAACTTTCTTTAGTTGTAAGTTCACAAGATGCATGCTGAGGGAATCAAGTGGGTTTTGTTCAAACAGTGAAAAGTTTCTAAATTAAATGAGTCTGGGCAGGTAAGTGTATGTGTAGACCCTTGACTCCAATTAGCTGTTGTGAACAAACTCAGGTGCTGGCTTCATATCCAACACTGTCATTCTGCTGCTTATACCAGAAAAAACGGAACCTTTTAACATTATCAGAAAATTGATGTTAAGTTCAACAGCATCCGTTGCTTTGAAATAAACATCATTTATGTATAACCTGAACATTGAGCTACATTTATATTATTAATACAATGTATAAAAAATATGTGGTGGCATGCACTGCCAGTGCAAGGAAGCTGGGGTAAATTTCTACAAAATAACAGTAGCATATATAATTTGTTCAAGTCCTCCATTTGGAATATGTCAGTTACAGATTCAAAACTGGAAGCATATATATTATATTTACTTAGCTGAATTAATACAGGCTTTATTTTATGATATGCATAGCTCATAGCAGTCTGTATAGATTAACTTTTTTATATATATCATTCTAATATTAAGCTGAGATTAATGACTTAGTTAATCTTAATGAAAAAAAAAATACCAGATGAGTATAATATTCTCTTGAAACTCTAACTACAATAAGATTTGGTATGGGGAAAATAACTTATGCTGCCAATTAATACAGTAAAGATGAGATTAAATGTTAAAGTTAATTTTATTGATGATAGCAGTTTTCGAAAGATGGTGTTTCATCTCCCCATCAAAAGAGCACCCCTCTAAACAACCATATTGTTCTGGAAGACAGAATATATAAAATTCCAGGTTCTAGACTTGATAACCTTGTCAAAATAAGCTTAAAACTGCTTTGTCTTAATAATTAAAAGGATAAAATGGATGGCAAAAGGAACAGCTTGTTTAATGTATTTCAACATGTAACAAAATTTTGTTGTGCTGCATGAGGTACTGGTGTCCTTAAAAGAAAAATGCCAGGTATGGGAACGGATTGACTACTTAAGTTATCTTCCATTCAGTATATATATTTTGACACAGTGTATATTGCCTCAGAATGCGGTGTGTTATATTCAGGCAGATTTTTGTATCTTGCCTAAATTATTTCAGGTAATGTCACAGTCAGTGAAAGTTTATAGTGCAAGCAGATGCATGGTCATAAAAATACTGTCTTACGGGATGAGTAAAGTTAAGTAGGAAATTTGACCTTCTTCATCTAACCAAGATAAAACAAGTTTTGCTTTCCATAATGAAAATATTATATTCCTTTTCATAATGAAAATGAAATTGATTTTACTATACTATGGATGGTTTTACCATAAGGATGGTGTCAATGCCAATCTCTCACAACGTGATGCAGGCTCTTGCCAGGTGCAATCTCTCACCATTATAGAAATGACTTTGGAAGAAGCCCAAGAACAGGGAGTGGGATAGAGCAGATTAATTATGCAAGGGTGCTAGTGAGCTCAGGAAGCACTCATTCACTCTGATCAGTGAGTCTCATGATACATTCTCAGAGTATACTGAATAAATGCTTTAGGAAGGAGAAGATGGAGTAGAAAGAGGGAGTTTTCTTTCCATAGATAAATACCTAGGGAATAACACATTGGGACATTTTATTCTGCTATAATAATGGAGAATTGTTTGGGGATTTTTTTCCTACAGAAAATTATTCAATTATTCTCTAATTATTCAAGACTGGTACACAGAACCAGAGGAAAATAATAGGAGATGCTTAAATTGACTTATACTGCTCAAATAGAAAGGAATTAATCACAAATAACAGAAAAGGCTTTTGTGGTTCTTGACCTGTTACTGTATATTTGGTTCTAGGGAAAGGGGCAAATTGATATAGTTCAACGGTTGAAAGCCTTCCCTCAGAACATGTCCAAAAAAAGTCATTTTACACATATCCTTGGTGTTCAGTACCAGAATTACATCTGAGTGAATAAGGTAATTAGATTACAGACTAATGTAATGTGTTGTGATAGACTGCACAAAAATTTTAAGAGGTACAACTCAGAAGATAAAGGTAAGCTTAGCAGAAGGTAGAAATAATGATAGGCAACATTTATCTGCACCATAATTGACTGCAGATTGAATTTGTATGTATCAGGCAGAAATTAAGATACTTGTTCAATATGAAACATGTCATCATGTTAACTTCATCTTTAAAAATTACATTACATGTTTTCACTTAATCTCCTGTTCTGAAAAGGCTTGCACAAGTAGTTAGTTGTTTCATGTACAGTGTCTGTGAAACTGACAGTTTGTGGAGTTTTTCTGTTTTCTAGTGGGTAAGCACAGGACTTCAGAATCCTGAATTTCCCATGTGCCCTCAGTGGGCAAACAAAATAGAGGGTCTTGTAAGAAAGTTTTTTTTTTAATTTAATATAGCCTCAAGTAAAAGCTTACCTACTAAATAGAATAACTACATTTCTATGAAAAAACTGCACAATCATCTACAAAATTCTTTAGCTTTTTCACACTGTTAGAGGCCTGCTTTAGGCTGAACTAAGTGTTGGGCATGTCAGGGCTGTTAGATTTTCTCTCTGTAAACTTTTCCAGTTTACTTACTGGAGAAGTTCCATAGACATCAGCTCTGGTTATGTAAATGGCACATAACTGGTGGGATACAGATGTCTCAGCTGCATACTGCAACCTTCCCTGGGCAGTGCTGTCATCACTGCCTGGCCAGGCTTTGGAGTCACTGGAAAAAAAAAATGACACACTTGTTCCAAAAATAAAGGTCATTTAAATTTTATCACTTTCTTATGTGCTTAGGACATCAGTAAATTTTTTTTCAAATGCTTATTGACTGCTCAACTATAGGAAAATATTTGTACTCAGAGATTATGGTAATGTGTGATAGACATTTCATAAGCAATTTCCCTGACTTCATCAAGGGCAGAAGCCTTCTTGGCTTATGCAGTTATGTATTATTGCTTTCCATGTGTGCCCAGCTCACTGACAGTATTAGTTTGAACTGGGAATCTAATTTTTTTGTTGTTGTTTTAGAGCTTTTTGTTCTGGAGAATCCTGACATCAGTTGCAGATCTATTAGCCAAAATTACTACTATTGTATTGTGAATAATAACAGAGGTGAGGATAGCATCCAGTAGCTGGTAAAAAAAAGAGAGATGGCATGAACTTCTGAAGTCCCAGGCAGACAGAATAGACTTTCCAGCACTCTCAACTCTCAGTTTTGTGCTTTCTTATGGTGCAGACAGACTGCAGCCTTGCTACTATTAAGCCAGATAAAAGCATGGAGGAGACACTCTCCACAATAAACATCTTTCAAAATGCATTGTGAAATAAGAAAGACTTAATGCAAGATAGTTGGATTTTGTGAGGAAGAATCAGTGGAACATATATGCTACACCTTTTGCAAAAGGTTTCTTTTATTTGAACTGGCTTTCATTATGAAGGCATTGCCTAGAGGGAGTGATTTAAGGCAGGAAAACAATCTGTAAGAAAAATGGTAATATGAGGTGGATTTGGAGGGATATGAAAAAGAAGATGCAGTGCTGCAAAGTTAAAAACTCTCTGACAATAGAACAAGACCTGTTTTTTGTCTCAATGTAAAAACAATGCACAATGTTGGACTGCTGCCTAAAGAACATAAGTGAGAAGGCATATAATCCAGTGAAGTACATCAGTCAGGCCGACAAACTTATTTTGAAGACTGCCATGTAGATATGACTTTAATTGTAAGAGAATACTGTCTGGATTCTTTAAAACATTTCATCTTTCTCAGTGTATTTTACACGTTTCAATTTGCTCGGTAATATGATGTCCTGATGGTAATTGTGGTACAATACTGCACTTAAGCAAAGAAAATGCAGCTCAGTTTTTATGGCTCTGTTTTCTAACTGTTCACATCTTCATACAGAATTTTTATTCTTTTATAGTATGTTTGTCTGTGTGGTTATAACATAAATATACAGACAGATTTTATAGACAAATCCTTTTTTATATTTGAGCAATTTGTCAAGATCATAAAACTATGGGTTAGAAAGGTCTCTAATTATTCAAGACTGGTACACAGAACCAGAGGAAAATAATAGGAGATGCTTAAATTGACTTGTACTGCTCAAATAGAAAGGAATTAATCACAAATAACATTGAAAAGTGATCTGCTAGCAGACATCCTGCCACTTTATTGAAGTAGTTCCCACAGACCAAAGTTTGTCTAAATGTAATTTTCAGGATCAGTCTTCAAAATTTATTTAAGGATCCTTAAGTTTTCAACTTAGACACAAAGTAGTAATAAAAAATATTATTACATTTTATAAAATTATATTAGTTATATAATTTTATTACCACATTTAAAATTATTTATATCTTACATAATTATATATTATTATAGTAAATAATGAAAAAAAAATTTTACTTTCATGTTGGATGTCTTTTTCAAGAATATAGTTTCCTAAAGTTCTCTGTAACATTACACGAGCAATATTTCACATATTTCTCATGCTTCATCGCTGACATTAGCTGACAGTGACTTGTCTCCGCAGTACTAGGATTAATTCTGTGCATCAAACATGGAAACTGTGATGAAGGAAGAAAGTAAGCTCTTTCCTAAAGTACTCTTCTAATGTATTCTTTTGTAAAAGTGTTCCAGAAGGAGACCTTTCTCACCTTCATTCAGTTAAGCATCATGCTTAGCAGCAAAAACTAGTACTTGTTTTTCACTCTTCTGCTCTCTCCTATTATATCTTAATTTGGCATGAAAGTTGGGAATAATTATATTTTATGATCTATTTTGTTATTGTATTCATCCTGCAAGTAAATACTCTTTAGGCAATAAATTTTATCGGCTACAAGTAAAAGCCATTTAAGCAGGAAGGAGGATTTTAGTCCTGTGGCTGCAGGAAATGATTCTATGAGGTACCATATTTTACATTGCTTTGCTGAAAAATATATTTATGGATATTTTTGCATCTCCTGCATTGTACTCCTGCAAGGAAAGATAATGACAGACCTCTTCTTTTTTTTATTTTGTCTTTTTAATTAGGGTTCCAGTTGAGTTGTAAAAGTTCAGCATAATCTAATTTGGAGCTGGTTAAATGTTTAGGAGCAATCTGTTTGCTCTCACATAGAACTCCCATTAACATGCCAGCTACAGTTATATTGAAACAAGCTCAGATGGCTTCATGTCCCTGCAGAGGAAAGAGATTTAAACTTTGAAATAAAAAGACTTGAAGATCTTATTTAAGTAGAGGCTGGGTAAACTGGCAGCACTCTGTGAGAAGTGAGTTATGGACAACTCTGCATAATAGCCATCGTATCTGTAAATTTGAGCAATGTGTTTCCACTTTAGAGCAATTTCATTCATATATTTCAGAGCAATGAAAAGGTCACCAATTTCTACATATGCCCTCATTATATATTCCTTCAGCATCCAACATACAACTTGAGATGAAGTTTGTGGAACTGTAGCTGTGAGAATTTGGAGAAAGCTGTGGATGCAGAAGAATTGAACTTGGGGTTCTCTGCCAACTATTCTGTGAAGAAAGTTGACATTTGTATCAAACTAATATCAGCATTCATAATTCAGTGTTAAGGACCATATTATGACTATGTTTTAGATGTTTGATTAGTGACACCATTAGTTAGGGAGAAAAAAGCGCAGTCAGAATCTGAAGCTGACTGATGGCTAAATTTGACTAGAAACTCTAAAAATAGTTTACATGATAGCAACACAAGGGTGTACAGTATTATGACATTTTTAATGCGTCATTGTAACTTAACACTGGTCTTTCAGTTTGATTATAATTAACATCCTTTGATTGTTTGTATTTGGCTTACAGTATGTCTCAATGTTATGTGTTGAGAATTGTAAAAGGTGCATGATTGTGCTGTTTCTGTTCAAGTTGTTTCTAATTAAAAACTTCACTGTCCAGTGTTCTTTCAATAAGGGTACCTAATACAATATTTACATTATTTTAGGTATAGAGAAACTGACTTTTCAACCAAACTGAATGATGCATCTCAATATCCAAGAACATGTGTGTGTGTGTGTGCGTGTGTATATCTATGCATGTATACACTTACACATATATTGTTAATTGGTTTTAGACAAAGTCTCCCACTTCTCTCCTACTCACACTTTTCAAATCTCAGGCATCTGGAAGGAATCAAGTCTTTCCATGTAAGCTGAAGGTTGTAATTCCCTCTTTGCATCCTTAGAGTGATAGTTAGTCTCTAAAACTCCTCTCCCAAAATTCTGCACAACAAATAGCATTAAATAATGCTTTAATGACTAATAAATGCCACATAATGCAGGATTCTTCTACCTGCATGAGTAGCTTAGTAATTGGAATGACTGTGTCTTTTTATCCCATTTGATACTTTAGGTTTGTAGCCACTAAATTCCATATAAGTGTTTTGATTCTTTTGATTCCATAATAGAAAGCATTTACCTTTCTTTTATGTTCTAAGTGTCTTCTATTGTTTCATGTTTCTAAAAAGAAAATGCTGACCTCTATGGGTCCCTTAGCTGATCCAGAATTGTTGCTTTTTGTTTTTTTCAATTCTGTAATAGCTAAATTTTGACTACATTTCTAAAGCCATAACTTCTCTTTCAAGTAATAAAGGAGTTACTGTCCATAAAAGTTTGAAGTTCAAAAGGAAAGATATAAGCAATTTTTTGTATTGTCAACTTATCAACTGAAAGACTGTCTTTCTTATAAAACTTCAAACAATTAGGGAAGAAATAAACTCTGAATATTCATCCAAATTCTAGTGGGTTTTGTATAAGGTTTAATCTAATAGTTCAAATACTAATCTTAAAATACACTTGCACATATATTAAATAAATGAATTTGGTAATAACTCTTGAAATAATAAAGTTATTTGCAATGTAATGCATGAATTTTAATAGCAATGCATATACAAATCTATTTTAGCTTAAGAATATGAAGTAGCCAAAATATATTTGGGACTGTGACAGGATTTGTGGGAGCTTTCTCCTTTGAAAGGATGCTCCAGGCTCTGAATTTCAAGCACCTTTTGTAGCAGATGAACAAAAGTAATATTTTTAAATTTTTTTTTAAATTTATTTTTTAAAAGCCAGATAATTTACACATCTGCTTCACATTTAATTAAGTCTTTGGTGATGGACTTTGAAGGGTGTGTTTTATATTTTGCTTTCTTTTGTTTGGGCTTTAGTTTTGGGCTGGGGTATTTTTGGTTTGGTTTTTTGGTTTTTTTTTTTTTTACTGTCAGTCTTGCTGAGAAGTTGCTGATACCACGATTAGTAGTAAACTGTTCTTTGAAGGAAGCTTTGACAAAAAGTCTAGTTTGAAATGGAAACTGGAAAAGTACAAAGCTACCGGGGTAAGAGTGCAATCCTCCCTGTTGCCTGAGAATTTTTTTTTTTTCGTGTGAAAGCAACAGAAATCTTAATAGAAAAACTAATGGTAGCAAGGTAGACTAAAACAACCTAATTTTGGTCTGAAAGTAATCTACTGTTATACAGTAATATACTGTATTTATTGAATTTGTGTTGTAGTACTTTTTCCATTGTTTTCCAAGCATCATTCTAATTATAATTTTCTGTTTGGTCACTACTTGGATAATGTAAGTGGTACCCATTATTGAAAGGTAGTCTGTATTTGTACTAATACAGAGAATGCCAGTTTAGAAATGAGCCTGATTGCATGGTTCATTTTGTTCTCCTTTGTAGAGCCAGGCTGCGGCCCACTACAAAGGCACTAAACATGCCAAGAAGCTCAAAGCACTGGAAGCCATGAAAAATAAGCAGAAATCTGTTACTACCAAGGACAGCGCAAAGACTACCTTCACTTCCATCACTACCAATACCATCAATACCAGCTCTGACAAAACAGGTTAAGCGACAATCTTTGTTGGTTTCGTTTGGTTCAGCTTTGGTTTGGTTTGTAATTTTTTTTTCTTGTTTAATTCCATGTCTGTTTTGTTATGTGCTTGCCACATTGATTCATGCTCGATCCATCTTTCTGTGTGATATTGATTTCTTTAAGTCCTTTCAGTAGGCTGGTGAGACTCCAGTAGTCATGTAGCTGATTTCTATTAGTGAAAAGAGGCTTGACATTCTTTTTACGATGGAATGCAACACTCATTACTTGATTAACATAACTGATCTAAACCTCCTGGTCTAGTATGCACTATCTCTCTATCAATAATTATTTATGGCACATTTCTTTTAACCACAAGGTAACAAATTGCACTATTTATGTCTAGAAGCCTCTTAAAAAGCATTTTCAGTAAAAACCTTATTTTCATAAATTTCAAACATTGCATTTTTTTTTAAATGGCTATTGCATGGTTCTGAATTGGAAAAGAGCTGTATAACCTCTATTCCACGCAATCAGGTAAGTGGTATTGATGCCAATTATTCTGCCTAAAAGAGTCTTCATACTAAAATAATGGTGTTTAAATTATTGTGTGGGTAAAAGTTACTCCTTTTCAAATAAAATCTATGTATTTGTAAAGTCAACAGGATTTGGTTGACATTGCATTTTAAATATGCATCTATTGGAAATTTCAAAGGAGGATTGTAAGGTCACTGAGAGGTAGTCTAGTGTCTTAAAAGGTATGACTGCTCTTGTGTATAAAGGGATATAGTTTGCATATTTAGACATAACCAATGCCCTTTCCCAAGTGAGGCAAAAATAACCATGAGGGAAAAAAAACCACCAAAGCTGTGAAACTGGTATCAGAGACCTACCTCCTGATACTGAAAAAACTGCTCACTTGGAACCACTTCTAATCCAGTAAGTTCAACATTGTAAATGGATGTGCAGTAACCAACTATTATACAACAGAAAAGTACCTTGCAGGAATGTGTAGTACTTTCTTGGTACTATATTTGTTATAGACAGAACTATATCTTCATTATATTTGTTATAAACAGATAGCTCTATGTCTATATCTCTCTATAAATATGTTTATCTTATTTATAACTCACTATTATAGATAGCATATGTTTCTTTATGGAGATTTATACCCTAATTATAATGGGATGACTTTAAGAAATATTTGCTACATTGTTTTTGTCTTTGTTACCACAAGAAAAGAAAATATTCTGAGAGTTTTTGTGTGATGAAAGAAATTAAATATGGGAGATCAGGAAAAATGTCAAAAGTTATTTGCAAAAATATGTGTTTCTAAATATACAAATAATTTTAAAAATTTCTTGAGTTGTTACTTGTTGAGATATTCAGAACAGGAAGGAGGATGTTGTGTGAAAAGAGTGATTTATTGTTTACCAAATATGATTTAGTGGTTGAAGAAAATAACTGAAGAAAGATCTTTTAAAGTTTTAAACTGTATCGTTCAAAAGCTTTTGTCTTATGCTGTGTAAGTTTAAAATATTTTCCAATGTGTCTTAAAGCCTGTCTGAGTTTTTCTATCAAGCTTTGAATTAGATCCCTGACAAGATATATGAACTGTCCTGTATCCAAGGTCAGCAGTCCAAATCAGTTTTATATCAGCATAAGTAAGAAAATATCAAGAAACCCAGCTGCACACATAAGCAATGGCCTGTGCTGGAGTTTCTTCATTTCTACATAGTGGTTGCGAATTCCTGGATTCATTTCATAGAATATGTGTATTTATTCTATGTTAGAAACACTGACCTTACTGGGTTTCTAAGAGACACATATTGATGTTAATTGACAAAAAACCCAAAAATATTACAATCTCTTAAAATATTTGGAGCAATATTCAACTTCTGCCAAAAGCCCTATTCAGCAAGTGGCGTTCAAAGTAAAGGCGGGCAGTTCTATCTAGATGCAGTTATTACAGGTCAGCATTGATGTGACTGGCAACAGAATAAAATCCTTGGTGTAAATTATCCTTTGTCAAGCATGTATACATGGTGAGGGGGGAAAAAAAATGGGTAGCCAAAAGGATGAAATTTTCTGTCTACTATGAAAAGTCAAAAATTTCATAAGTTGGATTTTATTTCCTTTCTGGTTGTTATGTCCTGTATTTGCTTGATAGAACTTTTAAGGGCAAAATGATTCTGAACATCAGAATTTACTGCACTGTGTGAGTTTCTACATTTGGAAATTATCTCTGTAAAAGTCAAACATCCTGATTGTAATACGCAGTTCTCAGGGATAAGTTGTACTAATGAATATAGTTCATAAATTAATCTTTCATAACTAGAAGAAAGTTACTAAGTCCATGTACTTGTGATCATTTGGAACAAAAGACTTTTCTACAGTATTTTAAACCTGTCTGCTGAAGATTAATAGTTGATCCCAAATCACTGAGGATAGGGTCGTGTACATATCACTTCTTATATATCATCTACAGCAGTGGCTGAATGCTGAATTGCATGTCAGTCACAGCACATTGGTCAGGACTTCAGATCACTGGTTCTGTGTACCCTTAGCAGCTACAGTAAACAAAATGTCACCAGGAAATCTGTGCTGCTATGCAATAAGGACTGTGAAAAAAAATCACATAGTATACACACTGATTCAAGGGCTAAAGCAGTAATTTGTTACGTTGCTTATTCTGGAACTATTTTGTTAGGTGTGGTGCCAGCATGTGTTTTTGACACTGTACAGCTCACAATATAATCTAACTCCTTAAAACCTCTCACACATGATTCCTCATGTTTAAATTATGTGTTAAAGAGAAAACATAAAATAGGAGGTCATTTTCCTCAATCTGTGAAAGTCATTAATTTTTTTCCCCTTTAACTAATTTTTAGAATTATTAGAAGGCTTGAACTCGAGAAGCCTTTGGAGCAATAAAACATCATGAAGAGTTATGTTGCCAGTCGTATAATAGCAATGCCATTCTCAAGATGTGAGGACTTTTTATCATATCTACTACTTAACACACTTTTTTCATCTGTACTTAGCAATTTTTATGTTACCTGGGTAGTCAGGACAGAAAAACAAAAAATATGAGCATTACAAGAATTACATCTGAGAAGCCTACTTTATGGCATTATACAAACCAGATTTCTTGATTCTCCAATTCAGGTGTGACAATAAAAACACATATTTTTGCTATATATTAACACACGTACCTACATATTCCCTGGTAGTATATTGTTAAACATCTTTGATAGCTTTGCAAATTACTCCTCCTTTATGAAAAGGTATGTTTTCTTCATACGTTTCATATCTTCAGCTATAAGGACTGATACTTTAGAGCACTTGACAAAATATATTTAGATAGAATGCATTCTATCATCCTAATTAAAATACATGTCCAGTAAAGTCATTGTCCTGCACTTGGAGTTTTGGAAAATAGATTGAATTGCCAGTATTATATCCATGTAAAATTATGTCTCTCTAGCTGTTGCATATGTCTAAATATTAATTTTTCCAAAGCTATGTGAAGTTAAGCAGGACACTCCATGACCACATTATCACAAATCAAGTCTTGAAGATTTGGGCTGCTTTTATTTATTTATTTATTTATCTATTTCTTTATTCAGCAGAGAATTCAGTATGAGTTAGATCATTTGGTATCAATGGAAAAGGAGGAATAGACCTTCCAAAGGGGGAAAAAACGTGTCATTAAGAGCCATCAGTATGGCAAAGTCCTTAATGCTGCTTTTGAATGTTATACACTGTTGAATCCTTGAATCCTATGTACTTAAATGCAATGAACAGCTCTTGAAAACAGACAAAAATGCGATGAGCAGAAAAAGTGTGTATGTGAGCCAAGGCACAGACAAGATCATCTATCACTAGTACAGTCTTAACAGCTAAGGGACCCCTGTGCTGTCAGAGAACTAAATACTGGTGTCTGTCCTAAAAAGCTTACAGTTCCACATAAGATGAGAAACAATATAAGGAATAGACACCGTAAATGTAACAGGCAGGTGTTTAAAGGAGTGGTAACATAAATGTGTTCAAGTGATAAAGGGCATCACAAGAAATGAGAACACTGAGGGATGGATTAGAAGGAAAAGGAAGAGGACTGGGGTTTTTTTCAGATACTGAATAATATATTATAATGTAATAATATATAATGTAGGTAACAGCAGAGGCATAAGATCTCTTAATTTTTTAATTTTTTACAATCTCTTCACTGTATTGTACAAAAATTCTTCTATGTAAAAAATTTTAGTTTCATTAGCCCTTTACGTTTTTTGTTGGTTGTTTTTTTTTTTTTTTCCTAAGAAGTGGTAGGATATTTCTGGTCAGCACATGAAATTCACTCCTGAAATAGCAATTTCAGTCCAACTGGGATAATTTTGAAATTGAGAGCTGTTGGAGTGGGAGAGAACAGCCATTCAGGCAAGGTCTTAGAAATAAAAGTGAAGGCAGGGGGAAGAAAGCAATCAGAAATGATGTGGTAATTCTGAGTAAACTAAACAGGAGAAAGAAAGGTAGATGGCATGAAATGGAAAGATTTAGAAAGACATGTAGGGTTTGGCAACCAAAATACCAGAGGATCACAGAATATTTGAGGTTCTGTGAAGGGACATCATTATGGATGTATGAAGATTGACAAGGTCACCCCTTGGCAGAGCAGAGTTAACCTGAGCAGGATGCTGAGTATCTCTTTCAGCTGAGTTTTCTGTATCTTCACAACCTTTTGCTGGGTAACCGATTCTATGGTTTGACCATTCTTAAAGAAGAGCAAAGAAGTTTTTCTTGTGTTTCAGTACAGTGTCCTGTACTTCAGTTTCTGGCTGTTGTGCCTTTTCCTGTCACTGGGCACTAATTAAGAGTCTCATATTTTATACTCCCTGACCTCACCAGGTATTTATTTATGTACACTGCTGGTTTATTTTTCAAGTGGTGCCCTCCAGGGTTCCAAGTCCTTCTTCACAAATCTGCTTTCCAGGTGCTTTCCCACTTGTGGAACTTTTGTGCTTTTCTTCATTGAACTTCAAGGGACTTCTGTTGTGCAATTTCTCCAGTCAGTCTCAATTGCAACCCATCCATCTGATGGGTGTATCAGGTGTATCAGGCCCTCCTCCAAGTTTTTAATCATCAGCAAACTTGCTGAAGGTGCACTCTGCCCCATTGTCTGGGTCATAAATGAAGACTTTAAAAAATACTGGGCAATACTGGTCACCTGCACAGTAAAAATGTTCTTTATCACATTCAGATGGAATTTCCTGTGCATCATGTTCTGTCTATTGCTTCTTTTCCTACTGCCTGGCATCACCAAGAAGAGCCTGGTTCCATCCTCCTGGCACCCTCCCTTCAGATACACATAGGCATTGATGAGATCCCCTGCCAGTCATCTCTTCTCGAGGCTGAACAGGCCCAAGTCTGTCAACTGTTCTTCATAAGGAAGATGCTCCAGTCCCTTAAATCATCTTTGCTGCCCTCCTCTGGACCCTCTCCAGAAGCTCCGTGTCTCCTTTGTACTGGGGAGCCCAGAACTGGACACAGCACTCCAGAGGAGGCCTCACAAAGGCTGAGTAGAGGGACAGGATCACCTCCCTTGCTCTTCATAATGTGCCTTATGACACCATTGGCCTCTTTGGCCCCCAGGACACACTGCTGGCTCATGGATAGCTTTTGGTACAGCCCCAGGTCCGTCTTGGCAGAGTTGCTTTCCAGCCTGTGCTGGTGCGTGGGGTTATTCCCCAGATGCCGGACCTGCATTTGCCTTTGCTGAATTTCAGAATGTTCTTTGCGCATCTCTCCCACCTGTTGAAGTCCTTCTGAAGGGCTGCAGAGACCTCTGAGGTATTGGCTACATCTACCATCTTTGTGTCATCAGTGATCTTGCTGGGGATGCATCTGCCCATTCATCCAAGTCACTGATGAGCAAGTTAAACAATACTGAGCCCAGTATTGAACCATGGGGAACACCAGTAGTGACAGGCCTCCAGCTGAACTCTGTCCCACTGAATATGACCCTCTGGTTCAGCCAATTCTCAATCCACCCCACTGTTGACTCATCCAGTCCACACCTGCTATGTTTGCCTACGAGGATGTTGTAGAGACAGGTATTGGAAGCCTTGCTAAAGTCAAGGTAGACAATACCCACTGCTCTCCCCTCATCCACCCCGGTAGTTGTTTTACTGTAGAGGGCAGTCAGGAAGCATGGTTTGCCTTCAGTGAATCCATACTGAATCCATACTCCTGATGAGCTTCTTGTCATCCATGTGGATAGAGATGGCCTCCAGAATGAGGCACTCCATCACCTTTCCAGGGATTGATGTGAGCCTGAGTGGCCAGTAGTTCCCTGGGTCCCCATCCTTGCCCTTTTTGAACGCTGGGATGACATTTGCTTTCTTCCAGCCCTCAGGCAGCTCTCCTTTTCTCCATGACCTTTCGAAGATTGTGAGCAGCCTAGCTGTGGTGTTCTCTGGGTCTCTCAAGACTCACAGATGCATCCTGCCAGGGCCCATGGGCTTGTTGATGTCAAGTTTGGGTGTTCTGTGACCCAAGCCTCCTTTAACCAAGGAAAAGTCCTCCTTCCAATACTCCTTTATCCTGATCTCCTAGGTCAGAGATTCCTGATTTTGGTTTGTTTGTTTGTAACGTGAGTGAGCATGTCCTTATTAGACCATTGTGTCTCTTCCAGGATTCTAAGTAAGGATTCGAGGGGCTCTTTGTTATTAGCAGGTACTGCTTTAAGATTCAGAATTTCTGTTCTAAATTCTAGGGAAAAGTTTTCAAACACAGTGCTCAAATGAAAACTTGCTTGTGTGAGTATTTATAGATAGACAACTTATAACTGACTGGTGCTACTACTTATACTATTATGTTTCTGCATTTTGGTTACAATATTTACCCTTCTCTGACCAGTACTTACTTGTTGTTTGCTCCAATACCATGCATTAGCATACCTTGCTTGTTTTCTTTTATCTTTTAATGTTACATTGGTTCTGTACAAAGATGCATCTGTGCAGTCCCTGTTCAGCTCCAGAACCTGTAATAGAAAGGAAGTCCCATTTAAAAATGAAAATAATTTTCCGCGTATCTCTGCTTTCCTTTTATTTTCAATTTAGTCTTATCTCCCTTACATTCAGCTCTTTATAATAAACATACATTTTGGAAATGCCCAGGGTTTCGTGTTTATGATGGGTTCCATTTATTAAGAATTACTGGATTATTTCTGGTATTGCTTGGTGTTCCTACACTATTTTATTATTATATTTATTATTTTTGCTTTTCAAGTCACTTCTTTAATCCTTTGTTCCTAATGCCAAACTACCCTAACTTTTCCTTTCTTAATGAAAACTTAAGAAGATATACTGCTGTATTTATAATATTAACATTGTCTATTTATTAACATTTTTATAGGCAGCAGATTTGCTTGTAATCTTTTCTAGCTAAAAGAAATTCTATTTCTAACAATAATACTTATGTCAGCTGTACTTAAAATTCAAAATAGTATTTAATACTATTCCAGATCTGCTGGTGTATGCAGAAACTATTTACTGTATGATCCCAGTGTGCAATTTGCTTTTACAGCTTAGGCTATGGGTACCCTTGTATATGTAATTATTATATTAAGAATGTTTAATCTAGGAATACAATTCAGTGCAGTCTGTTTGTTTAACTTAGCTGTTTTGTTTCCATATGCTTTATTTTATCATAAAGCGTGCTTTTGTTGTGGCAAGTGATTTCCTCAGATCATTTCAGCATTGCTTAGAGCACAGCAAAATTAACAGGCTAACTCTGGGTTCAGGCTTGTGAGATACTGGATGTAAATTGCTTTTCTTTGTAAGTCAATGTTTTAGTACACATCAAAATAGAACAATGACCTTGAAGTTTGAATTTATAAGGGTTTTTACTTCATATTTACTTGTTTATATTTTGCATGGAACATTCAAAAGTTGCAAATGTGAAATAATAAAGGAGAAGCAATTGCTTGGTGATTAGCGGAACATAAATGAATTTCAAAGCGAGCTACAGATCTTCATGGATCACTTCCCAATCACCCAATTCCTAAAGTTGAACAGTTTCTTTTTTAATTTTATTTGAATAAAAAGTCTTTAAAAGAAGTTGTAGTCTGAAAGACAATTCTTATTCTATGTTCTTATTTTTTAATTCTCATGGAATGGAAATTAGAAATTACTATTTCACAACTATATTAATTGTCTTTATCACATGCCTGGAAAATTCAACCCAAACCAGCAAAATTTAACCGTGCAATTCCATCTTTCACTTTAAATCATCTATGCTTTGACTTTTCCACACTTCAGACAATCTGTAGCTAAATGCAGCACTAAATGTTATCAGCATTCCACAGACTGTTGTACCAATTTTGTATTAGAGCTTGATGGCAATTTGGAAGACAATAGCTTCTCTTTTGATGTCTGTGTAGAACTAGAGCTTTTCCTTTCTTTCAGAGTGTAGCTAAATGACGATATAAAAATTACAGTAATTTATGTGTGCCTCAACTGATCATGAATGTGAAATAAAATACTTCTTTGCTTGCATTTACGTATGCTGAGAGCTTCATCATATGAACACCATGTGTTTTCTGTGGACCCAGCTGCTTTTGATTGTGATTGCCTTCACAGCAATTTTATGCTTGAATAATCCTGCAGTTGGAAACTGCTGTCAGTCATAACATCTGTATCGGCCTATTGAATCTGTATCAAAGTCCAATACTGACAATGGTATTGTTCAAAGGTCTGAAAAACCTTTTCTATTGGAATATTAAGTAGAGTCTTTCATTCTGTCTGAGGGAAAAGTCAGCTTGACTGCTGCATGCCCACACTAGTAACATCCGGAAGCCTTGGGAGTGATCTTCTGTTTGTTAGGTGTCTGTTTATAAGTTATTCATCAGTACTGCTGCAAATCAAGCACCGTAGCACATATCTGCTGGATGACACATTCTGCATGGTGTGTTTTGTTGTTATGTTGGGAAGAGCATGGACACTATCGAAGATGGGTCTGAAGATGCCTCAGTTCTAGCCATCGGAATTTAAAAAAAATCATTGCACTGCTAGATTTCTTTTCAAGTTCTTATTGCAAAACATCAGTTTCAGAAGCCTGTTACTATAGAGTATTTGTTTATGGACTAATTTGAAATGGAGTAGAAACTTCTTGATCCAATGCTGTCAGATAAGTGATGAGTTTTTGCAAGTATGGAATTTTTCAGATGAGAAGGATCTGTTTTGAGGGCAACAAAAGGTAGGTTTTCATTCAAGTGATACATCTTGTTTTAAGCTGACATTGTACTGGCTGAATACGGCAAAATTAGGAGGTAGTCAGTTATCTGTTGAGGACTGGATTTGTTTTGGGGGGGGATTTTTTTAAGGCAAGAACAACCAAATCTCCAAAGATGTCTTAGAGCTTGCTTAGATTCTTTTCTTTTGTGGTTCATGTCATGCTCTTTCCATGCTTAAATCAAGAAAGCTGCAGAGTGGTTAAGGATATGAGTAAATGTACTGTGCTAAATTTTGGAGCCATTGCTATGGGATCCCCTCATAGCACCATTCAGAGGGATCTAAAGAGAGCCATAGATGCAAGAGTTCTATTAATAAATATAGGGGAGTCTGCTTTACACAGTCATTGGCATTTCATTTGCCATTCATGTGACAAGAACTCAGCGCAGCAGAAATCATTATTTCTAGAAACAGATTATTCTATGTACATATAGTAGGTGTTTTCAGAAAAAGGCCAAAAGTGAGTAGCATTAAAATCTATTGTAATAACGGGAAGAACAATGTAATTGTGCAACAATTCTATTTATTCTGTCTCACATTTGGTATTGGACAACTTTCAATAATGTGTTTAAAGTCTGTGCAGATCAGTGATTTCTTTCCTCAGCTAGAGAACTCTTATAGGTGAAATTCCTCCCTACTGTGTCATGCTTTTGCTAAAATATATCTTCCACTCTGCTGTATTAATGGGGTTAGACATCATAAATATTCATTTTATATTTGGTACCAGTAAAACAAAGTAAATATCTGACAGGACCAAAGATTTTCTGTCTTCCTGCCATCTTCCCCCTTATCCCTGAAGAAAAAAAAAAAATTGTGTTTTGAATTAGTGAATATATGGCAACATTAAAAAAATCTCCTAGTTGTTTTAAGGTTTGCTACTGTTGCATTTGCAACTCACCTAAATAAGCTGAAAATTAGGCTAAACTTTAGTAAGGTATCTTCAGCACCAGAAAATATCAAGTTATCTTGAGACAAAGCATAGCTCTAGTGTCTGTTTGAGGAGAAAAGTAAACATGCAGTTTGTCTTCATGCACCTGAACTCTCTGCTTCTTAGACTTAATGTAGTTTTCCATACACTAAGTGGTTTGCTTATAGGTTAAAGTTTGGGCAGGCCACACCTGTAACTTCAGAATAGGTATGGTCAGAGTCTCTTATTCTCAAGATTCATATAGGGTTTTGAACATTTTGAAGAATTATTTTGTGTTTCTCATTTCATCTTTGTGCATTCTGTACTCCACTCTGCTATATCTAATAACAGTCTCTGTACTAAAGCTCTTGTTTTATGGCATGTCCATAATTGAATTAGAATTAAAGGTGCCAGAAAAATTTATGTAAATTGAAATTAAGAGCTCCAAAAAGTATAATAGGAAAAAAAAATGAATACAAAAGTAAATACAGACTCATCAAAAGAAACAAAAAGGCACTTTTAAGAGTAAAAGGACCAAGAGACTGTGTCTTAGATTTAATTTGATAGGGGAAAAAACTAGTTTATTCATATAAACTTAATGTTGATAATCATTAATGTTTAAATTCTTTCCATACTAATGGTAAAATTTAGTATATTTAACCAGAAGTACTAAGTTAGCAATGGATCAGGAAAACTTGCATTTGGTTTTAAAAGAAGCAGATAAAGAGCATTCTGGATAAGCTGTTATGTTTTTCTGTTCATTGTACGCTGTAGAAAATCCAGAGGACTAGAAGGAAGCTAATGTGTCAATATCCACAAGAGGTAAGCAGGATGAATCAAGTACTTATAGGTCTATCAGCCTGACACTAATCTCGAGAAAAATAAAGCAGCAGCTGGCAGGGAACTAGAGTACTGAAGTAAATGAGATCAATTATATAATGACAATGAATTTGAATTGAGAGAAAGTAATACTTTCCTACCTAAAATAGTTTTTATGAGATCATATATTTGATTGATAAAAGGTAAGGGATGCTTTGTGTTTGCATGACTCTAGAAAGTGCAGAAGTTAAAAGTTTTCCAAGATACTGGAATGCTACAGAAAGAATATGGAACACATTAAGTGGATTTAAGCCTCCTAATTATAGGCCTTAGAATGCAATCTTGAGATACAAATTGGCATAGAAATATTCCAGTGAAATCCTTTTAGAATAAAGTCTTAACTATAATATAATCTTACATCATCTGTTACCTGCAAGCAATTATAAAGTCTTCACAAATGGCACAAAAACTAGAATTTTGGGCAAGTAATAAAGATGAGCTGTAGATTCAGTGCAAAAATACTTTTAGTACAGTAAAGAGCCATATGGAATATATTGAAAAGCTGGAGGGACTTAATGTAGAGATGAAGTTGACTTGGGAGTACATGGCTAAATATCTGCTACACAAGAACCACTGGTGTATTGATGTTTCCAGACAGCCTTGTGGAATAGTTTTTTTGAGCATGATGGAGGGATGTAAAAATTTTAGTTCATCTTATAACTGTAAATATATATATATATTTTTTCCCAGAGAATGGCATCAAATAGAATGGAAATTTGAGGAAGATCTAATACAATTACTTAAGAATGATTTAATAATGAAAGACCTAATGAGATAGATGCATTCAACTTGAGTATTTATCAAAGAGAATGTAAGAAATATTTTGATTACAGTCAGTAAAAAATAGCATGAAAAAAAACCATCTTAGAGTAAAAAAAACCCTGTTATTTGGGAGAAGTGACAATATCCAGAGATTGCAAGTGGGAAATAGTTACCCTTATTCCACAGTCAAGATAAAAGTTGTATAATCCTCAAAAAGATTCTAAGATATACCAGATTTCAGTGAAATTCTGGTATTCATTTGAATGAAGCTACTAAGTTTAACCCAACAATCAACAATGAAAGTCCTCTGGAAAATAGCCTGGTTTGTGTCACAGTAAACTGTGGTAATAAGTTATTCAGGCTTCAAATGAATTACTTTTTTCTCCTTATTACACCCAGAAAAAAAAGTTTTGAAGCTTAGAGGCTGCAGATCTTGTGTATTACACATTTGAGACCTTCTGTAATGAAGTCCTCCAAGTGGCAAATATTATAGTACTTAAATTGAAATATGAGACCAATTTATTTAACTTCAGTCAAACAACATACATTTTCAAAGCTCAAGAACTGATTCTTTAAGTAAGTCCTGCTAAGGTCATATGATTTTATCTTTCTGTGTTTTGTACAGAACTGGACAAATGAATAGCGCTTGATTAAGTAAAAGCAGAGAAAATCATAGTTGCTGACATAGTTTTGTTTGAAAAAACAAGGGCTTTATGGAGCAAAGCTGACTGTATCCTGTCTCAGTGTCCTTAATTATGTCACAAAAATGACTCTGGATAATTGAAGATGTTTTATTTTTCCTGAAGACTAATTTCTATCTATTAGTATACCTACTTTAGTATTTTATTTTTCTGTCATTACTAGATTTTTTTTTATTGAGAATGAGAATTTGTGTTTTAATTCCCAAGTTGTATACTTTCAGGCATTCTCACTACTTCTTTCAATCAGAATTTAGTACTGCTTCCACTTCCTTGTTCTACATCCTTGTTCCACCTCTGATTAGTTTTAAGACCTCTAATAAGCATTTTAGAAGATTCAGGAGGATTTACTTATTTAATCCAGTAGATCTGCACTGATCAAAGCATAGGCAGTTACATTAATTTGAGTAGCCCATTTTTCCAGCTAAGTATTAGAGAGAAAGCAAATTTAAGAAATCAGACTTTTTTTATCATACTTTTCAAATGATCCCATTTCTGCTTGCAAATAACCATTTTCTTAAATTAGAGCACTCAAAAGAACTCTTCAGTTCATTCACCCTATCAAAGGATTCCTGAGACTGCTGCCATGCAGTTTAAATCCCTTCCTTTGCTATAACTTTACTTTTTGCTATTTCTGGTTCATTTTCTGCTCTACTGATTTAATAGCTTCTAGCATTGTCTTAGCAGATCCTTCTGAAAGTTACATCAACAGACTACCCACTACGGTTAGTCAGTTGAATTTGCTTGAAGTAGTTGCCCTTAATAAAACCAATATTTCCTGACAGGGAAAGATACTTCATTTTTTCCCTGCTTTCACATATCAGAAAATAGCAGCAGCTATTGATGACAATACATAGGGAGCTTGAAATACGTGACAGATCTTTCTGAACACCCTTGTTATGCTCTTCCTGCACGTGCTTTGTGGCTGCTAGTTCTTGTTATAACACCAGACACGGAGCAAAGGCAATGGCTTGGAGAAGGCTTAGTGTGTTAACTCCCTCATAAGAGCATGGCTGGTGTGAGTGAACTTCAGCAACACAATTTAATAGATTGGTCGTGGGGACTCTTCTGGTGTATGTGTGCATAGGAGTAGCAATGCTCACAGCCTAGGGAGCATGCTGCCTGGGCAAAGCTTCTATAAAAATCAATAGCATGGCTGGCAGGATTTCATAATGCCAATCAGGTCTTTTACTTCAAACTGCTAAGATTTGGGAACTTTTAACAATAGCAATCAGCTTTGTTACTGCAAGCTTACGATTGACACTTCACTCATGAAAATTCATACACACTAATCTACAAAATACATCTACAAGATGGATCCATCACAAGTCAGGTAGATGTTTTTGTTTAAGTGTAGATGAATCCAGGCATGATACCTGGGTGGTCAGATACTTATTTATGAAGATGAAGAGGAGAAATAAAAGGGCTTTCCTTCCTGCTGCTCTTTGCTCACTGTAGTTCACCTGCCTTAGGTGATGTGTGTTGTGTACTGGGTCTTGCAGCTCCTGCTTCAAGTATCACCAGTGAGAGTGGTAACTAAATACTGCAAGGAGAATGTGAATTGTACCCATGATGAACAGAAGAATAGTATGGAAACTAATGAAGTAGAAGTAAAGTTCATACTGACAAAACTGCTACCAGATTTGGGAGGGCCATTCTATACTTGCACAAGGGCTCCATCAATTTTTCAAGTTTTTTGCAGATGTCTGAATGCCTTCTTGATTCAAAGTCAGGAGACCTGTTTAAGGCTATGTGAAGTGTTTAAAAGGCAAACAGCCATCTAGCTTAATATTCACACTATGTAGTTGCTTAACTAGTGTCTTAGGGTAAATTTAAAGGAAGCTTACCCAGCCTGCTATTGCAAATTTAAACCTTTAGTCATCACTCTTTTGTTGTTAACAATCTTTCAGTTTTAACATTTGTTTCACTGCACAAAATTTGAGATTCCCATCCTGTTTTTCCTGTGCCAGGGGATTCTTCAAGCTGTCCACTGTGACAGCTGTTCACAAATGCCAAGTTGTTACTGTACTGCCTTTTAATTATCCAATTTTTTGTCTAGCTCCAAAGCAAGGTCCCTGGTTGTCTTCTTTCACAACTGTGAAGCTTGCTTCATGACTGTCATCCACTGTCATTTTGGTTTAAGCTTTTCACAATTCCTAGCTCACTTTAAACAAAGGAACAAAATTAATGGAATTTTGAATTAGCCCACTCCTACTAATTGGCACTAACAGTGTGTTGTCAACTGCTACATTTTTGTTGATCAGTAATAGTCTCGAAGAACCATCTGTAACTGGAAATCTGTCTTATTGTTTCCTTCAGGTAACAGTCTTTATAGTACTTTAAAGAGATTTTTAAAAATGCAAAACTTCACTTTCCAGAAGACTTCAAAGTAAACCTTTGAAATGAGAATACTCAGGGGAAAAAAAAATCCAAGTGTTGTGGATACTAGTCTGGTTCATGAAGAGCAGGTCATTATATTTTGCATTGTCTTCAGCCTCTGCCTGTATTACTTTGAGTTTGTTACTGATTGCTGTTTATGAGAAGAAAAAAAAAAAAAGGCAACCAACCAAGAACTGCCAATCTCAATAAACAAACTCAAGCCCAATAGCCAAACCAGAAAGCTGGAAAGAACAGTTTCTCTTTTCCTACACTTAAATGCAGCTGTGGTAATTAGAACTTAGTGTTTTTCTCTTCCTCATATGCTGTGGACAGGACACTGAACCAGTCAAGATACTTGTCATGGAACTCATGAGATATATTGCTGGCATTTCTAGCCTTACGTATTTGGGAGTTCATTTATCTTCCTTCAGCAGCATGTCACCATGCTCTGAGCTGCAGCAATTTTGTGCACATGTGCTTTATGGTGGCAGGGAGTGTTTTCCAGTGCCTGAGCTCACCTTTTACTTACCCAGTCCATCAGTACAACTTTCAAGAACATGCTTAACATTCTCAAAGTCATTACTATATACTTAGGCAGCATCTGAATCAAGAGACAGGATTTGATATCTTACCAGAGGCAGGAAGTTTTGTGGTACATATGATTTGGGTGGGTTTTTTGGATTTTTTTGCCTTTTTTCTTTTTTTTATTCTTGTTTGGGTTTGGTTTTTAATATATCTCTGATTATGTCAACTGAGCCAAGACATTTATTTTTAGTATTCATAGTTAACCTAATACATTACTAACTGCTTCATCTCCTTGTCTAAAGAATTCATTATTACTTTTTTTATTTTAATGGATTTTTTGGGGTGTCTGACCTGAATATCTGAAGTACTTAAATGTAGTATTTGAAGTATTGGCAATAAAGTTCGTCAATTGACCAGAAGAAGCATTAGGAGACTTAAATACTCACTTCACAGACAGTTTAAGAATTTCCTTAGTTTAACTTCAGTGTGGTCATCATCCAAGAGGCTTCTAGAAGTTGAATTTGAAGTTGTACAGTGTGGATGGGGAAAGAAGATGCATCTCTGTGGTACTGAATGGTTGACTGGTGTCAGAATAATGAAACTGACACCCCAAATTCTTCTTTCAGATATGAACAATTGTACTTTTTTAAACAAGCTGTTCTTTGCCAACCTTTTGGGTTTTTTTTTTAACTTAGAAAAAAATTTCATATGAGAAATAGTAACACATGGTAGTGGGGTTAGAATTAGAGGATCTTTAGGGTCCTTTCCAACCCATCCATTCTGTGGTTCTATAAGTCAAATAACATTTATTATTTGGAACATATCTTTATCTTAGCTACAGACTAGTGAAGCAACAGTGTGATCTACAGAAGATTCCTCTTTTGAGTCTCTTAGGAAATGAACAATTCTGATAAAGTTACACAGGACTTCACTAGCAATGCAGTTATGTACAGCTTTTTTATTGTTTTCCCACTTCATTTATGGCAAAAGCTTGCCTGTCTTCTAGATCAGACTTATCATGTGTAACACATAGTTTCCAGCTTTAAACAAGAAGTGCTGACACTCATCATTGTAGAATTATTCGTAGACTATTTGTGAAGTTTTGTAAATGTGAAGTGCATGTACCCTGAAGAAGAATCCTTGAAGATTTACTACTGAAATTTATTTAATCAAGAGTTTCTGAATGGAATGTGTGTTTTAAGTGCATCAAAAAGTTTTGATTACCATTGATAGAATTTTGCAAAAAGTCAGGGAGAGATTTAAAGAGAATTTCCCCAGTGCCCATTGTATAAATGTATATTTACCATTTACTGGTTGATATAGTGTTATGAGTTGAATAAATAGAGAGTTTCTGGGCTGATAGAATGGGTTATTCAATTTCAATTCAAATTAATTATATTACTCTCATTGGCACTAGGATTATCAAAGTGGAAAAAAACCCCAGAAAGCTGAGATACTTTCACATGTGCAGAAGTGGGAAGAAAACCCAGTGGAATTGAGGGAGGAATTCCTGAAGTTCCAGTTACGAGTTAGGAGGTTGCAACTTTACCTATTTGGTAGCCATGTTGTTCAGAGCCCCAGAAACCACCAAAGGAAAACTATGAAGAGATTCAGGATTTAGCTAAAATGCAGTAACTGCCTGTCTTGTATTTGTATTTCTCTTTTTTGTATACCTCCCAACAGATTCGAGTAAAAAATGGATTTGTTCTGTGCCATATCTTCTGCCAAACCATGCGCATTTCTGTCTCCAAAGAGGAAGGGACTCTGGCCTCTCTGAGAAGGAGCATTTACCAGCCCTAACAAATCCCAACAATGGCAACTCTTTTACAAAGAAAATAACTAATATAGCACAGTGTAGCAAAGTGAATTATCTGATTTCAACTGGTGCTACAAAACATTCTTGTTTTCCTCTATTCAGTCTCCATCTGTAAGTTTTCATGAGGTTGTCCACATGCTTTGCTGTGGACCATGAGTATATTAGTTCTACAACAGGTATACATTCTGCATTTCAAACATTGGACTATAGGTAGTCAAACAGATATATATTGCTTCAATTCATGACCTATTTGATATCAGAAATATGGATATCAGATATCAATATATCCATCGATATCAGAAATAAAAATATTTTCCCTGAATATTTGATGCATAGATGAGTTGGGGTTTGAGTTTATAGAAGGCAGAGTCTTAAACTATGCCTCTTTTTCTAAATGAACATAGCAAATATTTATCTGGACAACTCTGGCACCTCAGACTATTAAAATTTTTCATACTAATGTCTTGGAAAACAAGAAATCGAGAGTTTATTCTGATTTCTTGGTGTCAGTTTTAGGCAGTTCTGCCTGAGGAAAAAGTAGACTCATAGCAATTTTAGCAAAAAACATTGCTAGCACCATTCTACAACAACTTGGTTTTTAGTGTTTTGTTCTGAGTGAATTAATGAACATAATTATGAAGTTGAGCTATGATTATGGTATAATTTCTTATAAATGCTGAATTGTGGATTCTACTGTGTTACATTACGGTACTGTAAATATTGGTGGGGTTTTGCCTTTTTTTTTTTTTTTTTTATTAGTATCTTTGCAGTATGGCCTTACAGATTAATATGATTATCTATATATGTTGCAATATTTTAATGCCATTTGTGGTAGTACATTACTTACACAGTTGCTGAAACTTCAGACCCTATTTCTCCAGTCAAACCTTGTAACAATTATGTAAAGCTGTGGAAAAACTGGCAGCCAGATTCATTCTACTTTATGCTAAACATTCTGACTGTTGTCTCAGACTACATATGGGTAAGGAACTTTCATGAACAAGTCATCTCCTAAGGAAGAAAAAATTGTTTACTCTAACATAAAATAGAGATTACATCCCTCCCGAAACCAAAACATCATAGCAATATTTGTACTTTAAAATTCCTGAAAGGACATAATTGGTTCAGTTTTTCATGTGGTCTAGCACTTCGTGTTGAGCTTAGGAATGATTCTGACTGATTTATAGTTATCAAAACTTGCATTAGCAAAAAGGCTGGAAGAGAGAAGAGGGTAAATTCAAATAAAAAAGAAAATCTCTGTATTTAAGTAACAGCAATTATTAGAAGTTCTGCTCATATTAATATTGTCTGAGTACATTATAAAGCATTTGTCATAGCTAATACATTCCTGTCAAATCAAGCAATATGAGAAGAGGACTTTTATAATGAATATTAATATAAGAGACAGCCATAAGTGAAGTAAATTATAGAGGCATAAAAATTTAGTATTAACTGCTACAGCAAATAGTCTTCCACTGTAAATCAATTTCTTTTTCTAATGTTAATACAAAATTAGGCCACTTGGTAGTCATCTGAAAGTTGCTGAGCATTGATACTACTTTTCAAGTACTTTGCTCATGTGTCTAACTAAATTAAAAGTCATATTCAGGAAAATGAGTTTACAGTCTTTGCACTCATCAATTGTGCTGTTTCTGCTCTGTTCTCATATTCTGTTATACATCAGAACACCTCTCTGCTGTTCAGCCATCTATGACAATTCAGGCAAGTTAAGGAATAACTACAAGAATTATCCCTCTATGTCAGAAATAAGATGAATGAATTTAAGTTTGTCTGTCTGTTTTGATACAGGTTGTGAAAACGTCAGGTTTTGTTTGTTGTTTGTTTGCTTCTTTAATTCAAGATTCTTTGCTTTTTACTGTCATGGTAAAAATATGCGTCTGGATTTGTGTTAGGATTTTTTCCTTGATCTCAATTTTGATGTGTGCTGTTTTGGATTAGGAAGTGAAAGAAAGACTTTGGCATATTAAGTATTATGTGCATGAAGCTGGGCGTCATAATTTTATCAATATATTGGTTTTGGTTTGGGTTTTTTGGGGAATTGGTTGGGTTGGGGGGGAAGGATTGTTTCTGGTTAGCATTAATTAGCTACTAACATCAAAACAACACCCTTGCAAGAAAATATTTTTCCAGGGAAATTGTGATTTTCTGTGTAGATATTATTTGGAACTTTTTTTCTCAGTACCAAAAAACTCGTTCAGAAATTTATTAAGTAGATAATAACTAAAAACACTGTTTCCAGTAAGGTAGAATGATGCTAAAATCTTATTTTCTACTAGTCTAAGTTGAAAAACAAATGTATTTTTCTTATTTTCTTTTGATAGGTGATGACAGTCACACTTTTGGAGTTTTGAAAGCAATTACCATATGGCTTTTTTGTTGTTGTTATCATTGTCATAGTGCTTTGATGGCTAATGATTCATCTTCTATAATAAAAGCAAAAAATTGGCAAATGTCTATTTAGAATAAGTGTAATTAATTAGCTCTAAATGGGTGTATTATTTTGATTCTGTGTAGGGATATGCCTGAATAGAAACAAATCTGTAAACAGTTTTTCAAATGAGCAAGTATGGAGCAAAGGCGTGATGGAATTTTAAATATAATTCTGTCTAGTGACAGATCTTAGACATTGGAAGTGTGGAATTTAAGGACCTAAGTCTAAACTTAACCATTTTTAAAGCTTTTGTTCATCTTTTATCTCTATTTCAGAGACACCTCAGTTTTTAGCATTTAAGTTCCTCACATTGACACTGCAGAATCACCTTTTCCCTTTCTTGTGTTTCACAGAATTAAACAATTAAGGATTCATCAGACCTCTTGTAATTGATGCTGATAATATGCTATTATATTGCATCTGGTTTTTAGTTTATGTAAGGATCCACTTGTAACAGTCAAATAGTCTTCTTGGAAATAAGTTAATTACTGTTTATGACTGTGCAACTGTTTCAATTTACCTACAATTACAATCCCAGTATGGTTTTCAACTTACTTACTTTTCAAGATTACCTTGCTCCATATACCATTACCTTTCAAATAAGAAATATATATTCAAAAGCTGTATTCTTGAAAATACAATGATTTTACGCTGTTTGCATTTTTCAATTCTTCATCATTAGATAGATCTTGCATAACCAGGGACGCAAAAATGTTTCTTTGTTTAGGAAATATAAGTGAGGTGAGGAAACTATAACATGGTTTACATTTTTCATGAAGTTATGGTCAGTATGGAGATAGCTGTGCCTGAAGAGAATTTTTAATAAGAATAACATGTTGATTTCATAATATCTATTTTAAGTAAGCAGAAAACCTTCATTAAAATTTTTCTATTCCTGTAGAAATTCTAATTGATTTCAGTGAAATCAGGTTTTCATGTTTCTTACTGTGTTTTACTCAGATTTCTAGATTTTTAAATTTTAAAGGGAAGTTAATAGAAGAATGAGAATTCAGCCTTCAGTGTATGTAGTTATGGTTGTTGGAAATGTTGCTTTAGAATAATTTTTTCAAAAGTTTTTATAGAAGAGAATGTAGAAGAGGGAGAAAAGATATGTCAAGATTTTAACAGTGTAGGTGTGTGTCTGTTGTTTTTCTTACTGCTCTGAGGAATACTAAGCAAAAAAAGTTCTGAAAAAGTTGTTTAGAATTTTCTGGGTAAAATTCTACTTTTTCTCAACTTTTTATTATCTAATACTATTGAAGAGTAAAACTATTGTTTACAGGAATTTCACAAGCTTCACTAGCAATGCAAGAAAGTATCATCAGATCTTTTGGATGTTTTTGAAGTATATTGCATTGACTGTATTTTTCCTGAGAAGCAAATAAATTCTGTTAAAATGCTCTTTGCCCAGCATGTCTACAAGTACTCAGTGAATTTCCACTCAAAGTGATTTTACTAGTCCTTTAAATCTTAAGAGTTGATAATGTTATTTGTTTCCAAATGGAGCTTATAGTTTGAGAGAGATACACTTGTATTTATAAGCTTCCTGAAAAGTAACTATATAAATGGGATTTTATGCTTCGAGGTGGAAGAAAGGGCAAACAGTGGTCAAGTGACAATGGTTGACATCTTAGTATCTAAGGTCCATTGCAATTTACATATTTAAAGTTCCATTCATTCCATGTAACAATCAATTCCCTACTTTTCCAAAACAAATGAAGGAGGAAAAAAAAATAATGAACACACAAATAAGTCAAGTAAATCTCATACTTGGGTTTGAATTAATTTCACCCAAGATGAGACTATTTGAGTTTCTTTTATGGGAACAATTTGTGTAATAAATTGAATAAAATTATCTCTTCTAGAGAGTGTTTAATCTCACTGTAATGTAATTCCCAAAAAAGTTCACATAAATCTGCTATTTCTTTCCAGCTCCTTAGGGAGAATATAGGTGTCGGCATTTGGTGATGGGCAAGGTGCATATCCAGCTGTGGCTTTTGTTGTTGTTTGTTTGTTTGGGTTTTTTTGGTTGCTTGCTTTTGTTTGCCTTGTTGTTTGTCTTCTTGTCTTTGTTGGTTGTCTTTTTTTTTTAACTGCAATGAACATTGATGACATTGAAACACTCTGATCTGTTGGTTTAAATAAACCCTAGACTATACCTGTAACTTTAATAACTATGTGAGTTTAGTCGTAGGTATGAATGAGAACCAAGTTTGAGCTTCTGTCTTTCTGATTTCTGCCTCTTTCTTATTCCTGAAATACATAATTCATTTCAGATGCCTACAACCTCTACCTTCAGCTAGCTTTGGTGGTGAAAGCATACTGCTTTTGGAGTGCCAGCCAAGACACTAGGTTCAGGGGCTGCTATCTCTCTCATGCTTCACAGCTGTTGCAGGCTATTTTCAGCTTATTATGTAGTATATTTTACTGTAAAATGGTTTCTAAGCATGTTTTATTAACCCTGGGTGGGCTAATGTTCACCCTAAGTGAATCACCAAACATGTTAGCTCTTACCTGACCTCTGTTTCTTTCAGATTAGAGATAGTAAAAGTAATATAATGGCTATGTTTTAATAGTGTATTTCCCATCTGCACTCTCAGTGCTTCAGAGAGACCAATTTAAAGCATCTGTTTCCCTCCCAAGCTCCTCGTATACATATGCAACCTTTTCATCTATTATCTTTAGCTTGATGTAAGAAGTACAGGGAGCTCTCAGCTAAGCCAAAAGCAACAGTTTTTCTTGCAGACTCTGTAGAAGAGTAATCTTTGAATAGCTGCAGGAACTTTCTTAATCATATTCATAATGTTCCTGTTTACCATTTGGTGGCTTAAAATGTTAAAAGTAGAAAGCTACAATTTCATATTTGCTAAGAACTTTAACTGCTTAGGGCCAAGAAGTTGTTTATGATTTTTACTATACATCTTTTTATAAGAAAAAAATATCACAGAAGAATGAGAGAAAAGCATGTAGGTAGAATGTACAGTTTGATTTTAAGTCTCTGTATCTAGTTTATCTCTTTGAGTGTGGACATATACAAATAAAGGTGCCAATTCCTTGAGAACTCATATTAACTTAGTTGATGTCATGAAAACTTTTTTGTGCATTAGTTAGACTTACTCCCATGTTATGGAAAAGTTTATGGACACTGTCACTCTTCACTGCATAAGCTTTTTGATTAGAGGGGAAAAACAAAGAGGTTTCTATAACATATTTTTCAAAAATTGAAAATAATTTTTTACTGTGAGATATAAATTAGGACTCCTGAACCCAATCTCCTTTTTTCTGCCCTCTGTTTTTTTTCTTTTTGAGTGGTTCCATGGGAACTATCATTGTTCTAACACTTTGTTCTAACACATTGTTCTGTATTAAAGTTATTCCCTTCAGTTCTTGGTCATTCTTATATACACTTTTTTTCTAGTTATTGTTGATATTGATTTTAATTTTCTTAGAGTGGGGAATTTTTTTGTTTGGGCTCAGGAATTATTGATTTACTTCAGCGAAAGTGGAATTATTCTGAACAAAATGCTCTTAGAAGAATGAAAGTAGTGAATTTCATTCATGAAGATTGCTTCCCTACAAACAGCAACAAAGTGAGAAACCTCTACTGACTTCTGTCTTCCTGTTGTTATAAAATAAGTTAGTCCACTCTGGTCCAAGGTCTAGGACTTTTGCTGTTACAAATGTATTCATCAGTGCTGTCCAAGTTACTGCTTACAGCCTTGATATTAATTGAATCAATTTATTGTTGTTTCTGACTATCATCAGTGTATTCTTAACCAACATGTTTACTTTTCCCTGTATAAGTTTTCAAGGCCACAAGCTGTTCCATGTTTCACCAAAGGCATTCCAGAACCAAGGGTGGTCCATTTAAATATTCTTCTCTAATCCAATACACCAAGCAAAGCTATTTTAGAAAATATCAAGAGAAATCAAATAATAAATGGAAAATTATGAAAAGTCCTTAAAAATTAAAATTTTGATGCAGTGCTTAATTTCCATTGTATTGACCTAAAACTGTTTTCCATAGGGTAGTTATTGAGATGTCATATTTACATTTTTCCCAAAGAGCAGAGCAAGACTGCAATATCTCACACCATCCTGCCTGTCAGCTGCCATCAAATACTGAGATTTCCTTAGGTCATTACTGCAAATTATCAGTTTATTTAAGAGGTTCAACAAGCTTAAGTTATGTGGGCTAAGAAAAACAAAAGCCTGTTGTTTGGTGACGTATGTGTGAAATTAATGCTGATTTCTGCCGTATTTCAGTCTCTTTTGTTCCTTTTGCAGAGAAATGTTTTGGCCATGATTTCCTCAGATAAAAAATATCAACTTCTGAATATCTCTTCTCTCAAATTCAGAAATCATCCTGTGTTGGTTTGCTCAGATACAAGAAGGCTGCCATTAATACTATCAAGATATAGAATTTATATGCACTTTAGTGTAAAGGAAGAAAGAAAATGAAACTAATATAGAAACAGAGATTTATCCATTTCACTTCTCACCTGTCTGAAAACATTCAGAAATGGAAATGTTGACATTTTAACAAATATGTTTTTTACTCCAATATTCTTGTTCTGGAGTCCTCTAAAGGAAGGTCTGTACTATTGATATGTAGCTTTTTTCAGTTTGTTTTTCTCCTCAAGATGCATTAACACGATATCATTTTCATTCAATTAGAAATTTATTTCATCTAACTGTGTACATTTGCTTTAACATTCTAAACTATTAGTGCTCATTTAAAGAGCAGCACAATTTAAAATGTCATCAGTAATGGCTGGTTATGATGTTCATAATGATATCTTCCTAAAATGGCCAAAAATTATTTGACAAATTTAATGCGTTCTCTCTGTGCATTTGCATTTGGTAAATATAGCAGTTAGAATATGGTCAAGTAATGATTCAGCTTCAATCTCCTAGACAAAGGAGAAAGAATATTCCTAGCAAGTGCTAATTGATTATTCTTCTCTCTCTATGACTTTCATGCTGAAAGTTTCCTGGCAGACTGTGTAAATATTGTTAAGGATAAGTTATTTCCAGAACCATTCTACCAGGACTAAGGAGTCTGAGGGGAAAATAAGCCATGTAGATGTTAGGCCATGGGAGGAAAATTCTTCTAACATTAATTAAATCTCTTGATGTTTAAACTTCTGAGGTGAAAAAGGCATGAATGGAGCTAGCAGCAGTTCTTGGTAGGTCTCTAGACCATTTAGATGATTATGCTTTAAAGATCCATAGAGAGTATGAAAATACACATTTTGTAAAGAGGTTGTCCGGGAAAGTTCTAATGATCCACCATCCGGAGAGGAAAAAAACCACAAAATCACAAACAGAACAAATCCAAAGCAGCTGTACTAGGAGTAAGTTTTTTTGCCAAGGGGTTATTATTGGGAGCATGGTAAAAGATATTAAACTTCCAGTTGAAATTTGTGGTTTCACATCTCTTAAGCATCTCAGTTAATGCTCTCTGTCTAAGGTGAGAATGAGATTCCTTAAAAAAAGAGAAGAAAAAGAAAAAATAAATTATTTTTCTCTTTGACTAAATATTCATGTAGAGGACCTAGAATATCTGCTTTTCTCCTTAGAATCACAGAAAAATAAATCACTGCGTTCTGAATTTAAATCTGCACAAAAAATAGAAATTCTTGAACAGAAATGCACCTAGTGAAACTAAATTTTAGATTTTTGTCTCTTTTGTTAATAACTGTTTCCAGAAGTCAGAATTCTGGGCCATATTTTACACTATATTTGTTGATACTGTGGTCACTACTATCTCCTAAGATAGCTCATTTAAAAGTGAATATTTATTTCACTGGCATACGAAGGACACCAGTCCTTGTTGGATTGTCCTTTTAGTGGACACTGCAGATTTAGAAGTTATTGACAGCATGTCATGTCAAACTGACAAGTCACTGGAGAGCAATGGTCCTAAAAGAGTAAAAATCTGATGTCCTTTTCCATTCTCTGTCAAGTAATTTGAGTTGATAGTCTTAATTTTACTACATACCATATAGACCCCAAAGAGCAAGTCAACAGGTCTCATTTTTGAAGGAGATAAATCATTAAAAAGGAATAGTATGGATTCCTCTAATTTGTCAGCATCTAAAGGAAGTGATCCAGCAACAAAAGGAACACATTCATTCAGGACCATGTTTCAGTCCTTTGTCTTAGCAGCAGTAGTTCTGGGGTACAGAGAGAACTCAAAGAGTGCTCAGACCTTCCTGCTCTTCCACTTTTCTCTTTTCCCTTTTATCTGAACACATGATTTTGCTTATGGTTTCATATTGTAATAAGTAGAATAAATAAATTCGTGTGGGATTAAGCTATTAATAAAAAGATACCCGAGAATGCCTCCAGGATTCCGAAGTTCCCAAACACACCTACTACTGTAACAACAAGACAAAGCCAGAAGATGGCCCGGCCATTAAGAGTAGACCCTCGCTTCACAGCTCCTCAAACACCAGATACTAATCTTAGTAGAGATCCTAGACGATCAAGATCACCCCTCCCAAGATGAATTCCAGAAAAACTATCAAGCAACCTTTTCATGCAGACAGGACTCTTTTGGAAACACAGCATACCTAGACTTTCAATAGACTTAGCCTTAGAGTAAAAAAACTGTATAAAACCCACAGGCTGAAACATAGCAGTGTGGCAGAGTTCAGAGGGTACTTTTGTACCGCCTCTCTGTCCACCCGGCATTCGATCGATGTTGTTTCTTTTTATTGTGGCTTTATTTCAGTGTTGAAATTGTGTTAAATAAATTTTGTTATTTTATTTTGAATTAGCCTCTAACCATTTATAACAGATTTGGTGCCGTGTTTCAGATACAATTCAGCTGCGGAGGACTCCCTTTGCACGGGGGGCGCCCTGCCGGTTTTTCGGCGGCCCGGCAAAGCAAGAAACCCCTTCGCACCTATTGTATTACGAACCCAAAAATTAGATAAAAGTGCCACAATAAAAAGGGAGAAGGCCTAGATCCAGCAGAAAACCCGGGAAAAGACATAGGAGTCTTTTCGGAGCCGCGGCTACTTTTCACTCGTAAAATTTTTTTCTCCGTGCACGAAGATCTCCAAGCAAGAAAATAGCTGTAAGTAATGCTTGGTTGAGTGGGTGATTGAGTGGGTGAGCGAGACGTGGCCTTGCCACGATACAAAGGTAGATCTGTAAGCTCTTGTACCAGGTTTCCCGCAAAAGTTTTTTTTCGGCTGGTGGGGAAGAGAATTGGGGAAAACTCGTTTGCTCATCAAAGCCCAGACTCGGGGAGTCTGGGGGAATCGATCACAAGGAAGCAAAAGGGGAAGGATACGTCCCTCTGGGTTTGGGGAACCAGTAAACCCTTTTGCTACGGGCTAGTAAAAGCCCAGGATGCAAACCGAAGACTTTTTCATCGGACGAACAGACCCCCGGTTCAGCTCACCAGAAGAGTAAGTAAGCCGAACGATTCGGGACCCGGTTTGCAATTTGTAACAGTCGGGGAGAAGGTCCCTGCTCTTAGCCAGAGCTAAGGCTAAGAAAAGATTTAGTATTGCGATCCATTACCAAAAGGTAAAGTTTTTTGTTTTTTTTTAAAAAAAAAAAAAAAATGGGGCAAAGAAAGAGTAAACATCAGAAAGAATCAGAGAAAAAGCATGCTCTCAGAAAAGGAAAAGGTACCTTCGAAATCCCACCAGAAAGTCCACTGAGATAAATCTTAGAGCACTAGAGAGAGTGTCCCATTTTGAAAAGTAAGTCCAAGAAAAACTAATTTATTATTGTACCGAAGTTAGAGAGAGTGAAGAGCCCGCTGCCAGCCGCTGCCAGCCGCTGCTGCGTGCCGAGAGCCAAACCGCGGGGTGCGGGGCCGCCGTCCAGGGCACGCTAGCAGAGAGGGGGGCCGCCCTCTGCGCCCGTGCTGCGCCTCCCCCACCCGTGCGCCCCGTCTAGCGCCGCATCCATCCCACTGCTTCCCGCGGCCGGCACCGCCACCTCCATAGCATCCTTGTGTCCAGCAGAAGATTGTCCTCCTGCTTGCCTTCTCTGTCTCTCTCTGACCCCTTTTCCCAATCCTGCTTCTAGCCCCCCCTTCCCCCAAAGAGCCATCCTCTTCCCATTCTCAGTTCCCCCGAGGCGAGAACAGAAACCGAGGAGAAGAAGAGGGGGGGAGAGATTCATATGCAAATGCAGTAGTTCCATCTTCTCAACCACACCCTGCTAAACCATTTCCACCAGATACTACCGTAACAACTGCAGAGTCACTCCATCCCGAAGTGTCTAACAGTTTTAGCTACCCTGTTAACTTTTAAAGTTATAAACATAAACAAGTTGTGAATTCTATTCCATGATTCTCTCTCCTATTGTTCAGAGAGCAAGATAAAGAGTAGAACTTGCCGAATGAGCACAGATAAGCTTGAAGCTGCTGTTGCCTTTCTGCTACCCCATATCCCTGTTCGTCGTCCCTGCCCCCGTTCCTATTTCAAAAGTAGGTCGTTAGCAGCAAACCACACCGCGCAGAGTAGCCCAAGATGTCTGCAGTCTCTCTGGCTCCCTGCGACCCCCCCCAGTTCCCAGTTCCTATCCACTAGTCCTGACCAGAAAGAGCTCGCTAGCTAAGACGCCTAACCCAAAATCCTCTATCCTTTATACCTTTTTATGCAATACCTTATCTTCTTTCCACTTCCCTCCAATCCCCATAGAATAGTCTTTACAATTAAATGTTTTATGTTGTTTCCTCTAATTGCAGATTGTCCCGTTTTCAGTTTTAAGAGTTTTGCCTGTCACGAAGATAAATCCTACAAGAAGCAATTTTCAAACTGTCTCTTAAGAGCGTGTGTTCCAGTAGCATTAGGCTACTAAAACAAGAAAACGCTGTTGAGTTTATGCTGTCCTTGGTTAGGCTTACCAAGGGTGACTGACAACCCTGTTAAGATAGTGCCTAAGAAAGTATGAACAGTTTTTAGTTTTTTTAGTTGTAGCCGATGTTCCCTAACAAAGTAGTAGCAGAAGCTACAAGTTTTATTTTATTTTACAGCGAGAGCTAAAACCTAAACTAGAGGTGAAAGCCATAGCTGAGAAAAAGCCAGTTGGGGGGAAAAAGAAGATGCTGCCACTGAGCTCAGATCCAGGAAGATGAAGATCTGAAGCCGCAAGGCTCGAGAAAAGCCAGCGCTGCAAGCCTAAACCAGAGGCTGTAGTAGTCTAGAAAGCCAGTTAGAGTATGTTAAGTGCTTTGAGCCAGTCACGTCGACAAAGCTAACCCCAAAACTTCTATGTGAGCTTAGTGCCAAGAGCCGAGAGCTTAAAAGCCACTAAGTTAGCTGCAGAAATGCACTCAAAGTGCCCCTAAATACCCATTAGCTTACAAAGCAAAGAATCTAAATAGCTTAGCTGTGAGAAGACCTCAGAGTCCTTAAAGCACTAGCCCATGTTTAGTTTCATAAACAGCTTCATTTTAAGTACCTATTATGCGTTTCATTATTCATTTTAAAATCTGCAATATTGACCCACTTACCCCATTTGTTATAATTGTTTGTTTTGTTAAGTCACAATTACATATGTCAGTTGTTTGAATCAATTCCTGTTACATTTTGCTTCTTGTCAACCCTATTTGTTGTTTTCTTAGTCCTGCCCTGTGTCATGTAGACATCTCCCTCAGCAAGATAATTCTCTTTTGTTGACATGAGTATAAAAGCACTAACAATGCCCTAGTAGTTAGAAGGGTTCAGATATGCCTTAGCCTTAAACTGCTCTGAGAGATGTTTCAAATTTTTAAACAGTTTTTAAGTAATTATTTTCAGCAGTAGATTGATGCTTCCTATTTTTTCACGAATTACTAATATTGTTCTTACTTTGTGTTATGCAAGAATTGATGCTAAAGATCCCCCCTTTAAAATACATGATTTGTCTAATTGTGCTAAGCTTTAACTAGTTGCCTATCACCCATTCAAAAGAATCCCAGTAGATTTCACTGATTTACCTAAGATACAGCAATTAAGACAGCAGAAAAAGAGTAGACCCACGCTTCGAGAGTGAAGAAAGTAGACTCACAATACACTACTCAGAAATGGAGAGTGACCTCATCACCTAGAGAGCTGAAAGTCAAGTTGCAACAACACCGATAGATGAGAGAGATCAGATAAAGTGTGAAAGACCAGATTGTGAATGTTTTCCCTTTGTTCACTTCAAGTGTGTATATTGTAAATTAATTTAAGTTGTTCACTGTAGAGGGGGGCGTAAGCCAAAAAAATTATGTACCAACTGTTTAGAAAAAGAACAAGAAGAGACTAGCTATTTCTTAGTAATTGCCACTAACTTGAGTCTGCTAGAGTTAGATTCTCCAGAATAGTATTATATATATGAAAAGGGGACAAAAAAGCAATTAGACGCTAAAGTTAAAGTGCTCAAAGTCGAGTGCAGAAAGACAATCAAAGTACCTTGCTAGTCCGATACAATCAGGTTGTCCAGATAGAGTGCCTTTAAAAGAAAGTTTGCAGTTCAGACTAACAAGACTCCAGAAGCATATGCCTGCTGCCGAGAAGATAGATTACCCCGCCACGGGCTGCAACCCCGTGGGCGAAGGGAGAGGCAGAGGCATGTTGTGATAGAAAGTCCTCGTAGTCCTGAGCCGAGAGACAGAAAGACCCCCCCCCCAAGAGCCCACAGAGGCTGACCCTCAAGAAGAGATGTGAACTATAGTTAAACATGGCACCAGAGGGAACCTGAAGTATCAAGAGCATTATGATTGTCCCAAAGATAAGAGAAAAGAGTATTATTTCTTTTATGACACTCAATACTAAATTTTGTAGATCAGAAAAAGAGTAGAATGCCACGACTCAAAGGCAATTACTAAGGAAGGGCAATCCAACACACACGAATTTATTTAAGTAAATAAAAAGGTAGGAGACTGTAATAAGTAGAATAAATAAATTCGTGTGGGATTAAGCTATTAATAAAAAGATACCCGAGAATGCCTCCAGGATTCCGAAGTTCCCAAACACACCTACTACTGTAACAACAAGACAAAGCCAGAAGATGGCCCGGCCATTAAGAGTAGACCCTCGCTTCACAGCTCCTCAAACACCAGATACCAATCTTAGTAGAGATCCTAGACGATCAAGATCACCCCTCCCAAGATGAATTCCAGAAAAACTATCAAGCAACCTTTTCATGCAGACAGGACTCTTTTGGAAACACAGCATACCTAGACTTTCAATAGACTTAGCCTTAGAGTAAAAAAACTGTATAAAACCCACAGGCTGAAACATAGCAGTGTGGCAGAGTTCAGAGGGTACTTTTGTACCGCCTCTCTGTCCACCCGGCATTCGATCGATGTTGTTTCTTTTTATTGTGGCTTTATTTCAGTGTTGAAATTGTGTTAAATAAATTTTGTTATTTTATTTTGAATTAGCCTCTAACCATTTATAACAATATGCATCATGGTAGCATTATTAGCTGTCACTAGACCATTGAAAATCCTTTTTGGAGAAGGATACTAATGTTGATGGCTAACTATGGATCCATTTGTCTTGGTTATCACACTTTTAAAAAGATCTGTGAACGCTGCTTCTTTCTCCTACTTTTAAAGGTGGTTTTGGTCAGAGGTGTCAAAGGCTACAGGAAACATTTCTATTGATTTTTTCCCCCCTCTGCTCTCATGCACCTTTGCTACACCCTATTCCCCTTTTGCACTGACTACTGCAGCTCTTTCTGCTGTCATGCCCTATTCTTTTCCTCAATTTGTCAGTCAGAGATAGATCTCTTCAGACTGCAACACAATATTAACTCTGCACACTTAAAAATAAAATTTTAGAAAGATAAGTAGAGAAAATATGAAAAATTATTTGTTAGATATAAATTAAAATCCAGTACAGTTTTCTATAAGCCTCTAGAAACCTGCATCCAGATGCAAAATTATAGTTATATCTTTTCAGTTAATTTTATTTGTGGTATGGTGTCTTACCATCTTTGACAACTCCTGGTTTCATATTTATGTTTCCAAGAAAATCAAAATAAGAGTGAAATCATCCACATTTATAGTTATGAAGAATAAAGTAATTGTACCAATGCAAGATGAATTAATTAGTTAATATTATATTTCCTTTTTGATAAACAACTTATAGGTTTTTGTGATTTACTCTATGCCTTCAAGAAAAAACAGGTACATCTTTCAGCCTAACATTAGGCAATGTTTGTCTTCCATGATTTTTCAGCAATTATGATTAAACTAAACAAATAATTAGAAAGAAGCTTAGTATCATGGAATGTATTTATTCTAATAAGCATTGCTTTTGTCTTGCACAATAGCCTTTTAAAGTACCAAAATTTTCATGGCCCAGATGAAACAGGCCTATTTATGTTTCAAATGTCATCATCACCAAAATGAAATCCCATACCAGCTTTAAAGACTAATCTCCAGTCATTTCTGTGTTCCTCTTCAGCCTTTGTAACTGCAAAATTACATAATTTGTTATACTTTGGAAAAAAACAACAAGCCAAACAGCAAAAACCACCAACTTTTTCTCCTTCATTGTATTGATTGACTGAGCTCATTGCATCTATGTTTGATGCCTAAATGTTAGGTCACTTACAGAGCCTAATATAATTTTAGCAGCCTGAGGGAACCTGCTCTAGGAAGATGGTGTTAGCTTAGTTGTACACCAAAATAATAGCTTTTTGATTTGCATCATGGTGTAACACGCAAATAAAACAAAACAAGTAGTTATGGCCAACCCTATAAATCAAATAAAGACTTCCTTTAAAAAAAAAGTCAGGCCAATTATGTCAGGCCTTTAATACAGAAGAATTAATTTTGAAAAATCATTTGATTATGAAACTTTAGTGGGAAAACTTAATCTGTATCTTCAAGCAGGACATTGTGAAAGAGTGGAGCAGTAGATTTAGAACAGCGAGGATATGCACTAACAGGCACATCCTGCCAAACACAGATGAGTAATATCTGCATGTGACAGTAAACAAGGAATCAACCTCAGTATTGCACATAAGTGAAGATAAAAAAGCAAACAGAACACTGTTAGTGTTAAAGAGGAGGCTAGAGTGCAGTGCAGGAAAAATTATTTTAATGCTCTAAGGGGCTTTTAAGATTGTGTTTGGACAGCTGTATGCAATTTTGAGCACATGTATAATCTGAGGCCTTAAAAAGACAGAGAGATTTAAAAGGTTCACAGAAAGCCAAACTAGAATGACTCATGTTCAGAGGAGTCACATATGCAGAAAGCCGGGTGAAACTAAGACTTAACTAAGAAAATTGTTTAGGCAAAGGTATTTTTCAGGTTTCTAAGGTGCTGTAGGTTGTGATAATAAAGGCACTTCAACCCTGTTGTGACAGGGTTGTGGTAAAAGGGCTAGATACCAAATGATGAGTGTTAAAATGTAATGCCTGGTCATCTAGTACCATCAGAATATTATAAATAGTGGTAAGGTATGGCTTGATTTGGTTCCTAAGTTACTTCATGTAGAATATTTCAACTAAAAATCTGCATTAATTATTCTCTTTTTTGCTTTAAACCATCTAAAAAACCCATGGTTTGTAAAAATCCTCAGAAATTGTACAACTTTTTGTATATATGTGTGTGTATATAAATACCTTATTGTTTATGTTTTCCATAAAAAGCTAAAGAGTGTCTGAGATTATCATCATTTTTCAGTGGGTTAAGCACGAGCTGGTCACTCAGACAGAGTCACCATTGTGAGAAGGTTATAGAAAATACAGTCTGCATTGCTAATTTATGCAGGTACAGCTGTATATTTAACAGATGTGTGTGGGAGAGGATGTTGAATTGATGTAGCTAATTTCCTTCAGGAAACGTAGATGGGATGTTGGGACCTGTGCTGCTACCCTCAAAGGGACTGCGAGGTGGAGGCCTCAGTTATGGCTGAGGTGTTAGGGTGTGTGAGGCTTGCTTTGAGTCTGAACAGACTCTCAAACAGAGTATTTTGGGATGGCAGTGGATAGTAGGCAACTCCAACTTGGCATGTGCAATACCAGAACTTCCTTTACCTAAATAGTTTTAACAATCAAATTCAAGTCTGTCAGAAAAAAAAAGCTATGATTTCTGTCATGTGCTTGTTTTCATGCCCAAACTGCAGCTGAATTATCATTTCAGGGGTCAGACCCCATTGATGCGTCATTTTATACTCCATATTCTCACCATTTCCTCTCACCATTCCTCATTTTACACCATCCGTGGTGTAAAATCAGGGAATGCAAATGGAGCCAGGAATTCAAATCTGTCCTGGAATCAGAAGAGGTGGACACTCAGTAGCTTCATTATTGTTCAGTCTTTACAATCCAATAAAATTTTACTGAGTTGATGGTAAATGCCCATACATAAGGATGCAATGGAATCTAACAGCCATAGCTGAAATAAGATGTAAGGGAGTAAGCAGTGAATGTAGGGAAGATTTCTTTCATTGAGGGTTAGTTTTTGGTTAGTATTTTGACACACAAAAAGATTTTACCTTTCCAGACTGTGTCATTCTTGTTTCCTTTCCTTGCTCCTTGCAAGTTTTCTATTGCTCCCCATGCATCCTGGCATTAGAAAATTCTGCCAATGCCTCATTTCTCATTGGGATTAAACTGGTTTAAAAACCATGCTGCTTTTGGAGGCTGTCCTCCTTAACAGAATTTTGTTGCCTTGCTGATGGTGTCACATAGGATTACTTGCTCTACTTTCTCTCTGTGATCCTAAATGAAAACACCCTGTTAAAGAGAAAAACAATTTCTCTCTGGCTCTGGCTAGTTTAAAGCTACAGTCTTGAGTTTGGCTTGTTGGAATTTTTAATTTTATTTGAGCAATGTTTTTAAATATTTATGCAGACAAATATTTTTCTTTATAGAACTGGCTGTACCTCAGGGGACTGGGGTAAAAATGATGGGGCTAGACCTAAGACGTGTTTGAAAGAGGTTTAAAAAGTACAAGCCTGATTTGTTAAAATTAATGTCTAACAATTTAGTTTTGAAGCAAAAGCTCTCTCTCCTTTTGGACAGTTTTGAACATAAACCAGCTTCTAGGCACAATATCATGATCTCCATTCCAAAATGTTGATGGTTATAGATTTTTTTTGGTTTTTTGTGGTTTTTGTTTTGTTTTTTGTTTAGATTTGATTTGGTCTTTTTATTTGGTTTTGCTTTCAAGCTAAAAGTGCCAGCTACTGCTGAAGACTGAACATTGACCTAGGTGGACCACAGGTTCTTTTCAAGTGGTAGGAAATTCCTATTTATACCACAGTAGTGATGCAAGGATTTTTTTAATGCATTATTGTTTGACTTTCCTGCATTTTAGACTGGATATTTTTGTGGAGAAACTACATTATTTCATGTTTGAAAGAATGGAATTAGATATCTCTGGCTGTGGTTCTATGGGGATTATTTTGGCAAACCATTGCTCTTTGGAGATCTGAAGAGGTTTAAATGGTATGTACAGATCTGGGTGAGAGAGATAAGCAGACAGAGAAAGGAATGAGATGATCAAAAGTGCAGGAAAAATGTCTGGTTTTGAAATTTATTAGAGGGGCTCTGTTCATTTAATGGTCTTTGTCTTGTCTAGAAACCCAACAAAATGCATAAAATATAGGATTATCCTTCCTCTGCAAACTTTGTTGCAATTCACTTACAAGTTTTCTCAGAACCCATTTCCTGTTTATTACAGAGTCTCTATATTTATTGCTTATTATGAGAGTCATATGAGCCATGGGATTTTTAATTTTCAAAATTTATCTAATTTGAATGTGTAGAAGAGCCCAGGTCTTAGTTCCTGAATTCCAGGAAAAGTATTTGGAAACTCAGTCATACACTGCAATCAACATATTAAAAAGTCCATTTTTATTTTTGTTCTTATTGCATGACTTTTTCATCAGCTTTGTACTCTTGCAAATTTGTATGCTTGAGTCTACATCTTTTAATATCTACTGGGCAAATGTCATTTACTGTTTCCTGTTTTTTATAAGCACTTTTCTGAGTGTCTTCTGACATTTCAAGTAAATGCCCACATTTAAGAGAAATCATTAGCTGTCCATGATGAAGCTGATGTTGCTCAGTGTAAAATTTTGCCAAGCACATAATTTTATTCAAGTTTTAATCAGAAACTAAAAATCTGTGAAATAATTAGACTCAAGGAAGACACAATTATCCATCAGAAAGTGACTTTCCTGTAGTTGTTCAATGCTTTGAAAACAATCAAATTATACTAAAATTGGGGAAGAGTAAATATGTTTCAGCTACACAGTAATTTTTAACCACAGTGCTCTAATAAGTATTTCAATAAGAAGTTGCCAGCAGTGAAGCCGTTGTGTCTCCAAAACCAAGATGATTTAGCAGTCCAAAAATGTTTAAAGTGTCATTTTTATAGGATGATAATGATAAGAAGATAAGGGATGGCTTTAAAGAATTATAAATGTCAAGTTGTGGGTATCGAAGATAAAAAGAAAATGAAAATTTAATTAATACTTAAGAGATGTTCATTAGGCCTCTCTTCTGTCAAACAGGATGTGTTGGGGAGTGCCATCTCTTCTCCATTTAAAAAATGCAGTGAGAAATTACTGCTGCACAGCAGACCCACTACCTGCTGTAAGCATTTGTATGTTTCTTATGGACAACATCCAAAAAAAGGATTAATTTTTATGTTAATGGCCAAATCGTTTAAACTGCTAAAGGACTTGTTTGCCATAGCAAGCTAACTCCTAAGTAGTTCAGCCAGACAGACACTAGAAAAAGGAAATTCTGTTGAAATTCGTCAGGAGAAGGTTTATGTGCTGACCACTTTTCCCCCTCCCTCTTTGAACTACATCAATATTGACATTACCTTCCATTTGCCCCGTTTGGATAAAGAGCAAATTTCACATACATAAAGTAAATCTTTAACCATGTGTAAAATGAAGGAGCAGCATATATCTCACTTGTTCTAATTTTGTAGGCAATAGGGCTGTTTGCCAGTATAGCTGAGCAGTGTGTGTCCAGCAAATTAGAATGCATAAAAATATGTCTTCCCCAGAGATGTCTGAAGGCTATCCCATCTTAGAGCAGGTTTTTTGATTGTGGGAAAGAAGTAATATAATAGATGTGATTTTGACAAAATGATAGGTGACTGCACAGTGAAATGTTCATGGGAATTAATGCCAAGTCTTCCATAAAATCATCTAATAACAGAAATGAAACAAAACATTTGTTCAGTGTGCTTCTCCTATTACTTCAGACTCTCAAAAGTGCTGATCCAGGATTTAATTATCTATATACAGGTGTACAGAGAATAATTCTTACTTTATTTCAAAATTGGTTTTATTTTAATTTAACTGTATACTTGTAATATGCTCAGTGTGATCCTTCCTTGCAGCAAAATAAAAGAAATACTTGAATAATATTATTTCCTTTTTTTTTTAACTTCTTATTATCTATTTGTATTAATATTTATTTCTCATCTCAGACTCCAAACATTTAGTGATCTCATGAAAAAAAGTCACGGAACCTAAATTCCAGACTGATCCTCCAGCTGTGATAGACCTCCCACTGGGAATATGAGATAACCAGAATCAGAACTGTGTAAATCTTTCAGGCAACACAGGTTACCTCAGAAAGTTTAAAATATAGTTTGGATTTGATATGCTTGTTGAGACAGTTTCATTTTAGTCTAGGAAAGATATTGTAGTCCCTTTACACTGAAGAGATGGTGCTTTGTTTTAAAATGACAGGGACAGTTCTGCAGTATTATTTGTATTATAGGAACAGGTATACTATGGACAGGTAATAAAAACAAATACTCCATTCCACAGGCTTCAGTTGAAAACTGACAGATTTTTCAGAAATGTGTTTTTAATAAGAAATTACTTTGATTCATAGAAACCTTTATTTTTACATCAGTTTATATTGGTTTATATTTCCATCACTTGTATTAGCATGTAAGACATACATATATATAAACGATCTCACCCTCCGAGTTTCAGCTTCCTTGGTCATGACTGATTGCTGGAAAGTACAATGTTCAATCAAACACTTTCAGGCTGAGAATATGGCTACATTATGTGGGCCAGATTAACATTTTTATTCCTATATCCCCCATCAAAAGCCTGGGCCCAGCAAGCCAGGTTGTAACACACAAGTAGGAGTTAAATGCATTTTTTATTTTAAACTGAGCCAATTTGGTTTTTAAGACCCACTGGCAGTTCTTGCAGTTCAGTGTAATATCTGACCACTCTCTCTATCAAAAGTGCACTGGCTTAATTAATGTCTTAGCATCTCTGTGAGTGATTGAAATACCCATGTCTGGATAACGTGGGCAAAGTAACACCACACACAGTGCTGAGTCTAGACGAGAGTGGCAATTTCATGTCAGAGTTAGCTTGGTCACGTCACGCAAGCAGGAATACAGATAGAAATGAAATGTTGTTAGCTTCTGAAGTTAAAACCGTTTTGCCAGGAGATGAAAGTAACTGGTAAATCCTTCTGGTATGGAAGAAAAGATGCTATCCTCGTCAAACCCCATTGTCTGCAGTAAAAGCATGCACTCCAAGTATATATTAGGCATGTTCTTTATTAGTAGTATGCTCTAAATCTCTTTAATGCTGATTAGTTTATGCTCTCTTGTCCAGATGTTTGTAAGAGCATCATGAACCTCAAAGTATGATTTACGTAAATCTATTGGACTGAAAATACTACTTTTCACAGGACTTTAGAAAATATTCAATAAGAAGTGAGTCAACATATGCAAGTCATTATTTGTAGTGTTCTTGAGCGATCCATGAAATCCCTTCACAAGATTTGTAGAAGCATGGTCACTGTCTTAAAACTTGCAGTCTACGAAGAAGAACTTGACATCTGTTATCCATTAAAGTGGAAGTGGAGAGGGCATCTGGAACTCCATGCATGATAAGGGGTAAAGATTTCAGTTGGACAACACTTGTAAAAAGGATACTGGAATAACAGCTTCCAAGGGGCAGGAACAAACCCCTAAACCAAACCTAGCTTTATATTAATAGCAAGATTTTTTAGAAAATTTCCTGTGCATTTTTTCTTGCTTTCTACTTTCTTTTTAAAGGTTTAGTGACATTTACCCATAAGTGTGACAAAAATCATCCAATGAGACAAGAAAAAATTATGAATAGTCATGTGCAATATACAGTCCAATATGAGTAAATTTTATCTGGAATTTTTTGGTGGTGTTGTAGTCACTTTAGGATAACACTTAATCCTTCCTTTTCCAAGATAAACATAATTTATTTGCTAAATTAAAAGACCTCCTGAATGCCCTTGTCAGAATGATACTGTGAGTCTTACTCAAATGTATACCCTTTGCATTTACTAAAATACTATTGCAGTATTTTGACAATCCTTGCTTCGGTAAATTCCCTGTACTCCTTGTACTTAAGCAGATTTGATTTTCACCTGATTTCAAAATGAACTAGCTTAAATAAAGGAACAGGCATTTCTCTATATTGCCAAATTCTATCTGAATGAGTAAATTAACAGAATTTGTCAGCAGCTTTCACTTCTTAAAATAATTAGGAATTGTAATTATGTGCATAATTTCATCTTTGCAGTTTTCTGCAATTAAGATACTCTTTAAATATTTTGGACCTCACTCCAAAATGTTTTAATTTTTTTTTTTTTTTTTTTACTCGTCAGAGAGTAAAATTCTCTATTTTGCTGCATTAAATCTGTGTCAATAAGTCCACTAGGTTGCTTCTTGGGTAACAAAGGAGTAAATTTTTCACTTTTCTAAAAAAAGTAAAATCAATACTTGAGAGAAGAGCTAGTGATTAAACCAAATTTGCTGCCTAGATAGAAGTACAATCTCAAGGAAAATTTTTTTCAGTGTTGCTACTATCAAAGAACTTCTGGTTTTTTAATGGTCTATTAATGACTGGTTTTTATTCGAGTTTCAGACACCTGAAAAATATATTTACAGACCATTAAACCATTTGTGATTTTCTTTTAAACTGTGAGAGATTAATTTTGAATTCCCCTTACAACGTTTGTTATTTTGCAGAAAATGTTTTGCTCAGTTATTGCTTGAAGCACCTGTTATTTTGTCTTTATAAGTCATTTAAATTATCAGCTGAGAGCTTAATTTAAAAAAGAAAATAGGTGTTCCAAAATGGTGGCATGTTTCTGTGTAAATTTTCAAGAAAACATGTACCTTATCCTTGGGAAAGCAAATTATCAGGCTGTACCTGATATTCAATGTCAAATACCTCCAACTTCAGTACATGATGCATGAAAGTTCTTTAAAGAAAAATTTATTTATATTCAGAGGTGAAGATTATTAATGACATTGATATCTTCTTGGTCAGGCAAATCATTCTGGCATTACATGAAATACATGTTGATGTAGAATCATCCAACAGTATAGTCACTACTGTGTCTGAGTAATAATCAAGACAGAGTGTGATTTAAGGTAGCTTTTGTTTTTGAAAAACACAAAAATACATAAAACGTTTGGAGGAGGGTTTTTATTTTTTTCTCTTATTGGCAATGTTAATGTTTTCTCAAAGTGGAATTCTTGTATTTTACATTTGTCTCTGGGCACAATAGTAAGCAGCATTTTTGACTCTGCTGCTCTGCGATATTCCTTCCCTAAACAGTTAAGATAAATATGTGATGTAATGTCATACCAATGAAATATCTCCTGTCATACAAATGTATGTATTTTTTATATCTGTGATCTAAAGTTTTCCATCAAAAATAGAAAACTGCTCTTCAGTCTTTGTTTTCTTGCCTGGTGAATGTTTACAGCCCTAGGCTTCTGTGAAGATTGCTTTCTAGGAAATTCCTTTCTGTTATTCCATGCCATTTTGGTGTCAGCTTTTTTATTTAACTTCTGTTCTTGAAACAGCTGTCTCTTCATGTGTGCTAGATAACCTTCATATCCTTTGCCTCTTAAAATCTCTCCATAAAGCCTGCTTCTCTTAAATAGCCTTCCCAATTCTTTTCCTCTGTACTCCTCACAACTCACACCTACTTCCACATTTTCTATATATTCTCAGGGGGCAAGCGTAAATCCTACAAAGGCATATAAACAAGCTTGGTCATACAGACTAAGTTTTGCAAATGAAGATCTAAGCCTGTTGGAACAGTGATTTCTTTTTCCACGATGCCACAGCCATACATGCATGTGAAGTATCAGTATTTTAATAATTCTGATGGTATCAGGCATACATGCAAGCAAAGTCTTTAAATCAGAAGTCTGTCTTTACTTAGCTTTAGATGTGTTTATTCAGACTCCGTACAATTTGGGTGTAGGTACACAATCGCAGAACCCAGATTTTGTACTTCTGTCATGAGAAACCCCCCCATAGGCCACCAACTCTCAACAACCAGGAGAAAAAAAAAAAAGGAAACCTTACAGAAAGTAGGTTTGATGCACTTTTGTTAAGAAACTTAAAGTCCACAAAGTCTAGTATGTCCCTTAAAATGAGCCAGGATATCCCTCTGTCATCAAAAGCAGAGGTGACTCACTACTGCTGGAACACTAGGAAGAAAAAAAAAATGAAACTACTTAGTTCAACTGCTGATACAGAAAGAGGCTGATGTTGCAAGCTGCACTATACCCGTGTTAGTTTGTTTACAGTTGCAGTATCGTAGTCAATACTTCATTATAGAAAAATCAGGAAATAAATGTTGTGGGTATTACTACTGCTGCTATTACGGCACTTGGAACCTTTTTCCTAAATGTGGTTAACAGGTTTCAGGTATTCAAATACAGAAGAGTTAGTTCTTGCTGTCATGCATGTGGATAAGAGTGCTCAAAGAAGAACAGCGAGTTAGAGAGGAAACTGGCAAGCAAATCCATTAATATAAAATGAGGCAAAAATATAGTTATTTAAAATAACAACAAATGGTATTTTCTTCATGCAGGTAAACAATTTAATATTTCGCAGACTAGGCAGTGAGGTGTGACCTTGACAGAGAGATTCACAAATGGATCTGCTGTATAAAATTTGCTATCATGGTTTTTTTACAGGGGGTTTAGCATCAACACAGTACATGTTCAAAATGCTAGAAGTAGAGATGAAAATCACTCTCAGTTGTTCAAAACTGTCTTCCTTGCAGAGCAAACTGCACTGGGGGGGCAGTAAAAATTTTTCTGTAATATTAAAACATTAAGGTGTGTGGGCTTAACTGTGTATAAATAATGCAGCATCCTGGATTGTGCAGCTGGAGTGGGCACTCTTGAAAGAAATGGCTTGATGCTAAGGACCAATAGAGCTCTTTGTCACAGGGATTTACTAAAGTAAATTTGTAGCTAATCAATTTTTCTGTGAACTATTCTGAAAGACTTATGTTCAGAACTCATAGTAGTAATCACAAACCAAACCTGAGGCTTTTCACCTTGAATTTCATAGAATTGATTTGGTCTGGCAGATCTGGGTTTCAATCCAGTTGTGTTTAAAGGGAGAGGGAGAACAAACTGAGAAAATGATGAAGGATTTTCAGCTTTCAGTCACCTCTTAGAGCAATGGTACCCAAGAACATACTTGGTTACGTAATTTTAGAGTGATTACACAACTCCTCTTTTCATATCATGTGGGTGAAAAAGTCTCTGACCCAAAGCATCCCTTGTATTCCTATAATTCTATTATTGTAGAGGTCTGTTCCAAATATGTAAGAGACCTCATGTATAGTTGCCATAACTGATGAAAATAGTTTCCAGAATATTTCTTTGACTCTCTAGACATTCTTGTCTGGAGTAGATGTTGCATTAAAACCCATCATTCTTGGCTGAAATTCCATAAGCACAATTTGCAAGATTTTATTATCTGATCCATGGTATTGAAAGATTTTACATAGAAATTAGCGTAGCGCTCATGGAAGCCAATTTGTGTTCCACTTGTGAAAAGTGATAAAATTATTTCCAAGAAAGAGAAGTATATTTCACAGTAATGAATGAATTTGTAAGATATCTGCACAATAACTGTTGGCTTTCCAATTTGATATTCCAAATACAAAGTTTTCTACTTCAAGCATGAATCAATGGTTTATGCAACCCAGTATGTAAAGCATCAACCTAGAATTTTCCTCTGTTCTCTTTTTCCTAGTGGAGAGGCAGGTGGTTTTACAGGATCAGCTGTGCATGAAGCTCAAGCTGGTTGGCCATTGGTCCCAACAGAACCCTTGTGTAAACAACATGAACAGACTCATGGACAAAAAAGTGCAGGTCTGAAATTCAGGGTAAATTGAGTGAGATTTTTGCAAATTTGACAGGTGATTTAACGGCAGCTGCTGATACTGGTGATACAAGCCAGTGCAGTGCAAGACTTTGGTCATAAAGCAGCAGCCTGTGAATTACTGTGAGCCATTAGACTGGAGAAAAAGAAGAGAATCTGAAAGGAAAAAAGCATTAAAGGCCTTAAAGTTAAAAGTGGAAAGAAGCAGTGTATATCTAGACAAGAGTAATGGAATTTTTTTTAAAAGCTGAGTAGATAAGCTTTTGAGCTAAATATGTTTCCAGTTTATAAGGGCATTGCTGAGATATTTTTCATTATTTCCAAAGTCATTAGACTTACTGTATCTTTTGCAAATACTACCTCTTGGAAGCTTGAAGCAGCAAAAGAATATTTACCATGTGTTCCTCTCCATCATGCATGCAGATTGTTTTTTATTATTTTGATGCTGGCATTTTTTTTTTTTTTTTTTTTTAGAAAGTATCATTGTTGAAGTATTTGTTTTGGAAAAAAACTCCACATATAAAGAAATACATGGATTATGCCAACAGGTATGAGAAATTATGTTTAAGAAGAGGCTGGACACAATTTAGGCCTAAGGGTATTGTTATACTCTCTTAAATTCCACTGGTTATTTCCAGTAATTATAATCTGACATACAAAACTATATGAAAAGACAAAAACACACTATTTCTGAGGAAGGGTTCTATGGCAAAATCCCATTTTTGAGACTTTTTCATAAATCTCCTGTTGCAAGAACAATTTCTTTTCTTCCATTTTTTGGTGCTACTTACAAAAAAAAAATCTATTTTCTGGTCTTAACCTGCATTTGAACAGAGTAGCAACTCTATACTGCAAACACAGCTTGTAGTGACTGAGGAGTGCAAGCACTCCTGGTGATACTATGGAGAGAAATTATGTCTTGTCTTAGACCAGTGTTACCAGTGGCAAACTTAGCAGAATCACTGCAGCAACATATCATGCTACATGAGCAACAGTGAGATCATGAAAAATCCTTATCTAGTTTTAGTGGTTAGAAGTAAGGAATGGCTTAGGTCATGAAATGCGTTCAGAGGATAACTTGGCAGCCAGAGGTATGGTTTAATCAGCTTAGAAAAGACTTTTGCCTATACAATGAAATGAGAAACCTGGGTCTTTTTGTTTGTAAACTATGTCTTTGAGAGAAATATTCTAGATGGGTGTTCTCTACATCGCATAGAAAATTAATTTCAAAGATTTTTTTTTTAAATATCAATTACCTGAACATTTTGCTGAAATTTGCTCTTCCTGGGATGTCAATTGTTTTGTGACATTTTTTCAGTATCCCTGTAGAGAAAAGAGGATTGCTTTATCAGACTCATCTTATTTGGCACTGTGGCAGCTGCATATTTGGACTGATTAAAAGTATTAATAAATTTAGATGAAAGAATTGATAAACAGCTATCCATCTGCAGATTTCTTGGCATTAGGCACAGATAGGTTAGATCTGCAATTCCCCTGTCCACATTGTCTATCCTTTTTAATTCTGCCCTATCTGCTGACATTTTCAACAGCTGTTGCATCCCAAAGTCACAAAAAGAGAGATGTTACCAAACATGGATGCTTTCCAGGCCAATAATATTTATTGTTGTGGAATTAGTGAAAAACTTAAGTCTGCAGAGAGATCACTGATCAGTTGAAAAAGTTGTGATTAACATGTTAGAAAAACCTGCTTGGTAGCTCTCAAGTCTGTGCACTGAATGATTTAAAGCTACGACTGTTTCCTCAAAGGGAAAAGTTCCATTCACAATCTTGCAATGGAGCTAGAAATGTAAACTGTGATGCAAACTGCTTAAAAGAAGAAGTTGGAAGACTGAAATCAGTTTTCCCAAGGCTGAGCTAGTTCTCTGAGATTCCATCTAGGACAGCACGTTAGAAGAAATTCCATGTACAGTGACAATCTTACCTAATGTCTGCTGGAATGTCGATTATTGTGGGCTGTATCTTTAGATGGTGAAAGAGCACAGACTAGAAGGTATTTTAGTCCAGATCATCTTTGCTGGTACCACTAAGTTCTGTTGTTAATTAAGTATAAGAGGTTACAACCTAATGAAGACAATGGAGAAGATTACTTCTTGAAATGGACAGTAAGTCAACTTTAAGTGGTTGGTTGCTTGCTTATTATATGAGGATTTTTTATTGTGTTTTCCATAAGTAGAAAAGTAGTCAGACAAGACATAAAAGGACACACAAAAATATATAAAAAGTTTTTTGGGGGAAAAAACCCTCAACTCTTAGGATTTATTTCCCTTAGGACAGTAAATATTAAACTTTGCAAAGAAAGAAAGGTAGCCATGCTGGTTATTTGCTTAAATGGTTCCATTTTGACTTTTCTACCCTTACTTAGTTTCAAGCTGCCTGTGCAACTGGTGGTTAGAGACTTAAAACTGGCCCTTAGGCTTTCACCTTTTTAGGCTATATTTTTTTTTTTTTTTTACCTTTGACTCTGCTTATATTAAAAAGGACTGAGTGCTTTGTTCTCATAGCTAATGGCAGCTCTACTCTTTCTCAATGACATTTTAGCCTTGCATGTGAAATTGAAAAATCTAATCTTCTTTGTACTGTTTTTCTAAGGATTCTCATCTCAAAGCTGATCTTCTACTGCATGCTGTAGCATTCAAAGTGTTGAAATATAATCTCTACCTTACTTTACAAACACATGTAAACGAAGGATAAGTAGTGAAGGGATTTGGAGTTTTTTTGATGGGAATTGTGTAGATTGGCACATTGTTTACCTGCTGAATCTTCACCTGAGTTTCTTATGAAAAATGTCTGAAAGCAATAAGAACAAGTTTCTAAAAACATCGTTTTGGAGCACTGCTTGTCACCTCTGAGTTGAGTGTTTATGATGGACTTACGGACTCTCTTTTCCTGTGGAATTGTATTAATGATACAAAACACACTTTCCACACTGAACGAATTATCTTGTCTACCCTGATCATCATCTCTTCTGTCAGCACAATTCATTTTAGGAGTAGTGAATATTAAAGTGTTTGTCCTGAGTTATTTTCTGCCATGGTATTGACAGGTAGAGGTATTTTCTGGTCTATATGTTTGTGAAAAATTCCTTTAAAAATCTTGGTTTTACTATTACCTGGACATGCAAGGTATCAGATATCTGTGTGCTGTACAGTAAACAGACTTGGGAAACACAGTAAAATAGCTTTCTGGGAAAACTGATGGAGGCTTGTTTTGAAGCTAGATGCCTCAAATCCCTTCAGTTTTCCAAATTACTGGTAAAGCTTTTGTTTTAATTCTGTATATTGTAAATACAGTATATTTGGGTTGCACTGGTATGATTATACCTTGTAAGGGAGAGGAGACAATGTGTAGCCTTTTGGGGAAGAGCAAGCCCACAAGGTTTTTGCTATGGTAGTATGGTAGTGGAGGCCTGGAGCTGTTGCTTTGTGCATTTTCCCACCTTCTTATTTTCCATTTCACAAACATCTTACAGCTGTACAAGCATATGCATTTTTCTCATGGTCATGGATTAAGGGATGTGTTGATCTCTAGATTCCCTTGATCCACAGCTCAGAGGCTTTGAGAGGGAGGAACCAGTATTCTCTTTTCTGATCAGCTTACAGTCTTTCTCTCACACTCACAAAAAACAAAACAAAAAAAAAAAAAAAAAAAAAAAAAAAAAAAAAAAAAAGGAAAACAAACTAACAAACAGAGCAAACAAAAAACCCCACAACAACACCACTTAATCTCCTAAGGCTGTTGGTGAATTGCCACTATAATCAATTAGCTTACAATTAGCTTACAAGGTCACAACTCATGCAGGTTTTCTGAAGAAGAGGTAAGTAAGCTCCCTACCTGCCTGCCAAATGACTAATGCACAAGCATTATGTAAGGAAACTTGTTGTGCAAGTGTTGGCAAAATTCTTTGCATTGCAAATTAATCACTTCTAGTTTTCATAAATTAAAACACTGGAATTGTGTCAAAGGTTGGAACATCCATTTCATAGTGTGTATTGAAATTTCAGAGACTGGCACATCTGAATTTTTGTTTCAGAAGAGCAGTGATGTTATATTTCATAACCTCTGCTAAGGTTTTAAAAATACTATGTGATGCAAAGCTATCCTAAGCAAATCTACTTGTAATTTTGCCTGTATGGAATGGTAGCAACCTTCAGAGCTCAAGAACACACCTAATATAGTGTATCAGTCCTTGTAGTGGATATTGCAGAAGCTGAAGGGTGTTCAGAAGTTTGTTATTGCAGCTGTTATTGCTGTTATTCTACTAATGCAGTCATACTGCAAATTTTAACCAAGGTTTTTCAGAGCTAATACAAAAATCTAAGCCCTTAATTCCATATTTTTCATCTAAATCACTTTTTTGTCTTAAGCGCAACTGGTTTCCTCTGAAAAATTTAAAAATCTTATTGCATTTTTTGTAATTATCTGTTACATGCTAAGTAGGAGTAAGCAAGAGGTGGTGAAATGCACTCAACATCATAAAAAATCTCCCACCCCTCTGGTAATCCCTCAGACCTTACACAGAATAATTCTGGATTATTGTTTTTTAATTGTATTATCCAGTTGCTAATATTTTTCCCCATTCTCTGTGTATTCTGCTCTTCAGTAGGGCTTTGAACTGGATCTCTTGACATAAGATCTGATGTCATAATAGAAATGCTACAAATACTACTTTTTATGAAGGAAAAGTGGGGTTTAAAGAAAAGTCACAATGCTAAACTGGGTGAAGGTGTGGGTGTGGAGTGATGATTGTTGCAGTTGTGTAATCCTTCAAACTTACATGCTCATTAACAAATATTTATGTGCCTAAGGGCTGTTGAGGCAGGTGGATTGCACCTATTCACCTAGGCACTGCATAAACATGAATATGAAAACTACATACAGTTATTCATAAAATAGCTATAATGAGGGCAATTTTCAAATATCTGGGCTTTTATTGATGCTTTCATGGACTCTTATTCATACATTTTTCTCCATTACAGTGTACATAGTAAAGAGATGTGACAATGAAAAATAAGAACCTACCACAATAGTATATTACCCTCATAAAACGAACTTCTATTTTCTCTTTCTCTCTTTTCTAACAGATAATGCTGGGTCTGCATGATGTCAGATCTAGTGATGTGTGAATAACTATCATGTACAAGAAAGGAAAAAAAATTAACAGGGGAAGCTGGGGTATGATCTTGTAAATGGTGTAGTATTTACAGCCACGTTAGAAGGGAAGCTGAAACCTTTTTTGTTGCTACAGTGTTATGTTGTTAGGGAAAGAACTGCATGCAAAGAAAAATGTGGCACATCAAGAGAATGACAATTTGGGTTTACCAAAGAAATTAATCAAAACTGTAATTATGGTCATTAATACCCTTTCCTGCTTGAGGAAAAAAAAAAAAATTGAACAGAACTAGCAGAGTTTGGAATTATTATCAGTCCTGCTCCTGTTGCTTAAGATTGTTTTCTTCAAATATCCCTCTCTGATATTTGTTCTGAACAGATTGGAGCTCTCACTTTGCCTATGACTAATTGCCTAAGAACCACACTTTTACAATGTAGTTACCTTCACTCAACACGACAGAACTTCTGTCTTTGCTAGTATAGGAGCAAACTTTCACACAAATTAACTATGTCATTATGAGTATTAATGTATGTCACTTCTAGTTTTCCAGATAACACAGGCATTTAATATCAGCCTTACAAGAGGATATTTAAGAAAAGGCCAAAGCAGAGCAAGAATTAAATACCTCATCTCGAACCTTCAAGTGTTTGCTATAGGTAGTCTTGTGCTGACATTTTGATACTAATTTCCATTAATATGCAGCTACTCTCTTCTACTGTCACAGCAAACTAAGAGCAGTCGTTTCCTTTAAAGCCTATTCTGCTAGCTTTGTGTCCTTAGAATACAAACCCATCATTGTTTTGTGTGTAATTGATAAATCAAATAATATATTTGATTCTATAAGCTTTGAAAGTAGGAGTGATATCTATGAATGGTGCCGCAAGGAAATACTTTTTTGATTTTTACTCTTCTCTTATGTGCAGAAGGCTTTATATAATTATGGAAACAGCTTTGGGCTAGGAAAACATCACTTCTTGCATTTTGCTTCTGTGGAGAGCTTGCCTGATAAAATTATCATATTGACTACATAAACACCCCAAACAGCAAAGCACTAATAACCTCTCTGCTGGATATGTGTGGATGGTGTCAGGGAGCACTACTGAATGAAACAAAAAGTGTTGGTTGATTCAGTCTCTTCTGACAAAGACAGCATTTGATGAAAGGGAACTCATTAAATTGTCAAAGTAGACAGGTTTCTGTTTGTCTTTGCCTTATCCCAGGACCATTTATCCAGCCTTACCGTGGTTTACTAAATATGTTTCTTCTGCCAGCTAATGTAATTAGTCTAATAGTTCAGTTGGTAGCAGTCTGCCTGAAGGCAGAGGGAAGACTGACACATTAGAGCCAACGTAGATGGCTTGTCTTGCACAAAATAATTGTTTTATTAAAAAAGTAAGAAAGAGCAACCCAAAACCTGTAAATTATACCAATAACTGTGATGACAATGAGTTATTTAGAAATGGTGGTCTGTATTGTCTGTGAAACTATCTGTAAACATCATTCAATGTTTTTAACTGTAATGATGACACAGGGTGTTTCATAAACTCTTTGTTTCAGTCCTAGCCCTGAAGCGACCTGTGGTGGGTTGGAGAGGGGATGGAGCAGAGGACATGAAGGCAGTAGTAAAATAATTTATTTTAGATTATGGACTGTCGTGGTGATGTAAGAACAAGTTAAATAGATGGTCATAGTAACTGCAGCTGTGAATAGTAAAAGATACTTCCAGAGACTCTGGAAATTGCAAAAGGTTTTCTTTTCCCTGGCACTCAACTGGATGCTACTCTTGCAGCAAGAGTTCTCTTGTCAATTTACAAAATATGTTATCAACCATATGTGATCAGTCAAGGGAAAAATTCCTTGTAAAAGGTTGGACTGAAGAAGACTAATAAAAATCTAAATGGGATACCAGGAAAATCAAAACAATTATTTACTCCAAAGATTAAGGAATGGTAATAATACTACCATCTCCTGTACTGTTCTCTCCTCAATTTATTGTGAAATTTGTTCTTCCAAATATGAGCATTTGGTATCTCAGCTACTTAAGGAAGAGCAGGTGTTTTGCAATGAAAGTCATTGCTGATCAATCCATGGAATACATCCCCTACAGGCTCTACTTACGATGCACTACAAGACAGACTGAAAGAATATCTTCTCATTGCTCTCCCTGCTGTCTCTCCACTGAGAAAAGTTGTACAGTTGAGATGCTGGTACCAGAAATGACAATTCCTATGTTAGACACAACTTCAGTTATTGCAAAAATCAGATTTCCTAGTTCAGTGCTCTCCAGTAAAGGAAGCAAGCTGCTGTAGAGGGAATAGCTCTAATTATTCCTGGATTCGAGATAGGGGAATGCCATGAGGTATTACACTTACGAGAGCAGTCAGAAGTGAGACTTTTTAGAAATTCTGAGTTATATTCCAGTTAATTTAATTTACTTCTAGGGATTCTGTGACTATAAATCTGTTTTAAAACTTAGTGTTTACATGGAGCTTTTAAAGAGGACATTCAGCTTGCTTAAAATGCAAAAAAAAATCAGCTACCTGCTTAAAATGGAGAGCAATCCTTTGCAATCTGCAGTGCAGTTCACTTATTCTTTCCTTGTTCCATTTGATTAATGAAAGCAATGCATTTTCTCTTCTTCTGCTGGTGATTAATACTTCTCCATGCTTCTTTGTTTTTGATGGCAGATTGCTGGGGAGAGATTCCACTGTAAATTGTTTGTAATATCAAGTTTTAAATAGGCTTTGCCAGCCTACTTATTTTGTGAAAAATACATCTCAGTTTCCAGCAGTGTAGAGCCCAGACTGCCTTCTCTGTCTCTGTTAAAGAGGAGTTTCGGAGAGGCCCTTTCAAAGCTCACTTCCATCACTACAGCTGGCAGTGCAAAGTGAAAGAGAACAGCTTGTCTGCTGCTTCCTTCCCCATGTCTGCATGGAAGGTGTGTGGGGCAGCAGGAGAAGAAGTCAGAAACTAAATTATAGTTACTAACTGTCCTTGGTAAGAGCAATAATCCTCTCCCAGGTACATGGTGTGAGTTAAAGATCTAATGAGTTTTGGGGTAGTAAAGTCATACTTTGAAGCCATTGCTGTTACTGACACAAAGTTGCTCCCTCAATTCTCCTTGAGAAAATACTGTCTCCAGTACTGACTGGGTATAACTCATGCCACCTGGACCTTGGCACTGATGCAGGCCCTATTTTTAAACATTATTTTGGACTACTGTTTGAGCTAGTGATTCACACGGTGCCAAGGATGTTCCTAGACACAGGAATGCAATCATCCCTTTCCACTGTTGTAGCTGTCTCTGGATGACTTCTGGATGAAGCTGAATCACCCAGATATCCCTGGGCAGTCTGGTGTTCAATACAAGCCGAGGAGCAACAGGCAGTTCATGTGCAGCTGACCTGCTTTGGAGGAACACAGAGGATGATAACACAGATGGGGGCTGCTGTGCACATGTTGGTCTCCAGAAAGAAGCATTCAAGGAAAATTCATTTTACTGTAGGATATCTTACAAAACCTTTTCCTTGCTGGGCTTCTAGCTTTTTCAGTTTTTTCAGTTCTTTGGTTTTTACTGGTAATGAACTCAACTGATGCTCAAATTCTACTCATGCACTAAGATTTAGCTGCGAGTATATTTTTTATTATGTTTACTTTTACTTTAAAGTTGGGGAATGCATACTGAGGTGTATGCAGATGTAAAACTGGTGGCAGTTTGTCAACATTGCCTCAAGCATGCAAAAAATCCTCTTTGCATTGGAGTGTGAGCTCCACCTCTTAAGCAAACACTTTGTCCTGGTTTCAAATCAAATTTTTACTACCTAGTTCCCATTAATTAAACTGTGAGAGTAATTTCAGCCAGCAGCTCCTTGCATGGAGACTCTTTCACTCATAGCTGATGAAAGGTGATCTTCTGCCTGTTTGAGGAAAAAATCTATACAATCATAAGGACAACTCAGTGTCCAAACTCAGTCTTCACCAAGCGTCCCTTAAATGACCTGAAAAATAAATGGTTTCTTCTCATCATTTCCTTACCTTCCAGTCATGTTTTTGTCAGCTATGTTTGCCTAAGAACCCAAAAGTCAGACATGATGTGGCATTTCCCTTCCTACCACCTTTGCTTTCCACAGGCCTTTCACCCCCCCGCTGTTGCTTTTGCTGCCAGCTCTGTTCAATTAACCTCAACAGGAATGCAGTTGTCCCTCTGTGGTTCATCTTGTTCAAGATTAATGAACTGTGCTTTAAACCAAGAGAACAGCTAGTAAAAATTAGGTATCATTTCATTGGAAAATTTTGTACTCCTAATTAATGAAGGAGGTCATCTGAGGACTTGACAGAATAGAGTTTAACTGGAGGAAAATATCCGCAGACCAAACATATGAAGTTTGCTACTTCCTTTTCATCATCACTCTCTCTCTGTAGACACCTTTTGTCACTGAACATCCTGTTTTCTGTCTCCCTGCCATCAGATCACCACTAAGGCATGGAGTAGAGGCAGCAGGAAAATGAAGTCACTATTTGTGTAGCCAGTTGTTTCTTCATCTTCTGAGTGATGAACACTGTGTATAATATGATTTATTTAAGTGTTAAAAAGTAGGGACTGGTCAAAATACTGAGGCCGTTGCTTCTCCAGTTACAATCCAAGAAAATTCCTGGTATTTGCCTTTCATGCTCATTCTGGGAAGCTTTGCAGTCCTTCAATTTCTCAATAATGTTTGTTTGGTATGTTTGAGCAAAAGCTTGGGCAATACCTTAGACATGTTCAGACTCTAACTTTCTGAATATTAAAAGTAACAAGGAACAAGTAACAAGGAACTTGACCAAGAAAGTACTGACAAGCCAGGGTAGTTGCAACTAAACAGCTGTTTAAAAAACAGACGTAAAAAAGCAAGCTCAAAAAAGACAGCTCATCAAAAATTTTCAAATACTGTTCCTGTTTGGTCATACAGAGCTTTGTTTATTACTTCAGAGCTCTTAAATCTTCCATTATGGCATAGTAATTAGTATCTATCCTGTAGAAGATAAGGTGAACACCGTGGTTTCCAGTATTTCATATTGTGCCATTGAAGGTGACCAAAAAGTGATGAATTGCACAGCTGTCAATCAGATATTTTGGTCTTTTATGCCTAAAAAACCCCTGTGATGTTTGGTACTTATATCTCTAAATCATGATGTAATCATTTTTTCTTAGAGAAAATTTATATAGATCCTTCTAAGTTCTAAAAATATACTTCTATCTCTCCTAGTAAACATATCTATTATGGGAAGGATATATCTATAATAACTAAATTGAATCCAGGTTTTGAATGTAAAACTAAGTCTAATGACTGGATTTTTGATAATATGATACCAAAAGAATTTTTTTTGTACAATGTATTGTAAAGGACAAGATATCCACTGACCACAAAATAATGCAAGTTTGTGCTCTGCACATATGAAGGATAAGAAGTTGATATGTTTGAGTCAAAGTTCCTCACAGTGTTTTGTTTAAGTGCTGGAGCCAGTTGATGTGGTAGCACACATGCTTATGTTTCAGTATATGAGAACAGAAAATCAGCCAAGCACAAAAGTATCTGTCAGCCATCATTTTTTGGAGGATGGTACTTTGATTTTGGTGTACTATTATATTTACTATATTTATAGATTGAAAGGGAATTAAGCCTTATCTTCAAATGTAATGACCACAAAAGTCATGGAAAATGGGATTTTCAAAGCAGTCCAAGGAAACTGAGGACCCAGTTCTTAGCAGCCAGGAAAATAATATACCAAGTCTCATTCCCAGCCTTGAACATGCCAGTACCAAGGATCTGTGTGGGAGCATTGACACGGGTTTGTTATAAGCTAGCCAGCTGATGACATCTCTGCAATACTACGAGGTCTTACATAGTGAAATATTTCATATCGAGTTCTGTTCGTCATAAAAAAGAACCTGCTTTTTACCTTCTGAAGGGGCACAGTTGTTGGGGTTTATTTTTTTCCTGAACTACATTATGGGCCAAATGCTCAATCCTTTTATGTCAAAGGCGAAGTTTGATTTAAATGAGACCACAGAATACATGAGTATGTGCTAAATCAGATATTTTTAAATGCATGCCACTTGAGATTGCGGAAGAAAAAAATATGCTCATAAATATTTGTGATTTGTTTGAAGTCAGAGTACATTTCTCTCTGTGGCTCTATTTATAGCTTCAGGATAAGAAATTCTTAGGCTTAGTAGCAGGAACTGATGAGTGAGATTTTCACATACTCAGAAGAAAAACATGAGTTGTAATTTTCTGTTCCTTCAGACTAAAGAAAATTCATGAGTTTTGTAGCTGGGATATAAAATTAATCCTGCTTACTTAGGAGAACCTTAATCACAATGCTGCAGTTTTCCACTTGAACCATGGTATCTGTAGTACTCAAAGAAGTATTCAGTTCTCACAGAATATTTTTTCATCTGTCTTTGTCTCTTGTTAAAATAGACCTTTGATTTTGCCATTGACCAAGATTAGATTGTAATGTAATATTTTTATATTTTTAGTTTTTATTCTGTTGCTATATAAAGAACAGGAACACAAATGAATTCTTGAATCCTGAAGTGTTCCCTTTTTTTTTTTTTTTTTTTTGCTGCTGGAGTCCAGCTCCATACAATATCAGCAATCAATTTCTATACCAAAGCCAAGCAGTGACAGTTGCAATAATGAATATTTGCTGTGGGCCACTGGTATGAAAATAGCACAGTGCTGCAAGCCTGCGTCACCAGAAACAAATCTTCCATTTGACTGTGGCTGAATTTCCAGCTCAATTTTAGAACATTTATAATTGAAATAGCTCTTAAGGCACTGTCATAATATAGTGTTCAGAAATGCTGATTCAGTCTCCAAGGCATGAACTCAAATGCCTTCCTACTTCTTTTTGGTGTTGTTTTTCCTGGATGTTTTGCTTTTTTGGGGGTTTTTTTTGTTGGTGTTTTTTTTGTGGGTTTTTTTTTTTGTTTTTTTTTTTTAATCCCTTATACTTTTAGTGCTGTACCCTGTATTTAGGGCACTGAACTGTGGACAGGCAGCAATACTGTAATATATTCAAAGGGACTCATGCTGGTTAAGTTAGAAGTTCTTGTGAGAAAAGGAATTGAATTACCTCTTTATAAGCTTACTTGACAGCTTTTAGAATGTTTTATCCTTAATCTCTGCCGAAAATTCTAAACTTTGTATGAGAATGAGCAGCTTTGCATCTTTAGACGTGTCATGGTTTTTACATGGTGAACTTTGATGGCTTTCTATTTATATTTTAATGTCATTAATGTATTTGCATTAGTATTGCATATAGGCCACCTCTTAAAAATGCAGAATATATGCAATGAACTTTGATTATTTTTTGAGATGAAGAACATGCTGATGACATTTACCATTTTTAAATTTTATATACTATGCTGCTTTTATTCATGCATCTCAAAATACCGTCAAAATATCCAAAACAGCTAGCATAATTGATTGTATTTTCTTCTCGCTTTAAAATAATTACATGGTGAAATATCAGATCAGCATAGATACAGAAGGTCAGATACTTGAAGCAGAATAAAATCTGCTGTTATTTAAGGTCTTTTTTTTTTCCCTTTAATTCATTGCCTCAGATTTTCCTATGGAAAGTAAAGAAATTATGATCTATATTTTGCTTAGGGCTAAATACTGACCCTTACACTGCAAAGCTGGCAATGGTGATTGATGTACATATCTAATTTCCTACAAGATTAGAATGAGCACCAACTTTGCCATCAATCCTGAGAGAATGTTAATGTCCCTTTCCCCTCCCTGGGCCATCTGCCCTTTGCCTTCCATGTCACCAGGAGAGTACATTGACTAAGCCTACTACTGTACAATAGTACCAGGATGCAGAAACTGGTGTTTTAAAAGCAGTGTTAATGCTTATAAAGCAACAGAGTTTGGACTGGGATTGGCTTTTGAGGAAAATAATTTCACTGCAGCAATTTTTGACTGAAGGAAAACAAACATTCAATGGATTCTCTGGAATGGGAAAGGAATGACTAGTTAACTCTGCAGCTATGTGGACAGATTTTCAAGGGCTTTATTTTTTCATCAGTTTCCCAACAAAAAGGCTTAATATTTCAAAATATTTTTTTTCTTTTGAAATATTATATTTTTTAAAAAATTATAAATAAAAAGAGACTATTTAGCAAGAGAACACCATTCCTTCTGCACTGATATTTGACATCCCCAGTACCTTCAGGATATGACACCCTTCAGGCTCTCTTTTAGGAAAAAGAAAACCAAACTGTGATTTGACCTTGAGTGGGATTTTATTTTTAGCTACATGCTTTAATGCCTGTCAATACCTAGAATATTCACATGAAAAATTCTGTTTTCTTGGGTTTATGAATGATAATTTTTTTAAAAACCCCTGGGAGAGTAAGTAGATTACAAAATACACCATGTATAGAAATTAATAGAGCTTAAAGGGTTGTATTCCCACCGACTGAAAGGGAATCCTATCTGTGTAGATATTTGTTCAGCCAGCTTCAAGTCCCCCGGTAGGAAATATTTCTGGATCTGTGTAGGTAGGCTATTCCCAGGCTTCATTAACTTTAATATTAGAAAGAATTTCCGCACATCTAATCTAAGTCTCTCTTGATGTAATCCAATAGTCCTTGTTCTACTAGGAGGGATGAGGGAGAAGAGCTACCTTCTACAGATATGAAAAACATTGTGAGTGCTCACCCTTTTTTTTCCATATTCACAGTTCATGTTTTCTAAACCTCTATTTTAGCTCCTTACATCACAAACCCTCCCTTGTTGCTTTGCATTTGTATTACTTCTGGATTAACAGCAAAGCAAGTAGTTTTGGGGGGGTTTTTTTGATATTCCTGTCCTCAGGCTGGACACAGGGACTCCAGAGCTGATCAGAGGAGGAAAAAATACCTCCTAAATCTTTTGCTTTGCACTTTCAGTGTGCTTGGGACCTGTTTTATAACACAGTGATAGAGATCTGTGTTCATCATGTCTGCTACTGAAAGATTTTTCTGAAAACCAAGCAAATAAACAAAGAAAACAATCAAAATAAAATAAACAATAAAACTTGCCCAGATGCAGACCTGGGGTTGTTGTTCAGCATTCTGTGTTAATAGATCAGATTAAACCTACTGAGTGTGGATTGCTACAATTGTCTTACTGAAAAGCATCTAATTTTCTAAACTGTTTCTTCAATGTATAAAAATTGTTTTGAATCAGGTTTTCAGTGTGTTTGCCTTGCTTCCAGTTTGATATTGCCTGCTAATGTTCTCTATTAACAAACTTTTTGAATGGTACTAGTCACTGTGGTATCAGTTAGTCATGTCCCTTCTTCATCAGAGTACGTACTTAGCTCTATAAGTGAAAGAATTGCTATTTTGTCTATTCTATGGGAGGCAATAAATGAAGTATAGTACAGGTAGAGAATCACTAACACCAAGTGATGTAGGAAACCAAAATGAGCTATGCTGGAAAGTACCCAAATCCAGGAATATCTCAGTAAAGTAACTAAGTGTTTTTTTTTTTTTAAGCTGCTACTCAGTAGGCTGAATATGATAAAATACAATGCTGCAAAGGCAGAACAGCTGCTGTCCTTTGTCTCCTTCTCATGTCCCCTACTTGCTATCTTCTTCACTGCTTTCACTGCTGGATTTTGCTGTCCTCCATCCTGCCAAGTACTTAACAACCACATGATACTGCCATATCCAAACATCACATATCAATTATTCAAAATCCAATATCATTGTGTATTTTCTCTCTCTTTGATTTGAGGACTACAGGAAAAGCACAAGTTTTTAGGTGCAAGAACTAGGTTTCCAGATTTAGGTATATATCTTGCTTGTAGTCTTTCCAAAAATACTAATGATAGGCAGAATGAAAATCTTATTAGTGTTTGTTTAGGTCTCAGATACAGAATGTTGTATTTTTAGTTACTGTTATTAGTATGTATCATTATTATGGAATGAAGGATAACAATGTGTACTGTGTATTTATAATTACCTTCATTCTTTTAGTGCTGGTATTGGGAAAAATCAAGTGAAGTATAATTTATTTTTTTTTTAACAGATATAAAGGACAATTTTTTTCACTTCCGTTTCATTAGTACAAGATGTTAAAACTTTAGCTTGGCAACCCAATCAGCAAAAGTATGTGTTACTATGGCTGCATCTGAAGTTGTGTGTATAAATTTCAACTGCCTGTTGTGCTGGTCATTTACATGACTTCTTTTATTGCATTTTTCTTCTGTTGTACAGTGCAGTCTTAATGACCTTTTTGTTCAGTTTATGAGTTCTGTGTGAGGAGACAACACATGTTTTTTCAATACATGGGAGTACCGTATTTTGTAACCGCACGAAATACAAAGAAAAAGGCCGGGTTTAGTTCATTACCATTAGTCAAACATTCAGCAGAACAATCTGTCTCTCTGTGTCATCACAGCATCGGGATGTCAACAAGCAAACACCAAAGGTCACGCAATTTTTTTTGTTGTTGTTTTCATTTCTTTCCATCTCCTCTCTTTGCCCACAGACGCTAACACAGGGACACCAGCAATATCAACGACGACAACCGTGGAAATCCGGAAGAGCAGTGTTATGACAACTGAGATCACCTCTAAAGTGGAGAAAATCCCCACAACAGCCACTAGCAGCAGCACTTGCCCTTCCGTTGAGACTGAGGAAGAAAAAGCAAAAAGACTGCTGTACTGTTCACTATGCAAAGTCGCTGTCAACTCTGCCTCACAGCTGGAGGCGCACAACAGTGGTGAGATGGAGCACTGCTTGCTTGCTTCCTTTTTGTTTTTTCCTTCTGTCTCAAGAGCGCTGCAATTATCTTCCCCTGAATAGATTAGATCTCTTGCAGCAGGGGACAAAGAGGTGGCAGAAAACTGGCAATTACATGGAATTCATTAACTATTAAAGTATAAAAATGACAGGCAAAGAGTCTTTCAAAAAAGGGAAAGAAAGGAATTTATTGCAAGTTGCAGATTTTCTTACACTTTAGCTTTTGCAGCTTCAAAACCTTATTGAGCTAAATGACAGCTCCACTTCATTACCTTTGGTGTTCAGAGTTTGCACAGTTTTGCTTGTGCCAGCTAGCAAACTGACTATGAATGCCATTAGCTTTGTTTGAAATCTAACAAATTAAGGCTGAAAGAGAGGGAGCATCAGTCAGCCAGAGTTCAATGATGAGAGTAAGAGTTCTTAGCTCCATATTCTCTGTTCATAAATAACTTGTTAAAATTATGTATATTTTCCCTTTGTTTTCATCAACTGATAGCAGCTGCTGCATGAGAACTGAATGGGTAATTTCCTACTTCCATCTTTCTCCGTTTTTGAGCTTTTTTTTGTCATTAGAGCTAGTAGCAACAGTAAGTTCCTGTAGTAGAGAGCCACCATTGACAGTCACTATTTTAAGCACATTATTGTTTGGTCTGTGGTGGGTGGGTTTAAAAGATCTAGGGATTTGATACAGTGGCAGTAACCATCTATAGCCATCTTACAGAAAGTTCCTGATTTTGGATGTCAGGGGCTACCTCTTATCAAGGGTAAGTAGGGTTAAGAGACAGAAAGAGAACCTTAGGTTTGAAATGTAGAGACAGTGATAATATACTTAGAACAAAGTTAGCAATGGTTTTATGATGCAATTAAAAAAGAAATAACTTTGGCATATCTATAGAACTCAGAATAGAAATTATAACTTCTTGGCATTCATGAGAAACAAAGTTCCATCAATTTTGAATGCTGTTTACTGTATGCCAGATCTTCAACTGGTGAAAGTTCACCTTCAATGTACCTTTTTAAACTATTTAACTTTGTATGAGAGTTAGACTCGAAATATTCTGATCAGGCTGAGAGCCAGAACACTATTCTGAATATTTAAACACAACCTTCCAAGTTTTTTCTGTCTGTGCTGATAAACTGCGTGTGTGCTGACATGCATGCATTTTTTTTATAAGTCTCTGTGGATGCATACAGCAATTAGCAGTGGAGTGGTGGTTCTGTGTGCAGTAGTTAGTGCATTATCATCACAGACTACCTGTGTGCGAGTCAACAGCACGAGAAATTGTTCAATCTGAATAAAGGTGCAGCAACAGAACACCAGTGTTCTCTATCCAACCTTTATTTACAAAGAAAAAAAAAAAAAAAACAAAAAAAACAAAAAAAAAAAAAAACCACCAAACCCACAAGTGCATTTTTCTCACATAAATGTTTCTCACATGTTTTGGTTTCTGTCCAGGACATTAATGATCCATAGGTTGCTTCCAGGAACCTCTGCCCCTTTCTGATTTGGAGAATAATTAGTTAATTACAGATTTAATTGTAAGCTATCTAGACATACTATTTATCAATCTGTTCAGGAGGACTACAAATCAAAGCCAACTACATCTTTAATAACTAAATTACTTTTCTTTTGCAACTACAATTCAGGTCTTATTAGCAGCAGGAGTTAATGAGAAGAGTCACACGCATTTAACTTCACATCAGGGTATTTGATTGTGCCACCTCTTTCTGGTGTGGCTGCTTTGTTCTAGTGCATTACCTATAGGTATGTAATTTAGTAACTAAATATCAGGTGTGAAATACTGTTACATTAGTATGACTCCGGTACAGACCAACACAGTCCTATTCCAAGGATAGTACATGGCACCAAGCTGAGGCTCATATGATTTTATTTTAAAAAGAAAATAAAACAATGAATGCAACCCAATTGCCAAAGTTGTTTCTGTTTCCCATTTCTATTGTCTCCAGGGACTAAGCACAAAACTATGCTGGAAGCTCGGAATGGAAGTGGAACCATAAAAGCCTTTCCCCGGGCAGGCGTAAAAGGCAAAGGACCTGTGAATAAAGGAAACACAGGCCTTCAGAACAAAACATTTCACTGTGAAATATGTGATGTGCACGTAAACTCCGAGACACAACTGAAACAGGTACTCAGCCAGCTTGTACAGTGAGAATCTTAGGCTGTTCTTTGCCTTCATGGTGGTAAAGTACCAACACAGTCAGCACATGTCAATATTACAATTTGTGTCCAAATGGAACTTACAGTTTTCTCCATTGTACTTGTCTGCCGTGCTGTATGTCTTATTTCGATTATGATTTTCCCTTGCATGGAATATGTTTCCTCAGAAGCTCTCAATTATACACATTTGGTAAAGACCTATAGAAGGTGTAAGCTGTGACACGTTACCACTGGCTTTAGACTGCTAGAATTATCCTGAGCTAATAAACTCTGCCATTTCTTGTGCTGCATGATATTTGCCTTGACTAAGAAGTGAAAGCGGGTGCAGCCAGTACTTTCACAGAACACTGAGTAACCCACTTAGAAATGTGGGATGGAGAGGATTTCTAATATTTTTATCAATGTTTCTCTCTAACTGAGAAGCATGACCTCTAAATTACAATTACACTAAGTTATGTTCAGTCATTCTTCAGATGATCAAAGCTTTCTGAAAAACACTTAATTTAATTCCATATGTGTATTGGAATTAAATACTTGTTAAGGAACTTTACAAGAATGAAGATGAATTCAATAATGGACAATAGCAATACCCATTCTTCTTGTTTCAGGAAAAAAATGTCCAGTTCTATGTCTTTTTATTGTGATAATTCTCTTGAAAATGAAAATCAAAGTAAAATTACAATTCTGAAAAAGGTCCCTTACTTCTAATACTGCAAGATAATCTGTGTAGAAAGATACTTCAAAAATCTCATAGATCTTCTAAAGAAGATAATGGATTTCATGCATTTTTTCACTGTCACTTAGTTTGATATATAATCATCTCAGAGGGATCTCCAGACAGCTTAGGGATTTAAACAATTTTACGACCTTATATTCTTCCCCAGATAGGGGATGCTTTACTATCTAATATTCTTTAAAAACTTTCTATCAGTAGTGGATTGAATTTGATGGGTGCTTTATAGAGTTAGGGAGGAGTTTTTCAAAGGCTTCTGTCTTTAACCTGACTCAAGTCCTGCTGAAGTTAGAAAAGGTGGCAAAATATTTAAGTGTTGTGAAAGCAGAGTTGAACTTAGGACTGATGATAATTACAGTCCCAATATGTGGTGCACAAAAGATCCTTCAAATTTCAAGAGAGACTATTCTGTTTCATTATTGAATTAGTCAAAGTAATGCTGTTGTAGAGCAAAAGCCTTTAGTATTGCAGCAGTAATCTTGCATAAAGCAGAACCTGAAGTGATGTGTTGTGGAGCAATCACCCTTTGTTTTCTTTCCTCCTCCCCCCTGCCCCACCCCCAATATATCTTAACAGCACATAAGCAGTAGAAGGCACAAAGACAGAGCTGCTGGGAAGCCACCTAAACCTAAGTACAGCCCTTACAACAAACTCCAAAAGGGAACACATCCTCTAGGGGTAAGACAATCACCCTTTTTATTTGATTTTTATTTTAATCCTGATGAGTAGGATTTTTAGAAAACAGAAGTGGAAAAATGTTTAGAAGTAGAGTAATAGTTTAAGCCATTGGACATGTACATGAATGAGCCAGTGGATGCCCCCAAGGGATTTTTAATATATTTTAAGGGATATTTACTACAACCTGTGGACTCTTGCTTTTGTCACTGCTCTGAATAAGCTCAGAAACGAAGCTTGTTGCAAAGGTCATTAAAGAGCAAGAGACGGAAAAAACCTCCAGATGTCAAACAGGATTTTTCCAGTTTTCACCAAGGACAATAGTGATGAAATGATTAAATAAAACTCTATAAACCATTCATTCTATCCTTATTTAGAGAATTGTTGAGATAACAAGTGAAACAATTAAAAAATCCTGTCTCTTCTTTCATTCAACTGTTTCGGGTCCTGGTCACATTTTCAACTGCCAGGATAAACTATGTGAAACACATTTCTTAGTAGCTCTAAAAGCTGAGAAGGTTTACTTTTTAATAAAAACCCCTCTTAGATGCTGCCACTAGTTAAGAATCAGCTTATATTGTGGGTGGGATAGGAAACATCTGACCTTATCTTCTCCATCAGTTAAACTGCATGAATGTTATATCTGCTGCTTTGTAAGGGTTTATAAATGGTTCTGGCAGAGGGGGGATGTTGATTCATTGTCCTCATAGAGATTAGTCCCTTATGCCTTGACCAGCTTCTCTGATGTAGGCACAATATGGAATTTTTCTTTTTTCTTTTTTTCTTTTTCTTTTTCTTTTTCTTTTTCTTTTTCTTTTTCTTTTTCTTTTTCTTTTTTTTTTTTCTGTGAAAACCCATTTCTCTTTACATTGAGTTAAAGCTCTTGGCAGCAGAAACTGTGTCCTTGTTGGGGCAGCCCTCATGAGTGGCATATTCATGCAGGGTTCAGTTGTAGAATAAAGCAGTGTACCATTCTGGTAGATCCACTAATAGGGAAATTGCCCCATAGGGTTTCTCAGTAATCCACAAGAAAGATCATGGTCTCCAATACAAACTATACTGAAAGGAATAGAAAATATGTAAAGGAGTAAGTAGAATATGGAATCAGGAAAGGCTTTCTGGCAGGATTATTATTCCTTTGAAAAATGCATTCTTTTTCAGGGGATAAAAACAACTATTACATCGTTGTTGTTGTTGTTGTTGTGCACAGTTCTCTACCAATTTATGTAATGGTGATTTCTGAGAACTCCAGCCAAGGTTCAAGATAAATAACAGCAGCGTGTCCTTTTCCTGCTCCCTCAGTCCCAATTGCACACAATATACAGGTCAGGCTAGAGGGCATCAAAGAAGCAAAAGGGATTTAAGGGGAGAACAAGCTAGCAATAAATGAACAGATATGTGTAGTAGAATTGTGACTTCAATGAGAAAGGGAGACCAGTTCTCCACTTAATCTTTAAGGTTTTGAATATAAAAACTGCGGGAATCATTGTCACTTGAAGTGCAGAATGGCACAGCAAAAAGCCAGAGATATTCTAATTTCACCTTTAATTTAATGCTTTTTCTTTATTCCCTCTCCCTAGCTGAAACCAGGATGCTCCTCATTATTATTTTGTTATTTGTCCCTTAGTTTACTTCATTGGAAATTAAATAAATAATGGCTACTTTATGCCTAATGTTGACCTGTGTGTTAATTATGGGTTAGAAATGAAGGTGCAAGGTACTGTATGTGTTTAATATTACACGTTTTGCAGCTACCTTGAAATCAGAATCATGTTGATAAAGTAACTTATCAACAAAAAGCAATTGAAAAGCAATCTAACTATATTAGAAGTACCTGATTCCTCCAAGAATGGCAAGAAAGCCTAAGCCTTTTAATAGAACAGCCATATGAGATCTTTGTTCTTCATGACACAAAATGTATGGGCATCACCAAATTTGTCTATAGAAATTAAAAAAAGAACATGCTAGGTTTTCATAGCTTTTCTAGACCTTGTTTTACCATGTTTTCAATATAATTTGTACTTCTCCGTCTGTCACGTGCTTCAGAGATAGAAGCTTTATAAATTCCCACAGTGATATTTCAGAGTTTAAGAAGTCTTGTAGTATTGGGACTTACTTGGTATTTCTTCAAGCCACAACTGTCCAGAATGTAAAAAATGCTGCTTGGGAGAGAAAAAGGTTATCAAACATTTGATAGTCCAAACTTTCTTCAATAAAATAGCTGTTACAAAAAACATCCTTTACTGGGAAATCTAGACCAAAGAGCACTTTGTACTCAGGGTTACTTTTTTTATTATTTTCCTTTATTTTTAGGGTTGTTTTGGTTTTGTTTTGTTGTTGTTGTTGTTGTTTGGATGGGGTTTTTTGTTTTGTTTTGTGTTTTTGTTTGGTTTTGGGGTTTTTTTCTGTTCTAAATAAGGCTGTAAAAGGTATTTATTAAAAAATGTAAGGAGGGAGGAAAATTCATATGTTCAGCAAAGAAGACAGCTTAGATCAGTAAGTGTAACATTGATCAAGGAAAAGATTAGATCATTGCTTTTCATAGGCACCATAGGGAGCTTTATATCCAGCATCTATGATATCCTTTGTTAAGAGAATTAAAGAATTTGGTTTGATCTGAGTATTTCTCCCAGAGCTGTGAAGGACCTGGAAGCCAGCAGTGTTGCCAATAGGTATTGGGAAAAATAGAAATCCTCTATCCATCTAGCCAGTAAATAACCAACAGACCTTTTGGAATATGGTGATAGTGTAATGATGAAACTCAATTGTGGTTCATGTCAGAATACTCCTGTCCTTACTTTCTGATGATTCACTCACTGGGTTTCTGTTGAGTTGAAAATGTCAGTGTGATACTGTGCAAGTTAATTATTCGAAAATCCCTTTCAAGTCAAGAATGAGAAATTGTGTTTCTTTGTAAGTAAAAAGTGCCCATACTTACTGAGATGTACCTCAGCATGGTACATACATTCTCTATATGCAATACCATGTACCAGGTTTATGCCCTTTGCCAGAGGCCTCAGGTCATGCTAGGACACAGACACCATGAGTCCATCAGAGGCAATGGGAACCTTTCTTTGTCAGTAAATGAGGTTTCTAATCTTATCTCAGAGTTATAAAAACAGGACTGCCAATGTATTTAGCCTCCTGGCATCTCATTAGAAACTTGAAATTCCAATGAAAACTGCAGAAATCTATGGAGACTACTCTGATGGTCATTTGTATGCATCCCAAATGTAAATTTTCTTAAATATTACTGGAAATCTTCTAAGTATTTTCAGTCTTGCAGAAACTTCAGGGTTTGGGTTTTTTTCCTTTTTTAGGAAACTCTAAATGAGAAGTTTTTTGATTTGTATTTGGCAGTCCACAAATTTAAAATCATGTCATGATTTTAATTGTTTTTTTAAGAAGAAACCTCAGTGACAAGAGCAGAAATATCATAGTTTTGCTGAATACTACTTTAAAAGTATCTGCCAGGTTTTCACAATCCTTGTAAGAATGAACACTATCTTAGTGGAAAACAGTTGGAGACATTGATGACACAGTAAAATTATATGGGGCAGCACCCATTTAAACACACGAAACATGAGGGATTTTCATAACTCATGAAAGATAAGATTGGTTTATTTTGTTATTAGAAGCAGGAGTAAATGAAGAGGAGCTATATGGAGTCTTAATTTAAAATAGAACTTGCATCCTAATGATTAAAACAAAAGTATCTTGTAAGACCAGGGAATAGGATATGTTTTCATTCTGCTCTGGTCTCTACATTAAGCTGTCCAGATGGAGATCTGTTAATTGATATCTAATTTTTCCTTGTTTAATTGTTGCAGGATACATGCAGCTTTACTTTGGTGCAGATTTGCCAGTAACGTTTTAGATTTGCTTTGATTTCTAATCTTGTAATAAATTATGAGTGTCAGCAATAAGGTGTGAACACTGGAACTCCTTGTCCCCAACCAAACCCTTGTACCTTGTCCAGTGGGGGAGGTCATATCACCTGTTACAAGTCTGTAGCTCACTGAGTCAGTAGCCACCACGAGGCCTCTCTTGCCTTATTTTGCATGTATAATCTTAAGTCAAGCTCCCTCTCGTGTACCTAACGTGAACAAATTATGTGTCTCTGTTTGTTTGTTTTCTCTTCTCCCCCACAGGTAAAATTAGTATTTTCAAAGGAACCTTCAAAGCCGATGGCCCCACGAATCTTACCAAATCCGCTAGCAGCTGCAGCAGCAGCTGCTGCTGTGGCTGTGAATTCCCCCTTCAGTCTTCGCACAGCCCCAGCAGCCACCCTTTTCCAGACTTCAGCACTTCCTCCAGCACTCCTACGACCAGCTCCTGGGCCTATACGGACCACCCACACTCCTGTGCTGTTTGCTCCTTACTGAACTCCAAACAGGAATTAATTGTACTGCAATAATTTTTCAAATCAAAACAAACAAAAAAATGAAATTCAAGAACATTGAACTATGCAGTGTTTATTTATAGTTTAAAGTATATATGAAGAGCCAGAACTTTTGATAGAGAACTGAACATATTCTGAAAGGGGGAATGGGCAGTATTTTCTCCAGATGAGAACATTTCTCTTGAGCATTGATCGTTTTAGAACTGATCTCCAGCATTGACTTGTAGTGACATATAAAACTTATAAAGCCTTTTGACTGTGCATTTTGGCACATATTTCCCTGCAATGTCTTTCCTGCTTTATGAAACAACTTACAAATTTGTCTAAAGGGCATTAACTGGTTCCAATGTATATAAAATACTTTATTCTGTAGATTAAAGAAGAAGGAAAAAAAAAAAAAGAAACACTGTGAATAGTAGTACCCTTACCAATCCTCCTGCCAAATCAGCAGTTACTGGGTATTTATCTGAACAAAAGTAGATACAATAGATGTCTTGTAAAACAGTAGTATTGTGTCTCTATCTATGCCACTAGGTTTCTAACTGAGTTGCAAAAGATAAAATGAACAAAATTATGTCACTTTGGTAAGTAGTCAAAAATTATTACAATAACGTGGAGCTATTCCCAGTGAGCAAAGTTTTCCTTACTCACAGAAGAATGAAAATAATCTAGGTTAGGGCAAAGAAAGAGATAAAGAAGATCCAGTGGGGGGAAAATAATTCAAATACTGTACACAGAATGGGTCAAACATTTATTTAACTGAGAATGTATGTGTACACCGTGTGTGTATTCAAAAAGTGTAGTACATACAGGATAGATCAATGTTTAAGACATGACAGTGGAAAACAAAAAATATGCTCTTGTTGTGAAACAGGCCTGACACTTCAGTGTTGAGCAGAGGGAAGACACAAATCAGTCACACAGAGTCATAACTGACAAATGAAAAACAGGAGAGAAATCCTGGTCTCATTTAAGTCAGTTTAAAGTTCCTTCTGACTCACTGTAGCCAGAATTTCATCCCAAGAATGGCACATATTCATTTTATATCACACCAGTGGGAGTGTCTGTAGATACAGGTAATATTTTTTGCAATAGGCTTAGTCTTTAGCAACAGACTTATTCTCGTGTTTTATTTCCTACTGATGTGATATAAAATGTCTTAATATACCTATAAAATGTAACAGTGACACATGAGATACATATTACGAGATAACTGCACATCATGGGTTTGGAACAAATACAACTTTTAGGATCTCAAGGGACCCTTGAATTCTGTAGCTGACCGTTATGTACAGACAGCTTAAAGCCTTATATATTTACTGTGAGGCTTAAAGGGGTTGACTGTGTCCCTTTAAAGTAAGATTTATCAGGGGTATATATAGATATATTGTATATATGTTAGAGTAAGAAAAATAACTTATAAACAGAAAATCTACTATATAAAATAATTATATAACCATTGATTTCACATGTGGGTCATTAAGTGGTAAGTAACAAACAACAGAGAAAAAAACAGACTTTTTGAATCCGATCCTTGCTGCCTGCTTTTTCCCATAGGGAGCTGAAAAGTATCTATTAATACTATGGAGTGTGCTGCTGAGTCACATGCAACCACTCTGATGTGTAGCTAAGTGAAATGCCTACCATACATTTAGGCAGAATAAAATTTAAAAGCATAATTTAAGTTTAGATGGGGAAATTGTTTGAAAGATTTTATTAAAAGGCAGTAATGCAAAATATTGACCATGTAGTTGCTATATAATGCTGCCTGTGGTTAATGCAGACAGGTGAGAGATATAGAGGATGGGAATATACAGCACTTTTGACTTGCAGTTCATCAGTGAGCCTTCCATATATTCCATTCGTATTTGCCATTTTTTAAACCTCTCCACATTTAGATTTTATAAAAAATATATTAAGAGAGAGAAAGAAGAGGTTCCATGGATATCTGTGTCCAAAGAATTCCAAAGAGATGCATTTATTTATCTAGAAGTATTAAAATAAGTTCTATATTATGTATTTGTATTTCATCCAGTTTATTTGCAAACGTTCGTGCCTTGAAATGAAATGAGCTTTTGTTTATATTTAATTCACACCTACATAGCCATGAAAAAGACATGATGGTGATTTCAGGGCTAATTGCCAGCTGGATTGCTTTGGCCTAACTTTCAAAACAACGGTATGAGTAAGTTCCTGAAGCCAAGTTTAGACATCTAAATAACTAGGGGCTGACATTTAAAAGGGCTCTCTACTCTACAGCTCCCAGTAAAGAGACAGTAAATAAGCCAGCCTTCGAAACCTGCTCCTCATACTCAATTTAGAAAATGTTTCAATTTATTTGGGTAGATGAGATAGTAAGATTCAGTGGACTTGGTCTTTTAAGCCGGCTTTCAACCTTCCATCTGTTTGCAGAAGCTGTAGTACCATTGCCAGATGCGTTCAGATTCCTCCTTGAAAAGGGCAGCAGCTTTCAAGCTGTGCTCCATGAACAACCAATTGTTTCCAGAGCCTTTTGTAAGATCCTGTCTAAGTAAGATCTTGCTAAAGGAAGAGAGGAGTACTCACATCTTAGGAAGGTAGATCTGGGCAGGCTATCTTTTTCCCTTGAGGAAGCAGGCAGATGGGAAAATGAGAGATAGACAAATATCCTGAGGGCTCTTAGGCACAGCCTTCTGGTGCATGGACACCTGCTGTACATCCTGCCATGTTGTTGTGATGCCATCAAAATCAACAGGCTGATCCTTGCCAAAACATGGCCTGTGGCATGTATGGAGGCACAGTACTAAGGGCAGAGTTCATACAAATTTTGCTAGAAATAAGAGTGTCATTCCAACTGCTTACATCAGCTAATTTGCAATGACACCTTCAGTTTTCTTGGACCTCTTTTGTCACAGTGCTCTATGGAACAAGCTTTTGTTCACACAAGTCTCTTTTAAAGTTCAGCTGTAAACAACAAACTCAGTTCTTTTTGTCTCTTACTCACTACCTAATAAAGGATAAAGCCTAAATGTTAGAATGTATAGTGGATTTTCTGTGCCTTGCTGCTCTATCCCCCTCTCGGTCAGTAACAAGCCAACGTCCCCAGGACATCAGCACAACAGTTCTATTTTATATATATATATTTACCTGTCAAGGAAAATACTGGCACAGCAATCTGATGGGGCAAAGAGAACTTTTGGTCAAGGGTATGTCCGCAGCAGATTACAGTGGAGGTAGCAAACAGAAGACACTTTACGCCTACTTGTCAATACATCCAGTGTGGAGAGCACTATTAAAGAAAAAAATGCCATCATATTTCATATTACCATAACACTCCAGGGCCAAGAGGAAGCCTAAAGCACAAGGAAGCAGATCATTTCATCGAAGACACAGTCACTCACTGGAATAAGAGTGTGAAATCAGCCTGCAGGGAAGTGGCTGGGTAATGAACTCAAAAACAATCAGGTTCAGGGATGTTTTCTTAAGTTCTATTCAAAGTGTTAAAGAATAATTATTCTGTTCTGACCTGAAGAGATGGTATTTTTGTGGGAGGTATATATATATATATTTATATTTTTATGCTGTCTGCATTTTTCCAACTATCTTCAAACCTTTGTTCTGAAGGATCGTCCTTGCTCTGAACCATGAAATTAGTTACCTTCTTGAAAACTGCTGTAAAAGCTGATGTGAGAGGTCAGTAGGCAAATGGTATAAATATGATGATCTAAAATGAAAAAAAAAAAAGGACTGATCATGTCAAGATATATTGTATTTGAAAAGTATACATCTTTATTTAAAGATAAATTATATAAAATTATATAAAATTAAGAATAGCTAAATAAAGTTAATATAACTAGAAGAAGTACAGCTGTTATTTTAGTACTGAAATATTACAATTGGCTCTACATTTTAAAAGTTTAAAAGACTTTCTAGGTGTCAAATCAATACAAGGATGCTTGCAATTTACATTGGTAAATTTAATGTCTCACTTCATTATCTTCCATTTACATCAGGAATACCATAACTGAATGGACCTACCTTTACTCAGTTCTATTTTCAATGCCAAAGACACAGTAGCATATTGGCCTCTTATTCCCTGAAAAGTGAAATCATGCTGCTTATGCACCCCTGTTTCTGCCTTTTACTCCCAGTAAACACAGTTTTTAGAGTCCCTTCAAAGCATCCTGGGGAGTTCCTAACTTGATATCTTTTTTTAGCAAAAGTAAACATCATTTTATGAACATTATATCAACACTGAGGGGCAAGATCTACAAAGGTTTTCATAATTGTAACATTCTTTTGGGTAGATATGAAGCACAGACAGTCAAGTTATTTGGTTGCACAAATCTTGTTGAAAACACATGAAGTCAGAACATAGACCACTTTATAAGTGTCCTGGTTTGGGGATTTACTCACAACAATAAGAAATTTGTTCTTTTAACTAACAGATGTCTGAATTATTGTTTATAAAACTGACTTCAGCACAGTTCAGGCTTCAAGACTCTAAGCTTCCAAGGCTCCCAAGAAAATAAGTTCCCAATGTGAGCCTGTACTATGTAAAATGTTAAGTATTTTTTTGACATCAAATCTTCTGTTCTCATTGTTTATCTCTAAGTGCCATTCCTTCAGTGCCAATGAATCATACAGAAGCTTCTGTGCTGGAATTCAGTACGTGACTAAAAGAAATAGTAATACTGATAAATCCTATCTTAAACTAGTTGAAATCTCAAACACACAGTGAAGGGTTTAGCCAAGGACAAGAGCTTTATGGCCTCTCAATTCTACTGGTTTATTAAAATTCAGGACCATTTAGGAGTGAATGTAACTATCTGGAAGATGATTATACATAGCCTGACCTGAAATGTCAGTGGCTGAAAGAGTCTGCTCCAGACTGAAATTAACAATGGTGTGAAAAACATAATGCTCTTAACTTTGGGACTACTGATAGCAGTTGCAAAAATCTTTGATTTCAATAGAGGCAATTTTTTTCTCTTACTGGACGAGGCCTTTTGCAGTCATGCTGTGTACTGCAATTAGGTGTCATTCAACTCTGATCCAGTATTGATACTTTGATAAAGAAGTTTGGCTGAGTGCAAAACATTAGTGACTGCCTCGTTCATGTGGTCAGCTTCAAGCTGGGATGATGCTTGGGTGGTGAAATAGGAGGAATTGAAAGAGTCAATGTAAAGAAATTGGTGGACTAATTTGACCCTTTTTCCTTGTGCAATGTTCTTAAATGGAACTTTTGAGGTATGAACAAGTTGGGACATTGAAGAGTTCCTGGATAAAAAAGTAGGGACCTTTAAGATCGTGAGATCTTAACTTTAAAATAAGTTTGATGAGAAAGAACTCAGAAGACATTCTTTGGATTAATTACCGCAGTGACGTAGCAATGGTCTTCACACTAGGCACACTGTCAATACACTGACATTTTTCCTGTTCACGGCAGAAATCGAGGATTTGACACCCATAATTAGGAACAAGCATAGTTAATAATATTCATTGCATAGGTATTGGACACTCAATTGAAGGACACAATCATTTTCCTTGGGACTCCATGTCTTCAGGTGTGGTCATACCAGCCAAGATATCACTGTGTTTTGTCAACACCTCCAGAAAGGATCTCCGTACTTTTTATTTGTTCTTACTACGATTTGATTTTACTTCTATGTTTCTTTATTCACTGTCTTGTCTCTTATATGAATGAACAGAATCCATGGAATTAAATATACATTTAAGAAGTATGTAATCATCAAAGCCCCTGTTGGGCCATTTGATCAGAGTCAATAAATTGAATAAAGAATTTAAAGCAGCAGAGCCACAGTAATGGTAAAATATTGTGAAGAGAGAACGCCTATACTACAGTGCTCTTTACCTACTCCAGAGTTTTATGGCACAGTTTTATTCTTTCATACTTTACTGAAATATTCATCTTTTGGGATTTTTCAAAGGTTTAATCAAATTTAAATGTTATTTCTTATGTTCAGTAAAAACATCTATGTATTTCTGAGTGCAAAAGCAATATAAAAAGGGATAAAACCCACAAACCATTTTCTCACTAAAAATGCCTGCAGCATTTGTTAACAATGTCAGCCCTTTCTCTGCTTGTGGCTCATGGCTGGCATTTACCGTGGGAAATTGAGACATGTATCAGGTGAAAACTGTCAGTTCAAAACACAATCTGTCAAGTGCAGACATTTGTTTGGGGCACAACAAAGTGGGAGATGAGAGAATATAGGCAAAGCTATGCCTTTGTAACAGCCTGTTTGAATTCTCTCAAAACTGCCTGGTGGATTGATAGGCAGAGGCAGAGGTTCTTAATGCGGTCATTCTGTTGTATTTATAACACAGAGGATGTAAATTTGAAAAACGTCTTGATTTGAGAATTTTTAACCAGTGCTTCAGATGATCCACCCCCTCTACCCACCCGAAAGTGTAATCCTTCCTTCAGACATACTTTCAGATTTGCCATGATATTATTGCCAGTCAAACCGTTGCCTGAATCTGATTTTTCTGTTGGAATAAAACTATTCATGTCCATTTTGGTACCCAGAAGGAGAACCCAGGAATTAAAAATGGAAATGTGATGAGCCTCAAGTTGGGTCACTTTTTTTTTTTTTTTTATTCCTGCAGTTACTCAAGTCCTACCAGTTTGCTGGAATCTACATGTCAAAGAGAAATTGCGTGTTTCTTTCTTCTTTTTCTACTGTTTTTATAGTTTTAGAAAGGAGATGGAAACAGCTGTGGTTCTTTATCCAATGACTCACATTTAAGCCACCATGTAGTCAACAAATGCCTGCACATATATTGCCTCTCTGCATACACACAGATTTACTTCCCTCCAATCTTTCTGCTAAATCACATTTTGTGACTCCCTCAGCACCATGGGACACTGCAAGGAGCATTTAAGAAGAAAAGAAAAACGAAAACACCCACTTATGGTCTGTATAATATGGGTATATAATACAGTACCCCTTTATCCCCTTCAGTGGCATAATCAAACCATGTGGCTGGAGTCCTGCATTAAGCCCCTCATTACAGTATTGGCTGCTTTAAGTGGTGAGCACTGAAGCCAGTTTTGTTGGCTGTGCTGTAATTAAGCCTTCTTCCTAAATGTCTATGGTTCTCCGTTCTCCACTGGGGTATTTTTCATGGCAAGTGAATTCTTGGAATAAAACATAGAGCTTTTTTCACCTTATACAGCTGTGAAAAGCAGTACGGGAAAAAAAAAAGTAAATTAAGCTTTAATGTTTTATTGATACCCATGTTCCATCTGACTGTCAGGAACTTCATAGTGGCAGTAAATACTTCAGTAACTTCTCAGTTCTGCTCTTTGAGATGGGATGCAATGGATCACTATCCCATGCAATAGATATTTAATCCACAGCAGTATGTAAATCATCGACTCTATGCCACCAACTCATTAAATTCTTTAAATTTGGATTAAAAAACCATCAAAACCTACCAGAAGCAAGTGAAAGCACTGGAGATAATGAGCACACACATTACATGATGTGTCAATGAACCTTCAGAACATCCTAGTCCAACAGCAAGTGTCAGAGAGGCTAATAGTTCTAGAAATTAAATGTGGGGAGGTTCTATTTGAACCCAAGTGTGAGAACAAATATACTGCAACTCTTGAGAACTGGAGAAGTTTGCTGGTACTCTTGAACAATGTTCTTCCAGCTATGGACAATCTCCAACATTGCAGTGAACAATTTCAAACCTGAGACCAAGTTATTTAGCAAGGTAATGAAATACTCTTCCTAATGCTTACAGATAACAATCATAAGCCCTTCATTTAGTGATGCAAGGCACAGTTAAATTACTGGGTACTAATTTACTGTCAATAGTACCATCGAGTACTGACACTTTTACAAAAACTGGCTGTGATCCATTCACACTTGTAAATTTAGATGACATTTTTACAAGTCCTAAAGTAAAATTTCATGGTCTGGTAGTTTGTAATAGTAGTTTTGACTGATAAATAGTCAATGTAATATCTCTAATTAAAAAAGGGTGGAGGGAGGTGACTGAGGCAGTTATACCTTACTACTTAAAACACCTGATAGCTACCTGAGGGTTTTTTGAAAGTCAGAGTTATCAACAATGTAGGAAAAGCTAGTGGGCTAGAAGACAGCTGAGTCTTCTCAAAGGTAAGTAAAGTGAAACAAAATTATCAAAATGTTAGTAATTTTTTCACTAGGTAAGTGTAGATTAATTGCTCCAGATTTGCTTAGGTATTTGAGATTGATCCATAAAAATTACTAAATTAGTTGTATGACAATTCAAATAATTTTGAAAGAAACTAACTGAAGTCTGCATGGGTTATAGTGTAAGGAGAATTGTTGGGCTGGGGAGAGAAAGCAGAAGCTAGTTTTAAGTTGCATCTGGCTTTACTGTTGATTTTGCACACAGAAAAAAAGCATATGCTCTTGAAATTCTTTGATAACACACATTAGGAACTATCATGAATCAAGAAAGGAACATGATATTTTCCAGAAAGAATAGAATGACCTTGAGAACTGATATAATAGAAAGGAGCTGTAACTCAATAGAAAAGAAAGGAGCAATCATGTATTTAGAATCTAATAACCACTAACTCTAAGAACTCAGTAGCTGTTAACAACTGAAGAGCACAATGTGCAGGCATTACCATTTATGGCAACGAGTTACAAATTTGATTCAGCTATTAAAAATAAAATCAAACTATGTAATTGAGATATATTCTGCATTATACCACTACAGAATAAAAACTTTGTATTTTGACAACTTCATTAATTCATAACAAAGAGTAATGAAATCTTTCCAGAAAAGACATGAGGGATGAGACAATAATAGAGTAAAATTTATATGGTTAGAATAAGGATAGAAGGCTGAGCACAAAAGAGATCCGGTTGCTCCCTCCATGATGGGATGGAAATGGTGGTAACCATCAGGAAAACAAGAAAGCTATTCAGGGTAAGAGGGTCTTCAAGCATTAATACTTGAATTGATGTCTGTGAACTCACCAGTGAAAATTCTCTGGAAATGAAAAGATACTTGTAAGTGTCAAAACACAGAAAAGGTGTTAAGCAGGCAAAGGCTGAGGTGATCCTCAGGTGGGCTCTGTCTTAGTTATGAATGAGGTTCTGTGCCACATTTGCTGTGGCAGCAGCTCACTGGGCACAGTGTGCTAGTCAGCAAGTCTGCTCGCTTTTCTGTCTGAGCATACTTTAGTGTGTTGCTCCAAAATGTGTTAGTGACTTTATTCATGACTTGGTAAGTCGGGGAGAGAAATATACAAAATATGGGGGTTGACGTATCATAGGAAAAAGACTTCTGAATCTTGTCCAGGGTCTATTTCATCTATTTATTCACATAATAATAGTAAGAAAATTGTTCCAAATCTGAACGTAAGTACAAATTTTTGGTGGTGACTTTTTGGACGCTGCATGTCTGGAAGAGTCAGTCTTATTCTTGCTGAAATAGGATTCACTATAGTTTTCCTAGACAATCTCATGTCAAAATACATCTGTCACAATCAGTTGCTAAGCATAGTTCACACTTTAAAAAATCATACAGATGAGTGAAAATATTTAGCAGTGCTGAAAGCAAAACGTATGTCTCTAGTTCGCTGAATTCATGAAAATATGCAGAGATTAGCAACTGTTTAAGACTTGATCATCTTTTATTTTGGGCAACAACTTACTTGGGAGTTTAGGGCAGAGCATCTCATAGGGAGGCAGATACCTGTGACCAAGACCCTGCAACAGAATAAGGGGGTGAAATCAAAATAAAGGCTTCTCAGATCTTCACTCATTTCAGACTCTTTGCTGAGGTTGCTAAATCCTGTGAATTGTGTTCCTCAGTGTAGGAGTGCCTATATGCCATACAACATATATGTTGTATGACTGTACTAGGTGGCTAAGAAGCCATTCAGTTAAGATGTGGAGTTCCAAAGCTCAGCAATAAAATACAGACCTTATTGAAGTTATTGCACTGTGATGTCTGATTCTTAACACTTAGCATTCAGTTCAGGCTTTAGCTAATAATTAGATAAATAAATTGCTACTTGACACCTGCCTGTCTTTACTTTTTCAAACCTTCCTCAGCCGAGAAGTCACAGATTTGCACCTTTCAAGGCAGAACTGGACATAAACATCATGCTGTGGCACACTGTAGATACATTTTTACTCTCTGCTCAATCCCATATTTTGGAATCAACCAAAAAAACCCCAAACAAAACCACAACAACCAAACAATCTCTCCCTGCCAAAAAACCAAAACCTATTAGTCAATGCTCAGCAATATGTTCAATATGTTATTAGTTGATTTAGAATATTCTTCCAAATGAAGCATGTTCAAAATATTTTAGAGAACTAAAGGTTGTGTGAATGCAGCACAAAAACATAATCCAAAATGTTTTGGCTAAAAAAAGGGAAGCCTTCTGTTTTCCTTGCAACTGAGGCCAAACCAATTTTAATTTCTGACTTCTTAATTAATGTTAAATACAATTTAGATTGAGTTTCTCATTAAAAATACTGCAGTGTTTGTAGATTTACAGTTATTTAGTCCACTGTTTTATCTTTAGTTTGAGCATCTTAAGTATAAGAACAGTTAAATTCAAATTCTTCATAGATTATGCCATCTGTTAATGCAAATCTATATTTCAGAGCTATGCAGAGCATGGTTAAAAATCTGGCCATTTTACAAATTGGGCATTTTAAAGCCTGGCTATTTCTTATTTAATTTTTGCTGTACTGGTGTCTAAAGCTTTTCTGTGCTCATAAAATATGAATTTCATTTTATGGCAGAAGAAAAGTCTTAAAAGTTATTTTCATTACATCCCAGCATAGCTTGAGAAGCTCTTGCAATTTTTCATGAGAAAGAAAGAAAGAGACTGGCCACGTGAGATATAAGGTTCAAGTTCATCTGACACTGGAGACCTGAGCTTGTGCTAGAAACTTGGTAAAGCTGTTAGGCACTATAGCAGTTCCCCAGCCTCTGGTTTATTGAGTTGATTCCTTCATTACTGTACACATTATAATGTAGATTATAAATGTAGATTTAGAGCTGTTCTCTATAAAATGTCTACTATAGAATGAGATGAATTATGCACTGGAAGTGCTTATATTCCCAACAGACTGGAAAGGAAACTTTGGATGATAAATGAGAGGCGGACATCTGTGCTATATGAGTCTGAAATTGATCAAATATTGTGCGTCATAAATTAATCCTGTGTAAGTGAGTTGCTCTTTAGTTCAGGGTGAGGGACAACCAACATGAAGTCCAGGATGTGGAAGAGCATAGTGATGGAACTGAGTCTTCCATATGAAAGATGAGTATGAAAAAACACCAAATATCCTTGTTAGTAAGTTTATTTTCAGCCTTAAAAGTGAGGAATTTTTTTTTTGCTGTGAAGGTTTTATTAAATCAAGTACATTAATGTAAAAGTTTTGAATTAGGGTTTTGGTGGGATTTTTTTTTGTGGAGTTTCAGAAGTGTGCATGTTTTGCTTTATTTTGATTTGTTTGGTTTTTTAATTTTAAGCAAAAATTAAGTTGTACAAAACTCTCCAAGGACCCACTCTGTTTTAGGGAGGGCAAGAAGAGTAGGCTGCTCCACAGGGCCGGGGGTGCTGGGAGCCAAGGCAAGGGCTCCCCAACAAGGGGCTGTTCCAGACACACCTACAGTGTGCCCTGGGCATCCTACAAGGGATAAATACAGCTCCCAAGCCAAGGTGTCCCAACCAAGACACAATGTCTCTCTCAGCTCCTTTTCTCACCTTAGCTGTTCTTGAGCAGTTTACTCTCATGTTACGTGGCCGTGCCGTGTCAAAGCAGCCCTGCCAGCTTACCCTTGGGAAGTGAAAGAGATGGATTTACACAGGGCCCTGGCAATGTTACCACAAACTTTGTAAAGACTAGAAGAGGTAATTTTGACTCTAGAAATTACAGAATAAAAGGGAATCAAAGAGCAAGAAAAGAAAGGGAGACAATGAGCTTTACATACAATCACAAAGAATGATAGAGCAAAGGTGGCTGAGTCCTTCTCCCCTTGCCCAGCATTTCAGTGAAACACCAGTATTTGCAGCATGGGATCATCAGGGTAAAATAAAGAAGCAGAAGACTGAAGCAAATGTAGAAGTTTCTTGGGGACAATAGGAGTAAATCTTAAGTATAAATTATATTTGACTTACAAAAGTTTTATGAGAAGAGTGGTATGCCTTCTTTACTTCCAACACCACTCAGTCCCTTCTAGGTAAGCGCTTATCCTATCTGTTAGCATCTAAAAAAAATCCTGATTTGAGGAACAACAATTGTCTAAAACTTTATCAGAAGTCAGGTGTTTCCTTCCACTTCACAGAGCTTCCACAGAGCTGTTGGATAGAAATACTAAGTTTTCACTTTTTGTAGGGGACTTTTGCAGTCTTTTCTAAAGGCTGGGGCTGTTTGATTTGCAAGCTCAGAGCTAGACTCTTATTTGTTTTAAATAAGCATAGCCTCATTACTTTCCTAGGCCTATAGCAATTTTTGGTGGCTGAGATCTGGCACATCATTTGGAATAAAAGTGTTATTTTCAAATCATAATCAGAGAGACGACCCCTGTTAAAAATGGTCATATTCTACTGTAAATATCTCCTGTCTTACTAGAGAAACAGTGATTGTGAAATTTTCTGAGAACTATTTCCACTTTTCTCTGCTTTAACATCAAGCTCCTATAGATTAAATATTTTCTCATGCAAAAAGCTCTGATTTTCTAAACTATGTAGCTGTTGACAGTTTTGTGTCATTTTGAAAGAAATTCTAATAGTTTAATACTATTTTATAGGTAGTTTAATACTATTTTATAGAATCAGGATGTATCAATTGTCTTGAGTTTTTGCTTGGGTGCGGTGTGGTGGACGGAATCTTCCATATTTGGCCTAAATACCTTGGTGTGACCAAAGAACAAACTTGTGTGTCCCAATACTGCTTTTGGTAGCATGAATATCCTCTTGTAGCGATCAAAGAGTTGAATTACTGTGTCAGTGTGTTCTTATGTTCACTTTGTTCCCAGTCTGTTACACTTTGTGAGAGGTTATGGTGGAGAAATCCTAGTCTAGTGAAGGCACCATGCAGATCCTGCTTTGTATGTTGACTGTTCCTGATGCTGGAGAATTTCTCAAGGTCATTCAGCTTCTAAAAATGGGCTCTGAGGGCTGTGGAGAATAGAATCTGGTCTAAGGTCCTATTTAGTGATGGGACTGTCATGAAAGTGGTGAGTAACCACCAGTTACTGGGCTTAAGTAATACACAGACTAGGATGCTCAGCCCACAATAAATAATAAAATACTTCCATTTGGTAGTATTGCTCAAATAATATTTCCCATACAAATAACATGAAAGCAAATGCTTACATTCATAGTAATGTAACTCCCTGTCCACTGAAGAATTTATCCATTTTCTGACTGCCCCTAAAACTCCTAACCATCTTCCTAAGACAGATTGTCCTGGTTTGTGTTCGTGTCTTTCTTTACCCTCTCCCAAAATCACAGAACTAAAGAATCCACGCTGGTGACAACATTGCTTAGGATAAATTTCTTTGCTGGTATTGTCCTGGAACAACATTCAAGACAGTAGGAGGAAAAATTTCTTTGTGAGATAGACAGTGTTTTACTAAGAGCCTGCCCAAAGAAAAGTGGCTAAAAATGCAACATCTCTGCTCCTAGCAAGACGTCATTTGGGGTACACTTATTGATTCCCAAGAGAGACACTAGGCTGTAAAATTTGTAAGTGTTAGGGGGTGCTGAGCTAGCTAGCATATGCATACAGGTTCTTCCTGCTTTGACTTTGTTACTTCATACCTTATTGAACTTATATTTCTTTTAATTAGCATTCTGAAATCTGGAAAAGTATTAGGCATAGATTAGCATAAGACTGTGCATCAACATTGTCAATATACCTGTTCTGGCCAGGGTAGCTTGCAGGAGGGAACGCACACACTTGTATCATTCAAACAGTTGCTGAGCTAGAGAGAAGGAATTTTGGGGATCCAAAATGTTTGTTTAAGGGTTGCCAAAATTCTGCTCAAATCTCCACCTAAATATTTTGCTCCTTTTCTTGGATCCCACTGTTATGGCCTAACTGCTAAAATATACAGAGGCTTTGACAGTGTTATATGTTCTGCTCTAAAAGTACTGTTAGAGAGCAGAGGGGATGATCAGAGTGTCAGAGATCACAGATCTTCTTCTCAAGGGTGTTCAAAAATGAGCCTAGAGAGACTTTCACATGTGGATGTATAATTCATCTGAGTGTGTGCTCAGGGGCAGAGAAAATATTGGGGAACTCTTGCTGTTATCCCACTTGGCTCACAAATCACCAAACTCTTGGCACATGGAGATTTAAACCACAGATAAGTAAGGTGACAAATGATTTAATATGGATAAAACAAACTAGTGAAAATGCATGTCCAGTAGCTGTGGAATGTTATTCTTGTTATTTCCCCATTTATTTAAAAGCATGTCCTTCTGCCCAATATTGGCCTATTTTAACCACATCAGACATTGGTGGTGGTCTCCCTGGAATTAATGTATTTCTTTAGCTTCCTTTCCTCATTATTTGTTTCCCCTGTTCATTCTGGTTTAGCTGTGTTACTAGAAGCTTGCCTAGTTCCACTTGTTTCTGCAAACTACAGTACGTTCATCACTAAAAACCTGCCAGCACTGCCTTACTTGGTGAAATCTTGGGGAAGAAAAAGATATTTGGATATGTAGTCATGTATCTGGTCTCTAGATCAGTCATGTTTTTCTTCTTTTAAATGCTGATGTGCAATTTGTAAGGTGTAAGGGTAATTTTGAGATAAACATGTAGTATTTAGCCACTTAGAGAGATGAGAACCTGCTTTTGTCCTCATCATCCTAGTTACAGGTGTCTCAGACTACTGCAGTGGTTTTCACAGCAGATGTACAAGGCAGCACAACTGCAGTAATCCCTTAAGATTTTGGAAACTGAAACATAGGTCTCCACAGGCATCACATAGCTACACTTTTCCCCCATACATACATAATCACTGCAAACTAAAATCCCTCTTCATTTAAATACCACTTAACTCTAAAGATGCCAAAGGCCTGTCTATGCTGTAGTTGCCAATATTCAACCATGAAATCATAGAATAATTTATTTTGGGTCATGGCAGGTCATCAAGTCCAACTCAAAGCAAGGCTATCTTTTAAGTTAAATCAGGTCCTTCAGGTTTTTGTTCAGCTGAGTTTTAAGTCTCCAGCATTGGAAAATCCACAGCATCTCTAGGCAACCTGGTTCAGAGCTTAATCACTGTGAGATTTTGGGGTTTTTTTCTTTAAGACTATTTAAAATATCTTACTGTCAGTATACACTGCCTCTTGGCATTTTACTATGCATTTCTGAAAAGTCTCTAAGTAGCCAGTATCAGTACCCCCCATTAGGCTTTTCTACAGACCAAGCAAAATTTTTCTTTTGTGTGTCATGTTCTCTACATGCTACACCAAAATCCTTGTGGTGTGCTTATATTTATCATTAGTGGAGACCTAAACTGGATGAAACACTCCAGGAGTTGTCATACAAGTGGCAAATAAAGGAAGAAAATCACTTCCCTAGATCTTTTATCTTGTTAGTGACCAGCCCTGGTTCTTGTAATAGTGCACTGCTGACTTATATTTAATTTGACTTTCGCCAGGCCCACAAATATTTTCACAAAACTATTTCCTAGTCAATTTTCCCCCAACTCATACTGGTACAGGGGTTATTATCTCTTGAGTATTATATCTTCATCCCTGCATAACTTTGTATTTGGTTTTGTTGAACTTCATGAGGTACCTGTCAGCCCATTACTTCCTTCTCTGAAAGTCCTTTGGTGGGACAGCCTTGTGCTCCAAGGATAGTCATTGTCCCTTTTTTCAACTTGCAAGGTTCATCAAATTGCTTTAAGTGCAATTATCCATGCCATTGATGAAGATGACAAACTGGATTGGTGACAGTATTGATCCTTAAGGAATGTTACTCTTAGTATGCTGTTGGTTAGGTCTTAAAATAACAGTCCAGCCAAGTTTTCACCCACCTTGTAATTTCCCTCTTAATTCTACCACTGGGCTAGGAGATCTGCAAGACATAAAGGCAGGGAGCAGCCATGAAGCACCTCAAGCTTTTACATGACATTTTTCACTTTCCAATGTCCCTTATCTTTTTCAGCAATGGACCAAGGTTTTCCCTGGTTGTTTGTTTGTTTGTTTTTAGGGCTTTCTTTATTTTTGGGGTTGGTTTGTTTGTTTGCTTTCCCTACAGAAACATTTCACCTTGTACTCATGTCTCTCTCCAGTTCCAGCTCCAACTTTGAGCTTCCTGATTTTCCCTCGTCATGCTCAGGCAATGCTTTTGTGACACAGAGAAAACCAGAATCAAGGAATTTTTTGTGTTGCAAGAGACCCAAACAATTGATCAACTGATCCAACTCTTTAACCAGCACTGCCAGAACCAGCATTAAACATGTCCCTGTGTGCCAGTTCTATACAATTTTTTGAACACTTCCAGGAATGGTGACTCAACCACTTGATTGGGCAACCTATACCACTGCCTGACAACCCTTCCAATGAAGATATTTTTCCTAATATCCAATTTAAACTTACCCCGGTGCAAGTTGAGGCTGTTTCCCCTTGTCCTGTCACTGTTGCCTGGGAGAACAGATTGATACCAATCCTTACTACAACCTATTTTGGGTAGTTGTAAAGAATAATAAGGTCTCCTTCATGATCCTCCTTTTCTTCAGGCTAAACAAGCCATTTCCTCAGTCGCAACTCATAAGATTTGTGTTCCAGACCCTCCACCAGCTCATTGCCCTTCTCTAGACTCCCTCCAGCACCTCAAAGTGTGCCTTGTAGTGAGAGCCCCAGAACTGAACCTGGGATTGGAGAAGCAGCCTCACCAGTGCCAGGTACAAGAGGATGATCACAGCCTTGGTCCTGTTGGCCACACTATTTCTGATACAGGCCACGATGCCAATGGCTTTCTTGGCTACATGGGCACGTGCTGGCCCATGTTCAGATGGCTGTCCACTAGCACCCCCACTCCAAGTCTTTTTCTGCCAAGCAGCTCTCCATTCATTCTTTCCCCAGCCTGCAGTGATGCTGGGGTTGTTGTGACCCAAGTGCAGGATCCAGAACTTCACATTACTGAACTTTGTGCAATTGGTCCATGGATGCAGCCTGTCCTACCCTCCAGCCTTCCTACACAGTGCACAGCCTTCCTACCCTCCAGCAGATCAACACTCCTGCCCCTTGGTGTAGTCTGCAAACTGACCAACAGTGCACTAGATCCCCTCATTCAGACATTGCATTGATAAAATAATTGTAACAAATCCCAGTACTGATCTCTGAAGAATATCTGTCAACAGATGCCAACTGGATGTAACTCCATTCACAGCCACCCTCTGAGCTCAGCCACCAGCCATTTTTTTACCTAGCAAAAGGTATGCCTCTCGAAGGCTTGAGCATCCAGGTTCTTCAGGAGAATTTTGTGGGAAATAGTGCCAAAGGCTTTAATAGATTGTAGGTAGACGTCTAACTTTGCTTCCATTTATTCACAGCTTTTTTATTTTTTTATCCTCTTTTTAATTTTTTTCCTCTGTTGAACGTCAGTTACTGCACTTCATTCAAACAGCTTGTGGAAATTTGTTTTGAAATTCTGGAAATCACTTACCATTATCCCCTCCCAAACAATAAAGGCATTCTCTTTGTCATCTCTATTCTCCACTTAGAAACTCTGGTGGTTTGTTGTTTGTTTTGGACTTCTGTAATATGGCTGCCTGGAAAAGAAACCGTGTCAGAAATGTGTAGAGGCATTAAAAAACTTTTTGCCATACTTTGGGAATTCATTTATGTCAGCATATAAAGATTTTGTCTTTGTTGACATAACTTATGCAACTAAAATGAATCAGAATAAGATTTGTCTGATTTGTAGCATCACCCTGGGAAGAGCTGGCATCATTTAGTTGTGGGATTTTAGTATTTAAAATGATTGCTTTTAAATGTTTAGTCTGGAGTTGATTTTGCAGAATGTACTGGAAGGTGCTTCACGTACTACTACAAGTCACAACCATGCTATGAAATAAAAGTATGCAATAGTGAGCAGCGTGAACTTGAGACTACGGTTATTATGTCACTTATGTGGCCATTAAGTTTTCATGTTAAGATTTATTATGCTGTCATCACAGAACTTTTGTTTTTGATGTATCAAATCACTGCTACAGTACGCATTTGTTGACATCTCATCTGTTTTAGAAAGGCAAATGATTACAAGTTACCAAGGAAACTAATAAGCAGTATGCAAGGAATAGGCTGCACAATTTGTTTTGCTGGATAGCAAGTCTCTGCTGTTTTAATGTCAATTAAATTACTCCTACTTCTCACACTGATAAAATAAAAACAAACCAGGTAGCATTTAAAAAAAAAATTATAGCCATATCCATTTAGTAAATGGAAATGAGCATTGCATTGTGGCTTATACAGATGGAAGATAAAGAGGGATGCAATTTTTTGAAGGTTTTGTGTACTTTACACAAAAATGCTTTATTTTATGATTTTGTAGAAAATCTTCTGTTCCATTAAGTCCATAAGATGACCACAGAGCTTACAATCTGAAGGAGTTTTTAAGACCGGTAGATACAAACTTGCTTCCTTACTTCGAATTGCCTGGACAGTTTGATAAAAAAGAATTTCATTCAGACCTGCTGTTGAGCTGTACTGTGAAAAGTGTAGAGTAAATCAGATCAGTGGGATTGAAATTGATTTAGGCTGGTGACTCAGATAAACCAGGTCACCTGCCCCAACTCCTGAGGAGCTGTACAATGCCAGGAATGAAAATCAAACAGTTTAACTTTTTTGAAAGCAAGAGGAGATCCTCAGGGGACTGTACCTTTTGAAGCCATAATAGCTGTTGTTAGGTATTGTGTCTATTTTCTGTGGAAGAAATGTTAAGGACTCTCTGTAGCCCTAGAGAGCATTTGTTCATGGTTCTGACTGACCTTCGAGTGAAGGATCACGAATTTTTAAGATAACGTTAGGTATTCTTTTTTTTTTTTTTTTTTTTTTTTGCCTGTTTTCCTGAGCTGTTTGTATTCTAGATGGTTTGGTTCAATCAGTTGCACCACATCCCCTTTTCCATATTTGTAAGCTTTCACTCTCGGTAAGTCCCCCATAATATTTGCAAGGCAGATAAAATATAAAGCAAATGCTGCTGCTGCCTACTCACTGCTTAAACTGACTGTCAGTGGCCATGGAAGGCCAGGAGGGTGTGCGTAGCTGAGTCCCAGGGGAGACAGGCAGCTGAACAGGACATGCCTACCTACAGTGGAAGGAATAGAAGGGAGAAAAAAGGTCAGCATTTTGAAGATATGAATTTGTTAGATGGATTTATTTTCTCACTAGTTGGATTCGCCCTCATGACAGTAGCACTGCCTTCACTGTAACACTTGCTCATTACAGCTTAGGCAGAGCAGATCCATGTCTGCTATAACCAATACCAGACCATCTCATTTTATTTACTTTGTGTACACCTTAAAAGGACTATTCTTTTCTCCTTATATTGGTAATACTGAAATGAAAATAAGCATGAGTACTACTTGATACTGAAAACCTTCAAAAACATGATATTAGCTGGGTAATATATCTTAATGTCTTTGATAGCAAGGACAGGCAAGGTGGTGTGCCTTTGGCTTTAAAATCCCTGAAATCATGGGAGATGTGAGAGCATCAGCTGAATTCCAGATGCTATCTGTTTGGATAGCATTTCTTCAAAAGTATTTTTGGTCGTGGGATAGAGAACTGGTTGACCAGTTCTAAAATGAAATCCAATAACTGCCTGTGGCAAAATTAGATCAACAAGCTGTCTAAACTGCAGGTGCTGGTATTAGGAAGGCAGTGTGCGTGAACAACAGGGGATAGCTAAATAGGGAGTAAAAGAAGTGGATATTAATGAATTGGTGAAAAGGAATAGATAGGAATCGTATGTATAAAATTAGAATAATATAATTCTTTCTCTGTTCTCTAGTAAATTCTAGTACTTCTTTCCAAACCATATGTTGAAAGTAGTGTTTTCACTGATCCTGTCAATAGTCCTTGCTCCCCTCAGGTTTGACTTGAATACCTGGGGCTGCTTTTGCAAAAGTCCTCATGGGAAATAATGAGGAGATAGCTCCATGGCTACTTTTTAAACATGCTTTGACAAAAGATGTGAAGTTGCTGAAACTTGGCTGCACAGAAAAGTTAGAATCCCTTTGTGAAGTATCAGATACAACAAAAAATATTTTACTAGTGTATACAAATATGAAACTTTCATTTTGTTTTGCCATGTTTGCAAATAATGAGAATTTAAATATATTATGAGATTATTTACCAATTATTCCATGAATTTGGAAGGTAGATTACAAGTATGCAAGTGGACTAGTAGCGTGAAAGTACATGCTGCAAGATTTAGAAAGATGGAGTAAGTATTAAATTCAGGAAAATATTTCCTGCAGAGGAAAATGTGTCATCATAAATGAGAAACTGTTGCAACAAATGCAACTGTTGAGTGTTTAAGGAATTGAAGTTGAACAGAATGAGACTGAAAAAATAAAATTCTGTAGCATCTTGTAAAAAGTAACCAGAATTAAAATTATCACACACAGTGTAATCAGAAAAAAAATTATGAAAAGACTAAATGGAAATACATTCAATGAAAGAATTAATCAAAAACAATAGTTACAGGATGATTTTAAACCTATCAGTCAAACTTTAAACAAAGGAAGAACATGGAGAAATGTTTAGATTCAAATTAAGGAATTAAATTATATAGTAACTCAGACAATTGTTTCTAGATTTGTATAAGTAGAAGCCAGTCCATAATTTTCCCCTGTGGAATAAAGCTGAGAATTTCAAAGGATTACTCCTGGCTAAATGTATTTTACATAAATGCATAATGCAAAAGTATAAGCTGCAGGGAGAAACATTCCGGTTATATACAAAGTTAAAATTATGTGACATTTAAAATATAGCTCAGAATATGTATATATGGAACACAGACTGTTTATTTCTTGGACTCAGATCAACAACAAATTGCTTTCATGGCAGCTGCTTTCACAAAAATGCCTTAAGGGTCAAGGGGTTTGGGTTTGAGGAGGGATCTTCTTTAGTAGAACTGAACTGTTCTTTAGCTGTCAAGAGCACAAGCCAGTCAATTAAAGGCATGGGGAGGGGGGGGAAAGAAAGCAAAATATGAAAATATATTGGGGCAACTAATAGAAATGTTTTTGAAAGCATGAATTATTTCAGTATGGTAAGAGAAAGGGAATGGCAATCATTAAGATATGGTTGGGTTGGGCAGCACTTGGAGCAGAAATGGTGTGAGCTTTCGCATGAGTTTCTAATGTACTTTCAGTAAAGTGAAAAGGGCATGCTGAGGAGAATAAATGAAATATTCATGTTTTCCTAATGAGCATCAAGAGTACCTCAATTTTCTGTTTGATATTACTCTGTTGAGACAACTTGAAATTAGATCACAGGTGGGAAAGCTGCAGGGAATAACAGAGGATCACAGAATATTCTGAGTTGTAAGGGACCCACAAGGATCATAAAGTCCAAATTCTTTAAGTGAATGGCCCGAATGGGGATCGAATGCGTGACCTTGGCATTAATAGCGCTATGCTCTCACCAACTGAGATAACACTTCAATCTATCACAATGATGATAAGGTGATATCAGAGACTGGCAGGAACCTGTGGGAAACAGCAGGGAAGCTATGGACTGTCAGACTGGCTCCTAGCAGCAGACCATGTTTACTCACCAATGATTGTTTACTTGTCCCAGACTGGAATAGAGGATCAAAAAGTATTTTTAAATTTGAAAATTCCAAGTCTAGGGCAAAGCCTGAGGGGATTTCAGAAATTGTTGTGGTGATGCTGGGAGACAGCACAATTAGGGATGCTAAAGGATTGAGAGTAAATGACAGAAATAAGGTCTGTTTCTTATTCATAAGAAGGGGTAATTTCCCCTCATTGAAAACATTACCATTCAGGAAAATAAGTTTTGTTTTAGATGCTTAGGGCTAAACCTTTCAAAGGTGCAGCTACACTGTACTGGAAAATTCCCTGGCAATCTTGCAAAGCCACTTTTGAGTCAACAGAGGCTCACACGAAGTACTCCAGGCTTCTGAAGCAAGCTCCTGCACACTGCTTCACACCTACTTGAAAGGTAGAAGGGCAGGAGCAAAAGCCCTCTAAAGCTAAGGAACTCTAGTCCCAGTGCTCTAGGCTCAGGCTTGCATAAACCATCTATAATTACTCTGAATGTGCAAAAGAAGGAGATCTGTGAAAATGTTTAACCAAAATGCAAATGCTAAGGTTATTTATTTGGGAAAAGGAAGGGAAGATGCTCTATCATTCTGCATCAGGCAAATACACTGAGGTAGTTTCCACACTGTTATTTGGTATAGGTGTGGGATATTTGTTAGAGACAGAACTCTTTCCTCTTGTGCTGTTGAGCAGTCATCAACTCATATGGACACAGGAACTATCTCTGTGGCTTCAGTCCTTTGAGTAATTAACTCTGCTGGGCACCTTTTAGTTTTGGAACATGTAATAACGAAGCCCAAAGGAGCCTTGATCAGCCATTTTGCATTTGTTTTTGAGAGAGTCTGGTTAGTGAAAACCAGTATGTGAAGTCTAGTTTTATGGTCTAGTCTGGGAAGACCATTTTGAAGGCAGAGATCAAGATTTTACCTTCCTCCTCCCCAACCCCCTGTGAAGGCAAATTCAGCAGTCTTAGAAACTGTCCTGGTTTGGGACAGATTTGGGAGGAAACTTCTGAATGGGGTCCCTCTAGAAAGCAAATTCAAGCAGCCTTCCCCCACTGGTTTGGGAGACATAAATCTCCTTCAAGAAAAGTGGAAAAAACCTGTTTATTGAACAAGCAAAGTATTCACAAGCATAAAAAAGGAATAATATTGCAATAAAATCTCGCTGTTGTGAGGAGGTGTCAAATTCAGAAAGTCCTTGTTGTGGGGTGTAGTTTGGCTCACTCAGTCTCTCATCAATCCCTCCTGCGCTGGAAAATGCCACGTCCCGGGCCCAGGTGGGCCACAGGTGTGAGCTCCCGGTGTTTTTCTGGGTTTTCAGTCCAGAGCAGGGCCAATCAGTTCCAAGAAAAGGAAAAGCCACAGTCTGGGGAACTTCTTTGCTTCAGCTAGCTAAAAAAAACCTAACTAAAAGCAAAAGAGAGCTTTGTCCTGCTGTCTATGCTGCAGACAACATGCACTGAGAGAGAGACAGCTGAAGCCTCAATCTCTGTTTTTGCATACAGTTGCAAAAATAATCCCACCACTTTCTCCTTCTCTCCCTGTTTGCTCTCAGATCTAGTTTTAAAGGTACAGCACTCAATATCCATCATAAACAGAACAGATGACTGGGGATACAAGCATCAAAAATTCACCCTGGGAGAGCAACATAAATATGTGTTGCATTGCAAGTGAACTTTATAAGGCGAAGAATTTGTTGGATGTCACAGGAAGCAAAGGATAAACCCTAAAGCTACTTTCAAGAAATTTTAGGCATTATCTATGTTCTGCTACCTGGATTTGGAAAAAGAGTAGACTGAAACTTGCAAGGCACTTTTATAGGGTCTATAAGGGTAGATACAACTAGATTTTTAGCAAACTTTCCTAGTAGCCTGTATTTATATCAAGCTAAAAACACTTGCACAATTAAAGACAGGTACTAAACAAGGATCCTACACAGAATCAACTGCTGCTCTGCAATAGAAATGGCCAGAACAAAATCCTTAAATATTATCCTGTCATGAAGTCACACTTTATTTTCTTGAAGCAGTGCTAGTTGTACATGCTGTCTTACTGAGTCAAGTCTTTCACTCAAATTCATTGCCATGCATTTGGGTGGCAAACTATTTTTAAATAATGAAAGACCAGAGATAAATCACTATCATTAATGCAGAAGGCAAGGTCTAGTGTGGGACCATGAACTTCATCCACTCTTGGTACCAAGTTAATAATCTCTCTTAAAGTTTTCTATATTCAGCTTCATTTATCTAGACAAGGTGGCAGAATGAATAATTTGAATTCAAATCCCTGAAACTGAAGGAAAAGGATCAGTGCACTAGCTGACTCCCGTTCACCTTTGCAGAAATATATTATTTTAGAAACATACTTTGCTTTGAATTTCAATGCTTATTAAAGGTTGAGGTATACAGATTAAGACACTGACCTTTTCTTTTCCTCCTTGGACAAAATAGAACACAAGCAATGCCGTGCAATCATCCAGAGACAAGAAAAAAGGAGGTGAATGGTACAAGTGTTTTGGTGCTGTAAGGATAAAAGTCACTCTTGCAATTCTCTGAGAGGAGAAGAGGTCATATGTGGAACTGTGGTGAAACCACCCTGGGAATTTTCTAAAAGGCCCTGAATTACTCTTTTTGACAAAGCAATTAAAATATAAAAGCAGAGGAAGTCACCCAGTACATACAAAAATTTATAGAGAATGGAAGGCACTTTTACCCTGTCAGTATGATTGAGAACTGAGCAAAGTCCTCACAAAAGGACTTGCAGCAGAAAGGATGGCAGAGTTCAGATCAGCGTTTAATGAGGCGATCCAACACAGAGCAGCACAAGTCCAGTGTTTGGACATCAAGTTGTGATTGCAGTGCTGGCAGTATGAGTACAATCTGGGGCCATCCTTCCAAGTTTGCTACTCTACCCATGTTACCAGTACTGCCTTTCTCTATTCCACTTAATCTTGTGCCAAGAGTGCAAGGAAGGTCTCTGGACTCTTGACTTCATATTTAGGTGACAACTTTGCACCTCATTAGCCTGGAAGTCTGCCTCCACTCTTCTGTCTAGTGCTGGAAGTGTAAACTGTTACAAAATACCTTATTGAGAAATTATAAACCCGGGTGTGTTGCACCAGCTTATTGCTATCTCTGTCCATACTGGAGTTAACATTTGATTATAGCAGCTTGTATCAAATGTCGCCTGAAAGTGTTTCCTGTATCAAGCAGAAGAAAAATACAGGTCCTAGATTCAGATTCAGGATGTGAGGGGTGAGCAATTGCAAATGGCTTGGAGAGAGGCTGCATATGACCTCTGTATGTATGCTGTATGTTGTAGAACAGAGCTCTGTCTCTGGAGAACCTCTGGAGCAGGTCAGGATCTCTCTGTGGGAAAAGGACAGCTGAATGACGACTGTTTGGGCATCAGACCACACGCATTTGCCCAAGTCCAATTTCAGAACAGCTGAATGGCTGATGTAGATGATCTAATAGCTTTTTAATAGACCTAGGTTTGTGTGTCGATTTACGACCTTCTCGGTCATAATTGGTTATGACCAGCCAAGGCCTTCCAGGGTTTATTCACATGGCGCCTTTAAGACCTGAGAACATATGGGGTTATAATGATGTTCACAAGAATTATACATGCATATCGACTGGTGATTTTATCACCCAAGGGCTATGTGTAAAAAATGTGTTCTCCCTGGCCTCATAAATAACAGCGTGCAGCGTTTATTAGCAGACTAACAGAGAGAGGTTGTCTCACTCGTTTTTGGCCAGCACCAAAACATTCAGTGTATCAGATACTGTTAATTTTTTGTTTGAAATATGTGATAATAAATATAACGCTCCTGCAGTTTCCCATCTCTCCTCCTGCATTCTTCTGTACCTTTTCTGCTGCAGACTGCTGTCTGGGAGCAGCATGGCAGACTGTCCTGCAAAGGGAGGGGAGTGGGAGGCCAAGCACAGTCCTGCAGGCCTGGGGATGGCTGCCAAGCTCAACTGAGAGCCCATGTTGCAGTGACAAGGCAGGCCTATGGCTAGGCAGGGGGATTGGTCCATAGGTCAAGGACTGGGTTTAGATGGACACCTTGCACCCAGCTGAGATGCTGCTGCACTGCAGCTCAGGCAGGATCTGAGTGTGAGAAAATCTTCACTTACAACTGGCTCCCAGGAAAGTTGCAGAGGGACATCCTCTGCTGGGGCTGACTCTTGCTTTTCTCATTATAGCTTCCTTTAAGTCCACCAGCTATGTGATTTGGATGCTGGCCCCAAACTCACACAGCTGAAGTCCTGGGTGTGGGGGATGACTGGTGTCCTGCTTACCTCCCCACTACAGTAAAAGTAGACAAGAGGCTTCTGCCCACACACTCCATATCTATTCACATGAGAAAAGCTCTTTGGAAACTTGAAAAGTATTATTTTTGGGGTTTTGTTTGCTTCTATTGAGCCTAGTTTGCTTCATGAGGAAATGAAGTGTTAGCAGGTTTGAGTGCACATACAGGACAGATGACACAGCTGAAGACTTACAACCAATAATACCTAAGTTCTACCAGAAGTGACTTCAGAACTCCAAAAGTGCTAAATGGCCATACCCACGCAGCCTGTCCTGTGGATACAAACACCTATTGCTATATGGACACCATCAGCTCTGCCAGACACCAAACCACAGGATGGGTCAGGTTGGAAGGGACCCACAGTGGGGCATCTGCTTCAAAACCTCCCTGCTCAAGGAGGGTCATCCTAGAGCACATAGAACAGGGGTACATCCAGATGGTTCTTGAATATCTCCAGTGAGGGAGACTCTACTACCTCTCTGGGAAATCTATTCCAGTGCATGGTCACCTGCACAGCCAAGAAGTTGCCTCTCTGCAGTGCACAAGGTGGGTGCCAACAGAGAGAGGCTCAGTGACATAGTCCTGCAGGACTTTCGGGTCCTGTTGGGCTCTGGGCAGTAAGATGTGCTTCTGTATTGGTTTTTGGATTTAAATTGGCAAAATCTTCTATAAATTCAAGTAGTGACCACAACACAAACCAATACCACTAGATGAAGTAACTCAGTGTTAATGAACCTGATACGGTATCTGAAATCAACATTTTTATTCAAACATTTGGCTAGTTTATGATGGGACAGGCACAACTGGAATAGATTTAGATACATGTGCTGCGCTTTCCCATAATTACATAAAGAAGATTTTGTGATAGTCTTTTACCCATTTGTTTTGTGGTGAGTCATGTAAGTCCAGAGATGAGTGAGTACTGCAACCGGTCAACAGAACTGGAGCTATCTTTGTACCACTGGACATTTTAGAATCGTGGACATTTGTGGTCCTCTTGACAGTCAGTAAGAGAGGGCAGGGTTAGTTGTGAGACCATCCTGACAAGGGTTTTCCTGACAAATGATTCTCTTGTGAGGGCTTTGGTATGTAATTCAAACCATACTTATGGCATGTATACTGCACCCTGATGTGCTGTATCCTCGTGAGCAGGTTTGGAAAAAGACACAGCTGCTGGAAGAAGAGCAGGTGGCATTCCCAGAGCAGGGATAAAAATGAATAGAGAAGAGAAATCTTTATGAACAATGAGGTATAACAGCTTACATACTTTCATTAAAGAGGAAGGACAGGAAAATCCTGCTTAAATCAGTCACATGGAAGTACTTGTCTCAAAATGGGGGAAACAAAAAGCTTTTTAAACTACAGTTCAGGTTGAAAGTCTTCAGTATGTGAACAAGAAAGTGTGTTTCTAAGAGGTTTGAAAAGAACCCTGATTACTGAAAAAAAGAGCACGATAATCCCTTTTTTCATGGAGGGTCTGTGAGGGTCTGGATGTGATCCTGAGTACTGTTGTTTATCATGTCTGAGTGTTGCTATGCTGTACACTGGGGGAGTTACTGAGTGTCAAACTCTGAGTATTACAGAAGTATATGCTTGGGATGTTCTGGTCTGCATCAGTAAGAATCAGCCTGTGTTTTATTCAGCATTTTAAAGCAGGCAAAAAGACCTGAAGGGCACCTCTGTCAGATGCTCTGAGTGACTCCGAATACCCAAAGAATGGGCCAAGGAGTCTATAAATGTCTGCCTTTTCTGCCAATTTCTTCCTCAATAATGAATATGTCACAATAATCCTTTTCTTGGGATTCACCCTAAAACTAAAAAGCTCAAACATCTGATCTATCCCAGAAAACTGGAGAAATAAAACAAGGAGAGGACAAAGGGATTTACTTATACATTTCAAATAGTTTCTAGTGTGTGTTATGTAAGTTTTATATAACAGGAAGGCCTTGTACATCTTATATGTGCATTAAAACCCCTGGCATGGCAACAATTCAATAGAGACACGTGTGTTAATCCAAAGCATATTGTGGTGCCTTACTGAGGACTGGGAGTAATAGTAAGCATACTTGAGAAACCAAACTAGTCTCCACTATATGCCTTCATTGTGTTTCTAGATATGCACTCTGCCTGTAGTCACTTGTTATGCTGAGTCCAGCCTGAGGACTTTGTTCTGGATGTCATCAAGCTGTTCCTGTATTCATATACTTGGCTACAAACAAATGGCTTCAAGAGCTGTGTCAAAACTAATGGCAAGGCTGCACTTCTCCAGACTGTGGTCTTTGGGTATTCCTTAACATCTCAGTAGGAGCTTCTGCCATTTTTTATATTTTTGTCTAAAGTACAGTTTGTCATCTATTTAACTATTTACTGGCAAACTTGTGAATTTAAAAATAAGGCACATTTTTGTTCATTAAAAAATAAATAAAAGTATAAGCTTGGGCAGAAATATAGTAAACTTAATCCTTTTGGTATTATGCTAATGTTTTATTGTTTTTACATTTCCTGCTTTTTCATAAGAAAGTAAGCATAAAAATATTAATAATAATCCTCCAGAGTGGTTCATTGGGTTTTTTTTATAATACCAGATATTGAGAGCCTAATCTTTTCTTCCTGAGTAATTTTTTCCTATGATGACAATTTTAGAAAAGGTGAGGAGTTGAGCAGTGAGCACAGACAGGAGCCAGATACTGAGGACAGCTTAGTGCAGGGACTTGCCAAGTTTCCTGCTTCCCCACTGGGAAGAGCTGCACTTTCCAAGTCTCAGATGTCCAGGGGGGAATTTTCTGGCTCTTTGGAGCAAGTATAATGATGATACAGTGCCTTTTTATCCTATTTCTCCTTCATCAAAACTGTAAATGAAATCAGTCTATGCTTTTCTCTGAAGCTGTTAAGTTTGTATTAAAAAGGCAGATAAGCTCACAGAATTTAGGGGAAACTGATGCAAAAGAAATGCCAGTGACTGCAAAGCAGCAAACTGAACAAGAAAACAAAACTTTTCTAATGGCATCCTACAGCTCTGAACATCTTTTGCCTAAAATTGAAGGTTTTAAGAACCCTCAACCTGCAAATTATACTGTATGATATCGTGTCATACATTGACTAGTTTGCTCATATTTCCAGAATCTGAATAACTGTGGAATTAGTTCTTCTCCAAAACCTCTTTTTTTTTTTTCCTGACATTTAGTGTCTTCTGTCAGGTATATAGATTTCCTAAGTTGATAACATGGTGGAAGTTATCCTGTTCTTTTGCGTTTCACTGGATTCCATTAATAACATATGACAAGCATTGCTCATATTGGTTGTATTCAAGAGAAAAAAAAATAAATATGATCTGGTGAAAAATTGTGCATCTTATCAAATACTTGAGAGTCCCTGAAGAGTGAATTATGATGATCTGCAGTGAAATGTGTTAGATAAGTGAAGGATAATGGAAAATGATCCATTCCTTTGAGCGTATTGTAGGAAGAACCTTGGGGAGCACTTTAGAGCAAAACATAACCAGTAGTCTAATCCAAGTATATTTTCTGTGGAATTTTTTATGGATATTGCTATCAATATCCATTGATATTTGTGTGTTTGCTTTGTACATGAACTGAATAACAGGTCACATTTATAACAACGAATCTGAATTCTATATTTGTACATATATATATGTAACAGGAAGTGAGTTTGAGTTCCTTCTCTGATCTTTGCATGTTGAGCTGAGCAGATAAAAGCAGTGCCTTTGAGAAAATCTATTAGGAGACAGGCAGACCTGTTAGTTTCATCTTTCTTATGTGGAACTTCAGTTCTGTAAAGTCTCAGCACAGTAGCACCCCAAGTATTAATTGTTTCCTCCTTACCTGTATTTACCTGTAGCAATAGTGTTGCAAGAAGCTTCTGCACTCTGCATAGTGCTAACCAAAATGCAGCAAAATTATGAACTTCTGACACCAAGAACTTATTGTCCCTACACGTTGTGACAAGAGTGGGAGGAGACCAAAGACTTGGTATGGCAATGTGGAAAGCAAGAAAGGAGCTGAGCCTTTTAGGTCCAGTCTGAAAAGGCAGAACGCTGTGATGCCGGCAAGCTTGTGTTGAGGACCAAGGGCAGGAGAAATCTTATGTATATAAACAAAAACATGGACAAAGTATTTCACATTCTCTGGCACAGTTCAAGGAAGAAATAGAGAAAGCTGCAATCCACTCTGCAGCAGATACAGATCACAAGGGACATGTGACAGCTTGTGGTTTGTGAACTGTTTTAACGTGGGCTTTATTCTCACAGATGCTCAGCAGCAGAAGGATGAAAAGGTAGTATCCCTGAAGCAATCTTTGTTATGTCTCATCTCACAAATCATTGAAAAGCTGGGTGACTGGGAAAAGCCAGTAGATTATTTGAGGACAAACCCATGAAAAGCTTTCTCATGAAGAAATCACATAATAAGCAAATTGTTAGTAGTCACTAGAATTTGGAAACTGAAGGTAGATTAGTAGGGAGGCCCAGATAAACTCAAAAATATTATATAGTTGTTCAGAAAAATTACACACGCTGTTGATGGGCTTTATTAATTGCATTCAATGGGGATGTTAAAAATAGAAGTGAGAAAAGCACTAAGACTGATGTCAGCAAGTATTTAGATCTAAACTTACAGCACAAAAAAATAAAACCAAATTAAAAGCAATGTTGCCATAATGGCTGGATAATTAAACAGATGTTCTTACAAGTAGAAGCAGCAGACTTTTTCAATGTTTGCAAAACTGAAATACAGGGAACAGATCTACAGTGAGTCCTGATAGTATTATTAAACAGGGATATAGAAATAACATCTTCAACTTTGTTGATAAAGTGGATAGATCATATTTCTGCATGATTTGCTAGAGGCACAACTAATAAATTCTCCTTGTTTTTAACTTTGCTCTTTCATGTAGCTTGAAAACTCTTTTTTGATAAAATTTTTCTTAGTTTATGCTGCCTTTTGCAGATCTTTGTTCCTGTCAATATATGAGGATCTCTGTTCCTGTCAATATATGAGGCAAGAAAAAGATTTTATAACCCTGAAAATTTAGAAATAGGAAAATATTATTGTTACTCTTGTTTTTCTTTTAAAATCTTAAGCTGTTTTTAAAATCAGCAGTACTGAGGTTATTTGGAGTGGAACCAGCAGAGTAAACTACAAGTGATACAGTGGTCTGCAGAAATCACTGGCATTCATTAATATTACTGTCTGTTCACAGTAGATTTCAAGTACAAAGATTCCTTTAGATATGTGATTGATACATGCTTTTTTTAACAAAATCATAGAGTCATTTTGTGTACCTTAACCTATTAAGAATTAGAATTATAAATAATATATCGAGACTTCCAGCATTTTCATGGAAATATAGTGATAGTGTATGTTGTGAATGATCAAATTGTTACCAAAAGCAAACCATGATTGCTACAGATATCTAGTAGCTCTGAGAAATAATTATTGAGAAAAAAAAGAGATTACTTTTCAGAAGGGAAAAAAGCTTTGATAACTCTAAATTAAAAGTAAAACCAAATAAAACCCCTATTTTCCTGCAGATGTCAGGCTGCAAAACTCCCCTTGAATGGATGGGAAATAACATAGTCTTAAGTCCAAAACGACCTCTCCATTCATATCTTCAGCCAATATTAAATATGAGGGAAGCTGTTCACACAATCAGAACTCAGTATTTGCAAGAACATAAAACACCATTCCGCCTCAGATTGAGCAGGTTTGGACTGGGCTTCTGGCTGACTCCTGGCCTCATGCTTTGTGGTGGCCCTCTCTTCCAAACCAGATGGACTCTCTAGCACCAGTTTCACATCTTTGAAAGATACTTTTTTCTGTCTTTTCTTAGTTCTAACCATTATCTGTGATTCAAAAAAATACCTTTCCTTAGGTTATATTCTGTCTCCCAATGTCATCATTAAAGCTTGGCATAAATAAATGGGTATTTTTAAAAGTTAACAGACTTCAAGTTTAACCCCAAGCTACAAAAAGAGAGATCTGTAGTAAGTTGTTTTGTTCATGGTGTTCATGGTTCACTGCTTTGTGCATGGTGACTTTAGGGTTGAAAGATCAGCTAGAGATAGCTCTAGTATATAAATGGTAAAAGGAAAAAAAGAATCATTATTTATTTGTTATGGCCCAGGCTATTAATTGCTGTTTAACAGTAATCAATATTTGTGGAAACATTGGAGGAGGCATCTTTAAACATGGAAGGGAAAAATTTTTGGAAGTACATACATATATGTCCACCTTAGCCAAGGGTAAGCCTGGGAGTATCATAAAGATGTTATGGAAGAAATTGGTGCACAAATTTTGATGGAGCAGAAGAGAAGCATGTGGAAAAATACAATGGGAGAATGACATAATCCAATCACAGTTTGTATAATCCAAAATTACCTCTTGACATGCAGTCAAAATTTATGCAAGACATGCATTTAGACTCTGGATCTTCTGGGCCATGCAGAATTGGTATAGCTAGGGAAATTCTTCCAATTACAAATATTCATGGCATAGTACTCAACCAGAACATCAGAGGGTCAGTTTCAAGGCCTATCAGAGCAGTGATGTTTCAGGCATCATTTTGAACAAGTATGGACAGAGTAACGTTGAAGAGAAACAGATGTTTCAGCTATGATAGCAGAGCATCATTAAATGTGGAAAGAGAGAAAAAAGACCCATTCTCTTGGTGATGCGTAGCAGTAAGATATCCCTCTGGATGTGAGAACGTAAGGAAAAAACCTGACTTGATAGTGATGTTCATGCTATAGACCTGAAGAAATTATTAGGAAGGGGAAGTTGCTGATGATAAACCAATATAAAAGACACAAAAAAGTGCAGGACAAGAGAAAAATGGAGGCTAGAGTGGGTGAGGAAGAAAAATGTAAAAAATCTCAGAACTTTCAAACTCATTGTCTCATGATAAAATTTCCCCCTTGTAGAACTTGCTCCAGAACACAGCCAGGGCTTCAGCACTTCTCTGAAAGATCCAGGAAAGCAATCTTGATGATTTCTGTCTGATGAGTTCTCCCTCTTAATTTTGGTGTGGTTGGCCAGTCAACATAGTCAGCCTCTGAGGTTTACACCACTGTGTACAATGGACTATAACTGGGTTTGTAATTATTTTATTTACTTCCTCCATTGTATTTCTTTCCCAGACACATTTTAAGTATATTTTGTAAAACAAGAGGAAATGATTTATGACCAAGGACATGTACTATTCCAGCTGTGTTGGAAGAGGTAAGAATAGGGAGGGAAGTGGACAAATATAAATGTTTATAAAACATTCTTCAGCAATATTAGCTGGCAGGATTTCTTTAAAATCTGTGACAAACCTGAGAATAGAGCAGCAAGACCAAAAATAAAGCTTTAAATATTTTTTTCTAATACTTTTTCACACTTTTTTTAAATAACTTTTTTTTTTCCTTTAATACCTTTTGCTCCTTTTAATTGAGACCTCAAGGGAAGGAAGAATATTATAATTTATGGTAATGAATTTCAGTCCCTGGCCTTGTTTTCCCTCTTCTGGTGTCATAGTACCAAGACTTATTTTGCTGGGTTATGAAGAAGGGGAAAAGTTCTACTAAAAGTGCTGTGCCAGGAAGAAGCTGGGGAAAAAAAAAGGAAAAAATTTTGCAGGTAAAATGTATAATGAGATAGTCAATGACTTCCATATACCTAAGGCCCTTGCAGCATTTCAGAGCCTATTAGGGGAGCCAGAATTCTTTAAAGAATCTGAAAGTGAAGATTGAGTGAGTCACTAGTTGGGAATTCTCTGTAAATTGCCCCCTAGATCTGTTCTTCCGAAGATCTGGTATGAGGCTGTCATGAGACCAGGTCCTATCTGAATGCGTGTTTAGGACATGGGCAGCACCCACATGTGGAAATCTGCATCCTATGGGAATATTTTTCAATATTGACTAGTGGAGGATCAGTTTCAAGGCAAGTGCAGTGGTCAGGCCTGACCCTTTGGCATTAGAAAAGCTACGGCAGGTCCCATCATCCTTTTTTTTTTTGGATCAGAAATGTAACTGATGAATTAAGAAGTTTTTCCTGATGCAGTTATTGCTGAACTGGATGTAGCTCCTGAGGGAGAAGGGCAGCTGATCTTGATGGATCATTTGGGAGTAGGAATGAACATTTTATCAATTGAAAAAAACCCCTTTATTTGCCCTGATACTTGTGGATTTGAAGGCATATTTATGTAGATTTCTTCCTTTTAATCTGGCCACAGTGATGACATTAAAGTATTTTAATTCTTACTGCTCTATATTCAGAAGTGTTTTCGGTCTGCAGCTCACACAGCCTGGAATATCCACAGGTTATTTTTGAGTGTGCTGTGAAACGTAAATTAAGAACAACAAAACAACTCTCAGAATTATGGAAATTTTATATTCACTATGCAAATTCTGCCCGCTCCTAAAATCTTTTTAAGTGCCTACTAACAAAAAAAAAAAAAGCTTCTCTGGGGAAGAGCAAGAGTAAATATCAGTTCAGGTTTCTTGGCTTTTAATTTTTTTCTCTTTACAATTTTACCATCATACACAAAGAAAGCAATAACTTATTGCTAGACAGTGATGTATTATAACAATTCAAGGTTAAAAATTTCTGGCACCTAAAACAATAATATGCCTGCATTAAAATTTCGTGTTACAGTCTTAGGACAAAAGCTATAACATGATTGAGCAAAAGGATTGCACAGGTCTTTAATTTATTAAAAAAATATTAGGAAAATGTCTTAATTTCTTGTGGGTGTAGTTTCCATAAAAAAATCCTAATTTCCTTTTGACCCCATATTGAAAATCATTTTGAGCTTTTTACACACCAAAAAAATGTCAGTAAAAGACTACTCTGAATTTCCTGGCTGAATTAACGATTCTGTTAATGCTCAGTATCCTAGTTCTGATTCAGTTCTGAAAACAGACTTGTGCAATGTGCAATCAGGTTCAGAGATAAAGACTTTACCTTCTGCAATATATTTAGAGCAGGGATTGACTTCTTTTGTGTTCTTTATAGGCAGGAGTTCATGGTCAGTGCTATACAAATGGAATTTGTAAACCTCTTATTTGTGATTTTAAATATGCCTGTTTCAGTTCTTAAATAGAGGCAATTCAGGAATTTATTTGCTTAGAGAAGTATGTTTCTATGTTTTTAATTTTGATTTTTATTAAATTTGTAACAGTTTCTTTGTCCACTAGCACATAAAAATATGTGGTCTTGATGTAATTTGTGTGGTGGTTTTTGTTCTCATATTCCCGAGCCATTAAACTAATTTTAATATTTAATTTAAAAAACCTGCTAAGTCAACTGATTATTAAGTAAACGTGCTTGTACTAGTAACAGTATTGAATATATTATGCCAATGAGCTGCTTTAATTGTGGTTTCTTCTTTTATCAGAAGGAGCAAAGTTGAGTTACTTACCTTAGATATGGCTATGTGATGAAAATCACATAGCTTCAACAAGATTATTTCTTGTGAAAAAATACAAATAGTGGATGCCTGATTTTCTGTCTTATATTTGCCACTGCTGTTCATGAAGGAGAGATGAATTTAAATGCCTGGTTCATTTTAAATAAATACACATGAATGTTTATAATATCACACAAATATTATTATATAAATATTTAATATAAATCTCTCCTTGTAAATTCCTTTGCTTCCAGCTTTTGGCTCCATGACTGTTGTGATTTGAGTTTTTGTCAATTTCAAGCAACGGTATTTAAGTTCACTCTAGGCAAGTAAACATCAGAGCCAGGATCTGCAGAGCTGTTTCCCAGTTCCTCACAGCAAGATGCAGCTCTGTTGGGTGCACTGATAGCTGTATTACCTCCCAAGACAGTCTAAGGCTTGATGTTCTATGAGGCCATACGTGTCTTTTTTTTTTTTTTTTTTTTTTTTTTTTTTTTTTTTTTTTTTTTCAGAACATTAGTCTGGCTGGTTTTGACATAATTTTATTGCTTGATATGATGGTCCATGGGTAACATAGGTCCGTGAAAATCTGCAGTAACTTTTGGGTAGGTGCTTTTTGAAAATGTACTGAAAGCTGTGACAATCCAATTTCTGTAAATATTTTAGGGTATTCTAAAAGCTGTAATGGCTGAAATATATTTAATTCCTTTAGTTAGTTTAAAATGAAAAGGGAAAATCTTTCTGGACTGGATGCTCAGGAGCAGAGGGGTTTGAGAATTAGATTTAATTTTGTCAGCCTGCGGTGCTTGATAAAATTCAAATCAAACATTTTGTTGACACGACGAGCTATGCAAAGCAGTGCCAAACTGTAAAGAAAATAAAAAAGAAACAGATACTTGGTTTCTGGCTGGAAGTACTGTCTGCCCAGCATTAACCTACCTCATGCCTGGGGATTTTATTCTCTGTCTTCGTTTATCTCCATTGTACACCCTCATTTGACTCCAGGTTTCTTCACAGTGGCCGCTGTTGCTGCTTTGTGTGCCCATCTCAAATAGGGTGACAATTCTGCTGGAAACTATGTCACTGGCTGTACGTGGTTGGAATAAGATTAATGAAAGATCCGGGGGATGGAGAGACACTGTGACAGGAGAAGTGTGCCTGGAGCAGACAGGCTTTTGAGATGAAGAGAGGGCAGATACTAAGGACTGTTAGGAATAGAAGTGATTTTTTTTTCAGTTTAAAAAAAGAAAGAAGTTGATAGTTTGGATGGCCTCAGGCAGAGAAAATAGTTTGAAATAGAGAAGAACAGAGGCTGGTGACAACAGGAAGGCAGTCTGGAGTGATGAGTGAGCTGATAGTGAAATTGAAGGTATTCTGCATAATTGATGTCTCACAAAACACCAGAGTTCCAGTGTAACATTGTTGGAGATCAGCCTGCTGGAGAGAGGTGAGAAAATGTGAGGAGTCCAAGGAATGTCAAATTACCTGTCTGACAATGTATATGAACATGGTGTTCATAAATATTCTAGTGCATTACCAAAGCAGGTGCTGAGCTGTGTCTGCTTGAGGAAGAGGATGAATTCTGTCTTTTCCTGATTTCCTACCTAGAAAATTATGCTGACTTTCTGTGCTGAGATCAGGCCTATTAATTATCAGTTTTTCTTTCATACAAGCTGTCTATACTGAGTCCTGAGCCAGGATACTGGAGAGCTGAGATGTACCTTTGACTGCTGTGAACATGAAGCATGACTTGGTGCACTTCAAATATCTGTGATTCTTTTTCACTTCCTCAGTCTCTTCCAAAAATACCCGAGGGCACAGGTGATCCTCTTTTGTTTCTAGGGACTTTATTCATGAACTAGGGCTTTGAGGCTCTACTATGTTTAACACAGGTTACTTTTTTTTTTCTTGGTTTTTTTTTTTCAGCTTTGGTTAAGAAGTTGTGGGATTTTGTATTAAGGCACACGTTTGACTTGTCTTTCTCATCCCTCTAAGGATAAAAAGAAGTTGCTGGGCACCCACATAAGAGTATGTACAGGGGATAGAAAAGTTGCAGAAGAGTACTGGGGATGGATGGCTCTGAGTCTGTTGCTGTGACTTTAGATCTGTTGTGTCACAGTGACTGACTGTGTACATGTCCCTGCCCACCAGGGACAGACAGCAAGACAAAATATTTTAGCTTTAAGCCTCTTCCAGCAGAGTAATGCTGTTGTATGTCTAAGCCACTTGCTGTTTTTCAATTATAGATTTGTTATTTCCTAATAAAATAAAATATTATACAGTGCCCTGATGGACTGAATATTCTACAAATGAGCCACCCTTTCCACTGCCCCATTCATTAGTGGAATTACTCTCAGCAAAAAAAAAAATTAGTATTTATGTCTTGGCAAGTTGTGACTAAGGATTGCAGAGAGCACAGTGCAGGTTATTGTCAAAGGAGGGGACTCCCATTCCAAGGTGTGATGTTTCTAATTTATAGCAGCAGTTAAGGGGCAGCCCATGTACTAATAACAATTTAATCACAGCTCAAAACTTTTCTAGGCTTCTTTGCCAAACTGCACTCCATATTGCTATGGCTAAATTGCTGTTAGTGCTGAAGCTGGCTGATGGAAAGTTGCCTCACTATTGTGAGATTTAAACATACTACTGGCTTTTCTGGAACTTTCTATATGCCCACCTCCTCTTTTTTAGTGAATGTACGTAAAATTTTAAGTCATTTAAGTACTTAGAAAAATCTACTCATAATCTCAATGTCAAGAAACTGTGAGTGGAAAGATGCTTATGAGGTTACATTGGGTAAAGCCTTTGGCACTGTTCACTGCAGCCATAAAAATTCAATGAGGAAATGATGAAATTGTGTCAGAGGAAATTGTTCCAGCAGGGAACTCAAAACTATAAAAATAAATAAATATTGCTGTCTTGTGTAATGTTAATGACAATTTGGAAAAAAAGATGCTTTGGAAATTTTTTTTGTCCAGATGTTGGGAAAAAAAATGCAAAGTGCCATTTAAACTATTTTCCTTGTGATAAACTCAAGAGAGGGGCAAAAATCTCAGTATCCATTCAGTCTCAGTCTAAAATGACTGGCATAAATCTCTGTGCAGCAGGACAAAGTTTGTTCATGAAACTCCCTTTTTTGCTTAGTAGACTTATAAAGACAATATAATATAGAAGGAAGATCATGGGAAAATCTTATACATACTCCTGCTGTTACTCAGGAAAGCAGTACAAAAGAGGGCTTGGGTAAATATTCCACATTACAACTAAAAATATTTTTTTAAAAGTTCCATGTGATAAAGCAGAGTACACTGTAAAGTCCAGTGGCAAGTTTGTGCAAATTAAACCCATCTGCCAGGTCTTGCAAAAATAAGTTACAAGCGGAGTTGTTCTAGGAACCATTTTCCAGGATTTGTCATGAGTACCTACTCATTGTACTGAAAATCACAGAAAAAGTGAAGCACAGCCTAATATAAATGTTTACTTTTGCTTGACTCATTTTGATGTGCATTTATTGGTGCATACCTTTGGCTCTCTTTGAGTGAAATTTCTCTCTCTGCAGAGCAGAAACAATTATTTTGTTCAACAATTATTATGTTACAATTAAACCCCTATTTTCAGTGCTCAAGTGGGACTCCCATGGTTCATAGACCCTGTGTTGAAGTAATTTTCTTGTTATTACTATTCCACTACTTTGTGCCTGAAGTAGGTTGTACCATGTTCTTGGCAAGTACTTATGTGAGTAACATGCCTTAAGGCAGCAGATAATTTTCCAAACAGACAGAGGATAAAAGGAAGATACATGGATTTTCATGTGGCTATTGTTATTGTTCATCCTTGCTGTCTAGTTTTTTGTGACATGGCAGTTGCACAAAACATATTCTTCTAATGAAAAACACAGGCTGTAATTTTTTCTTTCCTCTCAAGTCAAAGACCTCTTATGACTTGAGTCAGAACAAGAGCAATATAGTAAGCTTTAATGCACTGGAAGGGTTAATCCAGAATTGCCTCTTCTAAATAATCTTTTGTGTTTCCTGCTGTTTTCTTTAAATACTTCCAGCTGCATAACTCCTGTAATAGCTATCCTAATTTCCAACCAATGGCCAAGAAAACATGAAACTTCGTTCTGAGGCAGTTTGATTCTTAGTTTTCCATTTGACTTCAGTGGGAGCTAAACCACATGTTTAAGATGCTAGTAGAATATAAAGGTTTCTGATAACCACAGTGATGTTAATTTATAATCCCTACTAAAATTTTCTGTCATTTCCTGGTGAGTAGCACAAATGAACATAATTTTTCTTACAAAATATTTTGAGCTGTGCATGTATAACAAGAAAGAACAGGAAAGGCAGCCTTTTGAAATGATAGTGTAATTTGGTGTGCAAAAGCATGTCACAGTTGCTGACAAGCTGAGAATCATATACTTGTCTCAGGAAGCATATACATATTGAAATTAAGTTTATCATCTTAGTCATTAAGAAAGAGAGTGAAAACAAAACAATCTCACTGCTTTTTAGTGAGACTGATACAATGGATACATCAGAATCAATAGCACTGAAAGTAATGGTGTGAGGCTGCCCGCATCATTCCTCTGCAGACATTCCTTTTGCCCATTCCCCCACTGCTCACAGAACTTAATCTTGGTGGCTTATTTCTTGAGTCACATCTTCAGAAAGACAATTTTGCAAAAATAATTTTTCCCATCAGGTATGATGTTATAGGTTTCTTTTTGTGGAGCTGGGGGCCACCAGTGAAAATAAGCAGCTCAGGAAAAAAACCCCAAACTCTTGAGGATTGTTAAATTCTTAATACTGAGCTTAAATGAGAGTGACAGCTGTTGTTTAATGGCTTAGGAGCTGCACACCCAAACTCTTTTCCTAGCTGGGTCAAGGCTCTGATCAGGCTGCTTTTACTATTCTTACCTTCTGGCCATTTTGCTTACTTGAACTCTAAATTTTCTGTGCACTAAGTGCTTGTGCAGTGCATGGTGTGCACAGTGCAATGAGGTCATCATTTCTCTTACTGCTTTGGAGTCCTAAGCTCAGAGGTGGCTATAGTAATTATGTACACCCAGACTAATAACTATGGATTCTATTAAAAAAACCCCTCAAAATATATCCAGTATTCCACTGCTCAGTGTCTGAGGTATAAGGACTGCATAGGGTAAAAAGAGAAGGGAATGGATACCACCAGAGATGACTAAGTTATGGGTCTAGGTTCAGCTAAGCACCTACAGACAGTGACCTGACTTTTTTGGAGGCACATTATCTGCTTTTACACTGGCCTACTTAGATGGCAATGCATTCCCCTGAGATACTCCTCCAGAAGCAGTCAGGAAAGGATCTGTCAGTATTAGTGCTTCGGCACACATTATGAGTTTTATGGTACAGTAAAGGCTTTGTAGCAGAGCCCGCACCTTGATCGTCCATGGTCAGATTGTAGACTATATTAGTACTGTTAAGTGCCTGTCCAATTTTTTTTTCCGTATCATAAGTCAGGAGGGAGAATATGTCTGTTAGAAAACCCCAGAATAGGCACAAGGAAGTATTTGGAACAAATTAATATCAAAGGACATCTCTGACTAGTGCAATACAGCCACAGTGAGTATTCCAAATAGCCCACTTCAGCCCAGAATAGCTACCCTGGTTGTGTGGGAGTTATTGAATTAAATTCTTTTCAGTGTGTTTACTTCAACTATAATATTGATCTTAAACTAATTACCTCTTACTGAAGGTGACTGTAAATCCAAAGTTATGCATTTGGGAAGCGACTTAAATACTGTCAAGAAGTCATGCCTCATAACTGAGGCTTAATTAGAAACAGAATAAGGATGTCACAGGTCCAAAAATTTAAATGCTCTGTTACTGTCAAAAACATTTAATAATGTAAATAAGGAAAATGAAGTTTTTTTACATTAAAAAAAAAATAGAGTGAGATTTTACCAAAAGAAACTACAATCTAAAGGGGAGACAGTAAAATTATCTTATTGGTTTTCATTACTATCAGTGACATGTGGGTTCCAGATTAGGTATTTCAAATTGATAAGTAATACAGATTGATGAGAAAGGAAGACTAATGTCTGGTTGTACATACAGCTCTTTCTTAGGTCCTAGGTAGTTTTTGCTTGTGTTTTATTACAAAATGAATATGAAGTACATGATGCTGTCCATTATGCCAGGAACAAAATACCCACGAAAAGATAGCAGGGCACAGTTGAAGACCCAAAAAATCTGTAGCCACAGCTCAGTATAGAACTGTGCCCAGTTCTACTCACAGAACAAACTAAACTCAACTAAAAAAAATAATTAGTTGTACTAGACTTTGTTTTATGAAACTATGTCTGCCCTCTTAGTGGCATTCTAATGAAGTGACAGACTGACTAGTTCAGTAGCTCTTCTCTATCAAAAAAAGCGGTGAGGGAAAAATTTATTGCATACAGGGAATTAAGAAGCGATGTTGATGACCTCTCTGTGTATGTACTGGCTTCATGGGGAAGGATGAAGTGGATAGTAGTCCTAGAAATGCTGGTGTGTGATATTCGTTTTCTCAGTGCTCAATTAAAGGAGTCTTCCTTTTCTTTTACCTTGGCAAGACACCTCTTACCTACCAGAGCCATACATTTGGGATGTGAGGTATTGAGCTCTTCCTGCAATGTTACAGTTCATCAGAGCTTCTTGTGCAGCAGTGCAGAAGACATTTCTGGAAGACCTGGACAGATGAGGCCCTTTAACAGGACCTCTCAGAGGAGCACTTCTCTCTTGGTGCTCAGGCTGGAGGTGTGCACTGAGAGCAGCTGAAAGAGGCACAATGCACAGTAAGCAGAAATTACCATGAAACCACTGAAGCCACTGTGTTTGACCCAAGCCTTTTCAGTTAGATTAATTTATATTAATTCCCTGCAATAACTGAAAACTAATTTGAAGATGAATAGGTGTCATGATCACTAGCATTATCTCAGGCACTTTGAACTAAAATAAAACAAAATTAAAATGCAATGATGATTCATAAGGGGTGTTAGATGCTACATAAGACTCAGGAAAGATGTGGGTAAATTATATGGAAGGTCAGTCTGGACAGTTCCTGCTGGGGGAGATCTGAAGTCATGTCATTTCCTGGTTCTGGGGCAGAGGATTATTCTTGGAGTGGGTATCTTTAACACCATTGTGATAATTGTAAGACCCACAATGTTGGCTGCATGAGATTTAAATTTACAATGACTCACAGTGCATCTGACCTGTGTATAGGAGGAAACAGAGTGCCTACAACTGACTGTCTTTTTTCCTAACATCCTGCCCCGAGTGGCTGGATTTCTGTTTGCAGGCTTTTTGTGGGTTTTTTTTTTTTTTAAAAAAAAAAGGGTAATCTGTATTAATGAAGCCAGTAAAATCTTTCTGTATTTTTGCTAGCAGCGAGTTGTTTTGGAGTTTTCTGTCTTCTGTGCCATCAATCATCAAAGCAACTCTGTTTAGTCTGCTTCCGGACCTTTTCTTGAACTATCCATCAGGGAGGCTTTGGAAGTAGAAAGGCAATGATTCTTAACAGAAGAACAGAAAATGGAGCAATAGGAAAAGCCAAGCCAACTTCTTTGTTTGATTTCTTTTGTGAAATGAGACAAAAGAGAGAAAGATATTGAGCAATTTAGACTAAGAGAGCAAATAGTCTGACACACTGCACATTCCCAATACATTTCAGGGGAAAAGAGGCTCTTTGCTGCTAACATTTTTCACAAAATATCCCTGTGTTCTTTGACATCAGTTTGGAATGCTTGTGTTTATTCCTATTGACAATAATGCACAGTGTGAAATCAGCTACGGAAATATAAGAAACTGCACACTATGAACTGAGTTTCTTCTGCCTTCTCTCTTGCTCCTGGCAGGTCTGTTGATTATGTTTCTTGTCTCCCTTCATCTCCAGATTTCCAGATTCTCCCAAGTTTCTTCTCTCTGTGCCAGCTCTTAGAGCAGATGGAGAAATATGTAGCATAGAATGACATTGCCTAGATAAACTTCACAGTTAGAGAAATGAGAAAAAGAAGAGTCCAAGAACAGGGTGAATTTATAGAGACTTGTGTTCCAGTTTCTGCTTTGTTGGCCACTTCTTGGATCACCCACATTTAGCTTACCTGCATCTCAATTTTGTGAAAATATAGATGAAGATTTCATCTCTACTTTTCAGAGATCTTCTGAGGTTAAACAAGAGCATGTGGTGTGGTATTTAGTACTTTGAGAACAGGAGTTATATAAGTACTTTGGATAGGTGTATTAATCAGGTATCTCTGATTGTGTCTCCTGAGCAATCTATCTCACCAGGACTACTCTGATATCAAGCGGCTTTTAGCAGCCATCACAATAAATACAAACCCCAAGCACTACATAACTGTTTTCTTTGAGATGTTTTTGAGAAACAGACAATATGATCTGGCTTTATGGTCAAAATATAGTGCTTTATTGTCTACAAAAATTAGATGGGCCTGACACAGGTCTTGATATTGCAACAATACATATCAACATTCTACAACTCACAGATCCAAATGCAAGAAAATGACACCACCTTATATTTTGATCAGGTGGGTGGTTCAAAAATGTATTCGTGAGCTCTGTGGACTATTATAGGCATAAGGAACCATTGATTGTACCTATTTATTGTGGTGTGCCCTCCATGGCAAAGGATGTCTACACAATTAGTTCCAAGCAAAATAGTCTGGGGAAAAATTCCCTATAACTATTAGAGAAAGGTCAGCAAAATTGCCTTCAAAAAGCACCCTTGTTTTACGGTCATCCAGCAGGGTTTCTGTCTGACTACCATCACCAGTATTTTCCCAGACTTTGTGTTATCAGGTGGTCTTAGTGCTATATTCAATTTGGTGAGCTCTGCATGTTTTGTTTACCTTTTAAAAATAGTCTTGTAATTTCTTTTCATTTGCATCCTATTGTACACAAGCACAGATGCAGAATACACAATGTGCTGTAATTAACAGAGAAAGCCTGAGGAAAGCTCACATTTTTATTACCTGAATCCAGCCTGACTAGCTCTGGAGGGAAGTTTGGGTAGTGCTGTGCCCTTTGGGAAAAACTTTTCCTTCATTAGCCTGATTGGTCACTGAAGGTCATTTTTTATTCCAATGAAATACAGCTGCAGGTACCTTTTATCTGTATATAAATAAGAAGCTTGTTAATGCTGAAAATTCCTGAGTTACTGCTTTATGTGTTTAGTGTTTCTCTTTGATACCTAAAGCAATGATAAATAATTGTTTATGTCCATTGTTCATAAACAGGACAAGACATCTGCTCTCATTGAATATATCCAACATAAATTTCCATGCTGAAAATGTCTCTTTTACATCTATTTCCTTAATATGAACTAGCCAAATTCATGAGCCAAACCTTGCCTTTTTAGAAGCCCTGTTATGTAACATAAGTCCCTGTCCTATATTTTCCAGCAATTTGTCATGAAAATTGAGGCCATTTTGAACTGCTGGCTAAATATTATAGTGGGATTTTGGAGAAATATACTGAAGACCTCAGATTAAACTATTGGAAATAGCAATTTCACCTGTAACTACTTTTATGCCCCTTTTTTTCAACATTGAAAAAAATTATTAGCACTAAAATTTTCCAATGAGTTTTGCAAACAGTGTGCAAGATATTCATAGATATAAAGAATTTCAGTCCTTTCTCTTTTGAAAGATTTACCTAGTGCTATTCTGGATCATAATTCCACAGGGAACTCCTACTTAGCAGAATTGTCCATTACAGGTCTTGACCAGATAGATAAACATAATAGAATTGTGATTGTTATGCAGCAATGCAGGAACATCTATACTATATTGAAACATAAAGATCACACAATCTTAAATGCATTCTTCAGTGTATAGGCTGGTTAAATATTTTCCAGTCTATCAGATACACCTTCTAACTGGAAATAACTTTGCTGCACCCACTATTGTGTAGATAAATCAGTCACACTATGCTCTGAAACACTCTTTAGGAGATATTTACAAAAATGAAAATGCAGTGAATGCACATGACATTTCAAAACTGTAATAACTAGATAACTGGCACTGATGTGTATGCAGCTTCAGGTTATTCAAATAGATAGAAAATATTGTTCTATGTAGGCTAAGACTTATTATTTCTGTAAAAAAACACTGTTAATTTTTATTCCCTGCACTTGATAGATTCGTAAACTAGGATTATATTCTGCAGACTGTAAAGATATCACTTCATATATTTTATTGTAGAAGTTAAGGGAAAAGACTTTAGGAGTATTTGAAGGAAATGTTTTCACAACAAAATTTGAAATTTTCTTTCACTGAAAAACCCTATTATTCAGGTTGTGTAAAAGCCTCAAAACTGTAACTTTTTATAGGAAAACCTAATTTTTGACAAAAATGAGAAGACACAAAGACTCTATATTACACAGCGGACATCAGCCTGGATGTGGAAGACATTCTTAATGACCATGAGATAAATCATGAGGGAATTAACCTATATTCTTCAAGACGTTCAGTTAAGAAAAATGTCTGACAGGCTTTTGCTATTCTGCTCATTATTCTTTGTAGCTTAAATGAATAACTCTGAAAGAGATGGTTTTCTTCATCTTGAAAAGTAATAGACACAATGCAAATGTGGAAGTGTTACAAAATAAAAATATGAACAACTTGAAGGGAATTTGCAAAATATTTTCAAGTACTGGTTCATTACTCAATGTGAGTGATTCTATATCTTTCTTAGGGATAAAAGGAAAATTCTAGTTGAGAAGATTCTGTATCGGTACATAAAATCAGTTAATAACGTGTGCTTTGATTAAAAACACACTATAACTTTCCTAACCATGCGTGAATAAATGAGCAAAGGAAGGAGGATAGGGAACACTGTTTCACAGCCTTCCAAATTAACCTGATCAGATCACATGAGCTACTGTACTGTGTACTCCAGCCCTTCTTGCCCAATCGACTGTCTCTAGATGCAGCAGCTCTTATGTGTTTAGTTTTGACTGTGCTTTGAGTTCTGTCTGCTTCAATGGCAATCCAGCAGGGTTCTGGCATTCCACTTGTTTCCTGAACTATGGCCTAAGGTTATGTCATAAGAAATAGTGTGTGGGCAAACCCACAAACCCCAAAATTGTTCTCTCTGAACTGTGTTTTCCCATTTGATTTCTTTGATGCTAACTAAAACCAATAAAGACGTCACTTCAGCACCAGCTATATCTTTATGCCTTGGAAGGTAATTGAAAATGTCTTGACAAGTTGAACTTCATCAGCTGAAAACACTGCCTCCTTAAATATGGGTCTACTTCAAGAAACGGCTGTTTAAATGTCACTTTCAAATGAAAGACTCTTTTCCTGTGTACTTTCAAGTCATAAGGGACAGCAATAAGTCAACTGCTGTTTATTTCAGTTAGTGCTGCAGAGACAATGCAGCCAGGAAAAGAGTGCTGATTCATTTTTCTTCCCGAGCATTGTGAAAAGAGCTTTGTATTTTGCTGCAGGTGGATGCAACAGCATGAACACTTCCAAGTGCCAGACTGTCTAAGGACTTAATTCAGGCTACAGAATATTTCTTAGGTGAAGAGGAATTATCTTACAGCTTTAAAAGTGTGGGGGTAATCCTCCATACTCAAAAATGTTGAAAGGCAACTATATATAGTAATCCAATAGAGGAATGGAACCTTTAAAGTATTAGTTAAAGATCCTGAGTTTTGATAAAACACAGACACATGATGTAAAAGAGTCTTGTAATAATAATAATTCAAATGAATTTTCTAGCACAAATAACAAAAGAACTTTCCAAAATCAAATGTGGCAGGATTAATTTGCCATTCACAGGAATTTCATGCAAAAATATAAAAATAGGTGTAAAAATTTGCAGCTCTACCCCACAGTTTGAAAGCAGAACCTACAGCAATTGATTAATCTGTACTTCTTGTCAATTTGTGCAATGGCCCGGAGTATTTTTGGTAAGTTTCCATACAATTTGTGAGTTCTTATTTTGGGTTGACAGCTAAATGGGACAGGTTTAATTCTATTCAAAGGCTAACTAGCTACAATTCCATAATATAGATAAAACTAAGAATAATGTCTAATTAATATTTTGATTGTTAAATGCAAAACAAAGATATTGGTGGCATTCAGGCTACAAAGGCTTCAAACTTTGAAATGCAAACTCTGCCAAGGAGCAGCCACAATAGTGGAATTAGCAGCAGGGTTAATGTTTTAACCATCTTTTGTTTAATTGATCATATTGCATTCTGATTACAACAGTTAATGGGAAATGCTGCTTCTTTTTGTGGAGGTTCCTTTGCAATTTAAAAAGACATAAAGGGATTTTCTTCTATTTTATTGTAAGGACTTCTGGTAAGGACTTCTCCTTTCTTCAAGGAGAAATCAAATTAAATCTTCCCATACAAGGAATTCACAAAATTATGATTCCAAAAGTATCGGGAGAGTGGACAGATCACTCTATGCTAGCTGTCAGATGCTCAGCATCAAAATAGTCTCAGAGTATAAAAGACTACCCTGTGACTGAAATGGTACCTGGAATAGATTCCCTCTGTGTACTGACATTTTCAACGTGTTCCAGCAGTTACCACTCATCCTAACTAAATGCTTTCTTTTGAGTATTTTTAACCCCACTGAACATAGTTAAGCTACAGCAGGGCTGAGGGAAATCTCACATTTATCCTTTTTAGCCTGTCAAAAAATTCTGAAAGGCCCATGACTGCACAGTGATATACTATGTTTTAAAGTATGTACAGGCTCTAAATTATATTTAGAGTGCAGATACTCCAGGCAGGGAGGATGTTCCTCCTCTTAAACTGCATGGCCTAAAATCTCTGGAACTTGATAATTGTTGCTAATTTTATTTTATGTTATTGAATTTCTGGCTCTTCTTAACTGAATTAGGATAAAGATTCATCCAGGAACCATTTTTTCCCATATTTCTGCCATCTTACAGTACATTACAAGGCATTCTTTTTCAATTCAAATATTTCAATTTTTGTTTAAAAGCTTTTATGACACTGTATTAAGCAAGACTGAAATTCAAGAGAGCTTTTGTTTGACTTTAAATACATAACTAAGCCTTACTGACCTCAAGAGCTCAAATGGAGGCTCCTGATACACAGGGAACATAAATGCAGAAGACATACTGTGTAAATGAATTCCAAACTTCAGAAGAAAATGAAACCATGAAACAAAAGAAAATAATTGAATAAGAGTGGAATTGAGTCACCAAAATTTGTACATGTGATTTAATCACATTTTGCATAGCAACAATGTGGCAAAGTGCTGCATAAGAAACCAAATTTTATTTCTACAAAGGGCAGAGCATAATACTGAAAATTTCAATATTCACCTTTCACATTTAAAAGGTGATTCTAACACTAACCTAAGAAAAACCATATGTGAAATAACCTCTTTTTTTATATAGTTGCTGGATTTTTGTTGGATGTTAAAATTTCATAGAAGAAACAATACCTATTTCATCCTTCTACTCCAAGGCAGCATCAGCTATACCTGCTTTTCTCTTCATGCTTTCAGAGCCCAGTCTTAGTGGACTACAATGACAAAGTTACCAGAATTCTCCCAGTCAGTGTTTTAGGGATTCACTTCCCCTTACCATTTAGAAAGTCTTTGATAATGACTAACCTGGACTTTCCGCAGTGTAATTTAAATCCATTACTTCTTGTTTATCCATGAAGAACAGATTATTACCAGCTTCTTGCAAGAGCTTTTAAAGCATTTGAAGTCTGCTCATCAAGTCTTCTCTTTTCAGAACCAAACACTCTGTATTTAGGAGACTGAAATGATTAGTACTAAAATCAACCATCAAAATTAATAATCCACTGAAAGCCTAGAAAGCTGTTTATAAAGCTACCTCACATAAAAAGGACTGATTACGAGCTATTTAAAATAAATTCTTTTGATGTTTTGCCTGGTATGGGAATCTGTCAGGCATGTTCAAATTAAATGTCTTTATCATGGAGAATTTTTTACTCTTTAAACTTGATTTTCTTCTAAAACATATATGGTTTGAAGAGAAAAGAGAAACTACATGCAGCCATGCCTCGAGAGAGAATTGTATAATATTATTAGCCCAGGCAGTATAAGACTGAGGTCAAGGCCCTTGTGCATGATTTGGGATATGAGGTTTAGCACCTTGTACTGCAGGTGAACATCCCAAATTTGCTGATGCTAATGCAGAGGGCTTTAATGCAGGTCCCAAGAGAAGAGGGATCCTGAAAAGATGCAGTCAGAGACAAATTGCAAAAATCTGAGGTTTTGCTTTTTTACAGGTTTAAGGAGTGGGTAGTTGCACATAACAAGAGTTTCTCAGTTTCTTTACTGAAAAGCTTGATTTGTTAAAAAAGAGATTTCATTTGCTGTGAGATTTTGGGGAAAACATACAAAGAGTAAAAACAAGGAAATAACCGTAATATTGACTTGTTTGTTCAAAGACTAGACTCGTGGCTCTATTCTGTGACAAGAAATTTCATTAAATGCTCAGAATTGGCTGAAACACTAAATTAAAGCATTTCTGCCAGATTATGAATCACTCATAGCAATGGAATCAAGAAGCATTACAGGAGATGCAGGTGGTGAGCTTTTTGTGGTTGCTAAATCTCTTTTCCCACTACTGATATGATGCCGCCCTAAAGCAATCATCTTTCCCTCTTTTCCTTGTTTTCTTCTTCCTTGTCTTTTGCAGTCCCACTCTATTTTCAGACAGATCTTTTTAAGTAACACTGATGCTAGAGAATAGAATACACATCCTCCAGAGGAGAAACTTGGCAGAGTTTTTTTTGACAGAGGACTCAAAAATAAACACTTGTGTGTGAATGACTCATGGATTTACAGTACTCCTAACTTTTGATTTTGTTTTTAGCTTCTGCTGCATTCAGGACAAGGTTCTGGTGCTCCTAGATCTTGCGTTCAGCAGTCTTGATCCTCATGTAAGCAAAGGAGAATTGATGGCTTGTGCATTTCCTGGGCAGACACAGGCTTTGCAAGACATTTATTTAATTGCTGGCTGATTCAGCCCAAGGAAAAAAAATCTCTGAATCCACTGTATCTTTTGCTGATTCTCATTGGATTTTTTGTCAAAACAAGAGGGATGAAATCTGTAAGACAGAAATAATGACTTCATGTTGAATAAGCTTCCAAACTCAGAGAACAGATGTGTAAAAGGACAGGCAGTTTCTGTTTTGCTGAAGCTGTGGCAAGATAGGAGTTGCACTGTACCACACATAGCATTAAAAGGTTACAAAAATTAGTAGTGGAATACAATATTCTGGGTCACTCAGTATCTTAATTTTCACACTGTAGCCAGAAAAAGGACAGCTTTATGTGTTAACTAAAGCTATTTCAGACTTTACTAAGAAGCCCAGGAGTCCATTAGCAGGAGGAAATTCGAGGTTGGAGTGCTTAATTAGTTTACCTGAGGACTGAATTAGATACTATAGCAGGTGCTGGTAACAATTTTTTGTTTTTTCAATAATTACCTTAGATAAATTGCCTTAGAAAAAGGTACCTAAATAAGTGTTTCATACAGTCACAACTTGTTTTCATCATCCTGTGCATTTTTGCTTGCAGAGTGGTTACTTGTGGATGTATGTAAGTCAGTGGATAATAGTACTCTTATTTGCATGTCACTCAAGGACAGTTGAGACATCATAATTAAAGAATTAGCTGTATCAAACACACTGGTTTTTTTGGTTAAAAACTAATGAGGAATTTTGAATAATAACAGAGGTGGTTTAGATTTTCTCATTGTTCGCATTTTGAGAGATTGAGGTGTTTAAGTACAGCAATTCCTGCTTCAGTGCTTGAAGGTGAACAGACATTTTACAGCCAGCCATATTCACAGGCATTTTTTTGAGAATTAAATTTCTGCTTCACTGCTGAAATCATCCCTCCTGGAGGGACAAGATTTTTGAGACATAATTTAGTTGTGACAATTATTTAGTAGCTTTGCTTGTGAATATTTTATTTCCTGTCTTACATTATATAATGAAACTCTGGTGCAAACCAAACAGTATTTTCCAAGCTAAAAAAAAAAACCACTACAAGAAGTGGAGTCATTTATTGATACTTTTTTCACTCCACTCTGGTTTCTAATTAGAATTAATCTCTGTATCAGAATGACTTTATGATTTAGATTCCCCACTTTGAGGCAGAAAAATCTACTTCACATTTTGAAAGATATAACATATCCCTATTTTTCTAATTCATTATTGATGTCAATTATGGTGTGCATATAGACATAAATAGAAAGACACATATAAAAAAATCTTGGCACTAAATCAATGTGCCATCTGCATTGTAAACTGAAGCGTATGTTAAAAACAGTGCCACAACAAAACAACAGTCTTTTATCAAAGTCACAGGGAATATGAAAAAGAGACAAGACATAAAGGAGAAGTTTCACCTGTCATTTGCCATGACAGAAAAAGAGGGCCATGATTTTTTATGAGGTGCTTATACAAGGTAGACTGTCTGCTTTAAAATCTGACTCTTCAGCAAGAGCGAAATCTTTGTCATTACAAATCACTACTCTAAAACAGCTGGTCTGCTATTATACCGTGCCTCCAGCAATGACCTGTGTTGGACTGGAAAACTAAACAAGCAACCTTGTAGCCTTGTCAGTTCTGCTGCATACTATACATAAGTCCACAAAGACTTTTTTCCCTGCAAGAACCAGGTGCACTGACGTGGTTGCTGCTATTACCCCACTGCATCAATACTGAGCAGCATTTTACCAATTCCTTTTTGTAAATTCTTACGAGAACCTAAGCAACCTATTTCATGGGTGATTTTCACGTATAATTGCTTTTTCTTCCGAAGACAGATTTGTGGAAACACCTGTTTTGAGTGGGTTTTTTGACTAATAAGACATCTGATTTGACTCAGGTTCTGGATAATTTTGTCTTCATTTTATTATACAAAAGTGACATATTGAATGGATGGATAATGCACACTTGAAACCATCTTTTTAATGTGTTGTTTCGTGGGAATAAGAGACAAAGAGAGGAAATACTGACTTTAGTCAGTTCAAAACTGACTAAAGAGCCTGATGCAAAAGCAATCAAAATGAAACAGAACAATTCACATTGACTGTGACGGAATTTGGCTCTGCAATATTTTAGGCTACTTTGTATAATGCTTCCACACATTTGTAAGAGCTTTATGTTTGTCCCTGAGTGTTTGTCTTTGAATGCAAGTGAATTGTACTACTCAAAGTCATTGCAATTTGATTTGATGAGAAAAACAATACAGCAGCTAAGATTCCATTTAGGAGTCCTTTTTTTAGTGCATCTACTTGCTGTTAGCCATAAATGGAAGGCTTCAAAAGTATTATAAACAAGGGGTTTCTATTATTCCTGAAAGTGCCCTTCTTTCCTTAGCTGGTGGGAAAAGTAAGTTGAGTGCTTGTGTACTCCATTGAAAGCATAGTCTGAGTGAATAAAATGGAGTCTTGCAATAGCAGAGTCTTCCTTTCTTCCATTGGTTAAAAAAGCTAGTGCAAAGCTCAAGCCTCTGTAGATGTCTCTGCAATTGAAGTAAGAGTTGTTGAGTGCAGTTCTGCACTTGACATTGGAACAGTAATAATAACACCCAGTGGAAGAGCACACTGTAGCCGTAGGCTGTCATCCTTTCTCAGAGATTTTGTCACAAATGACGTGATTTGCTTTTAAAGAGTTCTTTTCTTCCAATGAAACTCCATTTCTCTGAAGTATACAAGGTGCATTGTGTAAGTGCATTGATCAACTTTCCAACTATACAACAGATGTATCACTTCTAAGTGAATACCAGAAAGCAAAAGGGAATAAAGCATGCATTCCTCTTCAGATTCAATTTATAGTAAAGGTCCCCACTGAAAATGCTGTGCCATGTTGTGCTTTTTCCCAAAATAAAACACTAATATCATGAGTGAAGGCTTTGCAAATTAATTTTTTTGTTGTGCAACCTCTTTTTCTTATGGAAAATAAGAGGCTTTATATAGATAGACTTATGTACATTAAGATTAATTATTTGTTGGGTGTTACCCTCTATATTCTGACTCTTTTTGAATATAAACTACAACTAAGGCCAAGAAAAATAAATGGTCTTATTTAAACAAAATCCTTCTGTGATTTATGGGTCTTGGCTCTGACCTGGAGCTGTCATCACTTGCAAGTACTTGTGTTAAAAAGAGGCAATGTAAACTGCTGGGTCTGATCAAAGACTTAAAAGGTAATAAACAGGTTTCTGGGTAGATTGCCAAACTCCCAGAAATGAATTCTTGTTAGATCTTCCAGGGGTGAAAAAATGGAAAAGAGACAAGAAAATGATAGTGACTGTGTTTGCAGAGATACTGTAGAGGTGATTCACAAAGAGAAAGGGACTTACTGTGTTCTCAAGTTTTGTTTTGTCTAAAGGTCTTTGAGTAAAAATCACAGAGAACACAGCTGTTCTCTACAGTTATGACTTGAGACTTCACCCAACAGGATATGTGTGCATCATTGTGTTATGCAGACTTCCTATTAGAAATTTAGCATTTGCTGAGAAAAACTGCAGAGAAACCTGGAATAAGTTTTTGAAGCAGTCATGGCTTATTTTACATGGGATTTTTGCATCATACACTGAGAGAAATATAACATTTCTGAGAGACTTGCACATAATTTCTTTTCCCTCTGCACATACATGTCTTTGAATACTTAGTGAAAACAACAGAATCACACCCCTCTGCATCTAGGATCTTGTCCTTTGTATTTCAGCAACAAATTAAATGGATTAACTGCCCTCTCCTTCGGTCCCCACAAAATGATGAATGTTGGAAAACTTTAGTAAATGAACAGAATATCAAAGCTAGATCTCATAAAATCAGAATTAAGAGTGACAGAAGATTAGAATGTAGTGTTGTTTCTCAATTGTGCTCTTTTTTCCTGCCCCTACCCCCGCTACATGATTTCTATTTACTTTCCGGAAAATGATCATGTTTCAAAGTCATAAACAGATATCTCCATTTGCTCTTTCTCAAGCTTGTCTGAACCTTTTTGGCATCCTCCCTTCATTCGCTTTCTGTGGGGAGCATGCATAAAATTTGTTAGAAATTGTATTGCAACACCAGTAGATGTTTCATGTAAAATAAGCTGAATAAACAGCGCTCTTTTACAGCATCTCATGGAAGATTGATTCTTGCAGATCTTGTTTTCAGAGGTCTTGATTTTAACTTCTGTTTAATGGAAGAAAATGCACTCTTACTAGATGCAACCATTGTGCAGACACTTGTCAAAAGTTGCTGAAAACATATGGCAGTGTCTGCAGAAAGTTTGAAATGAGAAGTCTGGGTGCAAAGTACGGCAACAGTTCCAAGTTACCAGTGATAATGCTTTAAATATTTAAAGTATTGTGACAAATTCAAAGCTGCATGTAAATATTTTATGAATGCTGTGGCTTAACAGGATTGTTGTGGTGTTTACTTCATGCATCTACAGAGCATGTTTGTCAGGAAATTGGCTCTGTAAACAGTGTATATTACAATCCTTATATTCATTTCTTAGAAACACTTCAGAATATTGCAGCTCTATCAGTCTATACATGAACTTGTGATATTCTTGCAGGATGACTCACTCAGTTTAGCCAGGATCAAGAAACAGAGCAGAGAACAGAAAACTTGGATTAAAATAAGAGAAGACTTCAGGAAAAAAAAGGCTAAAGTGTGAGTTTGTGGATGTAGACTAGAACCCAGACTCAGAGAAAAGCAAGAACTGAAACTTGGGAATTATTTAATATAATGTAGAAATTTACAGTGTCAGTATCTGTAGGTAAAATAGTTGCCCTTGGCTGCATTTGTTTTCACATAATCAATGGAGTGTTACAGGCAGAAATTTCACTAATCCTAGATTTCTCCTTTTATTTGAAATGGTGTCCCGATAGCAAAAAGTTCCTGGATAAATTATCTCAGACATAAACAATGTGGATGTTCACATCTCAATAATTGAATATCATCTGTACATAGTTATAGTTTTATGGAACTATCTTTTGCTCTACCTTCTTCCTATCATTAAGCTTAAACCATAATTTGTTTCAAAGATATTTTTTATATTGCTGAATCTGCCATTTCTCACAATTCTCAAAGGAAAGATCCTCAGATACTAATTATGGTCAGGCCTGCTGAGTGATTAAGGCTTGTAATCAGACACTTGGAATAAGATTAAGTAAATTGCAGATTTCTTGCTGGGAGAGGTGAATACGTCAGAAGCAACACATCATGATTCAGAGTAACAAATAGGAAGGAAACCAAAGCAACAATTTGCTCTGCAGCAATGACAAGTATTTAACTATTTCACTTCCCACTGACCCACTGCATATATCTGTATTAATTCATAACATAAATTAATAATTTAGATGGGGAGCTACTGCTGGTTATCATCTGGTCCAGCCCCCTCTCAAAGACATGCCAACTTGGAGCAGACTGTTAAGAGCCTTGATCAGTTTTATTCTGAATATTTCTAGGGAAGAGGATTCCACATCCTCTCAAGGAAACTGTTGTAATATTTTATCACCCTTATGGTGAAAATTAGTCCTTACATCTAATCAGAGTTTTCCTTTTAGCAGCTTTGTTGTCATCTTTCATCAAGTCACTTTTGACGTCACCTGTGTCAGTCTGTTCTCTAATCCTTGCCCACAGCATAGGATCCTGTGTCTCCTAAGTTCCCAGACAAATCCTTGAATTCAACCAGCTGCATTGCCCAAAATGCATCTTTTCCTCTTTTCTGAAGAGCTCCTACTTATCTAATGCAGCACTCCTGTGGCACAGGTTACCCTACCACATCTGCTCCTTCCAAATGAGCTCATAGATCTGCAGCTGTACATGGACGTCTCATTCTTGCCATTCTTTTCCTTTCTTGTGTGGCTACAGGTACTTGAGAGAGTTCCCAGGGCAGCTGTTTTCATGGTGGAAGCATGAGAACCTGCTCCCTCCTGCCATTCCTCAGGCCTTTCCCTGACTGCAGCCCATGCACCCCTTCTCACATGCACTGAGCACGGTTGGAGAACCTCTCTGCTAGATAAACGAGCTTGTTAGCAGAGATGGCTCTTGTGTCACTTCAACAGACAGATCCACTCTCTCCAGCTGGACTTACCTTAGTTAAAAAGATATAATTTATGAAGTCCCACACAAGACTTTTTGAAGTGACATGAAAAACCAAAGGTTGGCGGGGGGGGGGGGGGGGGGGAGGCGGGGGGGAGCGACAGGAAGGACTAGCAATGAGGGCAATGTGAAATGTGAACATCTGTTAACACACGGGTAGATCTTATTTTCCTGAAATGGTTATTTGAGCCATTTTAGGAGATGTTTATGCAAGAAAACATCAGTTAGTACTGTAGTGGTCTCCGATACCTTGATGAGATACATTTTGTGTTTTTCTGTTTCTCATCTTCTACCACTTTTCCTGGTTCAATTTTTTCCATCATTTCTTCAAATAGAGTTGTAGACAAACTACCTATAAATGTAACAGCATTTGAAAACTCTCAGGTACGTCTTCTGATTCAAAATGAGATCCCTGCAAGAGCTGACAGTGTTTTGTGACTGTTGTGTTGGAATAGATCAATATACAAGCTTCATCCTTTTATCAAGTTTCCGACCATCTGATGACAAAGATTACTTCTGTGGAAAGTTGTTGTTTTATCCTCCATGTTGTCAGTGTAGAGCATAACTGATCAGAACCACATTTATTTTTCTTTCTGCTTGATGATCCTTATGTTTTGTAACTAACAAATGTCATCACCAAATCAGGCAAAATGAGTAGAGCTGTGCCTGCATCTCCTTTCTTCTACATGTGGATCCATCTCATTGAAATTGCAATGTGTCTGTGACAGGTTTCAGTCTGAGAGAAAACAACAGCCTACTGGAAATGGGCTACCCCTTCCTATTAGACAGGGAGAGTAGACATCTCCTACACAGGAATTGTTTCTCCTCTCTCTGTTAACTTTGGGAATGAATCATCAGCAAACACTGGTACTGGAATTTGGGCAGACTGACAGCAATGTTTTATAAAGTCAGACAGATATTTGATATTACAGAGATGTAGTATGATTATTATATGACTTCAGGCAACCAAGGGTTTGTATCTCTATATCTCATGAGACAGTTGCATTCCTGTTCACTTCTTGCAAGCAGCATGACAAAAATGCCAGCACAGGAAAGTGAAGACCACTATGTGAAGTAGCAGACCAATCCCATTTAGCTTTGCTTTTTACTCCAAAGCAAGGCAATATCTTTCTGCTTTTGCTGCCTTTGAGCAGGTGTCAAGTAATTCTAGCTCAAACTCAGAGGGTACAAAAAAGTGCCCTTTCACTTGGCAGACATATATTTCTCTTAAATGCTTTCCACAAAAAGTCACAGCCCAAAATTATTATATAGTAAAAGTTATAACTGGAACATGGTTCCTAGAAATTTGCTTGTAATGCCATAAAATAAATGAGATGGTAGGAAAAGATACATTTGTATTTCTCTCTTTCATGTAAAATGAGAGCAATTCTTGAGATTCCAGACTGGTAATACCTGCAGGGAGTGGAGGTATTTAAGAAGTCCTAAGCTCTAGAAATGTTTTAAGATTTTTTCTTTTTTTTCTGTGTTCACCAAGAACCTTTTTCCAACTTTTTTTTTCCTCTCTCCTTTTATTTTTTCTGACTGTGTTTTTCTTCTGCTTTTTCGTGGTTTTTTTTTCAAATAGATCTAGATACACCAAAGCCAGAAGAAATCAATAGGAGTTGAAGAGAGATCTAAGTGCTGAGACCAGAGTAAATAAAACTTAAGGCTGATATCCAAAAATCTTTCAGAACAGGTTGTCTAATGGAAATACTATCTCATTGTTTCTATCCCTCTCATCATCTATTACAAATCTGTTGCGCATTATGAAATGCTTAAGGTGGGAATCATGAAACTTAGAATTTCTGTCCAGCATAATAGACCTGAAATTTGAGTGTGTCCTTTAAATGTTACTATAGGACAAGAAATTTTATTATTCACTTTCATTATGGTTCTTTGAGTTTAGAAAATAATGACGTGAGGATTCAGAAAAAAAAGTCAAATTTTCTCCCAAAAATACGTTTAACTGCCGAGGGAGGTTGATGTATTCCTGATATGACTTATTCTAGGCTTTTACTTGTGTAAATTAAGAATGAAATGGCTAGAAAAATGCATTGGGGTTTTTTTGTGTTTGTTTTTTTGGGAGGTTTTTATTTTTTCCCTGCTGTTTTTCAAATGTCTGCCTAATTGAGCACAGCTGTGCAGTGGCGCAAAACTAACCAGGAAATGAGCATTTTGATAATTTCACATTTCTAAAGCACCTCTTAAACATCTCGTGTGAGAATAGCAGCCGCAGTACCTTTAGAGATCAACAATATTGAACCAGATTTATCATACTGAGCTGTCTCCTGCAGGCACTTAAAAAAACCATACACTTTCAAGACAAATTCGTAAAGGTTCCCTCAACTGTAACTGTCTTGTAACATAAGCAGAATGTGTGCAGAATAGAGACAAACTTTTCCAGGCTGCTCCGAGAATGAATTATTGTCTTTTCACTAGTCTACTGCCAATAAAGGTTTCATATCCTTTACTTCATAACAATCATCTCTGCATCAGTTTTCCATTTTGGACTGTGGCCAGTGGAAAAGTATATAGGTCTATGAAATACTCTGAAGTAATTAATTAGGTGTTGCTTTTTGTGAACATCCTGTTTGTGACTTCAAGTGTGATCTTTGAATGTTAAAGGGCTGATTTCTCCCTGAACCATATCCTCAGAGAATAAAATATAGTCCAAGTGCACGGCTACAATTTTGTTGAGTCATTCCTTTCTATAATAAGAAAATAATTTAGAAATTGCTTTTCTTTCTAATTCAGATTCAAATCCAGAAAGATGGACATCTGTTCCGGAATGTGAGTTTTGAACGGTGTCAGAAGTCTCACCCAAAGAGCTTGTATGGGTCCAAACTTTGTTCTCTTGATTCTTGATTGAACCCTAGCCCTGACCTGACCCTTACCTGGTTGGTGAAAAAAATATAATCTTGCCTTTAAATTTGATCTTGATTTGAACAGACTCCTCCAAACATCTTGATTCACTCTATCCTAAATTTGTAGTTCAGTAGTGATTCTCTCATGCCACTAATCTTCCTGAGCACTGGCAAAGAATGTAGGCCATGGAATACAAAGACCCCTCTTCATATTTTCATTGGCAGTGAAGTGCATCCTTTATTCTGTATTAGCAATATTATTCTGTATTATAAATAAAGAATATTCTGTATTAATTAATAAAATTAATACAGAATATTCTTTATTTATAACCTTTGTTCTGGTTATCCCTTTCCTCGAGCATAGTCAGAGGTCACTTGTAGGGAATTTTGAATGCATTCAGGCTTCCATAGCCTGACTTCTGTGGAGATTTAAATCACAGTATGCCTTTCACTAACCTATTATACTTACATCTATCTTATTTACTTCGATTGAAGTCGTACCAATAAAAATTGGCTTTCTGGACTGATTTTGAGAGTTATAGAGAGAAATCAGGCCAAGAGTTCCTTTAGTTACTCACTGGCACAAGCATTGTTTTGAGTAGCAATGCACTAAATGCACTGCTGCCTTATTAGTCTGTGTATTACAAAACAAATACAGCTCCAGAATCTGAATGTGCTTTTCAGTGCATATCATCTAAGAAATGAGAAAAATGTCACTGGTGTGGAAAACAATGTTCTTTCAGTATAGTATGTTTTAGCTTACATCGTGATATGCCAAACTACACTTGCTTTTTAAATAGTTTTTGTGCTTTATTTGTTTTATTTCTAGTTCAGTGGCCTGAATAAGGTATTTTTTCTTTTATTTTGATTAAAAAGAGTACATTGCCATTATAGAAAGTCTTGGATTTTGGAGCCTTTCAGTTATTTGAACTTGATTGGCTTGACTCTATCTGTAACACTAATTTAAAGTAGTATTAAGAGTCTGGAGATGACTATGATTATCACCTTCCTGGGGTGGCTTGGAGACACTAATTTACGATTTCACTTGAAAATAGAAAGGCTGAGTTAAAAGTAACCTGTTAATGTAAAGTAAACTCTTACAATAATTTTTCCCATGTAAGACACAGAGTGTTAGGAGTGTCATGGCAGTGAATTAGAAATGTTTTCTTTTTCTATTATCATCATCGCTCCATTTTTTTCTTTAATTTTTCCTCAGTCTTATTTCTGAGACCCAAACCAAACAGATTAAGAAATAAAACTATAGAGGAATTTAAACTAAAAAAAATTTCTTTGCTAAGGTGGATACTTCTCAAGGAAAACAAGTTTTCTTGTTTCTAATGAAACTTATTTTCCTATGAGAAAATTTCTGTTACATATAGTGTCAGCTAAGAATCAAAATATTATAAACTTCCATTACTTTTACAACTTCAAAATGAAGATTATATTTTTCAGTTAATGAAACAGCACAAAATTCTAAACCAATGCATCTATATTTGGCCCAATGACCATCAAACTCCCTGAAACTGTTAGACTTTTCATGATGACCATATTTAGACTCACTTTAGATTGAACTGAGCAATAATTTTCCCTGTTGCCTGACCTTGTTAGCAGCATTTATTTTCTGAGTAGCAACTCATAGAATCTTTCTCTGGATATTTCAAGACTCATAAGATGTTTCAAATTTAATTAACAAATTTAATTAATCTGCAGTGATCTGATCTAATCTTGTGCATGGGATACCTTAAAATTGTGTTGCCTGGACCTGAGAGAGGTCCCCTTCAGAGAGATTATGGGGCTGGGCAAATAATTGCAACTATGGAATGGTCTCAGCATTTCTCAAGGCCAAATCCAAGTTAATTATTAACTTTTTAATACAGTTTGCTTTTCTGCTGTGCATAGTTTATAATGCAGACTGTCAGTCATATCCCATGATGCTCATACAGTCTAGGGAATAGGAAATATACTTGTTCAAGATTTTGATTTGGATTTTTTGTTCTTTTTTATGCACATAATTTTTTTTGTCAATTTTAAACAATGCTTTCCTGTCAACTATACCCCTCCCTCATCTACTGCACATTCATCTGAGTGCTACAATAATGGTTTTTCACACTTTAAACCTTAGAGAGTGTTGTTCACTATAGTGGTTGCAAGAATGAAAAAAAAGGAGTGGGATAATAAAATGAAATTTAAAAGATTTTTTTTTTTTTTGGACAATGAAATAAGAAGTTGGGGAGTTACAAGATATCTCTTAGAGCAGAAAATTTAGATTAAGAAATTATTTTTAATTATTAGAAGTTTTGTGCTTATGACTGTGAAATAATGAAGTCAAAGGAGGGGTAGCAGTAAAATTAATACAGCTTAACATTAGCATAGTACTTCAAAGCTCTTAGAAAAATAAATTACTTGAGCTCAGAGTGTAACTCTCAAGAAATTATTTCCTCAGCATGTACAATATTTTCTTTCTGCTCTGACTATTCATAGACAAATTTTAGTGATCTTAATGCATTTATTACTCCTGTTCTTGTAGTAATTTTTGTACTATGGAATTTTTGTAGTATGGAAATACATCTTTATATCGGATACCCTGTATCAGAAATCACTGATATTGATTGTGGGGTGGTGCCTCTTCCCTATGACTGATAACCACAGGCAAACTCTGAATCCATGATGAAAAGATTCCAGATATGGGAGGATGGAGGGGAGGTGTTTTTTTGTTTTGGTTGGGGTATTTTGTTTGCTTGTTTGTTTGTTTGTTTGTTTAATGAGAAGGTTTTATTTCTGGTTTATGTGTTTTCCATCTCATTCTCTCCCTTGTTGTGAGTTTTCACAAACAGTAATTCTGATTTGTGTACCTCTAAGTGACCTTGAGATATGGGGTTTTTTGTCAATTCATGCTGAGTTATTTGCTAGCATTTTGGAAAGATGGTGCCAGATTAATGCATAGAGATGTTAATTTGCTGTTTTGGCAGCAGGCATTCTGCCTGGACTCCCAGACAACCACATGTCCACTCCCACACTCTTTTCTTTCTGGTTGAGTCTGAGATATCATCCATATGATTTTACAGACCTGACTAGAGCACTTCTCTGATTTCTTTTCTAATGTCAGCTAGAAAATCTGCTAAGAGCCTGATAAAAACTGCAGCTTTGTGGCTCTCCCAGGCCAGCCTGCCATCAGGACTGAAGGAGCAGCACACAATCACTGTCTCTCCAGAGCAGTTGTGGTGATACAGCAGAATGGATGCCTGAGCAGTGAAATTCCTTCATTAGGACTCCTTGAGCTTGGAGGGAATTTGCAGGTTCAACACAAACTCCATAAAATCAGAAGTGGAACAGGGAGGGGGTAAGAGAGGTGAAAAAAAGCTAGCTGCAGAACTTGCAAATCTAAGTGATGAATGAGTCCTTGCAATAATTCTTATAGATCTAAGTGAATGGCCTCTCTGGTGCTGCAAATGTGACAGGATCGCTGACAAACAGAGAAATTAATCACAGGGAAGACAATGTTTATGGAGATCTGTATAAAGAAGCAAAGTCAATAATTATTTAGGTGATTCTTTTGGGCTCACCTACCTTTAACTCATGCTAGTTTTAGTTTGCCCTCCTAAGGTTAGAAAGAATAGAAATGCCAGAGTTGGCGTATTTGTGTTTAAATGACTGGCCCAAGGTCATATAAAGACGAAAAGAAAATAGATTACTGGAAACATCAGATGTCTGGAGTTTGCCACACAGGTTAAACCATCTAGTTGGTCAGTAAAGGGTATGGCTGCTAAACTAAACCCAACACTGTTCTTCTTGAAATAATTTTAGTGTTTGGAGGGCATCAGAGTTAGCAATTAATGATGTAAAGGTTTTAATAACACTCTGTGGAGTTTGTGTGGCCAGGTTTTGGTAGCAGGGGGATTACGAGGGTGGCTTCTGTGAGAAGCTGCCAGAAGCAAACCTAATGCCCAGAAGAGTCAATGCCAGCCAGCTCCAGGAGGGACCTGCCACTGTGCAGAGTGCAGAGATCCACCTGCAGCACATGGAGGAGACCCACACTGGAGCAGATGGGTGTCTGAAAGGAGGTTGTGACCATGTGCGAGGCTCATGCTGGAGCAGGCTCCTGGCAGGGACCTGAGGCCCAAGGACAGAGGAGCCCAAACTGGAGCAGGTTTCCTTGCAGGACTTGTGACCCTGTGGGAGACCCACACTGGAGCTGTGCCTGAAGAACTGCACCTGATGGAAGAGTGATCCATGTTAGAGTAGTTCGTGGAGAATTGTGGCCTGTGGGATTGACTCGCATTGGAGAAATTCCTGGATAACTGTCTCCCATGGGAGGGACTCTGTGCCTGAAAAGGGGAAAGACTCCTCTCCCTGAGCAGCAGCAGGAATAACATGGTGAAATGACCATAACCCTGCTTCCCTGTCTTCCTGTCCTGCTGCAGGGGGCGGGAGGTAGAGCTGGGAAGAAGGGAGGGGTGATGGGAAGGTGTTTTTAATATTTGTTTTAATTCTCATTCTCCTTCTCTGATTTTGCCAGAAATATATTAAATTAATATCCCTGAGTTTAATCTGTTTTGCTGGTGATGGTACTTGGTGAGTGATCTCTCATGGCCCTTATCTCAACCCATGAACCTTTCACTATATTTTCTCTTCCCAGCCTAGCTGCAGAGGGAAACAGGCATTTGTGGATACTCTGCATCCAGCTAGGGTCATCCCACTTCACAATCCTTATGGAAGGGACTGTGAAAACCCTGAGATGGAGCAAAACAAACCTCAGCATTGGTCAGTTACATGAAGGAGCTGCAGGAGGTAGGTATCATGGTGTAAATTCCAAGTCAATGGAATGTGGGTATAATGGAAATGTGAAGAAGATATTAGAGATTTTGTTTTCTTAAGAATAGATGAATCTGTAATTTAAGGCATTGCTGTGTAAAGTTCAACCCTTTCATATGATTTACAAATACAGCTAAGGCTGAGAATTCACTGAATGTCTTTCAATGAAACATACTTCTCTCTTTTTTTTTGAAGACTTGGGTAGTAAAAGTTAATCTCTTAAAAACACACTTGATTTTTTCTTTGATTTCTGACGAAATGCAAAAAATCCAGTGGCAACAGTAGTAACATTTACAGTCAAAACGACCTAATTTTTACAGAATAGCAATAGTTAACAGCACAGTTAAAATTTTTAGATACACACAATTCCTGATTCCTTTGAGCATGTAGCCCCTATCCCTTTTACTTGTGTTATATTCACCCCACCACTGTTCTCCTGGGCTCTGAGACTAATGCAGCCAGTCTGATGTACCCTCAGGAGGAGCAGGAGGAGGACAAAGGTGAGAGGATTTCTGGGGAGTCGTCAATGTCCTGCGTTGTCTGGGAAGAACGTGATATAGACAGTGAGGATTGCTTCTTCTGCACTCCAGCTCTAATATTTTTGTACACTGGCACACCGTGCTTTTCTCTCCACTGGTCCTCAGATGGTGTTACAGATAATTTACTGGTGTGAGTTAGACACTTGTTCTTTATTCTCCTTGTTATGCTTAAAACCCATTTAACATTAACAATATTCAGAGGTTTCAATCTTTCGATGATTAATAATTGAGAACTGATTAATTATTTACCATGCCAGAGCCTCTGAATTTGTACTGTTCCCATACTTGCAAGGACTCTGCTCTCATCCTATGCCTACCCTCTGCTACAACAAATCATTATTCTAAGGCCACAGTTGCTTCTTTGTGCACTGAATAGCTGCTGCTGGTTACCACTGATTAGTTACAAAAATATATCAGAACAGATATAGCAGTGGAAAGTTATTGCAGCATACAATCATAAAAAGCTAAAGTAAAGTTAAAAAAATAGGTATCAGTTGCCTAGTAGCTAGAAAATTGCTGTTAGCTAAACAAGCTGAAACAAAGATCCAGTCAGGCCTAGACAAATCAAGCCTGGCAAGTCCTACTTCTGAGGCTTTGCAGCATTAATATAAAGCCTTTGGCCTGTCACAAGCCATGGTAATGGTGTTATTTGGATCACAAGGCTACACCTGATCATGTAGGTAAACACACAGACACAAACCTATCCACGTGCCTCAACTTCACGTATTTCCTGCATTTGCACTTCAAATGCAGGAAGTACACGAAGCTTTCTCTTATTCCATGTTGCCAGTTGACTGCACACAGCAAATAAATTCCAAGGATGTTCATCAACTCAGAATTTTCAGAGAAAATTATAGAAACTTGGGGTGGTCACACATGTTCAGTTTGCTATGGAAAGAAAAAAAGACAAACTCACATTTGGATTTGCGGGTCTTCTAGCAGGAACTGTATTATCTGACCTGCAAACAAATCAGCTGCAAATCTTAAATTAAACTATTTTAGATTTTTTATCAAATGATCTTCTATCATTTTTCCCACAAAAGAATAAAGTGGTTATTTTCTGGTACATCTGAAAAAAAACTGTGAGTCTCATAGTAATGAGGTTGAAGAGGTATGCAATTATATTTTTTAAGAGGAAAAATTAAACCTCATCCTAAATTTTTAATGTCTATGGATTACACTGTATATAGCAAAAAATGGTCATAATTTGGGTCTATTTTTATGGTATATGAAAAAGGAATAGTTCTCTCTGGAAAGGAACACTTCTAATTAGTTAAACTGGAGATGAAAGGACCCATTAGATAGAAGAGGATGGGGAGGATCTGTAGTCTTCAACCAATGGCAAGAACAAAAATAATCATCTGCCAAAACCATCTTAAAAAACCTCAAGAAGCAATGTACTTTCTGGCCTGAAAAGCCAGTTTATTGTCCATTATTGGAATTTTTTTCCACCCATCTAAATTTTTATTTGAAGAAATACAAATATAAGTCTGATTGTCCTCAGTTTTGCTGGCAAGGTTTAAGGAATGAATGCTAAATATTTGAGCATCTCAACTGAAGTTATAAGTTTGGCTGATAAATGTAATATCAATTATACAATATAGTTGGACTTTGGCATGGGCATAATACCAGGTAATGTTTTCATTTAAGAAGTAGAAGGGTCTATAACAAGCATATAGATGGATTCAAAACTTGCTGTCAGCTTCTAAAATATAGTTAATTGTAAGAGAAGAATCTCAATGAGACGAGTGTGTTTCTTTTGGGGTATCTTAGATTTAGATTTAATTTCAAAATCAGCAATCTTGAAGAAGTAGCATAGGAATAAATGAAGCATATAAATTATAGAGATATTTATGGACATAGTAAATTATCATAAATAATAGTCTGTTTGGTTGTCTGAACCCAGGTGTTACATGACAGCAAAAGACAAAGTCATGCAGAGAAACGAGAAGCATAATCTTTAACTATGAGAAAGAATTATAAACTTTAAAGAAAAAATGATGTAAAGCATTCGAAGAGGAAGGTTGATAGTTCACCAGCTAATCAGAAAACCCTAATGATGAATTGTAGTCAGTGAACTACAGTCAATGAATGCTCTAAGAAATATCACATAAGAAGGAAATTATATCACCATCCCATGGTGTATGTAGTTCTGACACCTAGAGTGAAAATAGGGCTGGTAAATTAGAGAAAGGTGAAGAAAAAAAGCTGAAGGATTATAGAGGAGGATACATTATATGTATCTTAGAGACACTCTTCAGGTGCTTCATGGACTTAACATATCAAAGGAAAGGCAAAGGAATTACTTCCTCCAGATCTTTTAGTGCCTTGAAGTCTAGGAAGTGGAAAACTTTTAACAGAGACGCCTTCCACCTGACTGGCAGAGAATGTGGCAAGATTTAATGGCTGGTAGCAGGGAGGTACAGCAAAAATAAAAAGCACATTTCTAACAGTAAAGATAATGAATCCTCAAACCTGCACACTGGGAGTGCATTATCTTACCCAAGGGCTCAGACTGGCTCATAAGTAATGTTCTGTAAATCTTCAAAAGTAACAGAAATATTAATACGCTTAAAAAAGTTTTCCTTTCAAAGTGTTTGTAAATCACCAAAGGTAAATTGCTGCAAAGAAAAGATAAAAAAAAGCAAATAATTGTTTTGAAACAACCTTAGTTTTTCTGCTCATAGAAGCTGCAGAAGCCTCAGTGTCTTTGTTCCTATATTTCTTTTTGACAAAGAACCTTTATGTATTTGATTGTTATTCCTGAAAGCTGGCCATGGACTTGAACAAAATATTTTGTTTCCATTACTTTACTTTCATTATCTTGTAACAATCTGCCTTATGGTTAATAGCAGCTGCCCTCTATTTTGTGATTGGCAATTAGTCCCACCCAGTGTGACAAATATATGATAATTTAGCACCATTAAAGGATGCAGTTCCACAAAGTGACAGTATTTGGTGACAGGAAGAATAAGACAGCTAAAAGCATAACACTGAGGGGGGTAAATTAATTAAGAACATATTTCACTCATCTGCATTGAGGTCACTGAAATCAGTTGGAAACTCTGTTTTAGAGTGGATGTAGGATTAATCTAGTAAAGGTGTTCAAAACTAGATTCTTACAATGAGAGGTTGAACATTATGAATAAAACAAACCCCAAATCTGTGCTGAAAAAGACACAAATATTAAATGTACTCTTTGTATAAATATGTAAGTATGAACTGAGGAGTCATAGGTTTTATCCATGCATAACTCTTCAAAATTGTATCCAAGTGTATGACATTTTTAAATAAGAGTAGATTGGAATAAGTTTTGTATCTATCATTTCTCCTAAAATAAACAACCCAATTCTCAAGCCTTAAGTGTGGTAACAGCTCTGATCTGTGAGTCTTTCCTTGAACAAATGGGAAAATCTCATTTCACATTACATCCCTGAATTCTCTTTTTCCAGCTGACAATGATTTCACTTAGAGGAAGTGTATGAATTCCAAAAGCTGGCTTTGGGAAGAAGATAATTTCTTCTCTTAGAATAAATTATATTTTATTCTTTATCCCTTTCCAAATTCCAGTAACAGATACATTTCAAATGTGTCACAGTTTTGGCCAGAAGCATGCAAAATCTCTTCATTGAGAGGTGACACGCCTGTCCTTCACATTTGGTCACTAACTCTGCCTTCTTTTTTTATGATTCACCATCTGATTTTCAAACAAGGACATGGCTTGCCTAACAACATCTCCTACTGGACCTAGTGATTACTGAAAATTCAATATCTTTCCTATTGATTGTATTAAAGAATGAAGAATAGGCTTAGGACTAAAAGCTACAAAGTTTATGAATTCTCTTTCCTGATGGCATTCTGTTTAGTTTATAGTTTAAGCAATAAGAATTGCTCAGTATCTGGTAGAAGCATCCTGTACCTTGTCTTGCCTACAATTTTGTAACATTCTTACAAATTACAAAATTACAAATTACAAATTACAAATTACAAAACATTAATACATTCTTGCACTTTTCAAAGCTGTGGGAAATACCCTTCACGTTTAAGAAATAGTAGACCTTTAAAAGATGGAATTGTGAAGTTAACAATAAACTCGAATTCTCGTGATGAGCCAAAGAATTAAACATTAAGTCCTATGCCTAGAATAAGGAGGCCAATATGCCAGAGAAAGAATTCTGTTTACATATGAAACATGAAGGATTGTATTTAAAAAAAAAAATCAGCAGCTCAGAAAATTGTTTGAAATGGTGAATAATCAATTTAACTTCATGATACATTGCATGACCTTAAAGAGAAATTTTGTTTGAACAGATAAGGAAAATAACATAGGACTTTTCCGTGATTACACAGAAATTTTGTATCTATGATCATTTAAGTACAATCAAGTAAAGTAGCAATGTTGTTTTTCTTTATTTATATATTGCAGTGACCTTTGCTGAAGCAATATTGATCCAGTAGAAATAAATATAAGAAGAAATTGGAGGCGATTTGGACACCAACTAGACAGATGTAAGTATTATGAAAACTATGAAATGTAGATTAAGCAATAAAAAGGTTGAACCCAGCCAGCACAATTAAAATAAATTAGTTTTAAATAGAAAAGAATATGGAAAAAAAGTTTTTATTTGCTCCTTTTTCTAAAGGCAGAGAGAACTGAACCACAGTTGAATAGGAGAGGCCTTTACACTTCTTCCAGTAATGAACTGTAAAATTTTTCTAGTGACAGACTCTTTCCTGTTCTTAGTTTGTCTACATCAATTCAATGATTACAAACACAAGTGTGTGATATTGAATACGGTCTAGACTGAACCTCAAAGGCTCCAGATCTTCTAACTGAAATCAACAAAAAATTCTAACTGGAATCAATAGAGTGGATCCTGTAAGTGAAGTGGAGAATAGCAGCCTTCTTGGCCACAGCAACCATGGAAGAGACTGAGTTTAAAATCTCTGTTGACAGGAGGAAAAGTGCCAACAAAACCTCAAATCTAGACCTAAGGAGAGATGACTTCAGATTGCTCAGGGAATTAATAAGTAAGGTCCCCTAGGAAAAGGTTTTTGCAGGTGGTGGGGTTCATCAGTGCTAGTCACTTTTTAAACATCACCTCCTAAAGGCACAGGAGAAAGCAATTCCCAAATGTCAGAAGTCAAGCAGGCAAGGCAGGAGGTTGGCTTGGCTGAACAGGAATCTTTTCTTGGAAATAAGGCAAAAAAGACAGGTGTATGCCCAGAGGAAGCAAGATCAGGAGACAGGAGAAGAATATAGGCATGCTGTTTGCCTCTGCAGGGAGAAAATTCATAGGTCCAAAGCTCTACTAGAGTTGAAGCTGGCCAAAACTGTGGGGAACAACAAAAAGAGTATTTTCAAATATGTTAATGGCAGCAGGCAGTGTAAAAATAATACTGGCCCATTACAGGACTTAAGGATGGTCACCTCACACACAGGGACAGAGACAAGGCAGAGGAGTTCAATGCATTCTTTGCCTCCATCTTCATGACAGATGATGGACCTAGGGGCTCTCAGAGCCCTGAGCTGGAGGACCATGACTGCAAGAATGATCTACTTCCAGCTGACTGTGAAACTGCAGGAACTGCTGCTCCAGCTGTATCCCTGCAAATGTATGGGGCCTGATGGGATTCATCCAAGAACATTCCAAGAGCTGTCTGATGTCATCACAAAACCTCTCTCGATGATTTTTTTAGTCATCTTGGGAATCCAGAGAGGTCCTAGCTGACTGGAAGCTGGCAAATATTGTCCCAGTTTTCAAGAAGGGCAAGAAGGAGGACCCCAGAAGCTACAGGCCTGTCAATCTCACTTCAGTGCCTGGTAAAATCCTGGAGATTTTTCTGAGAGGTATTGAAAAACACCTGAAAATGAACACAGTCATTGGTCACAGCCAGCACAGCTTCATGAGAGGGAAATCCTGCTTGTCAAAACTGATTTCCTTTTATATCAGGGGAAACCACCTAGTAGATCAAGGGAAGTCAGTTGATCTAGTCTTTTTGGACAGCAACAAAGCTTTTGGCACTCTCACAGTATCCTTTTGGACAAGATGTCCAACACACAGCTCAATAACCCTGTTACATGATCAGTAAGCAACTGGCTCGTGTGTCGAGCACAAAGTGTTATAAGGAATGGAGTGACATCAGACTGGTGACCTGTCACTAGTGGGGTTCCACAGGGCTCCAGCTGATGCCTTGTTCTCCTCTCATTTATCTTCATAAATGACTTGAATGCAGGACTGGAAGGGATACAAGCAAGTTTGCAGATGATTCAAAACTGTTGACTCCCTCAAAGACAGAGAGGCCCTGCAGAGGGACCTTAACAAATCAGAAGGATGGGAAAACACCAACCATAAGTTCAGCAAGACAAAGTGCTGAATTCTGCACATTCTGACAACTCTGGATGCAAGTACAGGGGAATGAGATGCTGGAAAGTAGTGACACAGAAAGGGACCTGGGGATCCTGGTTGATGACAAGTTGAACATGAGTCAGCAGTGCCCTGGCAGCCAGGAGGGTCAACCGTGTCCTGGGGTGCATCAGGGACAGCATCACCAGCTGGGCAAGGGAGGGGACTGTCCTGCTCTGCTCTGCACTGGGGCAGCCTCACCTCGAGTGCTGGGGACAGTTTTGGGTGCCACAATATAAGAAAGAAATTAAACTACTAGAGAACATCCAAAGGAGGGCAATGAAGATGGTGAAGGGCCTAGAGGAGATGCCATACGAGGAGGAGCTGAGGTGACTTGGTCTGTTCAGCCTGGGGAAGGGAAAGGGGAGATCTCATAGCTGTCTACAGCTTCCCCATGAGGCAAAGAAGAGGATCAGACACTGATCTCTTTCCTGTGGTGACCAGTGACAGGACCAGAGGGAATGGCCTGAAATGGTGTCAAGGTTTAGGTTGGATATTTGAAAAAGGTTCTTCACCCAGACTGTGATCAGGCCCTGAAACAGGCTCCCCAGGGCAGTGGTCACAGCACCAAGCCTGACAGAGCTCAAAAAGCATTTGGACAATGTTTTTTGTACATGCTGTGACCCTTGTTCTATTCAGGGCCAGGAGCTGGGCTGTTGATGATCCATGTGGGTCCCTTCCAAATCAGCATATTCTGTGATTCTCTGAATTGTCCATATCAGCTCAGGAAATTAATGAACTTTCTGTAACCTTCCTGACACATTTTCCACCAATATTGACATGTTAAGAAGAAGTCTTGGTTCAAACAGTGAATGCTTGGATATTTCTGCATTTTTTTAATATACTGTCCTGACATATTCTTCACTATGATATCTTAAAATTAAAAGGATAGCTTCCTTCAAATACAGATACTAGCATTTATACTCTATTGCTTGGGTTCCAAAACTAGCAGTGATGTAATTCCTCAAGTATCTGTAACTTAGCATTAATTTCAGGCTAAATTTCTGGAAGTTTTCAATAGGCATATGCCAGTCAAGACAAATTGGGGTGATGGTGCTCCCTTAGTGAGCAGCTTTCTGAGTAAATTTATTCATAGTAAGAGATAATGTCTGGACCAAGGTCAGGAAATCTACATCTCCACAGGAATAGCTGTATGCAGACAGTTGGGGAAATAATTATATCTGAAATTTAAAAAAAAAAATCAAATGGACTGAGGGCAATAATTATTTCAATTCTTTAACCCTAGAGAATTATTGCAGGCCCAGATAATGTTGGAAACTCATTAAAGGCCTAAAGGATTTCAATCCCATCTGACTTTCTGTTGGAAAATAACAACAGTGATGTTTTGGCAAATATGCCCTGGAGTTCACTAGTCTGTACATACTAAATCCAAATTATTACAACTATGTGAGCAGAAAGGTAAAAACTGCCAATAAACCAAACAGAAGTGTGGGTTCCAATCAGTGGGGCCTGCCTAAGCAGTCAAAGGAGAGCATGGAGTTGAAACCAATTCAGTGGTCATGGATCAGATCATGACTTCATTATACATATGTGCACACAGAAAGCATTTAATGCATAAGGATTCCTGAATGCTTACAAAAGGCAGAGCTTTCCTTTTTAGTTTGCACAGTGCCCAGGAGCTGTGGTCACCAGGATTCCTAAGGAGAGCAGAAGGGCTTTGCAGGGCTCCCTGAACTTCTGAGGAAGAGCCTTCTTGAGCTGCTTGTGCTTTCTTGCAAGCCAACAAACAAAACCTCAAAACAAAGCCTAGGAGGATTTGGTTTTGAAACATTTTTAGAGCTGTAACTATAAAGAAACTGCCATGCAGCCAGTAAAAGTACAGCTCTAATTTGTAAGGGAAGTAATCAGTACAAATTAAGAGCAGATAAAAAGAAATTACCATCATAAGGGAGAAGGCAGAAATGAAGAAATGAAAATTCCTGGAATGTCTCCAACAGTTTGGTTCTCATGTTACTTTACTTATTAGAGACAATTAGGAGAGATTTGTCTACTGCTAAGAGTCCCTTAGATTAGATTAGAAGACTAAAAAGTTTTAATATGTTGGCCTTTTTCTGCCCTTGGGGAAAAAAATCGAAACCCATAGGAATGTTAATGAGGAGTAGAATCTCCATATGGTTTAGAATTAGTTTTTTACTTTCTGTCCATTCCACCCTACTTTTCCCTCTTAATTTCTCCAATATGTTTTCATCTCTACTAGTACAATTTCACCTGGGAGACTGGCAGGGAATCTATCAGAAATCACGAATTCTCGTGAGAAGTTATGAACTGCCTGATTTCTCATAATATTTATACCTCTCTTTGCAACTGAAGATGGATGCAGGCAGTTTGCAAAGGAAATAGAAATAAGGTCCTTTTAACAGAAACTAAATCATGCTGACTGCCCTGTTACACCATTAACATTATTAGATGTTCTCAAAAGCTCTAATCTGCAATGATAAAGATGGAAAATAGACCATTCACTTGAAGAATTGAAGCAGACTTGACTTCTTTTGACAATTATCTCTTGACAGTCTGTTAAATTAGCTACAGCAGATCAGTATCAAAAATACAGGCAGCTGTCCTGCATTTGCTTCACATAATAAAATTTCCCTCAGGGACTGAAGAGACCAAGGGTTTGTGAGCACCCAGGCATGAGCCACGGCAGAAAATGTTGTCTAAAGGGCAAGTTACCAATCTTCATTTATCCTTTATCTTGAGAGTGGAAGCCAGGAGTCTGCAACTGGGGGAAAGTAGAGTTTATGGAAAAACTGAGTCCAAGAATTGTCAGAATTAGATGAAAGGTCTTCTTAATGTAGCAAGAACACCTTGAAACTAATATGAGCTCAGATTAACAACCAGCAATATAATTGAGCAGGTCTGGAGTTATGAGCTGTAGCTATTCAATGCCAGCAGAGACCAGGCAAGGGAATTCTGCATCAGCTGTTAATTGTGCATGCAGAGGCATTAGTGAGGAATGAATCGCTGCAGTAGCTTAGCCAGGACAAAAAGAAGGCATGGCAAGGGCTTCTGCATCAGCACAATTATGACGTTCTCTTACAATGTTACTAAATTTAAGCATGGACAAGAAGTAGAGAAAATAGAGCTCTGGTGTTGTATTAAAAGCAACAATGAAGTCTTGTCTTGCTCCACTCCAAGGCATTTTACATTTGTTTTGCAACTTCTAAGAGGGTGTTTTCTTTTAATATCTGGTTAATCTGGAAAAGATGTTCACATTTTAACAGTGATATATTATCTTAATACAGTGAGAAACTGTCAGACACCAAGACTCCTGGCCTCACTGCAGTGATAGCTTCACCAACAGAGTTTAGTGTTCCAGCAGGGAGCTGTCTGTCTGACCCCAGCCCACTGCCCAGCAGTGCTCCTCCTGCCCTGCTTGAGGCTTCCTGTACTCTGCAGGCTCCAGAGTTCAGCAAGGCATCAGGCTTCACTGAAACACACAACATCCAGGGGGAGAGACCTTTCTGTGTACATCCAGGATATTTTCAACAAAAACTGGGTTATATAGGCAAAACATGACCATTTTGTACTTAGCTACAGATAATCCAGGCTCAGACTTGGCTGTCTTCCTCTGAAAGCATAAATTCCATCCAACTAATTTACTAAAGCTTTGTGAAATAACATGGACTGACATCATCATGTCTGTCCTTAAGGAGTTTGGCGAGATCAGGATTTCAGCAGAAGAATTGGAAATAGCTTTACATTCTTTCTATTCATCCCACAAGCTACAGGAATTATGTTTTTTTCTCTTTTGAAAGCATGCAGTAGTTTTTTTCAGTTGCCTATGACAAAAGGGTTATTTTTCTCTTCTATCTGTTTTTTGTTGGTTAGTGGGTTTGGTTTTTTTATAGACACAACAAAGTATCACTGAAAGACTTGTATAGAGCACAAACACAAGAAGCAGCTATATATTTTTTGGAATTTATCACATCTTCTGGTTTACTCAGTCTGCCTTGATCTATTCTTCCAGAGAGCATCTCGAGAGCTGTCTGTGCAACTGATGAGACTCATGCATCTCTTCTGGCTTACAATCTGAAATACTAGGAAAATTCTGATAAAATGAGTTTGTTGTTGTATGCTATCAACATAGTCATAGGAGGGAGAGATAAAGTATGAGGTAAGAAAAACCAAAATTGGTATTTTCAGATGAAGGACCGAGTCCCAGTTCCTATCTTGTCTGTTGTGTCCTTGTCAGCTGGTGCTAAGGAACAGAGGAAATATCGTAAAATCTAGTTGCCAGGGCTATCCCAAATTGCAGCCTCCAGATGCATTACACAACAATACATCATGCACACTTTCTGAGCCCTCCTCTAGGCCCAGGTTGGCAGCTGGGGTACAGTCCCTGCATTTGCTTCTTCTCTCAGGAAAACTCTTTACAGCTACCATCACCTTTACATGCCATTTAAAACGGAACAAGGTTTTAGCTATGGGACAATTTAAAACTTAGTTGCCAATAGTAAGGAAAGTTATAAGATGGTGACAATCTCACAGCATGAGGTCTCTGATTACACTTGGAGTTTTAAATCCCTCTGTTGTTACTGCATATTTCTGATTCCTTGTGAATTTGAGAAGGAGCTAATGTCAATGTACTTTTCTCCCCCTTTCACCATTGTTTTCTAACAACACGAAAATGGTAAAGAAAAAAAACCCCACATAGTAAGAAATACTGAATATAACTACAAATAAATGAAGATACTGTTTTAGCTTCTACAGAGTTGACAGTGCATGTTGGATAGCTGTGCATATTTCTGTACATAACTGAATCTAATCTAATACAGCAAATACATCTAGTTGCAGAACAAATCCTGCTGTCCTAATAACATACAGAGATATTAATAGAGTTTCCACTTGTGAAATTGCTTTTTCAAAAAGCATATGGTTCAATTTGGCTCAACAGCTTTTATTCCTTTAAGTGTCAGCAATTTGCTGAAAACATTATTATTAGTTATAATTTATTTATTATCTCCCTCAAAAATTCCTAACAATATTTTTTGAACTCTGCCATTACATCTAGAAACACCACTGAGCCTAGCAATTGACAAAACTGTGTCATAATAAGTTGGATGTATGCTGCCTGTGGTTTTTAATATAGCAGCAATGTCATTATTTTGTCTTATAACTTAAAGGGCAAATTAGCCTCATTGCTAAATCACAAAGCACGTGTCCTTATGCAGACAATACATTTCATGGAAAATACATACAGAAATTATAAAAGAGTGTTCAAATTGCAGTATCTAATTGGAAAATGTTAGGAGCTGCCAGAATTAAGCTGTCCAAACTGAGGAATTATTTGGCAGGGAAAGTTCTTGTATCCTGGTCTAATCTGATGCTTACACACCCGAAAGCAAATTACTGCTTCTTTTCTTGAAGCTTTCTGCTCTGCTTGTTCTGTACCATGGACACTTTTCATGATCAAATACTTAAAGACTGAATAATAATTTGATTTTTTTTTAATAACGGATGTATCTTGCAATTTGCTTGTGCTACTTGCCAGGCAAAGTGGTTTTGCTTGCTCATTTGCTTGTTTGGTTTGGTTTTTTCTGGGGGTGTTTGTTTGTTTGGGTTTTTTCATTTGTTAGGTTTTGGTTTTTTGGGGTTTTTTATCAAAAAGCTTTATACCTTAAAATGACAAAACCCACTACAGATGTAATAATTGCTCAGACTAAAGACTAATTAATGGTACTAAGAACTGACTATTTTCTGTGAGCTCTTTTCTATGTCTCTGTGGACAGTAGTGTCCTGAGCAATTCTGCAGAGCCTGCAGGCTGACTGAAACCAGCTTGCTTTCCCTCCAGAAATCCAACATCTGTGTGGGAATACTGCTAAGCTCTCGTTTGATCAGCCATCCAGACTAGTTCAGAAGCTCCCTGCATACAAAGGTGCAACATGTCCCTTGTGGACACCTCCTGACCCCTGGGAACCCAGAAGAAGGAGATGATCTATGTGTCCAGGCAGTGAGATGCACAGCTGTGACAGAGCCAGATGGTAAATCTGGCGAATCAGGAATTCTGCATTGAACTTTAGGCTTTGAGGGAAGCAGTTTGAGTATTACAGGCAGCAAATCATGTGTGTATACCTGCCGTGATGTCTAACTATGATATAGGGCCATTAATGGAAACTTGGTGGAATTGTTAATAATGAAGCAGAAAAGCCACGAGTCTCTCGTGGCTCTGTTTTATACCTCATGTGCATTCGAAACAGGCAGGTTGTGTTTGCATTGTTGTAAAACTTGGAACTAGGATTCCTGGTCCCTCCCAGCAGCCAGATCCCCCAGCACCTTCAGAAGATTGCAGAAAAAGGGGAAACTAACCTTGTCAGCCAAGAAGACTGAGCAAGCAGAAGGGAGTTGATCCTCACTGGAACAGCACCAAAACCCCTTCCTCAATGCCTTACAACCTTAAAGCTCTTGTTATAAAAAGGTAACATTTTACACGTTTTGCAAATCAATCACAATTGTAACGTGTGAAGAAAACAGAGCTGCTATGTGCTGAAACTGATCTCAGTGTGACTCCGAGCTGGGAAACAGCCTGCTGCAGCTGTTCCACTGCATTAGAGCCATCAGCTTCACCTCATTAAGAGAAGCATTCACCTTCCTATGAGATCCCTGCTGCATAACCTCCTTCCCTGCCACAGTAGGTTAGGTGTAACTTAACCCCTTGTGTTCCCAGCTGCACTAAATGTAGGGAACAGAAAGCTGCAGGAGTAGCGAGAACATCTTCCTGGCAGTACTGGTGTGTGGGGACAAGAAAACTACAGTTTTATGTAAAAATATTCATGATGCCACTGTGTGCCTCACTTTCTGACAGACCAGCATGCTGTAGAGCACTGTGTGGTGCACCAGCAAACACTGGGCAGTCACCATGGCAGAAGCAATATATTAAGAAAAGTAAGTGACAGTGTAAAAGAAACAACAAAGGTAATGTTTTTAGTTACCTCATGACAGGATGACATAGCCAAATATTCCTCTCAGACTAAAATCTTTTGTATTTTTTGAGGGGAACAGGAGACTACGCAATGCCTCTTTATATTTAATTAGATAATTTAACTAGATACTATTTTCGTCGCATTTGATTTTCTTTATTGTAGAGAGGTTTTGATAGCAATTTTTCTTTCCAAAACAAATTTAAAAACATAGTTTGAGTATAGTATCATCATAAGGTGTATGAATTGCTCTTAAAACATTTTACTTGGAAATCTGGAATCTTCAAGAATTGCACTCAGAAATATGTGCCCATAATTTTTCATAGAGTTGAGTTCTGATGTACACCTCAGGACTGGTAAAAACCACAAATTATGTCCTTAAGTGTCTGGAGATTGTATGAAGTACGGCTGAATCACAACAAATGTAAAATCCTATTTTATGGAATTCAGTGGTTGGGTGGGGGTTTTTGTGGTGTTTGGTTTTTTTGGGGGTTTTTTTGGGGGGGGGGGGGGGGGGTTGGGGTTTTTTTGGGTTTTTTGTGGGTTTTTTTGGTTTTTTTTTTTGGTTTGGTGTCTTTCCTAAACTTTAATAGGCTAGAGTTTACAGACTGGTAGAACTGCCTTTACTCTCAATTACTTTATTATCTTTAGGACTTTTGTGGGAAAAGACTAATATAATCAGGACCTGACTCTTAATTTATGTTATTTAAGCTTTGCTAAGGAGCAATCTCCCAGACTCCCAAGTTATTCTGTGAAGGAAATGAGAGCCTTCAAAAGACTCTGAGTTTCCTTGGCATTCAGTTCATTCACCACTTTTGAACATGGACATGTTTCAAAACAAAAAATGTATGTTTTTGTATCCCTCCTTACAAAAGGGCAGAAAGGAGGGTGGTGCAGGAAATCAGATGATGGATTTCTTCAGGCTCTTTTATTTCTGAGTATGTACCAAACACATTAAATCTGAGAGTAACAAAAGTAGATCCATGTCCCCCTTCTCCACAGGACATTACTGGAGCTTTAATCCCTTGCCCATAACTGTCTGGGACTGGGAACCACACTTCACTACTACTCTTTGATGCTGTAAACACAGCAGGAAATCTTGCTCATATTGCCAAGATTTCCCCTCTTAAAGAAAGAGTGCCATTGGAAAAGGGAATACTGTAAGCTGCAAGAATATGTGGCACAATTACTGGGAAAAATGGGCCCAAATGCAGAGAGAACACAGGACTGACTTTCTCCAGGTGCATAATTTCTACAAAGCATTTTCTAAACTATGTAGGAGGGTGAGGTAGTGGTCTGCTGTGGATATCTTGTGGGGTGATGAAAACAAACATGTGTCTCGGTTCATGGAATGGAAGGAAAAGCTAAAGGAAATGCTGACACTGGGAGAAAGAGAAGCAGTTGCAAGGAATCTTATCTGACAGAAAATCTTGAAATAAAACATTTTATTTAAGATCTTGTTATTTAAGGTATTTTCCTAATGATTATAAAGTGTAAACATCCTCAGGTCTGTTCTATCAAAAAGGAACGTGCTTCCTTCTCACATATGCCCCAAGAATGGACAGTGAGTGAAGGGGAAATCTGATGGCTGCTGGCTCTGATTCCAGAGAAGAAAACATAGGACAAATTTGGTATAGACTTCTCTGAGCTCTGAGTCTGCTTCTGTTGCCAGTAATCAGTCTAAGATCAGGAGCACAGCCTAATCCAAACATGGGACATTTTTGTAGGATAACTTAGACTTTCTAAGCACTTTCTGTTCTTTTAATTTAATGATGTTATGAAAATCAGAGAACATCCAAAAGCACTTTCCACAGTGAAGCAGTGTCTGGTAAGATGGCGCAAATCAGAAACCACTACATGTAGCCAAGCATGAACCTGGGAACGAAGACTACATTTTCATGCATGTTTTGATGTGGAGCAGCAGGATAGAGATGCTCCATATTAAATCCATTTGCAAACCTGTTGTGCTATGCAATGAATGGATTCTTTCTAAATCAACCCAAATGGTATGTTCTGTACGTAATGTTTTCCCATGCTTAACAGATAATTTACTTAGTATCCAAGCTAGGGCATTCAGAGAGCTGTGGTAACGCAGATAGAGGGAATTTTTTTTTTGAGACCAATATAGAACTCGAGAACATCACTGACCAAAAATTCACCAGCCTCAACACCAAATGATTTATTATTTTGGGGCCAAACTGCACACTAATGTGGACATTGTGACATAGACACCAGCAGCCTTCTCTCACACAGATCTTAATAGCAGAATTTGATGCTATTAATGTTTATACCCCGCTTATTACACAATTTTTTCCATGATCATGGCTAGTGAAATAGACCATTCTTGACAGCAAAAATGCATGTGAACATGTTGGAAAATAGTGTATGCACTTTATACTACATGAGAGGATACAAAACAAGGTGACATTTTTGGAAACTGAATGTCAAAGGATGTGGGAATAACACAGACCATCTGTGTAGTCATTTCATTTGCTGTTGAAAACATGGAATTTACAAACAGGAAAAAGTTATCTGACCCAGCATATCTGCTTTTTTTGGTGTACCTAAATCCTGCTTTCCTGTCTTTTCACACTATGTCTTGGCCTCTTTTGTGCTGGAGAAGGATATATGAGGCTCTCTTGAACTCATTTTCACTTCTCAGCCTCAGTCTTCAATTATTTATTCCATATATTCAGAGCTCTTTCAGTGAAACACCTCCTTCAAAGTTTACTTGGTTTAGTTTATGTTTCCACCAGTTTTTGTCTTTTCAATATGAGTAATTTGCAGATTAAAAATGCCGGGGTTTACAGATATACACTTTTCATACCAAGCAGCACCATGACAATTTTTTTTTAATTAAAGCTGGGATTATAGTTACAGTGATAATGTGGAATCTAAACAACATTTCAATTCTTTTTTTCCAAAGGAGGGAAATAAAGAACTAGAAATAGAAAATGCTGACATTTTTACAAATTCCAAGTATTTCCTGAATTAGCATGTCTCAAAGTCCTCTTGAGGAAGTTTAGGTTTCTAAAAACCACGTGCGTAAATCTGGGCTCCCATGATGAGTTCCCCTGGCTAATGAACAGAACTGTTTACAGGACCCATTACAGACATGTTTCACTAAGGAATTAAATCGCCCTGTAGGTGCTTATGTGTCTCCATTTCTTATTATTCTTATCCAGAATGAGACACCAAATTCTAGATGATTTAATTACAGTTAATGAATTCCACACCATGTGTCCACTGCTCCACAAAAAATATAAGGTAATTTAAAATAATAGGATTCAGAGGCATAGGTTTTCATTGTGACTCCCAATTCATTACCTTATCCACTGGACCACTAAGCCAGGAAATGTCAGTGCTGTAAAAGCAACAGCAACTGAAAAAGCTTCAGTTTCAGTTTCATTAAGTATTGCTGAAGAAATCAGGCATGTCACTTCTCTGTCCTGGGTAACATGGGGAATCTAAAGCTGAAATCTGTAGCCACTGACTGAGAAATGTGGCTGACAAGAAGACCAAACATCTCTTAGGTCATAAACATTTTGAGGCCACTCCAAAAAGAAGTTATGTCAGAAAAGTCTGCTGCTGCATGACAAGCTAAGATGCTGAGTTCTGTGTGGGCTGAAGGGTTTTGTTAGGAACGTAAAACTCAGACAAGGCATCAAGAAATCAAGAAGACAGACGGTTCTTCTCTATATACTGATGTAGCCAGTGACCTGGGACCCAAAATTACATTGCAAAGTAAGAACTGTTGAAATACCACTCACATAACAAGTAGTGTCATAGCCCTTTCTTCCTGGTGGGGGGCTCCTAGATACAGAAGGGAGGCAGGAGGAAAATAAATATTTTGCAGTCACATAAAGAATTGATTTCTTCTTAGGTTTAGATAGAATATTTTGTTCAAATATTTCTACATTTGTAATTTTCTTTCCTTAACATTATTCTGTTAGTCCTGCTACAAACTTTGCTCTGTTATGACTGTATTTTGGGAAATGCTTGATAGATAAAAACCCTTACATGATCATTGGACAGGAACTCTTTACACAGGAAGGTAGTGAAAAGACAAGTGGTAATGGCATTAAACTGGAAGTGGGTAGGTTTAGATTAGACATTAGGAAGAAATTCTTTACTGTGAGGGTGGTGAGGCACTAGGAAAGCTTACCCAGAGAAGCTGTGAATGCCACACATCTTTATAATGAGAGGGGGGAGGCTGGAGGTAGCACGGCTGATCAGATTGTTGCTGGGTTACCTCTCAGTCAAACTGGCAAAACACCTCAGTAGGTCAGGATGCAGCTTTGTCTCAGTCTAATTCTTCTTTTCCATTAGATTTTCCAGAGTTGTCTCCTGAGAAGAGTTTTGTCCTCTCCCCCTGCTTGGCATTGTAGCCTAGACAGGTCTTAGCAAAACATATCATTCTCAGGTGTGTGATCCAACTCTGCTCTGCAGCATAGGTCCTGAATAGGAAGAAATTAAACAGTGCTGGAGAAATATTTCCAGGACTTGCTCTAAATTTATGTAAGCAATGTACTATAAAATATGTATTTTAATATTTGGTCTATTTACCACTTAGGCCAACACACATTCAAAGAAAAAAATTGACTCACTTAAACTCTTGTGGTTTGCCAAAATATCAGGTTTATTTCATGCCTGAAGGTACAGATACCCTTGGGGAACTAGGTAAATGTACATAAATCAGTATGAGGGGCCATTATTGCAGAGAAGACAGTGGTGAGAAACACTGGGCATACAACTGGGACAGTACTCAGCAGATACATTTAATAACAATGCTCTCAGTAGAGAAACATAAGTTTTAGGTTATTGGCCCTGCACACTTTATCTCACATAAGTGAAATATTATTAAACCAGATTTCTGTTTTATCGGACTGTAAAGTTTATTCAAACTGAGCATGCTTCTTTTCCCTGCTTGTGACTAGCTGTAAGTACATATGCCAGCTCAGTCTGGGGGCCAATATTTAATACGCCATTTTGATACTTTTATAGAGAGGAGAAACTATATGTAATTTACATGAATTCATAGTTTCTACTGCAAGCTGTAAAATAAAAATATTCTGGGTTTGATTTTTTATGGGTATGTTTGCCAGATTGTAGCAAGGCATATGTGCTATGGAGGAAAAGAAAATCACAGCTTGAAAAAAGTCAGCATCTGAGTGGGTTTTATTCCCCTCTCAAAAGTAAACAGTTTTCACAATTAACCCCACTGCTCTGTTTATACATCAACTAAAATGTGGTGAGTACACACAGTTGTTCTCATTAATTTGTGATAAGCAATAGTGACTTGAAAAAATTCTGCTATGATTTATGCATTACCAGGTCTTGAATTCAATGGGAAACATATGCAGAAACAGATTTTCAGTCTTTCTCTCTGACAAAAGAGGTGGGAAGCCATGGAATAAACACATTCCAATTTATCTGTTATATTGGCGTTCCCTCCTCTCTTTCTTGGTGTCCCTTGACAATAAAGACCCATAAAAGACATCACACTTCTAAGTTGTCTCTTCCACTTCATAGTAATGAGCAAATATACTGCAAGGTGGAAAAAATGTACATAAGATATTTCACTACTACCTCACAGATATAGAAACAAATGACCCCACACAGCATATCTTGACAGTCGATATGCTGTAATAGCCAAGGATTTGCAAACATTAATGACTTTTGTAGGAAATGCCCTGCCTGCAACCCTTTGTCAAATATATGTGGCTTTAGGTTTAATGTAATACAATCAGCGTAGGCATATAAGTGATTTTTGAACAGGCCATTCTGTATTTTTTGGTTTTATTTCAGAAGAAGGAAGAAACATATCACTTGTCCACTCCACTTAGGTGATTTTAAAGTATTGTAATTGACAGCTATTGTCTCTTAAAGAAGTGACCATGATGCCATAAAAAAATATGACTAATAAGGTAATGTGCAGGTAATTAGCTGGAGTCTGGATATGTATTGTTGTGTATCTAAAGCTAGATGCTCTTTATACCTTTATTTTATTGCTCAATGTGAGATAGTTTTCAAAAGTAGGACCCTGATGTACTCAGTGGTCATGAAAATCAGTCCAATAATTTGTCACTTAGGTGCTCTGAAGCTTAGATCAGGTTGCATGTTTCTATAAATGAGATTAATGGAAAAATTATAAAAGCCACCTGGAAAGTCTAAAGTAGGAAGACAGAATTTTATCTAGATATGTGTTGCTACTGCCACAAAACTAAATCTAGTCATCTCCAGAACTTCATCACTTGATTTTTATTAACCCCACAGAAGTGAGACTTATTTAGCAATAAATAATGATTTGATGGCTAATTCCCCTGTACCAGTCTTCAATATATATAACTTACGTGGTGTTACCCTCTGCAAAGCTGTAACTTGTCACATAGAGTATCAGAGAAACTGTCCAGCTTTTCCTTTCAGATTAGTTGAGTCTGAATAGAAATAGCCACAGAGTGAAAACTGGATAAAGCATGTTTTTTCCAAGTTCATGCTGGCCTGTCAAGCACTGTCCTTTACTGTGCTCCTCCACTCATGCCTGCTAATAAAACCTGGTCTTCATGCAGATAAAGTGTGTGTACAATCCTCCAGAGAGCTGTCTTCCAAGGTTTGTACCCTTGAATCTACTCAGTATCTGCTGGTATGAGTGGCAAAACAGGCTTTGATTGTAATGAGATGATACCAGAACTGAAGTTTAAGCATTAAATGCTGAAAAGAGAGAGGTGCATTTGTATAATTGTTGAGTCATAAGAAGGGTGGTGATACCTTCCCTGTCTTCTCTCACCTCAAGCAATTCAGCCAAAGTTCTGAGCCAGCATGAGGCTCTAGCATGAGCCAGACTGCTCACCTTGCACAGACCTCACACCTAAGTAAGCTGGAGTGAAGTAGAAATGAAGATCAGGTCAATAATATTTTTTAGTTCAACTCTAACAGTTAAGAGATTCACTGTGAATTAAATTCTCTAGAAACACAGAGGTAAAGACAGCATTAGTTGTAATGATGAAGAGAGTTTTCCATCAAAATGAATTTTCATCTGAAATGTATTTCTCATAATAGCAATTTCTGAAGTAATAGAGGTTTTTCATTGTTTCCAGTTAAGCTTAGACAAAAGGCACAATGCAGCTACTTCAGTCCTGGAAAAGTACCAAAGACTACACAAAAGCAAAAAATGAACTGCATGTTTTTAAAACAGGCTTCAGGAAGATGTAAATGTATAGAAGAGTTACTGGTAAAAGGAAAAAGCATCTAAGAGTTTCAGGCACTGTCTCTGACAAAATCTCTAAGCAGAATCTGAACCCAAAACTTGGGTAAAGACCTTTTGAAGATTAAAGGATAGACTTTGATAAAACAGTTAAAAAATGTTGATATATTTGTCAGCACAGACTCTTTAAAGTAGGTTGATAGTGCATTGCACACAATTGCAAATGCAAAAGACCTCAAGAGGGCAGAGGTAGAAGGATCTGGGCAGTTCAGAGATGGCATCCAGAAAATCCTATCCAAAGAGCTCCATGCACAAACCCAACATCTGGAAAATAATGCAAAATTACATTTCTTAGCTGGAGTGAGAGAGTGGTTGAGTCAGGACAGAGCATTGGTTCTGACACTGTTGCCATCGGAATAACCCACAGCAAAAGCAGGAGATGTTGTAGGGAGTGATGACTGATGTCTCAGCATAAAACAACTCACGTGCTCATACCTTTAAATTGCAGGTCCTGCAAAGCAGAACAGTTCACAAACTGGGGTCCTAACATTATATGAAAGCAGTGGCTAACAAAAAGGGAAACTAATTCACCCTAGAAAAAATTGATCAAATACATAATGTACTTGATTTTTTCTTTTTTGTTTTCTATACCCCAGACAAAAATGTAACATTTGAAAAGAGATTTTTGAAGAGACACAGAGACTTCAGATATGCATTCCAGTGTCTGGGCAGGGTATAAATGTTGAAAGATAGAACATCAACACCAGTACAGTAAAAACCTTGTTTGAGCTCAGATGAAATCTAGATAATAATTTCTAGATATAAAATTGAATGTCTGGCACAACAGACAACACCTGAAGTGACTAGTCAGAGATGTCAGGGACAGTGCATTCTGAAACCTTAATATCATTGTAAGGGTCATTCTTGGAAGTGGGTGAAGTATCTGTGTAGAAAAACAGGTTTTAATGGAAAATAGTGTAAAAGAGCACATGAAACTTAGATGGAGGTAAAAGAAATGTAAGAGAAAATCCAGAGATACTTTAGGTTGTCCTTAGAGAACATTAGGAAAACTTTTATTTCATATGTAAAACTGTAGGCCAAGTTGAGAGAAAAAGCACATTTAGATATTGAATTTGGAATAGAATAATTTATTTTGGCTGTGATAAATTTTTATGGACAATTATTCTAGTTTTTTTACATGATGTTACTTAAAAAAAACCCCAAAACCTAATGTATGCTTATTTACAACATATTAACTTTTCCCAAAGTTACAGTCTTTACATAATCATCAAAATTTTGAGTGGATTCAAGCAGTTTGCAGTAAAGTACTGATTTTTAATATTGCAGCTTCATAAAATGGTTTTTGAATCAGATTCTAATAAAATTCAGTTAAAATGTGTGCCCAGATGGCACATACCCCTGGTAGTTAGCTTCAGTCAAAAGAAGTGCTGCACTGTTGGACACTGATATTGGAATCATCGGGACCTTCTGACAGGAAAGGAAAAGCAAAATATGAAGAAAGTCAATGCAATTTGATGTCTCAAGTGCCACTCAGCTCCAGAAAATGATGCAATGCCTATCAAGGATAGCAAATACAGCTTACAAACAGCAGAGATGCTGCAAGATGTGACTCATGCACATTTTAGGTTGACAGAAACAAGTTATGGATCCACTTGCAAGTCTCAGACAGTAAGAATATAAGTGCCATTACATGTGTCATTTGCCCAGGAGTGTCTGAGATGGGAAAAGTGGAAAGAGAGAGTTGGTCACCCATCCCAAGTAGGATACCACATTCACTGTTTTCTGATGACAGAGGTGCCTGTACTTCAGGGTAGATGTTCTCGGCAACTCTTTCCTCAAAGTCTAACCAAACACCTTTAGGCAATTTTACCATATTAATCACAAGTATTTGCAATACTGTGTGGAACTAACTGTATTAGTCCTTAAAAGTGGCCCATATCACAGAATGAGATGCAGTAAGGAAAAAGACTTTCCATGAAAAGTTTCCACTAGCAGTTTCTGCTAATAAAGGTACATTATTGGCCCTAGCTTCGGCCATTTGAGTTTCACTCTTTCTGACTTTTAATTTAAATAAACTCAGTCATCTGTTGCCCTCTTGTTTACAGCAAGACCTCACTAAGTGTCTAGATAACAGCTCAGTAAGAGCTCCTTCTGTTAAATGTACTTTATATACACATGGGTAGGTCTCCTTCAAGTTCCCCAATTTAATTTTCTCCACACTACAGTGATTTAATCTGATAACCATTTAGTTACAGTGCTTGTCAGTGTAACATTGACAGTATTTCCACATTTGTCAGAATTCCTGCTAATCTATTCACATAATGCCTCACACATTTACTGCTGCCTTTTCAATACAACTTGATTTACACTACCTTTGGGAATGCTTGAAAAAAATTATAAACTCTACACATTTTTTTGTAATTCAGACTGGACTTGTGGAGTATTGTTCTTCCTTGCTTATTTATCTTAATTCCTAGGGTATTTGGAAATTTTAGGATCCCACATATTTGTTTTGGTGAAGTTGTTATTTATGAAAGCTGTGAAAAATCATTTGCACAACAGCTAGAATTTTTCATGTGTTTACCTTTGATCTGTTACTTCATTGGTAAAAAATTAATTATTAGTTTATAGGACTGCCCATCATTTCTGATAAAAAAGTAGAATAGATTCTTGTGGAACCGTTAATTTGACCTTCACACTTAGTTTTTTCAAGGATTTGATAGATCTCATCCTGTCACTAAAGCAGCATGTGTGGATTTTGGAAGTGGATTTGCTTCACCTGTCCTGTAATCTTCATTGGTCCAATAGCATATCCAGTCCACAAAACACAGCTGCAATATTTATACAGCTCTCCAAATTTCTGCAATCTATTTTCTGCAACTGTGCATTCAATTATGAAGTTCAAAGAGTGCACTAGTCTAACTAAAGAAATTCATTATTTTAAGCTGTGATGTCTTTTTGGTAATTTTTTGTTCTCAATAGATTACATGTAACATAGGAAATATATGGCTATACTCTCATTCCTCCTGGAGGATATGATCACAGAGACAAAACAAAAATGTCACTGTTAAGCAATATGTTTTATTTATGCTATTTGGAGAAGCTACAATGATCTTATATTTGAATCCAGGCTATGATGTATGAGTATGAGTGGGAGGGGAACCAAATCAAGGTAAAACTCAACAGCTGTGCCTCTGTCAACTGAGAACAACTGAACCAGGAAGAATGGAAATATTATGATCTGGGAAAGATGGCACATATGGTAACCACATGGTTAAAGACCATGAGGTAACGTGTTTTATCAGAATTTGCTAGACAGTTTTTAGAAAGAGTTTTTTCCTCATTTTGAACACCTCATGGATCTTTTACCCTTATTGGAGTTGAAAAGGACAATTCAGTGACTGAATGGAGACATTGTTAGTCAAATTAGTAGTTGTCCATTCAGGAAGAGTTTCCAAGATCCAAAACTTTTTCAGAAAGTCAAAACTTGAAATTTCAAGCCGGGACAATTTAAATATTTTGTTACAGATAAACATTACAAAATGTTGGAGGGGTTTGGGGATTTTTTTTAAGGTTTTTTTTTTTTTTGGGGGGGGGGGGGGAGTTGGGTTGGGTTTTTTGTTTTTTTTTTCTGTGGTTTTTTGGTTTTGTTTTTGTTTGGGGATTTTTGCATTTTTAAGGAATATATGTTGTGGAACTATCCAAATTCCTTATATCAAACTTTAGGACTTTTAAAATCTATTAGTATCAAAATTTAACAATTATTTGGCTTATTTTTTTAAATCATGTTTTATTTATGTGTCTTCTAAGTACATTCTCAAATGATAAACAGAAAACCATGAATAAATAAATCATAAAGAAATAGGTCATCCAAAGCATTGCAAAATTAACATAACCCCCTACCTTGAACAAATTAGCAAAGCAATTGAAATCCTGAGGAATCCTAAGGCTCCTGGATCCAGTAGACACATTTAATTTTGCATAGATGAATCATACTTAAATATGGAGTTAATTACACAAATTCTTTAGCGACATATGGAAAGCCAAATGGTAATTATAGTTCATTACTATCTACATCAGTAAAGGCAACAATTCAGATTTGGCAGTTACCTCTCACATCAGCATGCGTGGTGTCTGGCAGCCTGAGCAAACATAAGATCTCACCATTGGCTGCACAACTCCATCAGCTGTAAACTAAGTGTTGTGCGATCTGAGGCACAAATAAAGTACAGCTGGTGGCCTATTTGTAGTTAGCAGTTGCAGGGCAAGCAGCACTGGACTCTTAACACTGTCCTCAGTATATGGGAGGAACCCTTGAATGATGTCAGGAGAACTGGAGTCTGGCTATTGTTACCTAATCTGTAATTCCAATCCAGTCCCTGATCTAAATTAATCATAAATTACATTCATGAGACCAAATGCAGAACTCTACATTCTAGTGTAGAATCAGTCAACACAGAACTGTCAGAGCAATTCCAGAGGAGGGCCTCTGGAAAGGGCCTCTGCAAAATTGATAAGAGGACTGAAGTAGCTCCCTTTCAAAGGCTGAGGAAGGTGGAGCTGTTCATCCTGAAGAAGAGAGGAGGTTGAATGGAGACCTCACAGCAGCTTTCCAGTACCTGAAGGAGGCCTACCAGGAAGCTGTAGAGGGACTCTTCATCAGGAGCTGTAGTGATAGGACAAGGAGGGATGGGTACAAATCGAAAGACAACAAATTTAGGCTAGATATTAGGAAAAGATTCTTTACTGTGTGGGTGGTTGGGCACTGGGACAGGTTGTACCAAGAGGCTGTGGATGCCCCAACCCTGATGGTGATCAAAGCCAGGCTGGATAAATCTTTGAGCACCTAAGGCAGGTCTAGTGGGAGGTGTCCCTGCCTAACAGGCAGAGGGCTGTTGGGACTAGATGACCTTTAAGGTTCCTCCCAACCCTTATTATTCTATGATTCTATAAATACGGTTATTGAGGGAGAGAGTGATGTCTACCTAAAGTCCTCTAGATATGAATTTAACAACATGATGAATAATCTTTCAGCTTCACTGAGTACACTTAGTAGAGAAAATGTTACTATTAAAGGGACATAAAATGTGCTTTTATTATGTGTATCCTTGGTCATCATAAATATTTTTGTGTGCTTCTCCTGTTACCTGTGACATGAAACAGAATTGTGTGACAGTTCAACAGCTATGGCCTGTTAATGGGATCTGAGAGATCTCAGTTCTGGAATGCAGATATATTTGTAGTTATGTGGAAGCCTGATTAACTTAGAAGTTGCAACAGAAAAGCATTAGGTATGATCTGCTACGTGCCAAGGAATACTTTGAAAAGATCATACAAGGAGAAGCATGCCATTACCTAAAGTAGTGAATTTGGGGAACAGAGACACACAAAACCATGACAACAGAAGTGCAAATCAAGGCTGAATATAATAAACTACAAGAGGAATCAATAAGTAAATTTGGCAGCATACTAATGCAAGCTATCAAGTCATTTGGTCTACTGACAATAAATTTTTGAAAGATGCTTATTCATCCAGTAGCTAACAGATGACATGAACAGAGTTTGCACATCTTTTGGATTTAGAAGCAAATCAGAATCAGACTTCGGACTGGATTAAACATTTTAAAAACATCTTGCTGTTGAGGTGCATACAGCACATTTGCTATCACTAATATATATGCACCCCAGGTAAATTACACCTGTAGTTTCTTGTATTTCCTATAGCATACTAGATGAAATCATAATTTAGAGATTACAGTTATTCAGGAAAACTCACTCTAGCACTGCCATGATGTGACAGTGATATACCTAGAGCACCAAAATGCCAAAGTCATTGCTGCATGATCCACTAAGAAACAGAACACAGAAGTAAAGGGAACATATGAAGACCTCTACTTTAGAACACAAGCTTTAGCAAAAGTAATACAAAATGGAAAGAAATACCTGGGAAATGTCAGGAGGTAGACCTCACCAGCACAAATAAGACAAATATGAAGTAACTGTTATTGAAAATCCAAATCAATAAAGAGTGGTGAAACTTATTTTTCAGCTGGTAAGGAGCTCAAAGGAAACCAACCCCAATAGCTTTTTGTGTGTCTTTCCTGTGTTTGCACGCTAACTCAACAGAAAGTTAAGGGACTGATACAGTACACATGATGCCTTGAGAGGCTACCTGCAACAGAAGCTAGACATTGTTAAAGGAGTAAAGTAGACATTTATTAAAAAGGCCTTCAAAGGGTGCATCTCAGGCAGTACAAGAGCCTGGCCAAGGCTACACTCAAGATGGATGATGGGTCACGTTTTCACACTTTTGTAAGTTTTGGTCCATTTACATATTAGGGTTAATTGTCCAATTACAGCTTCAGGTTATGAAGTCCCATCCTCCCAGATTGCTCTCTTCAGTTCGCTGTTTGTATTCTGTGGGTTTGAAGCTGCACTGGTGTCCTTGGTTCTCAGGCTGGAAAAGGGATGTTTTGTCTAACTAAACCGTGAAGAGAACTTGCAAACACTTTATATGAAGTTCAGTTATATACTAATGCAGTACAGAATCTGGAAAATTTGAAAGCTAAAACTTGAGGCATCAAAACAACATTGTGCACAGATTAGCTACCATTAAGACAATACAAGGTGAAGGGATTCAGTGATTGTATGTCAGATTGCAGACAAAATGACCATTATCTTGTAAAGGATTTAACTTTCCCCAGCTCAGCCCTTTTGTGCATAGACTGAGTCACTGTATGCCCTTCTCTGAAAGCTTTCGGATCACCACTGAAATTCCCACTATAGGCTACATAAAGCCACATGTGTCCTTAATTGCATTTATGTTGTCAGTCCAAATAAATTATCTACCAAAGCATGTTAGATGCTGTAACAAATTTTGACCTGTTTCAATGAGCTTACATGAGATTTACTGTTGGATATATCATGCAACCTTTGATGACTGCATGTTTTGTCATCAATACAAAATGACAAAAAAATATTTCAGTAGGTTTACAAAGTTTTTAGAGGGATGGACTGCACAAAGTATCAGCTGTCCCTTTCAAGAGAAAATAAGGAGTGTTAAAACCGGGCAAAGATTTCATCAATTTCAGAGGTCCCAGTGTCCTCTGATGACATATGTAGCTAAGGAAAAAGAGCTTCTTTTTTATTAATTGACAATTTTTAGTCATATATTGAAGTCAGAGTTGCCCCACTGCCACTAATTGCAACACATAATATAAATGGCAAGTTTGAGTTTCAATAAATCCTATTTTTCCAGAGGGGGGGCATGTATTTGAAAAATTTCTGACTTATTCTGTTTGGCTTTTGGGTTCACATCACATCTTGCTTGTTCTGTAAGGAGAATATTTTTCTACATGTGGATGTTCTGCGTTACAGATGGTTATCAATAACATATCACTAATCTCTGGAGTTCAAGAAATATTTCAACCCAGAACATCCACTTTGCCCTTCAAAAGCCACATTTTCTCTCAATAGTAAACATCAAAATAACAGCATAATTGAATGAAATGTAAAGGAATTATTTATGTAATGGAGACATCTTGTTCTCATAAATTATTGAATAAGAAATAGCTGATAACCTGTTGAAATTTTCTAGGGCCGTGCTGAATTTCTCTTTATCAACTTGATGTATGATTTATGAAAGCAGAAACATCAGGGTAAAAAATGATAAGAGAACCTGGCTTGCATACTAATCAAGAAACTTCAGTGAAACCAATATTTAAAAGTTATAAATTAGGTCAAACTATTCTGTTTTGTTGTTGACATTCATTTTTTTCAGTCTTTCTGTTATAAAACTGCAGGATATTTTTCCCCAAACTAGTACTAGAAAACCTACCCCTCCAAAAATGACAATTGCTAAAAGCCAGCCTTTTTCTCTGCTTGTTTGGTGGTTCGAGATGCCAAAGGGTTAGGCTGGCCTCCATGTTAAGGTTTCCCTTTCACTTCTATTTCTCCTCAATTTAATCAACAGAAATGCTGTCTGTAAGTTATTACAGTACTATCTTTGAGGCCAAAACAATGATCTGATAAAAAGTGCCAGCCTAAGCACAACCTAATGCAACTCTCAGAATACATGAACATTGGGACATCCCCATTTGGAACTGTTCAAAAAAATTTAAACCACTACAGTATTAGAAGAGTAGCGAGACCTTTAAAGTTTGACATATTTAATACTTGTAAACCCTCTTGCACTGTATTTCACTTTATATTTTACTGGTAACCTTCCATGAGCTTGCTTTTCTGGCTTGGGAGGAAAGTCCCTGCACTAATGCACAACATAAAATATTTTTGTTCAAGAGTTCATACCACAGTAACCAACAATCTTCATGATTTAAAAGCAAGTTCCAAAGAAATAAACAAAGCCTCTCAATTTTAGAAGAAACTTTAAATTTTATGAGTAGAACTTCGTGACCTCAAGCCAGTTAATTTCTGTTGGCAAAAGTAAGTTGGAGGTGAGTGATACTGACTGCTCTTTTCAACAGTTATTTGTTCCTTCTGAAATCTATCTGCTACTCTGTGTTTCTACGTACTACTGTAAGAGGAAATGTATTTTTTTTAAAGAGAAGTAATATACAAAGGTGAATGCCATCTGTGCTTTAAGGGTTGCAGAGGTGAGAAAACGAGAATAAGCACCTCATCCTATTGTTCCCCTTAAAGTTGGAGCTGGGAGGCAATGCTTTGGCTGAAGCTTTGTTAGAATGGACATAATCCCAGCATATTGATGGTGGACTAGAGGGAACAAAGGCTGCTGAAGATGATGGATTTCCCAGGGGCTTTTATTTGAGAAAATCCATATGATTATTAACAAAAGCTTACAGCCTAGTTTTCGCTATGAACAATCACTTGCTATTAGATGATAGCAAAAAGGCAGAATACTTTTTTCCTGTCCAGACATTTTCAATAGGTAGCATTTGTTTCTTACAGATCTGAACTTTATTACTCACTGTGATACACTCTATCAGCAGATTTCAAAAACCACATGGTGCCCAAAGAAGATGTAGGGGCTCAGGAGGATGCAGCTTATTGTCTTGTATCTCTCAAACAGAGCACCTGGGAGATAGGGAAAGGTATTGATGCAGAATGGCAGCAGAGAGCTCATTTTTGCCTGTGAGGAATGGCAATAATCCCTTGGGCATGAACCCATATAAAAGGGGCCTTTTATTACTGGTACTTTAGCATTTCTTAGAGGTGTTTGATGTGTACTCCTGTCATGTACAAAACCAAAGTTCTGTGAGCAAGTCACTCTCAGCAGACGTTTTTTGACTCTTCAAATTTCTCTCTCTACAGACCTGATGACCTTCTAGTAGCGATAAGTGGTCTGAGGCACCTAAGGGGAAAACTAGAAGATATGTTTCTAGTTGTTGGTAAAATGTCCTCCTTTGAAATTTTTTTTTTTTGCTACATGTAGTATCTTGCTGAGATACTTATAATGCTTCTGGATAGTCTGTCTGCAAGAAATAAAATGAATGGCCAAGGCATGATTCACTATCATTTTTTCTGAACAAAATTTTGGGATACCTTTTCTGCATAGAGAAAACACAAATGAATAAAACATTTGTATGTGCTACTTACAACCTTACATTGGATTTACCACTGAATAATTTTGCAAAGGGGTGATAGAGTAAACACTGGGGCACTTCAAATTGAAAAACTAATTGCCCATGTTGCACAAGCTTTCTTGTACTGTGCATAAAAATATATACTTTGGATAAAAGGGCTCAAAGACACTCAGGCTTTTTTTTCATGGCTATATTACATTATAACTGTATTACTACATTGTAACTGTATTATTTTCTAATCAGCAAATGAAAAAAACTAAATATTAAAAGTTTTCAATATAGATATTTTTATAAAGTAAGATAAACAACTGAATGAATCAAAGCCCTGCATGCAATGCAACAGCAGTAGGGTAAAGAGAAATAATTCTTCTGCATCAACAAAGGGGAATCCTCACTTTCCTGTTTCCTGGCTCTTCCCTGCACTGCTGTCAATATGAGAGTGTGTAACACTGACACGTATTTAGAATATCTAATGAACCTTAGGGATGTGTGGAAGAGACCTCTTTACTGAGTGATAAGCAAGCGTTGCTGAGGAAATAACGCCATTTAATGGTAGCTTTTCATCTGGAGCAAAGAGAACAAAGAGAGGGACCGTAAAGCCTGACAGATAGCAAGCACAGAAACATTGAAAATACATATATGAGAAATTTATCAAGAAAGGGTAATGTCAGTAGCTGCTTTTGGTTTTTAACAAAAAAACCCACTGATGTGAAGCTAAAACAAATTTAAAAATTGGTGAGCTTTTTGTATTCTGTTTCTATCCTTCTGCCTATTCAGGGAGACTAAACTAAGGAGAGCCATGAGATAACAGAAACTTCTTCTAGTGCTAAATTGAGCAAAATCTGGGCCAGATCTCAAAAACAAAATGAAACAAGTCAGTTTCTGTGCCTCAGACTGATTGCTGAATGGGAGCAAAATGGGACCCTGAAGGGAAAAATGGAGCAGCTCAGTAACTTACTATTTCAGTCTGAAGCTTATAGAAGGTAAATGGCATCCTGACATTGAGGTCATAGCAGGGGACAAAAATGCTACAAGGAATCAAGCAAGGCATGCTAAATCAGAGTTCACAAATTGGCAAAGACCTGTGTGGACTGTGGTTTGCAAGATAAGTCAGAGTAATGCCAACATTTGAAAAACGGGCTCCACTATCTCACCTTGGAATTTGCAGAAAGTGTTGTCAAGAGGGAAACTGTTGAGGAAGTCTCAGGTAAAAGCGATTGTAAAAACGTTTGACATTTTCTCAGGAAGTGGGATGGTCCTTACAGAACCCAGGACAGCAAGAGAAACATTGGTGTCTTAGATTTACACACCCTGAATGCTGACCTGGAAAATAAATGAGCATCTGTGTAGGCCAGGTTCTTTGGAGTTCAGAGTAAAAAGCAGAATTACCTGGAGCCTTTGATAATTTTCATAAAAAAGACACTCAGCCCTCTACTCTTCTCCAGGCTCATGCTGTTCTCCAGAACAAGGATCCTACTTTACCTAGATCAAAGAATTTTTAGTTTTATGGATCAAAATGGACTTCTTGAAGAATATAGCTGAGCTACTGTAGTTTTCCTAAAGAATTTGTATGTTCTTTATTTTACTGATGAATTCCTTACATTCTTGAGTCTTTACCACCTAAGAATGTAATAAAATAATAGTAAGTATAGCATCTAGCTATAAAGAAGTCTTTTCTGTGCTAGAGTGATGAATGGAAAAACCTGCACAACATTTACTGCTGCTGAACTAAGCCCAACATCGGGAGTGATTTGATCATTGATTAAAAAAGATAGATGAATTGATAGATTAAAAGAATGTTTTATTTGGTGACTTGTGCCATGGACCTAAAGGAAAAATACCCATCAGTTCATTATTTCATGATTTTCTATAACTCTTGCCTTTGATAATTTAATTCTCTCCTGTGAATGAAAAAGAGCAATAAAATTGTCCTTATATACATATGCATATGTATATGCATATGTATATTAACATTGTCACATATATTTGCATTGTCAACTCCATATTTAAGTTTGCATAGAAAATTTGTATGTTACACTGACTCCTAAAGAGAGATCTTCATGAAATGTAGTAAGTATATAAAAGATAAGCTATTTGCAGAATAATTTTTTTTACTATATTAGCAAGAAATGGCTACTGGTACTTTTCTAGTCCTTTATAGTTGCTTTGTTTAATTGTAAGTCAGAGCTGGTATAAAATATAGCAAGATAGTGCAGTGAAGCTATAGCATGTCAGTTTTTAATTAATATTCTTATAAAATATGAATTAGCATGGTTAGAAACTTACTTGAAATCTAATTAACTTGCCATAGATATCTTGTTAGGTGCCCACAATACTAAAATATTTTTACAAGGTTAACATATTAATAATATTATTATTATGCATTTCTGTTCATTTAATTATATTGCAAAACTTATTTTGTCTTAGATGAGCATTAATAGTCAATTCAAAGAGCTGTCTTTTAGCTAAAAGAGCTGTCTTTTAGCAATTGCTGACATACAAAATCTGATTTAATTACAAACTCATTGTTAAATACTTTTATACTTAATTTTGTATTTTACTATCATGCTACACAGAGTACTTCAATACCTTTTAGACTTTTTTTAAAGGAGGCAAATGGCTGAAGGAGGAGAGACATTTGATTAGATTTCTTATCTTGGAGGGAAAACTCAGAAATTTGTTGATCTAGTTCCACATTTTGTGACAATCAGGTCTGCAGCTATAGGTGGGGTGAATCTCATTATTAAAGAGTTAAAGAGAGGCTTCTACTCCAATAAAGCACAGGCAGTAAGAGTATGTCTTGTTCCTGGAAATCTTTTCCTGTAGACTTTGTAGGAATCAAAGAGCATAATTGTACTGTGCTTGTCAGCCAGCCGAAATGTCTTAAGAGGTGAAACGTTCTTATGTGAACATCTGGGGCCTTCATATGAGACATGTGACTCTAAAATAGTCAAGTATCATACATATGGCCTTCATAATCACATTATCTTCAGGAGTTAAGTTAAATGAGCAAGAGTTGTCTAATAAGGTGATTGTTACTTCCTCCTCCTCCCCCTGTGAAACTGATTACAAGGAGTACTTTGCTGCCTTACTGAAATTTAACAGAGGTTGTGTAGCTCCAAGATTAGAAATGGTAGACCTCATCAACCAGAATTTGACCATTTGACTTTTTCTTGGAATTCCAATGGTAGAACTATTCTTACATTAGAAGAGGTGCCTCACAGTTGAGGTGATCCTCATATTTTTGTGATTAGTAGTTTCAGGGACATCCTGAACATTACTGCAAATAGAATTATGGTCTAGAACCCATATTCCACAGTCATTAACTGTATTCAATCAACAAGAAAAAAGCCTAGAAGACCTTATCTTTTGCGTGTTAACAAAGCTGTGTTTGTTTTTCCTCAAGAGAAGATGTTCTATTATTTTGTAATAGATAAACATGGTCCTCTGACTTACATACCTGCTTGGATTTCAGTGCAGCTATCCAAATTTGAATCATGGATCATTCATTACTAATTTATCTGATCTCTACTCCCTATCATGTTTCTGCCCCCAACTGCATCTCCAAAATTTACACTTCCAAATGTATTCCCAGCATGTGTTAATTTATGACTATGTATATAAAAAAGAAATGAATGAACAGGAATATTGTTCCACAATTTTGTTGCATGCTTGCTTTCAGGTTTTCAGTAAGAAAACACATTGAGGTTTTTCTAGTTTAATGAAAGACATTATTATGTAAGTGGTCCCAAAGTAACTGTTAAATAAAAATAATTATCTAAGGCTGAATGACTTTTCCATTAGAAAGGATGTATTTTCTGAAATTTCTCTTGATAGTTACTTTCTACTTTCAGTAGAAATCTCAAGCATTTCTATATCTTCCAGGAAAAACTTATAAACACATAAACAATAACATTATTCTCAGATTTTATTTTAAGGGCCTGTACAGAAAACTGTTGCAACTCTGTGCTTTTATATAAGTAACTGTGAGTTGGGAGAAACAAGATAAAAGTAATCTCATAAACTGTAAATCTTCAGTATTACTGCATAGTAAAATTGCTATACATAATTCTTGTGCAGTTTATCCAGAAAACCTGATTAAGATATACTGCAAAATGAAGCGGCTGCTGCCTAAAAATTTATGGGATTATATGGGCACACATGGCCTAAATTCCTCTGTAGCACTGATTTCCACACAGAAATAAATGGGTGCTGGTAGACTCTGCCATAGTTCTGTTCAGACAAATCACATGAGTGAATGTTTCAGTTAATATTCATGCTCACAGTCATGCTTGACATATGAGTACAGCTGCTAATTTCACTAGGAGAAAGGCTTGACCTTTTGAAAAGTAGGCTCAGCCCTCAACCAACTAAATTTTAATGTAGGCTATGGATGAAGATCTGTACAACAGTCATAACTGATGGCTGGATCCTCCCTGTCTTCCAAACACTATGGTTTGGCATTTCAATACAGCAGTGACAGGCTGATCATACTGATTACTCTAGGAATATTACTTTAGTAGACACAGATGGATCTTTTCTCCTACACAAAGGCTGTCAGTTCTAAGGATTTCTCATTCTGCTTTTCAAAATGGGGGAAAAGAAAGTAGACGTACCCCAGTAAGTGGAACACACTCATGAGTCATGCACAACCAGAGCAAGGATTAATGCTTTCCTTCCACAGTGGTAAACAAAAGCCATAAAGAAGATGACTGAGTGCATGAACAGGGGAGATAGAAGCAGCCCAAAGTATAGAAAATCTTAGTCCAAGACAATCTTAATTCAGTCCCAAAAGTGCAGTTTACTTCACATAATCAACTCTTACTTACCAAGATTTTGCTATTTCAACAATGTTTTTCAGCTGAAAAGAAAGGCATGAGGTGGAGGTATCTCAGAGTATGAGAGAACATATGGAGACTGCAATAGAGAATCAAGTCAGGATATTTAAATTACCCTGTGCACTCAGTGAGCCAAAAGGTGGCTTAGATTTCTGTTCAGATCAGCAAAATCCAATTTCCTTTGTCTCCATTTAATTTACCAATGTGTTGACAGTTGATCTTTGAGTTTTTACCTCAGGTGAGCATAACAAACTCGACGTGTTGCAATCTCAGTGTGTGCTCTGGCTGGATTTGCATGTTTCGTTGCAATTCCTGTAAGATGTTAACAATTAAATAAATAGGACTTGTAGATGCACAGATATTTTCCTGGTCCATGAGTGAGCTAGGATTCCATTAAGTATAAGCAATCTGTAAAGATATATTTTCAAATGTGCTCAAATCTGTTCCTATTTAGAACTAAACATGCTTCTAACAAAAGAATTTTAAAATTAATTTAGTTTTTCTTAGGATGGCCCAAGAAATTTGGTCCTCATTATCTGCAAAGAATGAACATGTGCATCTTAAAGAATAAATGGTAACCATAACTCCTTTGAGCATAAGTTTTCTAGTGATAACACTAAGGGCGTTTCATTGTCTCTTCCTTTATTAAGAGGAGCTAACATTTGTAAGTGATATGATATTTACTTTCCCACATTTCTTTAGTCAGTTTTATATTTGACTCATAGTACGTCATGTTTCTCAGTCTTTTATTTCTTATTCTTTTTTAAATCCAAAACCCAGAATAGACATCTGTATTTTATTATTTCCCTGGAGACTATCAGGTGATCAGAGAACTTCAGACTCCAGCAAGTGATTACATTTACGATAAACAGGTTTTCAGCTTTTTTTTTTCAAAAGAGAAAGAAAGAAAATAATAAGTAGGTTTGACCTCTCTGACAATCAAAATGCCACTGGATTTAAGAAAGCAAAATGCAGTTGTTTTATGAACAATTTTCATATGTTCCCCTTTTGTTCCAAACTGGTTTTATGCTGTGTTTTTGAAATATGATCTTAAAATAAAATTTGTAAATTAAAGAAAAAATAGAAAATTTTCCATATCTCTGGTCCACTTAGCTCTAAAAATAAGAGAAGAAAATTATTAATTGGTGAGTAAATTGTCCTCCACTTGTTCAAGAAAGTTATTCTTTACAAGCAGTCTAACCTAAGGACAGAAGCACACATCCTGCTTGGTTGGAGTGAAGGGGTAAAATGCTTACCTCAAGCATTTGGGCTTACATATATTTTCAGTGTAAGCTAGAATCCATCCTTCCTGTGCTGCTGGGTAGCATTTGTACATGAACCCCATTTAATTTCATTAAGGCTGATGCTGAAAGTAACTGGTCACTTTTAGGCCCATGACAGTGCATATGATCCATGCACACAAGACAGTAATGATCCATCAGACAGCCTGCCTGTCTCTCTGGAACTTGTCTCCTACTTTTAATTTTTGCACATTCTCAAAATATGTACCCTTAGCAATTATAACTGTCAAAATTAATGAGTAAGAAATGCCATGAAGACTATGCGTAGGTACTGGTCCTTTTGGGTAAGCAATAATCTTTGTAATTATTTATTAAGTAATTGCTGTGCAGAGAGCTGTTAGGCTGAAAAGCAATTCTAAAAGGAAAAAAATGCTAAGGAAGGCTGGTACTTAAAAAGACATGTTAATCACATAAACACAACATGTCACAGCATTGGAAAAGATTGAGAAACACAACAGGTGTTCATCTTGTTTCAGCTGCAGATTCTTCACTGACCTCTGCATAAGATGGGAGCAAACAGTAGAAATCAGATCACATTGTTGAGAGGATTGTAAAGGAATATTTCAAGCTGGTAGAGACAAAATCAAAAAGGCCAAAATCAGAAATAGAGGCATTTAGCAAGCCATGCCAGGAATAACAAGGACTGCTTTAGAAGTGCATTGACAGTGTAAGGTAAGAAGTCTGAAGCAAGTGTTGGCCCATTCCCTCTGTGAAACAAAGAAGCTGGTTGCAGGTGATACTGAAAACAACAAAATGCCACAGTCTTTTTTGAGACAATCTTCCTTAAAAAGGTCAGTTTATGGCTAGAGGATTAGTGCAGCTGGTAATAGAGGAAAATGAGCAAGATCTTCAATAAAACAGGGAAGACAAATTTAGAGATTATTGGGATAGCTAGGGGTTTGTCAAATCTCTTATTGCAACCCCTTCCACTGGGAAAAAAATACTTGGTGCTGCTCCTGGATGCCCCCCAGCCAGCCCTGTTTCCAGTTGTAGAATCACTGGAATATAAGAACTGCCAGAGGAAAAGTGAACTTCAAACAAACAAACAAGCCTAATCAAACAAACAAGTGCAAAATCCAAATGCAGTTGCAAACAAAGAGAGGAAATATTTTCCTTTAGCATGGAAAGCAGAGTAGCATGAGAATTTCAGGTTAGTCACATTTCAATTCTTTTCCCAGCAAAAACCGGAAGCAAAGAGTGACTACCAGTAGACTTGGAAAACAACAAATAGGTAAATAAGAACAAGGATCAATTTTTCATGAATAATCATATCAAATAGACTTTTCATCAGATATTGCTGACGGAAAACAAGTGGGAGATTTCCTGGGGCTTCTTGCCATCAGTAGGGCTTTGATACTGCCTTGACAAGCCAGGACAACAGCTTTACAGCCAGGATAGCAAAGCCTCTGAAATTTGTGCAACACAGTTTAGACAATCATATGCAAGAAGTAATCTATCAATTCTCTATGAAAATAAAAGAAATTTTTCAGATAGGGCTGTGCAGAATGAAACTGCATCCACTTCTATTCAATATTTTCACTAATGAAGTGCATGATGTAACAGAAAATGATCTTGTTAAATTTTTAAATTTCAAAACAACATCAGACCAGGACAATAAGCTTATTGGAGGACAAGATTAGAGTACCAAAGAACAATTCTTGATATACTCCAGAAATAGTCTGAAAATCAATCAGAAAGTGGGACATTAAAATCAATTTCACAATAAAGGACATGGGATCAACCAGTTAGAGATAATTTATAAAAATCATCTAGATTTAGAAGAGAGCACAAGCTGAATAAAGAAGGCATTGATCTTATAAGGAAGAAATTTATCTACAAAACCACCCAAATCTTTGGATTTAATTTTGCTTTGGGAAGGCTTCTGTTAGAGAGGCATGCAATTTTGGGGAATTCACTCCTGAAAAAGATGTTCACCAGTTAGAACAAGACCCCAGGAGACCAATAAGAATGCTCTGATATAAAAAAGATGATACTTAGAGAAAGTACTCTTTTAATTTATTTTAAAAATGTCAAAAATGAAGAAGAGAATAATGATTTTTTTAAAAAAGTGTATAAAGGAGACCACAAAGGAGAAGGCAACACTTGTTTTCGACAACACTTGTAAAGAGAACAAAATAGAATGGTTTTAAACATAAAGCACAAATCCAGACAGTGGAAAACATCACTGCAATGGGTAGTGAGGAACTGGTATGGATCAGTGGAGGACTAGAGGAGTTTTGTTGTTGAAATTCTTTTGAGAACTAGTTTGACAGTAAGGAATGACCCAGATACTGGCTGTCCTATGAGCAGATGAACTGGTGGTTGCCTTGAGCTTGGTTTGCATCTCTCTGTGATTCCACCACAAGAACATTCCATATTTCACATTCACCCCTGCTGGTACAAGGTACGAGGAAAACTAAAGCTTCAAAAGCTTCCTTTCTGGACTCAAAGCAGCACTAGATATAAACCAAAGACTTATCCCTAGATGTTGTCATAAAAATGTCCATCATAATTACAGTTTGTCTCAGTGAGAAGAGCAAAATAACCTAGGACTTGTTAGGTTAACTAGGACTCAGGTGACCAAGTTATTAAATCTCCACACTACATACAGGTAGGAACTACCCAAGCCCCTATGTGTGCATATTCATACATTATATACATATTGACTCCTACACACTTTATATGTGTTTATAGACATCCTATATGTACAATAATATTTTTGTGTGTCTATAGTAATATCAGAAATGTATTGTATATATACCAAGGCAGAGATACATAAAAGTACAATCAGCATTGTCCAAAATAAAATTCAGAGCACCTAAATTGTCTTCAGTATTTAAGTTTTAACTTAGGCAACTGTATTTTCTGTGTAAAAACCCACTCTCCTTCCCCCATTTAGCAGTAAAATTATCTGCAAGCAGGGAAATCATTAACAGTTTATAATCCCACTTGTAATTTGAACATTTTTTATTAATAGTAGCGTAAACCTTTTTAGCATTCGTTAATGGTTTTAAGACAGATGTGGTAGGTCTTTCCTTTTTAATAAGCAAATTTGATGGGAAATTGCAGGTTCCTGTGTGACATGCGAATTAACCATACAAAAATTCAAAGATAAATTCACTCTGAGGTCTGTCAAAATTGCAAATGGCAGCAGTTGTTTTGCTTCTTCAAAAGATGAATCCTAGTTTCCTAATAAAATTATATTTTATCACTTAGCAAGCACTTTAGTACATTCATTATTGTTATAGCAAGTATAAAGTCTCTCTCATGTTCAGTACACAATACGCATATTTAATGTGACTAGTGCATCTGTCTTTGTAATCAGCATCTACATGTCTGTCAAGCTCAACTTTCCAATTACTTAAAATTTTCTGAACTTCCTTTTCTGATCATGCACATTCATCATAGTTGACTCACTGATCTACTTGTCATTGAAGAATTCAGTCATAATGCACACACAGAAAACTCAGTTTTTTTTTTCTTTTGTTATAGAACTGCATTGTCCAGAAAAATCATCACTTCTTGCAGTCAAATGTACTAGACAAGGACAGTCATATGTTATGTAAGCACTTTGAACCAACAAGGAAATAATGGATAGCCTGGGAAACAAGGAAGAATGCATATTCCTTCTGTGTAACTTAGGAGAATTATCCATTGATTATGTGTGGTTTATGTGGAAATGCATCCAAAATCAAACAAAAAGTTGCAAATTATAATTTTTGCCAAGAGAAATAATGAGTGATAAAACATTTATTTTCCAAATGTTTTCTCAGACACAAAGATCAGAAACAGAAGTATTTGGAAAAATATTGGAAAGTTTCATGTTAAGTCAGCTAAAGATCACTCATGTTACTGTGTTTCCTATGCAATTTAACCTTACAGATTCAGCCATACCCTCTAAGCACCATAAACAAACTCTTAAACCAGAAGGGAAACCACATTTTTGCATGGAAGTTGTAGTCGAGGAAAAGCTCGCTGTAGAAGGGAAAGAGGGCTTGATGCAACACAGAAGGGAATGTTTATTTTGATAAGCATTAAATTCAGACAAAATCAAAATTAAACTTAATTTGTCAAATAAAAATTTAAAGTGTAAAGTGTTATTGAAGCTTACATATTTTTGGAAAATTTACATACATAAATTTATTAGCAAGATTCCTATGAATATTTTAATTTCATAGTAATTGAATTATATTTTGGAAAAAATATCCAATAAATTGTTCAATAATTTTGAAGAAAAAAAATAATGATAGCAGGATCTGTCTAATTTTAACATAAAATTGTCATAAAAATAAGATGATGAATGAAAACTGAAATCCAAAATCTATGGTTAAAGATAATTAAAATCCAAACCTGAGAACTGGTCAAAGTGAAGGCTATTTAAAATTATCAGAGAATTGGAATCTAAAGTGGAAGTTTCCATTTCTAACAAAGGAAAATAGTAAATCAGCTGTACTGAGCATCAGAGTCACTGATTGCAACAGAGTTGACCCTGACTCACTCTGCTGCAAATGAGAGGGAGAGAAAATGCTTCATTCCAAACAAGCCTTGTTACTGTAGAGGAATTGTGAAGAGAATTACTCCTGTATTTTCAATAAATGCATCGCTGACCCATCTACTGAGGTTTAGCTGGAAATTGCCCAGTTGTGCCAGCTACACCATAGTTGGTCTCCTGCTTGGCAGTTATCAACATCTGCATGCCCAGATAAATGATCAGTGCGGAGGTAAAGCTGACCCAGGAATTTTACAAATAAAAGGACAATCTGAGGCATGCTGACATTCTTCAGTTTCAGGGACTTTTGTGATATGAAAAGCAGTCACATCCCTCTGTAAACTAGGCCACTGTTTTGAGTCAGCATTCTTCAGGCAACTTTTATATCTGCTTCTAGCTAGAAATAAAGTTTCAAATGACAATTTTACAAGTGAAGTTTTGCAAGTGACCTGATAAGACCTATAGGTCTCCACTGAAATAATCAGAATAGTTAACACAAAAATGACACTGAAAATCTTCTTATTTGAAGGAAATTGGTTGTGAGAGAAAAATATAGTAAAAATATTAAATTTGGTTTGTTAAAAGTAAAAGAGACTTCTGTTGTTGAGACCTGTTGACTTTATTTTCATTTTCTGTTTTGAAATATGAAAAGACTGTCCTCACTGAACCAGCCATAAACCTACATCTTGACCATTTCTTAGACAATAAATTGTTATTTCCTCCAGAGTAAATTGTTATTTCCCTCCAAAAACCATGAAGGGGAAATAGAAGAGATCTTTTGTATTTATTTTTTGCCGTGAGTCATCTGACAAATTCAATTTTGAAAATACGAACTGCACAAAAGTCAGAAGGGAAAATACAGAAGTTTCAGGCAACTTTGAGGGAGAAAAAAAAAATTGTACGTGTGTGTGTGCACACTTGTCTCTGTGTGTGTTCAGGTAAATGTAAAAGGGAAACTTCAAAAGTTTAAGAACAGACAATCTGTCTGAAAAGGATGTCTGCCACCTGTGCAACCCCTTGTGGAAAACCAATTGAAACACACAAATGTGGAGTCTGCTTTGGCCCCAGAGCAATTCTAAACTGAAACATTTACTGCACAGAATGGCTATTAATTTCCACCCCTGAAGCTGAATCTTTCTGTGTTGAAACCAAACAACTGTGATAAGATTATGTAGTAATGTCATTACCTCATGATGAAGACTGGAAAGCGGAAAATAAATTTACCAGTAGAACTGAGAGCATTAGAGGTAGAAGTTAATTATCTAAGTTGGAATTTGACTAGGACATGAGAACCTAAATGGTATTAATTCATTAACTACATTAAACAGTTAAAATGTCCTTCTCATTTAAAGGCTTCCATGTCTAGAAAAGCCAAGGTTTTAAAACCTTGGTATAGAATTTCTTTCTTATTTTACCAGAGAGACAAGAGCCATATGCTGAATCAGCAAAGTAATCCTGAAAGTAAATCCTGTAAGATAGCTGTGTCACCAAGCTGAACCTGCCTCGAGACAGCTTGCCTTTTGAATCTTATGAAGGATTTAATTCCACAGCAGGACTTATTCCTCTTTCTTATTTTATTTTTGGATCCCTTATTTTGTCACTACATACGGGGTCATTCAGTTCCTCATGTAAGTACGGAAGATGTGCGTCAGAACTTGGTATTCTTAACTTTTATTATGAAGGAAAACAGCTCCAGCTTTTTGAAAATGGACCTTTCCAGCTTTTGAAAAGTTCAGTACAGTGGGAGATAAACAGACATTATTAAATTGTTTCTCTCTACTGTGAAACTCCTTTTTGAACAAGAGTTACATTGTGTTGACCATATTGCCCTTAAATTTTTTTAAGATCTAGTAAGGCAAATGTCTTCACAAAAGTCTTCTGTCAGGCAAGCTGAAAGAACTACGCTAAAATGGTGTGAGACATGGAGAGATGAGATCTAGCAAAATAAATCAATACATACTGACAAGCCTTCAACAATTAGACATTTGTAAGTTCAACATCATTTTTATTTCAGGTCTTCTAAAGACACTGGAGACTGAAATTTTCTCACCTTTTACAGAACCATAGAACCACAGTACAGCTGAGGTTGACAGGTAGTGCTATTGTCTAGTCCAAGACATCCTCTGCAGAGGGTAAGTCCTCTCAGCTCCAGACTTTCTCTGGGGACAGGAGCCTGGGATTCCTGAAGGCCAGTCTTAATGGCAAAATTTCAAGAAAGAAACCATTCAGTACCTCAGCCTTTCCCCTGTACTATGTGACCAGGGCCCCAAACCCATTCCGCAGCAGGCACACTTTTCCCCTTGTTTTCCATCCACTTTTGATGTAAAAGCCCTCTGGTAGCCCTACATGTTCCTCACCACACTCAGCTGGAATTTGGGTTTGCCCAAATTCCCACCACTGAGAGCATGAAAGCCAATTTCGTTGTTCAGCTGATTTCAGGATCTGATCTTGTGACATCAGCTAAATTGATATCAATCAACTTTCAGGTCCAGCTGGGAACAGACAACCTTGAACTTTGTTATACAAACACAGTCTTCAACAGAGGCTGTTAGGGCAAAAAAGTGAAAAAAGAACTCATGGAAAATATCAAAATCCCAGAAATACTACTCAGGCTGCTGCTACCAGAGGAATAGGAGGGTTACATGTCAGCTGCTCTTGATGGAGTCTCACCCTGGCCTCCTATAGTAATGATGGTCTATTCAGTTCCTCCATCTGTTCTAGGGTTGTAGCAGTCACCACTGAGACTACTCAAAGTCTTGACACAGTCAAGCAAAGTTATTTTGCTGTCTCTGATGGTCTAATACTATGGGTAACTCTAATTTACAGGCAGTCAATGCTAGCTAAAAGCAGGGACAAGCAACTATGGAGATGAAATATGTGTGTGCAGATTTAAATGCTTATAACACCGAAACTAGAAATTTGGATATCATCAGTGTCTTTTGATACCTACTAACCATCTGAGCATGCTCCTGTTGTCCGCATCAATGGCGAATTTCACACTGTGAAAGGGAGAAGGCAAAAAAAACTTGGGATTCCCTTTCAAGGGAGTAAACCTTTTGCCCACATGGATGAGGAAGGTCTCCTTCCATCAGAGGAGAACACTGCTGCTCTTGCATATGGCACAAGTTCATTGTCCCAGCCTTTCCTGTAAAGGAAAATCAATAAGTATGCACTTAATTATGTTCTGATCTACTTCATGCATGTACTGGCATACAAGCATAATATATAATACATACAAAAGCTGTGGGACAAGTTGCCATAGGACTTTAAGCCTCAATTTTTTTTAAAGTTTTCACATTACAAATGGAAACCAAAGATATTAAGGTTCCTTTTCATTAATCTGAAACTGTAAAGTGCATACTTTCAGGAGGGAAAAGGTTCAATCACACCTCAAATGAGCTAATTTAATTTCTGGCTTTATTTCCCAAGCTGGTAGTTTTCTGCAGAAATTCAGTTCTTGATTAATATGCATCATTAATCATTTAAATAAAAGTGGACCCCATAAATTCAAAGAACAAATAATGCCACTTGACTGCTAATCCAGCAAGGTAATTAGAAGACTTCAGACACACCAGTTGACAGGCTATGATTAATAAAAATGAATAAACCTTGCTTGTGGGATTGTTCAGTAATAAATTCCACTATATTCTTCCTCCTTTGGTCTTGTGTATGTGTAAGTACATATATGTATATACACTAAAATTCAGATAAAGGTATCTGAATGATAAAATCTTAGTATGAGACGAGACTTGGGTCTTACAACTAGGGTTTGAAGAAGGTGAGACATTTAAAAAACAAGACAATGTCAGTGCACCTCTGGCTCTTCTACTCAACAATGATTACTTTTGCACTGGATCTTTCACTCTGAGATACCTGATTCAAAAAGTGTGCCTGTAAGTTCTGTCCAAACCTTATACAGATATTCCACTGGGCAGTGTCACCAAATCAACACAATGCAAAATGAAAAGTAGAGAAATATGAAGATTTTGAGACAGTTGAACCAGTTTATTGTGTATCATATGTCCTAATCTGAATGGACACATTTGCTGTAGGAACATATTTCTCCATGTTCAAGCCACTCATATTTAATTTCATCTTTTGATCATAATTGTGATAGATATTGTGCATCACTGTCACAGTAAGACACGGAATGAAGACACAGAGACCAGTTCTTTCAGAAGGCTGAAGCTGAAAACTTTATTATACAATTTTCTCCGCCCTTTTACAGCATGCTTTGCTAAAAAGATATTGATTAGTCAGAAGGACTGACGTTTCTTCCCCTTTGGTAAACCCTAGGTGAAAAAAAGTGGTTTGGGAAAAAGCTGAGAAGAGTCTGCAGCCCAAATGGAATGTTTATAAAAACAAGGAAAAACAATGTTTATAAAAACAAGTTTATAAAAACTGTTGAAGGTTTTCCCTGGGGAAAGAGCTTACAAGTCAGTAAGCTGAGGATTCTCCCAGACCCAGAAAATACTGAGCCCACACACCACAAGAGCTCAGTTATGATATAAGTCCTAAATTCAGAGGGCTAGATCAATGACTTGAATTTACACATCCCTTAGTATGTACAGATGACTCAAAGGTGAATATCAACAGCAAAAAAACATTAAGGAAAGTTAGGACAGAACTTCCAGACTTTATGAAGGTTATTACTTTCAGATTGTTTCTTGAATTAGATGTCTTTAAATTAAATAGATTGCTCATCAAGCTCAATCCATTGTAATTAGAAAGTACCAAAAGTCCCTGACCTCATACAAAAACAACACTTATAATATTTAATATTATATTAAGAACCAACGTTAATGCAGAGGTCACTAGTCTGTACCTTCATACACTTTTGTCTATCACTCCTACAACTGGTTCTCTGTTCTCATTTTCAGCTTTGATAATTAGGACATCAATCTGGAGAGTAAGGGCGGAGTAAAATGCAACAGTGGTGTATTCACTTGTTGGACTATATCTCAGCACTGTATTTTCCTGTTGTCTGCTGACAAATTTGTTATGTTCTCAGGAAAGATCAAAAATAGCTATCACAATAAAGCCTGTTTTTTAAAAACTTTTTTGTACTAGATTTGTGATATTTAAGTAATTTTATTTTCCTTTCCAAAAATGTGTTTTGAATACAATATGTTTCACTAAGATCCTTTTCTTTTTGTCAGTAGAGAAAACTTGCAGTACCAAAACAGATACTGTAAGAGACAGAATGAGATTTTTTTATAGATTATGCTTAAACTTAATCTTTTAGTCTCTAATTAGAATTTAATAGAAATGTTAGACTGGGGAGGGGGAAGGGGAGCTCATTAACTGCCTTTACCTGTTTCCTTGTGAGGAAAATGGAACTGACAATACTTTGCCTGAGATCAACGAGACATACAGCTAAGAAAAAAGGTAGAGCATTTTATTCTCTAGCTAATAGACATTAGTATGAAACGTAGTAGCAAGACTATTGGTCCTGGAGATGTGTGAGGTTTGTTGTTGCTAAAAAGCAACTTGCTAGTCTGTCCCTTCTGCAGAAGTACTGATGAGTGGTTCTGAACAAGACCATCAACTTCCAAAACTTGGAATCTGTTCACTTGCTATGAACCAGGAAACTATGAAAAAGATACAATCCAAATTAAGATTTGTATACTGTGAGGCAGGGAGGGAACTTGGTCTCAGATTACTAAAGATCACATAATTATGGCTATTAATGTTCTATTCACAGGATGTAAAACTGCTCAAGTTTGGCTTCAGTGCTGTGGAGATATCTAAGCAAAATACTAGCACACGAAAAAGTAATTGATTTCTTGTAACTCCAAAGACTGGACTTAAGACAATTGTACACTTTGCCTGTGGGCACAAACTGCTGAAAATTCAACTTCTCTACTTTTGTCAGCAAAAACACACTTTGTTTTTCTCTTCTGCAAAGTGCTATATGCCTCAGGCTATCATTGTAAACACTGTAACAATGTTTTTCTTAAACTTTTCCAAAAATGGTATTCTTTGGAAGATTGGAACAATAAACTTATGAGCAAAGTAAGTTTGGATTGAAGAGAGATGAGCCAGGAAAGGAAAAAAAATAATACCCCTAAAACTAAAGAAAGTGAGTGAAATGAACATAGAAAATAGTGGCTGTTTCTGAAATCCTTACTCTACCTTATTTCCTCTGAAAATAAAAATTCCTTATAGGACGAATATTGAAAAGGATTTCAGGATTGGCCTTGAGATACGAGTGTGAAGTTACAAGTGTATGAGACTGAATGCTTCCTTTTAGGAAAAAAAAAGGCCAGAAGTGAGTCTCCTCAGTAAATACCATCATTTTGAAAAGGACTAAGCAGTCCAAGAGTTCCCTTTGAAGTGTGTATTTCAGTGATATGCCTGAACAGCTGTAGTGAAGCTCATGTTCATGTTGTCTAATAGTTTCATCATCAAAGACTCATGAAACTGACAAAAACGAAATCAAATAAATTCAAACAACTCCATCACTTACATGAAATTTTTGAAATTCAGCAGAGAAAAAATGGAGTAATTTTATTAATCCTGTGAAATTTAATCCAATTTTTCCAAGATCTACTGGGCTGAAGATTGCTATTTTTATCCTTAACTGCTTGCCAGAAACACAAGGAAGTCACATGTGCATGGCTTTTTGTATAGAATTTCTCAAAGCTGGAATATGTACCTTGAAATTTAAATAAAGCTTTTGTTTGTTAGGTCTTGGTAAGATTCACAGTTTTGTTCCAAAGAGTGGGTGGAAAAATAAACAAGAATCTATGCAATTAATGTGCATTTCACTATATTTGGCCTCTTAGGGAAAACAAGAAATGTCCTTTTGCCAACAAAGTCCTACTGAAACACAGATGTGCAGATATATCAGGAAAGGCAAAATGTGAGGACACTTTCCATTTTCTTGGAAAAGGCAATAAAGAGAGACCATATGTAATGTCTGGTGCTTTAGACTCAAAAAAGTACTGGTAAGCCCACCAATGTGATTGTGGGATATTTTTTCTTTTTTTCCTGGACAGATCATCTGCTTTTATGAAACTTATTACTTTTCCTATGACCCTAGCTTTTTTTTTTTTTTTTTTTTTTTTTTTTTTTTTTTTTAATTTTTAAGAGTATGTGACTTCTAGTAACCATCATTAGTACCGGGATTTTCCCCAGTACTTGTCAGTAATTCGAATACTCCATTACTTGCTAATCTAGCTAAAATGGACTCAGCTTTACAGTAGATCAGGCCTCAACAACAGTTGGACAGTTGTTTACTTATTAAAACTCTGAAAGGATGAAGAAAAGACTGACAGAAGTTCAAACTTCTTTTCAGAAAGATGCTTGACGGTGAATCAAACAAAATACTCTCAGAGTCTTTTTCTTAGATGATGAATGTTTGGGTTTAGTTCTTTGGTTTTTTGGGTGGGGTGTTTTATTTTGTGTCATCTGCTAGTCTTGTTTTTTACTGTTGAATACCATGTCCAGGTGTATTTGATCTGAAGTGATAAGTACCTTTCTTCCAGATCTTAGTGAAATTAAATGTTCGTAAATGCAGGAGTGGTGTCTAACTGACTGCAAAAGGATCTTCAGCCAGAATTGTCACATCACCTTGGCTCAGTCACCTCTCCTGAAAAGTCCATGGCTTGTTATTTAGTTATAGGTTTTCTTTTCTTATAAGGACATCTCTAGTAGAGAGAAGACAGATTTTATTGCACTGTTAACCAACTCTGCATCACTCTTTCAAAAAAAAGGTATTGGAGCTGAATGATCCTTTGCAGCTATCTACCAAATCAGTCTTTCCCATCAATTTTCTTTTAGTTAAGCCTTAGGTTTGAAGATCTGATTCATCTTATTTTATAAAAAGAAAAAAAAAAATTCCTCAGAAAACATTTTTTTCTCTTGAACTGCTTTTCCTCACACTAGCCTTCCTGACAAAGATTTGATCTCTCTCACTCTCTAGGTCCTTCATCTCGCTGAAGGCTGCTTTTTAATTAAAGAGTTAGTTTGGTTTGGGTCATTTATTATTATTTGTTTAAATGTTATTGTTTGTGCTTTGAATTGATTGCCCCTGTACAATCTGATCATTTACTGTGGCACTGAGTGAATTTCTTCTGCTATTGCCTCAGGACATTGCTGCAAACATAGTATTGCATTTGATAAAGATTCTCATGATGAAAAAAAATTACAAAAACAGAATAATTAATTTTTCCTAAAGCTCAGTGGCATCAAGATAAGAAAATGCCTCCCTTTTTCCCATTTCCAATTCCTATTTGGTTAGAAAATATGTTTCTATTTATTTGGACTAATATGAAAAGCACATTGTCATACAGACAACTGCAACACTCAACAGAATAAATGTGCCTTTGTCACAAGCATTTCTTTGTAGCTACCCTTCTAGCCATTAAAAACAGGCTTAAACCAAATGGTACTATTTTAGTCCCAGTGCAATTTTCTTGTTCCTGCAAGAAATACCTTTTACTGTTCAGTTTAAAGTAAATTGACATTTCCAGCCATTCTCTGTTGTAAATTTCTTTCCTTTCAAGGGTTTTTATGAAGTTTTTTTCATTGAGTTTTCAAAGCAAGAAATTTCTTTGTTTCTTTTGTATTACATCCAGTTTTGCTGATGCTATTGTTTCAGTTCTTTAGAAAAAAAGAAGTATGTATAGTAAAAAGAAGATAGAAATATTCTATTATCAACCGAAAGAAGATGAGCAATAATGTCCAGGAACAGAAACACTTGAGAATCAGTAGAGAACTTTGCTGTACTCAGACCAAAAGAGTCAGTGACAATAACTTCTAATACCTCCAATGATTGTGCACGACTCTTATTTCTGCAGAGTGTCCTTTTGAACCTTGGTGCTCATTGAAGGCCCCTCCTTGTGAGCTTTTAGCACATCTTGATGGGCTGTGGTTTATTCAGAACATCCTTAGCTCATGAAATGATTTTGGATGAAAATCTGCTCCCTTCTGCCAAAAGCCTTCCATTCTGATATCAAATAGGACAAAACTTCCCTATCCACTTTCTATATAGTCATTGCTGTTCTATTACCTAATGGATATTATCGAAAGAGCTACAGAGCTGCTTGTTACCACAATATCACAGAAATATAGATTTTCAGAGAGAAAAGAAATAGTGAGTCACTTCTTGGCCACATTATATTATGGTGTTGTGCACAACAGTGTATTTGTTGTTGCTTTATCTAGTCTGGTTTTAGGCATCATGCACTGCTATTTCCCTGGGGAGATCATTCCACAGTCTATTACATTTCATTGTTAGCAAGCTTTTGCCTTGTGTGCAGTTCAAATGCTCTTCCACTGGATCAGCCCAGATCACACCCTGCACCAAGTAAGTTTTAAAGTCAATGAATTCCAGGTCTCTTAGGTGATTTTTAATAACCTGTGGGGTTTGAGACTTGGGAGTGTTTGTTTGTTTGTTTGTTTGTTTTGTTTGTGGATGGGGTGTTTATTTGTTTTCAGACAATGGAAGAAAGCAAAAATTACATTAATTTTTAAACTTACACATGTAACTTGTTTTAAATACTCACTGAAGTACTAGGTCAAAATTCAGATATGGAAGAAGTGAATGTTACAAATTATAGGTAATTCTTTACTTTTAGCTAGTGGTTTAGTTAGAGAGTTAGGTTTTAATTTTGCTTACTCAAATGTTGTTTAAATGTTTTCTTTTCTGAAAGAAAGGCTGGATTTGGCCTGAACAAGCAATATAGTTTAGATATCTTCTCAATTTAGAGCACTTAATCACTTTTATATATTTGTTAAGTCTGCATCTTCATCACAGTGATTTTTTAGGTTGGTCTAGGTATTAATTTTGTACACTGAAATCAGACAGTTTTGCCACAAGATCTGCCAGAGCAGTACACAGGCTCTGCATTTCCTAGAGCTTCCACATAGCACAGTACTTCACAGACCTTCTTCAGTTCCTTTGTGCCCCTTGGGGCTGCAATTCACATTTCTTTTGCCACCTTGTCTTACAACCCTTTTGGTAGCCCCTTCTAAGCAATTTATATTCCTTTTATACTAAAACTGAACAACTTTCATATCTTGGCTCTGAAAAGACTGTTTACTGCTGAAACCTTCACATGACCTTGATGTTTGCTGTCTGACACATCATGGTAAATAGCACACTACATGAGACTGTGGCACCTACAGACCATTTTAACAGAGAACATGAAGGTCTGGAAAGGATTGAGCAACGAATGATTTCCCCAGACAGTCTATAGATCTTTCTTAACCTGGCTGCCTGGATGAGGGGAGACAAGATTCTGGAATATCTGGATGTTCAAAGGTTTTTTTGGCCCTTTTTAGCCAAAGGGATCTCTATAATTGTGGGGAGAGGCAGTGACAGTTGCCTTCAGCTGCAATCTTCCCGATGGGGCTTTCTCTCATGTACGAACCACCCAGATTGTTCTGTCTTTTGCAAGCTAGGCATGAGATTAGCAGTATTTTGGTATCTTTTGTGGACACTCCAAGTAAATATTAAATGTGACTGAACATAGCTGGTGTTACTTTCATCAAAGTATTTCTAAAATTGGATGCAGCAGAGGTTTATTTTAAGGCAGGTTTACAAATGCACAGCTCAGACTAAAAGTTATTATCAGCAAGAAATTAAATAATCGATTTGAATTCCACCTGTATATTACTTTTGAATGTTATATCTATACCTATACATGAGGATAAAGTCAAGTAATTCTCTTCCTCTCTTGCCTTTTACAGCACTACACAGCAGCAAAGTGTAATGCTGCCTTATTTCTCAGAGGAGCATAAAGATGATCAACGAATGACTCCTTTGGCAGCTTTGCCAATGCAAAACAAACCCAGAAGAAGCAAGCCCTGATTCCTGCTGCCACCACAGCCTCTGGGGAGTTGCTGGGACTGGGGAGAAAGCACTGCTGGGTGATGGGTCAGGGGCAGCCCTGATTGGGTGCATTGGACCATCTAGTGCTGCTTCCTCTTGTATCCAAAATATTTCCAGGACTAGGCTGTACTTTTCAGGCACAGGTAATTGCCTGGACCTTAGCTAACAGTCAGCAGCAGCTAAAATCACACTACTATCTGGAAATTACCTCTAGATGTGTTAAGTGTGTGAAGTCCAGCAGACTTCTGACCTTTTGTACCACTGTGTTCTGCAGTAGTTTCTTTGGGAAGGCTGAGGAATACAAACCACAAAAAGGTAATACCTTTCCAATGCCCTGAAGCTACAATGAAAAGAAAGTGAAACCATTTTCAAAGTCATTAATGAAGTGATACAGTAATTAAATTCTAATTAACCAAAGAGACATCTTACTTTTGTGTGCAGATGTATAACTTTTGCTGTTGCTCCTAGTTATAAATGTTTCAGTAATGCCACCTCCATATCAATCCACATTTTAGAAAATTTCATTGCTAGCAAAAATCTGGGGGGCTCCTGGGGGAAAACAGCAATTAGTGTCTGAGACAGTGACACTAAAATGGTTCAGAAGCACTCTGATTATACAGAGCTAATTTTAGCATTTAATAATACTCAAAATTTCTGCCCATTAAATCATGCTCATACTTTCCAACTGATACAGTTGGATGTGATACAGTAATACAACTGAGTTTCTGGGTGGTGAGAAAATTAGTCCTGTGTGAGCTCCTGCACCTGGCATTGGGATTGCAGTAGAGAGGCCCCTTTTCTAGATGTGATTATTTGCATCACGAGGAAACTCCTGTGAAATTTACAACAGTCCTTTGAAATTGCAAAAGGTGGAGGTGAGAGATTCTTTCTAGGCTAGAATGTCTCACAAGAAACTCCCTAGGACACAACTTCTGAAGAGGAAGACACCGCAAAGAAGCAAATGAGGTGAAGATCTTGTTTATGAAGAAATCTAGATTCCTTCTAGAACCTGTCAATTTACTAAGATTTATTCCTTACACAGTTCTAAAGATAATGGGATTAATATGAAGAACTGGCATTCTGACTTCTTCTAAAAATGTGTAACAAATGAAGGATTCTCTGGTTTTAGGCAATCTGCCTAAGTCTGTTGAAAACTGAGGTTGGTGAAGCTATGATCAAAATATACCATATCAAAATTTGCATCTCTGAAGGAGTCCACTGCAAAAAGAATGAAAAGTAATGATTTAATAGTTTATTTTCAAAACACCTCACATATGACTTCATGCTTAATCTTTTCTTTAATTACACATTACACATTTAGATTTAGGGCAAGTTATTGAAAATCAATAAGGTTATAAATGTGGAATTGGTAATTACTGCATGACTTGTGCAATATCTTATTTGCATAATTCATTTACCAGCAACTTGCATTTTAATTAACCTAGAATGAGTGCTTCAGTGAAATTGTAATTTACTGTAATAAATTGAAAAGTTGTCAAATCTTGCACTTAGTCATGCAACTATGAATTTCATTGTCTATTCAGAAAGATTAAGAATTGTGCAATTAAGAAGATGAATTTAATTCATGATTCCCAATGTATTATATAAAAGTTTGTTTTTTCCTGGTAAATTGCATTTAAAACATGGTAATGATTAGAAACACTGACAAATTAATAAGTTTTGCTGACCATATTTTCCTCTATAGTAGTCTAGATAAAGATGTCATAAAGTAGAATTACAAGGAAAAAGTTCATGAAGAGGTAGTCATTTTAACATCTCCCCAGATGCTCCAAGCTGACAATGAAAATATGAATACAGGTAACAGAATCTTGTCTTTCTACTGGTTAAACTGTGAATATGAAATGTTTTCTTCTTTTAATTAGGTAAGCAAAAAGATTAATGCCAGCCTAGGAAGATAGCTCTGGTAAACTCAATATCAAGATTTTCCAAAACTCTGGAATGCTCATATGGAGTTATTCAACAAAAATGCATGTAGTTCTTAAAGAAAGAAGAAACTTCAGTTTGATTTTTACTGATCTGCTTATGCTGTAGCAGTTTATAGGTAAAATCAAAAATGCAAAATTCCCTTTCTCAGCTATCTACTGCTGACACTCATCCATATATTAATGAACTTTCCAGAAACTTTAATTTGATACCAATGTCCATATTCTTGGAAAGAATTCCTCAATAATTTTCCTCCCAAATTTGCATTATAATGTTGTTCCAAATACATTTTTATTTATCTGCAAAACACCAAAAAGGCTATGTTATAGCATTATTATTATCTGTGCCCTGACATAATCAGTTCTTTCTGAAAACCCATAAAAACACAATGGCTTTTAAAATGGCAATCACAGTAGAAGAGTGTCATCTCACTTATACCATTGTGAATATATTGACATAAATGTATAGGTAGAGTTAATTTAAAGAAAGCAGTAGCTTTGTAACCCATAAGATAGGAGGTTTTTTCCACCGGCACAATAAGGACAGAAAAATACTATCTTATGTCATTGCCAGGGGGCGGGGAAAGGGATTCTTTTCTCTCCCTTCTGGGAAGAAAGGTGTTTCTTTTTCCAGTCAGCAAAAAGGTGGCTGTGGTTGGATCAGTCAGGCTCTGCAGTAAGAATTTTTGCATGTGAATAATTTTCCCTTTTTGTATACTTTTTAAATCAATATTATTGTTGCTAGTGTTCATTTTCTTATCTCGTTGCTGTTTCCAGAAAATTGTTCTCATCTCAAGCTGTAATTTTCACCCTTTTATGCCTCCAGTTCTCAACTCCATCCCCAGAAGAGGGAGGGGAATTATGGGGAACACATGAGCATTATCTGATTTGGTAGAGTGTTGGGGGAGGGAGGGGAAGGGCACACTACATTTGGGATTGTCACACCTAAACCATGACACCATCCATTTCCAGTGTGATGGTTGAGAGTTAGACAGAAGATATAATTTAGATTTTTCAAGGCACTTCTGTGCCAGTATATATGCCACAATATGTAATGCAATTTGTCTGCTGCACTCTTTATGCAGCATGCTGTCTGGCACCACAGCCCTTCTAGACAGAAGGTGCTGACAAATTAAAGAAGGAAACAACAAGCATTGGATCTTCTGTTTATATTGCTTTTCTCAGAAAAACAGGAGAGCCAATTCAACAGAGATTTGGTTGCCACTGTGCAAACATAGCTCCTGACCTGAAGGGTAGACCAGAATTTCAGAGCTTTAGCATCTCTATAAATTTAAATACAGCACAATGTTTAAAAAGAAAAAATTTCCAGAAGATATCTTCTCATGTTTTCTGCTCAGGTGCATGTCAATGACATTGTTTTGTAAGTAGACATGGTGCATGTCATTTTAACCTAGCAAATTTGAGGTAGAACTTTTCAGAAAGGAAAAAAAGTAAGCGTTTCCTTATTGGTTTTTATTTGTTTTCCTTCTTATCATCAAGAAAATGTCACTTGAAGCATCAGAGCTAAGAGAGTTCTTAATGTCAAGCTGGCTTACTACGGGACTGTATGTTTGACTGGCACAGATTGTGCTGAGGGGGAGGGAGAATATTAAGTTTTTATGCAGTAAGCATCATAAAGTTCTATTTCCTTCTACCGTACCAGATTTTAACAAAACGCTGTAGTGCATGAAAGTGTCATTAACCTCCTGTCTCCACACTTAAATCCTTATGCTGCAAATGGAAATGCTATCTAAATTTATTTTGCCAATGAGCTACAGTGACTATAATGCACTTGATATATATTGGATGACTTCAATATTAGCCTTGATTATCTGAGGTGAAAAATAGGAACAATAGAGACAAATAAAAATAAAAACATTGTTAGGTACTATTTTTGCCTTGGAAAAACTCCTCATTTCTGTTCCAAGATTCAGGCTTCTGCAATGAAGTGTTCACCAGTACCTGAACAAGTTAATTGAAAACTGCCTTTGATATCTCTGTGATTGCTGCTGCGAGTGGAAGGGTGGCATGCACTTGGCAAACCTACAGAACTGGCAAATGAGAAAAGGGGCTAATGTAGATCAAGACTGGGGCTCAGACACATAGCCACAACTAGTATCAATCAACAATTTAGACCCTCCATGCTGAGGCACAGTAACTATGCATGCAGTAACTGCTCCCAGATTCCTAAATGTTAAAAACCATATGGCTTAAATTCCTGCCCAGTGAAAAGATTAAACTGTGACATTACTTATATGTGTATACAAAGCCCTCTGGGTTAATGAATGAAAGATTATATCATAATGTGACTGCATTGAAGCCTCCCATGTTGCACTTTCACATACTGTTAAAAAGAGCGTTAACATTTAGGCTGTTTTTTTCAGCAATAGTTACAAAAGAAAACTGTGCTGTATAAGCACATAATCTGTTTTCCTAATGTGCCTTGTGACATCTCTTGTAATGGAGATGGTAAATTCTCTGTACCAGTTCAGCCTCTCGCGCCTCTGAGAATCATAGAAGAGTATATATTCACATGAGAAAACAATCCATTTCTCTCAGTTCTGCGGAAATCCTTCTGATGACATTGTCTTATGACAACATAGGCTGGATACGGATCATTGCAGTGATGAAGGGGGAGTCTCCAGTGCATTCTCAAACAATGTCGTTTGTCTTAACATTTGATACCATATTTGTACTTTAATTTGAGTGAAACTAGATTTCTTATTTCTTTTGAAGTTTTCTACAGCAAGAACCACTTCTATTGTCTGTGTAACATTTCCTTCTTAACTTCTCCCTACTTATTTCTTAAAGGCTCAATATTTTTATTATATTTCCATTCCTCACTTTCCTGTTACTTTACACTGATCAGTTTGTAAAATGGAATTTCAGAAAAGTATGAACTCATTGTTCTTCTATTTTAAAACAGCACTCTGTAAAATTACTTTAATATCTATCTATATACAGCTATTACCTTTTGACAATACTCAGTGATTATAGTGGAATTGCGCTGCATTGAAGCAGTGGAAATTTCTATCTTTACTGACCATGCTTTTAGTAAAAGAAACTTTAATATATGAGCAGAAAATATTTTACTGTTTTAGCAGATATGTATAGATTTACATAGGAAATATGAAAAAAATTGAGAATAAAAAACATTCAAAATATTCAGATGTCTTCTGATTCAAAAGAAAAAAGTCCAAATAAACATGATGGCAATAAACATTGAAAGGAGTTTTCTCCACTATGTAGTACATTTGGGACCCCATGTGCGGACAACCCTTCTAGCAGAACCTTTCCAAATTAGTTGAATTTTTGCTCAATAGTGTCACTAGCACTGGTTATTACAGCAGTGATAAACAGATCCATTTGAACTAATAGCTCAAGAACCATTTTCAGATGGAAAGTTTTTGTGTTTTTCAGATATATGCCTAAGTGCACATATTGCATAAACAAAAAATGAAACCGAAAAGCTAAATCTTCTGAACCATCACCTTACTTTGGCGTGAAATCAATGTCTTTAACCTGTGAAAGCACAATTAATTACCACATGAAAGCCTCTAAGCACATGCTTACAAAATCTAGTAAAGAGTTCACATAAAAAATGCGTCTTTCCTGAGTGACACTTTTCTTCCCCTTGGTATCCTCAATACTAAAAGGTAGTGCTCAGTCACAACTACAAAATTACAGTAAGAATTAAAACTCAAAAAGATTCATAGTAAATAAATTCATGAGCCCTTGTTTGGGGGTAAAAATACTTGTCAACAGTGGAATGAGAGAGACCACACCTGGATTTCAGGGGTTTTTTTGTGTTACTACCCCACAGCCAAAAAAGCTTCCCATTGGGCTGAGCAAGTCAGAAACTTGTATGTGATGAGTTGTTTGGGGATTAGAAAGGAAATCTGAAAAAAAATCAAAAATGCCTGAAAAAAAGAACTATTAAACCCCATAGTTATCAGTGTTTCAAATCTGCGTAAAATCTCTTAAAAGTTAAGGAACTGTTCTGTACATTAGAAGTCAGGGTTTTGCTTGCAGCCAATTCCTGCACATCCGTCAAAAAGTAAAGTCAGTTTGGAACAGCAACACCTGGGATACAGTTTGGCACAAAATTTTCTGACTTATTGAATGAATTATTAATTTTGATTAGAAAGAGATTGCATGATTGAATGGCTGTTGTCCAGCTTCAATTGCTTCCTAAAATGACCAGATAACATCTTCTTGGAAAAAAGAAAAACTTAGTGTATTTTGGTTTGCAAGTACAGCATTTGAGGATTTGGATCATTGTTTATGTTTACTTCTTTCATGAACTTTTATTTCTATGAAGAACAATGAACGGCAATATTCACTGCTATTCAGATGACTTTTCTGTTTTCAGGGCTTCAGTTCTTTCGACAAGTAGTGGTAGTCCGAAAACTCAAGATCTCAAAATGGGAGGAATCTTGGAGAACTTTTATGCTGCATCTGTATGGCTGATCTGTGTGCTCTCTCCTTCCCTCCCTGTCTCATCGTGGTCACTGTTAATGGATCCATGTTCTTGTTCCAGAGAGAGGCCAGAACATGGCTTGGCCTAGAGCATACTTTGGAGAAGTTTCTGGACTTCTAAAAATTATTCCATCATTGCAGCAGCTCCTGAAAAGTCCACAGTAAAACACAAAACATCACTGAATATTCCAGAAATTGACATCAAAAGAAGGCGGCCCCTGATTTGTACACATGCTTTATTTGATGCTTTCGTTTTAATTACAGCAATTTAGGGAAGGTTTAACTTGAATAAGGAAGCATTTAGTAAGATTTATTAACTCCAAAGAATAGCATCTTATAGGCAAGGTGAGTTTTTTTTTTCTTTTAACTAATAACCTTGCAGATACCTTTCATTAACCTCGGTTACTTTGAATCATGCCCAGGATAAACAGCAACAAATTAAATCAGGCTGAACATATGTACTAAATTCTTCACCTATAATCTTTGATAGACATGAATCTATTGCATTCTGTAATTTTAAAATACAATATTTTAGGATATTTTCTTAGGAATAAAAGGTTACATTTATGACCAACTGAATTATCTGAACATCACCAGAGGAATTAACTTAGTCAATCTACAGCTGCCTCTTTGTAAAACATCAACTGCTGTGAACAAAGAGTAAATAATAAGGACTTTCTATTTCAGATGTCTATGTAGTGTGAGAATGGAATATTTATAGAGTTTTAAGACATGTTAAATAAAGAGTCATTAGGAAGAAATTTGTTTAATTTTGGAGAGTATCTTTACCTATATCCTTTAGCACATAAATGCTGTAACAAGTTGAGAGGCAGTACCTTGCAAATAAGGGAAAGGTTCTTTGTTTTCTAATAATTTTTGGGAACTCGCAGCAGTACAACTTTTTCCATTGTGTGAAAATCATATTGGTGGGTAGTTTTCATCCACAGCACAATCAACATAGTTATTTAAAGGGGAAAATTGACCAAATTTGGGCATCCTATGGACGTTTGGAAGGAAAACATGCACACCAGTCACCACATAATGCAGACCAGCCTATGTATTCTTGTACTCAAGCCTCCTGAAGGGCTTGGTTGGTGAGTTTTTGGTAGTGAAGGATCTGGACTTTACCAGATGTGCAAGCTCAAGGTGTTAACCATGACCTTCCTCACCCAGAGTAAAGGATTTATTATCTTTGGTGCTTTTGCAAGAGTAGATCAGGAGAGTAACTGGGAGCCTGAATAAAAATCCTCTTACTTTTGTCCCACAAAAATTTTTCAAGAAATTAAATTTTAATGATACCTCATAAATGTCCCTCCTAAATATATGTTCTATGTTAGCCAGTCTATTAAAAAATCTCCCTCTGCCCAGTTTCCCCCTTGCTGCAATTTAGAGTGATGTCTTACCCATAAAACATAGAGCTCTTCTTATACAGTAACTTTGTAAAGCATTAGCTGACAAAACTAAAAAATTATGTTGCAAAGTTCTTAAGTTTAGGGTTAAAAACCTGTTGCAGCATACATTAAACACCTCAAAGTAACACGACTTGTTTCTTAGTATGACATTACTGGCTTTTGTTTGAGAGTTACCAGGAGAACAGAGAATTGAGTTCTCTCAACAACCATGAGTAATGCCTCATTTTCTGACCCATCAAAAGGCAAGGGGCAAGGTATAGAACTGAGCTCCTTTAGACAGTTAAAATCCCATTTTAAGGCAGGATATCATTATGTCTGTGAAGAATAGACATAATGATAAAGCAACCAAAAGGATAATGAGTGGAGACATAATCTCTTCTTGCCTCGGCTAGAGGATCACTGACAGAATGTTCAAAACAAGAAAAGTTGCATTTTTAATACCCAGAAAATGTAATGTCAGCCAGGTCACAACTCTGCCTTTAATTAGATGAAATGCCTTTAATTGAAAGCCACCTGCACATAGCTTAGCGTACATATGCAGCCTGCTCAGTTCCCAGCAGGTAATCTATTCTGTGAAAAGTACATGTCAGTTGGAAAGAAAAGGCCCTACAATGCATCTATTGTGAAATGTAGCTAATGTGTCATTCATGTACAATCATAAACAGCTTTAAAAGCACATTGAATCTGTTTATTTTCGTTTGAACATACAGTTATTTCTTGAAATAACTGGGAAACAGCAATCAAGAGAAAGCAGTTGATTAGCAATTTAAAGCAAAGTAAAATGGAAACATTTTTCAGATACTGTCAAGATTTATTCCAAGTGCCTCCCGTTAAAACAGTATTGCTTACAGTAGCAGGCTGCAGTGATTCACTGCCATATTAATATGCATTGCTGAGTACAAGCAAAATCTATATTCAGTTACATAAGAGTTCAGTGTTTTACTGTTGATGGTCTTTTCTTTGAACATAAGCTTTTTGTTGCACATGACATCATAGCCCATTAAAACATGAAACTTCCTGGACCAATGTCAAAGACACATCCCCAAGGTCAATGAAATTATTCAAACTTGAACTCAGAAAGAAGGCAGGGGAACAAAGCACTCAAGAGCTTGAGGTATTTTGAGGACTTGGACCATAGCATCTTCTCTGACTGATTAATTACTTTCCAGATTTCAGCTTCTCATTTGTGACATGAAAAATTTTAATTTCAAACCATTCTCATGTATGTGGTGTGTGTGTGTGTGTTTATATATATTTACACTCATATGAGGGTAGACTAAAAAGGAAACATGTAAAAATGTAGTCATTTACAAGGCTCTGTCATAAGAAATTTCTGGGTGGCCATTGCAGAGTTTGATTTCTATTTATTGAACAAATGGCAATTTTTGAAAGCTATGATTTTTAAAATTTAGGAATTCTATATTATTTATAGAGGTCCTTATAAGTAGGAAGATACTTCAAAATATATTTATTGCTTAAAAAATTGATTTTATTTTTGAAATTATTGGTTATTTTTTAGGTGAAACCTCTAGTCAGATTATCTTCAGATGTGTGCCAATCAGGTCTCCTGAGCCACTTTAAAATCTGGGTTGTCTTCTCCCAAAATCTGGTGTGTACTGCAAAGAGTGACACTGAAGATGATTTAGGAGGCAACATTTTCAAATCATAACAGATAATTGCACTCTGAGGATAGTGTGATATTTTCCATTTCATGAATGATATATGAAACTAAGGCTTTGCTATGTTTCTTAATTAAATAGTTTTCAGAGTAAATTGAAGATGTCTCAGTACACTGTCAGATAAATATCTTTTTACTATCCATATTTTATGTTGACAAATGCCTTTAAATCTATTCCTTGGAAAGCACTTCATTTCTATACTAATTGTAGCCATCTTTCTCTTTTGGAAAGGATTACCATAGTTGGTCAAAGGATCCTCACATACAGATGTTATATCAGCTAGAATCTGGGTCTTTTTTATGCTCATAAATATTTGTAATTCATAAAATGTATACACAGTTCCACTGTGCTTTCATGCTTGGAGCTGGCAGGACAGTTAAAGATTGACTGTGTGGGACTGCATGTCCAAATGTGCTTTCTATCATCTGAGAAGATAAAGTAGAATTATCTGTCCAGCCTCATGGTAGACGGTCAAGAAATAAGTGCCAGAAACATTAAGTATTCAAGAGATAAATATACTGGTGTATAGCACCAGCTGTATCAAAGAAGAAGAAAAAAAATAAACAACCACAACAAAAAAACCACTCACTCAAGCAATTCCCTCAAAGCCATCACTGAAATTATAAGTATTTATTCAGTGTATTTATGTAGGAATTATATAATATAAGTGAAGGGCATCAAATCAAATTGTGTCAAATACCAAAGCTCACATTCCTCAGAGTTGTTATGTGAGGTTAGAAACATACATCTCCCTTTCTAAAATTAAATAAATACTGAAACAAACAATGATGGAATTTACTAGAACTAATCAACGTTTAAAGTCTGGCTTGTGACAGATCTTGGTGTTCCCAGTTTTCTAAGAAGGCATATAAATAGCTGCTCATATTCTCTCTGATCAAAATGAAGTCATGACAAAGCTGATAGTGTCTGCAACTGGCACTGAGATGTGATCCTGAGTGACCAACTGTAGAATTGTCTGTTTCTTTGTCAGATTTTGTGTATTGTAGACTATGAAGGAACTAGAGGAAGGTCATCTTGTCAGACAGGTAGCATTAAGGTTTTGTGCTACAAAAGTGAGATATTGCAGCAGAAAAGTTTAAAATTGAAAGTGACAAAAATATCATTCCACTGAAGTTGTTTATGTGCTTATAGCAGCAAAGAGGTAACAAAACTTACTCACCCTTCCTCCATGCTAGAGGAGCAATCATAATTTTTGCTGACACTGTTATTGGGATACCTTCTTGTATTGATGTAAAGGTCATGTTTTTGAGAAGATATATTTATGTTCAAGAAAAATAAGAAACCCTAGAAAAGGGTAAGCAGATGGTTTCACTCAATGGAATCCAATGTGGGCTTAAAGCATCTGTTCTGAGAAAACAACTGCTGAAGAGAATGGGATTATATGGGATTTGGCCTGTTGCCATAGGTGGCACACTGATTTGGGCTGCTGCAAAACACAAATGTGATATCTTTGGAACTCTGAGGATGCCTCTGGAAACTACAATCAGCGCAGTCTTCTGAAGATATTTTGGAAGAAGCTCTTGAAAAATCTGGAATTTAGGGAGCTAAAGTCTCCACCAGTATAAACAAGTTGATTTGTTTTTCCATTTTATAATTTTGTCTGATAAAGATTTAAGCCTAGATTTGGTCTATATTTTGAAGGCACTGAGTAGTGTGCTTTAGGTTGTGACTTTTTCTGTCCATAGGGCTGATTTAAGTCAACATTCAGTTCAGTAATTTGGCTTGTCACCCTCAGACACATGAGGGCCCAGAATTAGGGAGTCAGCATCTTTTCAAGAAATTGGTCAGCCTAGCTTGAAAGTGAGATTTCAGGTCATAGCTACATTTATAGGTTGAACAAGAGCAATAGAAGATCTAGACAGTGAAAAGGATTAGAGTGGATGCCTTTGCTTACACAGCAGTGGTGTGAGATGAGGTGGAAGGAAGTGTTCCCCTGACCATTTTGGGTGACATTAGATGGGCTCCTGGAGTATCTTTGGCTTACTTTATTCTGAAAATACAATTTGTGTGCTCTGCGATGTAAACCAAAATACGGTAAGTGGGGTACATGGGACATCTGCTTCAAAAATTAATCCTAATCTGAATTAACAGACATCCTCAGAGAACTGAACTGGCATTCAGTATTGGAGGGGTGGTATACCTTAAAGCAACCAGAACTACTTTCTTCTCATCCTCAAATCATACTATTGACTTGTCTGTCACAGTGGACGGGGTATCTGGAGCAGAGAAAAAAGAGCTGTGACTTATTTCCCCTTCTTCTGTTGATGCCCCATTCATGTACAATTGATCACAGCTCAACCAGCCTGGTTTAAAGTTTTTGTGTGAAAAGAAATTAAACCCTTAACTTTCTCAGTGTTCCATCAGGAGTAATTTCAAATGCTGTGGGTATTTGATGACTGCAAGTCAAAATATCTAGAATTTAGGACCCTTTTAGTTAATGTAAATATATAATAGCTTCCAGGAGTAACTCAGGTGATTAAAATTGAATGCCTAGTGAGTAATCTTTTTATTTTTTAAATGAATATTAGTACATGAACCCTAAGCTGTAATAATAACATACATGTAAAGAATGGATTTTTAACCCTCTTTTCCAAATACAGACAGGCTTCTGACTACTAACGTTGCTGTCAACAGGTCAAAGGACAAAACTCAAAATTGAGACTGAGAAATTATAAATGCTGAAAAAAGTAACTGGGAACATCAAATTTTACTGGTCCTTTTGAATTTAAACAGAACAAGAAGTACAAAGCCACATTTGATTTGTTGATTGATGGGGTGGTAGGTTTTTTCCAGTGCACCTGTTCACTCTGTTCCTTCCCTCAGCTGTATGGACACCTTACCTTCTTTTACAATAGTACCAAATTTATATATGGACCTTCCACTAAATTTCATCACATCCTCCTTTTTTGGCCCCACCAAATCACTAATTTCTGCATTGTGGTTCAGTCCTAAGGGAAACTTACAAAGAACAGGAGGACAAATACTCTGCTGGAATGCACTGCTTTTTGAGTATGTGGAATTTTGTTTCTAAACAACTTGGCAGTGAGCTTATTTTCCACCTCAGTGATCACCTTTAATCACTTCTCCCATTTGTGTATCTAGTTTTTGAGGGGTTTTGTCCCCCTCCTCCTTGCCTTTTTCCCCTTCAGCTTGTGGCAATGGTACAGAATGCTGATGAGCAAGACTAGTCTGCAGCCAGGTAATCATTTTGACCACCAAACACTGACTGTGCTTCTAAAGGAAATTTGCAGGCAGAACAAACCTTTAAAGAACAGTAAAAGCATTTGATATGCACTCGTTGCAGGTGCATCCACTGAAAACTGTTCAGACAAGGACTTGCTACAGCACTGATTGCACCAAAATTATATCCTATAAGCTTTCTCTGTTTTAGTACTTTTGCCATATCAGCTGCACATTACAGTAATAAAACTGGCTTTAATGGACGTGTGAAATGGTACATTGGTGATATGCAATGCTGAACAACGAGCACTATTATTACCATATAATGTAAATCTTTGCATAACTCAACACTGAGCAAAAATTTTCAGCTGGAGTACATGCATGTAACTCCTAGGAGATCAAGGGATCTCATGAGAGTGGGAGTTCAAACTTAGCGGGACTTATGAAGAAGAATGACCCTTAGCTGGCATTTCCTTTTATTAAAAAACACATACAAGGGTAAACATTTGAAGAGGCTGGGTCTTGTAATCCTTTTTGCATTTGAAGTATGATTTCGGTGAACAGCTGATTATTCAAATCTCCAACTACCAGCTTCTTCCCTGCAATCAAGTATTTAGAATTGTTAACCTGGATTCATATTTTCAGCTCGAGTGTGGGTGTGAACTGAAGACACAATGGACAAAAACATAGTTCTAAGGGTGAGTGTTTAAGGGACAGGGACTATTATTGTATTCTGATTGAAATTTTAGATGTATGAGAATCATACTGACAAAAATTTGGATGCCTTGTCTGTTATAAGATAGAATATTTTTCTTAGGAGCATTTGACTAGGTTTGTTGGAAAAAAAAAAAAAGGAATCTTACTTATGATTTTACAGAAACTCATTAAGTCTTTCATGACTGTTAATTTTCCATTTTCCTAAATATTATTTTGTTTTGTTTGTGTTCATTACCATAACATGCGAGTTATTTTATAATAATCATTTCACTTTTTATTTCACAAGTAAAAAAGATCATTTTGTTTTAGTAATGTTTACAATGGAAAGTTGATAGTAAGGAAGAAGACTGCCAATATGATAAAGTGAGTGCAGACACAAATTTGACAGAGGTGATCTGTATTTTGCTTCAACATCCTTGCACTAGGGATGAGGCACACAATGATTTGGAATTGGAATGTGCCCCCAACAGAGGCTCCTAGCCTTCAGATCTTGCTCCTTGTTGGTTAGATTATCACATGCAACATGCAATATTATTCTTTCTTCTTCATCATCTTTCTAAGTAGTTCAGGAGAATGCATTTCAATGCATTTCATTTTCACTTCTAACTTGAGATAACCTTTGATTTCATGAACAGATAGTCTTTTTCTGAACCTTAATGTTTCTGTTATTGTTTGCAGTTAAGGAAAGACTGGTGACAATTTGCTGTATATATATGACATATATACTTATGCTAATTTTATAGTCAGACCCATGTAATGATGGAGACTATGGAAGTACATTTCAAGATTTAGAGATGGTCTTGACCATCAGTTTGACATAAACATGGAATACAGATAAAATGTATTTATCATTTTTCATCCTTAAGAAATGAAATTATGTTTTTGTTTAAGCAGGATCTGAAAAAAAAAAAATGCTGCTTATTTAATATGCTCAGAGCCATAATTGATTTTCCCAGATTGGCAGCCTGCAGTAGCATTACTTTTGAAAAGGGGTTTCTTATTGGATAATATCAATAGCGGACATGGGAAAATATGCCAGCCTTAGAATCATGGGGAAATGCAGATCCACATATGCTACTCTGGACTCCTCTTAGTTACAATCTGCTAACGAGGTAAAGGGGTGATCTGGGGAGCACAGGATTCTCCAAGAGGAAAGACACCTGCAAAGTGCACTAGGGACATTAGCCTGAAAGTCTGCTTGCTGAAGGAATTAGACCATCAAGTGACATACACACACAATGAGCTGAATTTAAATTTAGATGAAAGTGCTGGGTGGAAGTTTGTTCTATATTTGGAGTTCTGAAATCCAAGAACTATTGAAAATAACAGCTTGCTGACACAGGAAGAAAACATTCATTAGAGGAACATACCAGAAGAATCTTCACCATTTAATATTTTCCTTCCTTCCTTCCTTCCTTCCTTCCTTCCTTCCTTCCTTCCTTCCTTCCTTCCTTCCTTCCTTCCTTCCTTCCTTCCTTCCTTCCTTCCTTCCTTCCTTCCTTCCTTCCTTCCTTCCTTCCTTCCTTCCTTCCTTCCTCCCTTCCTTCCTCCCTTCCTTCCTCCCTTCCTTCCTCCCTTCCTTCCTCCCTCCCTTCCTCCCTCCCTTCCTCCCTCCCTTCCTCCCTCCCTTCCTCCCTCCCTTCCTCCCTCCCTTCCTCCCTCCCTTCCTCCCTCCCTTCCTCCCTCCCTTCCTTCCTTCCTTCCTTCCTTCCTTCCTTCCTTCCTTCCTTCCTCCCTTCCTTCCTCCCTTCCTTCCTCCCTTCCTTCCTCCCTTCCTTCCTCCCTTCCTTCCTCCCTTCCTCCCTTCCTCCCTTCCTCCCTTCCTTCCTTCCTTCCTTCCTTCCTTCCTTCCTTCCTTCCTTCCTTCCTTCCTTCCTTCCTTCCTTCCTTCCTTCCTTCCTTCCTTCCTTCCTTCCTTCCTTCCTTCCTTCCTTCCTTCCTCCCTTCCTCCCTTCCTCCCTTCCTCCCTTCCTCCCTTCCTCCCTTCCTCCCTTTCTTCCTTCCTCCTTTCTTCCCATGACTTTAGGTTCTAATACTCTCCATCAGTAATCATATCTCAAAAACACATTAACACTGTGTCTGAAACTTCCAACAAACTTAAAAAGAATCAGGAAAATGTCTCTTTCAGTCCAGTGAGGAGTGTGCAGGGACACTCACACTCAGAATATGCAGCAAATTCTCACAAGCAGTGTGAAGTTTCCAGATTCTGAGAGGAGAAGAAATACCTGCCTGGAACTACAGAAATTGCAAGAGCTCCATATAATTGCATAATGTTAACTACTGCAGTTGATTATTATGGAATAAGTCAAATCTAGTAGCTTTGCAATTCTAACTTAAAAATCTGATTCTTCCATTTAGTCTAACTTTATGGGTAGAAACTGTTTTACTTTTTTTCTTATTCTGCAGCTTCTATATATAAGAAACCTGCTGGAGCAGATCTGTCTCGCAGATACCACCAGAAGTGGCCATTGCCTTGTATGAGATAAAACCTCACAGAGCCTGGCATTGCCATTGAGAAATGACTGACCTGTGAGCAAGTGGGATCCAAGTGTTAGTGTGTTTATTTGTTACTGTTCTAAGTCAGGCTTGCCCTCTTTAAACTTACATGTTCACATTGCCCCTTGTGTTCTCTCAGGCCATATACAAAGTTCTTTTCCCTAGGCATAATTCAATCAAATAAGTCATGTTCCTACAAAAGCAGACAAAAGCACCCTTCTTCTCTCTCCCCTTTGCCACAGTAGGTATCTCTCAGAGTCATCTTATAGTCCTTTAATGGACTGATAAGAGCGTTTTGGTCTTTTGTTGGCTGTGACTTCAGCTTTTATCACTTGGCTTTGTTTTATCATTTGCTGGATTCTTCACAGGAATATGGATTCAGTGTATTTTAGCATTTCTAACCACAAATGGAATTTTACATTTTTTGAACCTGATAGTTTTATATGAGCTCTTGTTATCAGGTTCCTTTCCAAGATCATGTTGTTTTTATCACACTACAAGCTGCTATCTCAACAGTCTTTCCAAAATTTCTAACGTTCTTTGGTTGCATTTTGGAAGCATTTTACTAGCTGGCATTATTCCAAAATGGGAAATTTAAGTGTCTTTTTTGCATAGCAAATTGTATGCTCTCCCAGTGCCTTGCTTTCCTCTGATTTGCTGAGATTTTCTTCTCTTCTAAACCAGTCAACATGTTTTCATCAGCTAGTCACTTTTAAATATTCCTTAGTCATGTAAATATATCCACTAATAGATGAGGCTAAATCTGTCACTTATCTTGTTAGATTTGACCAGAATAATCACACAAGTAGTAGAAAACCTCAAGCATGTGTAAGCTTAGTTCCAGTTCTGGCAGTTATGTTGTGGTAGCTAAGTGTGACAGATGACTGATTTATAGTGCTCTATTTGGGATTTTTTTTTTTTTTTTTTTTTTTTTTCTTGTCTCTGGAGGTGTTTGCAAGTGTTGTGCTGCTAGTGCTGGTTTGGTACGATGTGCTTTAGCATGTACTATGCCTCTTTGGTTTTTCTTGTTTCATAATTGATGTGGTGAAATATTTCCTTTCAGATTGAAGGTTTGATGGGATACAGACTGTAAAGTCTCTGAGGAATGTGGTAGATAAATTGTGTTATCCTTCACTCACAAATTCACTGCCCAAATCACTCTTGTTATTTCAACAAGGAATTTGTGACTTTTTATTTTTGTTGTTGGATAGGCTTGGTCACTGGTGATTTTGTACACAGAGTAACAGTGTTATAGTTTTCTTGAGCACTACTCTCTAAGCTGACAAGTCCTGGGTGAGGATGTGCTGCCACAGAATAGGTACAGACTTTCTGGCTAAACTATTGTCAGACTCCTTTTTCTCAGATCTTCTGAAAACTTTTAGTCTATGGACTGCATAGTGTATCTGCTTGGGAAGGAAATGTGGTTTGTTTTTCTGAAAGCCCAAATTAATCTGCCTCATTTAGTTCTGTATCACCAACATTAAACATAGTTTGCCTCTGTATTCCTCAGTATTGCAAAAAATGCTGAATATAACTTTTTTGCCTCAGATCAGTAATATGCTTATTTTCTGTCTAGATACAAATGACAGCAGAATATAGCATTCAAATACAGTGGGTTTTTTATAACATTACATTATTTCCTTAGCATTGTTAAGACTCAATCCATTTTCAGTGTGGTATATTATAAATGTTTCAGGATCTCCTGTCCTACAGTGTGTAAATAGCTATTTTTGAGCTCTTTCTTTTTTTATCCTCTCCTAAGACTCTTCTGTAACTGTGAAAGTGTTGCTTCCACTATCAGTTCTCAGCAGTATTGCTAAGATAAATGGAGTTGGGTTGCAGCCCTCCATGTGTAAGAAAAATTGTTCTCTTGCTTGGTTGCTTTTATATCGGCCTCATTCTCTTGTACTTCATGTACTCATATCTCAGAAAGAAACCCATTCCTTGCTTCACATAGACGGTGCATACAGCCAACATCATGTTGTGTTTTCTACCTTGTTCAACTTCTGGTTTGTTGGGAAATGAGAACAAGACCAATCATGAAAAGGTTGAAACAGAGGTCAATATCACACGCAAGACAACACTGTCTTTTATGTAAAGTTTGACATGCAGGCTTCAAACAAGTATTTTGGCCAAGTTGGAAACATCTTCCAAAAAGCATACAACTGATTTGAAGAAAATGGCACATTGGATATTTTGCTTTGCACACCTTTAGATCAAATGATATCTCAATCACTGTGCAAGAAAGTATGTACCTGCTGACAATAACCCTCTTTTTCTCTACTGTCTTCAGAATACTGCTTGTATTCTACAGAACTCAGCTTGACTGCCAAAGCAAAAAGGTTTTTTTCCCTCATGAACTGAATTTCCAGACCTTCTGGCCCCATGGGAAGACATCCATACCATAGTGATCTTGAAAAAGTTACTACCATAAAAGGCAAAATACTGTACAGAGAGAGAAGCCTCCCCTCTGCACTCCAGAAATGTCCATAGCACAAATATCCAAGTACCCAGGGTGGTTTACTTAACCAGTTAGTGGAGCAAGGCAATCCAGCTGCAGGCACGTCACAATACAGCTGCTGAGAGCAGGGTTGTATGATTGCATCTCAACTTGAAGGCAAAGGAGTATTTTCAAATTCTTAGATGCATGTGCATTCCTAGTTATCCCCCAACTGTCTTTTGGCATGCCCAGGTAGGAACCTGCTACCTGAAGAAACATATTCTATATGCAGAAATTGTGCAGCTTGTGGTGTTTTCTAAGATGTCCTTGATTTTATGGAGAAATGACCTACCCTATGATCTACAAGGTATGCCACTGACTGGGGCTCAGAGAAGAGCCTAAATATACCTTCTCAAGGTTTTGGGATACAATCTGCCCAAAGCATAGGACAAAACCCCTGAAACATAGGCTGATTGGGCCAAACCCTGGTATCTGGGACATTTACAGATGACGGAAAACAGAAAATAACATTTCAAAACTACACTCAGAATTTATTCTCTTCCCTGGTGTACTCACAAGGGAATGAAAAACAAGATATCTCACTGAGCTAGACAAAGAAAATATAATACCTGAGTTCCTTTGCCTGAAAAAAAGTATACTTTTTCTCTGTAGCAATTGGAGTTATTCAATTTTTGTAACAAAGCATTGGCTATAATAGATGACTACCACTGATATTATTGGTTATGAGGGAATATTTCACTGAATATTTTTCAAGGTGAAAGTTTCTATGAAGATTTCTTCTCAAAAGAAGCAGTGAGAATACCTCCCTTTTGTTATTCTTCTGTGGTTTTCATACTTTACAATACACTTAACTCATCTTCTACTGCTGAAGAAGAGAAAAAATGCCTTCAGGAGTTTAATATAAATTGCTAGATGAATGCCCAGTTGAGCTACAAACTTTATGAGTATTTGAAATTTCTAGTTAGTTTTATGGTACAGAAATTTCTTTAAGTTTCCCTCATGATTTCTTTCAGATGGTATGATAAACTTTGGTGTGCAATGGTTCTTTCTGTTTTGTTGAGTTTTTCCCTCACTTGAGCAGTCATCCAGAAATAAAAGCCTTCTACATAAATAATCAAAATATTCAGTTGATCGCATTCAAAAAGAGCCTCATTCTTCTATGAAGTTATGCAATTATGGAGCATCTTGAATGATTGTCACTTAAAAGGGTTGTAACTTTTCCTGGTTTATTAGAAACAGCTGGCAGATACATCAGAGGCATCAATGGAATTATTACTCCGAAGCAGATGTTAAACAGAATGGGGCAATAACAGCTGTTGCAATTAAAGGCATTGTGGGCACATTTCTGCACATCTCTGGCTCAACATGACAGTGATCCAACGAAAGACCACTTAGTAAAATGATATTTTCTTTTGCATAGTCAAAAAAATTGAGTTCACATTATCAGTGCAAAGAATGTGCTTTTTCTTACAGCTTGTGACATTTCTGAGGTAACTCAGACAACAGACAGATTTGAATGAGATATCAAGTGCCAGCTGATATTTTTTCATTTTAAGTTCTCATTAAATATCACCCACAAAATTAACTCCTAGGTATATATACTACCTATTGTGGAGTCCTTTGGAGTGAGGACAGAAGAGTCTTGCTTAAGTAGAATGAGAGGCTCTCTCAGCTCCTTGGAAGAGGAACGTTCAGAGGAGGTAGGGTCACACAGTTCCCAGCTGCTTGGGAAAATTTCCTCATAGTTTACAATTGCTTCCCGAAGGGGACATGCCATTGGAGGATGCCATTACATTACATCCTCCAATAAATTCATACAAATTTCTTGATCCTTCCTGCAGCATCATGGCAAATGTTTTCTCATTATTCAGGAATGTTTTAAACTGATGGAGTCTTGTTAGACTGAATTATAGTTAGAAAAGGAAGGTAGATGACAAGTTGTGTCCTCCAGAAGCTCTGCACTCTCTTGTATAAAGGAGAAGCTGAAAACCAGCTTGACTCAGATTGGCCAACATAGACTCAAAAAATGACTACATATTTTAGGCCACTAACCAAATGCTTTATGGAAGTTCCCCAGACTGACAAGAAGACCACAAATTGGACATGAAAGAGGCAGAAATTAGGAAACTCTGATTCATAATTTCGCAGCTATGTGCCCTTTCCCCCTAATTACTTAGAAGTCCTTTCCTAGCTGACTGAGATTTCAATTCACTTGTGCCCCAAATTCTCCTCAGCTGAGTGTATCTCAGAGAGCTGCAGTTTGCAGATATTTAATTTAACATATCAATGGTTGTGTCAGTCTACATCAGGTGAAAAAAGAATTTAGATGCTGAGGGAGCTGTTCAGACCACGTGACTACAGCCAGAGGAATGTGTTTGAACTGACCACCCTCATGGAGAATGGCTCTATGAAAGGAACAACTGTACCTAAGAGATTGTTGGCTGCCAAGACAAGTTACATGTATCCCTTCACTGGTTGTGAAGCCCAGTCAAACTTTGAGAGTGACAGATTTTTGTTTCTTTTTTTTTTCTTTTTTCCCCCCTTTTAAAAAAATATTTGCAATATTTTTTTGTTTGGTCTCTGAATCAAGTTGTTGGGAGAAAGTGGGATATGGAACAGAGGGAAAAGAAAGAAGATAGGGGTCAAAATACAAATTACTTTTTTAAATTTAATTTTTCTTTTTCATTGACTAAGGTAGTAGAGAAATGATTGAAGCACTTGACCTTTCTTGCCTTCATCTGTAGAAACAAAGTTTGCTCTCAAATCTCTCAGCCACCAACGTGCTGTGGAAAGAAAGGTGTCCAGAAACTGGAAAGAAACAGGTTTGGGAATATTTAGAGAAGCTGGATATAATCTAATTCATAGAGAGAAAAGAGGTCAGCAGAGGTTGCTCTAAGTGTTGCAGTGACAGCAACAATGCAACATTTAAAGGGACTGTGGAAAAACCATTGTCTGACTGGGGAATGTCACTGACAGCCTGGAAACAGGCTAAGTTTTTACCTACCTTTAAGAAAGAAAAGAAGAAAGACAAAGATAACCAAACATGGGTTGATCAGCATCTTATCAGTCCCTGGAAAATCATAAAGTCCTTTCTCTGAGAATATATTCACAGGCACATGAGGAAAAAAAGGTTACTGGGAATGGCTAGTACACCTCTAGAGAGGGCCACTCATGGCTGACCAATCTGATGAGCTCAGTGAACTTTCTACATATATTCTCTGTAATACACTTCAAAGAGCTGCAGATGGTAGGATTTGGTGAAAAATTGCAAATTAAGTCACTGTTGTGCAGTTGCATTGCTCTTTACCCAGCTCCCAGAGACCCTACTGTGGAAATTCTTCGGCTAATATCTCCATTCAGACCAAGTGCTCTCTGCCCTTGTGCCTGAGGGCTGATGTGACTGTTTCAGACAGCTATTCTTTGGAGATGTTAGGGTTAGCCACTTAAATGACTGTATTAGTCTATGCAGTGCCAGGCAAGGAGTAAACAGTGAAGGGAGGATTAGTGTGCAACTCTGGCAGCCTGAAGGTATTCGGCCTTTGTTGGACTGGGGCACAGACAATGTCTCTGTGAGAAAAGAAAATTATATATACAGTGCATAAGAGATCAGCAGCTGTTAGAAACTTCCTGTGTCCTTGATCTTGATATTGAATCTCACTGACCCATGATTTTCAAAATGTGTGATCAGTTCCTCAGTGTTCTTCATAAGATAATGTAAAAGATTATATATATATATTTTTTTTTTCCATGTGGCCTTAATCTTCCAGAAGATTCCCACCTTCCACTGGTCAGACAAAGACTTTGTAGGTTTTGTGGTGATTGTGGAGAAGTTCATAACAAACCATTTTGACTAGAAAACCATCTCTTTATGCAGTCTGTTTATATTGAAAGAAGTAAACTGACTGAAATACTAAATAATAAATGAGTTTCTGATCTATTGTGCAGGAATGGCTGTCTTTATTTATTTATTTATTTATTGTTACTGTTGAAGGAATGGATAATGAGATGACGATTATTATATGAAAAGAGATAATGGGACAAAAAAATAATCAACTTTCATTTTCTTCTTCTTCCTCAGATGGTTTTGTGTACAGTACTAGTGCATAATATTTACTGAAGATGTGTTAATGACACATATTTATTGGTTTTCTTCATTACTTGGACACAAGAGAGGAAAAAAATCATCCTATTTTTAATCTATAATTCATCCTGTGATCATGCCTGTAAACTTTGAGGAAAAATTAGGGTTTGGTTTTGGTGGGGTTTTTTTGTTGTTGTTAGGTTTTTTTGGTTGGTTGGTTTTTTTAAACAGGAAATTACAATTACTTAATCAATCAATCAATTATTTAAACACCTTTTACTCTGTGAGTAACACTCCTGACTTTGCTGTCACTATATGTACATACAACCCCACGGGCTCTGAATAAAGTTTTGGGGTTTTTTCTCTGCCCTGGCTGTTTTTCACCTGCCCTGCAGCTCACCAACTAAGTGCCAGCTATCAGAGCCATCTTCTGGTTACTGTATGAGGTCTGTCACCTGCTGGTCCCTGACGGTGCTCTGAGATGAAGAGCCTCAGCCACCAGGCTGCACTGTAAAGGGACTGGGACATATCTTGTGCCTCATGCTCCATGGTTGACCTAATGGTGGCTGTTTCCATGAATCTCATTTATACAAAAAAAAAAAAAAAAAAAAAAAAAAAAAAAAAAAAAAAAAAAAATACAGAGTGTGCAATTTTTAAGACTTTTTCATTAGAAAAGAGCTCCTCCTGAGTGAAAGCTGGCAACCCCACTTCTTTCTGATAACCTTCCAGCATTAGCTGACAGAGTGACAATCCTGCAGTACAGTCCTGTATCAGCTCACTCCCTCATGCTGGCACATGCTGAACAGCATCACTTAAGGACTACATCTTCTATCATTTACTGGTCATGTCAGCAGTTACTAATGATGTTATGCAATCTTCCCAAGTACATATAAATTGATGCAATTCAACTAACTTTTTGCTGTTACTGCCAGCTATAAATTGTTTCTCTAGTTCACATAATTCATTACTTGCAGGCCACAACTGACCAGTAAAAAGGTATATCTGGGTCATATCTGTCACAGATCATTATATATTAGAAAATACAGATATTTTTGGGAAAAGGGGTGCCCAGTTCAACCACCATTTGACTCTGAAGATCAGCAAATCAGCTTTTTTATCCATCACCAGTAATGTGTGCTCAAGTTCTGCCTTGAAACACTTCTCTGTGGGCAATGAACTGCACAGCAGGATAGATACCATCTAAAGGAAAAATAAGTCTATAAATCTACAATCTCATATACATGCCCAGAGCATGAATAAGAAATAGTGTTTCCCCAAAAGCTGCTTTCTGCTCTTGCTTTTCCACATAAGATACATCTGACAATACTGAGTTTCCATCTTCATTTCAAGTGAGCTGTATGTTCACAAACTATTTCTAACCTAAGAGGAAGAAGTCCCATCTTTATCACCAGAACAGTCAAGTCTAATTCAAGTTTCACACATTACACTTTCAGCACCCTGCAGTTCCTGGTAAAGCAGCCTTCGTATATGAGAAGGTACCTTTTCTTTTATACAGTTTTCCTCCCTCCAGATTGTAGTCTTTTTACTGGGAATACACAGGAAGGCCAATTACTGACAATTGCAGTACTGTCTTTGGCTATGCTAGCAAATCCTCACAGTAGTAAATCTGCCCAGAGAATAGAAGCACTTTGGTTTTATACCTGCTATCCTCGTTGCAAGTCTATCTTACAAAATACATTTATTCTTGCAGATGTCTTTTCTTTCATTGCAACTTTTGTTACTGGACCCTGGAAAGGAGATCCTCCCTGTTGTTGCTGTGCCAGCACATTACCTTATTATTTAGAATGCATCAAGTATACAGAAATGTCAGTGATACCAGAAGCACATTTTTCAGGACAATAAATGTAAAATAAATTGGGAATTGAGGCAAATTGTGTTCCTTGTCAAGGTAACACAATATAACAGGGGTGGGAAATAAAAGGCAGCTCTGCTGATGCCACAAGATTTTTCTAGGGGTTTTTTTATGTTCTTCAAGGTTATTATCAACTGATGTTGTAGTTACTAAAACTAATTTATCAGCTCAACTGCAGTTTTATCAAACATCACGGCTATCCATATGTATTGATCAGTAATTACCCCAGAAATACTAAATTTTCCAGTTACATATATTCATATATTTAAAAAAGATCTTACAGAGGTCTGTCTAGAAAAAGAGCTCACTTCCAGATGTATAATTCAAACTCTGACTTAAATATTACCAAAACATAGATTCGTGTATCTGCTCCAAAGGGCAACATTTTGTTGTCCTTTTTTTTATTTCTGAGCCTTATGATGGGCCACAAACCTGCTTCTGCTCCTAATCCCACAAAGGCTGTGGCGTCGTGCACATGACAAATTGTCCTAATGGCAGGAGAAAGAGAAGGTCAGTGAAAACCTCAGACATTGGAGACAGTGCTTTGGCATAAATCCTTGTAGTTATGTAATGAAGAAGATGTATCTAAAAGTAAACTACTTGCTCTCAAGAGTCTTCCAAGGATCATGCAGCTGCTTAATTATTAAGCACTATGAGTACTCCCACTGATGTCAGTATGGCTATTTATAATGAAGAAATTCAAGAGTGTTCATCATTCTTCAGGATAAGGATTATTACATTAAAATGATTGTGGGAAAAGTAATTTTGGGTACAATTATATTTATTTAGGTGTCCATCTTAAAATATTGTTATAGTTTCACAGGTTAATATATCCTTAAAAAGTAATTTTAACTCTGAATTTTCTCATTTATAACATTTGGGGTTTGGGATTAAAGGCTCCTTCTAATGCATTTTGTCTTAAATTATTGATGTGCACTGCCAACCTTAGTTCCATCATCTACTGTGGTATCTCATCTGCATAATTATGCAAGTTAATGAAACTCATGAGAAGGTATTATGAACATTTAAACTAGTTTATATGTGTTTTATATTCAGAGGAACATATTGTATAGAAAATTGAAAAGTAATAGCAATTCCTATAGAAGTTCAAATATCTTATTTATAAGAAGGATATTAAAGCAGCAGAATGAGATTAATGTAAAAATCACAACACTTTTTAATAATTTTTAAGATACTGGTTAGAGTTTTCAAAAGAACTGGTATTTTTATGTCATATTCTGTGTAATATGTAGATATTTAAGCTTGAAAGATGGGCTCAGTAGCCTATCAGGATAACTAAAGAGCATTATTAAAAATACATATATTTCAATTCCTTTTCTGAAAATACATTTTCTTTGTTGTGGTTTCATGGCTGTTTTCTTGAGCAAGATTCTCCTTGTTTCCTTTCTGGTTTTTTGGGGTTTTTTTTTTCCCCACTTAATTGGAAAAAAAAAATTGTCAACAGTTTGAACAATTTCAGCCAGTTTGAAAAAGCTTATATTTTTTAAACAAATATCTTTCAACCTGATTTGAACCATAGCATCTATAATTAATAAATTTCTCCAGAAAGTATTCCTACAGAGTGCCAGTTGACTTCTGCCTGCTCTGCAGTTTGTTGGTAGTTTGATACAGCCGAAACACTTCATGGAGTACCCAAAGGACATTCCCATCATGGGCATGGAATAGCTCCAACACACAATCTGCTCCAGGGGATGGGGCAGCCAACACAAACAGATCTAAGTGGGACTGGCAAGAGAACTATACCTGTTGCAGACTTTCTCTTGGAAAAATGCCAAACATAAGGCAGAAATACCTAATTTCTAGAGGATATAAGCTACAGCCAGTACTACAATAGCAGAAAATCTCTATTAGACAGCCAGCTATTAACATCTGACAGCCTTTAAAAAGTTGGTTGCTGGTAGGTGGGGTTTTTTTTAATAGGGTTGAATCACACCTGGAACAAGATCAAGTTTACCTGTAATTCACAACTCACAGTGGGTGCGCTGCATCTTCTGCACAAATATGTATTATAGCAACTTTGTAAACCACAATGGCATCTTATTTTGCAGATTGGTGCCATACTTTAAATGAATCCTTTCAGAGAAAAGACTCATTTGCTTTGTATTTGTACCCTGTGCTTCATAATGGCATTCCTCTATTATCTATCTGTAAGACACTACAGAAATACAAATACAAAAAACGCTAAAAAACAAGTATTTAACAGAGAGTATCAGACCCCAAGATGTTTATCTCTATCATAGGGTATGAGTGGGATGGTAGCAAAATAAACATTTCTGAGAAGGCTAGTGAAATATTTCTCCAATTATCCTCATAAATGAGTCATGAGAAGGAGGAGATATACAATTGAGAAACAAAATCAATTTGAAGGAAAATATCCCTTTCGGAGTTCTTCAGGAAATACTGTATAATGTAATGGGCCTAAGTAGCTTTAATCTAAACACACAATAATTAAATAAAAAAAGGTAAGGTCTCATTTTTTGCAAAGAAAGGATCCTGCAATTCTAGAGGCAGCAGTAATATATACTGAAATTATTGGATAAATTTTTGCTTTGAAATACAAAAGAGAAATATTTGAGTCACTAGAACGAATTCAAGCCCCGTTGATTTCAATGAGGCTGATATTATTGTAAGATACTTGTGTGTGAAATGAAAATTGACATAAAATTACATGGCGAGCAAAGAAGGAAATGTGGAAAGAGTTTGTGTACCAAAACATTTTCTCCATCAATATAGATGTTGGAATGATGGTCTGGAAGGTAGCAGGACAACCCTGAGAAGAGGTTTTCTTGAATGCCTGAGATGTGACACTATTAAAGAGAAAAAGAGTAGAAAAATAATAGAGAAATCACAAAGGATGTTAAGAGAAGCCCATCAATAATGCATATGTCTTTAGAGTATACTTTTTTAAACCATAACTCAGAATAATAGAACAGAAGACAATTAATGTGCTACATTTCTGAGCATTGCTTTGTAATTCCACTTTTGGGATACCTTTAATCAGTGCACAGAAGCATGAATTATTCTCAACTGAATAAAGATTTTATACACATTAATGACATATTTCTAAAGGTATAGAAAGGGAAAAGAAGCAGAAACAAATAGAAAAGTTACAGTTAAAAATGCTGAGATAGATTTCTGTTGATTTTATTGTGTTCATCTTGATTGAAGTAAAATTTTACAAGTATGCCTGACACGCATAACCTTAGTTTTGTTAAATGTTAAAAGACAAGATTCAAAGTTGTGAGACACATTCTGTTTGCTGTAATGTTATTATTCAAGCAGCTGCAAACAAAAATCGATAAATCTGCATTTAGGCACTCACTTTTGAGTAGGCATTTTCTAGATTGAAGTTGAAGTAAAATACTAAACCAAAAATTGTTATAATGTATTCACTCCTAGTGATTTCCATTTTAGTTGAGAAAGTTCGTTTGATGACAAATGGAAGGGGAAGATAAAAATACACAGGGAATTTGCTGATAGAGAATTTTTTGATTTTCTGTGAATGGTTTAAGCAAAAAAGAAAGTTTAATGTTAGATTATCACTGTAACAGGTAAGTGGCAGTACTGCAAAAGTTTCTTTCCCAACACCTGAGAGAAACATGGAAATACACTTAGTGCAGGTTGGTGCACTAACAAATGGATATCAGTCAGGGCCTGTCCGTGAGAAAGCAAATGTCTCTGCTCATCTTGGGCTGTTGCCTTTGAAGCAATTTGAAGTTCTTTTTTCCTCCTCAGATATCAGTCAGAGGGGTAGCTACCTCTGCATGGATTTTTATCCAAAATTGCTCTGTTGAGGTATAGACCCTGTGCATTTGCCTGTTGTCTCTCAGCCTTCTGGGGGATGATGTGGCAAGAGATGATACGCTGAAGCTCAGTTTTGTTTTATTTCCACCTACTAATAACATCTGCTTATACGAGTACAGGGGGGCTTGTAGCTGTAAGTGATCATCCCCCTGTGCTCCGCACTGGTGAGGCTGCACCTCAAATCCTGTGTTCAGTTCTGGGGCCCTCCCTACAAATAGGACATTGAGGTGCTGGAGTGTGTCCAGAAAAGAGAATGAAGCTGGTGAAGGGCATGGAGCACAAGTCCTTTAAAAGTGGCTGAGGAAGCTGAGGGTGTTTAGCCTGGAGGAAAGGATGCTCAGGGGAGACCTTATTGCTCTTTACAACTACCTGAAAGGAGATTGTAGCAATGTGGGGAATTAGTCTCCTTTCACAGGCAACAAGTAATGAGCAGAAATGTCATCAAATTGTGCCAGGGGAGGTTTAGATTGGATGTTAGGAAAAATTTCTTCACTGAGAGGCTCATCAAGCATTGTAACAGGCTGCCCAGAAAGTGGTTGAGTCATCATCCCTGGAGGTATTTAAGAGGTGTGGATGTGGACTTGGGGACACAGTTTAGTGGTGGACTTGGCAGTGCAGGGTTAGCAGTTGGACTCAATGATCTTAGAGGTTTCTTCCAAACTAAATATTTATATGATTTTACAAAACAGAGTAATAATAATAAAAAAATTAAAAATTTTAAAAGGTAGTATTTTATTTTACACAAAAATAAAGCTGAACTTCACATAGTGTGGTGCTAGGAGTCAGGCCGAGGTTTTTGCTACCAAAGTCCTCTTTGGAGGTGTCTGAAGGACCACCCTGTCTCATTTCATAGACCCTGAAACAGCTTAATACCTGGCCAGAATTTACTCCCAGCTTTCTATTTGTTCAGGCCTCAGTCCACATTAATTGTTCATCCACAGTTTTACTGTCTTTTTTAAGATCTGGAATACCTATCAGCTTAAATAATATACTTAGGTCACACAGTGAAGAGGAGACCCTCCTTTGATTGCTGAAGTCCAACAGGGGAAGTGGACTTACAATAACAATAAATAATTCCTTGTGCAGTGCCTTTGCATCTATCCCAAGAGGAGTGCCATTGCATCTATCCCAAGTGCAGAGCACAGTTACAGCTAGATGGTCAGCCAGTGAGGACATCAAATCTACATTGTAATGGAAAAAGTAACATCCATGTTTGTTCAAAGTCAAATTCCAGGATACCTAAATGTATTTTGACTTAAACATCATTGAAAAGTCATCTTCATCTAGCAGACAGACTCCATAGGTCACACTATTATTTATTGAAGGTAGAAACAACGGTGAGTTCATGTCAAAATAATGATGACAGTGTTATGAAATGATATAACATTTTATATCCATGAATATCAAGATGGTTTTGGATATTAGTTATTCATGCCTCTTGGCACCAAAATGCACCTTGCTGAATTATTATTTCACTTCCTAGACACACGTCCGTGTTGTCTACCTTCCCATGTCCTTTAGATTGGTAGTGAGTTTTCAAGTAAGACTTGTGTTCACCTCTTTTTACTCTGCTATTGTTCACATTGCAGAGCAGCTCTGGTGTACCCAAGCTGGATTGCACTGAGATGTCACTAAACCAGAGGAGATGTTTCAGGAACACACTTAATCTGCTCCCACAGCAGACAGATATGCAATCCTTGGATCTAGTGCATGAAAGCAACTCCCCAACACATGACAACACACGAAAAAGTATTTGAGCTAGCTCCTCAGTACTTTTTAGCCCACTAAGCACAGCTCTGCAGACCCCTCCCAGCACACTGCACCAATTTCTCATTCATATGTCGCTCGCACCTCTGACCCAGCTCACTGGTCCCAACCCATTGCTGTGAAACTTCTCTGCCTCAGGAAGGACACTGCTTCCCTAGATTTGATGCCAAAGAGAGGCAAGCTGTTACTCGTTATTTTTCTTTTTCTTTTTTCCTGCCATATTTTTCCATGAACATACCAACAAAAAGACAAACAATGAAGGAGAGGGAAACAGCTCATCTTTTTACTGTTTAAAATGCCATTTCCTCAATGTCACTTTTATTTTAAAGCATGAGGTGTAAGGTTATAGAGAACATTGGTGTTTGTCTTGAATCTCTGCCTTTGTTTTGGATCAAAAATACAACACCCAGGCCAAACACAATACTAAACATTTACCACTGAGGTCACTGATCTGCAATTTGTTGCAGTGACAGATCCAATATTGTGCTTGGGGAACAGACTGGATGGCTGTTAATGCACTATTATAGGCACAGTTGGGAAATTGGCTGAGCACCAGGTAACTGGAAGAACTGGAGCTTATTGCTCAAGTCCAAGAGTGTTTTAACTTGTGACTTGATTGCTAACATGGGGAGAGCTTTTAAAATGTTAATTGATTTTTTTATAATAACATAAACCATCTGTAGCTGTGAACTTAAATTTAACTTCTCTAATTAATTCTAATCCTTCTGCTACAAGAACTGTCTGTCACACATCAGTCTCTTCATTCTATTTTTGGTTCAGTTTGTCACATCATTTAAAGCCTTGACCCCACCATAGCCAGATTTTAATTAACAGTAAAATAGTTCTAGAAGAAACTGTATGGAGCATTAGGAGTTGAGTTCAGACCTGTCCAGACAACATAGGAAGATCTGACATATATTTTGTGTTTTACCAATATGTTTGTGAAAAACAAGTTATTCCATTTATCCATGGATTTTCTATGATAAATTTTTAAGCCATGGCTTAAAATCCTGTTTTACTGTGGAAAGTTCTCTTCCTGGCCACATGCTGTACTGTGTGTCAGATCCTGAGAACTGTCAAGACATTGACAAACAATGCAAAAACCAGATAAAAATTACTGGGAGGCATAGGGTGGGACAAATAAATACAAGGTGTAGAAGAAATCCACTGACAAGATGATAAATCATTTAGCTCTGGAACAGAAACAGACTAGCTGGAGGAGGAAGAATGTCAAGGGCAAGAAATCAAAGATAGGTTGTGAACAAAGCTGTTACTGTGTTCATTATCATATTACTACGTGTAGGCAAAGAATGTCTGTAGGGCTAGTGGTTGCTATGTGGAAAAGAGAACAAGTAAAACTTCAAGGGACACTTTTGGCTGAACCCTTTAACTACTTTATTAAGGCCATAGCAATTGTTAGGCAGATACAATGCTATGTGTTTAACATTAATGATAATTTGTAAAATAAATTTGTAAAATAAAATAAAAAAAAAATATATACTGCATAGTATAGAAAAAGAATACTCTCTTCTTCCAAAAAAGGCATAAAGTTTGTGCCAGTCTCTTGGATGAGTTATTACATATAAATTTATAATACTTATTATATAAAGTTGTTGAATTTATACTCAGTTAAAGGAGGATGTTATGTTAGTCAAGACCGGATGGAATATGATTTTTGGAAAAACATGTACTGGAGATATTCCCACTTCATGTAACATGCAATGCAGTTTGCAGAAAACTCACACCACATATCGACCCTCCACACTTTTGGAGATGATGACAAACGTCTGTTCTGATGGAGCAAAAAGCAGTAGTGTGTCAAAGCTGCCACCAAATTCAATGTGACATCTGCAGTTCCAAGCACAGTTTGAAGATCTGAATCTTCATATTGAAAATTATATGGAGATGTAGAAACAATGTAAAGCAGACTGCAGACTGAAAGAGCTGGATTGTATGCTTTTAAGGAGTTTGAGACTTCTCCAAATTCAAGAGGAGCAAGAAGTGCTTCAAGTCCTGGGGCTTTTAATCTCATCTGATTTTTTAGCAATTGTAATTTTAATTAAGTGATCCCAAAATTCACAGGGACAGAGAGTCCTCCAGAAACAATGTAAAGTGGGCAAGCAAACTGTAGACACACAGAAATTGAGAAGGTAGTGCTACAGGCAAACAAATGCAATTGGTAAGAGACCTTAATGAAATTGCACTAAAATGTGCTGTGGCAGCTCCATTCCTGAATGGTACTTCATTAGCATAACATAGCATAACTCAATCTAATCCATTTATGAGCCCAAAGTCTAAAATCTGCAGCATCTGACACCAAACAACAGACTGGCAGATTTGAATCTTGGTCAGACAAGCACAAGATTTTGCAAAATTCCAGTTTCACATCAAGATGATGAGGTGACCTCTCCTTGTCTACTCCTTTTTTTTTTTTTCCTTCTCTCATGACAAATGAAAGAAGGATTGATGTCTTTCTTTACGGAATAATCAGTAACTTGTTTGGCAAGCGTGAAGCTGGGATGTGAAGAGGCTGGTTGAAGGTGCTGGTGTGATTTAGGCAGAGCAGAAATTTGAGCCTGCATTTTCCATACAAACACATTATACACCAAAGTAATTGGTGCTTCTGGGACCACAGTCATTACCCTTTTTTCTGAACAGAAATTCCTTTCCAGTCCCAAGAAACTTTTCTCAGAGACAGTTTCATGCATTTGGTTTATTGAACTGATATTTCTGACAAAACAAAGGGAAGAAAATTAATTTCTAGCCAATTCTGCTGTTAGAATGTTGTTTGTTAAAAAAGAAGAATTATTCAGACAAAAAGAAGTGTTCAGTGCTCTATGGAAGACAGTCTTGAAGAGAGACACCGAAAGACTCTATAAAAAGAAATTATTTCAGTGATAATTAAAAAGTATTAGTTTTACAAGGTATGATGGAAGTTGGAGTTATATTCAAATGGGAAGCCTGTCATTGTCCTGCAAACTAATCAACAAGATGTTTGCTCAGATTGTAAAATTTCTGTAGAGTCATCCACATCAACACCCTTAGGTGATTGTTGAGCATTTTAATTGTACAGGTGGAAATGAAGACCAAATGAAATCACTCCTCAATATGCAGCTGGGTTAATGAAATCAAAGGGCACTTTCCAGTTTTACAAGGGCTTTAAGAGCTGCATTAAGGATATGGTCCATGTGCCAAATGTAAAATAAACTATTTGTGAATGGTTATTGTCTAAGCCACAGCTGAACCCAAGCGATTCTCATTAATAGCTTTTTCAACAGAAACAGATATTAAACATGATAGGAAACTGTAACAGAATCATGAAAATTTTACAATAAGTAAAACGAGACTAAGAATAGAGCACTGCATTCATAAACCTTATGTGACAGCATGGAATGTGCTGAGAATGATCTAGCATCTTTACAGCTGTTTAATCTAGAGGATAATAAACAAAGAAGTTTGGGGATCCTTTAAAAGGTGGCTGGGGAAATAGTTTGAGAGCAGTATGAAAGTGGGGACTCCTGTTTCTGTGATTTCATAACAGTGTCATCCCAGACTACAAAAACTGTAGACCTACATAAAGGGTTAGTGTTCCAAAAGCATACACGGGAAAAGTTTTCCTCCCTTGTGTACTAAAGCATTATAAAAGAGAGTAAAATTAAATAGCATGTACTAAATCTTTATGTCATGAAGTTACTTGTATTTTCTCATAGAGAACAGCCAAGAGACATTTGGTTGATCAGTCCAAGCATATGTCTAATTTTGAACTCCACATTGCCCCCGCCCACAGCAATTTTGCAAAAGGATGATATTACCATCTTACTATAAAAATATGAAAATAATAATGTGCCAGAAGAATGGTCAAGGCTACACTTTTTACAAACCTTGTCAGCATGTTCTGTGGCTGAGAAACCAAGCCACAGGTTTCTGTGGTTCAGAAACCAAGGCAGAACTTAGCATGGGGAGGACTCAGGAATTTTAACCATGGTTATGTGGAATGAATGAGATAGTTTTCCTGCCAGCATTTTAATGATGCCATCCATATTTCTGGTGATTTTAAAATTAACCCAGACTTGGATCCTGGTCACTATTTCTTTTAATAGCTCAACATATATATGCACTTTACTAGCAAATGTAGAACATGGATGTTACCATACTCAGCCTAGAAACAGAGTCTGAAGAATGTGGGAGAGAACATACAGAAAAAGATTTTCAATAGAGTAAGATGTCAGTATTTCAAATATTTTCTGCAGGTGCTGTTTGGCAAAATGCGTGGGCTGGGTTAGGTATTTTGGGTTGCTTTATATTATAGTCATATATAGATATAAATATATCTCAATAATGTGTTTTCTACCTAAGCCATAGACGAATAATGACTTGAGTACCCCTCCAGAGTATTTGCACAATTCTCAAGGAGTCATATTAAAACTAATCAGAAAAATACATACTTGTCCCTGAAGATAGAAATATTCATTCTGATCATTAATAAATATAGAAAATTATTTATAGAATTATAGAATCATAGAATGTTTAGGGTTGCAAAGGATCTTAAAGATGCTATAGCTCCAAACACCCTGCCGTGGGCAGGGATGTAGCTCACTAAATCAGGTTGCTCAAGGCCCTGTCCAACCTGTCCTTGAATGCTTCCAGGGATGGGGCATCCTCAACGAATCCATTGGGCAGCCTGTTCCATTGCTTCTTTATTACACATATTATAGTCTGAGAGTTTACATCAGCCCTAGCCCATGGTTTACAGATTATGGTGCTTTCCCCTACTCTTTGAATTTAAGAACAGAATAACAACTGAGATAAAAAAAGACACATCTCCTGTCAGAATTGCCAAAGAAATATCAGGCATACGAAAGCAAGAACAACTAATGTGCATCATAATAACAAAGGAAATTCAACAAAGCTAAAAAGAAATGAGAAATTAATAGATAGGGTGTACCAAAATCTGTTTTGATCTTTGCATAAAAATAACAGCCACAGGCATCATCATGTCTGGCACTGGAATGATTCTTCCTATGTCATTCAGAATACACATAGTCTGAAAAATACACAAAGGCTAGCATGGAACTGTAAAACTTTAAATTCTATCCCAACACTTTTTTTTTCCTCCAGCAGAAGTATTGTTACACCAACAGAAGACATGGAAGCCATATCAGTCAATGCAATGCATCCCTGATATGCTCTGTTTGATCACTTACAATCATTCGACAGCCCAATAATCACCTGTGTGACATATACTAAGTCTGATGGAGTTCATGATTATGGTGGATGTCAAAATACCTAACAAGATATTTTAATAGTGCACCTGAAGGATTCTACTTATTCTGAGGTCTTCTTTCTGCTCAGGTGGTGAATCCAATACAGCTTGCTTTTAAGGATGTGAAACTCTGAACAAATTGTGCAAAGTAGGAACCTCCATCCAACTTACAGATTGGCCATTTTTGAGAAGGAAAAGATTTCAAACCTTTCATATTCCCTTCTTTCTATTTTTCAAAAAGGGATTAGTGGGGACATTTATTTGGCCTTTCAAAGAAGCGGCATGTGCTACAACTCCAGCAAAGAACAACTTAAACACTAGATTGCAAATTTTGTATTGGTCCTTACAGTGGCTGTGAGTGTTGGCAGAAGTCATACTGGGGACTTTGCACATTCATAAAAAGGAAGGAAGTTGTGGACAAGATGTTCACAAATAGACAACTGCAGTGGAAGCAAGAGACTATAGAGATAATTCACATAATTCACTGCAACCTGAAATAAATACATAGACATAATATTAGCTAGAAATAACCATTCAAAGTTATTTAAACAGCTTCTGTGCATGTATTCAACTTGATGCAGTAGAACAAGAACACATATTGAATGTAATTAGCAGTCAGACATTCAGCCTGAGCAAAATGACTCTTGAAAACCCACCATTTCTGCTACAAGTATCCTAAAATTACAAGGCAGAAAATGCTGCTAAGAAAATTACCCTAGAAAGCTTATGCCTTGTTTCAAATATTGCATTGACTGAATGCCATCTCTGTAAGAATGATGTCATTAGCATGTCTCATCTTTAGTAAATAGTATTTTGCACACAAATTATTATATATTTTTCTGTAAAGCCCTTATGTTCTGTTTGTTCTTTTATGCTAAATGGTGGGAAGCAAGTAGTGCCTAGGAATTGACCATCACTCTGAGTATTTACAATTTCTTCAGTGGGTTTCCCTGCCCACTGTATTCACCAGAACCACAGCAGCATGTATTAATCCTGACATGCTGAGAATGGGTGGGGAGCTGCAGGTTATAGAACCTTTCAGCCAGCCTCCCCGTGGCAGTAGCCTTCTCTGAATTGATCCTGGTAATTGCCTACCGGCCCTTCTCCTCTATCCTGCCAAAACATAGGGACACAGTAAATTTTCCCCTAAGGGCCTCAGTCAGTCCTCACAAGAAGGTAGGGATGAACAAGCACTACTCATTAGGGTCCACTCCCTTGATTTTGCCCCTGGATCTAAGAGCAGAAGAGGGGAAAATGAGGAAGAGAAATTGAAGTGATTCTGTTGATGCCACTTGTGTCTACGTCTGAGTAAGGCAGATGGCAATCTCATGGGTATCCCATAATGGATAGGGTGAGAGGCAGTTATTTGTAGGCAGAACTTAATGACTCAGTGAGAGCCTTTTTTTCTTAGGAAGTTCAGAGCAACGCTATAGATACATCTACCTGCTCATGAACAAAAGCATTTCAGAAATCAGACAGCAGATCAGACAGTCACCAAAACCTAGGCTGTAAATCTAAAAAAAAAAAAAATTAAAAAATAATTTAAAAAAATAAACACCAAAACAAAACAAACAAACAAACAAACCCCAAAAATCAATCAATGAAAACCAAACCTATCAGGTCTTTGCAATGTTTCAGACCACAATACAGTTTCTGGAGAGCTTAAAAATTTCATTGAAAGAACGTTTGCCAGGTTCTCTAGCCCTTTTCTCCTTTTCTGCATCTTCGGTTGTGATGTGACTCATATGCCTTTCAAAAATGCCTTAAAGAGCTTAAAAAGGCCCTAGTAAATGCCTAGCACTTTTAAAAAAAATCATTTGTGGACACTGTGTACCTCCCTACTGCATGACTCCACATTTAATCACACAGATTTTTCACTTGATATTTAATTTTAGTAATTCATGGAGTTTTGCTCTTTGTTCTCTAATACTCACAGATCTAAGGAGCAAACACTGCCTTTAGAGAAGAACAGGATGTAACCACACAGTTCTGAGAATAAATCACTGTGCTTTCTTTCACATCAATAATTTAAATTCTCAACTTATCTTTAAATTCTCAACTTTTCTTTAAATTCTCATGTAGCTAAGCATTCTAAAAACAATGCCCACATGTTAAACTCCATTAAAACACACAATCATATGAGATTGTGTAAATATTTTGTTGTGAATATTAACTTTCCTCAAGAACATATTCCAACTGTCATATTTCCCAAAACATCTTAAGCAGTTGGGTTATGTCTTTCTTTGAAACTATTTTGTTTTCCAAACATATACTGATAGACATTGTACTGACATTGTAAAGTCAGTACTCATATTTTTATAGAAGTTTATCCATTAGACTTCTAAAATTTTTTATTTTCCTTAAATACTTATCCAATTCACTAAGACTGAACAGATGACTGAAATGGAGCAAGAATTTCATGACGAAAAATGGAAACAAATGCTTAAATTTAAGATTTTATCTATGCTACTGTGATTATGTTTCTACAGGGATCAAAAGAAGTTACAGCTGTATATAAGCCCTCTTCTAAGAAAAGTCTTCCAAAAAAAAATTCCCACCCTTGCTATTACCGATGTTGCTGTGTTGGCAGTGGTAACAGTGAGAAAAGGCTTCAACAGCTTGCTTTATTTAAACTCCTGCATCAGTAAAACTTCCTCACCATGTGATTGATAATTGTTCCCCAGCACTGTTGTGGAGCAGGACTGATTACCAAGGGGATTAAAATTCCAGAAAGCCTCTGAAGAGTGCCTCTGAGGTCTTCTCTTCAGTCTCTCTGCTGCAAAGCTGATTTTAAGTGATGGGATTTAAATTTAGCTTTTTTTAGACAATATTTCCTGGCATGATCAGCATCTAAGGCCTCACTGGAACCCCTTCAGAAAAGTGTCTGACTTCTATCCAAGGCATAATACAGCCACAATTTAGGAACGTACCTCAGTATAGCAGTTTGCTGGCTACAGACAGAGGGAAAATAGTCACAGAGCAATAGATCACTTTTGTGGACTGAGCATGGGCCTGATTCAAAACCTTCCCAAATTGCTCCCACAGCTCTGCATTCTGCCTCCAGTTTTTTGGGCCAAGTCATATTACCATGTTGTAACTAAGTCATTTCCTTAATGATAACCAGGGTCTATAAGAGGAGGGGAATGAAATTAGTGATGAGTCAAACCAGATAGATTGTTGAATTTCTTTAAATTTGCCTATGTCAAAGAAAATATATAAAAAGCAAATATTATTCTTAACTGGTTATGAATCACGTACCCCGTAGGACCACATGTTGACAGTCTGCTTAGACAGCCACACTGGTAAATTAATCAGGCTGGAGACCATTTTTATTACAGCTTAATTTATGAGTGTAGGGTAGGCAACTGCTTGGAAAAAAATTAACAAATTACTTGGTCAAGTGGTGAGTCAGTGTTTTTCTGACGCTTGAAGCAAAGGGGAGAAAATCGTGAGAAATTATTACATTTTCTCATGATAATTAGATATTCAGCAGAAACCCTACTTCAATTGTAGGCTTTTCTCAAGCTATTTGTCCAGAATTGAGAAATGATTCACCACCACTGGAGCATGATGGGTATGTCCAGGTGAAACTCTTTATAGTCAGACAAAAATAATTTTGTTGCTAGCTGCATTTGGTTGCATACGTTCAACCTACCCACACCACAAAGCTACTTAAATAAATTAAAGCTGTACCATATCCAATGCAAAAATGGCATAATGCTCATCAGTTAACCCCACTCTCAACTTCAGTATGGTAAAGCAGAGCAGCTAATTATTTGACTCACTATTTGGCATATATAATGTGAATTCATCCAATTGCACCCAGACAAATGATGCCCAAGGGTCATGATAAAAATTTTACTCATAATCTCTAGGTGAGCTGGGTCTAAAAGTCTCTTAATGTGATAGAGCATCAAACAAACAAATTATAAGTGTCACTAAGATTTTGTTGCACTCAGCTCTGCCAAAGGCAAGATATAAAAAGACAATTTGGTTGTACATTTACACACATTTTTTACTGCTTTATAGTAGCAATGGAATTTCAGAAAGGAAAAAGAAAGAAAAAGGGTAACAAATAATATATGGTTTTACATCAATTCATCTGAAGCCATAGAGTGTGATGCTTTTGGCAACATCTGGCTAAAGAAGAGTATAAAGGTTTGAAATTATAAAAACGTACAGAAAAAAAAAAAAACCAACATTCATCACAAATGCATAAATCGTTTCCTTTTTTTTTTCCCCGAAGGAAACTTGGAGACTTAAAAGAAGGAATTATCAACAGGACACTATTACTGGCAATGTCAAACACATTTCCTCCTGGGCATTTTACGTGACACCTCTGAAAGTCAAATGCCAATATGAGACAGAAACCTCTATCCCTCCTGCACAGCAGACATGTCTGAAGAAGTGATGAAGCCTGGAGCATTAAGTGAATAGAAACAGTGTCAGTTCTAACTAATACTCTTTTGCAGAGCATTATCAAAATAGCTGAAAAATATTGAGTACTACAGATCTTACATTTCAAGAATAGAAATTTAAGTTGCCAAATTGAGGAGGACCCACTGAATTTCATAAATGCAGGAATTTCTATGCCTGTGTCAAAGAGGTGTTTGTAAGAAAACGTTGAGAAAATGTAATGAGATTATCTGTGACATTTTAGGAAACAGGGAAAGCTTTTTCTCTTCTGCTAGACTAAGGTGCCATGGTCAACAACATCCCAGACACAGGGTCTTAAAATAAAAAGGAAGAGCAGACAAAACTAATGGTTAGTGACTTTGCATTTTCTACTACTTGCTTTTTCTGAATGTGATTGATCCCATTGCCAGCAGAAGTCCTTGCAAGAATGGGACACAGTCTGACAGTCAACACCACAAGGAACTTTAATTCAACTTTAAAATAAGATATGCTACTTTTTTCTCCCTTGCATTTTAATTCGCCTTTCAAACTTCTTTTGACTGTATTTTGGAAGTTCTCTGAAAGAAATCTGACTCTTTCTTGCTCACCAGAAGTTTGTATGCCTCAAATAATTTCTTTTAAATTGATCTGGAAACAGTGCAGCTGCACACACATTAAGAGCTGGGTTTAGTTTACCTCCATCTTTTTATTTTTCAGTGCATCTTTATGTAGAGAATAATTATGTGTTTAATGAGGTTTCATACTATCTTGATTAATCAAAAAAGTGCTTCTTCCCTTGGAATCTGCATTATTGATCCCAATGTGAAGTCTGGGCATGACTGTTGTATTAAAATCATTTTTATAGCAAGAATCTCTACTGCCTAACAGAACAGTGGTTTTTGGTTTTGTTTTTTTTCAGAAGGATGAGATGATACAGAAGAGGCAGAAAAGTCTACAAGGGGAAATGCTGAAATCAGTGGGAAAATGCAAGCTTTCCATTTAAGGTCAGTATTTGTGGAATGGCAATCTGTCACTGATCCATATACCTTTCTTTCAAATAATCTGTCTTCCAAGACAAAAGAAAGCAAGTAGAATATTTTAATCATAGACTCCAAGAATAATTAAAGTTCCTTTAAACTTTCTTCATGTCAAGTTCTACAATTCTCTAATTATCTCAGTAGCTTTCCATTGGACCCACTCCTGTTTTCATCATCTTTCCTGAACTGGAAGGAGCAGAATAGGAAACCACAGTCCTGGTGTAGCCTAACAAGTGTTGGGGAGATTGAAATAAAAACATCCTTTGGTCTGTTCTCTTGCAAACGCAGTCCAGAACACGTTTTGCTCAGATTGATGCCCTGCACGACCCCCAGGGCCATTCCAGAAGAGCTGCCCCAAGCATACATGTCACACTGAGACACGAAATGAGCACACACCACACGCTCAGTTGCCCAAGGCAAAAAAAGAGAACTTTATTTACAGTTTTCTAGAATTTATAGATTGTCTAAAGTGAGAGTGGATTGGAGGATGACATCCCTCCTTTAAAGCACACTGGCCAGGTGAACAGTCTGTCAATTTTCTCCTCCTCCAAGAAGGAATGTGCAAAACACAGTGTTTTGGTAAAAAGTGTGGGAACTCTTGACTCTAAGAATATAAACATCAGAAGGCTTCAAAAACCAGGGCGACACACGCACACCCCCAGCCTGTTCATCTGCTTGGAATGAATCTGTACCATATTTACCTTTGCTATTCACAATGCAGCTCTTTTTGACTCGATATTCCAGCTACTTGTTTTTGTTTGAATAATGTTTGTTCCTTCAAAAGTATCTGCCTTTTGGTTTAATTTTCATCTACCAGCTTGGTGAGGATATGTTACATCCCATCATCTAGGTCTTTTATGAAAGATGCTACATAGTACTGGACAAAACATCATCCTCCAAGAAACTCTGCTTGTATCCAGCTGTCAATTCACCTCTGCCACCTTAATAACACCATTGAAGTTTTGAAGTTTACCAGCACTCCACTCACTGGATAGGTCCATCTCTCCAGTTCATTTCTTACCATCTTGTCAAAAAGGATATTGTGGGAGAACACATTAAATACCTTGTCAAAAATCAAGGTTATGTCAAGGTTGTTAGTGTTGCCTCCCTGTTTGAGAGGAGTCAGACAATCTTTTATCCATATTGAGGCCGTCCTGTCTGCCAAACCAGCAGCAGTGCTGTCCTTGGATTAGTGTGCCCAGATGCTGTGCATTGTCTTACCTGTTTTACTGCAATTATAAAGCAAACAAAGCAAAGACAAAAAGAGAGAGAATCCTCACAAATATTTTTTCTTCCTTTCAAAAATGTGTTTCTGTAAGATATCCTGTTTTCCCATTGTTTCATTTTTCAGTGAGCAGTCTCAGAGGCCTCAGGGGGTCAAGACCTTGTCTTAGAAGAAAGCTGGAATGGGAGCTGTGAGAAAATTTTCACTTGTAAAGTGAAGTGGAGGATTTGGGCCTTTTGCCAGTTCCGTGTGGGTATGATGATTTCAAGGCAATTTGCCATGTCTTTCTGTATAATTTTCTAGCAACAAAAATAGCTTTTGCATTAAAAAATGAAAAAGTGATGAAAAATAGTTTCTCCAAGTCAAGAAAAGAACAAATAAGGCAACACACAGAAAATAAATTTATCCTCACATACATTAAACCCCTAACCGCCATCTATTTTATTTGGCTGAGTTTCCTGAGCTGTGTTTTTCACTGCTGAGTTGAGTACTCTTCAGATTTTGCTGTTACCATGCTTTATGCTCATAGATCTTCAAACAAAGAAGCAACTATTAGGCCTTGCAGCATAAAGGCAGATCCTGGGTTAGTCCATCTTCCAAATTGCTAATATCTGCAGCTAAAACAGGCACTCATGGCCAATATAAAGAATCATTGTAGAAATTTTTTTTTTCCTTCCATCATTTTTACAAAAGTCCCTTCTTATTCTCAGGTTTTACAAGTATTTCCCCATCTCAAAGACATGCTCCACTTCAGCTTTTTTTTATGTAGGAAAAAGCACAATATAAAGAACATGCATAGTACTGTGTCACATTATCTTTCTACGGTGCAAAGCAGAATCTTTCAGTCTGTCTTATGTTTATATAAAACTTACCAAAATTGTTACAATTTCCCCCATCTGTCTTTTATAATAGCCCATGGAATTGACTACCATATTCCACATAATCAGTTACAGTCTGGTATGATGATCCCACACGGCACAGCTGAAGAAGGATCTGAATGGTACCATCCTTTCTTATTTCATATGTGAACTTGCCTGAAACAGTTGCAGAGAACAGTCACAATTTGCTTGAAACTTTTGCAGACCACATTCAATTGTATAAGACAGGTTACTCCCACTGCACCAGCACATCTTGGCCAATCCATATCTGAAAGCAAAATTTATCCTGATGTAAAGAATCAAGTCTATACACACAGATTCATGTTAAAATCTAGTATGAAGTTTTAAGGGGTGGGTTCACCTTTACATTTAAAAATAGCTTTTTGAAATTTAAAGTTTATTAAAAGTTGATAATTCATTGTCGCAGACAAAAGTTACACCAGTGTGTCTATATTTTGTCTGCTCCTTGTAAGTGAGGGAGGATCAGATCCCTTTGAGTCATTCATATGCCCAGAAAATGGTAGGAGCAAGATCAGTTGTGGTCATATTCTACAATAATTCCAGACACCCACCTCTGCAGCATCTTCAGTTAAATGACTTTTTAATTACTCTGTCATTTTTTGTGTTCAGACAAGAATTTGAGCCTATGGAATTTGCTCTTGAGTGTTGCCCTAATTTCAGCACGGGTCTACATGTGCCAAGGATACAGAGTGAGGAAAAAAATATTCACAGAAAAAACCCAATGATTTCCTATACCTTTTAAAGTACCTTTTTATCGTGAGGCATGTCAGGTTTTCCATCGGTGAAGTTTGTGAAGTGTATTGTGATGGAAGTGGCATCCTGAGCCTGGCACTCTACTTCCAAAATGCAAACAGCACAAGCCACAACATATTGTTGAATAATAATAAAAAAATAAAACAAAATACTGGTTATTGCATTTCTTTTCACTGAGTCAAGAATGGGTGTTGTCTTTGCAAGTTGCTAGACTGATTTTAATGCAAGAAAGTGAAATATCCTTGCTCATTACACAAAGACTACACAGGCAGAGAAGCCAAATAATATCTGCAAACTCTAATTCAATTAAAAATCTGTGGCTAAAGATATGGAGACATTTTCAAGGATGAAAATTGGAATATTTCTCCCAAGTCTATCTTGCTTCATAAGGTAGACTCAAGATCCTTGAGTTACAAAATAACTAAAGACAGTTTACATAAAATTCCAGGTCATCTCTTGCAGGCTCCTTCTTCATAATAAGGTTAATTTGGGAATTAGAAGCAGTGCTCAGATTCTAACCCTATATAATCCATATTAAGAAAATCCCTTAATTGTGCACACTGCTTCTTTTGAAAAAGGGAGCTCCTCTTGGTAATGCAAATAATAGCCCTGCTTCATGAAAATTCTGTTGCTGCTGCTGCTTACCAGTTCTTCCCCACAGACCTCTGTCCTTACCAGTGTGTGCTGGAAAATGGCACACATACTCTCTTACACAGGACTTTAGGTCAACTTGATTAATACTAACAACCACAGAATGTGTCCACAAAATCTCAGCACCTGGCACTAGGCAGTGTCCTTTGTGAGGCAGTTCTGTCCCCTGAGACCCGACTAAGCTGGGAGAAGGAGCTGTCGTTTTTTGTGTCATATTAGGTGATACAGAGTGTGCCTGTGCCCAGATCCACATCTTTCATGCTCTTGTAAGCAGTGGCTGCTGCAGACAGTTCCCATTCTTGTGAGGAGAAATTAAACCAATCTTTGTCTTTTTAAAAATACCTCTTTTTTTCCTAAACTATATTTGTTGAAGTGTTTGTTTCCAAGTTCTGGCTGCATTGTGTTCTTGTATAGCCTTCCCTTGGGAAAGCCTGACATCCACCTGTATGTGTGGTCATTATTAAGCCTTGTCACAGTGTTTATTGTTCTGACACTAGGCTGGAAAAAATCTTTCTTGTATATCTGTCATGTGTATATGTTCCACATTTAAGGTGTTTTAGGCAGTAAAATAAGGCAGTATTTTATTATTATTTACTATTCAAATGTTTGTGATCACTAACAGCAACATAATTTCCATTTCTTCAAATGCAGCAGGGTGCAAATGAGGATGGAGTCTGTGTCCTTGAGCTGCACCTGAGTATACCTAAGGCAGTCTTACACAGACTAACTGCCAGTCTATCTTATAAATAGAAAAAGACTATTTTAAATGTCTTATTAGTTCTGAGTAAATATTGCCAACATATTTTTGTGCACCAAAGGGTCTGCTTCTGTTTATGCTTCCCAGAATAGCAGAAAAAATTAAGCCACGATTTGTTGTTATTGACTTTTATAAAACCACTGCTGCTTGGTCTAAATTCTTACCTTGGTGTCTATTTAAATTATAGTTTTGAGAGCATTGTAACAGTGTGAGGCTTTTTTCAACATACTTATATCCATTTTGTCACAAATTGCTCAAATATGTCTGACCAGATAGTTAAACACAGATAAAGCAGATAGTGAGGAAGGTTCCAATCTTCAAAACATTGGCTTAAGTCTGTCTCTTCATTATGAACAGTATTTTGATGACGTGTAGGGAATGGAAATATCAATAATCATCTCAATTTAGATTGCTTAGATATGTGTCAAACACTAAAAGGACCAATACAGTTCCTGGTGATTTCTGCCTTTCTGACTCAAGTTACCAACTCCTCTGAATTTACAAAGACTTTATTCGAGCACCCTGAAGTCAGTGGGTGGCAGGGTGCTACAGTTTTTAATTTTTTTCTGAATTAAGAAAGGCAAAAAGGCTAGTGGGGAAAAAAAAAAGCAAACCAGTTTCCATCAAGTATACAGAACCAGGGCCTTTTGCTTCTATTTCTTTTATTAAAAGAAAATTAAAAGACCTTATTATAGGATGAAGAGACTGAGAAAACTAGGAAAAAAAAAAGACTGTGAGCAAGTAGCAAAATGGATAAATAATTGATAATAAAATGCAGGCTGCTTTCCTCCAGAAGCTGTCTATTGCATGCTATCTTGACTCAATAAAGTTATTAGTTCTTTTTTTCTTTCTTAAAAATTTTCTCTTACTGTTTAAGAAAAAAAAAGGTAAGTATATGAAGGTAGGAACTAATTATCTTTCTGTAAGCTAAAAATTTTCTTGAAAACAACAACAACAAAAACATTGTCTTTGAGAGGACTTTAAAAAAAATCATCAGTGGTCTTGTGAAAATGCATGGCTAGATTGGAGTAGGATTCCATAGGGACAATGTAATAGCTGATGATTAAGGTACTTATCACCAAATATGTATCATTTTTGCAAGAGGAAAATATATTCTTTGTGCCCTCTGATATAGCAGAAATTTCTGCAAGCCAACTATGAAAGCAAAGCTGTCAAAATAAATGCAACATTGTGTTCCAGGTGCACGTCTCTGAATTTACAGCTCAAGCAGTGCATCCACATTCTGGACATTTTGGACTTTTCAGCTCTCTAAAAATGATATCAGAGTGCCCTCGATACAAAAGTTGCCTAGTTGCCCTTGGGAAATGCTCTCTGTGCAAATGAAGCAGCAGGCAACCAGAAGATACCAGCAAGAGCTCTGGGAAAGATCAGGGGACACAAGTATTGTGGCCATCCCCAGTGTTGTAGATTTGGGCAAGGTAATAGTTGCCCAGGTTTATAGTATAATTTTTTTTTCTGTTTTTGGTTGTGTATTTGTTTTAGTCCCTTCCCTCCAGGGAATGTAGAGAAACTACAGCTGGTTCTAATGGATTTGGTGCAAATTTCTGTGTGAAACAACAGAGAGACCACATCCTCCCCCTTTAAAGGGAGAATAACTTCCTAAAAAGAGGAGCAGGTGACCTTCAATATCTCTGCTAATTTCAGTTCTCTCTGTTTGCTGGATGGGCATTTCTATTGTACAGAATAACCTAGTCTAGTTTATTAAGCCCTGCTGTCATTCACAATGTTCAAGTTCACATCCTGTTACAAAGCAGAATTGATTGTATTGTTGTATTGGTGTCTTTTAAGAAGAATGCTATTAAATTTGGTAGGCTTACAGCTCAAAGACACTGCAGTGAACAAGAGAATCAGTTCCTCCATATCAGTATTCTGATTTAAATTATTCAGTTTGACAACAATTTAGACTGCTGTTGTGCTGAGTCCTGTGATCAATACTGTCTCGCTGCTCTCTTCTTCCACTCCCCTCTTCTATTTTCATCTTTTGCTCTTAGTTTTCCACCTGGATTGTAAAGTCCTTGAATCACGATCATTGCTTTGTTCTTTGTAAAGTGCCTAGAGCAATTCAGTGCTGGTCTGTAACTAGTGTGCCCAAACGGTGAAATAAATGTGTCTCAATTACTACTGATGCTGCAGTTGTTATTGTATCCATGACCATACAGGTGATAAATGAATGGCAGTAAAGTTGTAAGTTTTCCTTTTATCACACAATGCATCACAAACATCTGCAGAAGGTGTTCTTGCTGCCACAGCCATAACTGCTGGAGAGATCCTGGCCCTGAGCAGAAGGTCAGTCCAAGTTGAACTGAGCCTGTGGAGTTCCTACTGAGGCTGTCAGGAAGCTTTCAGGAAATTGGATGCTGATAGGGAACTCCCTGATTAACTTGAACTTTCAGTAAAGTATATCACCATAATAGTCACTCTGCACTCACTGCAACTTTGCACCATCCTAAAGCAAAGAGAATACAATCCAGGAAGGGTAAAAGGGCAGTTAAAAACCAAAGCTCTGTGCCATCAGCCCTTTTGCTTCCATCAAAGAAGATTTCCCCAAATCCCTCTATTTATGCAAGTAATCACTACTATTTATGCAAGTAATCGCTAAACTTTATGAAATCTAGTGAACTGCATTTCTTTTCTGATTCATTATTAGTGGGAGGCATTTAAGATGAGTATATTTGCCTACATATTATTTTAGCCAAAATTACATATTGTCTGAACCAAAATTTTATCACATTGGATTAATGAAACAATGGTACCCACCATTACACACACATCCATGTACACACTCTGTAACAAGATCTTTAGAACAGTTCCTAAGGTCTTTCAGTACCAAAATTACTAACTCCCACATATCAGCTGGGCTTTCCTCTCTTACCCAAACCTAACCAAGCTCCCATCCTTTCCGGCATCCATCCTTTTGCTTCCCAGACTGGCTTGGTGCTACATTTTTTTTTCTTTGCTTCAACAAAATAGCAGCAAGAGGTTCTGAAGGGAGAAGCTGTGGACTAACAGGAGTTGGACACTAATGGTGGGTGGAGAAGGCAATGGATTTTCCTGAAAAAGTCAGAGGGAGGAGCAGCACCCTCTGCAGCATCTCAGACTGAGCCTTCCGTGTTTGGTACGGTCTTGAAGGGATCTGCCCTGGCCTCTCCTTGTTGCTGAGGCAATGTCTGAGGTAAATGAAGTGTGGGTAGTAAGATTATTCAAGCTGAAATGCATACCAGTCCTCAGCCCCTCTTGTGAGGTTGTCAAAAATTTACTGGTAACTTTGTACTGACAAAGACAATACTTCAATGAGAAAAAGTAGCCTTTGTCTCTTGTGGCTCATTGTGGTTCACTTCAAAAGTAATCTCAAATAGCCACTCTGTCAGTCATCAAGTAATGAGGTCAGGTAAATTGGGGAGGCTTGAAAAGAGGACTTAGGTGGGAGAGAAAGAAAGAACTCACCAATTATCCACACCTTCCAAAATCCTCTTCTTCCTTGTTCACAAAATTAATAGCCTGGAGACATCTGAAGTTATTCTAGTAGTATTTTGGGGGTTTGGTGACTTACAGTAAGGATCACTATGGCCAAGGGATGTCCTGGAAGAATAATTGCCTCATTGTACTAGTGGTTTTCACCTCCTCCTGATGTATGACTGAAAGCTAAGGTGAATGTTAGTCAACACCTTACAAACTCTTTGAGATGCTACACATTCAGTAGCTGTGCTGTTAGCAACAATGAGTACACTTCTGTGTTCCCGTATTTTAGGCTTTCTAAGGAGAAGCACAGCATGCCCTCTATTCCCTAAGGAAATTCAGACAAGGTCCTTTACACAGGAAGCTCTTTTTTCATTATAAAATGTACAACAGCTACTAAATGTACCAAAATGAGTTCTTTTATCTCTAATATAAAAGCAATTATTTCCTCATGCAGCAGAAGTCCATGGTTTTCCTGCAGACAGTTTTGTCACTGGAGTAGTGTCAAACCTCTATTGCCAAATGGCAAAGCCCACTTGTGAGTTAATGATGCATTTGGGAGTTTAATACTCTAGTGACAGAAGAAACTGTAATGAATCTCACTGAACTTCATTTCAGGGCCCGAACCTGATATTCAATGAGTCGGAAAAAGTCACCTTCAAGGTTATCAAACTACCACACTATATTTTGTTTCTGTACACCGTATTTTTTCTTACCTTAGCTTCTCAAGATGCAGTTTCACTTCAGACTGTACCACTGAAGTGCCACCGTCTATCAAAAGCTGAACAATGCACAACATTAATTATTTCCAGATGCTAGGTCTAAAACTACTCCTGTTGCAGGAGGAGTAGTAAATATGGATGTGCAATAAATTGCAGAATACCATTTTTATTACTTATATTACAACTGCAGAAAGATTTAGGGGTAACCAAGGAACATATCCAGTTCTTTGACTCAGGCTAGTCAGTCTTGTTTGTGGCTTCATACAAAATGTTTAGAAGCAATGAGAGAAACTTCATTGTTTTTCTGTACACCTCTGTCCTAGGTTACAATGTAAAATTGTACCCAAAGTTTGTATTCTATCCCCATGAGCCGTTGGAGCCAAGGTGGGGCAGTGTTTTCCTTATCTTCTGTTAACAAACCTAACAATGCCTTGCCACATGACTCATAGATAACTTCCTCCAGGAGCTATCTCTGTTTAATGGGCCATCAAGGACCCACTGCATGACTCATAGAATGAGATCATCCCCATTGTGAGATGCTCCACCCAGGGGGAGGAGCCAAGCATTCCCACCTAGATAAATCCAGGGTTTCGGACAGCACAGGCAGCTTTTATCCACTGGACTCCCAGAGGAGACAAGAGCTACCAGACCTTTCTACAGGATCACTGCTTCGACAAGACCATTTCATCTGGACTGCCGCTACCACCCTAACAGGGTGTCAGGTTGTATTCTGACTCTGTCAGTGGTTTTTTTTGGTACTATTACTTTTATTTTACTTTCTTTTATTTCTTTTCTTTTCCTCTTATTAAATTGTGTTTCTGACTTGGAGTCTTTCACTGGTTTTGCTTTCAAACCAGTACAACCTCCCCCTGCCTTTAAGTTACAAAATGCAATTTCAGGATGTATTGGCACAAATGTGTTTTTATTGGTTCCTATAATCTATAATGTATTCAAGATATGGTGGCAGCAACCTGAAAAACTATTAGCATCTGTAAAGCAGTCTGAGACCAAGAGATTACTTCACAAAATTAAGATTTAGAATGCAACTTCCCCAGAAATTAGTTGTGTTTGGATCTGGCTCTTCTGTTGCTTTTTTCCTTTATTGATCTCTTCAGGCAGAAGGAAACAGTGAGTTATCTGATTAAAATATGTGCAAAAGTGTTGGGAAATGCTGCACAGCTGCCAATGCCATCTGATTTGATGCTGGAAATGCATTCAGATAGGTGCTGGTCAGAGCTCCTGAGTGATTTTAATAGTAAAAATAATTCCAGAAAGGTCCAAGGTAGTGCAAAAGCAACAACAGATAGTTCCATCCTTTAAACAAAGGACAAAGTTTAAATGATAAAGCAAGTAAATATTTGTTTTGTTTTTAAAAATATCATAGCTCACATACTGAAGGAAATATGGATTTTTTTTCCAAAGGCGGAATTATTTGTGAAACACATACCAAGGTTTAACAGACTGTTGAAATACTTCTGTAACAGCAAGTCAAATTGAGCTGATTATGTGCTTACAAAGGTTCTGAAAGCACAGGCAAGCATCTCAACACTAATTATTCAGCCTAAAACAAATCTGAAAGCTGTTTAATTTTGCTTGTGTATTTTGATACAGAGACGGTGACATGGTCTACAAAAGGCTTGTATAGGCTTGTTTGCAAATTTGCCAGTGCATTTGCAAAATGTGTTTTTCTAACTCTATTATTTTGAATTTGCACACTTGTAACAGGAAAAATAAAAGAGAAACACAGCTGAAACCACCCAGTGTGTCTTGGTGGGATGAAAGTTCAACTCAGCTTCATTTCAAAACTGATTTATAAATTGCTACATATTTCTCTGAAAATTGAGCAACTTTATAATCTTTTTCACATTCATTTTACAGTGAAACCAATACAGGGTGGGAGGTTATTGTAGTTACAATGTGCACACAGCAGATTGCATTCACAATTTAATCCTGTTGCATGTGATGCAAATTTTGCTCAGTTTCTTGTGACACAGTGAAAGTACTCCTGAGATGTATATTGCCTTGCAATGGTACTACCTAGTACAGAGTAGTTCTCTATGGGGGAAACATGTGAGAACAGCTCAGACATTTCTGCACTCTGAGCAGCAAACCAAATATTTTTCCTGTATGGGGATGAGAGATGGGGCATGGAGGGTTCTTGACAGCAATTAAATTATTTCTCTGTCAATGCCAAATACAGACGTGTGAAAAGAATACCACAACTGAAGACATTTCAGAGTACCCAAAATCCCCCATCCCTTCCTGTATGAATGCACTATTTTTTTGTTGAATGAGTACAAAGAGATTTATGGCTCACATCTTGCTTAATGGCCTCTATAGGATATTCTATTTCAAGGACACATAATGCTTTACAAAAGGTTAGAATTCTTCACATACCTCTTCTGTACTGGGCCTAATTTTGCACTATTTGTCAACAATCACTCTCCAATGTCCTCCCACTGTTGATCTAAATGCTCCCAGAATATCTGTAAAGCCACAGGCAGACATTCATTTCCCAAACAGTTTGCCAGCACAAAACACTACTGCTCCTTTGCTGTTTGTTTTTGACCTCTGCCAAGGGTTATCCTCCCAGCATTGCCAACAAAGAAGGGATCACAAGAGGAGCCTCTAATCTATTCCAGGCAAAACCAATCTGGGTTGACCTACTTAAATAGAGTATGAGCCAGAGCAGATGACATCATCCAAGACCTGTTTGGAAGCACTCATACCGTGCTGTCCAGCAGTAGGATTGTCAGGGTTGTACCTCCAGCTGAACAACTGCAAGAGGCATTGGGCAGGAGGTCTTAGCCCAGTATCACTCGACATAGATGATCCATCAGGGTCCTCAGGAAGGCAGAGAGGAGTATTGGCTAGGGACAGGGATAGTCATAGAAAGCTCTAAGTATGACCACACCAAAGGCTATTCCATTCTTCATGTGTAGTAATCCCAGAGTTTTCTTGATACTGAAATAATATCTTAAAAATATAATTGCATCTTCCCTTTCCAGCTGCCCCATGCTGTGATAGAAAAGCCGTATACCATCCTGGGTTTTGTTTTTTGTTTTGCTCTCAAACACAGAAGTGGCTTGGGCTTCCATGAATCATGATCAGATGAAGATTTTCAGATTTTACAAGCAGTTTACAAGTTATTCCCTTGTGCATTAGTGAATATGTAGACTAAGCGAATAAGAGAAAAGTGAGTGAATAAATTCCTGATTGTGGGTTATGTTTTGGGGTTACTGATGGATGTTATTAAAATGGAGTGGGGAACAGGTTATAAAAGGTTGTAGTTGTAAAAGAGAGTTACAAAATATACACAAGTCAGTGAGGTGAATATTATTAACACAAGGCACTTATAATTTCAAGACCTCTGTTTGAAGAAAAAGGGCACACAAGGGAAGGTCACTAGAAAAATATTCTTTTTCAGTACCCCTACACATTGGCTTTGTTGTTATGTTTACAGTTGCTATTTCAGATTGAGATCATATCATAGATATTTCCAGATAACAATAAAGAAAAAAGACAGTGATGTAATGACCAACATCTGTGTACATATATAAATTTTTCTTATGATTAACTTTTACAAAGCACTCCCAGCTTCTGTTATTCACCAACTGCACTTTGCAAGGACAACTCCAGAGGTAAAAACATTTTATGCATTCTAGTACAAGCCATGTTTATTACTGTACTGATTTTGTTTAAAAACATTTGCTTCTTTCTTTTTTAAAAAATCAAAATGTTCTCTGAAAGAAATTGCTAAAACAGAATAACATTGCTATTACCTTCCTTTAAAATGCTGAGACAGAGAGAAAGAAAAGTTTCTGTCTTTTCAGAAAGATTCGTACACATTCATTTTGAGTTTCTTTTTTTTTTTCCTTTTTTTCCCTCCTTACTATAGTGTATGTAGAGTTAAAATTTGTTCTGTTACAAACCTTATCTTTTTCATGTCAGCTTATGCTGTCTGCTGTATTGCAAAATGCAGTCAGGTTTCAGATTGAAATGGAAGTGAGTTTGAAAAAAACACAGCCAATTTACCTATTCTTTGAGGTTCCTAATAACATTAGAAATATAAATGCATCACAGCAAGAGTGATTTTGTTAAAAGACAATCATCAAATAAAGTATGGATTTTTAACAATCAAAGGATGAAAGTGCACTTAACCTTAGTAGCAGAGTGTGCATGTAATGACAAATTTCATCTCAAAGGGCTTGATCTTGCTGCTGCTGAAATCAATGGTAAAACTTCCACGTACTTTGGTGAAGAAAGGAACAGGTCAAAAAAGTTACATACTGATTTAAGACAAACCACTGTTTTCTGCAGATTCAATACAGTCTATTTTTTTTTTCCTGTATCCTTAATGTCTAGCAGATAAGTTGGGAGAGGACTAGAAAGGCCCATTGCATTCCAGACCTCAATTCCACTGTAATGTGTAAATTTGTCCAAATTTTAATTCATTTACACACATTCCACGATAAATAACTCTTTCTTGTTTAGACACCAAGTCATAATTACAGTATACTGTCACTTTGAGGGAAAATGATAACAAAAATCACTGGAATACCTAATAATCTTATGAATGAGTGACAGTAGTATTGACTGATGTTGGGGACCCTGACCCATGGCACTTCTGGGGTCAGAGTCTGACTGGTCTTTGCACCGGACTCCAGCTTGGTTCCTGAATTGCAGCAGGGACAGAAAGGCGAGACTGGTGGTTCAGAAATGAGCAGGTAGTGTGCCCTTCTGATCTTCTCCACCCAGTTTGAAAGCAGCTCTCTTTATTTCATGGGGCTGTTGGCTGGGAAAAGATTTCTGATCCAGATATCACTGCTTTCAGAGTCATAAGCTCCATTTTTCAAGAGGCAGGTTAGAAATTTTCCACTCTCAGGCTGTACCCAAGGACTTGAAAGCCCTGCAGTACACTTTGGGTAATAACCTACAGAGAGATAGAGGATTAAACATTTAATAATAGAAATGGAAATCAGAGTTCTGAAAACAGCTATCTGAGCTCAGTGCCTGGATGTCAGCTTGGGATTTTCCCCTAAGATGTTTACCAAGCAATTGGATGGAGGCAGACTCAAGCACACATTCCCCTGGCAGAACTGAGCACTTGCTTTAGTTGTTTTTTATTCTCCTGACTTGTTGGAATAACAATTAAGAGCAAGTGTAGCACATGCTAAATTTTCTCCTCTCATTCTATTCCTTCCCTATTGTGGTTAGTGGAATACAAATGTCACTTTGTCACACTTCTCTGGGATATGAAATTCTGTGTAGTGCAGATTCACCATATCTGATTTAGTTTTCTTTCCCAAAGAGGCTTTGTTTCATCTTGCATCTGGATCTTTGCCTGACTCTGTCCTTATATTTTGCAGCCCCAAACTTATTTATGCTAATTTGGATGCATTTAGCATAGGTTGGGAATAAATTATGGCCTGCTGCAATGTTTAGAAAATTTTAAAAAAATCTCTTTACCAACACATTCACTGACACAGAGATGTGAGAATTTTAGATGATCCTTTATAGTAGGCCTCTGTATGTATTTCAAATAGTGCTTTGGAATATATATTAAATCCATTTTAGAAGGCATTTAGTGGATACCGAACGTTGTGTCTGTTAACCTTTTGCATGTTACAAGCATCTGGGACTCCTTGGTGATAGTAAAGAGAAAATTGCAAACAACCCGGAACAACAAGGCCAAGAATGCAGATAAAGAGGGAGAACGCAGACCCTTAGACAGCATGAACTGAGTATTTCCTTGAAAAAATGCCAAAGAGAGCAAGAAGCCATGCAGAGATAAGGGTGAAAAGTTCATTGAAGAAGACTCTGTTCCTTCATCCCCTGGACCCCCAGAAGACCACCACAACAAACAGAGCATGTCCAGATGGGCGTGGAGTTAATTACCATACGAGGCGAGGACAGGCGGGGCCAGGGAATGAATATGTATGAGGCGGATTATGCATGTGTAAGACCCTGGGGAATAATAAGGGGAAACATGTTCGGGTGGGTATGTGTGTCTTTGGTGAAGTCATTCCCCACGCATCTCGGCCGATTAAATACATACCGCTCTAACAACTATTATTAACAACTATTATTAGTTGTGGAGTTTTATTTCCACCACCACCTTTCATTCACCTGTTATTTTTCTCAGTTCACTGCCATTACACTTAAGTGATACAAAAATGTCACAATAGAGAGTGAGATTTCTGAACTGTAGAACTCCACCATACACATCTTTAAATTTGTGAGGCTCCATGACAGTCTTCAATAGTCATTTCATACATTTGTGGGTCCAGCACTACTTAACGTAATAGTTATGCATTACTGGTTGCGTACAGGTGAAAAAACCGAGATACAAAGACTCTTTTCAGTTTTGCAGATAATTTTTAAGTTAATCTATCTTTTAAGCTGCAGTTTTGTGTGTCATTAATGGGATGGTTTTTGCACTAAATCTGGTGAGCATGCAGAGTTACCTTGAACAGCCCATTATGTCTTACACAAGTCTCAGAAGCAGCACAAATTCCAGAGTAGTTTCATTCATCCTGGTTTTAAATGGGCAAATTAACCCACACTGAGCTCCTTGATGGTCAGATACAGATTCACATAGCCAGCCTTATCTGTGCCACACTAACTCAAACATTTCAGACTTTGCAGGTTCCAGTGTGAACACAGATGGTACGAAAAGGTGGATATCTAGGCCTACAAATGGTCACTGAGATTTTCAAGTGGCTTTCCCTGAAATAAATAAATAAATAAGCTTACAGAACTATCCTCAAATTACATGTGTTCAGCCTCAGCAAACCAAGATATCAAGTCAGCTTCATATAAAAAACTTTGTCAGGATTTTTAATAACAAAAATTCAAATTGACAAATGGGGTTTTTAATGTTACTGAAGAGGTCTTTACCTAAGATTTGCCTTGTATTCCAGTTGTCAAGTTTGTTTCATTTTAGGATCTCCAGTAATACAGGTAGAATCATGCACAAAAAGCCCTTAGAGATATAAAATGATACTAGGCCTTTCTAGTTGCCAGCCTGTTAACACTTGTTAAGGCAAAGTAAAAATTTTTCAAAGATTAAAAATTTAGAGTTGAGAATGGAAATCTACTTCTATAAAGCAGTCCTCTCCAAAAACATACTCACAGCTCACTGGGATTGATGTACATTCATCAATAATCTGATTCCACTCCTCCACGTCCACACATAAATTTGATTCCATCCCTCTCTGTCCACAGCCATACACACAAATTTGCCTCTGTACATGCCTGATATTTATCCTGATTGTTAAAATAAGTTCAAAATTACTAGAGATGTTGTTTTGATTTAATTTTTGTAGGCTGGAGTGCCCATAACCATTCTGTATCTGTCTTGTGCAACTATCTTTTTTTTATGTGAGGTAAAAGATGGATGATGTGCTGAATGAATCCTATCTGGTCCTGAAAAAGATCCTTAATGTTTCATCTTGTCTTATGATTATTAGGCTAGGAAAAAAACATAATTGATTTAAAACTCAAAGCCTTTCTATTTCTTAGCTGTGTTCTGGCACACATTAAGCAGACCTGCCATGCTAAGTTTATTTATTGGGAACTAAAGATGAGTGTTTATATTTTTGAAGAGCCTTGTATTTGGTAAAATGAAAGCATACCTGGCTTATTTCCAGGTCCAGTTTCAACTCAATTCCCCACAGGTAGGAAACGAGGGGAGGTGGTAAATTTTTCAGATTATACTTTAAGTCTCCTGGTTGAAAATGACATAGCAGCCTTACAGCATTTCAAAAAATTAGAACAGAGGCAAGGATCCAGGGGAAATAAAAAGCTGAGGGAACCCAGGATAACAGGCTGAGGTTAAATTGGATAGAACAGATAATCAGACTGGACTTGTAGTCCCTGCTGTCCTCCTGGAGAGAAAGTCTGTCCATAAATAAGACTATCAGAGTATGATTCTGTAAAGACATATGATGATCAAGGTCACAAAGCAAAGGTAAGGTGAATAAAATAATAATTTTTCAACAAATATAATACACAAAATAGAATAAATTTTACAAGTACTGTGTTCACAAATTCAATCCAGAATAGAATTTCAATTATTTCAGGGAAAGACTCATTCTAAAAGATAAAAAAAACCCCCACAAAACCACATACTTTTACCCTATATTATAAGTCTGCTAAATTATTCTTAAGCATTAAGATTTTTGTGGTAGCACATATATCTTTTTTCACATATTGCTGCTGCTGCAAAATGTTGTTTTTCATTCACTATGACCAACAGAAACATGATGTTTATAGATCAGCAGAATAGACTGTGTTCATAAAAAGGAGTGTGAAATCGCTCAGCACTTAAAGCACTTCATATTTTCAAAGGGTTGCAGTTGCATGAATAAACAGATTGTAATTGACTCTAACTTTACTGAAGACTGAGTGATGAAGATTTATCCCTTTAACAGATAGAAAAAAAATTGGTGGGAGGCTGGGGGTGTGGATGTGAAATGAATTGCTTCATCCTCCCTGGTAGAGGGACAACTAGAGGAGACCAGATGTAGACAAGAACCTACGTTCTTTCCATGGCTACAGTATTTCAGTATGTTTATTCTTTTTCATGAAAAATAAAGAATAAGGGGAAAAGTGCCCATTTCCAGCCTTAGTTGCCTCACAGAAAGGACAGAATATTCATATCTCAAGCCATAAATTCAGAAATATACTGAAATTAACCAAGTGAATTAGTAATCTTCCTGCATTATATATGTAGGTGATTATATGCAGGTAAATCCACTTGCTCCAGAACACTCAGGTGGTTCAAAGAAAAAACAGGGGCCACTGGCAGCTTGTGCTACTTCAGTATATCTGCTGAATGAAATCCACACTTCTTCAAACCAAGGAAGATGGAGGTAAGATGTGGAATACTCCAACATATAAAAGGCAGGCAACATAGCGGTAAGGTCACTGTCAGATACATCACTACTCTGTCCCACAGAAATAAGTGCATAAGAATGTTTTTGTGCACTTTAGCTCCATTCCATTAGGTACTGGTAATGTGACCACTGTTCTGATTTGCTGGACAAATGCTGAAAGCAACTGCTGTTTCAGAAGTGTCTTTGGGTGTTTTACATCCCTCTGGGAAGCATCGGATGGAAAGAAAACACATTCCAACATGTAATGTATGCATCTGAGCTCAGAGAAATCCAGTGTTTATTACCCCAAAACTTCTAGAGAGTTTCTTACAAGGGCAATGGTGTGTTTTTTCTGTTAGAAGCAGAACACACAGATGTGCTTCTTGTGATCTCTGACAGAAGAATATGTTCAGGAGCATCTGAAAAAGGTATAGTGTTAGATGACACCATATTCATACAAGCAAGGGATTGATACTTTCTGATAGAAAATTCTTATTCAGTAGAACATTTGCCTACTGGTAGCTGCTGTGCAGAGACTGAGCATACCTGAGTTAGGAGACCACTGATATAACTCCCAGAAAAGATACAGCCGTGTGTGAGTTTTTCTTGATGGCATGTTCCTGATGTTCATGGGAAAGCCACTCTACCTAGGTGACATTAGATGACAAGTTCCCCAGTACTCATACACCTTGCTAAATTACAGTGGGATCAAGGTCACATGGAAATGTTGCAGTTTGACAGTACCAACAAGGGAAAAGGGATTATGTCTTTCTCCCCTAATCAAATCTTATCTAATACCTGACAGCATTACAGTGATTATTGCAACTTACTCCAAGACTTGTTTGCCTTCCTCCTTTTCTTTTCTACTATCCCCTGAATATGTAGTCCCTCTCTTTTTCATGCAATTTTCCTATGCCTGAAATTCAAGCCCATGGCTAATCCACAACATAGGCTTTCAAGTACAAATCTTGTTTTTTCAAAGGGCTGTAAGAGGCATGTGTCATCTGGGAGAACATTAAACAGCTGAGTGCTCTGAGGAGCTTCTAGTCTAGGCATCCTCCAAACTCTGTATATTAAAAAATTAAGTATTTGTGCTTTGAGTCATGTTTAATGTCTTGAGCTTCTTGGGGAATAAGAGGGAAAGGTAAGGTGATGGTGAAATATGTCTAGTGGAAATTTCACAGAGTTGGATCTTTATGCTTTGTATCATCAAGGTATGACCAATTTCAAGGCCTTTGAGTGATAACACAAGGTTTAGAGGAGATCTTCATGCAGTCCTTGAGAACAAGATTTTCAGGTATTCTTAGCTTGGATTTTGGTACGTCATATCTGATGAACAGACATGGATTCCCAAAGCTTTTCTTTCTTTTATTTTTTTTTCTTTTCCAGAGATACCAGTTGCTTTAGTACATGATATTACTTCCCCTAAAAGCTTTTGTCCCCAGCTGAATGTGAATACACACTGTGTCCTGATGATCTGCAGGGTTTGCCAAGGTAAAAACTGGGCTTTCACCTGCAGAGGACATTCTTACCTCTTCTTCTCTGGGCCTTTGAGTGATGGCCTCTGGCTGACATCAGATAAGTCCACACCACAGACTCCTCAGGCTCAGGCTCCCACTATGGCTATCCATGTTCACCACTTAGCACAGCTGAACTGATCTATATGGAAAGCAGAATGCCTCACAATACCCAACAGATAGTCCTGGAACATATTGTAAGAAGTAGATACCCTTGAAGGATAAGGAAACTAAACTTGTGGTGCAATATACCAAAAGCAAGACAGAGGCTGCCTCTGGGTACAATATCTGACTATAAAAACATTAGATTCCACCACACTCTAGTTAACCATAACCAGAATATTTTGACAGAAAAAGACTACAGTGATTTTTTTTTTTTCCTGTTCTTTATGTAAAGTCTCTAATCTGAATTATGTTTCCTATTCAGTTCCTAGACTGTTGAAAGAGATCATGGTAACCAGATTTGAAATATATTGAGATTGATGAAAAGTGAAGGGGGGGAAAAAAAAAGCACTTTTTTCTCCCCTTTTTGATTGAGTTTGATATTAAAGACAGAACTTGGATGTGAATCAGACAATTCATTTATGTGGACAAAGCTTGCAGCATTCTGGTTACAAGCAAGTTGCTCACAAATAATCAAATACTGCCCACACTTTGTTATGCATACATGTAAATCAATGTCATCTCCTATCCTATTGCATTGTAACAGACTTGCTTTCTCCAAAACAGTATAGTATCTGTCACAGCGTGCCAGAACACACAAGAATGTTGTATCTGGACACTGAAATAGAACCCAATGCCTTAGATAATGTTATCTTACTCAGACCTCAGCAATTGCGTATCTGCACATGAAAAAACATCTCTATTGTCTTTTTTTCTGTGCTGCTATCAAAGGCAATTGATAAAAAACTATTGATGATCTATTGTTGGAACGTACTATTAACAGTAAAGTATTGATAGAAATGCTTCTTAAAAACAATCTCCAAGAAAATTTCACCCTCCACCTTTGATGTTTTCTTTCCTGTGTGCCTCACTGCGGCTGCCTAGTGAACTGTCTTCCTTTGTTCCCATGCTCACCTGGACACATAAATCCAATGCACAACCCACCCTAACCCTGCTACTAGAATATTCTCTCTCCAGATTACCAGTGCTAGTTTGCTGAATATCCTCAGTAGGAGGTGATCAGTAGGGCTTGACAGCCCTCAGCAGAATGGCTTAGAGAAATGAAAATGGCCAAGAGGATCAGTTCAGCTGTCATAGCTGTCCAGGCTTCTCATTCCTAACCCAGCCTTACCTACACCAACACTTCAGTCTTATCTGATGTTTACATTACTGTAGAAACACTTTGGTAAATATTTCCACTACTAGCTCCATAATGGTAACCCACAAGCAGATTATTGGTTGTTTCAAAATCAAAGCCCACTTAAGGATCCAAAAAGCCTCACTAGACAACTTGAGAGTTCTCTTTCAAGAGAGAGATTTTTTTTTTCTGTCACTACAGGTGCAAATACCACCTGAACACTGGATAAGAGACCAAAACACCTCAACATTTCCAGCAAAGCAGGTCTTTGCTTTTAGAAAAGACGTGCAAAGAAGGTGAATGTGAAAAACTCCAGAGTGCAGTCTCTACCTTGGGGAGTTTTGCGTGTCGCAGGGAATGAAATGGGTGAAGAAAAGTAGAATCTGCAAGTCATCTGTATGAGCTGACAGGAACACCTCCCAACTGTGGACATAGAGCCTGCTTGCAAATACTTAAGTAATAACACAGCTATTTCCAAAGTCCATCTTATTTCCAGAAAGTCTCACCACATGTTTACTGCTTCAAACAGGGTGAAGTCTGAATTAGATGCCAAAAAGTCATCTGAGCCTTCCCAGAAAAGACTTGGAATCTGATATGACCCTTTTATCTCCTTTGGAAATCATACTGCAATAATGATAAAAATCTTTTCTTCTGTAGCTAGTAGATAGGCTTCAATACGTATTCTGTGATATATCCTGATCAGGTTATACAGGCCTTCACTCAATATACCTCATCAAATGTGAGTATTTCAGTCTGTAAATCTGCCCCTTAGATAGCAGGCTTGACCAAAGGGTCACTGAAAATAGCGTGTCTGCACTGCAAGAAATTAAAGAACCAATTAAATAATTAGCATATTTTTCAAATGATGCTGTTTAGTCACAAAGATTCAACATTTTCCTTGCCTAAAACTGTAATGTTGACAGTGATTTCCAAGAGGCAGAAGACTGACCCTTTGGGCAGCCCTACCCAGTTCATCTGTCACAGCTGCTTTGAGGCCAGCAAGAGCAAAAGCTGTAGGTCTGGAGGAGCTCAGAACCTCCAGGCAAGAGGGTTATTTTGTCAAGACCAGAGGTATCTAGCTGGTTTGTGGTATTGAGGCAGGGAATTCTGTCAGTCTATTTTGCTCAATTGCTTCACTGACCAGAAATGCAAGGCAATGGCAGAATCAAAACTATTGTTTTCACTGTCTCTTCCCTCTCTTCTCAAAGACACTAGGCACACCTGCTCTTTTGAACATACTAGGAACACCTTATAGCCCTCTAAGCCTCTTCAAAGACTTGATCTCCTACTGAGGGCAGTCTTAGGCTGTTCCTTCCTCTTTGATTATGCTTCTGTTCATTCAGTATCTTCAAATATCTGCATACCACATCAATACTGAGTCAGAGGGGCATAATCAGAAAAGTTCCTCACGGATCAAAATACAATAAGACCATTCAATACAGAGGGCACTGAGCCTTTGGGGTCATTTTCATAAACCACAACAACAGAAAGTTAGGTTCCTAATACATAGCATTTAATATTACAGTAGCAATACTTAATTTTGTCACCCCTTTTTGTTAAAGCATTTTTGCTTTTCAGAAAGAAAATTATTAAACGCCACTTGAAGCATATGAAATCTATGAAGTCTGGAAAATGAGAGATGGGACTCAATATTGCATGTGTTGGGTGGGAATAAGCTTGCATTCAGGGTTATTTTCAAAAAGTGCTGAGACTGAACTTATTTTCTACTTCAATAAACTTTATTGAACAGCAATATTGCCCTATCTCAATAGGTCTGTTTAATGTTCAGGCCCATGCAGTACCTCTGCCCAGCTCCAATGTGTACTTTGCCTTACGTGCACTTTTGCTACAGCTGTTTGTATGAGCAGAGTAGTTCAAGGGATTACAAATTGCAAAGCAATATGGAGCATAATGCTAATATTTGGTGTCTGCATTGGTTTCTGCAATGCACAAGGAAAGCACTCAAGTTCCCTTTGAAACATGTGTAAGTAATCATTTTCTTTAATGCAGAGAAACTGCAATGGAAAATGGTACCCCTTGTTGAGAACCCAAATAGCACCAAACTCCAGAAACTAAGGCATGTGCATTGATTATCTATGAATTATCTGAGATTTTTACCCTCCTTAATCCTTGCAGAATTGTGCTTTGCTGATAATCATTGCAAATGTCTCTTCAGATTTTATTGGATATATATACAAACGACACTATAAACACAGAATAGAGCACAGCCTTGAGGCAAATAGAGCTTCTTACACTGAACTGCAGGGTACTTCTGTTGAAGCAAAGTAGTCATTTCCCAATTATTATGTTAGTGCGAGATAAATATGAGTTAACAGACGTATCCAGCTGCCAAGCTCAAAAACAAAAGAAAAAGACAATGTCATGTTATAGAGAATTTCCTGCTGCTTAATTCTCCTGTCTGCTCCTGTGCAAACACTCACTTTTTTAATGAGGAAATGGTCCGTAAAGCTGCAAAAATGAAAGATGAGATATATATTCAATTAGCTGTAGTACTGTTGGCATGACACTTCAGGTCAGCTGGAAAGCTTTGAAAAGCAAGACATTTGTAACTTAAACTAGAAAATCTGAATGCAAACTCAGCTGGCTTAACTGTAAAGCTCTTTTGGCAAACCACCGGAAAACATAATTGAATGTAGCCCTCCTGGGAAGGAACCCTAATAAACTGGAGGACAACTTGTCTGCTAGCATTTTGATTTTGTCTTCACAGTGTTCAGGTCTTTGTGAGATTACAGAAGTAAGTTTCACTTACAAGAATGATTACCCTATGCAGTTACAGGTAAGGGCCTCTTTTTTCCTCCCCCTGCAGCTTACATCCATCAAAGAAATGGCTTTCTATACATAGCCTGCTCTCCATGAGTTTATTTTCAAAGGTTGACCATCATTTTACAGGCACAGGCAACACCTGAACAATTTACTCTGGCATATTTTTGTGCTTACAACCCATACCAGGGTAACAAATGTGATGAGCAGCACACCCGTCTGAGTGGCTGCTGCGCAGGCAGAAAACAGACACATTTTAGCTGCCAGCCTGGGCTGCACCTGCAGGAACACTAGTTATGCCAGTGACATTATGTATCTACACAGGAATAGAACGCGTAGGGACATTGCTGTAGGGGAACTGTAAGGGAACACATGGTCTCAAATCACTACCTGTGACAATCTACAACCATAATAATCCCCCTGTAGTCAACATCCTTACAGACACTTTATAAATACTAATTTTTTTTCAGCTGCTTGTTTGCCAAATCCTAGGGTATTTGTGTCAGCAACATCTACTCAGAAAAATACTGCCACCTGTGATATGATTCAATGCAAATCCCATCTCTGCACAGATTTTACTGTTTAAGGTAGATAATTGTACCAATGCACTGAGTAAGGCTCCTGATATTCTGTGGCATGTTTTTAATTTGAGTTCTTCCATTCTCCCCAACACAGCTACAATCTTCACCCTTCAAAACAATAGGTACAAGATGGGACAATCCCCTTTCTGTGTTTAGTCATGCTTATAGCTCAGGAGATTATAACATGCCAGAGTGTCTGCACTTGGATCAGGCTATAAGGAGCAGAAGTATAGGCAAGACCTGAAAGAAGACACAGATCTTTTACACTGGAATTTGTTTCCACACTCAGTTTCAATGAACCCTGCACAGCCACTCAGCCAGTAGAAAGTAAACTTCAAATTCGGCTTCCAGCTTGTGGATTCATGTGATGATGTCTTGCCAAAAGGGCTGGCTAGAATCAGCTTGGACTTCTACAGGTTAGTGTCTGAGAGTCCAGCTCCTGAAAGATACTTAATATCATTTCATCCAGAAAAGTCTTCAACACCTTGATTTAAATTAAAAAACATAAGGTTAAATAAATTCCTTGTTGCACAAAGTGGTGGTAGACATTAATTTCTGGTGTAGCCTGTGACACAGCTTATCACATATATAATGATTACTGTTTGTCAGAATATCACTGTATGTCAGAGTGACACAGGCTAATTCAGGTTCAGTGAGGACCAGCTTTTTAGGTCTCAAAAACCTTTGCTGGCACAGGCCTAGGCTAAAGAAAAAAACATAGCAACTTACTCATCTTTCATGGCTTCAGGGCAGCTGTAGGTCATTGTGGTCACTGGCAGGTTAAACCAGGTTTACTAAGAACAGTGCACCTAAAAACCTGAGACAAAGCATCACTGAGCAGCACGAGATGAGAATCAAGATTACTTTCATTCTTCCCTTTTTCCTACCTTTTGGTATCCCCCAAACCATATCCAAGGCATTAATCTCCTCTGAACTGCAGCAACCTTCCCTTTTCTTTGTTCTATTGAATTCCCTTACATATGCTCTGTTTAGTTCCACATTAGTTCTTACAATTCTTATGCAGAATTATTCTAGTAATTTCAGCATTTTGCCCTCTTTCATTTGTCCCAATTATGTCATGACTATGTTCATTTTCTGACATTTATGACATTTTTCTGGAATGTTCACTATGAACATTCCAGAAAAAAATAAAAAAGATACATCTGAAGTACTTCAGACAGGCTGGCACAATAGTCCCTGGAGGTGGTTTTAGATGCTACAGATTGGGTCCACATTTTCCTGCCATGGTGCAGCACTAGGAAAAACAAAGTCCCAGCTGGCACAGACAGTTTTGTTAGAGAACTGAAATTACCCTGTACTTTCCCAGGTAATGCCCTGGCTGCATCTGACAGTAACTGTTATATTCAGGCTTACTTTATATGCATCTCTTTCACAAACAGGGACATTAGGACTGTATTCTATCTTGAGTACAAACAAAGAAGTCACAGACATCTATATGTCCTTGCTTTATTTTTCACCCAGTCCTATTCCATACCCAGTTCTAGGAAGGCATTTAATAGTGCCAGACTTCCTGCACTGACCATATTTACATTGTTTCATCAGGCTTTAATGAGCGTGCAACCAGAAATGCAGAACACTGCCTTCTACATATAACTGTACTTCTTGAGAAAAGTATTTTAAATGCATTTAATCAGAAAGTTGAAAGGTAAAGAAGTGGTTATTTATAATGCTTCACAAAATGCTTAATAAACTGCTCAGAATCAGATCTCTGAAGGCAATGTCAAACAGGTTTACTTATTATTTAATAAGTCACTGTGAAGATTATAGTGATTGCTACTACTCTGTCCTGGAAGATAGAATGGCTGGAAAAAATCAGTAACATGCAGTAAACTGTCATATACCATCTTCAAGAGAATGACAGAAGCCAGGAGAAAGGGAGCAGCAGCAGCACCTCAGAAGAAACACTATCATGGAAGAAAATATGCCAAACAGCTCTGAGCCAGAATGAAAATGTGTAGTGACCAAACACAAGGCTGAAATCATTATTCAGAAATTCCCATTCAAAACACAAGATAAACCTCTCACTCACAAACTTGATATTTCCAGAGTGAGCAACTGTTCAGGAGCACTCCTGATTTTGAGTATAAGGCAACTGGGAAGCATACTGCAGATGGAATAGGTCAGCTGTAGCAGAGCTGCATTCCACTGTAAACTCTACAAACTTTTTGCAGAAATAAGTGGATCTGTGCCAGTTTGCAGCAGCTGAAGGTCTTTCTCTGTCATTTTATACATCTTGAACATTAAGATCAAAACAGATCTTATCATACGTTAAGGAAAATGCATTGACAAATGATTTACCAACTTAAGTTCATATTCAAAGGGACGTAAAGGTATGAAATCAACCTTTCATTTGGCAACTGGTCAGTCAGAGAAAAGCATGAGCAAGAGGTTCAGTAGAAATTATAACAATCACCGCAATGGCTTCAATGGAACTAAAAAAATTGAGCCAAACATAAATTAGTTCACTTACTAACAATATTTAAAGTGTGCCATTTGTATCTGATGTAAATAAACCACTCCAAGGTATACAGTCTAACTTTGTGTTAACCTGAGAATTTGTGTATCTCTGTTGCTGTCACTTTCTATACAGTTGGGGGAAGCATTGTTCTGCTTTTGTTTGTTTTTTGTCTTCTGGTTTTTGTTGGGTTTTTTTGTCTTCTGTTTTTTGTTTTTTTTTTTTTCTTTTTTTAACTTCAGTTCCAGAAAACAGTAATTATTTCAAGTTGTCCTTATAAGTATGAAAATTGAATCTCATTCCCCAGAGTTTACTGAAGTCAGTGAATGTTTAAGTAAATAAGGGTAGATTTACTGTATTTAATGGAACAGTATAAAAGTTGGCTTTTTCCTTCAGGTTTAGGTAATTTGAACAGTCATAGGCCAAAACACGAAGACTTACGTCTTGTTTCCTTTGGGTAACAGTTTATCTAAATCTTAAATGTAAAAGTCAAGAAACTTCTTCCTTTTTTTGTTCATTTGTAAAAATGTATTCACTTACTCCTGGGATACTGCAGAACATTTTATCAAACAAATGTTGTGCTGTAGTATGAGACAACAAACTGCAGATCCAGTACTGGATTTCCATCTGCATTTCCATCCACTCTTCAAGTTAAGAAAAATAACTGGTGCATTTTTCAGAGTAGCTTGCCAAAATGGTACTAGAGGGCAGGCAGTATTTTTGAACCAAGGAGAGGAAAGCAAATTCTAAAGCCAAATATCTTCCCCCTAGGATGTTCTAAGTAATGTCCCATTAGGCTTAGGCCAATTACAATTTCAGATATTATTGCTTAGGAATTATAACTTCATACCACAAAATATCTGTTCTATTACTCATACAATAATGCATTGCATTTCTTAAAACAATTCTGGATCAATGGTCAATAAAGACCATCAAAAGGATGCAAAGGTGTACAATCAAGCTTTTATCTTGCCTTAGCAACTTCTAGGCAATTAATATTTCATGACATATATAAAGAGGGTTGGTTTTTTCTGAGTTTATGCCTAATGTAGAATTCTCTAAAGTGAAATATTTGCCAGTGGCAATCTCTTTCATACAATATTAGCATATCAAATTCTTCCCTTGTGGGATGTTTCAGCATATAATATTAATTCGCAATTAGGTAATGTACTCATTTTAGCAATCTCCTGTGTTCTCATTAATTAAAAACCTGGTACAATCACTTGTAGTGTATTCAATTTTACTTTGTTTGCTTTGCTTTGACTTTTTTCTTTTTCTTTTTTTCCCCTCTATCTTGTTTCCTGAGTGAGGCTGGTTTTTAGTAGAAAACTTCATTAAAGCCTACCCTATATTCAGCATGGTATTCAGCAATTACTTGCATGTATGGATCCAACAGCTTCAGGCAGGATGGTATTCTTTTTAATTCGGTATGTTTTACTTATCTATATTAATATAAATATAACTCTAATATAAAAATAATTTTGCTTCACTGTAGGATTTGTTTTATTGTCATATTTGTCACAATCTAAGGTTTGAAACCATTTCAATTTCCTTTCTTTCGTCTCAGAATGAGTCATAAGATTTCTACAAAAATGCATTCTTGCTGAAATTCTCAGGCGAGTTGTTCAGATTGACCTGCTCACCTCCCCATTACACAGATAATTGTGAGTTGTTACTTAAATCTTCATAAAAATTTTGATTGAGGAAATGAAATAATCAAGTATGAGACATGAAATACTGGAGAATCATCCTTCAGTAGGTTTCACTACATGTTCAGTTGTCATGAAAAAAGAAAGAAGTCATCGTAATGAATGTTATGTACATACAGTAGTAGGAGAACAAAGATATAAAACCTGTGTCAGCTCTCAGAAGTTACCAACTCCTATATCATAGTTACTGCTGGCTAGGACAGAGATTCTGGTATTAAACCTCCAAGTTTGAACAGAATTTTCTTTTAAAAAGGTTAGAACATTTTAGAACATTTTATTAAAAGGTGGGTTTTTTCCTTTTTCTGTAAGTTAATGCTAATAGCTCTATTCTTTTCTATATTTAACAGCTTGCCTGTAGGATTTCTTTTGTGATACATCTTCTTGTCACAAGTTTTATGACCAAAGTTTATAACAGCAGTTAAAGGATGGAACAAACTATTTTAAAGATGAACTTCAACAGAATAAAATACAGGTTGTTTTAAAGGAAAGTAATTATCAAAGCAATATCTAGCTTACACTCTACCAAGCCAGAATGCAAACCCCTTCAAAGAAAAGGTTATTTGTTAATTTTTTTTGCTTGTTTTGACAGCCTCTTTTTTTTTTCAAGATGCTTTTGAAACCAGATTCTGATGAACAAATATCCAAAAGGCTGTTCCCATTTATTCCAAAAGGAATCACAGAGTTTACATATTTATAGCATATAGGTGACAGGATACCTTGTGTTTCAGAGAAAAAAATGGAGTTAGAGAAAAAAAAAAAAATGAGACAAAAAAATACACTGGCAACATTTATTTGTCAGCTGAAAGAAAACAAGGTAAAGGACCAGAAAAGAGGCAGATGAAGAATGAAAGAAAACAAAGGAACATGGCAGTAGGTGTTGTAAAAAAAGTTGAGCCTGGAAACCCTAATACCCAGAGACTGTATGTTTCTGATAAAGCAGATGAGGCTCTAGAATAGAAGAAAAAAAATTAATATGTAACTGGGTTGAAGAGAAAAATATGCAGACTGAGGGTCCCACAAAAAATCAAGTTCATCATAAAAATTGCAAGCCAGAAAATCTCAGGAAAATTAATGAGAAACACAGGCATCCAATGATCAGGTTAAAACCAGGGAAGCAGTAATAGCAGCATATACTTTGGAGAAATTATGAACATCTCACTAGCCATGAATTTTCCGTGTAATATGATAGAGGGGGAACATAAAATCCAAGTAACAAACTCTGGCAGCTAATCACAAAGTAGAGAGAAAACAGTTCCTTATCTACAATCTACATGGCTCTGCTACAGCTGTCTCTGCATTATTTCATTAATTAAGGGTAACTTATGGCTAAATACACATATATATGCTCTGAATGGGGAAATGGGGAAAAGAAAAAAAAATACTCCACATTACTGGGTTAATTTGGGCTGGTTTATGGGACTGGGTGGGACAGACTTACGAGAAAAGATTAAATAGATAAAGGTTTAGGGGAACTAAAGTAAACAGGTACAAACTGGAAAAAACAATAGAAGCTAAAAATTTCCTTATAAAATGACAGGAGCAGAATCCAGATATCAAAATGTCACTTTACAAAATTACCTGAATGCTGTACAGAGAGTAACACAATTCTGCTCGTAGCCCTCAATCTGATTCTTATTTCAGCTCCACCAAAACCACTAAACTCTCCATGATCTCTCTTGGCAAGCAGTTCTTCCCTACTGTCAGTAATTTGGAGATATCAAGAAAATCCCAAGATATTTTTCCAAGGAAAGGAGGAAATTTAATGTGGAAGAGGACCATAGAAACAAATAAATATAAAGATCTCAGTATTTATACTCATGAACACTGGATCAGGAAGGTAATTGCTGAGCCTCCTTAAGCTGTGTCACTCAGGAGGTGGCTCCACCACTCTCTTCAAGAACTGCTCAGCTTTAGCCAGACACGACTCTCAGAGTTGGAATGAGGCTGCAGAGAACCAGCTCACCATCAGCAGTTGTCCTGTGCCATCTGCGTGCCTCGGCCTCTAGCCTAAAGTTCCAGGTTCCTGTTTGGAAGGAAACGTAGCCCTTAAAAGCAGCAAGACCACAATGGACTGTGATGAACTGAAGGCGCTTCAGTATTATTTTCCTAGGACTCAGCTTTGCATAAGGAGCTGCTGCAGGTTGTCTTTCCCTGACTCCCTCGTCTGAATGCAGCTCATTGTGGGGAAAAGGAACTGAGGCAGTTTGGGTACAGTCACAGCTGCTGCCATGGCGGTGTGAGCATCATCAGCTTTGCATGCAGTAGCCCACTGAGCTGGCTTCCCAGAGACTGTACAGGAGGTGGAAGTAGGTCATTTGCAAGTAGGTAATAGAAAAGCAGGAGTGTGAGTGACTGTGTTGTCTAATGTACACAGCAGAAGACACAGCTTCAAGAAAATAAAAAATCCCATACCAAATCCAAAAAAACCAAAACCCTAACACCACATTTTCAATACACAACAGAATTTTCCAAAGCTCACTTGTCATATAGGCTTGGCTTATGTCCACACTCTCGAGCAAATGGTTTGTACTTAGCCTTAGAAGTAAAGACAATGGTCTTTACATGTCCCTTAAAATGATGTTTGAATCTGAGGCCCAGAACTGCTAAATTTCCTCAGCAACTCTGTTGAGGATTGTAAACAGTGCTCCTCCATTATTAAAAAAAGTAAAAAGAGGGAAAGGAAGATTACTCTGTATCCATGGCTACATGACTACACACCATATCATCAATACCATGTCTCTGAGCAGCTGAGAGTGTCTGACATATTTTGGAATTTTAATGAAACCCGTCAGGGACTATCTGATAGGTAAAACATCTGGAAATCAAAAATCCAGAGAGCTGTATAAAACTCAAGTGAGGACTGCTTCAATTCTCATTTTTGTCACACCTTTATGTATTTTTAAGCACATTTCTACCTTTAAAGTTATCTCTGCCAAACCTGCTGTCAGAGCAGTTTGGTTATTACCCATTCCCAGCTGATGCTATCAAGCTGACCTGTGGTGAGGCACGGCTGTCAGAGTAAGCAGATTCCAATGTACAGCAGTTGAAATAATAAATGATAGGGGCTATACATCAGAGAAAACTGTGATTATGTCATCACTCCAGTGCCCATTAAGCTCAGAATTTCTAGCTATTTGAAAAACTGTCATTTCTGCAACATGTTTCCTTGAATGTAATAAAATCCACCATTTTAACATGATTGCTTCCCAGGACCTAACTGGACTGTTATCTAAATAAACATTTCAGGATGTTACTTACCTCTATCAGACTTTTAATTCATAATGTGAAGCTATATTTTGGAAATGACAAGCGCTCAGTGACTCTGTGACCAGTGACCATGACATCAGTGTTTATACCAGGAGACTTTCCGAAGCCTGGGAAGTTCTTGGGCTCCTAAAGCTCTCACTTTCAGAAATATTGCAAGGACTGGCTCTGAAAAGTTCCCACACTGCCTACTCTATGAACTAGCACAGAAGTACAGCAAAACTGTACTTTTAGCACTTCTACTCTTCTTCTGCAACTGGAGAGTGCAGTTAACTGAATTATCTGAACCTTAGATAGGTTTACATTTCATTTGAAGATATTTTTGGAAAGCTTTTTTTTATTTTTCCTGGAGTAGCTCCTCCTGCATGAACTCATAAAGCATATGGAAAAATGTAAAAGTGAATTTCCCATCTATCTGTACCAGAATGTGCCACAAAGTCGGGGCTGAACTTAATAGGGAACTGCTGGGAGGCTTCCCACAGATTACACTGCACTTTACATTAGACCCTGAGAAATCCAAACCCCTCTTTTTCTACTCAGCCAACTTCCACTCCTAGTTTTGCATCAGACGAGTCATGAAAGAGAACTCAGCCCTACTGAAGTAAGGGCAACCAGGATAATCAATCAGGCAAAAGATCTTAATACATAAATGCTCTTGGGGAGAAAATTCAAAGGAACTCATCTTTGACCCAGAGGCACTTAATGAACCTGGATGGAAAGTAATCTTTCTAATTGGAGAAATGTGTGCTCCAGAACTATCTGAATGTTCATTTATGAGCTATGACGATGAATTAGCTGGAAATCTGACTCAGTGTATTGAAGAAAAAAAAAAATCCAGAGCAGGAAGCAAAATGTAAACTAGTCCTACTGAGAAACTGCTGACAGAAATGCTACACAATGGAACAGAATGAAAGGTCAGACTGCACATGCAAAATACACTTACATAGTTTCAAAACCAAATAAATGGAGGACAGAAATTATTCAATCAATGCTTCTAAGTCACAAGGAAAGAATGTGTATATAAAAAATGCTTACTACTTTGAGAGAGGGCAAATATGTAAGTAGTGTCACCCTGGAAGTGTTAGTTTTTATGTGAAAATAAGGGGTGATAAACCAAGCTTGAGAAATTTTAGATTTCAATCAAGATTTAGAGCTAAGAAACTGACAATTTGACAGTTGAGACTTCACTATCCAAATATATTCACAAGGAAAGGTAGCAGAGAAAGATTAAAAAAAATTTGATCTCTTTCTTTCTAACGTTACTTGCTTCAGCAAAGTTCACTGTTAACAAGAAAGGAGAAGGAAGTCTTTTTAATTTTGTTTCTAAACACATGTGGTTTTTGCACTAAAAAAGGTGAAGTGTGTCTATTACTCAAGATTAATTTCATTCTGATCTGTTAATCCTCACTGGATTATGGGATTCTTTGTTTATGTTCTCCGGTACTTACCTGTAACCGTCAGCTCCAAAGTGCCACTGGGTTTAGAAAGCAAATGTTTAAAGGAAAATGTTTTTGTATCTTGCTAATGCTCTGTTTTCTACCAGTTTTTCTATGTTGAACAATATAGTATGATGCTTCTCAATTTTCTTGAGTAAAAGTGGTATCCAAGAAAAAGATAGAAAGGTAACATCAGCAACCAGAAGACAGCCTCTTTTCTGTGTTATTTGCTATTTTCCAGCTGAGACCACAAGAATTGACCAAACAGGTTCACACTGCTGTTCTTTGCCCAGATCTTCAAGTTATTTCAAGCTATTAAATAACCTACACAGTAATTGTGGAGGCCTTCCACTTCCTTTATGCTCTTTCTCTGTCAATATCGAGTTTGAAGTTTTAATCTTATGGAATATTATTACACAGCTTCCAATGTAAGTCTCCCCCAGTCGCTACCCAGGAGATGCTGGTGCCCTAGAAACACTGAAACTGAGAAAACCATTGTGTAAAAGAATCCTAAGATACCCTGTGCCACCATTGATATAGAGTTAGTCCCATATTTCTTTGCTCCTATTTTATACTTGTTTCTATTTTATCATCTTCCTTTCCTTTGGTAAGAGTCTTGGTATCCCCACTTACAGTCCCTCAAATAGCTGCATATATTTTCACAGCTGAAATATTTTATGTTTGAGTTTTACTGTAAAAGGTAACAATCCCAAAGACAACATTTTATAAAAACCCAAGATAAACAGCTTCAAGGTATAGCAAATTTAATCTTTCCTAAATCCCGATTTAAGAAAAAATTTACAGTGAGACATAAGGACAAGTAATAGTGAAGTTTGGATGATGAAATCTGCAATGACTCATTCCTCTAGTAAAATAGTCTGCTACAAGTGCTACACATTCTTTTAAGTCAATAATTTGTATCACTGGAAAGTTAAGGAAAGCCACATTTATGTGGGATAGAGATAATCTGGATCTAAAATGAAATATGTGACTCATTATAAATGACAGTTATGCATTAGATTGCATTTTTTTTCTTCTTCAGTTAGCCAAAAATTATTACAATGTTATTACTCTATTTTTCTGAAGATATACTTCACTTCCTCGTCGTCTCCAACATTTTCCTTCTCCAGTTTACAAGCTAGAATACTGAGAATTGTATAAAATCTATCTTACAATTTACAAAAAAAAAAAAAAAAAAGTTAATTAGAAGAGCACTGGAAGAAATGGAGCAGAACTGTAGCACACCTTTTCAATCACTAGAGACTCACACATACACACACAGACCACAACAAATAATTCTGTTTCTCTTCCCTTCCTGGACAATCTCTTTGGCCCCAGCACAAGGACTCCGTATGTTCTAAACTTCCAGGGAGAGCCGTTGTATCCCACCTTTCTGTCCATGGCATGTTTTGGCAGAGGAGTCCTGCCAGAGGAAAAGGGAACACCTCAGCTCAAGACCTGAAAGCTCTTAGCAAGGATGTAGACACTACTCTCAGAAATCCCAGTGTCTTAATAATCTAAGCATGTCACTTTCCAGAACATTAGCCATGCAAGGGCATGAGGTTTCTTGATAAATTCAATGTAATATATGACAATAAGTAAAATGGATACCCTGAAAGACTTTGAACAGGAAAATCAAACAAATTCAATTATGTTTGGCAAAAGAAATACCCAGTCACACATAGTCCTAAAAGGACTTGACCTCTTTCTTCACTGCTTCAAAAACCTGTTTGGGCCTATGGCAGAGCTCTGTGGAAACTCCAGAAAGCCATTCCTCTGCTTGGAGATCCTTTCTTCATGATCTAAGTAGTATTTCTCTGCTCCCACTGTTAAATAGGACTCTCTGTGATACTGCTCCTCTTTAAGCAGTTCCTCACCTTGTCCTCCAAAGTCTGCAGTTGGTATTCACATCTCTTTCCTTTGCTCTTGCTTTGCTTGCTGCCTCACAGTCTTTTGTATCATTTGGAAGAAGATGAGCCCTCCTACAATATTACCAGGTTTTCATACCTGCAAGACAAAGGTCGAGCTGCTCTGTTGTTGTTCCTAGCTATTAATCAAAAGAAATATCAAAGACATCCCCTCGTCCTTCATGCCAGGAACGTGCAGACAGCCCTCATGTAAGAAGATATTTATTTGTGAAATAAAACCAGTCTTCAAATTTTGGGAACTAGTGTTGAAAGCTAACACTCCAGAGCATCTAATTTTATTTTCCATCCTTAATATTTACTTGACTTTGGATTTGAGGAGAATATCTGCTCTTTAAAACGCGGCGTTGGTGTTCAGACACCAGATCCATTAACTGCATTGACAGAGTAGGCAGAAGGAACAAAGACCAGAGAGAGTAATCCTCTGCTAATGGAAGATGTCGTATCTCCACAAAATCAATTTGCTGAGGTGACAGCCCATCTGTTGCTTTTGGTGAAAGTCACAACACCGTGGGTAATAGTTTCTCAGAGCTAAATTACCTTCTCTTATATATGAAAATTAGTCACATCATAATTGAAGGCATTTTAAAGCTAGCATTTGGCCGCATACTGGCAGTCCTTGGCCATGTGAAATAGTTTTTCCTAGTTGTGAGTTCTGGGACATAAGCTGCAAGAAGTGAACACACAGACCATGTATGTCAATTACCTTACATAACTTATTTTGGACTGATTCTGTTTTCTAAAACAAATCTAGAATGATATCTTCTGTCAAGTTAATTGCTGCCTCCTAAAACAAATAAGCATAAAACACCCCCCTTCATTCCTTTCTTAAATCTAATTTCAATGTTATTGAAATATTCTCAAAAATTTCTGTTGTCTAAAGGCAGAGATCCCAAAATGCATCACACAAAGGGATAGTGAGGACTACATTTTCCAGACTCTGTAAACTTACTTGCAGCATGGAGATTCTTCAACAAATTAACTGGTCCATGTGTGTTAAAACTGGCTTAATGTGTGTGTCGAAGCTTTAGTAGAAGAGTGCCACAAGAGAATCAATTAATGGGAGTCTATTCAAAGGTGTAAATTAAGACAGCTAACCTTAGTTACCTTAAATAGCTTCTTGACAGGCAAGTTAAGTTACTATGTAGATTCCATTTCCCACTAGTAGGGATTAAGTGATATTAGAACATCTAAGTGAATCAATTATTTAAGAATTTAAAGTTTATCAAAAGGCTTATATAACTTATACATCAGCTCTTTGTCTCAGACCTGAATGTCTTTAAACAAGTAATTCAGAAATTAATAATCAGTGTGTTTGTCAATTCTTAATTTGTGTTCATTTTGTGAAGCTTTCTTTTTTCTTTTATATTGGAGTTGCTGTATTCCTTCACACAGAAGTGGGAAGAGCTGCTACTTGCTCAGGTGGGACACACAGCTACATGTCCACTCTTCCACAGCACAGCACACAGCAGGGAAGCTGAAGGAGGATACAGTCTCCTGAACCTTTAAATATAGCTCCCTCCCAAAAACATATTTGAAATAAACCCAGCAGATGTAGAAGCCAGACATTGCACTGGTGATGCACCTCAGCATGAGAAAAAAGTCCCTCTACTGTAAATCACAATGAACACTCTAAAGAATTATGGTCATCCTGTTTGTTATGTCAAGAGAAGGGATTTGGGTTGATAAGAGTTACTTCTGTCTTTGACATCTGTAGACTTTGGCTTCCCAAGGTTTATGGCTCATATTTTATTTGCCTACAGTCTCTGACCTCTTAATTTAGAGCTGTCTTAGGTGAATACATCTCATGCCAAGACAACTCCTGATGGTAGGAATGTAATGCTATCCCTCTGTTTGCATAAGGGATTACGTTCCTAATTTGGGGTTTGGAAAAAGGATGGCAACTAGTAAATCGTTTTGAATGAAGATATGCTTGGACAAATCCCGGAAAGCACTATGGACTGAGGAATCTTTGGTCTTTCCACAGGCTCCTCAGGAGATGGAGAGAAGCAAAAGAATTCTTTTTTGCTTCCCAATACTACTGCATTTTGGGTCAACCGAGAGTTGGTGCCTGCAAATAGCCAGCAGCACACACCCAGAGAAGAGCTTAAGAACAAAATATGAGGAAAGTTTTTGTTCCATTAACATTTTCACCAGGTGTCAATGATTTATAAGTCAGTTTCTCGTTCAGCACATTCCCTCTGGGAACAAAATTGCTGCACTCAACACCTAAATGCTCATGAAACACCTTGACTTCCCAAGTATGTCTGGAAAGAAGACAGTGGGAACTTTTTATAGTGAGAAATTTCTTTACCCTCCCAAGATATTGTTTCATTCAAAAATCCAAAGTTTTTTCTAACAGAAAACCTTAAGATTAGTTTTCTTCCCTCCCTAGAAATTATAAAAATATTTCCAAATATATTCAGAAATTATAAAAATATTTCCCAGGAGTGGAGAATGGGAGATTGTTTTCTTAATTAGAACAAGGTTTTGGTGTTTTAATTTGACATTATTGTTACTGTTTTATTAAGCTGACTATTAACCACTGCAACTATTTTTAATGTTAAAAAGCTACATAAAGTATTTTGAGAGATAGAAAAAAAAATTTTCAATTTTAAATTTCACTTATTTTTTTCTTAAATAACTCCCTGTCTTAAAATAAAAAAATATTATATATTTCATCTGTGAAATATTTTCACAAAGTACGAAAAAAATCTGCAGGTATAACCAAGCAGCAACATATAGGTTCCTTTGCATAATGGCTCTTTCCCCAGTTTTTCTTTGAATCCATTCCTATCTATTCTAAAGGCAGATCTTATTCATGTCATATAGTTAAGTTCTAAAAAAATGTGTTTCAGGTTTTTAAAGCTAAAAGTAGGTGATCTAGTCACGCAGGCAGTCAGATGCTTAGGTTCTCTAAAAACAAGCCTGATGTAAGAAAGTTTTTTAGACTGTTTATTTAATGGAAAATTAATATCAGCTGTACAGGGTGTTGGTTCAAGTACAGGGTGTTGGTTCAAAAACAGTGTCTAAAATATATGGGATTAATTATATTGAAGACTTGCCTACAGGCTGACTATGGAGCATGCCAGGTAAATAGGTCAGACTAGATGAACAACTCTGAGATGTCTAAGGTTATAAGAGACTAATGCTTTCTCTCCTCAATGAAAGTAATGAAAACATGGAGGATTTCTTAACAGTATTTGAGTAAGTTTTTTTTTTTTAATTCCTAAACAATTTTAGGGTTTTTTCCTGCCTTATATTTTTGACAATGTTTCTCACTAACATAAGAAAGCTTTTGTTTTCCTAAATCATTTGACTTTATTGCTGGAACTTGGCATCACCCAGCAAACCTGATTGAACTGTCATACTGTCATCACAGGACTCTACAAGAAAAAAAGAGGAGAATATTGTTGCCCAAACTTCATGGAAGAAAACATGAGGGCACATAGAGATGAAATGGTACTCCAGGCTTTCCAAACCTTTGAAAAATTATTGATAGAATACCAGATTGTTGGTAAACTGTTATTAGAAACAGAAACTAAAATTAAATAGTAGCCCAGAAGGTATCCCTCCATGTAGCTATATAAAGACACTTAACTGAGGAGGTCATGAATTTTTTTTTAGTACTGCTTTTTTTCTGATTATGAGTGATCTCTTAAATATGCATGCTTGTTAAACATATTTATGTAGCAGATTATGTCAAAACAAGTAATGTAATTCTTAATCAATGCAAACCTGGTTTTCTCCTTTCTTTTCAGTACATCAACGTAACAGGAGAAAAACAACCTCTATTAGATAAATCAAGCATCTGAAAAGTAAAGCCAAGTCAAAAGTAGCAGAAAGTGTACTACTTTATGTTCATCCTCCACGTCTAAGCTGTCAACCTTTCAGTCTCTGTTCTTTGAAAGGGAGCACAGGAACTGTCATTTAATAGTCAAGAGATATTAGCAGTGAAAGAACTATCATTTAAATAAAGAGCTGTGAAACTGATGTTGCAGCTGTATGATCTCCAGTTAAGTTTTGTTTGGTATGTCAGGCAATGATATTTCATTCAGTAACTCCAAACCAGATATGAATGATAAAATTCAACCTTGTGTTTAGACCTCTGGCAATAAACATAGATGGAGCGGGTACGTGGCAGGCTGCCTCAATGACTGACACAAAGCAAATGCTAGATTTAGAATACCTTCATTTGCTGGCTGACCCAGCAGAACAGCAACTCAGTGGGCTGACAATCTTTTTTGTATCTCTGCTCTCTCGATTGTAACATCCCATTTAGCACTCCAAATTCACAGTCATTTACGGACACCACCCAAGCCTAGGCAGTCATCTGAAAGGATACAACTGTCTGGTTGTTATTATTAGCCATCAAAGTTCTGAAACATTGTCATCTTGTGGCAGGTTGAGGACATAACAAGGGAAATAGCCGCTTCTCCAGGGTATTTCCCTGCCCCTGGAAACAACCAGCACACGTGGGGAAATTTTGAGTGCAAGACACATGTAGAAATTGCTGCAGGGGAGCTTCCCCCATGACATAGTGTGGGCAGACTGGGACAAACTAAATCACAGCTGACTTACACCACTGGATCAGGTCTTCAACCTGTAGAACTATATGTTCATTCCAGGTGTAGCAATGCCCATTAAATACAATGCAATTTAGCCATTAGACCCATTTTTAGATGCTTTTTCATCTGAGGAAGTACCAGCCATTTGAGTATTGGTGTCTCACTACATACATACCTAGCCAATAAAAATTAGACCTGACAGAGGTTAAAAGGTGACTGATAGCAACCTAATGCTAATAACTGCAGTACCATCCTACATTTTCCTGCTTGGTTTGAGGAGAGATCCTACTGGAATAGCTCTGCTACCTCTGATTTGCACTGTCACATGCCTTCTTCCAGAGCATCTGAAGGACATGCTAAACTCAGCACAGTTCTTCCCAGAGATTACACTGTGTGCACTCATTATCCAATAGAACAGTGTGTCACATAACCTTGAGTCATCACTGAGTCAGTTTTAGCTCTTCAAGACTCAGTGCCATAACTTTCTACTCAAAGTTCCTGAGTCATACAGGACGAATGGAAAGGGGAGACACAACAAAACTTCACTTTACACAAACACATATTGACATGCCTAGGCTAAGGGTACATCAGTCAAGTGCATGTAGACACATCTGGCTGCATAGAGAAGGAAATATTCAAACATGCCCACTAATGCAGCTATTCAGATCTTAGAGCAAATGTCTGCTTTCAGCAAATTTGATTGCCAATGTCGGACTGCATGTCTCTACTCAGGTTTCAGCATCATGTGTGTCTGCCTTCTCCCATTTCCAGCTCTTTGCTAACACATTTGTAGTAGAAAACGGAACTTGCACACACTTCCACGCTCTTTCATATGAAATCAAATTACTTACTTACAGTAAAAATGATCTCACAGTATCACATCTGGATTAAAATAAGTACTTTAAGGTTTTACTGCTTCCTAAAGAGTCAAGTCCAAGGCCATTTGGCTCACCTTGTAATAAATAAGAATTTCCATTTTCATATGTCACCCAGTGGTGGACTGTGGATTGAAGACTCATGGAAAAACTAATTATAGCCTCTTGATATGTATAAAGTGAATAAATTCATTATTTTGTCTGAGAGGAAAAAACAAAAGCTGCCACCACCACAAATGCAGATCAAATCAAGAGCTAAGAAATATCAGTAGGGAGAGGTCCAATGGAGAATGAAAGCAAATGGATATAGCTGGGTGTTTGTTTTTTTTTTTCATTGGAGATACGTGCAGGCACGTGTATGCACAGACTGACACACAGAAATACCACAGACAGAGAACACAACAGAAAGTCAAAGGTAGCTTAATTACTGTATGACCTTGACCAGAAAGAAACCTGGGAGGGATTTGTAAGGGGAATGCAGACTGGAAAACAAAGTAGTAGGGGCAGGAATTATATGAGAAAAAGCATTCCACTTTTTGATTTCTAGTCATCTAGGGAGACAAACTTCTATATACATTAATAAATATGTTCTATCAAATCAATGTATTTTCTTCTACCTAAAGATTTCATCCCAATAAGAGCAACCAGCAGAAGCTTAAGTTTTTGCCAATTGCTAGGACTGCAAAAGGCAGAGCTGTATCACATTTAGGCTCATGTCTAAGACTACTAAACTGCCTGTGGGGAACATAAGGCCACAGTTCTGTGCTAACCAGGGTCAGACTTGGACTTCCTGAGATCATTCACAGCCACATGACCCTGACCTGGATTAGGAAGGTAGGCAAAGATTGTTTATGCCACTCTCAGTAGAGGAGAAAGTATCTGGCTGTGAGTAACATCATAACTGAGAGTCAGTTAATATCTAAGCTGGCATAAAATCTAGTGCATAATTGCCTGCCTTGAAAGTCCCTTGAGCACACTAGAAAAGTCAGGGTTACTTTGAACCAGTTCTGTGCCATACCATATGGCTGTGACGTTTTAAATCCTACATTTAAATCCTGGTTCTAAAACCATATTTTCTATTCCTTGCAGCCACAGCCTAAGGAATAAAAGAGCAGGAAAACACTGCAAAGATAGCAGCCAGCTAAGAGGCAACATTAAAGCAGAAGTATGCCTCGAATCCCATCCCTCTGTGGGGTTTATTGAATATAAATAGGGTAGCAGGAACAGAACTGAGATGCCTCAAGCGCTCCTGTATCGTGTTTATTATCTGGCATGATGCACATTTATTTATTCCACATAAAACAGAAGCTTTAACAGGGGGAATGAGAACATCTTCAGTCTGCCCACAGTAGTTAATCCCAGGTTCAGATCGCTTCAGAAAGATGAGAAAAGTTAAATCCTTCCCATCATCACCATGAAGTCTGAGCTATAATTAGTAGGTGAACGATTAAAAGAGGAATGAGATGGAGCGAGCTCTTCCAGGGATGCTCCATATGAAGCCCAATTCAAAAAGCAGCACTGGAGCATGCTTTCCAATCAGTCACAGAGGGAAGCCAAACAATTTCAGAAGCCCACTCAGAGCTCAGTCCCATAGGGAGCTCCACTGTGACAGCATTCTGCACATGTGCCCTTTAGCTATCACCAGTGTGAGGCACTATGAAGCAAGACTACTAATCCAAATTTTGGATCTATTGAGAGCAGCAGTGAGGTGGTTCCTCAATTTCAGATGCATTGGGACAATAAGAACCCAGTGCCTGGACGAAAGCAATGGAATACAGGCACTGCCTGCTGCAGCCTTAGAGAGCCACCAGCTCTTCTAACTGCAAAATTGCTCTGTGGGTTGTTGCCTATCGTGGCTACCTTCTAGCATTGAGGTTATGTTTGGGTATGAGAAGGTGGATACTTTATAACATCCCACACAAATCTCCGGTGTAAAGTCTGTCACGACTAATAAAGTTTCACCATGCAGGTGAAATTATGACTCAAGGAGTTTCAGGACTAAGGGAAGCAAAGGAGAACAGGTCCATTCCTTAAAGGACAGTCGAAATGTTATTTTTCCAAAGCCATTCATTAATATTTTTTTTCACCCATGAGAGTCATACTCCTATAAATGCTGTCGCATATATTTAGAGGCATAAAAGGTGACCGGCCCCTACTTAAATGAATGAAAACAATGTTCCTTTCTAATCAGATTTTGAAGGAGATCACTAATCAGCAATTTTTGAATGAAGAACCGTGGCCAGCTAATCCATATCCTGTGATGCCTTCACCTTCCCACTTACCTTCTCACTGCCATTGCTCACATGGTTATTTAGCTGATCAGATGCTGAAATCTTGGGTTGGCATTTATTCAAGCAAAGTAAGCATTTTTATGCAGATCAAGGAAAACACCTAAACAGTACTAAAGCAAGGAGCAGATGTCTGGAGTTTGTCTTCCTTGATTTAATTTCAATAGAATTTGCATTAGATCCTCTTCATATTCAAGTTATCACATTAGGGAATCTGAGCTTGTGGTGAAGATTGACAGATATTTGAGAAATTTTTCCAGCATTTGCAGAGGGCAAGCTTAGAGATACAAGCAGAGAAATCATTGGAGTGGAGTTCATTCACTCTTCCAGAGCTGAAAAGGACACAGTGGATTGCTGCTCTTGGGTTAGGTTCAGAGTTGATACTCTTTTCAAGTATCTCATCTGATGCAACACATAAAACTTCTGCATTAAGTCAAGGTTTTTTAAGGTATTTAGCCTTTAAACTGTCTTGGCTAAGTATCTCTGAGGGATAATATTTTGGCTTGTCTTGGAGGGGAATTTTAATGTCATTTACTTTAATTAATTTTCTGAACAGCTGTTAGCCACTACAGTCACAGAGTCCTGAAGGAGTTAGGACACTAGCTCTGCTTCCCCTTCCTAACTCTTGCACTACTCTCTCAAGGCCTTAGAGCAGATAAAACCTTATTGTCTTCACTCATCTCCAATGCTGGAAGGGAGCCTGAGAGGTCAGGATTATATATATAATACTCTCATTCCTCTGGAGAATCATGCTACTAGTAGCAAAGCAAATGTTCATCTTTTTTGGAGCTGAAATTACAGACTTGAAAGATGGCTGCTATCCTGGCTGCTCCAGCAATTATTGAAGTAGACTTGGTGTCTGGAGCCTTTCAAAGGCAGCCCTTCAAATGATATTTCACTTTCCAGGTTAGAAGTTAAGCATTTAAGTACAAAGTGAGCAAGAACCAAGACATGCTACCACTAAAGAAGGCAAAATGCCATCTGTCAGTGATGCTCAGCATCTCCAGGAGGCAGTGGTTTCTACTTCATGCTGAGTTCTGTGAAACTGCAAAGCGTCAATATCCCTTCTGTGCATCAGCCCTGCTGTGTGCAATTTGGAGTCTGGCACCCTGCCGACCAACCCACGATGGGGACAATCTCCACAGCTGGTGGATGTGCACTTTTACAGTCCAAACTTTAAAGGTGGATGTGTGGAACAGGGAAACTTTCCACTGCAAATTTAGTATGAGCCAAGGCACCAAGCATGCTGTCATAGAAACATTGTGCATTCCCACAGTGTGCTGCTCCCTAAGACAGTAGAACACACAAGGTGACCCTCCTTGGTAACCTTGCATTATTTTCAACCTGTCTATATGTTCTTCTGTCAAATGGGTAATTTCTTAAGAGCTGGCCTTTAGTTTTTCTCTTGACAGGGTATTTCTTGTGTGGTATATTAGAGTACCAGTTTTGGAAGAGCCAATGACTTTCATTTAACTGTGAAAGCAGACACAGAATAAGTGCAGTATCACAACTGCTCTCACTCCACAAGCAATACATGACATCATATTTCAGACAAGGCATACTGTTTATTCAGACCTCAGAACAATTTTTATTTACTCTGGCACTAGCAGGCTCACTAGAAACACATACTGATTTAGGTTAAAGAAAAAAAATAATCAATCAACTTTTGCCTTAAATCTTAGTTGCCACCTCTCCAGGTCATTGTAATTCAAACGTTTTTTCCTTCCTCATCTCAGAGTTTTTATTCTCAAGTACTTGTTGAGGAAAGAGCTTTTACCTTAATGAATATATATTTATTCACATGTACATGAACATATGAATTTGAAAATACAGGAACATTATCCATACCTTATCAGACTGTGCATTTTACTCATCATGCTGCTATTTTAGTCATGAATGGTCATTAAAAAGAGCCTTTCAGCAGCATCTTTTAGCTTATTAAAAACTGTGTTATGATACATTTCCTTCTGACCAGTCTACAGGAATCCTGAGATAGTGGTAATGAAGAATTTCACAGCTGCAGCTAAATTGTGCACCACTAAGAGAGGATATATACATTTGAGACTGGACTTTAGACTTCCAGTGAAAGACTGGTCCCACCTCCAAACGTTTACTTCTAGTCCAAAACCATGATAAGTGGGAGAAAGGAAGTATTGTTAAACACAATGTGTATATGAGGGAAAACAATACAAAGAAAGAACTTGCCCAAGATTACAAAGGAAAGCAAAAACAAAGAAAAGCTGGTAATTGAACCCAAATGTCCTAAAAACAGTTCTGTTGCCTTAGTAGTAACTTTTTTTAATGTTGTCTTTAATTCTTTTCATTTCACTTAAATATTATGGTGACAGCTGTCTCACAGAAATCAAACAATGGAGGTAAAGCAGGTGTCAAGAATTTCTTGAACAAAAAACCAAGCAAAACAAGAGCTTTCACTTTCTCCAGGGTGCATACTGACTTGTCTTCTGTCTTCATCATCACTACTTTGATAGCTTCCCCAGTTCTTTTAAATAGATCATTTTTATAATTGATAGTGTTACTGTGCAAAGCAATCTGCTGTTGAATTAAAGATCAAACCAAAAGTAAGTCCTCAGTGTGAATTTGTACATTGTTCAAAGATCCTGTTTATTATAAGGGTAATTTTACCCCTTAATACCCCTTAAGAGTAAAAATGTTCGAAGTCAAAGTAATGACCTTACTGTAAATTATATTCCCAGAAGAGATGACTCTTAATTTTCATACCAGAATGGTCCACCTCAATAATTTTGAAAAAGAAAAACTGGATGATCTGTACTCTTTTTAAGCAACTCCATTTCACCTAATGTTTTTCTTTGTAAAATTGCAAGCTGGCAACTTATATACATTCCCAATGTTTCCTTCATTAATAGGACAAAGACAAAACATCTTTCTTATTCAGCTCACAGTCCAGCTGAAATCCAGCACTCAAGTAGACAGCAGAGAGGGGATAGAAAAAGGCAGCCCAGGAAACCTGAAAAGCACTAACCTTAAAGTACAGCTGGTTAAAGAAACAGCTTATTGTCCTGGCAGCAGGCAGAAAATTACCTGAGTGCTATCCACTGGCATTCTCAGAAAGTGTAGTATATTAAAGGCTTCACTGACCTGAAAGAGAGGAAACCCAGGCTCTGGCAGCAGACCAGTGGGGTTTTGTGACCTTCTGTTCTGCACTTGGTTCCCCTGACTTAACACCAATACCTACATGTAAGCTAGCCACTGTAAAGTTTATTGAGAGAAAATGAACTCATCCAAACTAGATGTCTCAAGTATGGCCCCAAAAACTCATCCTGAAATTGCTTTTCTTTCTCTCCATTAAGCAGAAAAGACTTCTTGGAAGCTTGCTTAACTAAGAAGGTGTAACAGTGAAACGAATAATGGCCCAGCCACTCCTTCAGGCTTTTACAGGAAATAGTGTATTTGTTAGTCATGTGTCACTCCCACTGTAGTAAGATCTGTAGGAAAGAAAGACACTGAGCTGTTAGAGAAGGTTTGGAGGAGGGCCATGAAGATGATCAGAAGGCTGCAGCACCTCTCCAATGAAGACAGGCAAAGAGTTGACAGACAGAGAGCTGACATGGTCCAGCCTGGAGAAGCAAAGGCTTCTATAAGGGAGAGACCCTTATAGAAGATTTTCAGTACCTACAGAAGGATAATAAAAATAATACAAAGATTTTTTTTTACCAAGGCCTCTAGCAGCATGACAAGAGGCAACAGTTTTAAGTTGAAGAAGACAGATTCAGGGAGAATATATAAGGAAGATATTGTCTATAATGAGGGTGGTGAGACACTAAAATAGATTTCCTAGTGAAGTTGTGGATATTTCATAACTGGGAATGTTCAAGGTCCGGTTGGATGGGACTTTGAACAACCCAATTTAGTGGAAATGCCCCTGACCATAGCAGGGTGAGTAGAAATAGATAACCTTTAACAGTCCCTTCCAAGCCAAACCTTTCAATTTTTCCATTTATTAAAAAACCAATGTATTCCACACACCACCAATTCAATCAAAATTCATGGTCAAGATAACATTTCTTTCAGGCCTGGATTTGTGATGTTTGTTGTGTTTCATCCCAATGTTCCTGCCCTCATGAGCTCCACTCTTTGTGGTATAAATATGTAGCATTACTGTAGCATGTGGGAAGGTTATTCATGGCATGGCTGGCCTGCACTATTTTAGTTGCTATATATTCACATCTCATTGCCTTGCAACCCTGGTTTTGTTGACACATCTCTGGTATTGATTTTAACAGTTGTGCACATGTTCTTAAAGGCTATTTTAGTACAAGGCCCCTGAAAGCTTTTAAAGTGAATCAGTGCCTTTACAATTTACAGGCACACAAGAGGCATGACAATTTTGCCAGCTGAATTTGAAGCAAGGAATGGAAACAAGAACACTTTTCCTTAATTTAAATAAGTACTGACCCCTGGTAATTATTTATAGGTCTCAGTCATCTCTTGTTCTCTGTTTTTCATGGACCCTGAAATACAGGTGTGGTACCTTTCATCTGAGGAAGGAATATGGTCCCAATCCATGCTCCAAATTGGAACCTAGCTGCCCAAAAAGTATTTCCCAGAGCTGACAAGGCAGGAACATCAAAGTATGGTCTGAAAAACCTTGTAAACACACTACTTAAAGAAAATGTGGATCCTGTCCCTAATTTTCCCTATCTTGAAACAAAATCTGTAAAATATTGTACAGCCTTGGAGTAATATTGCAAAAAAATCCTATGGCCAACGTATCTCTAGGCCAGTAAAGTATCATCAAAACTATTTGAGAATTCATTTGAAGACATGGCATATTTCAGTGGAGGAAAACAATTGTTACTAGTCAAAATAGTTTTTCTGTCACTATTAAAACAAAATAATTTTGGGTTCAGCATTTACCTTTAGTTTTGTTTTATATTTTTTTTTAGTATTTCTCAAATTATCTCCAATGAAATATACTAAGCCTTCAGATTTTTAAAGTGATGAGCAACGTCCCTCCTAAAGAAATCATTTCAGGTCAGTGTGGATGGAATTTTTTTCAATCAGTGAACTGAAAAATCAATTATTCCAACAGCCACTGCAGTGCACAACTCAAGGGCAATGTGAGACCAGAAGATAAATTGGGAATGAAGAACTGACTTATCATGCTGTAATACTTTTCAATAGAGTGCTACCCAAATTTTTTTAACAGGTTCCCTGTTAAAGCTTCCAGTTGAGACTCATATCTTGCTCAAACCTTGCTAGGGTTGGTGTTAACAAAAAGGAGCAAACAAAACAATACAAGGAAAATGAAAGCAAGGAAGTTCCGTGTCTGAAACTAGAAGTTGAGAAGAGTATAAATACATTTTCACTATTTAGTTGAACTAGAAGCCACGTTGAGAAATATTTTATCAGTATTTAAATATTTCTTCAAATGCATAACCTTCTCTTACCTCTTCTTTTTTCATGTCATTTGCTTTAACTAGCTTGGGAAAAAATTAGAGGTTATAACACATAGCTTCAAGACAGTCGATATGTGATTATAGTGATGTATAACACTGCAGGAAAACAGAAGTTTTGTTAACATGTGAGTTCTCTCAACAGCAACTCAAATCAAATCTAGATCTTTCGTTAAAAATATAGGTAAAGATAGCAATTTTGTTTTCTCCTCTTTCTGCACACAAGGTCAAATGAAAAAAATACATGTCCCATCAAACTTAAGATCCAATCTTGTAACAATAGGTCACCTAGTTCTGTGTCCACCAATATATACTGATATGAAAAGATTTTGATATTTAGGGGGGAAAATCTATTTCTAATTTCATTTTTCACTTCTCATTATTTCTGTACTTCTCTACAGCAAAAGTTAAATTGATTTCAGTGTAGGTGCACTGAGAACTAGTCAAGATCTGTGTCTATAAAGTGATAGGATCACATGAAATTTGCCATCTGGCCATGGGGCACAAATGTAGAATTAGCATCATGTTTTAGCACTTGTGACTCCCTTGCTTAGATGAATTTACAAATAGCTTGACATACTGCAACAAGATTTTGAAGTAGTCTACTTCCATAATCCTGCTAAAGATGAAAATAATTGAGGTGCCAAAATTAAGTGACCTAATTCTCATATGGAAACAGTATTTTCCTACTGCCAACAAGACCTGTCTGAAATAATTTTTGGATTCTGATTAAAAAAAATCTAAGGCCATTGAACAACCTTTATGAAGGAGTAAAGGAAAAGGATAGTAAATTAATTTTCATTTAATTGAGGATCAATGCCTTTTGCCTTTAAGCAATACTACATAAAAGTCAGTCTATTACCTGAAAGTAATGTGCTTTTTATTGTTTGGCATAACTCCAAGGTTTGTTGTAACTACAAAAAGTGGAAAAAAATTAAAAACTGTTTCTGGTTCTTTTTAGTCTGTTTACTTCTACATTTGGATGCACTCTGTGTATCTTCAGTTTCATTGTTTTTCATGTTTCTGTGACTCTTTCACACTGTAATAGCAGAATGAAAATTGTGACTGTAAAGCCCCTAGAATTTCCAGAGCAACCACAGAGTAGGAGCTTTATCTGATACTACTTTTAATGCTTTTTTATTAAATGAATATATTTCAAGTTGATAGGTCGTTTTAAATCCTTCTGCTCTGATAATCTGTTTTTCTGATTATCTTATGCATAAGTACCAGCTTGAATTTTTCAAAGTGAAACCTCATTTTCTTATTTTCTGCAAAGCTTTGCAATGTGCAGTTTTAGATTTTTCCACTGATGTTGAGATGAGGATTTATATGACATTTCTAAGTTCTGAGAATGACTTGATTTTCTTCTTCAACCTCCCCAGGTAACTTGTCTTCTTTTAAGCAATCTCTTGCATGGCCCAGTTCAGCAAAAGTATTTAAGGACAGGTTTAATCCTCAGTGAAGTAAAGTACATAAATATGTTAATATGACTGCACATCCTAAAGCTAACACCAAAAAGTGTGACCGTTCTATCTCCTTTTGACTTCAAAAGACCAGTAGTTCAGATATTTTCAGAAAGGCAACATATTTCATTCAATAAAAAAAAAATAATATTAATAAAAAATCTTTTCTTGATCTTTCAGATCCTGCAAAAGCCAAAATTATTTCCTTCTAACTATTATCCCACTGCATATGATATTAAAAGTAAATAGCTTCCATGGCTTTGGCAATGAAATCTTATTCCTTTCACTTGATAAAGAGACTTCCATACTTAAAACTGATGTTCAAAAGTATCACTGCTTGATGTATCTACATTCACCATCCTTAGTAGTCAGAGCCAGCTGAGAGTTTTCCAGCAGAGTAGTATTCTGCTGGAAAACACTGTTTCAGGGATGAAATATGCTGCTTTTGGAAGTCCCCTTCCCCCCTGCCTGCGCCAGCAGGACCCAGCCCTTTGCTGTGCCTATGGGACTGTGAGGAGAAGGAGCAAGTTCAAGAGGAGCAGTGGGAAGCGCCTGCCAAGTCTCATGATGGTAAGCAGAACTGAGAGATAAGATTAACAAACACTTTGGGAACCAGCTATATTTCTAAGAGCCAGCTGGACTGAGCCACCTGCAGCTCTGCTCTGGTTTCAATGAAGCAGCACTCTATGGTGTTAATTTCCTCATTCTTCTTTACTTACGATGTCAGGATCACTGAAAAGCTACCACACACTACATTTTCATCTGCAAATTGACCCTAGAGTTTTTCAATTCCCGACAAAATTATTCCCTTGTACAAGAAAAGCCAACAGCCTTTGTTCATTATAGATCAAATTTAGCAATGCTTTAAAGCAACATTTTTATGCCTGAGGCATCACAGAATTACTGAATGTTTTGGGCTGGAATGCGCCTTAAAGATCATCCTGTTCCAACTTCCCTGCTGTGGACAGGGACACCTCCCACCAGACCGGTTGCTCAGAGCCCCATCCAGCCTGGCCTTGAATATTGCTAGAGGTGAGGCATCCACAATTTCTCCGGCCAGCTTGTTCCTCTGTCTCACCACCCTCACAGTAAAGAAATTCTTCCTAACATCTAATCTAAACCTACTCTCTCTCTCTTTGAAGTCAGTCCAGCTTGTCCTGTCACTGCATTTCCTGATGAGGAGTCCCCCTTTAGCTTTCTTGTAGGCTCCCTTCAGATAGTGGAAGGTATCTATATACAGTAATAAAATATGTGCTATTATAAGGCTCATTTGTAAATGTATTAGCTCTTTCACGTCCTAGCAAACTTTCCTTTAATTTCTACTAGGATCTCTGCTTGAATTTTTTCCCCAGCCTTTAGAAATGGAATATAACCACTGCTTGAAGTACCCTATATTGCTGGGTGTGGATGGCATTCTGTTTTAAAATGGATGGGCAATTTGATGTTTGTATTTCAGAATCATTGGGCAAGTCCCTACTGTTGTTTACAGAACATTTTTCTAAAGTACATTTGTAAGTGTCATGCTAAATAATGGCTATTAGGGTTAAATGTGGAATGGCATTTGGAAACATTGCAAGCTCAGAACCCTTCAGAATTAATAATACAGGGGAAAAAAACATAGAATGCTTTATGGCAGTGTGCATTTACTGTATATCTATGTTTGTGCCAACTGCATTTATGTTACATTAGCATGAAAATCATGCCACTAATGAGATACAGTGCATTTTAAGAGACACTAACAATATCTGAGAAAACCCAGAATGTAAATTCAACAATCTGCTGCCAAAAAAAAAAAAAATACTGTTCATATTTTTAAATGCAAAGGTATCTTGGTTTCTTTTCAAGCCCTGTAAGCATTGTATAATATAGTCTGTGCTGCTGAAATTACCTGGCAATGACTGATGTTCAATGATCATTGTTCCTGCACTACAGCTGGGAATTCAGAAATTCAGCAGTCAGCATCTGATTAGCCACATTTAATCATCAGGAGCAGCAGCTCTAGGAACATATGCCTAGTCCTGCTAACTCTATCTTGTCTCCATCTCCACAGTAAAAAGATCTCCCCAACTACAGCCTATTTGCACACCCCTAACTCAAGGGGACTCTTGCATCACCTCTCCAATGATAAAAGATTATTTCTTGATTTGCCTTGAAGTAAAGCTGTAACTTTTCCAGACTGGTCTGTGAGTTTGGCTGGTAATGAGATGACTGCTCCTTTTCTAGACATGAATGATTCATTTTAGATCAGAAAGGTTCAGTTTATGTTACATTATATTGTTAAGCTTAAAATGTACTCCTTGCATTGCAGGTTCCCTTGGTATTTTTGTTTAAAATACATATCAAAAAGTTATTATTTGCTACTTTATTTAAGCCTGCCATATGCTGGCATGAAAAGACAGATTAGCAGTAAAACTAACTTTCTTTGGGAAAAAAGGTGATGGGAAGCTTACAAAATCGACCTTGTGGTGAACCCAATTTTAATAAAAATATTTTATTTCTTCTATAAATATAAATTCTTACTAAAGCAGGTTAATAAATTATTTCTTTTATTTTCTGGGAAAAATATAAAGATATAACTATCATTTTAGCATTAAGTTTAAAACATGTCATCCAATACTAATGTATAAATCAAAAGAATTTGAATTTGTTTCTTTTATATATATATTAAATTTAATACAAAAATTAAAGTGAAGTTTTAAGCATTTTGAGCAGCTCTTCAGACTGCAGCAAAGTGAAAACATACATCAAGTCACTGAGACTTGTCTAAGGCTGATAAGTAACCATTGCCACAGTTGTTAAACAGGGATCCATGTGCAGAGCAAAACTGCTAATCACCTTCCCAAAAAGCTTGATTTGAGATAAAATAACTTGAAAAAAAAGAAAAATTCTTGTTACTTTGCCTGTGTGTGCTCCAAATTACAGAAATAGCAATGTGTACATACTTTACTCTGGCATACAAATATTTACAGCAGCCCAGTTGAAAGGCTCTACTCTGACAAAGTCTGTGCCTGGGTACCTTCAAATGGCTACACAGGAACTGCCACATCTACAAGGATATGCCTGCCCAGAAAGGACAAGTTCATTGGCATTCATTTCACTCAACAGAAATAATGTCTCTTTCAGAATTTCCCTAAGCTTCCAGCAGACAGAGAGATGCATGGTATATACGCTGTTCCTTTTTCTGACCTTTCCCACTTTTGGTCAGTGCCAGAGTTTGGATGCTGAGCGGCACAGAGACTTTTGTTGACCCTGGCCCACTGTTTTAACAGATGTGGTCCATGGCTTAGCTACTTATGATTCCTGATATTTAGGCTCAACACCTAGATGGACTTAAGTTTTACTTCAGTATGAAATTTAAGATGTTTCCCCTGGGTGTTTGCAGAAACAAACCTCCTAAACGGAAGGCTTCTGAAAGTCTTCTTTAACAGCAAACTGAAACCTTCCCTATTACCTATGCAGCTGTCAGCCTCTATTCTATGTCCTAACCCTGCTAAGATTTGCTGCTGTCTTTTATGAACATCAGAATTGCTTTAGTGTTGCAATGTCCTAAGAAGATATGCCTTTTTCAGGTAATCTAGATCCATCAATCTGTCCAAAACTGATACATCATTCCATAGCCAGTAGTTTATTTTGTGACAGTAATAGGCAATGAAATAATGCAGTGAAATATTTTAGTGTGAGGAGTATAGTTCAGTATAGGTTAATAAAATCTAAGTAATTCTTCATGGCACATTATTTATCCACAGTAATTTCCTAGGTAGATTAATTTACTAGGTAGATATGTGAAATCCCATTGTAGTCAGTTGAAATTTATGTGCTGGATGCTCTTTGGCTCTTCTTAATTTATAACTTCAAAGGACATTTACTTTCCTCACAGCAATTGAATAACAACCAAGAGTTCTGGGAATTGTATGATTTCTGGTGAAAAAACCAAGGTGTTGATTAATGATGACCTCTTTTACAATGCAGAGTTGAGAAAAGCTTTAAAACTGCTGCTTTTTAAAAGTGATGCATTTCCTGTTGAAAGCGCTGTGATAGTTAGAAATATTTGGGGAATTAAAACACTTTTGAATACAAACTTGAATGGGTAAAAATAAATATACATAAATAGAAACACCTACCTAAGACAATTTTTAAAAGAATTTAAGCTAAACTACTATAGTTTATATTCTACAACAAACCCCACTAGTTTGAATATGGGAATAGTGCACTAGTTAATGTGGATTTATGAGGAATGATCACACAACACTGAAAATGAAAATATTATTAATTAACTGCATGAGAAAACAGTGTCATAAAGCACTTGAGGGTGTTTTCTGAAAACTTCACTACTGATAATAAAGGCTAAAAACTTAAGAAAAAAGTTCTCTCTTCTCTCTCATAATCAAAGTATCTCAAGAGTTAGCAACACAAGGTGAGTCCATTCTGTGAGCAAAATGCTGTCTCCCTGGAAACTGCTAGAAAGTGTCACTTCAGCTGATCCCGAAATGAGAGATAAGAAAAAAGTGTGAAATCCTTTGTTGTGGGAGTTAGCATTTTATTAACAAACACCTGCAGTTTGATGTTTAACAGGAACCTCAAACATATGATTTTCTAATTGCTGCAAAAGGCACTGAATCTCTTTTACAGCTGCATCTCTCCTGACAGAGGTCCTTCTTTTTGCTGTTATTTTTCTGCCTGTTTAACAGATATTAGCTTCATAACAAAATTATTAATATCTTCCTTACATAATTACCTAATAACCCCCTCTCTACCTCACTAAAAATGACATTAACACTTTCCTGGAAGCAAACTTAGCATGTTTATTTAATGCCATCATTGTGACTTTATCATGAAAACTATAATGTGTACGCTAAACACAGATCTAGGACTGCTCAAAACAAAATCACACTAATGAACACCTCCTAAACCAAAGTTGTAGGAAAGGGGCATTGATTCAGTAGCAAACCAGCCAGTGTGCATCACAAGAAACAGTTCTCTTAAAACAGAAAGAGCACTGGGGCAGCAGTACTTCCATTTAGGCTGATGCCCTTCCACTACATGACTGTTTCCACACTGTGCCACCCAGCTACATACAGGGCAGTACTGGAGGCTAAAGCCAAGATGTCTTTAGATTTTTTTAATAAATCAGTGCTTGAAGAGGGAAAAAAGCAATGTGAATACCAAACTCTTGCCTATCATGAGTTCAACACTATATCCATTTTCTCTCCGCCTGGAAGGCAGGCTCTTAGTTTTCTACTGCTGTAGAGAAATTAATTCTCTAGATGATGCATGAGATACAAAACATTTCCACATACAACCCAGCTACTTGACAGAATTATAGAATGACTTGGTTTGGAACTCTGAAAGATCATCTAGTTCCAATCCCCCTGCCATGGGCAGGGACACCTTTCACTGGACCAGGTTGCTCAGAGCCACATCCAAACTGGCCTAAAGCACTGCCGGGGTTGGAGCATCCACAAATGTTCTGGGCAACCTGTTCCAGTGACTCAGCACCCTCACAGTACAGAAATTCTTCCTAATATCTAATCTAAACCTACTCTCTTTCAGATTACACCATCCCCCTTGTCCTGTCACTGCATGTCCCCATCATTCTTGTAGGCTCCTTTCAGGTGCTGGAAGGCTACAGTTAAGTCACCCTGAAGCCTTCTTAACTTAGAAGAAACCTTTACTGACAAGACCAAACTCCTCCCCTGGTCTCTTGGGCATTAGTAGAATTCTGCAGTAAACAAAATATTTGAACACAGAACCCTTAACAACTTCTAGAGTTTGCAGGAAAATGATGAATGAGAGAGTACTGCAGAAAGAGAGCATGAACACCACATTTGACAACTGGCCCCTACCTCTGCTTTCTCTCACATGTTATCAAAGCAATGCTGGGTAAATGTTTTGGATTGCAGTAACCACAGCTCCACCAGTGATTGCAGTTTCTTTATCCATCATCATGTAAGCCTTCAAGTTGTCAATCTGCCGCTCAAAAATGCTGTAGCAGTCAATGGATGGTGAGATATAGAAAGCTAAATAATATTTAGTACTCTGGAAAGAAAGCTAAGCATCAAATCTTATTAGTTTAATATTAGGACACCACCCCCCCCCCCCCCCAATGAAATATTTAAATCTTGAGCTCTTCATGCTTTGGTGTCTCCATCTGTAATACAACAATAACACAACCCCTTTTTGTAGCACTTTAAAAAGTCTGCTCAATAACAGCTAAGAAGCCCTCAATTCATGCAGAAATCAATGTCTTTTTCTCCAGAGGACAATCTGAATGACATGTCATACAGAGAGCATGTAAGCTTACTGTTTAACAGTAAGGGTAAGATGGAATGGTGAATCCCTCTTTGTTTAGAGATCATTTACACTTTGATGAGTGGGGATCACTTAAAACAAAACAAAAAAAAAGGTATGTGATAATGAAATTAAAGAAAGCATTATCTCTATTACAATGTGACCTTTAATATCATGATCATACAGTAACAATTCTAGGAAATTAACTAACACTTAATTTCACTATTCCACAGCTTTCAAAAGGTAAGTTTGAAGTTCATTCTATAAGTAATTATATATACATAAATATAACTGAGACAATACTCTCTTTTGAATCTTTTTAGAAACACTTCCAGAACACACTTCACAGAGTGAGATTAGAAAAAGTGAAGTGAGTACAGGAGAAAAGTGATGGAAATTGAAGGCAAAAGATTTCTTTGAAAGAGTAAAATATTATTTTTAGATATTATATCCCTGTGTATTTGCAAAAATCTTTACAGAAGCACTAGGCAACAAAAACAGTGATAATAACATTATCAAAACAAGGGACAGTCATCAACAAACTGAAAACCAAACAAATATTAAAACATTATATTCTAATTCTGAATCAGCAGACATCTTCCATGCAAGAATGTGGTCTCTTATTCCCAGATTGACAGCTTTAAAACCAAATATTCTCCTATACATCCCATCTTGCCTTTCCCTGTATTATTAATATTTAGACAGATGACCTGCCTTTTAAATTTCTTTGGATCTTTTTGTTACATTTGCAGTGGAATTAATCTGCAGATTTGCATTTTACAACTACTGTCATTATCAGGCAATATAGACAACATTAAACTGACTAGTCTGACAAAATATTGACTACTGATGAATTAAAATGCATGCAGAAATTTCCTTACATTTCTACATGACACTAGAAATTATAACTGTGGCTTTTGTTTCTGCAAAGGTTGGAACAAAAGATCTTTCAAGGCCCCTTCCAACCTGGGTTTTCTCTGATTCTATGAAGAAAACACCAAACTTTATCAAGACTGAGAATATTCCTAAATATATATATATTTTAATAGAACATATCAACCTGATTAGAACTCTTACAAATAATTACTTTCTTAGCTACTTACTAAAAAAAGTTGTTGAGAAGAGAGGACAAGTAAAGGGGGGGGTTTGTGTATGTGTTTTAAGTGCACAAGCAACAGAGGAGTAGTACAGCTAGTGTATAAGGTGACAACTAAAGGACATATGGGTCAGAATCTGAAGAAACAGAAAACAAGGCTCACAGAAAAAATGTGAATAGCAGTCTCAGGTTCTCTGGCTGGCCATACCTAAAAACATAGATGGAAACATTCTTATTAGGAAGAGGATATCACTTGCTGGGTTTTGATTGCCTCATGTTTCTGCCTGTAAACAACTAACAGAGTAGCACAGTGTAAAATCTGGAATTATTAACAAATTGCTGATGCTATTTCAGAATAACATTTTTGTTACTTTGATGAATATGAAACAGAGAAAAGAACAGCACTACCATTATAAGGTATAATGTTTCATAAGACCTTCATGTTAATGGAGTTTTTTAAAGTTACCAACAAAACCAAGTACTGGGGTGCATCAGGGACAGCAAGAACAGCCAGTCAAGGAAGCTGATTGTCCCACTCTACTCTGTGTGGTGTTGCCTCACCTCTAGTCCTGTGTGCAGTTTTGGGCACCAGAATATGAGAAACAAAGCTATTAGAGAGCACCCAGAGGAACGCTATAAAGATGATGAAGGGTCTACAGGGGAAATGATATGAGGAGAGTCTGAGGCCACTCTGTTTGTTTAGCCTAGAGAAGAGGAGACTGAGGGGGGGACCTCACAGCTTCTTACAGGTTCCTCATGAGGCGAAGCAGAGGGGCAGCACTGATCTCTTCTCTTTGGTGACCACGGACAGGGCTCAAAGAAGCAGCATCAAACTGAGTCAGGGGAGGTTTAGGGTGAATATTAGAAAATGGTTCTTCTCCCAGATGGTGGCTGGGTATTGGAACAGGCTCCCCAGGGAAGTGGTCACAGCACCAAGCTTGACATCAGGTGTTTGGACAGCACTCTCAGATACGTGGTGGGACTCATGCAGATGGATGCTCTGCAGGGCCAGGAGTTGGACTCAATGATCCTTGTGGGTCCCTTCCAACTCAGGATATTTTACAATTCTATGATTAATAATCTCTGTTCCCTGAAGCTTCAAACCTCTTCCTCCAGCTGCAGTATTCTAATCCTGAAGGAAAGCAAAAGACCTATGATCTATGAATTTATGAGTCCTTACAAGATCATTATACTGATTACAGCACGATCTTTCTCCTTTTTCACTGGCCCCACACGAGTTCCTCAAATACATATACTATCAGGAAATTTAGAACATTTGCTGCCTGTAGGCCAGGTCTGTAGCAAATCCCCAAGAGGACACCTCCTGCCAAGCAGCAAAAATATAAGCAGAAATTGTTGGACTTCTTTCATGGAAGCAGCACAGAGAAAATGTTTTAAGGAGTAGTAATTCTTCTCCACCTGGAACTTAAAATACATGCATGAGATATTAACAATGGAGAAAACATTGGGGGGGGGGGGGGGGGGCAGAAAAATCAAATTAATATTTTTATTGATGTAGAAATGAGTTACTGGAAGAGGAAAAGGCAGAATTTGAAGTACCAAGGGCTTCCAGAACGTTCACAGTCAACCTATGCTTATCCCAGAAATAAAAGAAAAAATCTCTGCTCATTACAGGAACAGAACCTAAGCAACCCTGATCCTTGTGGTTATATTTCTATTAAATCTGTTCTGAGATCTTGCAGAAACAAGCTTATATGTGGCAAAAACTGTACTCTTAGAAAGCATATTTGTCTGTTAAAATTCATTAACTATAGTGCTGGGGAAACAAACAAGCAAACAAGCCACAAAAAAACCCAGCATTTGATATAGTTTCTCTTTCTCAAATGCTTTACATAGTTAAAATGCACTACTGAGAAATCAGCAACAAGGGTTTTAAGAAAAGAGAGGAATGAAGTAGTACAGGCAAAAGACAGCAGTTGCATTTTCAGTTGAGGAAAGTTTATTGCACTCATGTCTGAGGAGAATAGCAAAGGATATGTAGGAGAAAAAAGAGCAAAGGAGTAAAGAAAATCTAAAAATTAGAAAGAAATATGAAAATTATATCGCCCTCCTTAAAAAAAATCGAACCAGTGCAGAAATTTAGTAGTGAGTTCTAAAAAAACCACATGATTTTGAAAACTATGGATCCTTGCATGTTTTCAAATTAAAATACTTCTTTACAAAAAATAAAGCTTGTCTGTTCTTTAATTTTCCAGTCTTCCAATTATACTTTTCTCCTGGAATATATTCACTGTAATACAAATTCTCTTAGAAACCTGACCCATTGCCATTAGCAGTAAGAGTAAGATTGAGATTCATTCTTTTTTCCAGAGTAGTCCAGGGTTACCACTGTCATTCTTCATAAACTAGCTTAGATAAGTGCAATAGTCAGAATAAAGCTTAGAAAATGCTAGTGTACTTTATTCTTATGCTTTCTGCTCACCATATCTCATCACTGAAATCTACCTTTCCAGTCAGATTTTAACAGGGAAGCAAGGAGTAGAGCAGGCCTTTGTGACCCTAACGCTACATCAGTAGGACTCAGGAAGGTGCAGAAAGATTTGAATAATTGTGCACCATTGATTTACATCATGACTAAAGCAATACTAGAGAAATCAGTTTCCCTGGATACTTCATTCTGATATTTGGGATTTAAAACAGTGCTTTGGTTATAACAGCTCCACAAAATTTTGTTTTTTCCATGCGCAGCCCATTTGATGGTTTTCTTGGTTGATTCCCTGTCATCTATGCTCTCCCTCAATGTCTCCTTACCACTAGAAACATTCTTCTTACACAGATTTGCATTACTGCTCATTCATGCCAAAAGTCTGATTTCCAGCTTATGTCAAGATTTTCTAAGACCACAATATTTTTGCCTTTCCTAAACTCTCAGATAGAAATTGACAGAACTCAGTAAAAAATCTAATACTGTTCTCTGAGGACCAGCTAATGCTCTAACTCATAAAACTCATATTGTTTTTCATTAATTCAGACTTTGTTTTCAGATACATGGCTCCTCATTAAGTCCTTACAGAGGTATGGGTCTGTTCCTGAGAATCTGATTTACAGGCTAACAGAAGCTTTGTGCCAGCCTGCTTGTTGTTGGTAACAAATTAGCTGCAATCTGAAGAAGAACTGCTAAAGTTAACCTGGAGCCTAATGGACATTTTGTAGAATATTTTCAAATTTGAGTAGAAAGGAAAAAAGAAGGTTAGAAAAGATGGTTTCCTCACAGGAGTGTCCCTTCCTGTGCATCAGGAGTAACCTGGAAAATTATAAGCTAAGAGAAACATTGCTATAGAATATTAGTTTATTAACAAATTGTATTAGTTGAAGTTGATTATCTTCATTTCCACACAGCAGATCTCCTTTTACAGAAATGTTTATGCAGTGTGTGAAATACTATCCCAGAAAAACTTTTGATGCCTTCAGAACTTGCTTTCTTCAATGTTCTTAATGGTATGAAAGGGAAAGGGATAAATCAGTAGTGTTGACAAAGGTGTGCTGTGACTATCGTGGCTCATACACAGGGCTTCAAAATACAGTGTATTGAGTAGAAAAAGGATCAGTCTCCTAGTGAAGATAAAAATGTCTTCTGGGCTTTCACAAAATCAAACTACTTTTATGTAACTGGTGCAGACCACGATGAAGTAATTAAGGAAGAAATTCCACACAAACCTCTTTAGTTTCAGCATAAGCAGAATCCCTTGCTTCAACTACCATCAAATGCTTCAGCACTTAGTTCATTCTCACAGGAAACACATTTTAAAACACATTAAGGGTTGTGTCAGACTCCTGAACGTCTTTTAAATTCTGCTTCAGGCTTTGTACGGCTAAAGTTACAACACGCTCTGAACATCAAACACAAGCAAAACACGAAGAAACTGCCACATCAGCAGGTCTAACCAAACACAACATTGATATGGAGAATTATGACATTGGACACTAAAGAGCAAAATACTCTATTGATCTAAATGTAATAAGCAAACTTTTCTCTTACACTCTTCCTTAATATATAGCAAAGGAGGAAAAGTATGATCCAAATAGTAGCTCATTTGGTAAATAGGCCAACTCAGCTGACAATCTAGTATTGCAGATACAGCTATGGAAAGGTAGAAAACCAGGCTGGGCTCCTACTTACTTGTTAATTAAGTCATTACTTGGCTAGATCCTCTCATTTATGCCCACAATTAAATGGCATGAAAGCTGATTTGAAGTTCACAATTGCACCTTCAAAATTCAGGTAAAGTAAGGCTTATCTTCCTGGTAAAGGTGTATCAGAAGACAAAACTAAAACTCCCTGAAAATCTCCAAATGAGGAAGGAATGAAGAAAAGTGTTTCACCAAGTTCTAAGCTCTATTTAAATCAGAAGTCATGGTGGCCCTGAAAATGCTGACAAGCACACGCAGTTCTGCACTGGTTGCCAAAATAATGCCATATCTATTCCTTCACTTCCTTGTACAGAGCAGCTTAATGCTCAGTCAAAGGGTCATGGATACCCTTGGACACTCTCCAGCCCTTCTGAAACATTTAGACTTTTTGTCAACTCTGGCTCCCCTCTCTGAGGCACACAGCCAACAGCCTTGAAGCACACAGCAAAGAAAGACACAATAACTCCTCCCTGCCATGTGGAAACATTGGAGGTTCAGTGAGGGAAACTTCACTTCCTGCATCTCAATGCAACTGCATTATGGCTGACATTATTTGGTCACATGTCCTAATTATTTTTTTCTCCTAATACAAAAGAAAAATTATCTGGACGATGACAAGGGAGCAAGCGCCTCTTGACTTCCAGTATATCAGCAAAAAGTGTTTTCTTAAAGGAGTAAGTCATCTTAGAAAGCTGACAATGTCTTCTCCTAATAGGAAAAGAAACACACTCAACTCCAAAGAAGTAGAGCAGAAAATTACATCATTTGCCTTGAAAACTCAACCACATCTCATTTCTCTCAATTAACTAAAACTAAACTTGAACCTACCAAAAATAAAAATATTAAATGAACCAATCAACAAAAAATAAAAATACTGCCAAATTCCCCATATTTGTGACCCATTAATCTCCTCACTTCATGTGTTTTCCACCTTCCTGCTTTTGCCAAGGTTGCTTAAGGTCCTGAATTTTCTCATCCAGGCAGAAGATGTAGGGATTCAAAATAACACCCTCAAAATTTCTTGATATTACTGAAAATTAAAAAAAATCACAATTAGTATAGATTTTTGCATTAATTTCATAAGAAGTGAATGGGGTGTCCAAGTTAAGAATGGGGACCACTGTTGCTGTGACAGAGGCACAGAGAACTGAAGATTGAGCTGTTAGTACCCATATGTTCCTCTAAGAAGCAACAAAAGCAATCAACGTCAAAAAAGAATTTTCCTTCCCAAATACTTTGACCTATTCCTATTAATTATTCCTTGAAAGTCAACTCATTTTGTCTATCTTTTGTCTACTTTCAGAATCCCTTTTCATTGGTAACCCTGCCAACAGTCCCAAATAAGGAGAAACACTGAAAAACACAATAACACCATAATACAACATTCTGTTTCTAAAATTGTGAAACACGGCCACAACTCAGAGCAGCCTGCAGCTCTGAGCAGCAGCAATTTTAGGTTCTCTAACCTAAACCAAACAATAAAACCTAAAAAAAAAAATGAAGCCAACAGTCTCACGGATTATTAATTATTTTTCACTTACAAAAGTACACAGGAAAGGCAAGAGCGAGATGGATTGCCTGGAGCTCTAATAGTGCTTATTACTTCAGGTTTACACAATGAGGAATTCATACCTAGTTACTTAATAATATTGATAGCAGCATCAATCTTGCCAACTGAAAATGGCTAATCTACTTTAGCAGCAAGTTCATCAAAGGTTAAGTCCTTTTTCTTTCTGGTTTTTTTTTATCTGCAGAAGAGGAAAGGGGTCAAGAAAAGGACCTTCCAAAGAGCATTTGTGGACTATTTCTATAAATAGGCTAATATGGGCAATTTACAACTAGGAAGGGAGAGAGGAATGAAAAAATAATAAATTCTTAAGAAAACATTATAGTACATAGACGAAAAAGGTTATTGCTTAGGAGATTGAAGAGTTTTAAATGAAAGTGGCAGAGGCAGAATGAAATGGCTTCCCATAAAAAAGTTTATTCTAGGGAGTGTGTTGGTGATGAAATGCTGAGCTGGCAGGAGGCCAGTATTGTCCAGTTTCATTCCACTGAGCAGGAGGGATAATGCCATCTGACATGACGGCAGCAAGAAAGGCCTAGGAGATGGATGGCAGTTTAAACACAGACTGGTCCAGCAGTCAATGGAAAGCTTGTTGCAGTGACCAGACTAATTATTGTATCCACTGGGATTTGGAGTATTTTAAAGTAACTACAGAATCTACCTGTCAGGGAAGCAGCAGGGGAAAGGGCAATCCCATCAACTGAAAATGTACATGACTGGTGATAGACCAGATGTAGCACCAAGACAGACAGCAGGGAGTATCCTCATCAGTGTGACACTGAAGTTAATACAGGACAACTTTACTGACACCTGCAGAATTCACTCCAGATTTACACAGAAGCTAATGAATTCAGAGTATGGCCATATTGAAATTTCCTACCAAGTGCACAAAGAAGACTTTTATGAAGAAAATCCACTGGTCTGCAAAAAGAAACTGTACTTAATACATGCCAGAATTTCATCCATGGGATAGATGTTCAGCAGAAGTAAATGGGCACACTTCCATGATACCAGCCCCTAATATCTTCCATGGGACAGTGGTGGTATTTGCAGAACAGCAGTCTCTGCAAAGCAGACGTTGAAATAGTTTGTAAAACTACTAGAGTAACTAATATAAATATTACTGTAATCTATTTTACTGAAACTGAAAATCCAATCTTGCTGTGTATCACCACACTTAGAGGATTTTACTGTGGGAGGAGCTACAGGTCTTAGCCTGATGAGATCCTATCAGGATCTCAGGGAATCAGAAGACACCTTCTCAAAAAGGGGGGGATTATGAAATGCATAATCTGTGTGCAATTCAGACCTGGGTAAGATTTGACTAAATAATTATAACAAAGAAATGGACAAATCATATGCTGCCCTTAGAATAAGGACCAAGTCTGTGGTGGGGACGGTGACTATAGGAGTAAGATGGTAAACTGGTCTGAAAATAATTTGAGCAGAGGGAGAGGAGTAGCCACTTGAAGGCTGGAAGAAGAATTGCAGGGAGCAATCGACCCAGGCACAAAGTTCCAAGCCCTCACCTAATGAGCATGAGGGAGAGGAACTGCTCCCTGAACCAATTCTTGAGAGAGAAGGCATCTGAACAGGCTAATGGCAAAATGCTGACAAACTCAATCATACTTGACTGGAGGGCTTGTAGAATCTTTCTATCCCTCCTTGGATACTGAGTAACCAGTATCCAGGGAGGGAGAGAGATTGTGCAAACTCATAATCAGATAATTGTAGTCTACAGCATCACTCCTTTTTTATTTTTCTGTGGAAAGCATTCTGCTTTTAATTTCAATTCACATTCTATGAATGGGGTTAAACATCTAGTTAGGAAGGACTTAAACTTTAATGTAAATCAACCTTTTTCATGAGTAGCGTTGTAGGAAAATATGAAAATGGACTGTTTTTTATCTGTGGTTCACTTCCTACTTTAGAAACCCAAATTAACCATTTCATCTTTGATGAGATCATCTTTCTCTGATGTCACATGCTACTTCATTATGTTTTTGTTATTTATTTTCATCGCCAAGGTCAAAAACACTCCTAGCTCACATAACATGTAAATATACTCACTTTTTTCAGTTCTGTTAAAAGTCTCTTTCCTCTTTGGTATAACTTCACTGATGTCACTTTGATATAGCAAACAATCAAACCAATTATATATTTCAGGAAACAAACACTTCCCTGGCAATACATTTGGTTGCTTCCTTACCTTTCTCAACAGAGGAAAAAAAGACATTCCTTAACTTAAAAAAGTGGACAAAAAATTTAACACAGTCACAGAACACCAGACTGGAAGACAACAATCACATCTTCCCACAAATGTCAATTAAAAATTTAGGTCATGAAAGGAAATTATGAAATTATTTCTCCAACTCTCTCTATTTCTTGCATCCTACTCTCAACTTCAAAGTATTTCCCCCAACAACATAATTCTTACCAAACTTTTGAAACTATGGTAAACTGTTACAGCTCTAATCACATTAAATGGAATGAGATTTCCTTAGTTAAAGCACCAACTACAGCTGGGTGCCATACAAGCTATCCTACAGCAATCAGCAAGAAGTTTGAAACATTTGGTTCAAGACAAAAAATGAGAAGTGGAAGTCACTGTCATAATCAAGAGGCAACCAGCTGCCTCTCTTGAATGCTGGAAAGGGGTTAGAGGGCAAAGTAGAAATCAATGTAATAGCAGCCAGTACAAATTTAAGAAAACTTTTGAAGCACACTTAGAGGGGATGGAATGCAAGTAAGTGAAACTTTTTTATTACTTTTAAAATGCTATGAAGGTGCTAAGGAATAAATGGGTTTTTAAAACTCCCAATGCAATTTGTCTGGCATACTGTATTCCTCAAGAAGGCCAATCAGATAAAAACTCTGGAGGTAATTGAAGAATCTGTAATTCTATTGAATAATGATTTCTTTTTAAATTGGCCTGGCAATCATACTGCAGTAGAGGCAGTAAATACATTTAAAGAATAAATATTAGGTGTTTTACCAAGATGCACTGTTAAAGATTGCAAGCTTCAGTGCAGAGAATAGAACAATCTAGATAAACAGGTCAAAATGTCAGAGTCTGCTGATTTCACTTTTCTCCATTTTTGAATGTATGTCCTTGAATAATTACAGCTGTTATCCAAGAAGTGCTAAGAATGAGCAGGTTTCTCTGTTACTGTGCCTGAAAGAAAATAATGTAGGTAGAGAACCAGCAAACAATCCCTTCAAATATCTAGTAAATTCAAGTTGGGCACTTACAGTTTTGGGGGTACTCCTGAATTTGCTTCCTGATTAAATGCTTTTGTTGCCAGTATGGGAAGCAATGTAAAGTTAAATTCACAAGTGTCTGTTTAGGTTTAAGAGCTAAAGGAGGTAATTTCTATTTGTATAAGCTGGCTAACTTATACACATTGCTCATCCCTTCACCATTTCCAAACTTTATTCTCATTTTCAGGTGTCCACAAATCACTGTCACTTGGATTTACAATGTTTTTCCTCAAATAAGAGTTACATTTGGATGCAATTAGAGCACTTAAATAAGACCAGTGACAAATTCAAGATTTTAAATTTAATTTTCTAGAATAATAGTGAACTCTTCCACTCTTCCATTCCTGGGTGACTTTCATTCCTATTTTGGAAGAAAAGGATGTAAAAGTAGTATACATCTATTTTACCCAAAAAGAAACTACTTTAGAGAATTCTGATAATGATTAATTTCTTTCTTTCAATTGTTCTGTCACTTTTTCCACCCAAGCATGACATCACAATTTGTCAGGAAAGTGTGTTTTATGGCCTAAGTGCTATTATGGAGCACTCAATAAATGATTCATTCTGCTCATAATGAAAGGCAGTATGGTATTTACTTTTGTTATCAGAAATTTAAAAGGAGAAAAAGTTTTTAAATTCCTTAATAAGTAGAGCTAGTGCAAAATCATTCCATGTTCAACAGCCTTTTGGCAGGTTAAGTTCCATGCTACTTGGATGCCAATGAAATGGTAGAGGAATTCCAACCACTGAAACAACATCCTCTCTTCCCCGGCTGCAGCACCACAGTCACCAAATTCTGTCTCGGAGGAGGTCCTGCACTCAGGAGATTTTGTCCCTGTAACATCATCTTGCTGGAGAAATTCTCACGGCAATTACATGAAAGGCTGTAGAAAATTCTTGATGAAGCCTCTCTTCTGCACAGTTTTTTAGTTATTCTCAGTTCCTGGCAGATTATTTAATCAGCCAGATTTACATCGATAACCCAATATGAAGGACTATTTCAGCACCATGGGCTCCCTAACCCTCTACCAACACTCCTGTTTAACAACGTGTATATAAATAGAAGTACTACAGGCTAACGCTGGGAATTGTCAGGAAGGCTTGTTCATCTCCAGAGCATCTCTCATCTCTTCTGGGTAGAAGCTCATTGGTTTAAGTGTCAGAAATAAGCAAAATAAACAAAGGTTTCCAACTTGTTTCCCTCTGTGGTTCAGTTTTGCCTTGGCATAGAATTTGGCCAAAAGACAGTCTATTCTCACATTTGCTTGGGGCAAAAAAAAAAAAAAATTAAGACTCCTATGGGATGTTGGGGTTTTTTTTGTTTTTTTTTTTGGTTTTTTTTGGTTTTTTTTTTTTTTTTGGTTGTTTTTTTTTTAACAGGGAGGTAAGGAAGATTTATACCTACCGAGAACCTCACCAACAGTTCAAATAAGTCTCATGCAGCAGAGTGTAGTTTAAAGTTCTTGTTCAAGGTGAAATTTTGAATAAATGGCAGCCCTGAGCATTGTTAGAATTAGAAGAGTTAGAAAAATCTAACTCTTGCAATCCCTTTCCATTAGAGCACTTCTTTCCCAAGCACTCACTTTTGGATTTAGTTAGAGGTAGATTCTCACTTACATTGGAATTATACAGCAGTAGCAATTTTAGGGTAGATAGAAACTTACATTGGGGTCTTTCAACTCCACCCAACAAGAAAGGAAAGAAAAGGACTCAGCACCATCATTCATGATCATAATCAGCCTTCTCATGTGGCAATGTGCTCAAGGATACCTTGCTCCCACAGTGACTGGATATCTTGAGAAAAAAAGTAGAAAATTATTTTTGACAATGGTCTGAAGAACTGAAGGAGAATAAGTTGAAGATGACTCTTAAAATATAACACAGGCACTGTATGGTGCTTTTCAGATAACTAAAATATGGAGAAGATGAAAAGGGAATTTTATTTACTTTGAGGCTGAGTTAACAGCTTTCAGGAATTCACAGAAACACTAAATAAATTCTCCAAAAACTGCCACCACCTATTATTATAAATTTACTTCAAGGAGCAGATGAAAAATCATCTTACCTTTATTTTTTTTTCATTTCTTTCTTTCTTTCTTTCTTTCTTTCTTTCTTTCTTTCTTTCTTTCTTTCTTTCTTTCTTTCTTTCTTTCTTTCTTTCTTTCTTTCTTTCTTTCTTTCTTTCTTTCTTTCTTTCTTTCTTTCTTTCTTTCTTTCTTTCTTTCTTTCTTTCTTTCTTTCTTTCTTTCTTTCTTTCTTTCTTCTTGTTCCAGTTTAACTTTTAAACTAAATGTTTAAGCATTAAACACTAAATAGCCCAGAGATATAAAAACTCAGTTTTTCATTTGTAGCTCAGTTATATAAATATAACTGAGATAAGCAGTAATAAATATGTAATGTTAAGTTGGTATTAAATCTGGTTTTAGAAGATACAGAATATGTAAGTGTCATGAGTTAGCATTACTTGGTACTTATTAACCTAAGGAGGAAGACAAGGGGTTACTGATTTAAAAGTCAGAACAAAGACATAAATACATATTTTACCTTTTCTTAAGTTGCCCAACTGCACTGTATCATTTTATCATATGCCTGATCTTTTCATTGGCTGCTACCGAGTAAATGGATGCTTGGGTATTTTTAAGCAACAGAGAAATACTAAAAAACAAAATGAAAATATATTAAAATAAAGTTGCCAGAGTCAAAACCAGAAATGTAAACAACTTAAATTAAAAACAAACAAACAAAAACAGCCCTTCAGGAAACACAGAATTGTTCAGTGATATAAAGCCTGGAAACCTAGAGACAAAGTTCATTTCAACACCTCAAGGTAGAAAAATGTATCAAAGACATTACTTTTTTGTGTGTGTGGGGGGGGATTTCATTGGTAGAAGCCACTTGGGAAAAAAGCAGTTAAATCAAACTTAACATCACGAATAATAAAAAAGCAATCATTATGTGCTGACAATAATCATATGGTTATTGCACAAACTCAAGTTTCTCCTTCCTATACATAGATGATTTAGAAATGAAACTACTCATTTCACTAATGTCCATAAATATCCTATATTTCATATCTTTTCCAAATATTTAGGCTTTGCAATCATAAGGCTCATTTCATCAAAGAACACTGCATGTATATGGAGAAAGGGATCAGATGTCTAAGCCAGCACATGGCCAGGGGGCCTTAATCAGGACCTCCTACAAAAAGGATCTCTCCCAAGAGATGTGAGAAAACAAAGCAGAGCCACCAGACTGAGAATTTGTGAACACAAAAGGAAAAGGTCAACACACAACACAGTAGAAATCCTTACGTGAACTACCATGAAACTCACATGAGAGAGGGGAGATGGAAAAACAAATTAAAGAGATCTCTGCAGTCAGTCCTGCCAGCACTGAGAATTTTGGTGTCAACTACCACTCTAGGAGCTAAGTGTGGTTTATGCTTTATTAGGAAACATACCACAGTTCAGAAGTGAGAAAACACATCTGAATGTTGGAGAAGAAAGAGAATGAAACATATTGGTCTTCCTAGAAGTATCCAAATTAGGATCACACAAATATTCCAACTCAAAATAACATAGTTATTGTCTGCAACAATTACAAGGACAGTTAAGATTGTTATAGAGGCCCCATCTGCCCATTATCATATGGGGGCTTAGAGAGAAGCTTGAATATAAACTGAGTTCTCCAGGCTCAGATGCAAAATGTATGTGAATATGATGAGAACTATAATACTTGGGACAACTGCAAGCACCCCTTCAGCCCTGAAGGTCTAACTGGTTTAAAATATATTCTATTTGCTCTTGTACCTGCTTTCTGATATTTAAGTTACCTCATTTTTCATGCACAATGTGCCTGTACACCATCTCATTTTATGTCCATGGAGACATATTTTTGTGTGCGTTAGAACAAAACCAGATTTGATGTCCTCTGGCAGAGGCATCTGCAGGGCTAGGGATGGCCCGTCTTGGATGGTAACTGGGCTCACTGCTGGTTCATTGCATGGCCTGGAGCTCAACTCCTGCTATGAAATACTCCTGTACATCAGTCTGACTGTTTTGCAAGCCTGTTAACAAGACGACTGTAAACTTGATTATAAACTAGATAAATAATGACCGTTGTAAAGTAAATACAGGTGATGTTGACTGGCTGAGAAAGTTGGGGCTGCTCAGCCTGGAGAAGGTTGTGTGGAGACCTCATAGCAGTCTCCCAGTACCTGAAGGAGGCCTGTACAGAAGCCAGAGAGGACAAGGGAGCCAGCAGTGTTCAAAGCCAGGTTGGGTGGGGCATTGAGCAACCCGCCCCCGCCCCCAAGGGGGTGTTCCTGTCTGTGGCACAGGGGTTGGGGCTAGATTATCTTTAGGGTGCCTTCCAACTCATGCCATTCTATGACTGTTTGGTCTTTATATATAAGAATATATATGATATACATGCAAAAGTTATAGGCAGGTTGTACACTACAGTGAATGCTTCGAGGTTTCATGGGCATTGACAGCCAAGTGCCCAAATTATGTAAATTCATGTAGATCAATGGAGTTGATTAAAAGCTATTTTAGCATTTCTTTCATCACCATTGTAGAACTTTGCCACACGAATGAATTAACTGTATGAGGTCAAAGAGTTCAGTAAAAGTAGCAGTATATGCATTCTAATGATATTATTTCCTCACTACTTTTGAATCAGATGTGAGAATGTGATGCACTTTTAAAAAGAGCAATTTAATCAAGCGAGACTTGATTTTGAGTAACTCAGTCTTGGAGATATTCCAGAGATCTTGTTTTTGAGACCTAGCCCCTTTCATTGTGCTTTGCCTTGAATATGCAAGGGCTCCAGGCTCTGAACCACCAGTCACTAGAAATGTAGGTCATAAGTTTTCAGCTGTATTCCTCATTGTTTCAATTTACTGAGCACTGACTCACCATGATGGCTGTTAAACTCCATTACTGCCAGAACGTCAATGTTTAGCATGTTTTTCTAAACTGAACCATATGATTTTGTGTTCCTACTGTAGAGTGATTGCACTCCTTTCCTCTACTTTTAATATTGCTTTTGATAAACTATACTACCATAGCAATAACCTGAACTCTCAGAAGCCAGCGTACATTAAAAATAAATGTTCTGAGATGCCATTCTGCAGAATGGGAGCTACAGTACATCCTAGATAGCAATTTTTGAATTTTTTTGAAAAACATACTGTAATACAAAAAAAAACTTACTCTGTAAATTATCTGTTAGAAAATGTTATTCTGCAATTTTGGTTATTATCCAAAATGAAATAGGTCTTCATATTGAATTTTGAAACGACATTGCCCTTCCTGTAATACAGATGGAATTGTTGTTATAAAGAAAACAAAACATTCAAACCTCCTCCTTTTTAACTACTCCAGTGCAGAATAGTATTGTACATTTGCATTGACACTTATTTAAACTGGACAATAGGTATGGAATTACCAACTACTTTTTGCCTTACTCATGGTATTTCAAAAGGGTATTTAAGAACCAGGCATTGTCAAAAGGAACGGAGGGAGGAAGCTTGTGAGAAATGAAAGACAAAAAGTAAAGTTCAGCAGCTCTTAAAATGTTGCTGCATAGACACCCAGAGTTTTGAGTCCCCTTCCCACTACTGCACAAAATCCTGTCCGAAAACAGCTAAAGTTAAGATTCAGTGTTACAAAAATATGCACCTGATAAAAATGAAATATTTGAATTCTAATGATCACAGGTACATTTTCCATTAATATTTTTCAGCTTTATGATTGAAGGAGTCTTCTTGTCTTAGATAATGGATCAACATCCTATCTAAGATAAAGGTGAAAATATGGCCATTGGGCATGAAATGCAAGTGGCAGGTCATCTATAGGGAGCATGTACTTTTTGTACAGACAACAAACATAAAAAAAAATTGATGTTTACTTCATGGAGACAGAAGGAATTTGGAGAAGACTAAATGATTCTAAAGTAATTGGAGGAATTTTCTTAATTTCTAAATCTATTTTCTAAATAAGATAAAACAAAACTGTCACAAGGTTTAGACTATAAAGCTAACAGTTTTTATAAAGTAACATTCAAAGTTCACAAAATTACACCTGGATTACAGAGACAAGAAGAGAAAATCTTTGCTGCTGAGCCCATATCTCCAGTTAAGCCATTACAGGAAAGCAGAATATGAAGCAGAGTGTTAAGGAACAGATATGGTTTTGAAATGAAGTAATTGTGCAAGACAGGAAAAGCAATAATGGCTGAAAGTTTAACCTTAGCTTCACCCTTATGTCTTAAACTCCTCATCTTCCATAAATATATTAGACATAATGAACAGATAACCTAGTGGTTGGGACAGACATATCCACAGAACCCATTTTGATGGAGCAGTATTGATAAAAAGTGGCAGTATTCATTTTGCAAGTCTTGGTAAGAAGTAATATTGTATAACAGTGTCCATTAAAGCTCTGGTTAAAGCAATAGTTGATTTTTGCAAAGGTTTGGATTGTCTTGCCTTCCATTTATACTAAGTTACACTAAAATCTACAGACTGAGACTTGGTTTGGTTTCAAACTCTAGTAAAATCTAGAGATGAACCAAGAATGAAAAAAAAAAAAAAAAAAAAAGGTTAAATGATGGCAGATCCAGCTAGAAATTTCCATTAATATTGGAAAATATCTGCAAAAATACCCCCCTCAAACTCCATCAAATATTTGACCATAGTTTTGCCTCGTTTTTACCCTAATAATTATTCCAGTTTCATAAAGAATAGAGGATTGTCTGCAACCTATGTTTCGTAAGATAGAATCTCTTAGGAAAGTCATTTGAGCTTTTCTTTTCATATACGTTCTTTCCTGATGAATATACATACACGTGCCCACACAGTGCCAGAAACAGCAACATCAGCATGGAAAGGAAAGCTGTAAATGGAAGTCAAGGTTACACTAGTGAGATAACAGTTGTGTATATATAGTGCATATATGTATTGTATGTATCCACTACACACACACATACCAAAAAAACCCAGAACTGAAAAGATAATGTCCACACAACACTTCACATTACTTGCAGTTACCTTCCACATCTCTCACAGAGGCAAATGAATTGTCATCCTTATTGTTAGACCACTGTTTGGGAGGGGATGACACTGGATTCCATACAAAAAATGAGATTTGCTCAGCAGTCTTTGAGATTCTGCTGTGTTAAATCTGATTGTTGCTACTCAGACGGGAAATGAACATGTTGAAATGGCATAATTTCAAAATTCTGGCATGAGTCTGTTTTAACTGAGGCATGTTTTCAGGAACACATGTAGACCAATTGGCAAGGCAGGTGAAGGACACAGTGGATCTGATTCTTCACTTCTGAAATATCTTTGATTTGTTTTATACCTCATAGGGAGTGTTCCCAAATCCTTCAAGAGTTTTCTATGTATGGAACTATGAAGAGAATGAGAGCATTTTTATCTATATTACTAATGCCAGGAAGATTTCCATGAGATACATCCTGGTTGTCAGTGCCTGCAAGCAAGGTTGACAGAGGAGCATGCTGAAATAAAAATTTATACAGTTCTGGAAATACCTGCAAAGATATTTAAATACTGTGAGATGTGTATAGAAGTGTCTGTTTTTCACAACACCTTCTGTGACAACAGGTGAATGGAAAGAGGGTGTTGAACAAGGAAAAGTAGTATGGACTTAGAGCTACATTTTTGAATGTACCAAGACCTTTACCTGGTCTGAGTATCTGAGTTTGTGAAACACATACAATAGGGCTCTGTTCCATACACACCTATAGAAGTCTCTGTGAAACACAGAAATTATGTCAACAGGAAATTATCCACAAAGAAGCATGATTTCTTGGCAAAAAAAAAATTGAAAAACTAAAAGTTATTCTTGTTATACAGCAATTCCTTCCAGCTTATCCCAAGATCTTCCCATATATTGAAGATCAGATCAGACTCTCCAGAACTTTTTTCCCTATCAGTATGTCAGTATTAAGTAACAGAGTGCCTCAGACATCCCTTCAGCACTACTGGGCAAGAACATGGGTAAAAAAATACCTTCAGTCCTGGACTCAGATGGCTGTTCTCCTAATGACTTATACACTAAGTCAGGATCTAAGAAAATGCTGATTTCTTTTTTTAATTGTACTACTTCTTATTGTGATGCCCTACTGTTAATACAAGTGTAGACATTACCTCCTGATCCAGATAAAATAAATGCCAGTGAATCAGCACATGTTTCTGCACTCTTTACACACTCCACTCAGGGAAGAAAAACAGACAAAAAAACCCTTCAGCTGTTTTCACTAAATGGTTCTTTATCAGTGTCTTATGTCTCCCCATCCACCACACTACTCAGATGCCTTTTAGGCAGCTCATCTCATCAGCCTTCCTCACCAGGGAAGTCTCACTGACTCAGGAAGGACGTTGTGCCGAGCAGCACTTGCAGCACCTTCAGTGATATTCTCCAAGATGTGCAAGATACAAGAGAGACAGCAGTGACTGCAGCACAGCAGCAAACATATTTTCAGCAAAATCCACTTGTGAATCTAACTGATAATAATCAACTAGGGGCTAGAAGGCAGCACATCACTAGCCATTACAAAACAAATGCATGATACTGTTTAGCACCCACAGAGTTGTTTTCTTTACTAGAAATATATCCCACTTATTTCTATGTTATATTCCGGGATAGGAAGCAGAAAGAAAGAAAATCTCTTGAATAATGAGAAATTAACTTAGTTTTCAAACTTAGTTTAGAATAAGGTCACCTTATTCGTAATGGTTTCCTGGTGTTTGGTTACTTGGCATTTTTTAAAACTATAATACTTGCCATTACTTTTAATAATTTCTTGCTCTTAAGTGTATAGTCATACAACAAACAATTTTAATATGATAACATTGATAAGAGAGGATTTTTTTTTCTCTTATTTGCTTGTAATTTAGTCAGTGCATTGCATATTATTAAGGAACAAACTCCACCTCTGTATTTATGAAAATCTAATCCACAGAGGTTCTATCTTCTGTGAAGATATAAAATTGCAGTCAGTACTACCATGATCACTGCCCTGGATCTCCAACCACCTCTTAGTCAGCTGTTAGGAGAAAAATAAGGAAAATATTGGTTTGGCAAGTCTTTATAAAAATACAAGTACTACACTGAACTCTTCATTTTGTATTTAATCACACTTGCTTGCAAAATGTTAATGGCATCTAGTACAACAGCACAGTGCTCAACAGAAATGTCAAGCAGCTGGTTATGTTGCCTTGTGATTATTTTAGATTTGCTTACTTAAAATTGCAACCATGAAACAAGACTATGTCATTTTAAAAGAAGTTATGTTTTTAAAGGGCCTACTTGTGAAATATTATATAGTTATGCTTCTGAGCCCAGGAGAAAATTTTAAAAAATAAAGTATTTTTAAATTAAAATTAAGTCTTTCTCACATTGCCTACAAATGTTTGTCTTTTAGTTACAGTACCCTAAAGGGGATTAATTCATTGCCTGGATTACAAGGACACGAGCCAAGAGCTCCAAGCTCTACCACCAACATCTTGAATGATCTCCAGAAAGTTGCATCATCTTGAGTACTATTTTTTTTCTTAAGAGAAAAAGGGAGGGAAGGAGGGAGGGAGAAAAACAGCACTAGCATGCTCTCAGAAAGATACTGAGATGCCTAGTGGTTTACTTAGTGTTTTTAAATTTTATTTAGCATCCTCAAATTAAAGTGCTATATTAATGCAATTGCATTCCCTAAGACAAGGGCTGCATAATGTTTGTCCAAATAATGAAAGTCCAACTTCACTTGTTAGACTAAATTGGTTAGAAATGTCATCAAAAGATCATTCTGGAGAAAACATTTAGCAAAACTCAAAAAAGGGAGCTCAAATCACACTATCTTATGCTCATAACTAGTGAACATGAGATGTATAGATATGGAAATTAATTAACTAAAATTTTATCCTAGAACTTAGTTCACATTGGTAAATAAATTGATGAAAAAAGAGCTATTCTACTAATTTTTTACCTTTTTTGTAATCCAAGGTTTTTGGGGGTTGAGTAGACTACAAGGAGCATCCAGGATCAGTATCCTTCTTTCTCCTCTCCTTCATGAGATATAGTCTGACTAGGGATTGAAATAAAGACTTTTGGTTTCTTTAGGTACATAAAGAAACCATATGAACCAGCTAAAAGAAGGTTTTACCACCCTTTCTGTGTTTTTACATAATTTATTTTCTCCCTCTCTCGCCTTTTGATGCTCCTATCCTTCCACTTAGTCTACTACAGCTGCTTTTCTTATTTGTTTCTGTGATAGTGTTGTGAGTGCCTCTCATGTTAGAAAAGCAGCTAAAAGCACAGTCCTAAGCATGTTGATATTTGACAGACTTCACAATGGGTGAGGAGACCGGGTACTCTGCCTTTCTTTAAGTGTAAGATTTGAAGCATGAGCCAGAAACAAAAACTAAATTTTCAGTCTATGCTGTTATTCTTTTCCCCTCTGTGTCCTTCTGTGTGCATATTGCTTTGTTATCAGCAAAAGCAACCACAATAGCTCACATCCCTAGTACCTTCTTCCTTCAGTCTTCCTCCCATAGTTATCATCCTCAGTATCCTCTAGAAGACTGTCAGACAAGATTTTCTAAAGCAAAGTAAAAAGAAAACTGGTCTCTATAGAAACACTCTAAGCTAACATGAAAGGGAATAATATCAGCTGTTAAGATTCTTGTTTTTTTCTTAATGCTTTTCAAGTCTGAGTGGATTCCCCCACCCCACAATTTTTAAATCTTTAAATAAAAACTTACCAGTGCTTTATCTTGTTTGCTATAAGTATAAGCAGACTGAAGCCTGTCTGTATGTAGCACTGAATGTTGTTTTACATTTTGTAGTGACAGAGGCATATTAACCCCTTTAATTCATATTTTTCAAACACGTTATCAGTAAGGAGCTATCAAAAGACTAGAGAACAGAGCAGGCAGGCATTTCTGTGTAGGATGTCTACACATACACTTAAGGTTTAGCACTCTCCTCTCTTGCAGGTAGCAGTGAATCTACAGAGGCTTCAGTGCTGCAGAAGGCAATCCTGTGTCATTGAACATGGCCTTTAGTTACACAGTACTGCAAAGCACAGCTGCCATAGCCAACTTTGTTTACTCAGCATCACATGGAACTCCATCTGGATGAGGTTTAAAGCTCTTCAAATAATTGGAAACTCCATAAGGAATAAGGCATCCTTCCCCAAACAGCAAAGTAACAGTGGAAAAAAATGAGAAATATTTTCTGCCTTCTTTGATGAGAGATGGTTTGTCCCACTTAATTTTATTTCTATCCTGCTTGCCAGCCAGAGCTGTCAGTGACAAGTGCTATTTGGAGAGCACAGTCTCTAAAATATCTCACAGCTTATGATTATTAGATATACAATGTCAAAGTAGCAGTTTTGCCTATGCAATCCCATCTTCCTGAGATCTGCAAGGTCAGATGACCGAAGTTATCACCACCAGGTTATGTTGGGCAATAATTTGAATGTACTGCCCATTGAGATAAATTGCTCAAGACACCTGCAATGTTCTCCCTGAATATAGTTCAGTCAGTCCTCAAGCTGCCAAGGGAGTTATGATCACAGAAGGATTAGGGAAACAAAATGTAAAAATTGGACTTTATATAAGGCTTTTATTAGGCAAACAAAGTATTCTGAATTTCAAATGGAAGGGCGTTTATAACCATGGGCAGTTCTACCAGAAATGGCTGGGGTAGAGCAATCATCTTTCTTGGGAAGAGGTGAAAGTGGAGACACTTGAAACAAGAGCAATATTAAGACAGGTGTATTTCCAGCATTGATGAGGGAGAAGCCCTTGGTATACCATATACTTTTCTTCCATTTTTAATTCCTCAGAGTAAAACTCATCCCAAATTTCAATGCCTTTATATGACCAGCTTTAAAATGCAGAAATATAACCTAGTTTTTATTTCATTGTTACTTTTAAATCAGTTGTTCATTGCCATTTCTAAAAGTGCAATTACTACTAACTTTAGACTTTACCATAAAGAGAACTATCACTCAAAAGTTTTTCCACCTGTCCAAGACTGTTTATACTAGAAGAAAAACATTTAAATTTTCCTTCCACAAGTATTAAAAAATTCACATCACTTAGACTGAGTAACAGAGAAAATAGACTATTTCTTAAAACACCTTAAGTTTGTGCAAACAAAAATGTATGAATCTCTCAATGGATCCTACTTTTCATACAAAGAAATGACCAACTTATTTGTGATATATCTTAATTTCCTCATAAATAACTTTCTTATCTTAAACTGTGTGTTTCACAGAATCACAGTGACTGTTTAGCTTAATGCACTGTGAAATCTTCTGGCAAAATGTATATTTATTTATTTATTTATGTTTTATTTTACTATGGTAGTTTTAAAATTAAGATTACATTCGTAATTTTTAAACAGTAATCATATTTTGGTATAATTTTATCTCCAGCGAAAAATCATTGAATAATGAAGCTCAGGATATATTATACAAAGAGGTTTTAATTTCAGAAATGTAGTTTAAAGCATACAACACAGTAAAATGAAGGAAATATCTCGTTTAAAATTATATATAGAAGATCTTTATATTTTTAATGAGCTTTAAAAACACATCTTACCTAATGTACTAAATCTTCAGTATATTTCTAATAAAATTGAGATTATTTTAGAATTCATGCAGCTGGAGACTATGGAAATCATCACCTTGTGGACATAAAGTTCAAAATTTTCATTCATTCAAAAGTTAGAGAATGAAACATCTAGAACTCTCAGCAAAAGGAGAACAACAATAACTACTCATAGGATTCCCTGCTATATTACACAGCTTATAAAATGGACAATTGGTGGAAATATTTATTTATTGTCATTTTAAACTATTAGTTAATAAAGCAATATCTCTATAGTTGCACTCTCATTTCCACTCATAAATGAAAATACATCTCCAAGTTTAAACCTCTTGCCTCTAGTAGGCTTTTTACTTTTCAAAAGTTCTTGAAAACCACCATTGATGACAACTAAATGTTTCATTTAAGCTGTATGTATCAGCAACATTTTTACAATACTTTTTTTTCTTGAGGTATACAGAGTTACAGAAAATAATTTGTCCTTTCTCCATTTTGCCTTTTTCTTTTGTGGTTGCAAAAGGAACTAATACCAGCAGTACATGAAACTTTTGCAGTACAAAAATGCTTCATTTATTGCAAAACAGAACAGAATAATTTGTTATCCCAAACAAGTGATCTATGGGAATGATTTTGGGTGATGTTTTAGTGTGCTTCTGTTACTTCTTTAGCAGTGAACAATTGTACTTTGTAATTTTCTGTATCTTTGCAGTAATGAAAAAGAGTTTCAAGGATTGCATTCATAAAATTATATGTTAGAATTATTTTGTAACCAGTTCATTTCAATGCTTTGCTGTATCTGACACACCACTCTGGCTATTTAAGGAACCTCTTCTGCAAAAACTGCAGTAAGCTTTATGGCTATTATTGCAATGCTCACTGATCCAGGCAAAATCATTTCTCTGCTCAGAATCTACAGCAATATTTTTGGTGTGTCATTATGACAGCCTTCTCAAATATGAGAACAATCCTTTTAAACATGTAGAAAGTCACACAAGTGTGGAAGAAATTTCTCTTTGCTGAAAAAGGAACTCCTCACAACCCCAAGGTAAAAACCCCAAGGTTGCAGATGAGTGTTCTAGAAGACCCCTTCAACCCAACTTATTCTGTCATTCTATGATCTGTTGATGGAACATTTCCCTCAAAGTCATTGCACAGTCACAATCCATGTGGGAGATAGTTAAATTAACCAGAAAACACACAGACATAAAATATGCCAGAAATCAAAGAGTTTTTTCTTTATTCCTTAATACTGTATACTCACACCAAAAAATAACTGTTAGACATGAGAGGATGAGCACGAGTTAGTCCTAGCTATGCTTCTTCAAGGCAATCTTGAGACTTTGAGATGTTCTTTTTCAAAGAGACATTCAAGAGAAGCTCAGAGACATAATCACTACTTCTCTATCATCACCATTTGGCTCCAAACCACTCTCTTATGCAGTTTTCTCAGCATAACAGAATATAGTAACCTCTGTAATTTCTGCTGTGGTTGGTTGTTTTCCACACTGCTCCAGGAAGGGTCTACACCCATAAATGTTGAGGTCTTCCAAAGGGCAGTGGTTAGCTAGTACATACGGTGTAACCTAAGTCTTTCTAATAAAACATGTGGAAAGCACGGCAAGCCCACATAGTCAGTAATTAAATTGTCCAGAATACTTTTTCTTTGCATAGTATTTTCTTATTGGGCTACAAATGCAAAAATGGATTCTTAAAGAATTTTTATTTAATAATCAAAGTATGAAACATAAAGTTACATCTCTGAATTAAACTTCTGACAGGATCCTTATACTCTCTTCTTAAGCCACAAAGGGATGTGTGATCAGTTTTTCTTAAAATTCTGAAGTTTCAAATGATTGCCGCACTGAAAACAGAATTGTGATCATCACTGACAATATTCTGTGGAGTTTTGATTAACTGATTCAGCTTGATTCATGCTGAAAATTAAGGAAATATAAGACAGTAGTTTAAAATTATCAGATAATCTTGATTGAGACTCATGCAGAGTTCCCTTTCCAAGGAAGCTCAGGTGTTAGTTAAAGAACCCAAGTGCAAATGCCCTCTCGGCTCAGATCACACCAACCAGTCTGGGACTATCTCTCTCAGCTAAATATCCAAGATAGTTGGGTTTTCTAAGGGATGTTTAATATTTATGGAGTATTTTGATATGACTCAGAGCATCCTAAAATGTACCCTTCTGCCTTATTCTTCAGGAACCATTCTACTTCTTCCTAAAAACTGTTTCTAAAACTAGCACAAGAGCAAAAAAGCAACACTCTAACCTCACAGTTAGGGCATCTTTCTTGGAACCAGATGTACCTCAGTTCTTCTCTTTGCCCCCGGGAAAGTGCCTTCACAGTGATAAGACAGAGTTCACAGCAAATTCTCAAAGCTTTCTCTGTGTGCTTACTAGCATGCAAGCTGGAAAATTAAGATCCCCGTTTGTGCTAGGATACATAGAGAATTTAAATGAGGTTTCTCATCCCCAGTCTACTGGACATATTACCATGGCATTTTCCCTTCAACAGCTGATACTGCTGCTATATTAAGCATAAGTGACTGAAAAGCTCTAGAAGTACTAAAGATTTACTATTTAGAGAAAACTTTGCCCATCCCCAACTGCAAATCATGTCACCCTGCGAGTATTTGTTTTGTGTCTGCAGTGAGGGGCAAGTCTCAGGTGGGGTGTTGGTGAGAAGTTGTCATTATGCAGTGGTAATGTCATGGTTCACATGGCAGCCTTTGCTAGGGAGGCTGTCTGAAAAGGCTTCCTTCTGTTTCTGCCAAGTCACATTGTTTTATTGCAATCAAGAAGGAAGAGGAATAGAATTATCAGCCTCGTGAATCATCAGGAAAACTGTCCACTAGTTTTTCATTTCAGGCTTTCCTGATGAGCACTACTGAAAATATGTACAGGGTTAGATTAGATTTTCAAATACCCATATGAAACAACCCAGAAAATTCATATGGCACTATTACTCTTCAGGTGAAGAACCTAAATCAAGATCCAAAGGCATTCTCTGTTGCAACTAACCAGCTCATGTATAAGGAGGTTGTAGGAGAACAAGTAAACCCAGCAGCTGTGGTATCTGTTACAGAAAAGTCCAGTAAGAGAAATGCAGAAATTGCTGATATCATTATTACTTTGGTTCTGGAGTGTGCTTTCAATAGTTTACTGACTTTCCCTATTTGCAAACTGATGTCAGAGTAGGAAAACTGGAAATCTCTCAGGAGAAATGTGCTCTGTATATGTGCTCTGTTTGGCTGCTAATGTCTGCTCAGGGAACAGAATGAAGCAAGTCTGAGGTAAATTCAGGAGAATAAACATGGTTCAAACATCAGTTTCTCAAGCCACAACCATTTCACTCCTCAAATTTTCTCTTAATGTATTTTTTTACTTGTTAATGCACAGACATTATTGATATACAGGTCTGTTGAGGTATGCTAAGTATTTCTATATTAGAATTTACCATTTTTTAACATACAATTTCATACATATTGGTTTTTTCTAAATCAGATTTTTCAAAGAAACTTTGAAAGACAGTAGCATGGGAAAATTTGCACTATGGTGAAAACTTCAGCACACAGCATAATGTCATATGACTCTGAACTACAGTGGTAGAAAACTACTGACAGTTAAAAATGAGAACAATAATGGTTCCAGACTACACTTTCCTATCTTGAATGGACAAGCCTCTTCTTATTTCTTCTAAACAGGACTTAGAACAATGGGTTCAGTACTGGCTATTTAATTCATCTAAATTTTGTCACTGACTTCATTGAGAGATTATTTGCTGGGACACATTACATTAACTTAGGCAATAACTTGCCAAATGATGGCCAGTGGTACTTCCTTGGATTATTTTGATAGCTTTATTCTTAGGACCTAATTAAAATGAAGTGTTCTTCCAACGGACATGTCAGGGGCCTTGCTGAAAGAAAAACTCACAGAAATTATGTGCCCTGCACTACACAACAATTAAGACTTGATGTCAATAATGATTTATTCTGGACTTAAAAGAAAAAAAAATCTACTATTGTGCAACAAAGTCTTGTTTGAAGAATACCATTTGAGAAATAAAATCTATTCAACAGGAATTATTGTTGGGTTTTCCCCTACAAGAAACTTCATCAAGGAGGAATGAAATATCGGGTTTTTCAATTAAATGTTTTTAACTACATTTTTACACTGTTTAACAAACTGGAAAACGTAGTAAAGGAAATTGAGCAGCAGGAAGTAACATAATTGCCAATAACCTATATGATACCAGCATATTTTGTCAATAATCCATAATGCAGGAATAGTAGACTGAGAAAAATTAGGCCTTGAGCCAAACAAATTTTAAAAAAAAATACTATAAAACCATGAAAACATCTTCCATAACATAGCATCTACTTGCACATTGGAGAAAACCTCTCAAAATTTACTGAGGAAGAAAAGTAAGTCCTAACAAAAAAGTGAAAGAGCTTTTGGAATCAGAAAAAACAGACTTCTGAAGGTGAGAAACCACTACTGGATTGATGTTGCCTCTGCCCTCGAGCAGAGGCATTATCAGCAGAACCTGAGAAGGAGAAAGAGCAGAAACATGTCCATGTGTTTAACTTGTTGCACCTTTCCCCGGTCATTCACCATTTTTCACCTCTAAAGGAAGAATCGTGCTTAGGCTCAGCTTTAATCAGACCTTGTCTCTTTGTGTGTTCTCATTGCTGCACATCATTAACATCAGCTATTTGTTATGCAGCTTAATTGTAAAGGGGAAAAGGAAGTGATTCAAGTACTACATTACCAGAATCTCCATCTTTTTTTACACTAGTTTCAGTAGAGAAAGGAAGCAGCTTAGCTCGCTAAATTTAGCTGGACTTTTCTAGTACAGCATTTCTTTCTGAATGTCAAGGAGTATTTCACCCTAGCTTACATTAACTCTCTTTCCTCATTTTTAGTTAAATTACCAAAACAAAGATGGTATATTAGTACATCCAGCAGATCTTGACTGTCTTACAGTTCACTGGTGTAGATAGCTACTGCCACTCAACTAATGACAAGCTGTGTAAGTTCCCATGCTTGGCAGTACCTCAAAGCAGTAATGCCTGCCTCCCCAAACCAGTGTTTGATTTCTGCATCTAAATCTGCACTAGCATGAACATCATGTTGACGCTGGTCTGACATTGACTGAACACACCATTTCATTTTCAATCAAGCATGCAGTGTACCAAGCAGGTTATAAGGCATTAAAACTCCAGCAAAATTGTTGAAGTAGAACCTGTTTCTCACTCTGTCACATGCACACTATATTTGCTCATCTGTTTTTCACAACTAAAGAAGTGGTAACAAATTGGCAGGAATGTTGTATCAATTTATCCTAGTAAAACTGCAAATGGTAAAAATCTATTTAACATTTATTATAAATGGCCAAACCCCCTCATTTCTTGAGTGAATGTGGGCTTTGTACCCCCAGTAAAGCAATAAAACAGACTGTTTATAATGGTTGGCAGCAATAACATCCATACCACAGACTTCTATATCCAGCTATTTGGATTCAAGTCAGCCTCTAATATTTTGAGACATCGATCCACAGAACAATCTCAGGGTTATGATTTAAAATAAATTGCATTAGGTATGTCTACCCACATGGTTTGGTACCAGTATATAGCTGTTCTTGAGACCAGGCTGATGGATCGTGAAACCAACAAACAGCCAAATGTGGGCTCAGGGACAGTTGAAGTGTCCTCTGAGGAATGTCTCTTTTTAGACTCTCAGACTCAGGCTCCCCATGTGGTTTAACTCAAGCTGGCAACCAAGTCCCAAACAGCCTTTTGCTCACTCCCCTCACAGTCAGTTGAGGGAGATGATTGGAGAACTAAAAATGGGAAAACCTGTGAGTTGAGATAAAGAGAGATTAATAGGGAAAGCAAAAGTGGTACACACAAGCAAGGCAAAGCAAAGAATTCATTCACCACTTTTGAGGGAGGCAGGTGTTCAGCCATCCCAGGGAGAGCTCACCTTTCTGTAACAGCTCCTTCACATGAAACAGTTACTTGGGAAGACAAACACCACCATTCTGAACACCTTCCCTTTCCTCCTCTTTCCACACTTTTTATGTTGAGCCTGATGCCATAGGGTATGGAATATCCCTTTGGTCATTTGGGGTCAGCTCTGCTGGCTGTGTCTCATCTCTTTCCCCTGCAGCCCCCAGTGCCCTCACTGTGGGAGAGAGTGTGAAAAGAGGCCTTGACCCTGTGCAAGCAGTGCTCAGCAGCCCAGCTCTGAAAACAGCTCTATCCAAAACGTAGCAGCTATTACGAAGAGAATTAACTGTACCCAAGCCTAAACCTGCACACCCTCACAGAGACTGTGGGCTGTCCACGGGTAACTGTGCTGCTGAGCTGGTATGTTGCACAAAGAGCTGCTCTAGAAATCATGTCTCCAGAACTAGGTAACAATAACCACTGGGTTTCTCACGCACCACATAAGATGACTGGATCAAAAGTATACAATAAATATCAATTAGAAGTAACAAAATCTAACAGTCACAACCAACATATTGGACACTATATCTATGATATATACTTACTTTGACATTATAGATAGCAGAAGAGGAACATTTACTTTTGATAATTAATCTAAAATTCAAAAGAAAACAAATCTTCCCTCTGGGCATTGCCTAACTGAAAGCTTCAGTCTCAATATCCCTTGAAAAAAAGAACCTTGGTGAAGGAAAAACATTAATGTAGTTCACAGGAATTGTCATATTACCCCTTATTCTTCGGTAGCCCAAAGACCATGACACTGTTTTTATCAGCTCAAAGATTCTCCACACGGAGAAATTTACATCAATTTGAGTTTAGGTATTTGAGTTGTTAGTTTTTGGTTTGTTTCGGATCCCCATATACATTCTTGTTTCACTGCAGCATAGTATAGCAGTGAAAAGCATAGCAGTGTGAGAAAGTTAGGATTCTGTTTAAAACAAAAAGATGATTTTCTGATGATTACTGGGATCTGGCTTGAAGTTTTGGAAGGCTTAAATTTGAGGTTTACTTACAACAGTATCAATTCTATGTCAAGCTGATGGAGAAATCATAAACTCAAATTGCTATTACATCTTTCAAACTACAAGCCAGCACTAACTACAGAGAGATTTGTAAAGAACATAATAGTAACGGATGGCAGAGCTGAGAAGAAATGGAATCTAAAAATTAGAATTAGAAAACAGAATTAGGAATAGAATCTAGAATTAAAAAATAACTGAGAAATTTTTGTTCATGCATTTTTTCTCAGTTGTCCTGTCTAGGGGTAACTCGGTAAGAAATACCATGAATAAACTTTCAACATCATAAGTTACTTTAATTAGTTTGATTTACTGTGTTCCCCCCATGAAACAGCACATGTTTTTTATCCATGAAAATAATTGACTAATCATGAATAGGAAACAGAACAGGTTAAAAAAAATCTTAAAAATATTCAAAATAATTACACTTGCTGCTGTATTTATAATGGTGAAGCCCATCATCCTGGCACTATTGGTGAATTAAAGCATGAGGAAGAAATTGCAATGGAAAGATTGTCCATTGCTTCTAAACAAGAACCTTGTAAAAAGGCTGAGTTACTGGCAAGAATGAGAATATCTTCAAGTCTCCTCCAATGACTCATGCAATGCCTCAGAGTATCAAGCTGAATTGCCTTGCCAAGTTCTTTCATTTTGTCTCTCTGAGAAAAATGGAAACTAAAAAAGGAGGAACATTCAAAGAAGATGGGGAATATATCAAGGTTCAGCTTTAGCCCAGCAAAACATCTGTCAACCACCTATTCTGAAGCACCCATTTGAAATTCAGATAAATAAAATAGGAAATCCATTAAGAAGGATATTTTAAAGTTATATTCAACATGCATGTGCACATGGGAAAACAGTATAGCAAATGTTTTGCAAGCAAACAAATGCAAATAATTCATGTTAGTATAGAGATTTAAAAGTTCTTGTGCTTTTTTTTTCATTTTCCAAAGAAAGAAAATCTTTTAACAAAGTGGAATTTTTTTAGTTTGCTATTGACTTTAGAATACTTCCACTGAATTTAAATATTTTTCATACTGCAGTTTTACATGTTGAGTGGAAGCAGAGGTTAATATAAAACAGCAGCTGTTACTTAGATATAATTGCATTTCCAGCACAACCGGTGGCTTGATTTAAATATTCTTTATAAAGCTGTAGAAATTATGAAACTAATGAAGTTGTTATTACTTGTACCTCTTAAGCAATTATACAAAAAGCCACATATCCACATAAATTTCAGCTGGCTTACATATCTGAATCAGTCCTTACAAAGGCTAAGTTCTCACCAGTTGTAAAGGAATTTCACTTGACATCAGTATATGCAACGCTATTCCCCTCCATAATGGCTCCATTCTGCAGAGTGGAAGCAGTACCGTAGACAGCAGAATCTCCAGCCCAGATATCTGTTGGAACACAGACCTTATTTAATTCAAAACAAGGTGATATTCAGCAACATATAATTTCATGATTAGCATTTTTGCCCACAGCTTGTGTCAACTTATCGCTAATCTTTTTGAACTATTGAAAATCAGCTTATGAAAGTTCTTCTGTGCCACAAACTGTTTTCCCTAGTCAAGATAACCAGGAGGAAATGTACACAAAGAAAGAATATTAAAGATTGTTTTTGTCAACTTTAACAGATTAATATAACTGATTGTTCTCTCCCTGTCTTCTCCAGCACAGGTATGCACAGCCTATTTGATGAATGCAATCCACAAGTATAGCCGGCTTAAACTCTAAAAACTGGCATCTGGAACACTGATCAAACTATTATTCAATGCGAATTTCCTCTGAATATAATCTTTCTGAAGCCAATTCTAAGTAAAGCTGTACAAAAAAGAAATAAAAAGATAAAAGACAAAATGTATTACTTTAAGGCTGGGTTCTGCCACTCACAGACATACCAAGTGGTGTTTTATAATTAAAGTTCTGATAATGGTAATGAGAAAAGTAGCATTCAAGATGAAAGGGAGGTGAAAGCTGAGGAATCATTCCTTAGTGAACAAGAAAATAGACAGACAATACCTAAAACAATCAAAGATGGTATTTACACTGCTAATACAACACCATAAGAATGAGATGTATTTTCACTAGTGTAAATAACCAAAAGTTAAGGAAAAAGAAAATGGAGCCTCTAAGGGATGGCTACAATAATGAGGCTAGTACTAAACCCAGCCACATCCAGTATTTACCTTGGCATTTAAAAATAACAGGAAATTATTCTGGAATCTGGCAGTTGTTTCCCAGAGAAAACATATCAAGTACTGTAAGAATACTGCAGTTGAGCCAGAACAGGAATGTTTGAAGTCTGACCTGAAGTGGCAGATGTGACAGCAGAGAAAATCTGTTCAGAAAGATCAATTTAAAACATCTTTAACAATTAAGGAAATGCCAAGTGTCATTGTGAAAGCTAATAGAGAACAAAATAAATGTAAAGATTATGGAGAGTGTGCACATCTAGAATGTCTCCCTCATTCTTCATTTATAACCATACTTTGACAACTCACTCCGCAGCCTTGGCTGAAATGCAGCACAGGAGAAGGAAGGAAGGGGACACACAAAAGTAGGAGAACACTCGTCCTTTCAGAGGCATTGACCAACATGAATTTCTTACTGCTGAGACCACATCCAGTCCTGAATGGATTATTTATGGTTCACAAGCAACACATGTTCCCAGTTCTGGACTGAGCTGCATCACGGGTGAACAAAAGTTGAAATTATAGGTTTGCCATAGAGATAGATTATAGCTATATGTATTTCTAAGGTTGGATGAACCAAGCCTTTTACAGATTGCCACTTGCCTGGTATTACGTGGACAAAGATTAAGCTGTATCTCTACTGATACCCTGGACATGCAGCCCAACACAGCCACAGAGCCCTGCCTGTAACTCCATGAGAAGTTGTGTTGGCTTCTGCCTCTTGCAGAGGGAAACACTAGCACACAAAGAGGAGCTGACACTGTGGGTACCCATTTGTTTTGCTGCCTCCTGAGCTTTCTCAGCTGCAGAAGAGCATTGACTTTCAGAATAAGTGTTTATTTGCACAGATTTTGAGGATAGTCAGTGTTGCTGGACCACAAGGTCTCACATCTGGCAAATAAGAAATGGCACTGGGAAATATGCAAGTCAGTGGGATCTGGAGACAGAACTCCAGAAGAACAAAAACAGTGGGAAGATGACATAGAAATTTGTAAAGCGATGGGAAAGAAACTGACTGCTCAAAGTGACTTTGGAACACTGACTCTTCCTCTGTAATGAGTCAAAGTTCTCCATGCCTGGTGAGCATGGAGACAGATCAAGCTTTGGAAAAACACTACAAGGAAGCTGAGTCCCAGGGAGCTAATAAGTGACAGCTCCAGCCTGATCCAAATAAATTTCTAGGGTAAAGTTTCTATTTGCAGATATCTCTCAAAGCCATCATCATTCAGAGGGCAACACCAGCACCAAGGATCAGTAGTCCTAGCTGACACAGGAGCCGGCACTATGTTGTGGAACTGCACTATTGCCGTGAGATTTTCAAACATGCTAGACCAAATAGTGTTCCTGGCCCTGTGTCAGAGAAAAGAATGGTAGGTATTGCAGTTTTTCTCCTGTAGCAATGAACTCATTCTGAGTAAAATGGATTTTACTGCGTGAAAATGAATTCCATACTCCAAATTTCTTTCAGGTCAGACTTTTAGGTGAGGACCATGTCTGCCAGTAGTTTGCATGTATTTCCAAATAGCTATTTTTAAAAACAAGTACATATCACACAGTTTGAGTTCTTTAGAAAGCAATCAGTACTTGGCTATTTTTGCTCAAGTACAGCAGGACTTTTTGATTATTATTACTTTTTCTAAATGCCATTCTGTCCATGATGGCACAATTTTCTTTAACCTTTCATTTTGTGACAAGCAATTGTGAACAACAATTACTTGTCCAACATGAGGTAACTAGCCTTTCCCTGGACAAGTCAGTAACTCAGCATCAGCTTGGATCAAGCTGTGTTGATGTTGACTGTCTTTTTTAGCAATGCCTACACAGTATTTTCATACCAGTTCTGACCAGCACTGAATGATAAAGGTAGTCCAGCAGGTGAAGCATTTACCTAATGAGAGCACCAGACACTGGAGAAATTTTACAGAATGATTTTCACTCCTACAGAGAATATTGCCTCTATGCAGGTTTGGGGAAGGAATCGGTCATGAGCAAAAAATGAAGAAAAGTACTAGGATCAGTCAGAAGGAGAGCTTGTCCTTGTGCAGTAATTGCTACCTGACAAAGAAAGAAGCAGCAAACACTCAGTGGTATAAGTGCTTTAAAGTAAAACTCATTGATCATCCAAATTCCAGCACTATGAGGAGTATTTTTCAGTTCATAATCTGACAGGCCTTTTCTTTTCTTGTGTGTTTTAGACAACACCACAGATTTAAGTCACTGGAAGGGACGTAAAGGGAAAATGTACAAGCAGCCTTTGATGCCATTTGGAATGAACATAAACTTGTCTTCTGGCAGCAATGCAGTGGAGATTTTCATGTCCCCATATGGTTATTCTCCTGGCTGGAGCCTATAGAGCAGATGCACAACACATGGGAAGGAAAGAAAATTATACTTAGATAATAAAATTAAAGCTGGAAAGTAACAGAGAGAATTTCAGGAATCACTAAAGTAAGTACCTCCCAGAACATACTGGGTTATTTTTTCTTCCAAAAGGAGAAAGAAAAAAAATAATCCCACCAACCCTCCTGAAAATGGCTTGCTTTATGAGGAGAACTCTGCTGCCAAAGTCCTGCTGCTCTGCAGAAATGTATCCATGGAGAAAAGGCTGAGCTCCGCTTATGTTTTTGTTTTTTCCTGACTCAAAATGAATGGAACACAGATTCTGTTTTCCATTCAAAATACATTAAATCTTCATTTAGGGATACTATTGAACGGTCATAAGAAGGACAGCTTCTCAGGGAATATCACTTCTTCACTGCCCTCTGACAGCAAGCCTGGATTTGACAAGAGCACTTGATAGCAAAAATAGAGTTTCCAGCTAATAATAAGCTCCAGTAAATACGGCAACTGTGACCTTCCAAAGCTACGTCAGCTGCATATCTCTTCTGTACTCAGACCTGGCAACATTATGACTGACTGTGCAGTGAACCATGCCTCTTCCAAAAGCATCTGTGGATTTTAAGTGATCCCTAAGCATTTCAGAAATGCAAAGCTATTTAAAATTATGAAAGGATTTCTCTTCACTCTTAATGTTAGATGCTTAACTACCCTTGTTAGCTGCTGAATTCCATCTCAGCCAGAAATAATAGTGGGAAATCTATGATTTTATGCACACCAGCATCCAGTTTGGTAAATCAAATTAGACTTTCTTGGTTACCCTGTTATAAGGACAGCTGATGGGGCACCTGGAGGGCAAATGCCTGATGTTAGTTTCAAGTACTAGAAAGTGCTAAATAATGGATAAATTGTGGGCTGCTTCTGTCTGCAAAAATATCCAAATTGCAATAGCCTGAAAGGGAAAGCTTGCGGTGCTACCAATTAATTTTCATTAGACTTTCCTGTCATGCAAAAGAAGTCCCAGAAAATTTTACAGTGAAGGGTAAGGGGTTTTAGGGAGTGGCTGAGGACAGAGGTGGGGAAGGATGCCCAATTTAATAATAAATTATCAAGGCTTTATTAAAATATGGCTTAATACAATTGCCCACTTCCCAATTCTTGAGACCTGAATTCAAACTAAGTTGCAAATAAAAGTAACTCTGGTAATTTCAGCCTGGTCCCTAATGGACATTTATGTTTTATCATATCACCTAATTAGGCGGTGGTGAGAAGACATACAGATCTGGAACAGAAAGAAGGAACACTGAGGTCATGACAGAGGTACTCCTGCTGTAATGTACATGCTGGAGATGACAACTCCATAAATTGCATCAATTCTCTGTGAGACAGCCCCCCCTTCCTTCCAGTATGAATTGCCTAGAGGTAATCCAATGGAGTAATGATATGATGCCATTTTGGCCAAATAAAGAATAGGATGTAATTGTTCACTGAATTCAGCTTCCCTTTTACCCCTTTTCTGCTGTCTCCTCCTCATTTACTAGCAGAACACACAGTAAACTGTTGTTTGCAATTCTAACCTTATGACTCTCCAACAATAATAGATGAAAATTAGTGTAAAATGCTTTATTTTCTGAGTTGCTTATTATTATTCAAAATGTATCTGACTGGTCAAGTGGTCAGATGTTTTGATATGTCAGTTTATCTCCTTCAGTAGAAAGGTGCATTGCTGGTATTTCTAAGGTATCTGAGGTCCTCATGGACACACACACCCCCTGCCTAGCCCCTCTCTACCTCCCCCACAAAAAAACCCAAAAAACTGTGGAGTTATTTTCTTTTGCTTCTTTACTCAAGGTTACTACAAAAGCCAAAGCCCTTGAACCATAGCAAACAAAAATATGTGAGGAAGGTAAAAAGTTTAAATTCACATCTTTCATAACACAAGATTCTAACTCAAACTCGTCTCTTGCAGACAATTGTTAAGATTTGCTTTCTGAGACTCATATGTAGTAAAACCTGCAGTTCAGAACTTTAATACAGAAAATTAATTTTAGTACCAATAACAGAAATACCAGTATGTACCAATAACAGTACAGCTGAAGAGCAAATATCAACAGCCATATTTTAGTTGATGCGCATTATGCATACAGGACAGCAATAAGGCAATGTACTTGTTGAAATACCTGCATTAAACTCTTTCATGAAAAGCTCTTAGAGCCTTGCTGTTTTGAGCTCAATTTGATTTACAGCTAAAGGATATTCTAGAGATAAGAAGGATCTGCTGAGAGAGGCTGAGAATCTTAAATCTGATTTAAACACAACCCATAACAAGATAAGAGAAGGAATCATTCAGGTTCCATCTAATATTTTTATTTCTTCTAGACCAATGTCTAAATTTCCAAGTGAACATGAAGCAGAACAGGCCAGAAATTTAGGCAAGATCTCAATGAGGTAAATTTGGTGAAAGCTTTGGCTTAGTTCTTCCCTGCTTCAGAACTTGGGTCCAAATTCCTGAATGTCTTTGCTTCAGTTATCTCATTTAGAAAATTATTTTTATTTGGACAGTAGTATGTGAGATGGAATTACATTCTCTTTATGCTTTTCTTTTGCAGTTCAGTCTTTTTGTAAGTAGACTTCCTGTCTTGTATGTTTATGCTAACATATGCACTCTGCTTCATACCTTAACTTTTACATTCTATGTTACAACCCTTTCACCTGCTTCCTAAAACTCCACCTACATTAAAGAGTGCAAAAATGATAAGAAGGGGGTGTTGTGAAAAACCAGATGATAACTGCACATTTGAAGCTGCAGATTAGAACGCCCTTACCAAATATTGCACCCATCACCATCTAACTTTACTAATGAAAGAGTAATGATCCTTTCTCCTCCATCTTGTTCTGTGCACACAAATTGAAAACAAAAACAACTAGTTTAAAACTAGCCCTGGGAGACTTAAGGACAGCCTCTAAGTTGTCACAATGGAAAATATTCCCAGTGAAGGCTCCAAATGGAATTTTGAATGTGAAAATATTCAGGTTTCTGGACTATCTTTTAAGGACAGTACTTGAAATCTTGCACAGTAAGCTTTAAAGGGACCGTGTAAAAGACTTCCCCTGTATTTGTATGGTTCATAGGTCAGAAGCAGCCTTCAAAGGGTTGTACAAAGAAAAGTTTACTCTATTAACGCTTATAATAAAATTCTAATTATTCACTGTTCTGCTTGGAAAGCATGAAAGTATTCTTCAACACCTAGAAAACAACTGAGCCTTCCTGACAGCTCAGCTCCAACTGAGCTTTCTAACTTCCACATTGGAAAGCACTGTCTGCATCCTAGGATTTGGCTGAGGACATTGCATCATTCAGAAAGAGACACTGCATTGATGACCACTAATGATCCCAGCAGACTACTACATTAATGAAGAATTTCTCTGAATCAAGGCTGAGGTCCAGTGTTCAGTTAAACCTATAGAGAATTTTTAATACATTCTTCTAACTTTTCCAGTCCTAGAATGACCAGATTGTGTGCTTGCTTGAACGGGAAATGTTTTGAAACATAATTCAACTTAGTTCAGAATTTTCAGAGTGCTCTACTGCAAGTGCATCAATCCCTCCTGGGACTCTTAGGAATGAATCTTTCTTGGCTGAAAAAAGTGTAAGTTCATGGTCCCCTCTCAAAACCTATAGTGCTCATGTAGGAACTCGTATTCACACTCCTTGAATAACCTGAACCCAGATGCAAGCAATGCCAGACACAGAATGTTGGGATATGCTGGCAAAGGCTCCCCCTTATTCACCCTCTTAAAGCTTGGACAGCAGATCTGTTTCCTTACTAATTCTGAGATCACATCAGCTAGGACAAAATGATCATTCCAAAAATCTGGATTTCTTCTCAAACATACATAAATAAGAAAAATCTATTTATAATACCTGGATTAAAACCTGGCAACAGCTGTAAAACCAGGGATGAGCTTTTCTTTTCAAGAGAAGAGAGCATAAACTGTTGCCAACACTCATTCCTCAAATTTCAGTCCAGTGGATCCTGCAGAGATCCATATAACTAACTCCCTATTAAGATCACCTAATGGAGTAGATGGAAGTATCTGATCAGGGGAGTGGAGAAGGACAAATTTTTGAGTTGAATCTTTTAAGTTCTTAAGAAATCATTAAGGATTTTTTTAACCATTATTTTTACATTACAAAATGTAAGACTATTACACTCTGCAACCTCTATAATGCAACCCTGGCAGAAATTTGGCAAGACGTAGCCTGGAAAGACAGCCCCTAAATAAAAACAAAAACAGAAGCTATAATGAGAATAAAAACCTCTGATTCTCAGGAGACTCAGCTCAAACCAAAATTCAGTTGTGGAGTAGGAAAGGCTTTAAATTTCTTTGCACTCATTTGCATTTTAGCACTAAGATTCTATCCAAGAATAATTAGTATAAGGTATTTCAGAAAATGAAAATTATTTTTAATAGATGAATTGTCCTTCTCCTCCTCCTCCATCTGGATGATTAAAATGAATGTTCTACTCAGTCTCATTTCCTAGTTTTAGGGTTTAGCTCTTTCCATTTCTAAGAATTATGCATTTAAACAAATATAATTGTTAAAATATTTTTTCCTAGTTTGTGTCTCTGGGGATATTTTCTTTTCTTTCTAAAAGGATACTGTGCACAAGTCTGAATTTCGCACACAGAACTGTTAGTGAACATAATTGAGAATTATTCTATAGAGTTATAATTTATTGTTATGCTGAACTAGAATGTAACAAAAAAAAGGAAATTCTATAAAAAATATGCAGAAGTGAGTAAGTCGCACCTACCTGAAAGTCTGCATACCCAGCATTTGCTGGGTCCACAACACCCAGCTAGTCAACAGCAATCTTAAAAGCCCCATCCCTGTTCCTACATAGAAATAGAAAATCTTTGACTCTTGATCTCGGCATGTTCCCATGGTATCTTTACCATCTTCTGTTCTAGGAACAATGTGTTAGGGCATAAGGGATGAACAGAGATTTCAGAGTGTGGGAAGGACCCCACCTCTCTGGTGCAGGATTTGAAAAGCGTGGGGCAGAGGAGGCAGTATGTTGTGGAAAGACACCAAACCGCTGCACCACTGACTCAGATGAGAGCTCCCTCACCAGCCTCTGGTTTTGCTTCTGACACAGCCATTCTACATCATGTCCTTCTCCAAACAGATGCATTTCTTACTTTGTCACAGCATAGGTCACATTTGAGGTCACTCTGTGAGCTGCACATGCAGAGTGTGTATGTGCAGGTGCATATGGAGAAGCCAGGCCTTATGAATCCCCATCAGTAATGATCTCAATCTCAGCATTTCAGGCACACAGCCCCTAGAGTGAGGTAATATTTTGCTCATTCTCTGTTTATTGGAATAGATTAAAAAACCTTTAAAAATACAGAGAAAACTAAGCTTTAGACAATCAAGTTCTATTTTTCTCTGAATTCATTAAAGTCAATGTGCAAATTCTGTCAGTGCTGTGCACCAAATGAGTTACAGTTCCTTGGGAGAGGAAAGCACAAGGCCCAGTGATTGAAGACTTCATTTTAACACAAGCACAACATGGGCATGAATGAAGACAGATGAGGTGAATTCCCAAATTGCCTAAGTCTTAAATGTTTGCCTTACAAAGTTAATAATTAATATAATTTTGGACATTTTAACATGCCTTTTGGGTATATTGCATATTCTATTCAGTGATATGACAATATGACTAATTGATTAACAACTTTTAATGTACTTGTAATTGTTTTTCTTTTAACTGTCCTAGTGTATAATAAAATATTATAAAAGAAAACCATCTAAGTCATAAGTGATATAAACTAAATAAAGAGAGAAATAAAAATTATTCAGGCTTCCTGGTAACTGAATTTACTCTGAAAAAAAATCCATGCAAGTCTGACAGCTGCTAGACACTTTACTAGTTGGATTCCTCATCTAAACACAAATGTGAGGCCTGAAAAGCCTTATTACTTTGTCTGACTTAGCACAGACTGAGTGTGAAGTTTTTCCTCTACCTTGTACACTCAAACAAGACTGTTTATGCTCTGCTTGGCATGGCTCTGAGACACAAAGATGCTACTGCCTCTAGCATACCCATTGCTTGTCACTGCTGCACTGAGAGAAGCTGGCCTTAAGCTTGTCTGGCTGATTGGTCTCTAATCTGTTGCTCAGAAATGAACCAGATTTACAAAGAACAAGTGAAAAACACAAGATGTTTGGAGGCAGAGAGGATGCAACCATACAGCCTGGGGTTAGTCTCAGCCTGTCTAGATGTCAGCTAGACTGAAGTAGAACAAAAGTCTCATGCAACAAACTGACAGACCCAGCTGGAAGACAGCAGGTGACAGCACTACCTTCAGCAAGGAGCTTCTGAAGTTTATTCTCACTGCCACTCTAACTCACACATGCACAGCATAACCAACAGACAGGCAGCACCTGTATATCCAGAGTGCAAGATGATTCCAACAAAATAACCAGGATAGTCCTTGGAGACTGTCTCAGTTATTAACCTCCCAAATCATGCGCTTATTGTTGAAGAAATTCCAACCATGTATTTGGGCCTAACTTGCCTGAGAAGTAGGATGGGAAGGAAATAGGATTTGACAGAAAGAAACAACATGAAGCAATTCACAAGGCAGGGATGTCAGTAAAAACTTGGCTACAGTCAGGGAGACATTTGTCAAGACAGCAGCAGGACAACTGGACCTCCTCTACATTACTGTCATGCAATCATGTTATGTTGCTGAAACAGCTCCCTAGCTGGCAGCAACTATCAGCAAGAGAGAAACTAAATCCATACTGTATTTGTTTTGGTATTCTTAAGGAAACAACTTTTCTGCTGGTATTCAAATAATGGTCCTGTCTGAGAAATCCACTAGTGACTAAGTCTGAAGGATAGGGAGTCTCTCACTGCTTGCTATGCATGATAGAAATTTTGGCACGATTCCTTGAGGTACCTCTGTACCCCAGGGGTGCTCCAGGTTAGGCAGCCCTGATTGGGGTGCGACACACACTCTTACGAGTTCTGTGCATCCCGGTTATCAATGCCTTCGGCACAGGGACAGATGAACAGCAGCACGGGTCTGGGGGGTTGAACAGAGGTGGTTACTCTACTCATGGTGGAACCCAAGACCCCTATCTGCCACGTGCTGATGGCTTTTATACACACAGAAAGCGGAAGGGGTCGGGGTCAGGTTAACTACCCAATGACAGCAGAGCAGAGAGGGGAATTAGGGGGAAATAACATGGGTGGAATTGGGCAAGGGAAGGATTGCAACACCTGGGTTGGACCAAACACTGGGGAAAAGCAGGAGTGTGCTGGGTTAAACCACAAAATGAAAATATGGATAAACATGACTTGAAAAGCACACTGCAATAAAATTTCACTTTTTTGAACTTGGATAACATCTCCATGAGACTGGTGGAAGAGATGTTTTTTGTTCAATAGCATCCATAAGAGATCTTGCTTACTTATCTTTCCCTCTTTGAGGTACAACTGATTGTTAGATGTTATCTAAGTGTCTGGGTGGAATTTCATTTGCTCTGAAGTATCCCTGCTCCATTAAGAATCTAATATCCATTATGTGCAGTGTTAGTAAAAATGACTCTAATTCAAGCCACTTTGAAAAGCTTAACCACTGTCTCAGTGACAAGATGACATGCACTGTGGAAAGCATAATGCAGCTCAGGTAAGGAGTAAAGGCTAAGCTTAATACATCTAGTAAGGATGATTAATGGTTTGGCCTTAGAATGCAACTTATCTCCTGGGAGGGAATATACGTTCACAGAAAAATCTGGGGGAAAACAAACAAACCAAACCAGACAACAAATAAAATAACTGTATGCAATGCAAACCAAAAATTTGTGAAGCCTATGCTCAATTTCTGGTGGACACCTCAGAGCATTTCTGGTTTCATTCTTGTAACACTTCACAATTTAAAAATTAAGTCAGAGAGCTGGCTTTTCAGTCTGATACTCCTGAAATTCAGGGTATACCCTTAAGCACCTACTTTAAAATTGAGAAACTTCACTTTTATCAATTCTGTTTCTTTGTTTGGAGGGGGACATGTAGGGCTTTTATGTCTGGGTTAATAAAAAGAAATTATAGATAAGATGTCATGCATTTGGCCTTGAAGGGTCACATCAGAATCTAAGCCTGTGCAACCAAGCAGAAAGTACACATTTTCTAAGCTGAAGCAGTACACAGCTCAACGGGAGTCCTTGTCTGTTTTTTAGAGATAGGCAGGCTAAAATCCTAAGTTCCCACAAAAAAAAAAAAAAAAAAAAAAATCTGTAAGAATCAAGGAAAAGAATATGATCAGGACATGTTGTCCATCCTCTAAGTAGATGGCCCCCATCTGTTTCTGGCCAGACAGAACCCCAACCTCTGAGTAATGCCAGAGTTCAGCTCCACTCAGTTGTGTCTGATTAACTTAATGCAGGAAGTCATTTCCAGATGGGACTCCAATTTAAATCCAAAAGCTATGCCACTGTCTGGCTCATCAGGGCTTCTGCATCACATACAGCACACCCTAAGGGATGGCAGCTTCTGGCAGACAACACTTTTTTAATACCCTACCGAGGTAGACAGTACTGTTATTCAGAATTTACAGGGTAGAAGTGCAAGGTTGTACTTAAAGGCAGGTAGGTAGGTAGATAAAAAAGAAACAAAGAAATAAGCTCCTGAACTTCATGCCTCACCTTTCTAAACTTGATGAAAAGTTCATACTTGAGAAGGTTTTTTTAGGAGGATTTTTGTTCATTTTGCTTCCTATATCTCTATGTACCAGAGATTTTAAACAGTTCATGACCTCCAGAGCTGATGTTTCAGGTTTTTTATATCAACTGATGCACAAGAAAGCCAGATTCCATGAAGTCCATATGTTAGATTGTTTCTTCCTAGTAATTTACAACACTGTGAGTTTTAGATAACTTGCAAAGAAGCTGTTCTCAGCAGGCTCACGTGCAGACTTCCATTCCGCTGGCTGAACTGCAGCACTCTTCCATCATTCCTGAGCTACTTCCCAAAAGCATCTAAACGAGAAAAGGGAAGCCTTGCTTCTGCAGCAGAGCAAGTTTCCATTGGGCATTGCTAAAATTCTTTCAGAACTATATCAAGATTTCTGTTTCTATAAAAGCATTGAAAATATTTGAATGAATAGACATGAATATTCATGCAGGAAAAACAATAGAGACAACCCAGCTGCTGGAATTATCATTGGGAAATGGGAAAACAAGGTCTACATGTGAAATCACATTGCTCAGAATTAAGGGCTCAGGGAAATATTATCTCACCATACATAAGCCAGATCTGTGGCCTGCACGTTCAAAAGAGGACAGTGACATATGTTGCATTTTGAGATATCTGGCTTTCAAAAATCAGGTTTATCTGTTTGATCTCTGAATCATAGTTTGCTGGAAAACTGCACAGGGTGTGTCTCTCTTCAGGGTTGGGTGATGGAAGAGCAACCAGGCATGCAGACAACCTTTATCTTCCCTAATCCCCACCCACTCTCCTATCTGCACCCCTTGATCAGCCCAAAACTCACACCACAGAAAATAGCCATCGAAAATGTAGGGTTCTTAGGTAAAAGACAAATGAAAAAAAAATTCCTCTCTATCTTAGCTTCTTTTGAAAACATTCACCAAATTTCACTGTGCACCTGCCTGACTGATCAGATGTCCTCTCGGGAATTTTTAATTTTATAGTTATTACTATAAATTCACTCATAGTTCACTACATTACACTAAATGCAGCTGACACCACTAGAGGTACCAGGTGTTTAATACAAAACAGTCTCTGCTGATTACAGTGCAGCTAAAGAATATTCAATAAGGAACTACTGAAAATTATGTTGGTAAATAGACATTGTCTAGTGGCTAGTATCACTAACCACGGCCTATCTGAAATATTATTATTCCTTCCCTACATAAGTAATTCCCTTAAGAACATTGTCATATAGAATCAATAATGTATTGTATAGAATATAAGAAATATTGATTTACTAATCCCACTGGTTAATGACATTTATGTGCGAAGAGAACACCAAGGAGCAGTAAATGACATTTTGACATGGAATAGGCAGGCTGTGAAACAAGAAATAATAGTGTTTAAACCTTTACATGAGCATTTCAGAGCCGTACCCTTGTGAAAATGCATAGACCCTCACTGAAGGTCCCAATCTCTTGAACATCAAGATTATGTGGATAATTCATGAGGATTATGAGCATGCAACAAGTATGAGTATGTGGTTACCATAGGTAAAGACCAACTGTTAAATATGAAAAGAAGGATTCTTGTGCATTTTCCTGTGCTGTGCGGAACATTTGTCCTCTGAAAACATCTGAACAGTACTCTATTGCAGTCCTTCAAATGTCTCCTTGAAGTGCACTATGTCACAACAGCTACTAACAAGTTGAAAAGATTACACTTTCAATGTCCTCACCCAAAGATCCTTTCATGTCACCCAAAGCCACTCAGTTTTCATATGTCCTTCATCTGCATGCCTGTGTTATACTTGGGCTGGAAGCAGATGTGTCATGCTCCACAAGTGGGAATGGCTAGCTGTTATAATATGAGTAGAAATAGCATTATTACTATTATTAGTATAATAATAACCCTGACATATTAGATTAGTTTCCCTACTGAGGAAACCTTAGAAAAAGGATTTGTTTCTCTACTTCAGCAACTACAAAATGGTTTTGCAAGCACACCCTTACAAGAGAAACATGAATCATTCAGAGACACGCATGGTGGATATGAATGACACATTTTTGCATTTGGATTCCTGATTCATCTGACAGATGTGAGAAAATTCATGAAGTTAGACAAGTCCCAAGAGACTGCACGTGTCTGGATGCTGTAAAGCACAAGTTATTCCACCTACTTTGGCACTAAGAGTACTGAGCTTTTTTTCCTTATGGTCAACTGCTCGCCGTGATATAGTTACAGCTGTGCATTATTAGCAATGCCACCTGTCTTTTCACGTCCATTAAGATTTTACAGACCTTATAATAATCAACAAAAATGGCAGCTAATACTCTCATATTTAATTCCACCTCTCATTTTTTTTAAACACTTTAAAAACAAATTAAAACCTCCCAGCAGGCTTCTGAGTTCATGGATTACATAAAGATGTGGAGAAACCTTTTAAAAATTAAATACCACAACAGAAATGCTGAAATATGAAACAGATGCCGAAGTCACGTGCTAAGTGCACACATATATTTATTTTGCCATCCTTGCATGGTACTACTCATTACAGCTTTGATAACAAGACACACATACTGATCCTCTTGTTTTTACTCCCAGAGGATCTACTGCTATAAATAGACCAACTGCACCTGGTGTTCCTCTGTGCCAGAACTTGAGGCAAACAGCACCGAGATTCCTGGAAGTTGTCTTGCTGAGCATCCTGAGCTTTAGGTAGGGTGCTTATGAACTGTGATGAAAACTCAAGATGACTGTAGGCAGGCTATATTTTGCAGACACCCAGTGCATCTCCTCACTGTTCTTCAATACCTTCAATACCCCTTTATAGAGAATGACTAGGAGTCATTCTCTGTAAAGTTCACAAGCATGGCACTCATACTATTCAAACAAGCTATTTGTTTTTAGTTAATGATCCTTACCATCAAATACACAATGCTGCTCAATTTCCTTACTTATTTCTTTTTCCTTTCCCTCCCATCCTCCTGCCATTTTTTTACCGGCAAATGTGATCTCCACCATGTAGACTGCAAAATCTGTGGACCAGCTACAGTGTTTATGCATTTGTATAACACCCAGTACAACGTGATTTTGATCTTAATTTGGGATTGTTACTCTGAACACTGCTCTCTGTAGTGCTGCTTTCTCTGAAATTCACAAGGACATATATATAACTCATGGCTTAAAATTAAATAAATTAATTCTCTGGTCAAGCATCAGAGTGGAATATAAATGTATATAGACAAAGTTTCTACATCTGATCTACAGGTGGTTTCTTCCCTCATAGAGTCTCTGGATCTTCTTCTTGCTATGTTCAGGATGTCTGAGGATATATTACCAGTAACTGTATTTTTAAAAAGTAAATTTTGCACTTGCTAAGCTATATAGAACCACTGGCTATCATAGGTTTCACAAAATGTGCCCGATATTATGATTCTAGAGACATATTAATTCCTTAATTGAATCAAAGCAGACAATATTGGAAAAAATTATGCTGTGTTTACCAGAGGTATTTCTTAAATTAGTCACTTTTAATTCCTTAGGCTATTGCATGGGCCACTGGCCTTCACTTACGGATTACATATAGGGTCCTGTAAAAGACTTGGTTTTGCCTCCTGACTCCATAATTCGTTTCATGAATAATCACAGAAAACTACCAGTTTATCCAGGCCTCCATTTGCCCCCATTATAAATTCAGCTAACAGCAGTTTACAAACCTGTATGATGCCACAGCTCATCGCTGAATCTGTTTGGGGCAGGGAATGTAATTTCATCTTGCATTTGTACCACAGCTAAGGAAGCAGACCTACCAAGGAAATATCTAGGGAAGCTGAAAGCCATCTCCTCTTCTCAGCACATTAGCCAGAAGCACTCACTTCTCTGACAAATCCCATGGAGCACTGACAGCTCACTGAGGCTGGGCAGCTTTACGTGCTACTGCTGAAGAGTCACACAAATAGCACCAGCAGTATTTCAGAAAAGGATGCTATGATCCTCCAACAATGGAAAACAATTACAAAATAATGCTTTTCTATTAAAGATAAGAAAGCAAAATGCAGTAATTTTTCATGCTGTATGAGACTAAAAGATGGGTGGTACAAACATGCACCATTTAAAGCTGGCGCTTGCCACTTAGTAAAAGCAACTGCAAAGGAAATGTCTCTCACTGGAGGCCATTACACTCTAAAAGGTACAGTGGTTGATTCAACATGATGTACAACCATCCAATACCCAAATAGCATGTCACAATATTTTAAGGAATATGATCAGCCTTTCTCAGCCAGTTGGATTTGCCGGTTCAGCAGTCTTAATGACTAAAAACAGGGATGAAATACTTTTAGTGCCTGTTTTTAAATTATGAAACTACAAGGAGGCTGAATCTTGATTAAGAGACTAGCAGGCATCTGTACCTTGAATGACTGGTGTGATACACAATTTCCTATCATCCTGCTCAGTGTAAGGTGAATGCAATCACAAATGGTGTCTTGTATGGAGAGTTTACAGCACAATAATTGTAGGAAATGAATATGAATTAAAGCTTTTAAAAGACAGATCTACTACAGGTTATTGTAGCCAACATATTGCTTGAGATTTTCTATGAATAGGGATACCCACGGGAGAATGAAAAAGTGGGATCTAAATCTTCTAGATTTAAGAATAAAGGGGAAAATACAAATCCCAAACAAAATAATCACCCTACAACAAACCACACACACACAGAGTACATCAAAATCTCTACAGCAAATACCTGAAAGGTTTTACTTTGGCCCCGGTTAAAATCTCATTACACCTTTTAACCCAGCTTAATTGCTTTCATTTTGTTTTTCCAAATTTACAGTGGTACTTTTAGAAGAAGAAAGATGTAATTTAAAAGGTGGTGTCCTAGAAATTCTAGAAAGGCACATGTAGTGTAGCTCATCAAAAAACAGACGTAGCTCATCAGCAGACAGTTCCAAAAAAATTTAGGGTTTTTTTTGTATTTTTGTATTTTTTTAATCAGACTTATATAGTTTGCGATTCAAAGACACTTTGGCAAAACCACCTTTCATCTTACATATAGCAGCCTTCATTAATCACTACTATAGAATCATAAAGATAAAATCATTATATTAGTTAGTGACTGAAAGACTGAAGCAAAAAAGAGATAAATCTCCCTTCCCATCTGGCAACTTCTAAGTCAAATATTTATACTTCCACTTCAAAAAAACCGACTGCTTTAGATCTAGAATAAAGCCAAATTACTTCCTGTAAAAATATGTGTTGTATAATGCCAAATTTGGACTAAGCCCCAAGATTTTCAGGGTTTCTATTTAAGATTTTTACACTACAAATTGAGTTGCACATTCTCTGTGGGTCTATTTTAAGAGACCCAGTAGAAATTAAGCCTCAGCAAAAGAAAGTGTGCAATCAGAGAAGCAATAAATGAGCACTCTGGGAACACATAAGCAGGTGAGAATCAATTTGAGAGATTGATATGATGAACAGGTCAGGCAGTGAGAATTTTTAGACAGTTTGACTGAGCAATTAACACGAGACTTGTGACTAGAAAATTATGTGCAGTAACACATTAGTGACCCCTCAATGAATTCATTCATTTGTAAACTGGTTGAACAATTTGATTTTAATCTCATTTGCTTTTTTGGTTTGTTGTTTTTTTTTTTAATTGGAGTAGGTGAGAAAGTAACACCACACACCACCAGAATTACTCTCAAACTAGCAGGTTTTCAGGACAAGCTTCTAGACTGCCCACAAGGACTGCAGCCCCAAAGCTCTGATCTCCCTGCTGAGCCACAACCCACCTCAGCCCCTGAAGCCCCACAAGTGCTCCTGTGGGACCACCTGAGCATCACCTGTTCAACTGGGTCTGTTCAGGTGTCTCGTGTAACTTGGAGAAAACTGGAATATGTCATCCCTGAAATCAGATTACGATAAATTACAGGAGTTTTTGCTTCTGAAATCAGAAAATTACAGCAAAAGTACTCAAGATTTTCATTACCCTAATAGTTTATTTTGGTTTGAATTTTGAATTTTGGTTTGAATTTTGCTTGATGACAGTGGCGGAAGGGCAGGATAAGAATTAAATACATTTTTTACAGGCATTAGAATCACAGAATCGTGGAATCACTAGGTTGGAGGAGACCTTCAAGATCATCAAGTCTAGCCCATACCCTAACACCCCAATTAAACCATAGCAGTGAGTGCCACATCCAATCTTTTTTTGAACACATCCAGGGGTGGTGACTCCACCACCTCCCTGGGCAGACACTTCCAGTATTTTATCACTCTTTCTGTAAAAACCTTTTCCTAATATCAAACCTATATTTCCCTTGGCACAGCTTGACACTGTGTCCTCTTGTTCTGTCAGTTGCTGCCTCGAGAAAGAGACCAACCCCCACCTGACTACAGCCACTAATAATACATTAGTTTGAAAGCATGGTTATAACTCCTCCTACAAAGCCACAACAAGGCATGTTATGAAAAGGAAGATGTTATGCCAAAATTTATTTTTCCAAAGAAAGCCTTCAGCTCATGGGCTAAGGTCCCTCCTTTCCTCACCCAGACATGGAGGTTGTTTTATTGTAAAATTTAACTTGGCCCCCATTTGTTTGGAGCTCCCCTAAAATCAGCTCTGGATCCATTACCAGACACATGTCAGAGAACCACTGGAAAAGTACTGGAGGCTGCTTTTGATGTTTCTGAAACCAAAGCAAGCCTTATAGCCACGTGATCTTTTTTCAAGAAAATAAATTCTTCTACAGGTAGAGGACCATCCCCTCCCTGCCTTCTCAAAATACAAACCCCTCCTTCTCCAGAGGAATAGACCTTTCCATGCCGCCTCTGCTAGGTTTGTAGTGGAAGCACACCAACTTTTGAGAAGTTGGCCCTTGACACATGAGCTGCTGCTGCCTCTGGAGTGTGCTGAACTGGAGAACACCAAAAAAGTTGGAACTCATGAGAAAGATTATTTAAGGGAAAGGTTGCCAATTTCTCAGCTACTCCCCCAGGAAAATACAACTAACTCATCTGTAATGAGAACACTTATACTCACTCAAATTAGTTGCAGCTCGTGTGAAAGCTCCTACTGTCTCTGTGTCTCTGTCCCAGCCTGTTGACTTACATGGAACAAAAGGCTGACCCTGGAAGACTTTTCCTAATTAGCGTTCCATGACTAATGCAAAAATTAAGGGAGATAATTGTGTTAGCTATACTTCTGGGGAAAAGCTTTTATGAGATAGCTCTGACAAAGTGAGTGAAAATCCCAAGTGGCCAAATGCTCTAAGAATTTAAGAAAAGGCAGAAAGTTGTTGCAGCTCTGGTTTCAGAGAATGGAGCTGGGAGGACTTTTGTCCTTGTCCCTAAGCCTCACGCTTGTCTGCCCTGCACAACTCAATCTGTCTGGTGTAAAAGTGGAAGAGCAGAGCTACTGTGCATTAATACAGCCTAGAAAACTCACCCCACATGATGTGTTATTCTAAAATGGTGAGGAAATCCCTTCCCCTTCTTCCCAACAACCAGCATTTCTGTATTAAAACATGAACCTTATTGTGTATGTGTTGAATCAAGTTCTTGTATCTTAAATCACTTTGTACCAATTGAGTCTTTATACATACATATACCTATCATTTCTCCCAGCTCATGAAAGGTATTATGGTTTGGCACAAGCAAGACAAAGTTATTTTGTACTTATCATGTACTAAGACACAAGCACAGCTAGGCCTGTGACTCAGAATTAATACACAGTTCCTCGATTCCTTACAATTATTTTAAACTACTTAACCAAGGATGCCTGCTCTTCCCACTGTAAGTCACCATCAGCTCCCAGAAAACCAGAGAAGCTATTCATGCTAAAGACAAGAAATGGGTTATATGAACTCAAAGAATCTCAAAGCTTTTCATCTTACAAATATCAACAAACTTGACAATTTGGGGGGAATGGTTTATTTCTCAAAGCAATGACAAAAATATCATTAGTTGATAGCTGAAACTTGACAGATCATCTTAAAGACTTAAAAAATGGTGTACCAGTCAAAGAATTTTTGTTTTCTCAGGTAGCAAAAAGAACAGATGGGGCAGAATTAGAAGAAACTATTCAATATTTAATCTATATTGGTACATTGTCAGCAAGATAACCAAGATTCAGATCGACTCGGAGCACCTTTAGTTGAAACATTTTTTCTTGGTAGAAATCCAATAGGCAACATATTATTGTGAATCTGTGGAACACTGTTGGGTTTTTGCTTGTTTTAAGGTAAATCAGTATTTAATGGGTGCTGTATTACTCTTTTGTTGCTGTAGGTTATTGGGTTTGATTTTGTGTTCTGTTGAAATTTGTATTAAGTGACACAAATGGCAAAGAATAGACTTTTTTCTGGTTTTCTATGACCTAGAATGATGGTAGGTACAATTATGATTTCTCAGACTGTTATTCAGGAAAGAAGCTCTTGCTATTCCTGTCCCCAGCACATTTACTTCTCCTTGCTGGTACCAAAGAATTTGAGGCCTTTTAGAGACTTAAAAAAAAAAAAAAAAAAAAAAAAAGTAGAATATTTATCCTACTTGAGACTGACACCTACAGAGAAGAGGATCACTTTAAAAAGGGCAAACTAACTTACCCTCATCTGTGGTTCTACTGAAAACTGATTGTAAAGCAAGTCATATTAGCTTAGATCAAAACATATGGAGATGCATTTTTGGGAAAAAAAGAGTTAGCAAACATAGGTAGGACCTGCAATATGCAGTTAATTCAAACGAGTTCAATGAACAGTTTATCCACACTGGAATACTTGATAAATAGAAAAAATAGCTATATTAGACAAATTGGGCACTTGTACGCAGCACAGAGAGTTGAATCAATAGCACATATCTTTTCTCTAGAAATGATCAATATAGTTTAATGCACAAGGAAAAAGAAAAGACAAAACTTGTGTAAGAGAAACTTCTTTCTTGTGTAAGAAAACTAAGTGGGTAGGTATTTGAACTAATACTTCATTCCCAGCTGTCAGATTTAAGAACAACTAGTGGCCCATAATAAACAGAAGAGGTTAAATTTAAGGCCTCCCTATCTGAGAGGCAGTGAAGAGACAAGTATGTAAAGATGTCCCCCAAAAGTGTGAGAAAGTACAACTGCCTAGAGCAAAACAGAGCAGAGGTGCTGTTTTGCTTCCTTCCTCCTTAAGCATGTAGAGAAGTCAAGTTCTTCTCTAAGTCAAAAAATTAATAGTAACGAAGAAACTTTAGGTGAAACTTTACACCTGAGTGGTTGTGACTTTTATTGTCATGGTAGCAGGAGGGATGACCAGCCTTCTGTCTATGCAATGGGCTCTACCACTCAGAGAAGCAAATGGATTTTGAACAGTAAAGCCATCTAAATTGCACAAGTATATGAAAATAGTTTTATGTTTCAGAAAGAATCAAACCTCTTTAACATTTACCCCAAAGCCAGATTTTTAAAGTCTCTCAAACTTTTCCCGGAATTCTTCATCTGCATTTAATAAATAAATAAATGTGCAAAAGCATTTGGGATTAACAGGCAGTCACTTAATCACTATGGCTGTAAATGCAGCAGCCATCAGCCTAAACAAAGAGCAAATATGAGAACATTTGTAGCCATAACACCAAGTGTCTGCATTGAAGTATAGAGGAATAAAGTCTTTCAAGCAAACCAAGTCCCAGCACCTGTCATAAAGGTACCAAGTACCGCAGAAATACATCTCCCTTTGCTCCTTGGTCTCACACTAAAAAGCACTGTATTCAGACCAGACCCAAACTTCATATGTAACATTTTTTAAAAACTAACGTGAGGCCAATGATCAGGGAGAGCAAAGGGTCCTGTTTGTGAGAGGCCTCCCGTGCTTTACCAAGCTTCCCAGTGCTCAGGATCACCGTGGGCTGTGCACTGGCAGCAGGTAGCGCCTTGCTTCCCAGGCTAGAGGATACAGCTGTGAACATTCCTCAAATACTCCCTCATGCACTTACTTGCAACAAACAGATGAGTCAGCAGCAAAGATCCCACATTTTTCAGCATAGTTTTGAATTGTGTTGTTTCAGTAGTTTGCAAATAGAAGCTTTCTCACACAGTTTCCACTGTCACATAATGTTTAATAAAATCTGAAAATATTTCTCAAGGCAAGTTCAGGGCTCTACATATTCAGAGCTGGCCCTCCAATCCAACACGTTGTTCTCCTGAACACCACACAGTGCAGATGCTCACAGTTTGCCAAGCACTGTGACACACAAACACACCTGTTAGTATTGTACTTTCTGATATATCAAAGGTAATTCTACATATAAATTATGCACAACTAAATCACATTTCATTTCCCAAATTATTCCCAGAAAGCTATGTAGCTTCTCAGTTTACCTTTTTCATTAGCTTCAGAGCTAATCCCTCTATACAGAACTATAAATCCTGGACTTTTCATCTAGACTAATAAAATAGTCAGGTGTTAAAGCACCCAATCCTATTCTTTCTTTATTATAACAGAAAAAAGTCTAATTCAAATTTTTAAGTCCCTTTTTCCTACTTCCCTGTAGTTATCATATTCCTTTTAAGACTATATACTTCACCTTTAGATGAGACTTACATGAAAAGCACTAGAACAAGCACATTTGAAATCAACTTTACTGCAAACTTGAATTGACAGAACACTTTAATTTTCAACAGATTGACCCTAATTTACATCAGTCAGAAATCCAGTACTTTGAAACCATAATTCCTTACCAACAACAAACACCAACAATGACCTTCTGGAGGCTTCTTGCATCTACATTATGGGAAGAAATTCCACAATATATCTTCTTCCTTCAGGATCAAACAAGTTTGCTGTGCTCCTACATTCTGCTCTGCACCACAAAAAACTTGTTCTTCAGCAGAGCCAGATCTCACACCTACAACTATAAAGTCACTGCCATACAGTAGTGCTAAAGAAACCATCACTAAAGCAGAAACTGCCAATCTATATGTTCTACTTCAGTATGTGGATTTGTTTGCCTGTGTAAAAGTAAAGAAAGTGCTTAAGAAAGGTAATGAGAAACATCTTTGTCTCATCATAATCTACCTCTTGCTCCTCAGCTGCCACAAATCAGTGCTGCTCTACTAACTTGCATTTGACCTGCTTTGACTTATACCACTGGTAGATCTCACTCTCAGTGATGAATGTAAAATAAACTCATGTCTAGAGGCCAAGGGCTCAGCTGGATTATATCAGCACATTCCCTTCTTTGAACTGCATGTGGCACATGGATTTACAACAGCTGTAGCTCTAGTCTTGAACTGGGTTTTTTGAGTTTTTAACGTTGAGTAACCTACCAGGTACAAAGAGTGATAAAATTGGCAAGAATATAGTTTATAAAGCTATGTATTTAAGTGCATGCCCGTCTCTGATTATTATGCTTTTGAGGTACATATATGTAAATATATTAACAAATTTCTATTTGACAGTCCACCAAAACATTTTTCAGTAGAATGGTCAATGTAGTAAAAGAAACAAAAATGTCAATGTTTGCTTATGCCTAGAGTTTACATTCAGAATTCACTCTCCCATTTCTGTTGGGATTTTTTTCATGGCACTTAGAATTTGTAGAATGGGTGCAAAAGATACACATTTTGTTGCTGTAATAGTCAATTTTTGTCTAGCTAGAGCCAAGTTTACTGCCATAATTTCAGCTTAGAAAGTCTGATTTATTTATCAGAGCCAAAAGTGTTAAACTTGGCAGCCTAAAGTCAAGCACCAAAAACTATATTTAGGCACTCATATAAATTGCCTACTTTACACAGGCAGTGAAGACCTGTAAACTTAAAAATAAGTCAGCACCCAACACTTCTGAAAATCAACTCACTTACTTAGCTGCACAGATATGCAATTACACACATTTGAAAGAAATGCCTTCATTTGTATAACTTTGGTATAAAAGAGGCATGTCATGCCCTATGAAGAATACTTTGAACACACCTTTTGAGAATTGTAATTCCTTCTGCAAGTCCTCTTACAATAGCAATAAGCCTTCTAATTAAATGTACCATTGATTCCTTTCATCTAGATTGAACACAATCCAACTAGCAAATTGACTAAAAATGTGTTCAAAAGACCCCAGTGTTTTGACTCACTTTCTTCTGATTTCAGCATTGTATAAGTCTCAGGCATTGTCTCCATGGTGGTTGTTTGTGTGGCTGAAGAGATCATCTTCATTTGATTTTACAATAATGTTAATTGAAGTGCTGAGATCTGACCAAGTCATATCAATTACCAAATGACCTTCTGTCATTCTTACTTCCCATGCTACCGAAACATCTAGTTAAAAATCTCTAAAGGCAAGCAATCGTTGTTAGAAAAGTTTATCAGTCTAGGACTGTGATTAAGGATGCTATTGCTGGGATCAGCATTGCAATATACTTGCTCCTGCTCCACTCATCCCTAAGCCTGTGGTCCAGAGATGCAAGACATGCCTCTCACTGATCCTAACACATTCCTAGTCAGTTTATTTGCAATACAGCTGTTTGCGAGTAATAGTAGTGCCTCAGCCAGACTTGCACTGATGGTATTCCAAAAGTGCTCTATAACTGCTGCAAGGATTTCATAACTTCATTCTAGGGGCTGAACATTTGCGCAGCTGAAGTGAGCAAAGCAGGCAATGGAAAGGACTCCAGCTAGAATAATACCAGCTTTCCTCTCTACTTTGGACAGAGAGTGGGCTGCAGAGTACAAGCAATGTTGTCTTGGTCTTGCAAAGATATGACACCTAAAAAGTGAACTAACTAACATTTCTTTGCTCTTCTTCCAATACTGTGAGCAAATATGCTATCATGAAGCATCCACTCTAATGAGTGGAGTGTGAGGAACCACATAAAAGAAGGTATCTATAATCCTCTTAGCCTAAGCCTATAGGAAGAATTATTCAGAAGATATTTTTTATATTCTGGAGTACAGCTATAGGCTTCTTGGCAATGAAACACTGAGTTGTGTGTCTATATACGTATGATCCTGTGTTACTGTGGTTCCTCAGAAGTCTCATCAGAAGCCAGATTACATGATTTAGTACACCATTTTATTATAATACACTGATATTTTATTATCAGTCTGATAAAGGTCAAACAAATAGGCTCTGCCTGTGCAAAGACAGAATTTCTTTATAATACCTTAATTATGGCACCCTTTCAAATGTAAAATTTACCTGCAATCTGAATCATGTAAACAGCACCAACTTAAGTTGTAAAAGGAATTCAAAAATCCATTTTCTTCCCCAAAGCTAGAATGTCCATATTTTCTCTTTTTTTACCATGAATTGACTGCATTTTTCTGAGTTTAAGCAAACAGGGAAAGCAATATTGTTTGGTTGTTGATTCCCTGAAGTATCAAAAAGGAATTATAAGATTTTGGTCTTACAGAGAAACTCTTTTTGATGTTGTTCTTGCAGCACCTCATTTTGCCTGTTAGCTGCATGGTAGTCCGCCACATAAACATTTGAAAATTATGAAGAAGAAAAGATAAAAATTTGCAAAGACCAGATTCAAGAAATGTCTAAAAGGTAGAGCATGCCTGAACTGTTGCATAGCCACCATAACAGAGGAGAATTTATGGACGGCTTACTAGCATACACTATATGCCCCCAAAAAGTTTACCTCACAGAAAATATGATCCCCTACATTTTAACTCCATTAAGTTTCACTTAGTTGCACTGAGCTGATTATCTGTAAACAGACGTAAGTAAAAGCATTTGGTTTATGCCATCATTATTGCAAGATTATTAAGGCCTTCTATTTTTATTGAAAGTGTGTATTTCAAGTGAGATTAATTTTACTAAGTCCTAATTTAATTGGCAGCCTCAGTTTGTATGTAGCCCAGGACATGAAAACCGGCAGTGTTAGAGGTCAGGGCTGATATTCACTGGCAGAGAATTATGGAAGGAGCTTTTTTATGGCCAAAGCCACACAGTCTTATAATTCAGCTTTATGAGTAAATGTTATCAACTCCCAAAATTTCTTAGAGATCCATTTCCCAAGAGTCAGCCCAAGATTTGGACACATACGCAACTAGTGATAAAAATAATAGAGAAAAATGGCCTATAGCTCTCTTTTAGCCTCCTCATTTTCCTCAAAATATGGAAGTATAACAAGTCTGACATTCTCTATCCTAAACAAACAGAGGAAAGGGCAGTAAAATCTTAGGTCACTTAGACAGGAAAACAAAGGATACAGTATGGAAAATGCAGAGGATCATTCACCTGTTTATCTTCTGTAAGAGAAAGACAGGCACTTCTAATATCTGCAAGTACTTTGAATAGGAGGTTTCATAATGAATTAACTGTATTTCTTGCATTTCCATTGAAAGACTAATCAAATAGTTCATATAGTACTTCTCAAGCAGTAAGAAGTGACAGCTTGTAACTCCAGTCCACCAATGAGTCAGGAAATGCCACCTTCCACTCACAGCTAGGAACTATTCATTACAAGGAATGGAAAGTTTCTTAATTAATTGAAATTAATATAGAGTAAAATACTTGAGAGAACCTGGTTTAAGCCACTCTTCATTGAGAAAAGTGACCTTTTTACTGCACTTGGAATCTAAGCAAAGTCCAGTGAAACTCTGCACTGACTTAAATGGCATTTTCTTTTATCTGCTTCAAAACTGTACTGACCTAACTCAGCTCAAAATTGGGTTCATAATTGCAAAGTTTCCTCAATTATATTTTTTACCTCTGCTGTAACCATTGCATACATAAAAAAAATACATTAAAGATGTATACAAACGTCTTTGGGGTGAATTGCATCATGGATGCAATGAAGAAAATAGGTAATGCAGAACCATATCACTTTAAAAATTAAGCAATAACACTTATTTTTTTGTTACACTGTACCACTAGATTCCCACATTTTCAAATGACTTCACAGTTTTATCCCAACCTCAGCAATTATTCATATAACAGAATGTTTGAAAATGTAGATGGTTCTATTCAACTAAATGTTTCCATTTTTCAAGTCTCTCACCTATTTCCTGGCAAAATCCATTGGAAGGGAAGAATAAAAGCCCTGTTTTATTGCCCTCATGACATAAGTGTTCTCAATCAGAAAGTATAGGTACTTTTAAATGATATTATAACAATAAAATAAGACATATGTCACTTTTCCTGTTGTAATTGCTAATAAGGCATATCTGCGCCTATTGTTTGAGACATTTACCTTTGGTATTGACAGTATTCACCTGGCACTAATGGAAAGATGTTAGCATAAAGAAATTTCCTGGATAGGTTGAAAAGCTGATTGCATGGATAATTCCACTAAAAAATAACTACCTGTCTACTGGAGAGGAATTTTTTTTGCTATTTGCTGGGCTTTAAAATTTAGCAGTACAATAGAGCTTTTTTGATAGCTTGAAATACCTATACAGCAGGTCACATTAATAGGTGCTAATTTAAAAATTCAAATTCAGTCAGTTGAAAAAGAAAGTGCATACATACAGAATGATATCCCAAGAAGTTAAATATATATACCTTGCATTCATGTATAATTACAATACACACCAACCAAGTTCTGTTGTCCGTTTGCCTTTCTGATGTCCTACACAAGTTGTGAAGTATCTCAAAGGGGAAGGGAAGCCTAACCTTATTCACCTTATTTTCACTCTCTCTACTCCCTTACTGAAGATGAAAAATTCACTGATACAGTTTACCACAGTCAGGATGGAGCTCTTCCCCCAAAAGATGACTATATTACCTAGAAGAAAGCTGAAGATAGTAAAATCCTTCCAAGTTCAAGGAAGGTAATGTCCAGTTGACGACTGGATCCACTGCTAACAGATATCATGTAACCACTGCTGGACAACTTCATCAGACCTGAATGGATGCAACTTACAGAAGTCTGATCCCTCTGGAAACTCTTCTCATAGCTACAACTGGAAGAAAAAGCTTTTGGACAAAGAAACTGCCTCAACAAAATTCCTTTAAATACTACAAAAGACAAAATCATAGCCTAGAGAGGTGGGTATTGAAAAGTTTGTGGAGTATGATGAATGCAATATTGTTGGTTTGGAAGGAGAGGAAGGAAGAGAGGTTATTTGGGAGAATGCATTGTCAATGAATGCAAAAAATTGTCTCCTTAAAATTACAAAGGTGGAGGCCATCACTTCATCTCTCTCTTAATGGAATTGCCTCATAAAAAGTCCTTTCCTACTAACAGAGTTTACTCAATAATTGAGTAAATAACTTGTGTATTTTTTAATCCACATTTTTGCCCATGGAGTGCTGAGCATATTTTCCAAATTCAATGAAGAACAAATTATGATAGCTTCAAGATAAGCAAATGCAATTAGTTTATCAATATAGTATTAGAAAAACATCAAAAGGACAATTCACACATGAGCATGCTGTACAGTTCTTTGTAGTGACAAAATATTTTTATTTAAAGATAAAACAATAATCCAATAGATTATTAGTTCCATCACCTTCTCCTCCTCTCTCTCTAGTCATACACACAGTCATCAAAGCATACATCTCCAAACAGGGCAGATGTCCTTGGAAAGTTCTGATTTAGAAATAATTTGTCTTTCAGGTAGCAGGAACTAAAAATATATTTTCTGTGGTTTTTAAAATCTTTTTTTTTCTCTTGAGAATGGTGCTGCAGTGTATAAAGAAATCTTTCATAACAATATATGAGATACTTATGAACTCCATTTGGTGTTAAAAGACTTATTAGTTATGTCTTAGAAGAGATGTGCTGAATAGCTGTGGCATATCCCTGAAAAATCATATTCTTATCCAACTCAGTCTGAAGAAAAGCATATATTTATTTATAACAAAATTCTTTCTCTTAGATCAAAGCCTGGAGAAAAATCAGTTGTCAAACAAGTTCTTTCCTCTTTGTGTGTCAATATTAAAATCTTTACAAAATGAAGGTAAGGGAGGATCCTACATTCCATATGAAAGCAAAGAGGTATTGGCCTGATTTGCTAGGCATTGATAGTAACTCTGTTTTTATTAAACTCAGGACAATTTTTTGTTTTCTAAACATATACTTCCATCCTGATTTCAATTATTCTCACCTATGTTCTTTGGGGCAGTTCATTTTATGCTATAGCCCACAGTGGTATCTGGATATCTTGTTAAATTCTAGATTATGCTTATGTGTACAAGAGGAAGCTTTATATATTAAGTACTTACAAAATAGAAAACAATGGACTGTAGTCTTTTAAAGGCTCAGAATCCATGGGAAAATACCTTTTGGTTGTCTCTTAAAATAAGATACTGACATCTTCAAGTATATTACTAGACATACTATAGATAAAATTAAAAGGCTTTGAAATAATAGAATAGGATAAACTTCTGCCTAGTGAAGATCAATTTTTAAACTGCTTTCAGAAATGTATATATTTATGCCAACAATATTGTAGTATCATCTCACTTTACACTCTGCGAAACTACTTAGTTTGGTTACAGTATGGAAACATACACTATATTATAGCTTGTGAGAGTGAACATACAACTGAACAGTGTACACTGTGATATCACTGTATATACGACATTAAAAAGCAGCAGAAAATCTCAGGGAGATCTCATCAGGGTGTATAGATTCCTAAAGGCAGTAAAGAATTGGAGCCAGGCTGATTTCAGTGGCACCCAGTGACAGGACAAGAGGCAATGGTGTAAAGTGAAACACAGGCAGCTCCATCTAAAATTTCTAGAATCTCTTCTGAAATTAATATCAGTGACTTTAATCTGTTTATTAGTGTCAGTGTCAAGTTCCAAACTTGTGAAGGCAGAGATATCAATCACTTATAGGAATGATGACAGTATCCACAGATCAGGGGAAAGTGCATTAATTAACAAGGCCTCCCACACATGGAAAAACATTTAACAAAGGCAGCAGATTAAGTCAGTCTCACACAGCCATTTATACTCCACCACTGACTGCATTTCAGGAATAATTTCTGTTACTGTAATAAGCATGCTACAGGACTTGCAAAAAAGAAACAGTTCACAGTCTCCTTGCAATATTATCATATAAAATACAAGAGGCAAGGAAGAGGTGCTGCAGAATGTTCTGGGATGCCTTAGAAAATACGTAGCAATGTCATTATGCAAATTCAGAGGTATCCAAACCACAGTTACATCCCGTCTGAAGAGTCCTTGTCATGACCCTTCTAATAGGTCATCAGAGTTCATACCTTGTTCCCCAACTACTTCCTTTATCACATTTAAGCCATGCATAAATATCTTCATTCACAGAGTGGGATTCCTCCCCTGGCTTCTTTATAGCTTGCTTTTCTATTACTCCTATGCAAAAAGGTACACTAGATTGTTTTGACTGTGAAGGTATGAGTCTATATTTTTAGCTTCCTTCTTCCAAAGCCTGAATGTCTGCACAGGGATTTCTGAGGATTTGTTTTATTAGTCATGCATGTTATTTATACCATTCTATGGCTCTCCCCACAGTTTTCATACACTACAAATTAAAATATTTTGAAAAAAATGGATGAACAGTTGGGGAAAAGTTTGCAGTTTTCTGTCCAGTCCTTCTTTTTGATCATTGCCTGCTTTTCTTTCCTGGCAAATGAGCTGGGTAATTCTTTGCAGGCTGTGTTCCAGAACCAGCTCTTGAGAAAAAGCCCCTGTGTCATATCCAGGAAGTCCTAATAAATCAGCATCTGAAAATGATAGCATGCAGAAGTGTGGCATACATGGGCCTTTACAGAACCGCATGAAAAATAATAATTTACCTACCAAGTCTCAACAAGTTGAAGTACTCTTGATTGGTACTCTGACTGTTGCAAATTTTCTTTCATTTCATTGTTGTAAAACCCCTCAAGGAAACAGATGAGTACCTTGGATACTCTTGTACCTTGATGACTCTTGTCATCACCAATATCACCATATCTGATGATATATCATCAATAACCACTGAGTTTCCTCAAAGAGGTTCCTCAGAGGATGGCAGCAGTATTAGAAGAAATTGAACATGCTGCCTCAAAATCTTCCCTTAAACTTTGTGCTGTTGCACATTCCATCAGGAGGTTATTGGCAAGAGTGTGGATGTTCATACAAGGTGATGAGAGAACTTAATATTTATATGGTGAATACAGCCATCAACTATAACTGAATTCCAAGAAAAGAGAAAAAGGCTATATAGCTCATTGGAAGATGTATGTTAAGATACAATAAAAGCTAATAAAGATACAAAAAACCCTAGTGATCAATTCAGAATTCATAGACTTTAAAACTACTAAAGAGTTTAGGATCAGATGACATGATTAAGTCATTTTCTGAAACTACTTTTTGCCCCATGATTTTATATTTTGCTTAGAACCCACATACTAAGATGAAAACTTTCTTACTTATCTCCTAGAAAAAGATCCAAAGTTGAACTGGAGATAGTACATGAAGAATTCACTAATGGATATTTTTTTCCCTCGTGATTAGCCATCTGCAAAAAAATTGTGACTTAATTCCATTGGGAACTTGCTTGGCTTTAAATACTAGCCATATACTTATTTTTAATCCTTTCTCTAGAAGATAAAGAAAGAATTGAGGAGTCAGCAGTGCTTTGTCCCATAGATATCTTAATGTCTAAGTGATGCTATCAAGTTTCTTCAGTCTTTTTCACTGCAATGAGAGATGAAGCCTGCCTCAAAGAGATTGGGCAGCCCTTTTGGTTTACAGAACAGCTGAAGCATGGTTGTTAGACACAAGTAGGTGATGATGTTACAGGTTTATTTCACATGGGTAGTCCATTAGCATGAGAGCTGAACACAGATCAATAAATAGATGACCTATGGGCTGAAGAGAAGGAGGAAAATAAAAAGGATAATTGAATTTTAATGGGTGAATAGCAACAGATGAAAAGAAAGGAGAATGAAAAACATGCTGCATTACTCAAAACTTATATTAAGTTTCTAAGTTGTTTAGTTCACCTCAAGAAGAGTAATTTGACTTGGGGAGAAAAAAAACCTTTAAATTTGTACCTTGTTCACTTGTTATATCAGAATTCTCTTCAAGGTAGCACATGTTCTGGATTAGAAACTACTCATTGATTCAAGACAGTGTTACAAGGAATGGATTGTAGGCATGTCATTAATAGCAATTATTAGTTTCTGAAGCTCTATCCAGGCTCCCTGTTTATTATGATATTAGTTAATAAGTTGGACACTTCCAGCCTTCCTCAGCTATTGCTGACAGAAACAGGAGAAACAGTCTTCAAATGTAACTGTCCTCTGAATGAGACATGCTTTACTTCCTGTGGTTATGTGCCTGAGCAGTATCAACAACACCCTCAGCTTTGGCAATAAAAAAATGCATGGAACTACAAGACTACTCTTTCTCCTTCTCTTTCTTCTTTCTTTCTTTCTTTCTTTCTCTCTTTCTTTCTTCTTTCCTTTTCTTCTGTGTTCCTTCTTCTTTCTTCTTCTAAACTTTCCTGGTTTTGAAATCCTATGATTTGCATGCACATCTAGATTACAAGTAAAACACACTGTGTCAGAGCTGATTTTTGCCTCTCATACAAACCTCCATCATTACCTCAATTCTGACTTCAAAATATTACTCAAAAAGATTATTTTACAGGAAGATACAAAAAAAGTTCTTTACAACAGTAGATTTATTCTTTCTTTTTAAAGAGTAGCTGCTTATACAGTTACAGACCATTACCCTATAATTTCCTACTCTGTTCTGCTGGCCAAAACAATTCTGGTGCTGAAGCTATGCAGATTCACTAGTGAGATGCTAAATGTTTTATGTATGCAACTGTAGGAATGCATGTAAATGTGTGCATACGTCTTAATGTAATTAAAGGGAAATAGTCAAAATTATCCCTGAAGTACAGTATTCAAGTATTACACATACAGAGAGGTATGTTTGCTTACACATTTTTTCCACATATGGTTGAATACCAAATGATACACCTTAACCCTTAAGATTCACCTTAACCCTTAAGTGCTAGTATAAAACGGGTCTCAGACTGAATATTTAGTTCATATAAGGACAATAGTAACACAAGGAAAGTAAAGAAGAAATAAGTCAGCATTTCAAGGCAAAAGAATGTGGCTATTTTTGCTCCCAAAAAGCCAAATATAAATTTTCCTGAAATGCAAGAGAAGCAAAAACCTGACTGAAGAATCACTGAGATTCAGCAAAATGCATGTATTAAAAAATATTCTCTCTTGGTGCAATAATGAGTTTACTAACATATATAAAATCAGGTGGGTCATCTGGAGGCATTTTTTCAAATAGTATAAACCAAGTCCACATATAAAAAGCAACTATTCTGAGGATGCTTTCTGCAGCCATTTGCATTCCTTTTAAAGGGTGCACAAACCCTTGAAGGTGATTCTTTTATGTTTTTATGCAATGAGTTGCAAACCACTCAGAGGAAATGAAGTGCCTGAGTCCCACTCAATAGGAAGTGGAAGACTAATTCTTTAGCCCCTCTATAATAACCAGTCTTAAAATCTTGATGTTTGAAGAAAATATTATCCTCTGAAGGCTGTAATTGTCATCTCTTCAAAGTCATTATCAATTGTATTTATTCCTACCCAGAAAGTACCCTCAAGTGGAAATTTGACAGGCTTGTTGAAACACAAGTTTTGCAGCTGCTTCCAGAGGAGTTCACATTTTATAATTATTTGCATTAAAATGGTGTAAACACTGCACAAAACTTATGTGCCATCATTTGACATCTCATGTTTTAGGAGTTTGGTTAAATTCTACATCAGGAATATCTGCTCAAAATTACACTAAAGTGAGTCCTGGTTAAACGGTGAGGAACTTGGCCCTTCCTCCTTACATTCTGTAATCTACAGCACTGAGGTTGTCTCAGAGAACACTTCATTAAATTAAATCCCATCTTTTGCAACTTTTGCCATTTACCTCATGGTGGGAGAAAAGTGCTGCCAAATAGCTTACTGAGCTTTGATACCTTTTCTCACCGATATGGCTTAATTTAACATACCTCTTGATTCTTTTTCTTAACACCATCTTGTAAGTTATCCTTCCTGATTTTTTATTTTTCCTGTACCGTTTTGATGCACAGTGTGAAGCCAACCATCACAAGCTGGAAGCAATGTATCCACTAATGTAAAGCCTACTGCTTCCAGCTCAGTGAGCACATCATACATCTTCTTGAGTGTGCCCACAGCACATCCACTGTTGGTTGTTTCCTCTGGATCTGGCTTTTCCCTGGCTGGAACAGCTCTCTGAGGTACCCTCAAGACCAGCTTGGGGAGTAGGCCCACTGCACAACAGGACTTCCTGGCCTATTTACCTGCTGCAGGTAAATATGTCCATTTCTAGATTATTTCAAATTTTTCTCACCTGCTCACATTATTTATCAACTTTATCTTTTATTAGAAGTAATACCTGTCTTTGTAACTATCACTCTTCTACTCTATTAGCTACCCAGAAAAGAGCATAAAAAATCTGAATATCCTATAAAGCACCAAATATTCCCACACACCACAACTATATACTTCGTAAATACTTTATTTTTACTCTATCAAATAACAATAATGTTCCTGTCTTTTATGTTCCCACACAATCCTCTCCAGCACTGGTCTCAAAAAGTGGCCTTCCATTAATTGTGAATTCATTTAATGGCAGGTGCAACTGATGGCATAAAGACATTAATCTATCTGACTACACTCGCAGGAGTCATTTAGTCTGAATGCTTCCCACTAATCACAAAATCAATAATCACCTTCTTTTAACAAGTTCCTCTGTATGTGAAAGCTCTTTAATAGCTTCCTCTATTTCATGTATCATTTCTCCATGACTACTCAGAGTTTGTCCAAAAGGAGTCTTTCCAAGATGAGATCAGACTTTATCTATTCTACAATAGCATTACTAATATAAGGTTTTTTGCATCATTCCAGTGGGCCATAATAGTTTTCTATTTTTCTGCCAAGAATCTCAGAACCTGTTCAAATGTACTGAAAAGTCCACACCATACATCAAATGATGACTCAGTGGGGTTATTTGGAAAGGCATTTTGGAGAAGAGCAGCTCCTCAGAGTTCCTTTTTAATAACTTTAGGGGTGTCCATGTCAGATACAGTGTCCTCATCTCTTACTCTTTGTCACAGGGGGTGTTAACTGAAATGTTAATACAGTGATGGCCTGACTGGCCTCAAAAGTAAACTTCTGAATTCAGTGTTTGAGAGCATCCAAAATTAGGCAAGAGGAGTTCACCCATGCTAACTAAATGGCAGCAGAATCAGTGTTACTTTTGAATGAGAAAGACAGCTACCTTTCAACTTAAACTGAATTTGAAAACAACTTTCACAACAATAATTTTTCAGGTTATCTCCTTATTATCCAACACTATGAGTGGCTTTTTCTCTATTTTTGCAGTTACTGCTCAGTAACTGTAATCTTTGAAATGAAGTAGAACCTTTCAGAATCCCTGTATTAAGGGAAATTATAATAGTGTATTGACTGCAGTTTAGTCAATGATCCATTCATTATTCTGTCTTAAAGTCTTCTGGAGTTTGTAAAATAATGTATTTAATTATCTTAAAAGTCAATATAAGCACAAATGAGGGACTGCAATGAACCAAACAGGTTAAGACAATTAATTCAGTTGTGGAAACAGGATATCAAGCTGTTCATCCCACCCTTTCCTAGCCACCTTTCCCAGGCTAATAGTCTGTACAAAGAATCAGATATAATCCCACAGTAAAGTATTTGTTCTTCCAGAGATCCTTAGCTTTAAATGTGACATAAGTGCACATTCTACACAGAGATGAAACAGGGTAATAGCCATTTAAAGTGCCAGTGTTAACATTTAAAAGGTGAGACTTGATACTTCATATACTTGGAGGTGAAGTAGTTTTGTTGCATACTGCACTTTAAATATCAGGCACCCTCATCAGGTGAAGAGGCAGACTATACATGAAAGTTTGGGTTTTAATTATATCATCCACTGCTATAACATGGTTCAGTTATCTCCCATGCCATATTCCAATCCTGATTTTTTAGATCAATATAATTCTTTTTCTGAGAGTACAAGAACACAAGAGAGTTAAAAATCAAACTAATGAAAAAAGTAATGGAGTAAAGAATCAAGACACAAATCTTCATTTTCCCGTCAGAATTCGATTTGAGAAGACTTCCAGCATCAACCTCCCACATGAACTACTGAGAGGTCAGTTTGGATAAAACAGTTTGAGCTAGCAGGCTTACATGGGAGGTGGATGCCTTGTTCATTTAATAGTCTCTGGTAGGTGCAGACTGGCAGAGAAAAACATGTACAACTGACCTTTCACCTCACCTCAGGAAGAGCATCACTCACCAGCAGCCACACATTTCTGTACCTCCTGCAGTCATCTAATTCAAACTAAAACATTCACTAGGCTTTCAGGCAAAAATGAGGAAGACAGAATATTCAAACACAGCATGGTCCTAAGCATTCCCCAGTGAGGCAGACACTGAAGCTTCCTTTCATGTTCCTGCCTTTTTAAAAAGCAACATGCAAACAGCAGTCCTGTCTCATTCCAAAATCTCAGGACTGCATTAGTTCATCCTAAAACAGCTATAACTAATACTTACCTCACTTAAATGGTGAGATTTCTTTTGTACTTGAAATTATATCTTTTAGCCATAAAAGCTTTTTTAAAAGCTACTCACTAAAATTCCTGTGTCTCTTTTTCACATAGAACCAAATAATTTCTTTCTCCCTCATCCATCTTGGCCAAAGAAGAGGCAACAAGTCTTTAGTGCATTTTTACTCACAGAGGGTATTCCAGCAACAGTTCAGAATATTTATCTGTGGGTTAACCATATCTTCACAACAACTTGAATCAATTTTTCAAATTTCATTTTCCCCAAGGGAAAAAGGTTTGTGTCTTTCAAGGTAGTAATGTAAATACTAAGTCATAAAATTATTGTTTTAAGCATATTCCATTGTTGTTTCTAAACTGGCCATGAATAATATTTTGATTTCAGGTATTTATTGTCCATAGCAGCACTATGTTTGTGTGCCGGTTTGAAAGCAAAACCAATGAAAGACTCCAAGTCAGAAACACAATTTAATAAGAGGAAAAGAAAAGAAATAAAAGAAAGTAAAATAAAAGTAATAGTACAAAAAACCACTGACAGAGTCAGAATACAACCTGACACCCTGTTAGTTAGGGTGGTAGTAACCCTGTTAGGGTAGCAGTCCAGATGAGATGGTCTTGTCGAAGCAGTGATCCTGTAGAAAGGTCTGGTAGCTCTTGTCTCCTCTGGGAGTCCAGTGGATAAAAGCTGCCTGTGCTGTCCCAAACCCCGGATTATATCCAGGTGGGAATGCTTGGCTCCTCCCCCTGGGCTGAGCATCTCACAATGGGATGATCTCATTCTATGAGTCATGCAGTGGATCTTTGATGGCCCATTAAACAGAGATAACTCCCAGAGGAAGTTATCTATGAGTCATGGGCAAGGCATTGTTAGGCTCGTTAACAGAAGATAAGGAAAACACTGCCCCACCTTGGCTCCAACGGCTCATGGGGATAGAATACAAACCTTGGGCACAATTTTACATTGTAACCTAGGACAGTTTGGTGCAATAACTATCCATCAAGACAACAGCCACCATGTATAAACACTTATTCTGACCATATATGAAACCTTTTTCGTCTACTGGTCACAAACTTGAGAGGTTTTGTTCACCTGTGTGCCTAAGAAAGTCATGTCCTACTCAGACGTAAGTATGAATCTACTAAAGAGCAGTAGACCATGGCCCCAAGTTGCAGGAATATTTATAGCAGCCTTTTCAATATCCTATAGTGCATTTTAAGAGAATATAAGTGGTTTTAAATGCTGTTCTTATGTACTTTTACCACGTCCTTATGTTTCCTGAATTTCTAATGGCAACTTCTTTGTCAGACTATATGCCCTTTCCCAGAATACACTTTCGACTACTTTAAAGGCAACAAACCAGCACTGATATTTTGGGCCACATATCTGCCACATACTTTCAGCCTGTTTCCATTCTGCTTAACAAGATTGTTCTGTTCAATATCACCAAATGGAGGTTAAGTTCCACCAAAGTTTAAAAAAACTGGAGTCAGTTATTCTGGCTAGCATATCTCTATTTTCACTTGGTTTTTAACTTTATTTTTCTCCCATTTGATAGAATAATCAAGAATTAAGTTGTGTAGCTACCCTGGAAATTAGTATCCACTAGAGGATTTCTTCCTACAGCAAAGGAACGGCATCTCCAGGTAAAAGAAAAGGTCTGGCACCTTAGGAATGTCTGCAGTGTTTAGCCTTCTCCAGAGACTATGAAGAAAGGTAAGAGTTGTGGGGCAGTCCTCTGTACTGTGGGAAAATGGCTGGAAAGCATTAACTCATGGAAGCCATAGACATCAGCTAACACTCACGTAATAGATAGAATCAAGATTTTGCTCTATACTATTGAAAAAACATGTCCTACAAGGTCTGAATAGGACTTCTGCCAGTAGGGAATAGCACCAGTGTGAAAGCATGTGATGAAGTGGACAGCAACTGAAAGCACAGCAACTAGAAACAACCTCTCATACTTATATGCATTACTTTCAATACATCTGAATTCCTTTTGATCTTGTATAATGGGATTCCCTTGTATAATGGAATTCCTGTAAAGGGAACACACAAATCATCTTCTTCATTTTCTAGTTTCAGTTTCACGCCCTTTCATTTTTGCTTTCTTGCTTCATTATATTCCCAGCATTTATATCTATTTTTATACGGACTTAACTGCCTTATGTCTCAATCACTTTTATCTCCTATATTTACATCAATTCTCTTTCCATAACACTTTCTAGGAGAAATAACCAGATGACCACATTGTTCAAAATAAACTTGTTTCTGAAACATGCATAATGACATTAGAGCATCTTTAGGGTTTTTTCCCTACCCTGTTCATACTATCAACATTCTGTTGTTGTTTTTCTTATTTTCAGTATTGTACTCCTGAAAGAGGCTTTTACTGAATCTTTAGGCAAAGGCTAGTAGAACATCAAGGCTTCCTCTGAGCTCATAATAGAAAATCTGCAATTCTGATTACCTAAAAATCTTTATTCACTTAAAACAAATACTTCTTGCTTGTTTGGCAGTCCTTTTTTGAAACTGTTCACAGACCGTAACTCATTAAAATTCAGTCCTTCATTTTCTCAGAGTTGCATGAAGATCTTGAAGTTCTATCTTCTCTTTGTAACAAAGACTTCAATTTTTTCATCTACATTTTCTGACAACATAAATTTCACTCTCTTAACTCTGTACTTATTAACTCTTAATCTTAGTCTCCTCAGCACTTTCTCAGAGGTACATTTAAAGAACATGTAAGATCCGGCACTTTCATATTCAAAAAGAAAAAGGGATCACTGCATATTGCCTTACTGATACGTTTCCTGATTATTAAAATAGGAAGGCTGCATCTTTACCTACAAGATCCTCTGCCAGAATACTTTTGCAGGCACCTGAAGAATAGCTAAGTCTCCTTTGCTTTTTTATGAAGAAATCAGTTGAGAAACAATTCCTTAGACACTTCAGCAGCAAATACTGCCAAAATACAGGTAAACTAAGGCAAACAGAGCTCCACTATGTTCAGTGCCTATAAAGCTAGCTCCATAAATAATTTTGTCCCTGCTTCTCCTCATCGGTACAAAATGATTTTGGCTTCTTAAACCTGGATTCAATCTATCTCATTTTAGCCACTTACTTGAAAAATTTCAGTCTGGAAACTATCACAGAGGAGGAAATGGGATAGTACCAGAGGGACAGTCCAGATACTAAAGAGGCTGAATTGCCTTTGGACATGTCTATCAATCTTCTTCAATTACAGAGGTGCTTAAAGTAACTCAGCTCTTAGCTCAGGCATTACAATTAAATGTCTGAAGTTAATTCTATTTAATGTGTTTCCAAATCTGATTTAAATCCATGAAAAGGCCAAAGGATCTTTCTATTGCTTCAACTGACTGTCAATCATCTCTCCATCAATACTTCTCACTTTGCCTGGGGCAAGGGAAGGGACACAGAGCCTTCTCTCTACCCCATTTTTAAATGATCGTGTCAAATTGATAAATACTTTTGATTTTTCCCTTCACTTCTATTGCAAGAACTGTAAGGGTTTGCTACAATACTTCAATTCTTTTTGAAGTTCAATGCTAAACTCTGTCCAAGTTCTGTGTACTGGCAACTGAGAAACCATATCAGCACATCCAGCCAGTGTCATCTTTGCAGTGCATGTTTTAGTCCCATAAAGCACTCAGACTAGCTCTTTTCCACTTTTTCTTGACAACTCCTCTACAGATGCAACATGGAATGTTAGAAACTTTCAAAGGTGGGGGGTAGAAGCATCCCTAAGTTATTTTTCTAAAAATATTTTTCCAGAAATAACTAATGCAGAATATGAAAATGCAATAATTTTATTTTGCAGTAGAGATGTTATTTCTTTTAAGATACAAAATAAATCACCAAAAGCTTTTAAAGCTGACATTTAATCCATGAATTCAAATAATTTCTAAGATGGATGCTCCATTAGAAAGACACTTTCAATTCCTCATGCCCTTGTAAGATTTTAATGTATAGCTAGCACAAAATGCATTTACACAGTATGCTTTTCATAGCAAGGCTATAATTTATTGATAAAGCTTTAAAAAATTTCTATAGCTGGTTATGTCCTTTTTTATTTGTTTATCTATAAATAATAAAGGGAGACTGAGCCAAGTCTCATCACTTACATAAACCTGTTGGATAACATTTTTTCTAAAAAAAAGAAATAACTGTAACTCTGCAAAATAATGGAGATAGTTCAAATGGCAGTTGATATTAACATAGATACAAAGTTTGATGTATGTAAAACCAAATTAAAGTAAAAAAACCACATGAACTCAGCTCTCCTTCCCTTAGCTAGATAGAAGACTTCCTGTGTCTGTTCTTAGTGTTCTCTAGAAGTGTTACCTTGAGTCTATGGACAACCTCCCTTTCAAACAGCTTGAGAGGTCAATCTAGGAATGAAAGGTAGAGGATATCTGATAACCTGGGCATTGTGAAACTGATTAAGTCAAAACCTTACTTCCCTACAACTCTTTCCTTAAAGCCAACATCTTGCTAGGCATAACATCAGCTAAATCAGACACAGAAAGTGTCCGTTTTACCTTCAGGAGAGTTGTATAAAGTTTTTCTAGGTAGTCATATAATGTATTGTTGTCTCATTCTTCCCACTGCAGAAGTACACTCACTTAACCATGTCTATTCACTAACGTGAAATCTTTTATGTAGGACTATAAATTTAATTAAAGAAATAAGAGTTTGCTACATTAAAAGTATAATGGATACAAATACAAAATATAGGAGATAAGGAGGTTCTCTTAAATTGACTCATCAAAGTCTTATGTTCAGCTACATCCTCTCTTCTCTAATGTCAACTGATCATCAGACAGCAGAAATGTTTTTCTTTTGAAAGACTCCCATAAAGAAGATGTTCCTTTACATCAAACACATCTAAAGAATAGGATTCTGTCTCCAGATATCTGAGATTTTTGGGCTGGGAGCAGCTAAATTTATATAGAACTTAACTGGAGAAAAATTAGGTAGAGTCTTTTTTAGGACTTAGTGTAAAGCCCTTCAGCTGCATGATCAGAGCTAGAATCTTATTTATTGAAGAAAAAAAAACCCTCACTGAAGCATCAGGGAATTACAAATTTTCTACTATGTTATTTTATTTTTAGCCAAAGGAAGGAAAAAATATTACAAATTTTCATTAATAATTTTAAATTATATTTCTGTCTCAAATCAAAGGAAGCAGTCTGAATTCAGATCAATAATCTTTCTTCCCTGATCAGGCTTTAAGATGACATGCATTAGACATGCACTTCACCTCATTCTCATTAAATCATGTGTTCTACTGATCCTCTTTTTGTCCAGACAAAACAAGATGCTGCTACTGGAATTCAGTTTTAATAGTGGATTTTTTTTTTTCCCTTGAGCTATACCTGTCTCTTAAAACAGGCTTGATTAAAAAGAGTAAAATGCTGTTATCAAAACAGAGAAGCCAAAATTTGTGTTGCTAGATTATGTATGCTAAACTAAAGTATCAAATATGCTATATGGACCTTGAATTAAGGACATAAAATCCAGAAAGAGCATCAACCCCTTCTTGGGGTTGCCATCATCCACTGTCAACAGAATTCAGGGTGAAATATCACATTTGCAGTCATAAATATTCATATTTTTAGCTATATGCATGCAATCTCCAGTAGTTTGTTTGCTTTTTAATGGTTCCAAATTTGTGAAGCATAATATGAAAACTCTTATCAAGAGATGTGCTACTGGGATAAATAAATGTATTTGCTTGAGACTGTAATAAAAAGTACTATTCAAATATAATAATTGAACATTGTTTATGGTAATTATTTGCTAATGCCTCCTCTCATCTGAATTAGTTTAGAATACCATTTTGATCTGAGCTTAGCCTTTTTACCATTCCAAGACAGTACTGTAACTTACATCAGAGAATAATTGCTCTTCCTGAAATAATGGGAATTTTTACACAGGCCTTGGAACATTGGGTTTTAGCTTTGGTATTCTGGATTTAAGCAAAAAGTAAAAAGTGTTGTCTCCAGAGGAGATTCATTTGGCATGCTGGATGTGTAAATCTTGCAAATTACATAATTGGCTTGGTAATAGTTTCTCTGTTTTGCTTTCAATAAGCATAGAAAAATCCTTCATGACAAAGAGCACATGCATATATATAAATATATAGATTTATATATATATATATATTTATATATATATATAATTTGTATTTGAGGCATCTGCAGTAGTCACATCAGTCTGCTGGAAGACTACAAGTCAGGATGAAGGTCTCCTTACTCCTTCTCTCTTTTTTTCCAGTTAAAAGCTTCCATCATTCTCTTAGAATGAATTTGCCTGCTTTTATGTGATATCACAAGCTTTTAAAACAATTTATTCTTTACCAGTTCCAGATGTAGACCCTCACAGGTGCCAAATTGGTTGCTTTTCCTTTTCTCCCCACCTGCTCCCCCCTCCCAGTTCCTCCTGATAATTTTCTCTCCATTTGCTTTTTCTTTCCTTTTACTTTTTCCCCTGAAATAATCAGTGATTCTTCTGAGGATTAAGGTCTTTTTCATGTATATGATTAGTGTAAGTAAATTATTTTAAATAAGCAGTTAATTTTTTTTTCCAACCACAATCAAATGGAATAGAAATTCAGATTTGCGTTCACTTGGAGAAATACATTTCCAAAAAGGAATAAACCCCAAAATCTTTGAAAAGAAGAATTCTTTAATAATGTCCATTTATAGGTCAGAGCCAGAAACTGTCAAATTATACATTAACCATCCTTCAAAGGAAAATAAATCCAACCTGTTTTGTGTGGACAATGCACCAGTATTGCACTGATATGTTGGGCCTCATGCACAATGCACGTGAAAACTTTCTTAAGTAGCCTTTTCTACTGGACAGAATTCATCCATTCCCATAAAGGTTTTCAAAGCATAAATGATACTTGACAGAAAATCTTAAATAGAGGGAATGGGGCAGTAGGTGAGTAGAAATTCTGTTTTAGACTTGCCAAATAAATCTACAATTTGATCCAACTTGTCTGGAGTTGATACATCAGCCGGGCTGACACATCATGTAACCAGGTGTCCTAGGTTACAATGTAAGATGTGCCCAAAGTATGTATTCTATCCCCATCTTCACGAGCTGTTGAAACCAGGTGAGGCAGCGTTCCCCTTATCCTCTGTTAATGGACCCATCAATGCCTTGCTGCATGGCTCACAGATAACTCCCTCCGGGAGTTACCTCTGTTTAATGGGCCATCAAGGACCCACTGCATGACTCATAGAATGAGATCATCCCATTGTGAGATGCTCAGCCCAGGGGAAGGAGCCAAGCATTCCCACCTGGATATAATCTGGGGTTTGGGACAGCACAGGCAGCTTTTACCCACTGGACTCCCAGAGGACAAGAGCTACCAGACCTTTCTACAGGATTACTGCTTCAACAAGACCATTCCATCTGGACTGCTACTACCACCCTAACTAACAGGGTGTCAGGTTGTATTCTGACTCTGTCAGTGGTTTTTTGTACTATTGCATTACTTTTATTTTACTTTCTTTTATTTCTTTTCTTTTCCTCTTATTAAATTTTATTTCTAACTTGGAATCTCTCACTGGTTTTACTTTCAAACCAGCACACCAGACTGCAAACATTCCAGTCTGGGTTGCCAAGCTTCCCACTGTCAAGAAAGAAAACATCCCACAGTAAGACTTAAAAATCACAAAGTAAGGCAAATAGTTTAAATCAAGAGAAGTCAGGTAAGATTTATGATCTAGATTTGCACTACAATATTTTTTGAATCAACATTTTTGAATCGTATACATATCTCCTCTTTAAAAGCATTGTTAGTAGATACTTCTTTTATACTTTTATAAGGCCCTGCAAAGTAAGAACCAGTTCTTTCAATATTTCTCCAACAGAAAAGAAGCAAATTTGTATGATGTTACTCTTTCCTACGTGTTCTTTTAAAACCTAGAGAGACGCATAGCCTCTGAGTACAGAAAAAACATAATCACTGTAAAACAGAAGGGGTTAAAATAGGAGAGTTTAGAATCCTTTTTTTGTTCCGTTTCATCTTTTGCTGGTTTACTTTTAAATATTTGAGGTGGCTTTTTTTTTTTTCCCCTAATATTTCCTTTTTTTTTTTTCTTGCTCTAAAACCAGTGTTTATTAAGAGCCAAAGCAACATTCTGGAAATTTATAAGTGATTCTGAAATGGGCAGTAATTCACAAGGATCCTCAGGCTTGTTGCAAACATGCTTTGAGAGGGGACAGTAGCTGTCAGCAGGTTTGAAACTGTACAACATCTAAGGAACAATTAACAAAAGCGGCAAAACCTAAACTGGTCTTATCCAATCTAGATTTGAACAAAGCCATGTAGGCTCTAGAACAAAGTAAAAAGAAATAAAATATATCTATATAACCAGGATAAAATGTAAAATCATAAAGAAATGAAAACCATTTTTCTTTCCTGTAATTAATCAGGGATAAAGAGATGCTTCAGCCAGAACACAATGAGGAAGAGAGAGAATTCAGGGGTAGGGTGTTATCAGAAGTCCCTTCCATTGAAATGAATAATTGTGCTTTTGTAGTACAGCAGCCAATTGCTGCCAAACAGAAATTCAAAGCTACAATTTCTCAAACAGTAAAACATAGGCTGCATGGCTTGATACAAAAGGGTTTCAGCTGTAAATATTACTGATATTCCTACATTCATCTTCCTGTAGTAACTGATAGATTTTTAGTGGAAGTGGGTCAATACTTTTGGTATGGCCATTGCTAATCCAACAACATCATTCTCCTTTTCAGTGCACTGCTTTGGAGCATTGCTGTTGAAAAGCCTCTTGCAGTGACTGGTTATTCATTGAATATTTCCACATCTAGTGCCATAAAAAGCCACTAATCTAATATGAGGGTTTAGCTTACAAGAACATTTCCCATAAAAAACAGCTACAGTGGCAACCACTGCTGTTGGAATGTCTGAACTACATGGGATTGTATTGAAATTCATAGAGGAGGGAAACAATTTATTTAAATGCATAGAAAATCTTTCTGACTGCAAAATGATAAATTGTAGGAAGAGAAAGATTTGATGGAACTTTTAAACCTTAATTCTGCTTTTGTGCCCACCTAATTAAAAAAACCCTCTTTTTTTCAAGGCTGCAGCAACTATTTAGAAAGTTTGGTAGTCTATCTTGACTGCAAAGATTGTTAAATTTCCACATAGGGACACATGAGAAGGGAAGTGGCATACTGACACCATAACAACCACCACAGAATACACAAACTACAGATGACACTTTTCTGGGTCAAAATGCACTGCCTCCAAATAAAAAAAAAAAAAAATGAAGTTTATATCATCTAGACAAAACAGGAATTGGTTCCAGGAGTAAAAGGAAGTTGCTTGAGTACATTACATCATTATACTCATTGTGTGCAAAAATCAGTGGAGTCCATATCAAGGGCGTGTGTTTGGGGCTTTCAAAGAATGCTTTTAAGAAAGAAATGGGACAAACATAAGGTGGATATTCTGTGAAAAATAATTTAAAATAAATAATATGTTTTAAAAAGAAGGAAACTGTGATTTGGAACATTTCCCTAGAGGCCAGAAAATTTCCAAAGCTATGATCAAGACAAGAGGAGAAATTAATTAATAACCCAGATGAAACACAGGAAAACAAACAAATCTCTTGGAAAATGTCATTTAGAAAATGGGATGATAATAGCAATGAATATAAATTAGCCACTGGAAAGCAAACCACTAATGAGGAAAGTTGAAAGTCATAAGAAGAGTCTGTGACCACTACAATTAATGCCAAAGGAAGAGACTTTTTATTACACTAATAATGATCGGTATCTTAATTGTATTGGGATATTGTTCAATAAGCAAGGGGCAAGTGTTAATAACACAGACACAGAGATTTTCCATAAATATTTCTACTATGTACTTTGCTTGTAGAAAGTAAATTATGTGTTTATAATGAATCCATTCTGTTAGTACTGAGACAAGATATTACAATAGAAGCTATTTTAAATTCATTTAATTCAAAAGCAGTTCTGACTCAGCACATCCAGATAACTCTCAACTAATAGCTAGAGGAGAACTGGTATAGGAGAAGACTCAACTGTTGGATTTTCAATGAGACCAAAGACTCATCTCCAGTTCTTAATGGTAATTTTCAGAGGAGCCAGCTAAGAAAATAATCTTCTGCCAAGACACAGAAAGGGTAAGTGGGGCAATACTTGAAGTAATTACAGACTTTGTTATCCTGTGTTGATCCCAATGAAAATAATGGAATAGTTGATAGGGGAGTCAATTAAAGGACAGCAATACATTGAAGTACTAATCTAAATGCTCTTAGCGATAATAGATCTGATTATAGTTCAATATTTTTATGAGATTACATTTTTGATTGATAAAGGTTAATAGTGCTATACAATACACTTATATTCCTGTAAGGCACAACTAACTGCACACTGCACAATATTCTAATTAATAAACAAGGACACAAAATCAGCATTGCATACATTAAAAGAATTAAACTGGTCAAGGATAGGTTTTGTTGATCTCACTAGAAAGCACCAGGCTGAGGCTGTTTTTCCAAGGGCATTGCCACAGAGCAGAGTTGTTGGTGCCTAGCCATTTAATATTTTTTATAAATCACTTGTTGCAAAGGAATCAAATTGCAACAAAGATTAAGGGAGTTGTAAATACTGAGGATAACAAGTCATTGAAAGAATAACAAAGATCATGTGTTAAATCACAAAAAACATTCAGGATGGTGTAAGCAAATCAAACTTTTTGATCCATCCCAGGTAGGCCATATTAGCTTGAGTAAATTACTGCTCCATTTTAGACCATATTTTGGACCAACCATGAGATCAGTTTTACATCCACATACAAGTGAAATTTAAGCCTTCAGAAGAATTTCTAACAACCTATAATTTATAAAAACCTGTATTAAAGGCAATGAGGAGAAATAATATCTGAAGTCATCAGACACCTAGAAAGGCACCTGAGTAGCAGCTTACTTTACCTGGAAAATCTGCAAACACACATAAAGATCATTGACTTAAGGACTTCCAAGAAATAAAAACTATGTAGAAATTTTAAAATAAATCTTACTGGCTTAAATGCCCCCAAATTATAACCACATGGCAAGAAAATGGGAACTCAAATAGCTCAGAGAAAACCTTGCACATTTCAGATCTTAGGAATTCATCATCACTGATGAACGTTAATAGAACCAGAAGACAGAAGTCAGACACTTCTTGCTGTTGAAGGAGTGGAGCAGCAAGACTCCAAGTGTGCAGAAATTTTTTTCATATTCATAATTGATGAAAGCCCTGAGAGGAGTCTGAAAATGCCCACATTGTTGAGAGTCAACAGGGCACGTTCACCTTAATACTGAAAAGAAAGCATAGCCACAACATACTTGATTTGTATACTAACTGAATGTAGTTACAGAACAAAATCATGTAAGCTTATTTACACCTAAATATAGGCCTATTCTTCAGGCGTCAGAACTGGAAGAATTATACCCAGGACTTACAGGCCATGGATAAACAAAAATCACTTCCTCATCTTACTACAAGAAGATTCTGATCAGAGGGAAATTTTTTCCTTGTGTAATGTCATTGCAATTATAATAGCAACAAATATCAAATGAGAATGGAATACAATGCATTTTCATTATGTCATTAGAACTTGTCCTATGAGCAAGCAGTCTTGTGAACAGCATGAAAGTGCAATGATCATAAGAATTAAATGCATATGCAGTTCACAGATTGTTTCTGTAGACATTTATTTGTTTATTTTTAACTTGAAGCTTTTGTTTCCATAGGAATCAATATTTCCTTGTAAAGTTAATGACTACTATAACATGTTAATGAGCTATGTTAACAGGCAATAATGATACTATTAAAGTTTGCCAGCTCTATATCTGTGAACTAGATTCAACAGGGAGCAAAAAAATAGTATTACACTGATATGTTGATTATTAAATCCAGAGTGATTTCCCTACCTAAATATTCTTAAATCTATTTTCACTGATTATATCAAATAAAAGACTAAAATATCACCATCAACTATTTCACTTGTAACTATGAAATATTAAAAATATAATTATACTTCCACAAAGTTTTGCAAGTCTACTTATGATTTGATTTAAATATTATCAGTAACATGTTATCAACTCTCCATTATTGAAAGCTTATGAAATTTTCCAATGAAAGCCTAATTTTTAGTGTTGTGTGGCCTTCACTCAACCAAATATCCAAAAGAGGATAGACACCTCAGGCATAGTGGAAATCTAACTTTTCTGTATCAGGGGAAAGAGGTAAGCAGTCTCCAGTGAAGGTGATTCAGAACACCTAGGCTTGATGCCTAAAATAGAGATCATAAAAAGTTTCCTATACAAATGAACTCAACCAGGCATAATTCGCTGCTGAGACAAATTTTAAACCTCAATAAAGTAAAAGCTGGTTCATCCTCATTTTTTTCACATTGGTAATATTCTCATGATTTCAAGTTAATATAAAATTAAAAATGTTCATGTTATAATCTAAGGTAAGAAACCTTGCTAAAGCTTACTTCGAATTTAATTATTCAAACTATTAAAAGTGATATTGCACAAAGATAAAAAAAATGCATGTGGCTCTAGGATTGATGCTTTGGATTTCACAGTCCTGAGAATTTTGCAGCAGTCAGACTGAACAAGAAGACTTGTGTTGTATGCTGTTAGCAACAGCAAGAAAAGGGTATGGGATACCTGGTTTAGCTTTGAAGAAAGACGTAAGCCCTGATTGAGTCAGGAGCAACACTTATAGCTATTGAAACAACAGTAATCTGCTGGTTAACTTAACTGCACACCAGCTAGCCAACATGTGCCTAACCACATCACCTTTTCTTCCCTGACTCGCAATTTATTATGAGCAGAGAAGCATCCATCTCTGGCATAAGACAGGCAGCATAGCAATGACACAATATTTGTCTGAGTGACATTGGATAGCAGCATACCTGCCACTTTAATGTGCAGCAGTGAAAATGCACACATTCCAAAGGCAAGGGATTTATCTGCACAAGGCTTATCTGCACGAGAAAGTTCTGCATAATAACTATTGTGCCAATGGAAATGTGCTGACTAAGGAGTTAAGGAGCTAAAAGTAGGAACAGAATCTTCACCATTTTGTCTTCTCTACCAAAGTACTTTTGTGGGAGGTGAACAGAGAGGCTCAATTCCAACCCTAATAAATGGTTCAAAGTGACTGCCAGGGCACTGCCTGCCTACAGACATACTGGTGATTCTGCAGACTGCAAACGGGTTGTATAAAGACAGCAGGCTACCTTCCAATCCGTTCATAACAATGTCATATTCGTCTCCTAAAATGTATTTTCTGCAAGACAGAAAAAGCAGTATTGGTAGATCCTCAATGCATAGGGGAATAATTTGTTCAAAGGTTTGAGGCATTTTGATTGGTAAGGAACAGAAATGTTGATGTGTTCTTCCAAAATTATTAAGCAGGAATGTCTGAAGCACATCAAGCAGTCTGAAGCTGAGCCTCAGGTTTCAGGTTTTATGGGTTCATAAAATTCCATCCATGCTCACAGTTTTAGAGACTCCAGCTTACTTTGCACGAGCATGATGTAGCCAAAGAACCACATTCCCTCCAAAAATCTGCACCTGCTTTTCTGACAGGACCCAGAAACCTAATTCTGACTTTTAGCACATACAAGACTTATGGAAAAAAAATACTTATTTTAAAAACATTGAAATCTTTTGTGCTGAACAGTCATAATTACTTCTTAAAACCTATAACTGGGAATACTTTATGCAGCTTGTAATTAATGTAAATTCTGTAAATTACTGGGATGAAAAGTAAAAGGAGATTTCAGGATAATATTTTAACAGCTCATTATCATACACAGTTTTGGGTGCCTTTTTAATCATTCAACTTTTTGAATGGAAAATTCCATTGCTTTGTCATAACAGAAATCTAGTTTATCATCAGTTACTTAATTTTATGGATAAATAATTGGATTACTGCACTGTAAATGTTTACAGAAGGGATCAGAATACAACTTTCAATGCAGGTAATCTTGAATTTCTCCATATCTGAATAAAAATTAATGAAACAAATTAAAGCAAAAATATGCAGATTAAAATATTATATTAAAGGAAACTGCTATCTTTGTTTACCATCTTTGATTTCTCTGTGTCAAAATAGAATTGATTTTTTTCAAACTCAGGATGTTATCTGCATGCAGGAAAGTTTCACAGAGATCATGTATGTCGGAACCCAGGACATCCCTTTAGATGTCCCCGGCAGTCCGAGACCCCAGGAGAGGGTCCGGAGACCCTGGTACAGTGATAAAAACACCAGTGCCCTTGATTTTTGCCCTTGGGAGCGATTGCAAACATTATATGAAGAATTACAAGTCACGGGTGTGTGATTAGGATATTAGATAACTTATTTTTGTGTATTAATGTAGATTTTAGGGGTTCACAAAGGAGGCTTAAGGAGACAAGATGGAGGGATTTGGGTGTGTCCCTTGTCTTCCTCCTTCTTCTTCTTGTCCTCCATCTTTGGGTGAGGTGGTGGCATTTTCTGATTGGTTTAGTGTAAAGGTGCACAGTTTAACAAAAGTAGTAGATATTGGTATAATAGTAAAAACAATGAAGACGTAACAATTAGTATAAAAGATTACGACCTCCCAGGAGCGGGGCAGATAGCCTTCGGCTGCGGTGTAGGTGACATCTACGCCGGCTGAAGAGAAAATATTTAGGAACACGATTGAATAAACAACTTTGATAAAGGAATCGACGCATCCTGACTCTTTCTTCTGGCACGGGGCTTGGAGAAAAGGACTTTACCCGCAATTCTCAGATGGCTACCAGCCCAGGATCCGAGACATGTACATCTAAGGGAACTTGCTGCTTTAGTCTTCACCAGCACTACCTCTATGTAAGAGTCGGCCCAAAGATCTTTGATATGTCTCACATTTTCGTCGTGGAAAAGAAACTTTGGGGGAATGGGGGGGGGGGGAGCTGAGACCCCAAAAGGCTGATGTAACTCCCACCAGAATTACCATCTGGCCAGGTTTGTTTGCTTGGGAATGTGACTCACCGGATCTACATCCTCCTGGAACAATGGGGGCCACAGTATACTGCCCCTGAGTTCCCTACCACCTGTGCCTGAGATACAGAGGGACCAGCTCGCCCTGTTCCCCCCACTCCATTGTGTATGGGCCTTGACTCCAATCACGAAATCTCCCCCCACTCTGCTGGGTGCCTCTCGCCTTGAAAAGAACTATATATATTCAGCCTCCGAGGAGACCCCCTCTTGAGGCCTCCCCACGGAAGACGGAATCCATTAGCGACACCACGAGGACTGCGAAGGTGGTCTATTGGCAGAAGAAGCTACGAGGACCTGTCTCTCATCCGTGGTACATATTCCATCTTTCCTAACTCTCTCTCTATCTTTCTCTCTCTATCGTTTTTACTTCCTCTCTGTTTTCTCTCTCACTATCGCATATCAGTTTTGTGGGCACATTAATAAAGGTGCATTGATTTTTCTGGTTAAACAGCATTCTCTTTGCCTCCTTTGTACTCTGAGACCACCACGAACTCAGCTTATTTAAGTGGGTCGTAACACTCCACTATCTTTCACATTCAAGATTACAGATAGAAAACACATGAGGACAGAACACAACAAACTGCAGCCAACAAGCAGCTGCTGGAGATAAAGAACTTCCTGCATCTAGTCCTAAACTGGGATCCTGTTGCACATAACTTGGAGTGACAGTCTAAATTATGCTCTTAGATGGGGGCACAACATCACTACTCTCTTCAATAAATCCTATTTAGCATCCTTGATTTTAAAAACAGTATTTCTTGTTCCTGAAAACCAGCATGTCAGTGAAGCTCTGCTGGATACCTCCCACTCACCACACCATGCGATCATTTTCTACAGGTTATCTCATTTCCATAACTCATTTTCTGTATTTTACTTCCAAGATGCAAAGAAAAGTGAATAGAATAAAATTGCATTTGTTCTTTGTTGGATTTTATTTAATGATACTTGAGTGTTAGAGGGAATCTGTTAGAATAATCTTTAAAGTAACATTCATAGAATGATAGCATGGAAGCTGGAACAGACTGTAAAGATCATCCAGTACCAACTCCCCTGCTGTGGGCAGAGACACCTGTCACTAGATAAGGTTTCTCAAAGCCCCATCCAGCCTGACCTTGAACAGTTCAAGGGCTGGAGCATCCACAGCTGCTCTGGGCAACCTGTTCCTGCATCTTACCACCCTCATCTGTTTGGCAAACTCACACACTTTTGATTTGGTGAGTCGTTCAAGATTTCAGTTTACCCAGACAGGTCTGGAGGTCAAAATTCTGTGGAAAATACTTTTTTTTTTCTCTACAAAATATTACTAAACAAATACAAAATATTATGAAACAAATACAGTTTCCTTAGGAAAATGTAAATTTCCTACTGAGCTTTACCAGCAATAACATAAAATCTGAAGTTCCCTTATATTCACCTGGAACTAAGAAAAATTTGAAAATATCAAGTCACTTGTTGACACCACATATGCATAGGCACAGAAAATGTTCTCTCCATTATGTTGCAGGAGGTCAGGGAAAAGAACGATTAATACATTGCTATCCCAGCACAAAGTGCTAAAAAGAAGAGCTAAAGCACTGTTTAAAAAGTGGTGTCTAGTTTTCAAACAGACTACAAAAGTTACGTTTGAAGATTTAAAAATATTTATGGAACAAACTACAAAAAGCATACCCTTTCATCTAGTCTATTCAAATTTCTTGACTAGTCAAGCGTGAGAAGAGCACACAGACCATCAAGAAGGAAGCTTTGCAGAGGATTAAAATGTAATAAAAATGCAAAAAAATTACCTAGTCTGTATTACACTACATACTAGTTAGCCATTATTAAATATTTAACTCTAGAAGCTCTGTGAAATATGTACAAAACAAAAATAGGCTTTCACTTAGTCTTAATTTGTAATTTTTTTGTAGTCCATCCATAATCTGAGTTTTCTGGAAAAATTATCTTGAAACATTTATTTATCAGTTATGAGTTTTATGCTGAAATCATGACAAAATTAACAGCTTTGAAGCTGAAAGGTTTGGGCTAGTGGTTGCCTTTTTTCTTCACTAATGTTTTAATGCTTATTAGAGAAACAGGTATAAAGATAAAATAATCTTCATATAATGACTTTTGGAGCGAAGAAAAAAAAGATAAGAAATAAAAGCTTTATGTGGCAAAGTAAGATTGAACTAAAAAATGTAACATCAAATTATGAATCAGGTTCCTATGATGTTCTTCTCTAAATGTAACTGGAAAATACAATTCAGATTGCAGAAGATAAATTATTCAGCAAAGGAAAATCTGCTACCACCTGGCTCCATAAAACAAGCCTTTGGCCCCTATAAAATCAAAAGTGAGAAGCTCAGGGTGCTTTTTTACATCTCACAAATTTGAAAGGAAGCTATTTAACATGCTTCTGCCACTGAAAAATTCTCGCGCATCGCACAGTGAAGCAACAGGCACAGACTTACACATGATCAGGAAATTAAAGCACAACTAACATTTAACAGGTTAAATGACCTCCAGGAGCACTTTTCACACGTGCTTTGAAAAGTCCTCTCATTTCCTGGGTAACTGGCAGTGATCTCATGAACTGACTTTACAATTGCCACACGTGGCCTCAGACTGGGTAGATATTAGAATGCAAGAGGTTAGAATATGTAGCTGAGAGTCAGCTTCATTCCTTGTTTTCCCAAGGAACCAATGGGCAAGTGACAAAAGCCAATTTATACAGGGTTACTAATTTTAATAACCTGATATCAAGTTTAGGCACTACTCCTCACAAGTATGAATAAGGTAGTATATCACCTCCAACTACAAATCCACATGTTGAGATCTTATTTCTGGTTTCCTGTCATAACTCTTATTTGCATGCCATTAGTTATGGCTCCTTTATGACTCTGCTTTCTTGTAATTACATTGATATGTCTTTATTAGCATTGTTAAATACATGTTATGGACAAATATAACACTGATTAATACTGGACTAAAAATGGATGGTCATATATTAGTAAACAAACGACAGAAATTTGCAGCACTGCTACGAGAAGTCCCCAGAACATAGTGGCATTTATTCATAGCTTATATCAAACAAAAATTGAAAAAAATGAATTAAAGTCTAAGTTAATCTACTTGAACAAGTTCCTGAACTATAATCTGTAGGTCTTTCATGTCAGATTAAAGCCCCTTTAGCTGTTAAACTTATGTTTCACTATATATCATTTAAACATATCTATATATCAGGCCTTACCAATGGTTTTGTTGTCTTTTAAAAAAATCAATTACATTGCAGAAGAAACTGACAGTTCAGCTCACGTCTCTCATGTTTGACGTTGCAAGTGTGTACTGCAAAAGAAAAGTCATTCACCTCACAGGGCTAGCAGTCCTGCACAGAGAGTAAGAAAGCTTTGCTAAGCCAGTGCAAGAAGCACAGGCTACTGTGAATGCACACAAGTCCCATGGATTTACTCCTTTCTACATGTCTACAGTGTCAGATCTTTCTGCTAACAAAGCACTACACATGTTTAGTCTTGTTTAAGCATGACTGCCTAAATGGCACTCCTAATAATTGCCAAATTCTGCCAAATAACCCAGCTCACACAATGTACAGCTTATGTGACCTTCACACTGGGTTTGGAAGGGAGCAGGTGGTGCCAGTCTGGTAGGAGACAGGAGTGCCACAGGCAAGGCCGATCAGTCACAAAGCCTCCAGGTTCACCTGCCAAAGATTTTTAAATGCACTTGAACCAGAAGAGGGGCTCTGTGCCACAGGACCACAGTGTTTGTCATGTAGTGCTGCGATCTGCAAGGGCAGATTTACGTTTTCATGCAACTACAACTTTAGCTAAAATCTCTGCTGCCTTCACTCTGAAGTGATGTATCGATAAGAAAAATGGCTGTTAGGGAGGAGAGATTACAGAACAGCCCATCAGGGAGAATTCAGCACATGAGACGACGGAGGCTTGAATTGAAATACATAGTGTCTTATAGCTGGAGCAATAGAGTCTATTTTTCTTGCTTTCTCTACTTTTCCTCTACTGTACTGAACACCATATTTCTTCTCTGCCTTTGGCACCTTCTATAAATGTAAACCATCCTCTCTGTTCCTGAAATGGTATTTTATAAGAAAGAAAATGAAGAAATATGAAACCAAATTTCTACAGAAAGCCATTAAAATTTCTTTGTACTACTTAGGCATTTCTGCTTTAACATCCTAAGTTCATAGACTATGAAAGCTATTTGCGGAACATGAGAGAGAGTGGTGTCATTTTATTCTCAAGGTAGTATTTGTTCTTTCTATTTATGTTCAATTTATTACTACCCTTCTAGCAACCCACACCTTTAAAGAGGGCACCATGACTCAGAGGAGTCGCTCAGGATGGGTGACCTTGGCTGCAAAACAGGTGACAAGTGCTTGTTCATTCAAGGGTTAACATACTCCCCTCAATAAAATTCCTGGTGACACTGCTCAGAGCTAACAAAATTTCCATTTCTTCTTGCTGCTCAGACTGGCTTTCTGAATGAGCCAGGCTAGAAAATTAAAGCTTAAGAATGGGATGGGAAAAGGTGGTGGAATGGGATGGCAAAGCCTAAAATAATCCTTTAAGCATGGGCCAATGGCCAAAATTCTCAGATATCAAGGCCATTGGGGCTCAGCTTCTCTGACTCCTTTGGCCCTCACTGAAAGCTGAAATGCACTTAGCATCTGTCAAATCCAGGTCCCAAGCTTTTTTCCTCCATCATCTGGGATGTCTCTAAACCAAATAAGCACCTTTAATCTTTTATTCGGTTGCTGATTTCTGGGACGTCTGCCACAGATGTATCTTCTCCAGCCTTTTTTTATTAGTGTTGGAAAGTGCATTTTTACTTAATGGCAGGGGAAAAAAAACAAGATAAAAAAAGAATTCAAAATGTTTTCTAAAGATTCAATGTCATTCCCAGGTACCAGTTAATGGATAAATTATTATCTTCCCTCCAAACAACAAGATCAGCAGAATTGCTGCAGTCAATTGCCTGCAGATCTGGAGATCTGATATTGCTTAATTAGCACAGATTATGTGTTACCTTGAAGTAGATAAATTTCCCTCACGAAAATGTTAAAAATCAGCTGTGTCTTCAGTAATGAGGCCATACAATTCCCAAGCCCTTCAGAAATGCCATTCATCTAACCATGTATCTCTTTGTCAGGTCATCTAGACTGCAGCAAAGCTCCAACTGGAGCTGCTCAGTCTTAGCTTCCTCCAAGTACTTTTAAAAACTATTTCAGAGTTTCAAGACATACATTTGATTTCTCCTTTCATGTTTTTGCAGAGCGATGCTCTGGAAAGGCTGGTGCTGTTGGCATTGTACTGACAGCAAGAAAAAAAGCTTCATATCTGTGGCTTTTATTTCATCTGAGGGAGTCACTTGTCCTGATCATGGTACTACTAAGTTATCCCTGTCAGCAGGCATTTGTCTTTGAGGTTACAGTTTCTTGAAGTTACAGCTTTTTCTGACAGTAATTCTTTGCCTTTGAACATGACAAGGTAGCATCACGTGATGGCTAGGAGAGAGAATTAGAATAGCCATGTGAGTCAGCAAATTTCCTTTCAATCTAGTGACCAGAAAAGAACCCTTTGAAAAGATAATCCAAAAGAGAATTAACTTCAGAAACTGAAATAGCCAACAGAAAGATTTTTTTTTTTTTTTCAGAATGTTAGAAACCACCCATTGGCTCCTAATGATTCAGCATTTAGCAGCAGCTACTGGATGACATGAGACCTGGATCCCTACAGTGGTGGATGGAAGGACACCCTGCAGCCTTTCTGCCTGGAGGCGAGATGCCTGTCCCCTGTCTGAGCCTGCTGATTTTCTTCATGGAGACTTTTCCCTCTGAAGTCTGAATGCCCTTTCACAAGCAGTAAGCATCAAGTGCAGTTACGCCACTTCTTCTTTTTATGCACAGGGCTGCACAGAGATAACATTAAGGGAGATGAATGAGGCCTGAACCCAAGAGATATTTCAGTGTCTGTGTGACATAAGAGTAGTATTTGCTTATAACCCCAAAGGAAGGATTCAGTCTTTGAAAGCACAGCATGATGTATTGTCTTTGAAATGCACTAGCTAGACACAAGCACTGGTGAATTATGAAGTATTCAACAAGACAAAAACTTATATCATGGAGTTGTGTATTAGTGGTCTTGAGGCTGCGATATATTAATGTAGGCAAACTGACAATAGCTCAGGGAAAGCTCGAGCACATGCAGCCCGAGATAAAGAAACAAATGGCACAGCTCAGCTTAATAACCACAGTGGGTGGCAGGCAGCCAGTACAGTTCATATGAAATCTTCAGAATAACTTCTGTCAGGCTGGAATTAGTCTTAAATACAGCCCAGGTGCAGGGTAACACAAAAGAGCTCCTCACACAGTAGTTTCACTCCATCAGCACTTTTTTCAAGGTTATCAATACTTCAGGCAGACCAGGAGAGTTAATTTTTTATACTGAGGCTGACCCCAAGAGAACCAGCTCCCTTTTTCAATTTACCTCTCCTGTTTTCTTAATCCTTTATCTCAGGCTGTGATCTTGCAAGATTTCACAAGCTAACTGAGGTTAGCTTGGGTCATAGGTTGGATGCAAAATCCAGGACACTGCAGTCAGGATCCTTCCCTTGAGCTGCTATTTAAGGTGGGTCTGCGACAAAGTCCTTCAGAACTTCCAAGAGCTTGGCATGCTGGGATCAAGGGCTTTGGTGTGGATTCATTACCAGATCAGAGCTGAACTGCTATTAGGGCATGAGGCTAAGGACATTGTGGTACTGAAAGAGTTCTCATCTACTTGAATTCATTAAAATTCTCACAACTCCGTGGAAGGGAATTTTTTTCATTATTACACAAAATCTGATCATATGCAATACTATGGAAATCACTGAAGTTTCCCAATTACTTCCCAAAGTGAATGATGGCTATAATCCTATTCCCTGATTTATGTACAGAATTATGCATAAGGCAACAATTTACCTTAAAAGGTCCTTCAAGATAATTCTGGATTAATATTTCTAGATAAGTGTAAAATATTATTTTTAAAAAGTCCAAGTGTCTGACTGGTCCTCTCCAAAAAGAAAAAAATAAGATTTATTCAGAAATACTGGAAAAATACTTGGATTTATATTTAAATTTTATAATTTTAAAGTGACATCGATGGCTCTAATTCTACCAAAACAATAATACAATGAAGTATAGAAGTAATATCTGGGTAGTTCAAGGGCCTGAATGAAACAATGAGATTGATTGCCACTTATTTTATAGCATCAGAAGATGTTCAGCTATCTTCCATTTCAGGTGAAGTAGAAATATTTATATTCTGTAATAAAAATAAAGTAAAGTTGCAAGTACAGAAAGAAGCCTAGGAGAATATTATTCAGAAGCACGTTCTGAGAGTTTGCCCAATATATTTAGTGCTTTATTTAAAAATCTGTAATTGAAACTCATTTACTTTTTAGAGATAATTTGCCTAAAAATTAGTATCAGTGTTAAAAAGCAGTCATCAAGAAACTGATTCTGCACAAGGAAATAGAAATTACCTATTTGAAATAAATTTTAGCCATTCTTATGGCCTTATTAATACAGGTTAAGTCTGCTAGTATAAGGGAGAAAACCAGAGACTGAAACTGTGTGAGACATTCTTTGTGGTGCCTGGAAATTAAAAATGAGAAGCTGAGATTTTACTGGTAAAGACTTGTCTGCCTTTTGGAGGTCAGAAAGTTCAAAGGATAAGAAGTTTCTTTTAAACAACAGACAATGCCACTGTTTTGGAAATCTGGATGTAGTAATCTGGGTCAAATAAATAGGAAGGATATTTCAGATTCTTCCAGGCTTTGAAAGAGCTGCTTTCCTCAAAGGTTTTTTTGTCTTTTCTGTGTTATCTCATTGAATAAAAAATAAAATAGCCATAAATAACTGTCCATGATGAACCGGTCTGTCCTTTAAATGACTATTCTACACCTGCCAAAAATTGATTATTGACACAAGATACACATAAACAAGCAACAAAAGGGTCTTCCTTGGAAACACAATTTTAAATATTGAGAGGCTCATCAGAGAAAATAGATTTATTTTTCCTCTCTGACAATATATTGCATTTTGGGAATTAGGGACAAAAGGCAGAAGACACCAAAAAAAAGGAAGGGCCACCATGGTTTTCCAGTCCTCTTCCTGTTCGTTTGCCCTCCATGCCAGGTATAACAGGACAGCATATGAAGCATGTAAAACTGCCAGCCTTCGGAATCACAGCTGAAGACATCTCTGTGCTTGAAACAGAACAGCCAGCCTAGTGTCTCCTCAGGTTTGACAACTTTGTTGCAACTCAATCCGAGTGATGTATCTCACAGCTGAAACCATGATAAAGCTGAGAAAAGGCCCCTGCATAGCTAGTGAAAGTGGCTAACAAAGACAAATGGGCCTGATGACAGATTCCACCAAGCCTTGAGTTTCCTTAATACCTGCAATGATACTCTAAAAAGTGGAAGGGATTTTTATTATTGACTTGACAATAATGCATATTCCAATCCATGTGTCTGTCACATCACTGGCCTAAACCAGACATGTTTTATTTTAATCCACTGAAACTCCAGAGTTCTATGTCTCCCAAATCTTGTTGCACAAACAGAACACTGGAGTTATAATAGATTAGTACTGTATTTCCAGAAACAGTTATTTCTGCCCATCACCTTATAAATACATTGCCAGTTCCCAGAGCAGGAATTCCTTATCTCATTACCATGGTATTGCTTTTTTAACTCTACTTAATATGCAGAGTGAAGAAGCAGTTGGTTAATATTGCTTTCTTGACATAATACTGCATCAGAGCAGGTGCAATTGCAGAAGACTTATGAATACAAAGTAGAACAGGAGTAAGTTAGCAAGGATATGTCACTTAAGGCTGTCTTTTTTAATTCATTACTGAAAACAGGAGTAGAAAATACATTTTACTAGTCTGGTTAGTATTTATATCCTACTGTACAGTCCATTGGCATGAAGGGATCTCTGTATTAAATGTACCAGATGTTATGGGAGCAGTGCTGGAAGGTAAACAAATTGAGTTAGAGATCATATCATACACATACTCAGACACACACAGCTTGGAAAGGTAGAAAATCCAATATTTTTCTATCCTAGATGAAACACTGATTATCATCTTTCCTTCATCCTCTGAGCCTGCTTGGATATGGGGTTCAATTATCCCGTGAAAGGAACTAAGGCTGATGTCCTGTTCTCTGCTATGCTGTAGCCAGGAGAGCTGATTTAGTGAATTCAGTACCATGTTCATATGTAGATAAGGCCTTCTCTTTCCTACAAAAAGTCTTTACATTTCACAAGCTGCCACTGAAATCTTCAAAATCAGTTGTGACTAACATAATGCTTGCAGCAGAAAGCCTAAAACAGCAACTATGACTCCTTCTCTGGGGCATTATCTTGCATAACCACAGTTGGTGGATTAAATATTAGCATTAGTAACTGCTTTGCTGACAAAAATGGTAGTAACTAATTTTGTGAATAACAGTGCTCTATTTCCTTCTCATTCTCCAGGATGGAGCTCTGAATGACAAGGCTTTACCACCTTGACCTCACTTTTTGTCAAGAGTACTGCAGGAGCTGTTCAAATTTTTCTGTTCTTTTCGATGCGTAGTTTAGGAAGTTCCATTTTCTCTTGTTCTGTACCTGAGGATTGTTCAACCCCTCAGTATGTTACAGATTTTATGTCAGGAATAGTACCAGAGATAAGTAGGGGATACAAAAAAATTACTCTATAGCATCCTACTAGTGCCTTCAGAAAAAGAAAGGTAATCCAGAAGACTCTGTTTGACCATCCCCCCATTCTACAAAAAACGGATTACTTTTGTGTGCATCTTTTACACTTGAAAAATTTCCATGAATAGTGTTGCTCTTTAGAGAAAACTTGATCAAAATATAACATAAATACTGTGAATTACCTTGCCCATGAAGTTCCAAGCTCCAGCCATAAAAAAAGAGACCAAGTTTGTTAATTTTCTTCATTATTCTTCAGTCTCAACTCTTTATATAGACTTTACTCTTCAAAATTTCCTGTACTTACTTTACACCACTTATTCCCAAAGAGAAAAAAAAAAAAAAACAACCAAAAAACGACCAGAAACAAAGAAAAAACCCAAAAAACCAACCAAAAAACCCCCCAAAACAAACAAACAAACAAAACCAAAAAACCCAAAACAACAAAACAAAAACAAAACAAAACAAGCAAACAAAAAAACCCCCACAATTCATTCCAGCTGCAAAGATTCAGAGCTTCACCTCTATATTCTGCCACATTCTTTCAGAGGCTTAAAGAATCTGGACTCCAAGTTCATACTGTAGTCATGTTACAGGGTGACATTTTCTTTATAGAGTGTTTGAAAGCAGAAAAGGGAGGGAGGGGTTACTCTTGAATTAGCTTTAAAAAGTATAAAAGACAAAAGACAAAAGAGTAAAATCCTCCACTCTGAACCAATAGCCATGTATAAAATAGAGGCATTAACAACAACAACAACAACAAAAGGTACCAACCCAAATTCTGATGAATGGCATATTCAACCTAAGGACACATTTTTTTATGATTTCTAAGGACTCTGTATTTAAACTCTACTTCAAAAACAAGTTCAAGGAGAATGAATGTTCCTGGCTTTTACATGAAGACTTCATCTCTAAATTGCTACATTATTTTTTTTAATTCAGCTCAGCTTGGTAAAGGCTTGCCTGTGGAGTACCCCAGACAGGCATCTGTGGACCTTATTTAATGAACCTGAAATTCAGTCAACTTGCTTAAGTAGTAGTGAAGGATATATTGTTTTCATTCAATCCCATGTGAAATTTGATAACTTTGCCTTGATTTGGAGGTCCTCTGGAGGTAAAAGACGAAACAGAACAACAGAGGTAGAGAGAAAAATAAAACTTCCTATATATGATATTGGTGTCATTCACACATGCTCAACAAAAATAAAAAGAAGGCCATAGTTTTTGTATTTTCCAGAGACCAGACAATTTGAATTGGTAGCCAACTTTCTGTCATCAACAGGTGACAAGACCATAATGTATGTACTCAGAACTAGTACAGACTAACAACCTGAAAAAAAAAGAAAAAATCAAGGTCACAAGTGAGCAGGGAGGCCCAGAAACCTGATCAGGCCTTAAAAAAAAGGACATTCGTCTTTGCCTGCCAATTTCCAGTCTAAACTACATCTTTTATCCACATTTAAAACCTTTAGAAGGGAGGCTAACAACTAAAGCAGTGACAGGCTCATAACTGCAATGATACTACTGGATTTAGGATAACAACTACGTTGACTAACCCATCCTAATACCATTAGGTAAATCAACTTCTTTGCTAAGTACACACAAATATCCTGAGTTGAACCTAGCAACTAAGAGTAGAACTTTTTTTATTCTACTTCCATCACATTTGGCTACCCAAAATATATGTAGTGCAAACCCCAGCAATTCATGTCATTAAATTTACCATTTTCATGTAAAATTTCAGAAATTTGACTGCTGTTACATATCACAAGACTGAAAGCTGATCATTAGAAGAGATGATAAAAGAATTTCTTGGGACACACTACACAAATCTGATTCATTTTATGTTAGATCAGTCACTCTCAGTGTATAAACCACAGACTCTGAGGACCTCTGTCCACTCTGTCAGAGTTAGTAAAAGACAACCAAGAAAAGGAAAATCACTGTCACTAGGACTGAATTCTCTTTGTAAGGGCTGACAACTGCTTAAAAAAAAAAGCCTAAATGTCTGCAGGTGAAAACAGACTGACAACAAATGTGTTAGAATTATATTAATATAGGCTTATATAGATATATATTCTTGACTAGTGTCTCATCTCCATTGCTGCTGAAATGTTACACATATGGCAACTCTTTTCAAAACTGACATCCAGTTGAAATCAACTTGTTTTTAACAATAACCTTGCAGAGATGGAGAAGAAAAATGAAAGCATTCTTTAAATTTCCAGTTTTCCCAGATTCACAGATCTCTTTCCACTGAGAATTTCTTTAAGTTTCCAAATCTGTTTGGAAACCTAAATAACAGGGAAAAAAAATCCATCCAAAACATCTTGGTTTTAGCAAGGTGTTGATGAATCCACAGCATGTTTCTTAAGGAACTATACTTGGTGTCCCGGTGAACTCCTGCATGGAACAATGGCTTTTGCCATCCTATTACAAGAACTATATTTCCATCAGGTCTGTTTAGAATTAGAGACATGGATGGCTTTAGCATCTCCTCACTGCCATTGGCATTATATCAAATTTTACTACCACTCTCCACTTTGAAAGTAACCAGAATATATTTTTTTCTCAGCAAATCCAGATAGCTTCTAGTCTATGGGAAAATTTAGGTTTTTAAGTGTGTGTATAATATATGCTATATTATACAGATATTTCAATACAATAAATATGATGTGTGTGTCTTTTTCAATTTAAATATAAAAACCCCGAACAAACAAAATCCGCAACAAGTAAAAGGAAAAGCCATAACTGGGGAAGGGGAGGGAAACAGTTTGTTTACTTGATGTGAACTGTGTAATATTACTGCTTCAACTGCTAAACATTTTGATCTTTTCCCAAGGGCATAGCACCTTCTATTTCTTCAAGAAGCTCCATTTTTGTCTCACTTCCTAAGCCAGAAGTTCACTGTAGGTCATTCTTCTTGTTATCATCTTTCTATGACTTCCCATCACTTTTTGCATCCGGCTCACAAACCTCATCCTCAGGGCATGAGCTACAATCTGCTAACATCCAAAGTCTCATTCCCACTTTCTGTGCATCTTACTTTCTTTCCACAAAATAAGCAGTTCTGCTGTACAAAGTTGCCTGGTTATCTTCATAATTTTTTTATGCTAATAAACTTCTTCTTCTTTCTGTACCATCCCCAAGGTATTTTTCATTAAAGCTTCCAGCAATGTATCTGTAGAAACATTTTACCTGGAGCTGTTGCAGGAACTACCACAGGTTCTGGACACACTTTGCCGTGGCCAACTAGAAGCAGTACTCCATGGAAACACAGTCTATGGCACATGACACAGTCTTAAATAAACATGCTTCTAGTTTTATTAACACAGGATTCCAGTTCTGTGACAGAAATAGGAGCAACTCTTAACACTGGTCCTTAGGATTTATAGCAAAGACATTGTACCCTGTGATCTCAGTTCATTCCCTCTCTTTGCAGCATCCTGAAAATAATGGAGCCCTCTCTCGCAGAGAAATGAAGTGTTGTGACCATGTGCCCTCTCAAGCAGCTCAAGAAAAGGAAAATATGCACAGTGAACATAGCAGGTTACTTTAAAAAAATCCCACAATGCTGCAAGTGTGTTATGGTTATCAGGGATAAATGGTGCAACAGCAGCTGTGGTGCACCATCCCTTCAGGTTGTAAATAACTGGGGACATGCATCAAAGTAGAAACTCTGTGTGATTCTGCACATATTTATGGCATGATCATGGACAAGCCCATAAAAACCCCCCAGGTTTTAAGTATCACCCTCAGCTCTTTAGAAAAACCACAGCCAAATGGGATGTGTACTTCTCTATGATTTGCAGGGTTGATTATTTGCTGTAAGGAAATGTGCCACAATTGACTGCCCTTTTCATTGTAAACAAATATTCCCATCCAGGCCCAAAGTAACGCTCCATCTAATCCTATATCCATTCTCCTGCAAAAGTCATTCCCTCATTGTCTTGCTCACGCAGGTGTTTGACATGTGAAGTGATTATGATGGACTCTTCATTACTGACAATTTGTGGGGGTTAGCTGTTCATGGTTGAAGTCTGTTTCTTAGGTATTAGACCAAGCAGATGGACTGCAGATGGCAGATCTGCTGCCCAGAATTTAAAAGTGGCTGTAGAAGAAATTGTAATGCTTGTTTGCAGCATGGTGGGAGACTGTGAAACTTGAAGCATCAGGAAGCAACCTAACAAAAGCTGCAGTGATGAAGAAAGTTAAGCAGTATTTCAGTAGAAATTTAGATTGTTTTACACTGAGAGACTCACTCAGAATATCTTGTTACTGTTATCTAAATAAAACAGCATATGATCCATTATGTATCATTTATACTACAAAGGCAGTGTGCTTATAATGACTGAATCTCATACTTCAGGTATGGATGCTTGTTCTTCCCATAATCCACCAAGAAATGTGCCAGCTGAGAGACCGAAGCAAAGTCCTGGGAGGTGAGTAAAGAAAGATAGGAAGGAAGAAAAACATTGTGAATTTCTGTTTGTAAATTGCATTGCCCTAAAGTGAATATTGCTAAAAAACCAAAACAAAACACCTTGTAAGCCAGGATAAATTAGGAGAGAAAAAAGAAAAAAAAATTAAAAACTCACAAACAAAACTACCAAACCCCACACTGTTTCAACTGTGTTGTGAAAGATCTGCATCAGGAATCTTGATCCACTTTCAGAAATAAAGGAAAGCTTTTTGTCAGGAGAGAACTCCTGGTGGTTTCTCTAAACTATTTGCTACAAAACCCCAGAATTTCCCCTAGTACTTCCAGAGTGGAGAACTTTCCTCATCCACACAAATTCTTGAGGGATGTCAGCTTCCGCATGGAAAGAGATTGTTTTACTATTTTTTTAAATCCTTTCCTTTAGGAAGGATCATTCTCTATTGCATAGCCTTAGCCTTGCCACAATTCAGTTTATGCCATGCCAAGCTTCATCATGTCAAGACTCCTTCTAAAAGAGGAGGAGGAAATTGGGCCCACAAGACTTTCAAATAAAATTCACATCAACAGCGAAATCATGACTTCACATGTGACTATCAAACCCCCTTCCACACAAAAGCAGCCCTCCTTTCCCATCCCTGCTTTCTCATCCCATGGAACATATTTCATATCATATTTTCCATTTCCAACCTCCTTCTAATCGGTAATTACCATCCACCTGTTAGTTGTCTTTAATATAGATTTCCACATATTATTTAAAAATCCTGTAAACAATAAAATTTCTAGACACAATGAAAACAATTAGGCCACCCATACCGGGTCCATGTTCTTTGGACACAGACCCACAAATAGTTCATTTTTGTAGCCACGCACATTTAAGGTCCTCGGGTGGTGCACAAATGTTACTTCTCAGTGGTGTAACGTTGCCACATAAAAGTGTTTCTATGCCACGGAAACGTTCCCTCCAATTTGGGAGAGCAGCTGGGCTTTACCACCTTAATTGTGTCACTGAATCCTCTCATTCCTGCTCTCCTTTTCTGTCACACAGTCATCAGAAACAGAACTTTAGACAAAGCAATATTTACATCACCTAGATCTCTTCCACTACAGATATCAAACATGTCTTCCACTTTAGAAACAAAGAAAGAAAAAGATACAAAATCTGTTTTTTGGAGACTAACAAATAAATTCTGCCCCTTCCCCTATACTGAACTCCAGAACCATTCACAGGAAAAACGCAGCACTATGAAAAACATTGTCTAGCCTCACACTTCCAAGATCATAGGAGATTTTCAAATGAAATTTCACTAATAAATTAAGAGATATAGCTGTCAGCCTCACACATCACTTTTGAACATTTGGATAAGAGTGCGAGGCCTTTCATAAAAGCACGGTTGTTTGCATTTACCTCTCCTTGGAAAATTCCATTAAGAAACAGTATCTGGTATCTAACCAGGTCTTGTCTTTCATCCAGTTTTCCTGTTGGACCAGGCAAGGCACAGGGATATATAAATAGTTGCCTGTGGTCACAGAGGTGCCCATTGCTCCACTAGGCTAGAAGCCAGGATCCCTGTGCACCTCTGACTTCCTCAGGACTCTGCAAACCTTGATATGCCAGACCCTCCATGCTAAAACACTTACTCATCTGGCTCACAGGCTGGATCGAACTTTTCTTTCTCTCTTCACTCTCAGTCTGTGGCAGACATGAGTCTTTGTTTCAACCAGGTTCTTTTAATAAAGAGAACAATGGCCTTTCCAAAGCCATATGTTGAAAGCTCGGGAAAACCCACATCAAAGCCAATTAGGGGCCAGATGTTCCTGATATGGATTGCCAGCAAAACCAACCAGAGGTGAGAGGGCTGAACAGTTTCGTAGAACCATGTGCCTGAATGTTAAATCCATAGCTCCAGGCTCCCCATGACCTGGCAAAATAAAAGTGTGGGAGTGAGATCTCTAGTGTCATTAATGCATTCTGTCCAAGGCATACTTCTTGTGTGTCTAACAGCTAGGTCCATACATGTGCAACACATATCTACAAGTATTTTATGTAGGCACATTTAAAGTTTATTCCAGAATACAACTGTGTATATGGAAAAAGTAAGTAAAGCTCTCATACAATGGAATGCAGCAATTTTACCCTCCAATATGGCCTCTGCTCGTGAAATCGTTAAGCAGTAACCTTATAGGGGAACATATTACACTCTTCAAGTTTAAACAGGTCGTTATGCTTTAATGGGAGCTAATGGCATGATAACCAGGAAATTTTGAGTCTTAAAAATAAGTAGAAAGGACCTGTTGCTTGGAGATTCATGTTTCATTTATTTTCAGCCTTCCCAGCTATACCACAGGGTATTTTTTTGCATAAACACATGCAAGACCTTCAGTAAACTTTAAAATCTCTGTGTACCATTATAGCAGCATAGTAAGCTCAAAAATGAAGTGTCAAACAGAATGAAACAAAACCTGCTTTTCTATGACACCTTTCATACTCCAAGTATCCTAGAGCACTTTAAAATAAATGATTTGGAAACTGGTAGTGCAGTCATGCAGCAGTTGTTAGTTCAAACTCAGGCCTAGATGTCGGATCTTATTTTAGTAAAAGGAAGAAAGTATCAGCCAAATCCAGAAGTTTCCTCCTCATTCTTTCCACAGTGTCCATTAGCTATTTAGATCTCACTCAGTGTAAGTTCAGCCTGGTATCTTAGGTTGCCAGTTACTCATTGATGGTTTTAAAACTCCTTTAAAGCATGTGCCCAGGAATGCTCATGGGCATTTCTATACATGCAAATGTTTAAAAAGCAAATCAATGCAAACATTTTCACACCTCAATTTCCACTAAAAGTCCAGACAATTTGCTGTCCATGTCAGTAGTATACTCCTCACATAGGGAAAAAGATTACAAGACTGTCTATTCCCTCTTAAACTTTCAGCTCTTTGCATGTGTAGCTAGTGGAAATCCCATTTCAATTCAAAAAATAACCAAAATTTGGGTGATTTCTTGGATTGGTGACACTTAGATTTTTTTTCTGCATTCTATGTTAGCCTAGAAATACTTACATCAACACTTTTGCCTTCAGGCATTATTTGCAATGCCCAGTACAATCCACAGGCATTACCTGGTCAGGACTCTGGCTGTTTTGCCAAATAGTTTTCTGTATCTGCTGAAAACCTAGTGCTTTTATTTGTAGGCCAGAGTTCTCAGTATATTCAAATACCCATTTCCAAACAACTGTTACAGAAAAGAGAGCAGAAGAAGCAAAAACTAAACCCAGATGAATTTCAGAAAGTGGCAAGTTTTTCCAGTAATAATTCCCAGAAGATGAAGGGCAAGACAAAAACACAATACCTTCCTCCAGAACATAAAATTCCACCTATATCAAGGCTCATACAGCTTGTCTATTTTTTCCCCTTCTTTTAGAATTAATATCCCTTATTAGACTAAGTACACTCTGATTTAAAGCATATAAAAAAAAAAGATTTCAAAATGTCTCCTGGGACCAAAACACCAGGACAACTGTCAAAGCATACACTGGACTTCTTTAGTCAGCAGCAGGCAGATGGTGGTAAGCAAAAATGGTGGAGGTCACACTGCAGAAAAAGGAATAAGGGAAATAAGAATCTTTTTTAACCAGTCTAACTTCACTGACTTTGAACTGAAAGTTCTAACGTATCATCAAAGTAAATGCAAGGTGTGTAAATCACTAGATACAGGTAACCAGGGAGACCAGCAAAACACATCTGAAATGCAAAGAGTAGATTTATGTCATTAGCTCACTAGCAATGCCAGGTGGTAGAGCCACACAGGGACACAGGCTCCATTAGGCTCAGCTCATCCCAGCAGGCAGAGCCACACAGGGACACAGGCTCCATTAGGCTCAGCTCATCCCAGCAGGCAGAGCCACACAGGGACACAGGTTCCGTTAGGCTCAGCTCATCCCAGCAGGCAGAGCCACAGCAGGACATAGGGTCCATTAGGCTCAGCTCACCCTAGTGGACAGCAGGGGCCAGGGTCTGATGCCTTCTCCAACACATCAAAAGGCTTTGCATACCCAGTTTATCTAAAGGCTGTGCTTTTATGACCTCAAGCATGGCAGTGAGAGTGTGTTATCCATACACAAGAATTCTACTTCTCAAAACAGGGAGAGGATGAACACTAGGCATAATAAATGAAGTTTTCCCACACCAACATTTCTAGCATTCTAAACTGCAAGGTCATTTTGAGAAAAAAACTATTCTCTCTTCACCAGATCTACTTTTACCTCGTTCCTCCCAACACGAGGGAATAAGCAGGGAGACAGTCAGATGACATGAGCAATATCCAAGGACCAGCGAAGTAGGCTGAGTTTATCTTTCCTCTTATCACAGTGATGAAGATCGCTGGGCTTTCTTGGGAGTTGTAGAAGAGAGGAAAGTTTTTTCAACAGGGCCCCCAACACAGCAGAGGGGCAAGCACAGCACCTGACCTCACCACATGCTAGGAAGATGTTACTCATTTGTTTATGAGTCATGTTCTGCTGCAATTCAGATGAGAAATAGGAGTAATCAAGAAAGCAGTTAAATGAGGGCCAGCAGGACTCAAGCAGAAAAACCATGTGCTAAGGAGCTGGAAGAATGGGGGATGTACTGTTTGCCCCCTTTACCACCCACATGCCTTTTACTTCTGCTGGGGGGCTGCCACAGCCAGCACTATGCTGACTCCTGTGCGACCTTCTGCTAAGCAGCACTCTGAAGAATTCAGAATGATCAATGGGGAAAAAAACCCCAAACCTTCACTTCCAGTCTTTATTTTTATCCATGCTTGTGCCCTTCACCCAGACACTGTGTGAATAACAACAGCTGAAGAGTCAAGCTAAATGGCAGGTTGCTATCTATCTGAAATGTGGCAGAACTGCTCGTCACCTTGCCAGAAGGATAAGAAAAAATCTTTGAATAATTCATTGAAGGGTTTGACCAACTGATCTGTGTCCCTGCACTCTCTTGTTCCCTGACCACATCTGAGTAAGGGAAAAGAGTTCTCTGTGAGATTTCTTCTCACACTCTGTCAGCAGCACACCCTGCCTGCAAGCTGAACTAACTTGACTGTAGTAATATTGTTCTGCTGAGACAAGAACGATGATCAGCACAACAGCACTGTTAAAAATGTTATAGGCTTCATAAAAACAATCACATCAGCTATAAAACGGTAGGTGATCATGACTGTTGCATCACTCGCATCATAACTTAGCTTGACTTGCCTGGATGGAGAAACAAATTATAGATGATTCCTCTTCCTTTCCCCCATTACTGTGCAAAGTAATACAATGTTCCCATTCTCTGCTAGACCTCTGTCACTATAAAGATAGAACAATGATTTTTAAAAGACAGAAGATGAAACTTGGGGTTGAAAACTGTCTGGATAGTATTACAAGGTCTGCTAAAAAGCAGATCTAAGCAAATTTTTAAGGTTCATGAGAACCAACAGTGGCAATCTGTACAGCTCAGCTGTAAGTGGGGAATGGATTAAGCAACTCCACTTAAAACTCACCATGTGCATCTCTTGTCCAGGTAAGGACCCTCTGCAAAATTACTGATAGTTCAGGATCAGATCCTAAGCATATGTTGTCTAAAAGGCTTATAGTAATCAATAAACATAATCTTAATTGTCTCTCACGCCATTGTACCCATTTGCACTGCCTAAGGCAAACAATACTGATAAGATCCATTATTCAAGTATGACTTTACTTGACTTAGGTCAGAAATCCAAATGAAAGTGTTATTCAGACAACAGAGACAATTTTCAGTTCAGAGTGATGCAGGACTCTTCAGCAAGGTGTGTTTCAGGAGTGAAGATTTGTCTGCCACTGTGAAGGCTGTGTAAATAACCAATTTCCCAGAAGAGTGTCCAACTACAAAAGAGAGGAAATCAAGCAACACACTTTAGTGTATATATCAGATTTGGTTTGTTCATGTTTTTGTTTTCTTTGTTAAAATTAGAAGTCCAGAAAAAACCCTAGTATATTAACTGATGGAACAGTCCAAGAGGTCCAAAAGTGAATGGTCTGATTTGGAGGAACTATGTAAAAGTCAAAGCAAGTACACAGCAACATTTAAAAAGGAAGAGCAAGAAAATGCCTATTTTTTTCCACTCACAGTGAAGAAGGATTTGGTTCATTTTTTTTCCTTGTCTGAAGAGACTTAAGTAAAAGCTCCTGCTGATGCAAACATGAGTTAGCACAGGGTACAAAAGAAGAATCAAGGAAGGGAAGTGAGCCTTGGTCCTCACTTCTTGCTAAGTCCTACTTCACGTGTGTCATTTCACACTGATTGGAATAGCAGTGACGATTCTGTGTCCCCAGTCTCACTCACCCTGAGCTTTATTTCTCCCCTAATTTAAGCAATTTTATAATGAATGGGCTTTTCCCTTTAAACTGCTAAGTATATTCAAGCAGTTCTTCCATTTCCTACACTTGACCTTGTGACTTTTGAGTTGCTTCAAACCCTAAATATTAAGGTTTTATCAATCTCAAAACTTGAGAAGCATACCAAATTCAGAAGAAAACAAAGATGTGACATATAAGAAAAGATAAAAATAACCAGAAATGGAAAATTTATATGATTATCTCTGGCAGAGAGAGAAACATAACCTAAGGACAGGACAGCATTCAGAAGAGCTGTGTGCCTTACAGAAAGCACAGGGTCTTTATGCTCCTTTAATTCTCAATGTATAAATTAAAGCACTATTACCATAGTAAGAGATAACCATAAAATGGATGGTCCTCCCACAGATGGAAGGGAATGACAATTAGCAAAAGATAAAGTATTCTATATTCCATAGGCAATAATTCAGGTATACTAAGACTCACATTTCCTGAATATAGAGACTTTGAAACCAAAACCTTATCTTGTTGGGAAATAGTGAGTCACGATTTTGAATGACAGCAAGCTGTAGTGTCTATTTCTGATGGTTCACAAGGCAGCAAATCTCAGACCTGTCACTGATCCAGATGTAGATATTTTCAGTTCTGCGCCCTTGGGAGGGAAAACTGGACTTGCAGACACCCCTACGAATGATGCTACAAAACAAACCACATAAAACTGAAATTCTACACTGAGACAAGAATAATTTTTTTTTTTGGTCTGGTGTTTTAACTGTGATTTATTAGAATGATGACTATTTGAGAGAGATATCTCTCTGATGGAGACCAATTAGTAAAGAGGTTTATAAGTTTAATTGGATGGCATATCATAAAGACATATATGAGTACCTATTATGCCATATAGTTATAACAATGATTTTTCAAACAATCATTATCTCTATGCTTAGAAACATAGAAATATAAAACAGTGTTAAGTAATTACAAGATTTTAGGAAAAAAGGGCTCAGCACTGTTTCTCATCCACTACCGCATACAGCCTGAAGGCTTATATCCTCAGTGTAAAATGTTACAATGTGATCTGAATGATCACTCCACTTGCAAAACTGAGGTGGCAGAGCCTTCTCAAGAGGAAATGTTCTAACATGATTTGCTGTGTTCTTTTACAGAATTAGTCCTTTTTTAATAGTGATTTCACAGTTTTCTGCCCCTGCATTGATTCTCCCTAAACTCATCCTGATTGTCTGAATGTAAAAACGTGCTACACCATGCCACAGCCTTTCTGTCAGTGGTAGACAATATACAGACAGGCTTTGCAAAAGACACAATAGCAGAGGGCAAACTAAGGAGCAGGAGAGCAGATTGAAGCAATGAAAAGTATTCAAAGGCTGCAGGATCTGCTTTCAGCCAGCTCAGCACACCCCAGACCTCTGGAGCACAGATTACTGCTACGTGACTGCAAACTTCAAAATTAACTAAAAAGCACAACTTAGGTTGCAATGTGCCCTTACCACACAGAAGGCCAGTGATATCCTGGGCTGCCTTAGGCAAGAGGAGGGCAAGCATCCCTTCCCTCTGCTCAGCACTGGTGAGGACACACCTGGAATACCGTGTTCAGTTCGGAGCTTCCCACTAGAAGAGAGACACGGACATACTGGATAAAGTCCATCAAAGGGCCACAATGGTGATAAAGGGATTGTGGCAACTCTCCTGTATGGAAAGGCTGAGAGATGGGGCTTCCAGCCTAGAGAAAGCTCAGGAGGATCAAAGTGTATAAATACCTGAAGGGGGAGTGCAAAGAAGACACCTTTTACACCTAAAGGGTATAAGGATGGACCAAGCTCTTCTCAGTAGTTACCAGTGACAAGAAGCAACAGTCACAAAGTGAAACAGGCTGTGTTTCAGCACAAACTGAAATGCTGAACCTTAATCTGAACATCAGGAAACACTTCTTCTCTGTGAGGATGACTGAGCAACAGCACAAGTTTCCCAGGGAAGTTTTGAAGTCTTTGCCTTTGGACATATTCAATACAAGAAAGTGTACAGCTTAAGGACATCCATAGTGACTGTGGAAGCTTTTACTTCTAAACCCAGTTTAGCAGTAAACCAGTAGCAGATGCCATGAGTTAGTGTCAAATACAAGTTGCAGTCCTGTCACAGTGAAATTCAACTGATTTAATTTTAAACTTTCATCACTGAAAAGGGTCCTGCTGTTACTGCAAGAGACAACTGAAGTTCCTGAGGTTAAGAAAGTAAGCACTTTTTTACTTGACCTAAAATCTGTGCAGATTTAGTCTAAAAATTCAGTTCTGATTAAGAATTTCCTTCTCTTCTTTTCCCCCCATCTGGCTGTTTATTGCTGATCCTCCTTCCAGCTGAGAACAGTAACTGGCACATCACCACCCACAGAGACTCTCTAATGATCCACGGGAAAGTTAATCACACTGTACCATCACATAAATCACAGCAGTTGGTCTGTGACTTACTCAGCCCTATTGAGGGCCAGCTCTTGAGCTCCCAAATCAACCTTTCTTCTTTCTTTTTCTTTTTTTTTTTTGTTTTGTTTTTTCTTTTTCCTTTTCTTTTTCTTTTTTGTCAATAGGACTATTTTCATCTTTCATTTCACCTATTGAGTCAGTCTGAAGCATCATAATGGCCCATAAAACTACCATCTGGGATATAAAATGTCAGGTTTGTGCACAGGAACAAGATCTGCTGCCTCTTCTAGCTTCCCCTGCTATGATGTGCTCTGCTTAGCCCAGGGCATTTCAGAGGGAGATCACATATGTAGACAGACAGCTCCCTAGAGGGTTAAAGTCTCTGCTGTTTTTTCCCTGCCAATATTTCAGTGTAACGAAAATTAATTTATTTCTGGGAAAAATTCCTATTCAATGCACACACAAGGACATGCAAACACACATACACAGTTCCTAGTAATATTCATGCTGTTTATATATCTATGTTGTCGTGTCACGATATACAATAAATATAGAAGGAAAACAGCTCCAACAGCACCAGCTAAGCAGAAAGGCTATTTTTTCCCTCTCCCTGGAGGCATTGTTAACATTTAGCTGTGCTGAATCAGAGGAGAAAAGGTACCCAGAGGCCGATAGGTCCTGCATCTCAAAAGTATCCATCCTTTTGAGCACCTACAGTGACTCTTAACCATACTGAGAACAGATTCAGTTCCACCCACAATAAGGGAATAAACACATTACCCCAATAAAAAGAGAGCATACAATATGAAATGACAGACAAAAACCCTACTCCCATAGAAAACTTTTTGTGGAATCAGACACTATATGAGGTTTATGATATTTACCTGACAATAAAACAAAACTAACTTTGCGAGTTTGCTGTGGCTCAACTCCTCCCTTTCCTCCTAGATTTGACTTTAGATAAATGACTGAAAACCTGGATAAATTTAACCAATTCAGACTAATATCACTAAAATTAGTTATCAGCTATGAAATCAGTATTTAAAGTATTCCTAAAATCTTTGTTTATCAAAACATTATATGCATGGTTCAGTAAGCATAATAAAACATTTAAAAGATGTACTAAAACAAACATGTGACTCATTTTAGTCCCTGGCCAGAGGACACAGCAAACAGCATATCAATTTGTTTGAGGTTATAACATTGGCTTCTGCAAGATCAATGTTCCAGATTTCAGTACATTTGAGGTCTAATATTTGCAGATTTGCAAGGCTAAATCACAATGAGTCCTTCAGTAAAAGTTATTTTCTCTTTTCATGTAAAATGAAATCCCAGTGTGACTGTCTACTAGGACAGCCATCTGAAGGAAAGATAAGATACAGAAAATAAGTTTTTGCACAGAATATACCCACTGAGGCATCATTTAACTTTGCTTGTGATCTTGATTTATACATAGCTTTCCCAGTTGGATGGCTGAGGCATAAAGTAGTAGAGTGATATCTCTCAAGATTACGAAAAAGAACCAGAAATCACTTTCTTTAGCTCCATCACGAACTGTGTGACTGATGGGAGGCATCAGAGCCCCATCTTAAATTTCTGTGAGCATATCAATTCAAAACTCAAAATTCTAAGACCAACAGATGCAAAATACTAAAATTTCCCCTCATAAAATACACTTTAATACATTAACAGTCTGATATCAAGACTTCAAAGCAAACAAACAAAAAAAGTTACCAATTACCAACTTTAAATGAACAAGGTCTAGTTAATATCCCTCTCATTTTTTCCTTCAAAAGAAACAAAAATTTTAACTTAAGCCTGGTGCAGCCTGTCATGGATCACTGCTGAATTTTAAGACATGAAATAGGTCAGTACTGCCCTTAAGAGGAGGCCAATGTCAGTAGAGCTCTATTGTTACTGAAATTATGGTCAAAGAGTAACATAACAGAGGTCTCTGTAACAGAGTTATGGTCAAAGGAGACAGAGGCAAAACACAGAGTTAGGTGGCCCCTCAGGTGGAAACAGTGGATATGCTTGGAAAAAAAAATGCAGACATATTTTTGGGCTCAGAATCCCACAAACAAGGGTTATTAGAGTGTATAAGAAATAAGCAAGAGCAGGTGAAGCTGGCAGATAAGCAGATTCTCCCATAGGAACATGAAAAGCAGACAGTGTCCTGCTGCAGACCAGCACTGACTCTGGTCCTAGCACAGCCTCTGGACACACCTGGCACACAGCTGTCCCATGTGTGTTTCATACCCAGGTGTTTGGAGAGAGCACCATGGCAGCTACAGCTCACCAAGGGGCTCTTCTGAAAGAACAAGCATAGTCATGAGCTGCTGGAATTCACCCTGCTGAGATGCCACCACATTTTGGTGCTTGTTCTCAATTGCCCTTGTTCAGTCATGGGAAGCACTGATTTGGTTCTGCTGAGGTAACTCCTTCCAAAAATTGTCAGAGAGTAAAACCATCTTTGTATCTTTTTTGGTTCTTGATAGAGAACAAGCCACTTGTTGAGTGCAGCTGAGGCAGCTGGGTCAGCCAAAAGACGTCCAACAGGAGGGCTGATTTGTGGGGATTTACTGCTTTCAGGAAGAAATAGAGTAGCCCAAGTTTTCACCTCCTCATAGGCTTCAAGATGAACCAAAGCTACAATTTCTTTATCTTTATATCATGTTTTTATGCAGTTTGAGACACACGGGATACAACAAAGTAAACTACAAAGCATAATTCTGGCCTAAATTAAAAAAAAAAAAAAATAGAAAAAAGTAGTTTTATTGCAGGTTATCACCCAACACATTCTGGATGCTAGAGCTGGGGATTCAACAATCACATCAAAATCCTATTTTCATAATCCTGGATTTAATGTTGGCCTTAAAATACTGTCTCCCTGTGAGCCAGCAGAGTATTATCCCAAGTCAGGCATGGAGTTGGGGTTTTTTGTGGTTTTTGTTTTGTTTTGGTGGGTTTGGTTGGTTTTGATTTTTGTTTTTTTGTTTCTTTGTTAGTTCTGTTGTTTTGTTCTTTTTCAAATACAGAAGCAATCTGAATGACTTGCAGCTTCATGAACTCTGGGCATTGTCAATAGTTTCTTCTGGATATAATGTTTGGGAAATTTAAAGTTACTTCCTATCCCCTATTCACCCCTGGTCAGTTAGAATTGAGGGAGATAAGTCACCTTATAACAGCAAGGTGAATCTGTAACTGAAGACTATTCCCCCTCACTTTTATTTAGCCTGCTGGCTCTTTTACTGCTACCCACTCTGAACTGGTCACCTTACAACATGCTCTTAAAAATTAACCAAGTTATCAGTGATATCAACACTGTGTGAACACACAAATTCTTTGATTTTAAGCAACTTCTAGCATTTGGATCATTGCTAACACTGATGGCATTTGATAGTGAGATGCTCTGCTTCAACATAGCTGTGAAAAGATACATTCCTTACTTTCCCCCTGTGCATGAGATAAAGATATGTTATAATATTCTGCTATGTTGTGAAGCTGAGGATTGTCCAACACTAGAGGTCCTTAAGAAAAGGCTAAAGAAAGATTTGTTAGGAATGATATGGAGACAGAAAGACAGCCTCACAGAAACAGTTTGGATTTGATTTTGCTGCTCTGGCCTATGAAGTCAGTGTCATATAAACTGTAATGTCTTCCTTCTTTAATAGTCGTAATAATAATTAGGATGAAATCTAATTCACAAGCTGGAGTTAAAAGGAATTAATTAATAATGTATGATTAAACAATAGTAACCAAGGTCACTGCATGACTAAATATTCGGTAATCAGTGATTAGGTTTTGTTGGTTGATCTTTTAAAGGACCCGATTTGAAATGACCTCTTTCTTTCAGATTAAATGTCTGCTCAGGCTGAGTTATTATTGATCAAGAAGCTGACCTTACTGCCAGTGCTGGCATTCCACATTACTGATCTCTTTGCATATGGTGTGCACGTAGTTGCTGGAAAACTTCAAAGAGATTTGATCAAGTTGATGATTGCTTGGTTAATTAATAAGGTGCCACATTTTGGTATTCCAGACTGGTTGCTCTCTGCATTCTTAGAGAAATCACTCCTAGCATTCAATTAAAAAAAGAAGGCAAATAAAAAAGATCCATAAAGCTTGCATTCTACAGGATAAATCTTGCCCTGACAAGGGGAATGAAGGAGTTTTTTCCCCACTTATTATAAGTGGAGGACAGATGTAGCAAAAAAGAGGAAATTTTCCTCTCTGTGTCCTGCATGGCGAGTTTAAGACAAAGAGTGGGAGAAGGTGCTCTTAAAAGCATCAAACACAAGAATGACACAGTGGAGGCTTTCTGCAATCTCAGAGCCCCAAATGCTTCTGTTCATATGATCAAGTGATAATGCGGAAGAATTTGTCTTTAGGATGCAAGGTCATACATCCATCTCATAACTACTAATTATCCATCAGTTATACTCCTTTTTGGCTGCACGTTGCCATAAAAGCAGTTAATATTAGTCTCCACCCCTACCCAAGTAAATGTTGCTTTAACTCTTTTTCTCAAAGTTAAATGAGTAATTCTTTCTTGGAGAAAACATCCAGTCATGCACCAGGAATACAGTCCTGAGATTGTATTATCTTCAGAAGAATGTGGTCTCACCTTTATGTCAAGTGTCACATTCTCAGGAACAAAATCTTGTCTTGGTCTTTCTTTGAGTGGTAGGAAATTATCTTTGGAATAGCTCATTAGTCAGGGTTTAAGAAACACTTGGGGGAGGGGCGTGGCTTGGCGGCGGAAAAAAACCAAAAAATCCCCCACATCAAAAACATAGGGCCATACAAAATCTCAACCAATTCTACAGATGCAGGCAGCTTCATGAAGAAACAACTTTAAACCCACACAGAAGCCCATTTAGGCTGAGGAATTTCACAAATCATGTACAAAGATACTCACAGATACTTCCTACTTTTAGGTAGAGAATTATTAAGAGACTCCTCCATTTGTTTTGCCTTCTGCGGTGCATGCTCCTTCCGGAAATGTGGGAAAGCATCTGCAGAGCACCTCCTCCATGCTCCTTCTGTGCAGAGGCCTTAGCTGTGCCCCTCCCAACTCTTGTCCTGAGCCAGCACTGCTTCCCTGGGTCTCTGCTAGACATAATAAGGATGAGCATACCATGGCACAGCGTATTTTTTCTCTGGACAATTCCAGACATGGTGATGATGTCATTAACTTTTACCTCCCCATCCCTTAGTTGCAATGATTCCTAAATCAAAGTATGCACCCCATTACAAACGAAACTGGAAACTGTGAAAGGAAGTTGTGGTTTCCTTGGCCAAAGCAGCATGGTTTGCAAGTGAATACATTCCATGCTGTGTCGTCCTTGGAAGGAAAATGATCATGAAAAATAATACAGACACTTGAGCACAGTCCAGGGAAGGTATTCATCTGAATTCTATCACCATACAATGAGCTGTGTGTTTACATCTGTAAAAATATTTACTCTTGTTAAACAAAGGCTGAGTTTACAAGCACAATAAACAAAATTGTTCATTCAACAGACTGCTCTGAAAATCAAGACCCTAATTCTCCAGCACTCTTAATCTAGCACTCATCTAGTTACCTAGATGACCTATACATTGGCCCTAATTGCAAATGACAGTACTAATGAATATTGTTCACCACTGGACTCTGCCTTAAAACAAATAAAAATTTTCTTTAATCAAAATTTAGGATCACTCTACAGTCTGCTGTTGCATTTGCTCTCATAAAATAAGGTAGGCTAAAATCAAATGGAAACAAATATCCAAGTAAGTATCAATTTCAAATTCCTAATTAAATTTTCAGATTCATAATTTTACAAATAATATTTGAATTTGGTCTCAGCTGTAGACAATCACTCTACAGAAGCACTAGAAGGAATAAAACTGACTCCTCAAATTATAGGTTTGTTTTGTATTAAAAGAGTCACCATAGGTCAATTCTTAAAATCAGAGAAATTTAGAGGTTTTAGAGGTTTTTGTTCTGAAGTCTTTTTTAAAATTGTTAGAAAGAAGAGAGTAACATTTTTGGGAGTAACAGAAGTGTTTGATGTAGTTCCAATACTTATAGATTGCTCTATTTAAAAATTTTAGCGAATTCCCAACAGAGGCATTATTAAAAAAAAATCATGAAACAAATATTAAAACTAAATATTCACATAATTCTTTCTTGTGGAAGACAAACCAGAAACCCATTCACTGAATCTTTGATAAATGCAGAATTGTTCTTCAGTGAGAAAAAATGTTTTGGCTTTAAAATATTACCTGCATCTGCAATTCTATGTCTACCATATCGGTCCTCTGTTCATATCTGAGCACACAACAGAAGGGTAAAAATCTATACAGTGTGCATAAAGTGGCTTTATCAGGTCTGTTCAGACACAGGGGGAACAAGGGGAAAATGTTACAGAGAATTCCTATTGCATGTTTTCTTTCAGATCCTGTGTTTGCAGTGGGGACTGTCTGCTGCCTCTTGCTCACCCTGAAGGCACCAGACCTAGTGACACAGTGCATGAACTCTATAGCTCACAAGGGTCCCATGAGAGCTGGCACCTCAACTACATGTCTTGTACCACTTTCCCTTTCATTTAGCACCACGGGAAGCCAAGAAGGACAGGGAATGGTTTTTACTCACAGCCTAAACACAGAGAGCAGCTATTCAGAGCTAGGTGCACCTCAGAATAAGGCTGCCTCAAGCCTGCCTCCCTCCCATAAGTCACTTTGTGGAGGCAAAAGTATGTGGCAGACAGCAGGAAAGTCTTATTAAAAGATTATGTGCAAATAGGAAGTAAAATCAAATCTTACCACCCCTCTCCCCCCCAAAAAAATCAGGACATAAAACTGTTGGCCAACTTTCTGTTGAACATTAGTTTATCACCTAAGACGTAGCTCTGGCTGGTAACTCCTGTCAGATACACATTTTTTAAACAATAAAAAGCTGCTTAAAAATAATAAAGATGGCTTGGAGAGAAGTATTGATTTGAGCATTTGATTCCTGTGGGAACAACCTGGGCTTAATCTACCAACACTATGGTATAGATATTTTAATGACTTTACTTAGATATCATAACACAGAATATATTGTTTTTAAAGTTCTATTTCTCTGGGAAGTGCAAGATGTCTAACAGAAAAGAAAACAAGTACACAACATTCCCTTGATTACTTTTCAAACCTGTGAAGCAGAAATCTTTCTCCAAATTCAATGTCATAATCAGACTGCAGAAGACAGTGAATTATCTCCAAACCTAGAAACAAAAGTCTACCCAAAATAAGCGGTTAAATGTGAGAAGTCTGAAGAGACAGATGCTGATCTGAATAAGTCACTGAATAAATATGAGGCAAGCTGTAGCTTTCTGTTGACCTCCTAAGTGGTGGGGATTGGGAAAGAAAACAACAGGAAGAAATTCAAACAAAATTAACTCCTATAAAACAGCAAAATTATTCAGAAGGTGTGGAGGAATGCTAATGCTTCCAAATGTGTTTGCCTTTCAATAGTGCCCTTGAACAAGTAAGGAAAGGTAATGCACCACACAGACAAGCATCTGGAGTCTGCCTCTCTGAACAGCCCCTCTCTGCTTGTCCCATTCTAGCCGGACTCAATTCTCATTATCTTCTTGTCTGCAGTAAAGTGCCAATACCAAAAGCACCAAGTGACCTAAAAGGCACAGCAGTCACACCTCTGGTATGCCCTTGGGAATGAGACAGAGTCCTGGAGAGGAGACCTTTCAATGATACAGACAACCCTAGAAAAAGAGGAGGAAAGCAACCCAAGTGGTAAATTAGGAAAGTTCTGTAGATCAGGGCGCCAGGAATTTCATCTGCCTTTCTGTGTCAACCAAGACAAAAAAAACCCCACACAGGCTCAGCTCTCCTGAGCTCTGGGGAATCAGCCCCATTTCAGTGCGATGTTCTAATTCCAGCTTTGAGACCCTTCTTGAGAGTCACCCATCGCAGCTCATATTTTTAAGCTTGAACACCCTCAGGGGTTGTGTAAAAGGACGTTTTTGGTCCCACCTCGATTAAATGGCAGCTCAGGGCATCAAGCACTTAACACGCAGGACCAGGAGTAGGTGTTTGCCTGCTGAGCAATAGCACAACACTTTAACAGCCCTTGTGGCAATGGCAGCTGGTCAGGGGAAAGCATCCCACAGATGGGACCTGAATCACGGGGCCAGCTGAGGCACATACATTGTGGTATGGTCAGGCACACACCTGTCTGTAGGGACAGACAACACGGGCAGAAAGGGAACAACCACTGATTTATAGCCACCTTCTCTGAAGCTGTACAATAAGCTCCACAACCACTTCCTCTGAAGGCATGGGTAGAGAAATTCGTTTTCACTGCCAGCTTGAGAGCCTCACAAAGATACCTATAAGTGCTCCAGTTAACTCACAGCCATTCCAATATTGATACCCCATGGGGTATGAAGAAGACCAGGCCTACCTCCAATTCCCCTTTCTTGTTTCCTTACTCAAACATGCATTCAGTACAGGAGGTGAGGCAGAGAAACCACAGCTGAATAGGAGACTGACTTATTTTCTTGGGGAGTTAGAAATTCATCATGGCCCATCAGTAAAGGTTTTTTCTAGTCACATTATCCTTCTGATATTGTCCAAGACCCTATCACCATCTTTAAGGGTGCTCTCTCTTCTCTCTTCCTTCATTTTGCCTCAGCTTTTCTTTTAGTTTTGCAAGAAAGTGATGCTTCTATTGGTTTATGATAGAAGAAAAGATTTAACTCCTTTCTTTAGGAATTCCATTATCAATTCCCATTTAAATAAGCTAAACTAAGACAGCAAAGTGGCCAAATGTTGTTTAAGGTCAAGTGTGTTTCATGAGCAAAGTACAGGTAAGAAAGACCCATGTAAGAGGGTTTATAAAAACTAGGTTTCTCTAACAGAATAGATTACAAGAAATAGACAGGTTTCTAGCAAAACAAGCAAATACTGAGAAGGAAAGGGGTGTGGGATAACATCAAGATCATAGAACCATGGAATAACAGAATAGTGTGGGTTGGAAGGGACCTTTAAAGATCACTTAGTCTGACTTCCACTTTGAGGTTCAGGGACATCTTCAACTAGAGCAGGTTATGCCTGTCCAAACTGACCTTTACTGTTTTCAGGGATGGGGCATCCACTTCTCTGGGAAATCTGTTCCAGTGTTTTATCAGCCCCATTTCTACAAATTTCTTCCTCATATCTAATCTAAAGCAAACCCTCTTTCAAAAGTTTTAAACCACTGCCCCTTGTCCTAAAACAACAGCTAACACGTTTGCCCTCATCTTTCTTGTAAGCCTTTTTTTTGTACCTGAAATAGTGTCTCCCCGGAGCCACCTCTTCTCCAGGCTAAACTCTCAGCCTTTGTTTGCTTATAGGAGAGGTGCTCCAGCCGTGTGACCAGCTTCATGGCTCTGCTCTTGGACTCGCTCCAGCAGATCCATGTCCTTCCTATGCTAGGACGCCAGAGCCGGATGCTCCAGGTGGGGTCTCACCAGAGCGGAGCAGAGGGGCAGAATGCGCTCCCTCACGCTGCGGGACGCGCTGCTTTGGATGCAGCCCAGGGTACAGTCGGCTTTCTGGGCTGTGAGTGCACACTGCTGGCTCATGGGCAGCTTTCCATCCACCAGCACCTTCTCGGTCCTTCTCGGCAGGGCCGCTCTCGGTCCCGCTCTCGATCCCTTTACCCCCAGCCTGTGTTGACGCCGAGGGCTCTCCCGAGCCCCTGGAGGGCAGCACCCTATCGGCTGCACGTCCTGGCAGCGGCGGGGGCCGAGCCGCAGCCCGGGCCGGGGCCGTGAGCGCTGCGCGGAGCCGGGAGCGCCCTGAGGGCCCGGCGGAGCCCGCGGGCACCGCCCCCTGCCGGGAACTGAAACAAACACAGAAACAGAACGTGCGCACACCCAGAGTGACCCTGGGCGCTTTCGGTTATCCAAAACTACTCCACGTTCGCTGCTTCAACATCTAAATGCTCGCTGCTTCAACATCTAAATGCTCGCTGCATGCCACTCCGGTCAGGCTGGTAACAGCAGTGCCTTTCCCAAAGAGTGAGACTCTTAATAAAATTAGGAAGCAGTTCGTTGTGTTCCGTTTTCGGCGGTGGGTTTTGTGGTTTTGTTTTGGGTTTTGTTTTGGGTTGGTTTTTTTTGGGGGGGAGGGGTGGGGTTGGTTTTTGTTGTTGGCTTTGCCCTTTTTTTTTTTTTTTTTTTTTTTGGTGAAACTTCCCTGGTGTGTATGTGTGTGTGTGTATATATTTAAGTCCTTGACAAATTTGGACTCCACTGGAGCAGTAAGAAAGCTAAAGTCAAATTAATCAGAATAGATTACCTAGATGAGACAGTCATTGCTGCTGAGCAAACCTTTGGGGAGAAAAGTTGTCCTTGAAAAATATTTTATGAAGCTGCTGCGCTAAGAAAGGGGCTAAATCTATGAATAAAACAGCCACAGAGATCTCCAGGGTCCCCATTGGCTCAGTCTGTTAAGCAGAGAGAGGCAAGGGAGAAAAGAGAGAAAGAGGCTGATAGGGAGAATTCCATTATATACGGCAACTCAAAACACCTCCAAACCCAGAGAAATCTAGATGTCTGTCCCACCAAGTACAAGAATCAGAAACAATGCTTTGCCCCAAGGTATCCCTTGAGCTAGTCAAAGCATTTAGATCCCTCGGGACTAAAGAAGAAAAAGGGAACTTTCTTTCTAATCATATTCTGAAGCACTGGTTCATCTTGGGGCTCTGCCTCTATTCCATAGCCAGAAATAGCAGTAGAGGTGTTTTCCAGGTCAGAATCCAGCCTGGGGACACCCACTCCTCCCATTCTGGCTGCAACTTTTGCTCAAAGTCAGTTCAGTGTGGGAGGACTCTTGTGCCATCCTTAATTCACATCAGATTCAGCTCACTTGCATTAAAGGCAGCACAAGGGACCATGATGAAGTTAGACCAGGATATCAAGAACCCCTCATTTTTCAGTCTCCTCTTGTAAAGCATACAAACTTTTTTTTTCTCCATTTACTTTTAACATTTCTAGAAAGCATAAGTCGTGCAATGCTTCATACAACATGCACTTTCAAATTTGATAGGCAGGAATGATTTGTCTGGACAACTTGAAATTCAATAAATGAAGAACAAGACACTTGGCCACACCAAAGATCCAGCTGGCCCAGTAACCCATCTCCAGCTGACCAGTGGCAAGGTCAAGGGAAGAGGACAAGAACAGTAAAAGTTTGAAGTGACAACCCTTCAGACTGCGCTGTCACACACAGTCTTTTGTAGCTCCGGGACCTCATGAAATAAAGGAAACACACCCTTGTTTTGTGTATGGGGATACCTATTTTGTTGTTTTCTTACTCCTGTGTGCTTGCATTTTTATTTTAGGCACCCATAGGAATTTTCATTTTATGCAACATCCTATGGCAAAGAGTTCCTTTACTTTATTCTCTATTTTTCTGTGTGCCACTTACTTACAATTTTATACACATCTATCTTCTCCCTTATCTCTCTTTCCATACTGAGGTCTTCTCCTTTTACACTTTACTCATTTTCAATCATCCAGCCAAGTAACTGAAACAATACCACACAACTTAGCCACCTCTACTAAAGCACACACCTCTACTGAAAAATACTTATTTAAAGGCAGGGCTGGGGAGAAAAATGTTTTTCAGGTGTTTCTTAAGTGAAACATGGTTTATGTAAAACAGTACTGAATAACTATAGGTTACAGACTTTTGGGGGTTTTTTTAGTGAATTAGTCACAAGAACTAAACACTTATTACAAGGAGTTCCCTTGATCATAGCTGTAAAATATAAAATACTACGGAAAAAAGAAGGCACTTTATGACTGGGAGAAGGTTTGGTAACCTGTCATTTAAGCAGGCAGTTTCCTCTCAGACTGTTATTACAACATTCTGCACTCTAACAGTAACAATAATAGGCTTTCTCAGCGGCATTTGTCAGCCCTCCTCTCATGTAAAACAAATTGTGTCCTCAGGGGAATATTATTTTTATATCATCACTATGGGGTTTAATAACTCGATAGTTCCCTGCAGAAACGTTGCTCCTCACCTTTATGAGTGCCACGACAAAGGCAGCAACGATGAATCAGCCCTGATGGGGCGGCCCGTACAGCACTGAGGGTGGAGGGTGAGTACCACCAACTCCTGCTGCAGCCAGTCAGGCACTGTCACTGGTGTCCTTGAGGACAGCATGAGGAGTGCCCTCAGAGATGATTGGGATATTAAAAAAGAGCAATTCTACTGATGGTCTCACTGAATGCTGTAGGGTACAAAGTCTCCCTCTGATTCAAGCCGTATACTAAATTCTGCCTGCTCCCTAATAGGAATTGCATGTCCAGTTATTAGGACAATGGCAAACTTAATGGCATATCTGGTAGGCTATACTCATTTCTCAATTCATTTTTCCTATGACTCAGTGAAATTAACACCAAAAAAAAAAGAAAAAAGTACTCTCATGCTCACCTTGAAAAGCACCAGGACAAGTTGACACCACAGAAAGCCTGTCTGTCATTGTATCCTTTGCTCCCTCATTGCTTTATCACTTCCAAAGGACAGTATGGGGATGTATGTAACTTATTTTTCAGTAGCTGAAATGATTAATTTAGTAATGAGAACCATACACATTTTTATCTGATTAAGTCAAAGCCACTTAACGGAATTTTTTCCTGTGTACTGTAAATCTTCTGGTAGATAACACTTTCACCTCAATACCTTCATCATTGCTCTGTAAGTAAGCAGAATGCATATGACTATACAAGTTTGAATGTGGGGGATTTTTTAGGGGAGAAGGCACACAAGGAGAAGGCACACAAACCAAAAAAACTGATAATATTGTCAGACTGAAGCAGAGAGAGGTTCAGCTGATATTGGGACCATATACATTACCAAACATAGTTTGCTAGCAAGATTCTAATACATATACTGACTGAGGACAGTATGAACAGTTCACCCTGAGCCAATACAATAATGTCTTGTACTGCTAGAGGTTATCATCCTACAGCAGCAGCAGAAAAACAAAGCCCTGATGACCAGTGATCATGAAATTTTATCACAAAATTTTCTTCCTGTGGGGATAAATGTCCTCTCAAAGTGCATTCAAGCCAAATTTTCTCCTATGCAATTTAACTCTGTTTTCCCTTCGTCTAGCAGCATTGTGTAGTGAGAAACAGCACCTTCCCAATGCTTTCCTTTGTGGGCTGTGTAGCAGTGCTGGACTGTATGCTGCCCCTCAGCTATCCCCCAGGCTGCAGGACTTTAAGGAAGATTTTCAACTGTTATTTCGGAGAAGTTATTCCCACATATGGTTTATAAAGCACAGTGAGGTCCTAAGGGATGAAAGGTGCTATATAAATGCAAATTGTTGCTGTTGTTATGCATGAACCACAGCCAGGTTTTAAACTAGACTGACTATGAAAAATGTCATTTATTCTGACCTTTCCTGATGAGAACCACTGCGAATAGAAAATCTCTAAACTCTTCGGACATAAAGACAAACTCCAGTTTAAATTCTCTGGGTGGTAACAGCAATACTCAAAGTGAGCAAATGAGCTAAGGGAATAAAAAAAGAATGCTCCCTGACTAAAGCAATACTGATAAGAAACCAGCCTTCAGGCCAAGGAATTTGGGCCATAATTTTGACCCTGCACTAGACTCTAGGACAACTGGGAGGAAATCTGTTCACTGTTCTGTGCTTCTGTTCCTAACTCTCCTCCTCCCTCACCCACCATCTGTTTTGTCTATCCATATGGTACACGTCTATCTACATTGCAAATTATCTCTAAGCTCACTGTTTGTATAGTGCTTACCCAAAACCTCCTCCTCACAATTTCAAAGTGAACAAAGCCAGCTAAGTAGCTGCAACCCTGTCAGGTGCCCAGGCAAATGTAAGTAATTGGATGGTACTAATGGAATAAGTGGAAAGCAGGGCCATGGCCCTCCAGTACAACAGCTTCTTCCTCACAAGTAAATATTTAGATGCTTTACAGCACTATTTTGAGAAGCTGGAGCTAGCTCAGAGTTAATTAGCTGGGGCAGAGCATTGCATTAATATAGTTATAGTGCCTCAGGTGTAAGCTAGATTGTGCAGAACCAGACTGGGAATCACATCATGACTGCATGGGGCTTTGAAGAGTTATTCTCAGTACTCACTAAGGAAAAAAACAGAACAAAGAAACTGAGGAAGAAGCTCATTTCACTAATGATCTCGAAAGGGTCTTCCATCAGTCTTAAAAGTGGACAGCCTTTAACATGTCCTCTCCTCTAGATACTTACTGCTCTCCTACTCTATTATCCAGACACACATGGAGTAGCCTGTTGATCCATCTGCTGTTGGAGGAAGTTGAATATGGTTGTCAAGAGACACCAGAGTAATTACATCATACCTGCTTGCCAACTATTGTCTGACCTCTCTCCATGATAGATCTTCCAGTAGAAGTCACATCTTTAGCCAGATGTGATAGCTGTAAAAACCAGGGCAAAGTGCTGACAGTCATAGCTGGTAAGAAAAGGAGAAGAGATGTCTTTCATGCAGTTTTACTACTGAAAGTACATTTTCCTGTATCAATGCAGAAGATACCACCATGGTTTTTAGTTGACATTTCATTTTAAAATACGGTGATGACTGAGTTAATGCCCAGAGTTAAGAAAATAGATTTCTGCCCATTGTTTTTAAAATATGAGAAGGTGCAAACCTTCTAAATTTTCTAAGGGCCAGCTTCAGCCCAACCTAATTTCATGGGGAGTTACACACATTGTAGAAGTCAGCAAGACTACATCAAAGCAGACATTGGTTCATTTTGGTCCAGAGTAAGAACAGAGTTCCTGTTCAACCAAACAGCCTATCTCACTGCATTGATTCAGCCTTTTCCGGACAACTCTTCCACAAGAAATTATGAGGTGTGAAATTAATCTTGGGAGACTCTAGAAACTTGTCACTCCATACTGAGCACAAATCCCTCTCATTCACAGATCTACTCTTGGTATTGGCACAAACTGTCTTTCAGTGTCCCAGCCTGACACAAAAATAGCAAGGAGACCAAACATATTTCAATCTTGTGAAACACCCAGTTTAAAATTAGGCTGGGGGTTAGTTTGGGAGGATTTGTGCAATTTGCTTGTTTGTTTGTTTCTCTCCCCAAAAAAAATTTCACCTCGTTGGGCAGTCTGTAAGTGCTACCTCACATACAGTGGTGAGTACTCTCTGACTAAATATAAGAATTATCTACAATCATGGAACACTGTCTGGTAAAATTATTTTCATTGGAAACTCAGAAGCATCAAGAAAAATACTACAAGAACATGCACATTATTAAATCAGAAGTCATATCTTTTTGCAAAGTAACATTGAAAAAATACTTATTCTGGTCTCCAACCCTAGAGAAAACCAACTACTCAGTCTAAAATGGAAAGCAGTTGGACTCCAGAACCTATCTGGAAAAACCACGTCCGCCTTTATATAATTACAAATTAAATGAAAACCTCTTGTAATTAAAAAAGGGTTTAAATCAGAAAAGTTAAAGATAAGGATAAGCAAAACAGAATTTTGAGGAAAATTGCATTTCAGACTGTCAGCCCATCTGTAGGCCCTTAGTTTTCAAAGTGAAGAATTAGTCTTTACTTCTTGTGTGTGACATTAAAGGTGTAGTAATCACAGCTTATTGCCATCACAATTCTGAAGACATAAGCACAGTTTATATTGCCTTGAGTGGGATGTGCAGAAGCTATTGTCAGAAGTAAACCATTGAATAACTCCTGTTTCCCCTTCTACTTCCTTAAGAGTATTATTTTTCTTTAGGTTATATTAGAAAAAAATGTTTTCATCTAGTTTAGGACAAAACTGCTTTTTGTATTATTCCACGGAATACATGTTCTTCATTTCCTTTACTGGCATGATACAGAAGATAAATGTATAAATTATTTAATGTATAAATATATAACCAATGTTTCCCTGTGCTGACTGCATACACCAAAACCTAGAGCTTAGCAAAACTTTCCCAATGGTTTTTAATTTAAAACACAGTTTGAGAGTCTCCAGTTCTGAATTCTAAAGCCTAAGAGGAAGGTATTTTTATACCTCCTTGTTATATAAACTTTTATTAATCTAAATAGTGCTACCTTTTATTTTTTTTTTTTTTAATTGACTTGGTGGTTTGGGATCAAATGTAACTCCATTGTATTGTTAGAGAGAATCCCAACAACCAAAAGAAGGATTTCCCTCTCCAGGGCCAAGAGCCAACTGCATAAATGTGACCAGCTACTGAAACTCAGCTGGTGCTTGGATACTGGGTAAGAATGACTCCTACGCCTATGCCTTCAAGCTCCTACCTTCTTTATTCACTCTCCTGTATCTTCCTCATCTTTCACACATAATTGCTTAATTATTTTCACATACACAGAAGAACTTCCTCCCTTTTTTAAACACGTGAAGCTTACCATGTGCCTGTCCTTTCAGCAAAGGCAGATCCAGAAACAATACTGCATGATAATGGTTACTGTAGCACGTACGTATTCTGCCCCAAACAGAATCAGGGGCACACTCTGCTAGATTTTCTTCAAACAGCGGAAGATGGCCTCAGGTTTGAACTACATTAAGGGGTGACCAAACACCATGGTTTTAGACTTCGAAACACAGAGGAATAAAAATGGCCTGCTGAAAAGTTAAGGACTAAGTCAGGTGTAGAATCAAGGATAAAAACAGGTCTAATCCTAATTAAAAACAGGTCTAATCTTAATCCTAATGTTTAAGGATGACCTATTTTCCATAGTGGAGAGGCTCATGACAAATAGGATTTGTACTTCTGTTATACAGAGTTCACCCTGTGCTGTTAGCCCTCCAATGATATGCTGCTTCACAATTCAGAAGGTGGGCAGGTTGAAAATATGTCATTTCTTCCTTTATAAGGAGCATTCTGACATCCTATGAAAATATCCTTCAATCCATGCTGTAAAGGTCATGGGAACATATGCTGTAAAAACATGTAGTTATTCAACAACTGAAATGACTGAGAAATGTGTTGGCGTTTTCCTTTAACTGAGTATCTTTCCCATTTTCACTCACGCTTAGTGAACAGATTTTGGGAGTTGATGAAACTGATTGCATAAGCACTATGTAATTTCTTGAACTGTTGTAGCTAACTGTTTGTAAAAGCCTAGTTTAGGACATAATGTAAATTACTTACATTTTACTCCCCTTTCTCTAAATAACCTTTTCATTGCCATCCCCTTTACCATCCCACAGTCTCTTCTAATAAAATGCCTTTACAGAGAATGAAGATTTTGCAGCTCAGAACACTGGGTCTTTTCGCTCCAGTTCTGAGAAGATTTGTCATCTCTTTAAAATTGCTAGCAACAGCATCCATTCATGTGTTAAGAGAAAAGTAATGGGTTTTTTCCTCTCTAGATATCATATTTTACAAGTTACTCCATACATCAGGTTGTGGAAATACGTTAGTGTCCTTAAAAGATTTATGTGTTTGTGGCAAGAAGTGTAAAATTATGTATTTGTATATTTTATTATTCTTGCTGCATAATCCTAGCTGAAAGATGCTGGCTGTTACCATGGTCTGTAACATTTTATATGACTGATATACCCCAACACAGTAAAGACTGATCGCAGATATTCAACTGCATGACCCAGCGACTTGCCTTACACGTTTTATTTAGGGTATGGAACACATGGAGCCACAGCTGGGGTTGCTGAAGCACCACAATACATTATGTTGTTTGACCTATAAAAGAATCCTTGCACAGAGGAAGTAGGGGAGAGCAAAAAGAGATAAGTGAATGCTTGCTGAAAATTATAATATTCAAGAGGTAAGGAAAACAAGAAAGAAAGGAGCTGCAATGAAGTGTCAAGCTTCAACATCTAGTATATGAAATGGGTCAGGATGCTGATGTCACTCAACAGCTCCAGCCCAAATGAAGGAGGTAGCAGTGTTTGTATTTTCAAAATCTTCTTCCCCCAAGAATTTTGGTTGGGTTTCTTGAGCCAGAAGTCAAAGTTCTTTTTATAGTACACAGTTTGTATTTCATAGCTGAAAGAATTCTTGACTCCTAAACTAGACCACTCTTGGCTACATCACCTCCTAATTTGTACTTATCCATTTTATCTTTAAGCATGATGAGCCAGCCTATGCCATATTAGTAATAAGCATTTGGATGGCAGCATAATGCATACAATGTCTTGTTTTACTGATTTTGGCAAATCTGGCTTCCTCTTTTTTTGAGATGATTCCTTAGCAGGCAGAAGAAATAACCAGAAGAAGAGCTGAGATCTATATGTATTCCTTGTCATCACTTTATATCTGCTCTAGAATTAACCAAAATTGTTTAAGTGCCACATAACAGCCCTATTCTCACAGACCACCTTCCCTCCCACTAAATTTTACATCTAAATCTATGTAGCTATATCATAGCACAACGGCATTACTATGTAGAAAGCATCCCAGAAGTTAATTGAATTGCATTCATGTTCATAAACACCAGAGAGAAGCAGGTGGCTTTGTCTCAAACCACTGTTTTTATTTGCACTCAGCTAATAAACAAAATATATCTTTCAAAAAGTCAATAATTAAATTATTCATAAATGAATATAATGAAGAGTGTTTTCATGTAAAGAGGAGTACAATTGTATGTGGTCTAATACACAGTAACCATTTCTACAGCTTATTTTGAAGTCAACAAGTCCATCCACGAATCTATCAAAACCAGAGTTTACGGAGGAAGTTGTACGTCTGGGCTAGATCTCTCAGAGCAAAGTAGGGCAGAACTGCAGGATGCACTGAAGAATGAATCTGCACCACAGAGCAAAAGCAGTCATGGAAAGCTCTTTTCCAGAATATCTAAATGGAGACTTCCTTGTAGACATGCACCTTTGCCATAGTTCAGCTTCCCCAAAGTCAACTCTCTAAGAGTTGTTTAGCCAATAAACATTTTCCAGATAATAGAAATCTTATGTGTGGATCACTTCAAATATTTTCTTTTATTTGTATTTTATAACTACAGCTTTACCTTATTTTTATATAATCTGCTTGTTATATACTCTAAAGTCTGGGACACAATTTTTCTCCCACACGACTAAAAGTGCACCTGACAAGACCATGATCTGATATTGTAAACTATGACTACAACACTACATAAGATCAAGTGCTGTCACTTGCTGAGCATCCTTATCTCCTTACAGAGATGAAACTGGTCCAAGGGTTTATACAGAGAATCCCAATGCAAGGCACAGAAACTCTGTTATGCATCTTATCCAAGTGTTGGAGGCTTTCCTGCTGATAGGAACAGTAAGGATAAGAAAAGTGGGAAATTAAAGCAGCTGCACAGTTCTGTTGCTTTCCTATGACTCTTCACATGGGAATGAGCTGGAGACAATCTGTAAGGCAGCTTTAGTAATGCAGGAATTGTTACCTTCAGAGCAGGAAAGTGTGATTTCAGGTGTACACAGAGCAAGAAATGTGAGTGAAAGTCCCCTTCCTTTTCTCCTGATGAAGACTGCTCCTGATCATGAGAGAGCTTGTCAGTATAAATTTATAAAAACCTTTGTAACTATTTAGAAGTTAATATTCTAAGGTCACCTTTAGTAGGGGGAAAAGGAGAACCAAACAAAACCCAGGCTGCCTAACCTGGTTTTAGGACAGAGTTTCTTTTGCTACATTTAAACAGAAAAGGTCCAAATTTCATCCACTTTTGACAAGTGTCTTACTTGACATTTTATATCACTCATGTCAGTCACATTGTATTTTCTAATGCAAAGTGACACGGGCAGCACTAAGTCAGAGTCACCTGTCACACTGTTGTTTCTGCAAGAAGAATTTCTATGAGCTAGAATTTGCTTAAATTCAGAGGTGGAGTAAGGGTGCCTTACTATGAACTTTTCCTTTTCTTTCCAGAAAGCAGATGATATAGTGGAGAACATCTTTCTGATCCCCCTGCAGTTTTATTCCCTGGCATAGGAAATGAATTTTCCTATAAATGGCAAAGGGGATTCTTACTTTTCCCTCTATTTAATGGTTTTTGTTTTAGTGAGCATCGTAATCATTAATAATCTACTTTATTAAGATTAAGCTAAACTATGCCAGATGTTAAAACAAAATGTTAAAAATCCAACAGCAGCAATGGGACTGGAGCAACATAAATTATCCTTCTAGTACCTAAGAGAGGTAGTCACAGAGAGGATGTAAGCACTGACTCCCAAAGGAAGGAAAGTGACAGAGCAAAAAGCAACACGCAGAACCTAAGATATTACATAAAAGTTATTTACTGTGAGAACAGTTAAACATTGGAACAGGTTTCCAGAGACGTGGTGGGATCTCCTTTGCTGGAGATATTAAAGACTTGGCTGGATAGGGCCCTTTATAACCCAGTCCAATGCCCTGCTTTCAGCTGGAGCTTGTACCAGATGACTTCCAGAGAGCCTTTCCACAACCTAAAGGCTTTCCATCACTCCAAGATTCTAACTACTATTTGTGGGGAAAAAAAATTGTTTAAAAGCAAACAAAAAAATCACTGCATGTTACTATCTTCATGCATTATTTTTTCAAATATCTCATAGTAATGTATACGAGCATGTCTCAGACACCTTTAAAATTAAAGATGAAGCTCGAAAGTCTCACTTTGTTGTGAGCCGAGGCAAAAACTATCATTCACTAAATGTCTGTATGGCACTTGCACATTGCTGGTCAAATGTGTGTAGCTATGGGCACTGTAACTAAACATTTTGCAAATCCTCCAAAGCACTTAATGCACTTGGCAAGAGAACAACTATTTTTGCACAAATACCTTGCACATTAGCCCTTAACCTTATCTACAAACAAAACCTAGTAATGAACCGAAACCCAAAGGACTACTTAAAAACATAGCAGAGAAAAGAGAAAGAGATCAAAGCTTGTGTTTAATTAATCCAGCCTTTCCTGATACTTTCTGATCTGCTTACTGACACTTAGCTAAAAGCCAAAACACTTAGTGTTTAGTTGTAGACCCACATAATGAGAAGCTTAAAAATACTTCTTTGTCATAAATAAATAATTAATTGATTAGTAGAAACCAGGGAAATCAGATGAGATTGAGGCAATAAAACTCTTTAAGATTTTCTGGGAAAGAAATTTTATACATAGAATGTGACCAGTTTACTGACAGCAAACTTGAACAGTTTTGTATACCAGAGTAACTGGATTTTTTTAGTAACTAATTTATTTCCCCAAAGTGCTTATTCAGTTGACCTGACATTATAGGTGGAAATGCTTAGAAACTGACAAATGCTTTCAGTTAAGTTAAAAATATATTTAAATAGAAAATACATCTATCCATTTCTATCTCCTTCCTCTTGCCCTTGTACTTTCTGGGAGATCCTGTAATTCAGTTTTCTGAATAACTATTTCTTCAGAGATGAAATGAAATTCTCTTTTTCCAGCTGCCCAAATCATATCAGGTATCTTAATCAAGACACTCATATTTACCACTGGAGTGCCCTAATTACCAGACCATTAGAACAGTCTATCCCAGGATAGCCATTCTCTCCTGTTGTGTTACACTTAATATCACTCTAATATCATATGCAAATGAGACAGCAATACTCCTCTCTCCATTGAAAGATTATACTACCCATCATCCCCACCCTGCCCAATACTGTTAGCACTCAATCATTTATGTCCCAAAGAATTTTAAGAATCAATCCCAAGTGACACACTTAACCAGTTCTTTCTCTCTTTTGTGAATCTTTCATTTATTTCTTCATGTATTTAAAAAGTAAGACCATCTAAATGCAGAGCAGAAGATTAGAAAAGTGGTCATAAGATAATTTTATTCCTAAACAGACTCGTTCAAGACTTACATATTTTTGTGCTGACTAAATTTACATCAAATGATCTGCTGTGGTTTTAACTTGGTTTCTGGTGGAAATGTGGTGTTTGCTAGCTCCTAACCTGTAAGAAAGACCACAAGCAGCCTATAGAAAAATACCTAATTGTGTTCCCTCTGGGTCAAAGTTCCACCTGGCTGTTTAGAAGTTCAAGGACCTTTCTTAAGGAAACACCAGATCAGACAAACATATCTATTTGGTTTCATGTTTTAGGAAAACTCTTCTGTTTTGCTAAAAGAGGAGCCAAAATTTTGAAAAGTCAAGGGCATTCCTTGCTGGAATGGCATGCATGACTGCACCAGACCCACAAGACAGAATAATCTCAGGTATAAAGAAGGAGTTTTCTTAGAGTAATCAATAGTTCCTAAAAGGCAAAATTGGTTGACTTCAACATCCTTGGTTCAAACAATTTCTTACAAGATGTTTCTTTTAAAGATACTTAAGAAGTTACGATCATAGGATCCAAGCCTGCTAATGAAATCTAGCAGGTTTTCCATAGGTTCTCCAGGAGATTTTTTCATCATTCTTCTCAAACACTTATTTTTCTTTCAGGAAAAAAAGAATACGCTCCTTTTGCGTGTTATATTTTTTCAGGTAGGATGTGTGTATCTTTCACTCCTTTAATATTCTTTTAGGTTCCTCTCACTCACTCTTACCCATCTCTATTCAATAGAGTCTCCTTACTGAATGATTTTATCTTTTTTTTTTTTTTTTTACCATATATTTTTGTGGTTATGTAAAAGAAACCTCTGGGAAAAAAAAAAAAACCAAAACCCAAACCCAAGATTTCTGTAAGCAAACATTACTACACCACTTAAAATTAGGGGGGAATCGGTGGGGATTTTTTGGGGGGATGAGGTGATTCAGCCATAACTCTCAAGAAGTAAGTAAGAATCCCATTCAGGATGTTGGATTAGTCCTTGGCTATTTCCCTGACCAAAAGTGTCTCTTTGAACAATTGCACTACAAAATTAACAGGCTGAATAACCGTGCTGTTGAATTAATTAACATGTTACATTTATTAAACATATTGTTACAAATGTGTATACATAGAGCAATTCAAGTGTTCAAGGAGGATTTAAAGGAAAGGAAATTTCAATTAGTTCCTCAAGTTACAGAAGAAAAAATGAGGTATTTCCATATCAGGATCACATTATCTTTTCTATAAGATGAACAGACACATAATTTAAAGAACAGCTGAGATTTAAGGACACCACACTAAATGTCTTCAATAGTCTTGCAAAGAAGGTACCATGATGAAGGGATCAAGTGCACCCTCAGCAAATTTCCAGATGACACCAAGTTGAGTGGTGCAGTTGAAACACCTGAGGGCTGGAAAGCCATCCAGAGGGCCCTGGACAAGATCAAGAAGTGTACCCATGAGAATCTCATGCAGTTTAACAAGACCAAATGGAAGTGCTGCACCTGGGTCAGAACAACTCATGGTATCAACACAGGTTGGGGGATGAGCAGATCAAAAGCAGCCCTGGAGAGAACTTGGGGGTGCTGGTGGGTGAGAGGCTGGACATGACCCAGCACTCACAGCCCAGAAAGCCAAAATTGTCCTGGGCTGCATCAAAAGGAGCGTGGCCAGCAGGGCAAGGGATGGATTGTGTTCCTCTGCTCTGGTGAGACCCTACCTGCAGTGCTGCATCCAGCGCTGGGGGCCCAGAACAGGAAGGACATGGACCTGTTGGAGCAAGTCCAGAGGAGGGCCACCAAAAATGATTAAAGGGCTAGAGCACCCCTTCTATGAGGGAACTCTGAGAGAATTGGGATTGTTCAACCTGGAGAAGAGAAGAGTCCAGGGTGGCCTGATTGCAGCCTTCCAATACCTAAAGGGAGCCCACAAGAAAGATGGGGAGGAACTTTTTACAAGATCTGTAGTGACAGAAAAATAGGGAATGGTTTCAAAACAAAAGTGGGTAGGTTTAGATTAGATATTAGGAAGAAATTCTTTACCTTGAGGGTAATGAGGCACTGGAACAATTTGCCCAGAGAAGTGGAGGCATGATACCTGGAAGTGTTTAAGGACAGTCCTGTTTAAGGACAGTGCCTCAAACCCATGGAAATCCAGAAAACTTGTAAACCAGACTCCTGTGGCAGTATTACAGATTTCTCATGACAGAAATACCAAATACCATGGCTTGCTCTAAACTTGCACAATACAAACACACTATGGGTCCTTCCACAGAGATTACTGTATGTGGTTGCTTAGTGTAATGACCTTTAAATTTTATTCAGATAAAAGTAAACCAGAATAACACCTGAGCTCTCCAAACCTTTAAATTTTCCACTGGAATTATGGTTCCATACCACTCAACAGAAGCATTTGCATTAATCAGTCATAGGCACCACTTTTAATCAATGGATATCATAGGCTTTCTATGAGTCAATGAAGACAGAAAAGCTCCTACAAGGGGAGAAACCCACAACATCCAAAATGAACTCACAATCTGAATTGCCCTTTTGTGCAATACTGTGATCACCTTTCTTTCCGGATGCAGACAGCACAAAGGAAGAGAAGTGAGGGATCTGTCCCAGATGTCTTTCCCCAGCAGTGGCACCGGCTTCCCATCCCAGTCCTAAGTCATGTCTTACCAGTCTAGAAGATCCAGACTTGCTTCAATTTATCACAGGGTCACTTAGGCCCTTAGCTTCTTATTGCTGTCAGAAAGATGTACAGAACTTTTTACAGCCCTGAAAGATATAGGAATGTCATTAAAATGAACATAACATTACTAGAATAGCAGAAGGGTGAAATGAGCTCTTACTGTTTAATCAGCCCACTTAACAGTTTGGATTTGTTTTATTATTCTAATTTTACCACTCTAATTTTACGAACATTTACCCTAACCCTCATCTTGTTCAGATTTCTCCTCAAGTTCCAATTCATGACTGTTTGCTTAATACTTGAGGGATTAAGCCAGTGAAATTTAAACAATTTACCACAGGTCTTTAAAAGGTTTCTTTTCAGTTTTACTAGTGGCTTACTCACTTGATAGATAAGCCTGCTTCTAAAGCTTGCCTCTGGTCCTGACACATTACTTCAGTGGGCAAGTGGATTTATCCAAAAGAGATCTTATGGAATTCAAGTCTCAGGCTGCAGCATTTGCAGGCTCAAGCTTGAAGGTGTGCTACAATTTCAGCTGTGATTTCCAGGTTGTGAAAGATCCCCTGTCTCAGAGGACAACAGTGGAACATTTGGCTTGAAAGATGTAAGAATGAAATTGTAAATTGAGGCTTATGCAAACTGAAGAGAAGTAAGTTCAGGCATCCTTCTTTTAAGTTCCTTTGATCTGTTGGAGAGTTTGAGCTGGAACAAAAGGGTGATGGAGCAGAGTGTAGAAGGCTGTGACACACAGAACATGCCACTTGGGCCAAACTGCAAATATATGGATACCCATGAAGTGGAAGCAAAAAATAATGCTTATATAATCGTGTCTTTTTGCATACTATGCTTTGATAGAGGTAGCAATGTGAGATACAAATTAGCTGAGAACCAGAAATTCTGCATGATCACATATGACTCATGTACCAGAGCTTGGCTATCTGAAGGTAAATGGAAGTCAATCAGGTTAACTCCTACCCCACATTCTCCTAAGCTGTCAGTCATATAAACAGACAGAATGCAAATGTGTTAAGCTGATGCAAACTGAAATGAAAAAAAGCCAATAATGACACCAGAATATTTTGAAAAAAACCTCAGACTTTCATTCATTCAATTTTTTCATTTTCCCGCATTTAAAATTTATGTTTTGCTTCATGTTATGGGAAATGTAATAAAAGCAGTTAACAACATGATGTTAAGCTTCATTTGTGAACTGTTTTAGAAAAATCAGAATCTGCCCAGCCCATTAGTGAAGTGAAAATTGTACAGGCAGAATTCCAGCACTTTTGAATAATTGAATCTAGATTTGTTCATTAGAATAACCTTCAGGGAACTATAATGCAGATCCATGACATCAGCAGCTTTAATAGGAACAAAAATGCGAATTTGTCCAGAAGAGTACCAAAAGGCTGATCGGGGGCTAGAGCAACTCTCCTATGATGACAGATGGAGAGAATTGTGATAGCTCAGCCTGCAGAAGAGACAGCTCCAGGAAGACCTTAGAGCACCTTCCAGTGCCTAAAGGGGGCTTACAAGAGAACTGGGGAGGGACCTTTTACAAGGACATGCACTGACAGGACAAAGGATGATGTCTTCAAACTGAAAGTGGGTAGGTTTAGATTAGATATTAGGAAGAAATTCTTTACCATGAGGTTGGTGAGGCACTGGAACAATTTGCTTAGAGAAGTTGTGGATGCATGATAGCTGGAGGTGTTTAAGGACAGGCTGGATGGGGCTTTGAGCAATGTGTTCTAGTGGAAGGTGTCCCTGTCCATGGCAAGAGGGTTGGAACTGAATGATCTTTAAGGCACCTCCAACCCAAACCACTCTAGGATTCTATGGTGACAGATACTCTCAAAACTTTAACACTAAATTTCATTTTGCCTACATACAATCTTTATATCCCCTTACATAGAAGGTTATAAACTTTGTCTCATGCCACAGGTCAGCAGGAGAAAGTGACAAATATAAATATATATAAATGTTTTTTCAGGCAGGAGGGCAGCAGCTGGGGTGTAAGACTCCTCTGCCATCTCCCATTACAGAGTTCTCAAGAGGCAATGACCAGGACAGTGTTTCAGTCATCTATTCCTACAAAGTATCAGTGACACTTTCCCACTGATTTCTGCCTGAGCTTATGTTCACTTTTTGCCCAATCCTATGGCCTATCAGAGATCTCTATTTTCTAGGCCTGTATATCTGCAACAGACTTCTGATATCTTGTTCTCAGCTTCTAAGTCTCCCCTTACTTCAGCTGATTCTAAAACTTTGGCACTAAATTGGATGGAAAAAAAGTTTCCAAGTGGAAGTATATGGATGCCTTACTGTATTACACCTTAGCCTAATGACTGTATATCTTAATCCTCCTTTATCTGCACTTCTTCCTGGATGAAATCAGACCTCTTTGAAAGGGATAGTAACATTTCCTTTAATGTGGGAGCAGGGTGGCAGGGGAAGAGCAAAACTGGTATCACATCTCCCAAATCCTCTCTTGCTTTTCTAGTTCAACAGTAGGGTAGAAAGAAACATGTGAGAAATGGCTGTGGGAATGTTTTCTATGGATGGCTGAAGCAGACCTATGAAAATGACAAAATACCACCCTACTTTTGCAAGCAAGTGATGCTACATTTACAGATAAATTGGGTATTTTACTAAATTTGGCAGTTCATGCAATATTCCCCAACTACAAAACTGCCTAAGTTTCTACACTTTGAAACTATTGCATAATAGAAATGACAGGGCAATCAAAATGCAAACAGTTTTTACTGGTTATGGCTTTCCATTATTTATAGCTTCATGTCCCTTTTGGGAAATGCCATCCCAAAATTAAACTTAATTTTAGTCTCCAAAATTAGGCAAGTCCTATGACTCAGTGGAGGAGAGAATGTTACACATGCATGCTTCTAAATGGAGCGGGCAGTTTAGTCTATTAGAATTCATTAGAGACTGAGTCATAATTGTGAAACTGAATTTACTTAGGACAATAACCTTCAAGAGAAAATAAGTATGACAGTGAGCCAGTTCTCATTTCAACAAGAAGTCAGGCAGCCTCCAAGCTTCCTTAAGTGCGGTAATCCCTTCAAGTTCCTGCCTGGCAGGATTTAGGCTGCCTCCTCTACTTTCATATATAAGAACTTTACCACATATGACACCTGCAAAAAATGTCACATGAAACTGGCATTTGGCTGCCTGGAGTGTTTAGTCTGTGTAACATCATTATCAAGACACTAAGAATTCATTCCCAGTCTAGTTAAGGAGTAAAATTAGAAAAGGGACCACATACAAAAATAACATGAATAAGTGGAAACAGCTGAAATAATTCCCTCTGCACACAGCAAATAAAGTCTAATAATAACTTATTAAACAAAATGTTAAATGTCAGCTGAAGATCCAAGGTTAAAGTTAAATATTGGGAGTAGTATTCCAAGAATGAGAAGGCTTGAGTACATCACATTTGATCACAGATTATTGACTGTTGCTGACTTAAAAATCAGCACTTAAAGCATCAACTCATTGTCTATCAACAGCTTTCCAGTTTGGCAGGAAAGACCTGCACCCCACTATGTGAGGGTATATTTCAGTACTTAATTCTCCCAGGCTGTGCACAGCAGATTCTTCAGAGTCAGATTCTTTCTCCATTCTGACTTTGGAAAATACTTGGGGAAAGGATAGCTTTAACAGTAGAGAATTTCCATCTATTTGGCCTGTTATAGTGTCATAGAAGCAACAGTGGTGGAGACAGGTTAGTTCAGTTACAGACTTTGACAGTGACTGCAGAACAGCAAGCTCTCACTTTTCATTCATTCCTGGTTGAGTGGCTGCGCAGTGTGTGATACTCATGTACACTCAGGTGGTTCCGAATTTAATTTTGTCCCTAAAGTACATCATTAACAATTAATACTGATGCTTCACAATTCATTTAAGCATACAGCAGTCTTCTGTTTTTCACAGTGGCAGTTGCGTTCCAACTCAATTGGGACCCTCCCTAAATCTATCCTCTAATAGCTTGCTTAATTTTATTTTTGTATTCCACAGTCCTTGATAACAGCAAGCTAATTTCTGTAACTCCGTTTGATGAAAATGTGCTGATGGAACTCATATTTCACTTCATTGACTGTAATGAGCTATTTCATCAAACTGTCCATGTGACACTATTATAGAGAAAATGATAAATTTACTAATTTATTCACTAAAAATTTCATTGGAAATTTAAAAAGGAAAAGAAAAGAGCCATGAAGTGAGATACATTAGACTTCTACCAAATGATATGTCAGGGTCTACATGAAACAAAAGCACTGACTACTGCTACACTTAATGAGGTGTAAACATTAAGTATGTGTTGATTAATCAATTTCGGTTGCTTGAAACTAAGAACAAAAACCTGCATCACGATACAGGTTTTCTCTTGTAAATATTTACAAGCTTTACCTTTTCATCACATGAGGTGCTGTGCTACCATTAGAAATCAGTTTCATTCACACACCTCCTCCCTGCCTGTGAGACCTCCTACCCATGTTAGGCACATGGATTTGGATTAATTCAGCAGATGACAACCAAGCTGCCATAGCAAAGAAATAATTCCTCCAAAGATAATTTTTACAAAGATTATTTGCATATGCCTCTTTTAAAGAGGAGGTACTTGCAACTACAATGTTGTGTGGGATGAAACACTATTTTGGAAGAACATTAGGAAGTATGTAATTATATGAGACAATTCATCTCATGCTAATATTAGGCCTGGAAATAGAGACAAGTATCACACGGCCTGCCTGGCTTATTTTAATTAGATGTGCTCCATCTGCTATTACAGTTATGATCCACATCTTTGATTGCTCTGCCACAGACCATCCGGAAACCTAGGAACTAGCCTGGAGAGCATGCCGCTGGAAAATCACAAAACCAAATAGGACAATTAGTCATAATTCTTCCTTGCATCCCATTTTGTACCTATTCAGGGGCTTTCTTCATCTGTACTCAAACCTCCAGCACACTCCTCCTGCAATATTAACTTCCTGCACTTATTTATTGTGGAAAGGGATTTTGTAGGAGGTTAAAAAATAATTTTAAAACTCGCACAATTTTAATTAACTTCAAGAAATTATAAAAGCAATAACGAGGTTCAAAATAAAATAATATTTCATATAATGGTTAATTAATTATTGGACTTTTCTGGTCCATATAGTTTATGGGAAACCATTTTACACAGGGAAGTGTACTAGGGGCTTTTTTGTTTGGCTGGTTTTGGTTTTTTAAATCCACTTGACTATCACTTTCAGAAACTGCCTTCTTTGCGAGTCTAAGGTAGTCTTTGCTTGAGGGAGGTGAAGTCTCTCCCTTTTTAGTCTGGAAGATAAAAATTCAAAACAGATGATTGCATAAAGAGCCCAAGCAACTATTTGCAAGACATATCTTCTGTTCACTTAAAGATATGACATTCAACATAAATAGAAAACTATCATGGGGAGACAGCAAGAGGGCTTGTCTTTTCCCTCAGAACCTGAACAATTTAAGACAGCCCACTCCCTACCCCAAGCTGGCGATAGCCTCCTGAAGGCAGTGACTGAGGAGCAATCACCTTGCTCCTGCACAAGGGATGTCTTCTTAGTGTACATTACAAGGAAAAACTGCTCAATTCACATGCTTTGAATCAAAGCATAAACAGAGAAACTAGTGATTTAATGATGTGATTAGCTGGCAGTCGGGAAACTGCATTCAGGATCAGTATCACAACACATAAACCACAGTATTAGAATGAAATGTTAATTAATACCTACAAATTTCTAAGCGCACTGTAACTAATCCCAAGAGTTACAGCATCCCCCACATTCACAGTTACACACACACCACCCTCTCACAGGGCTCAAGGGTAATGAGTCCTAACTATTCTCTTCTGGGAGTGCAGTTTCCCCTACTTGCACCCCCATCCTCCTGGAAATGTGAATGCTCTTCCTTTGTTTGTATCCATGCTGCCCTTTACAATCCCTATGTGACTGAGAAGTCACACCACAAGCTAACACACACAGATCCTTATTTTTTTGCTCCCTGTCCTGTGAATGCAGTGGCTGGATCACTCCGATGTGAAGGATGCTTTGTTAGGTCTAGACAGAAATTGTCATGCCACATGATGACTTTTGGAAGCATCAAAATAGGTTTTCACTGCTGCTTTCTTCCCACTTCCCTCCCCCATCCTGTCACAAATTTACATGGTGCTTTCATACTTCTTTTCAAGTTGACTCATTCATTTATTTTAAAAATATTCTTGGTTAGATGGAGGGCCATGTAAATACCCCAATGAGTTTGTTGGACTAATTGGTCCAAACAGGGAAAAAAGCCAGTGAAGAAGCCCTTTTGGAGAAGAATTTATCACTTTCAATATATTTCTGCTCTCATCCATTTGAATAGCATCTGGTCAGAAAGTGCTCACACTCCATCAGGGCAACGTTTGGGGCAAACTCACCACAGGGGTTAGTGGACCAAGAACACGGTGGATTATATTGCTACCAAACTCCTGCTGGATTGCACTCTCCCTGCTTGGATGAGGCACTAGGAAAGCACCATTTAACCTCCTGCTCTGGCTTCAGCTTTAATTAGTCCTCAAATTGTCACAATATTTAGACGTATGAGTGATCAGCACCTTCTTGTTCTGCTAAGGTATCCAGTCCTTAGGAATGTAACCTCCATAGAATGTACTTTAGAAGTACAGACCTGGCTTTAAAACTAGGTAAGCATTGAGGAATGAAAGCTGCTCTCTTTTTATGAGAGCAAGTTCACCACTCTGTAATTAAGATATATCATTATATAAGTCCTGAGTGCATCAAGTAGCAAGAGAGTCTTCCTAAGAGATTTGTGTGTAATAGGCCAATCAGTCCCTAGATCCCTATCCTGGATTTTGAAAACAGTGAGAAGATCCAAGAAAGATTGAATTTTTTTTCTATTAGTAATACATACCCATACATATAGTAATACATACCACATACCCATCTTCATGCATGGTCATCAGTAACCACTATGCTGATGATACTTGTTCAGTATCTGTCTGAGGAAAAAAGCTCTCCTTCAGCAGGCTTTTCATAAAGCATAATTAGGTGAATTAAACTGTCCCTGCTAAATCTACAGTCTCCAGAATGTCATTGTATGGTTAATTTACTTGTCTTTGTTCCAGTCCTATTCTGCTGGTTTTTGTATTCCATGGATTGATGTAGCAACCATCCATAAACATGAATATAGTCCTGGCATAATAGGAAAAACATGCAAACAAACAAACAAACAAACAACAGTTTCTTCTGCCATGCAAAGGAATACCTTTATCTCAGGCCAGATAGATTTTATGCAGAGCATGGAGGTAACTAGGAGAAGCAAGTGGCCTCTGAAAGTCACTTTTGTTTCCTAATCTATAACAGGGAAGCAGAAGACACAAAATAAAGGCGACATTAAAGATATTTTGGTCCTTTCCTCCAAAGAGCTGAGTCTGAAGGCTGTTACTATAGAGGTTTAGGCTGCTACTTTAAGGGGGTTTCCTACTGGAGTAACAGTCTGTTAACAGTAAACAGAATGGTAACACAGCAGAAATATCATAAGCCTCCCAGTTCAATGCAATCAATATTAAATATTTAATCAAATCTATTGAAATGGATAGCAATGCAAGTCTTCAAGGAAAACAAGAATTAAAGTAATTTAGTAGGAAAGACTTATAAAATAGTTTTCAGAAGCTGATTCTGTAAGCAGAGGAACCAAGCATCAGAGACTACATATTAGACAAGTCTTTCCCCTTTCCTGGTCTCCTTACACATGTTCCAACTCATATTCAGCTTTACAGCAAGACTATAAGAATATGAAATAATCCATTTGCAACACTCTCAGACTATGCTCTGCCCACAATCCCTCAAGTATCAACCATATACATCATCCCAATGCCTCTAATTTATGTCCTATTTCTTAACAGCAGTGAGGAGAGTGATCCTAGAATCACTTTGCAGAGCAATGGACTACTAATATGAGTAAAAAAAACTGATCAAAACCCCCTCACATTAAAAGGTTAACTACGCAGCTGCCAATCAAACATCTAAAACACACATACTTTTAATGGTGGTAAGTGTAAGATCCTTGAAATTGAAGGGCTATTCAAGCACCTCTATATAAGTAGAGGCATACAGAAGTAAAAGAATTATTAACAATTCTCAGAATGAAAACTACATACAAATTTTGACTTGTCAAGCTGTTGGCAGTGGAACTGAAACAGCCATTCCTTGACTTAAGTGCCCTTATACCATGAATATCATACTCAATAAATACAAAGTAAACTTAGCAAAGGAGAGACCAGTCAGAACAAAATGATGTTTGACAATCACCAGTGTGACCTTTCAACCACAGGGAAATTGCCAGCATTCAATTCTAATACTGGAATATCACATTTCACAACAATTAGAACACGATTTACATAGCACAGAAATTATTTCAAGCTACGATTCATTATAAAACACGTTCTTTCTATGAAGTGGTGAATTCTACCAACACTAAGGTCTGCCTATATTTTGGAGCATGTAACTCAGCTGAAATTTCAAATTTAAGTTCCAGTTACTAACATGATGCCAAAACACTCTTGGTCAGCAGCCCTGGGACTAAAACATGCCTTTGCACTGACTCAATTGCACTCTTGCTTTGAATTGGCACAACTCATTCCTTGGGCAGTTCAAAGTTTGCAAGCCTAACCAAAAAGGCTTTCTCGTCAGCTCCGAAGAAACTCTTGTTGACATGGCCATCCACGTGGCAGTATAACTGTTTTGGTCCTGTTTGCACAGACAAGATCAAAACACTGGTGATGGTGCTTGGAAGCCAACTACAACTTGCATGTTTATATCTGTAGGGAAAATATGAACAAATTAAAGATTTAAGAATGCTCCTAAAAATGCCAGGTTTTCTTTCAGAACACAGAAAGAAATTTTTAAGCACTGTTTTGGGCATCTAATCTGAGTCATATTGAACACTTGAACAGATTAGAGGGCTCAGAAAGAATAAAAATTAACAGCATTTAATAAAAGCACAATTTCTTTGGCAATTTCTATCTTGCTAACCTTAAAACACCAGTTCCGAACTGGATTCAGGGAACACTTTATTGGTACAGAAACCAATTTCTTGCACTCTACCACTCTTTGGTGATGGACCCTTAACAACCTGGCTGATCAAGTGTATTAATGAGGCACTAAAATGTTTTAAGGCATAAAGTAGGTATTAAAATTTCTTTGATACATTGTATGCATTTAAAGGCAACTCATTTAAAAGTTGCAGGTCTTCTTGATGGGCATATAAAAAGGTTTGTTACGCAGAGATTTTTCTCATTATTCGCTTTCAGAGTTCATTTACCCTTAATTCACTTATTAATTCCAGCAGGCTTCACTGTTCTCAGACCAGGCAAAAGCACCATTTCATATACTTTGGCACAGTTATGGTGGATTAGGAAAGAAAAATACAGGAAACAGAAGAACAATCCATAACCCAAAAATGACAATAAACTTCACCTATATTGCCCATTTCTTCTCTAATTTATCTATCCTGTAACAATGATATAGCTAAGGGCTGAATTCAGAAGAGACACTGCTCTTTTCAGGGGCAAGGTGAACTGGCCCTAACTATTCCAGGGATAATTATGTTTCACTAGCCAGTGAAGAGTTTTCAATGAACCTGTTCATTAATTGAAATTCAGGGAGAATTTTTTGCAGCGCAAACCAGCAAGAGTTTTGCTTTGTTTCCTGTACAAACAAGCAGAAGGTATGAAACTGAATTAACTGCTCCTCAGGAAGAAAGGAAAGAACTAAGCAAGGCTCTGAATAGTTATCAGCTAGGGAAAAGCTGTAAGGAATAGCAAGCAACAAAATTGTCTGAATTACAATTGGCTGCCTTACCTACTTTTAGAGAAATATTAGGAAAGTTTTCTGGACTGTATCATTAAAGTCTAGATGCTTAAACTCTCAAACAGTACCATAAACTTTTTTTTTTTTTTAGATTTAAGAAGATCCACTTCAAGGCACCCATAGGTTTTTTGCCCTGCTATCATAAGCACTCTGTTCTAAATCCTGCTTTTAACAATAGCTAGAAGCCGTTATAAAGTCGAAGCCTATTTTTCCTTATGGTCAGAGTTTACTTATTTCCCTTTATACCAAGACCATCACTAACCATTCTTTTCCTCTTTTTTCCCCCCCTCTCCTCTGTAGTGTATCTGCACCCAGAAGTTTTGTCTATGCCTCTTGTTTGTTCTACTAAACAAGAGCACCTTTTCTCCAAAAATCATTACCTTGGCAAGAGCTGCCCACAAACAATGTAAGTGCATCAAGGTGGTTTTACAGCTGAAGCAAATAGCCCTGCTGAGAAACAACACCTCCTAGCCCAGGGATTCAGTTAACACACCCATGCTGACAGGCTAATATAATTGGACACTGCTTTTGGGGTCAGGGCCACCCTTGGTGATGGACCATTTTGTTCTGGATGTTTCTGGGATATGCCAACAAGTCCCTACTTTTCTTTCGTATGATGTAATTTCCACAGAGCTTGCCAAAAGTCTCATTTGGCTAACCAATCCATCAGGAAAAGCAACACATCTCTGTGAAACTGTATAAAGGACAGAACAAGAACAGATATTAAACATAGATAAGCCAAGATACCTTTTACCATTTGAGGTACTGATGATTGAACTGTGCTGTTTTTCAAGGTAAAGTTGCACCACTGAGTTCTACCCAGAAATGAAGTTCCCAAGGGTTTACTTGCTTTACTTTTACCAGTTGTAATTTTCTGTTTGTAGTTTAATAGATGCTGGGACAAAAGGCAAAAGAGAACATGAGCAGTGTTTCATTTTTCATAGTTGTTATTTTTTTAAGAGATTGACAGAGGTTTTTTTTTCCCCAATTATAACTGCTGCTTTGAGAAGACAGTCAAATAACGATCCCCATATCCATGGCATAAATCTTTTTTTGTTAGGCTATGTTTTACCATTAGCATTTAGCCTTCCTATGCAATTACAGTTCATCAAGCACAAAAAGTATTTGTCAGTCTATTAATTTTCTGCTGGAATTCTCCATTATTGCTCACTTGAGTGTGCAGATCAAGCTTCTTCAGGATCCAGCTGGTAGTGACCGCTGTCATTAAAGAGGAATTCCATCCACTGCTCAGCCCTCCCCTGCATCAGTGGCTCCCAGCTTTCTCATGCAAATTCTGTCAAGCCAAAAATGTCTGCGCCTGTTCTCAGTCCAGTGATGAATTATTTTGGAAAGCATGAGTAAAATCAATTCAGTCACTTGAGTTAAGCCAGCATGAAAAATAAGCTGCGATTTCGCCATATGTGCTGATTGAAATTTCCAAGCATGGAAATCTTAAAAATGGCTAATTCTCCACACATCATTCCAGGTTGTTTTATAAATCCTCACAGAGGAAGGAAAAATTATTCATGGCTAATGAAAAATGGTTCAGTAATTGTAAACTTACGAGCATTTAAAGTCAAACCTTTGTTTAAATTTTCCCTGAAATAAGGGATGCATTAATACTGCTCAACTTTAAAGCTAATCAATTATCAACAATATCCCTCGCTTTAAGTCTGTTTTAGTACACAATAAGTGTGGCTGTATCACATTTTTAATATTTTTTTCTTTAAAAAAATACAATAAGTAACACTGACATGACATTCATGAATCAAGATCTAGGATTCTAAAATATTGCCAGAAATACGTGATTCCTCCAGTATCAACTCTACCATATTCAAAACATTCAATACTTACAGTGACAGTTCTGTACTGCGTGAATCTTGATGACTTTTTTTTCCCTGTTATTTAAACTGTTATCTTGCATACAATATACAGAGAGAATACAGTGGCTAAACCAACAAAATTATGCTAGTGCTCATGTATCAGGGGTAGGGATAGGGATAGCTCCAGGTGGCAGAGAGAGAGGAAAATGGGCTGTGCATTCAACACAACCATATTACAAGTCGGGGTACACCAAGCATGTACATTATCGCTTACAGAGGAAAGGGGAAGAAGCTTTGAGCTTTTGGGCCCTGCTCCACTAAATTGGCATTTGCTCATACAATGCAGCAGCCAAAATTTCCTTGGGACTCTTTAGAATCAAATAGAAGGAGACAAATCCCACTGTAAGAGCTTTCAGCTTTGAAGATGATTGAGGGCAAAGGAAAGTGAGGTATTATGTCAGTGGATCATTACAGGTATGACAGTAACTGTCATCTTGGATTTATTTTATTTGGTGGCCATGGAGGTAAAGTCAGGAATATGGCAGATATAGGGTTAAAACAGTCAAAGAAGTATAAAAGAAGAAAGCAGGGTAAAAATACTGAGATGAAACAAATGAAGAGAGCTATTGAGCAGAGCATATGAGAAAATTAAAAGACCTACAATCCTTTAAGGAAATACCACTACCTAAAATGTAAATCAGTGAAGAATATTGAGCTAAAGACTATTTTTCTCTCCCAATTTCCTAACTGATCTCTCTGTCAAAAGCTTGATCCATCTAGAATTAAAAGGAGGAAAAAAGTGCATAAAATGAAACAAGGATCCCAGAATTCGGCCTCTAGTATTTTCATCTGACCTATTTTTCACATCATCTCTAACAAGCTATGTTAAAAAGGTAAAGCATCTGTGTAATCGTAGTCAATAGTGTTCTCATTAGGATTAACTAATGCTCTTACAATTGTTTGAAACACTTTATTTACTATAGGAGCAAGGTCAAAGTCTTGCAGAAGTAAATTAATTGTAGCAGCGTTTGTGCTAGTTGAGAAAACCTGCAGCTATTCCTGAGACCCAGTGGTCAATGTCACTAACCTAACCTGGGAAGCAACAATATGAAAATAATGATCTTATCAGGTAAATAATCTTGCTGTTTCAAAAGATGAGGATTTTAAACACCCCCTCCCAATAATATTTTAGCATAACTAATAATTTTTACATAACTATTAAGCTGTAAAATCAGCATCATGGGATCAGTACCTTCCATGGTGCCTTTTCATCTACATTTATTCCTTTATATTTCATTTTAGTGGAGTTGCATGTGTTCAACTGCACCAAATATAAAAGTGTACACTGTTCCATGTTTACATTGCAGGCAGTGTCCATACAGGTTTGTTCATAGGTCTGCTGGATCTGATCAGAGTACAGGCTCTCTCCCCCAGACAGTGTCCAAATACTTTTGAAACAGTCCATGTAATAGATCTCAGTCATGGAATTGAGTCTGTGTGCTGCAGAGCTAATACCTTGATCTAGTCAATGATCAAATGCTCTCAGTGAGAAAATGCCTGCTGCCTCAGGCTATGTTTCAGATTAAAGTCAGATCCAGTGTCAGGTTTTTTTATGTATTATATATTTGTATTACATTTTTAAACTTTTCTTGAAAGTTTTTAACACATAAACACATAATCAAGAGATTCATATATTTTAAACATTTTAATTCTCTCATAATATTTCGTAATTGTGAAGTCCTCATGTAACCGCTTCCTGTGAAAACCAATAACAAAAAACCCATCTCTCATCCTGTTAATAGTGTGAACAGATGCCAGTAGTGGTGGACCCTTCTACCTCTAACAGAGCAAACATTACTGGACAGATGATCCATCCCTATGAGAAACTAGGAGTAGGACACCTGATCTGCCCCATGCTAAGACAGCAGGGATTCTCTGATTTGCACAGGATTTTGAACCAATCTTCAGCAGCTGCATCTTTTCAGTGTAAGCGTTTTCGTTATGGCCCTTTTCTTCTATCAGTAATTGCTTAGTGGCTACTATGTTTAAATAGTGTGGAAGAGAGTAGAACTCATTTTTCTTTTACCTCAGGGGTTTAAAACTTATTTTGACAAGAAAACTAATCATTTGACTATAAGTTAAGGGGGCAGGAGATGCTCTGTACTCTTCTTGGTGTGGTTATGCCACTGCAAAGCCAAGAAAACAAAGATTTCATGAGAGGTAATGTTTCAGTAAGACTGTAGCTGAGGGTTAAAGCTTCTCAGTTCCCATATTGAGAGTAAGTAACTTTTTTTAATCAACTGTACTTCCCCATTGTGACTTTTACAGGTTCGCAACCAGCAGGCTTCCAGAATGGGCAAAAGGACTTAGTCATCATGTGGCCATGTCGCACACCTGCCTGATAACCTGGTATATCAAACCACCTGGAATGTGGCAGGACCATTTTAGATGAAATGCAGCTCATGGATCTAAATCAGGATTTTAATTTGTGAAGCTATAAATATTCGGTGAATATCTAGATCTTCACTCAACGCAAAGATAGGGTATTCCAAGCATTGTTACTGAGGCATCTTTTTGCAAGTGTACTGATGAAAATAAAATACATAGGGACCTAAAACCCCTCAGTCAAACAAACACTGTTGCCATCTGTTATCCTTTCAGTTAATACAATCTCTAAGTCCAACAACTACATCTTAGTGCCAAATATATGAAGCAGTGCTGCCATCTGAAAAACATACGAGTATATCTTGAGAATAGAACATATTCTATAATATAAGGTGCACCACCTTATATTTAGTAAATAACTTCTGTTTAACATTAAACCTCCTTGCACTTCTCTTGCAGTTGCCTAGTTGCAAATGCAATATCAGGTATTTTTATCTTGTGCAAGACTTTGCTTCCATGAGCAATTATAATCTAATTAAAGCCATTAATGTTTATGCCCTAGGGAAACATTCAGTTATTTGTAGGCATCTGAGTTTTTCCTGTCTTCCAATCCTTGTTGTAATTTATGCCCTGTTGAGCACTTCTAAATATCCACAAGTTACTTCATTTGCCACCTTAAAGCTGTGCCACCCTGTAGGGTTTGGCACTGTTTTCAGTTCTTCTATTTAAAATTATATTGAATAAAAATGGGTAAAATACCTATTAAAGTTTAAGAACTGGAGCAGCTTTTGAAGCCAGAGGTTTTTTTCCTTTTACCAAAAGATGTTCAAGTTTTTTCATACCATAAATCATGACTGAATCAGAGCTTAGAACTCTGCCTTTCAAATGCAAGCAGATACCTAGGAGTGTCTGAAAGAATACACCAGTGACTTCAGAACCTAGAGCACTAATATAATCCTCTTTTAAAACTATTTTGGAGCTAGGAAGTGTCAGTGAGGCAAAGGGTTGGAAAAATTCCTATTATTTATCAATTATACAACAAATCTTTTCACCACTAAATTAATAATATTTTGTAAAATGCTAGAGTTTTGTTTTTAGAACAAAAAAACAACTGTTTTAGAACTGTTGCATCCACAACAAGTCTAGTGCGACTTGATCCATAGACATTAAAGCAAATCCACTGATTTAAGTAAGCTCTGGAGCTAACTTCAGTGTCTCTCAGTGTCAGCACACAGGCCATTAGGCAAAAGAAGGAACAGTGGTATCATTTTCACAGGGTGTCTCTAATATCTTCCCAGGTTTCCAGATTCAGGCTTTTTGTGCTTGGAACTGGGAATGTTTGGGTGCAAGGTGAAACAGCCAGCTAAAGAGCACATGATTTCATATCAAGCAATCCAACTCAATTACTGCACAGGGTGTGGGAAGTGATCTGTCTGTATCACTGCTGTCAGCCCAAGGGACGATCACTGCCAATGGCCTGTGACAAGCAAAACATTTTCACGGCTGTGCCTACTAGTCTGTCACCAAAAAATGTTCCCCATCACTCCAGAGAAAAAGGGGTTTTATCTACAGCTGTAAAAAAAAGTATTTTCTCATGTAATTCCACATTTCAAACATTTTTGACTCCACATGAGTATGAAACTAAAGCTTCTTGAAGGTTTTCACCAAGAGAAAGCATGCTTTCCCTGACACTTCCAGATCACGTTCAACATGGTGTACAACCTGGTCTAAACCAGGGGTGTAAGTTTAAGCCTGTTACTAACATAGCATGAATAGCAGGTTGTCTTGGGGTGGAACTGTTGCATATATATGATATCTATAAACACTCAAACATTTTACTGCAGCCAGGACTTGATCCCAGTAGAGTTTGTGAACTTGACTGTTGTGGTTTGGCACAACTGCTTGTCCATCTTTATCTCTATTCAGCACAGGAGCAAGATAGCTGTCCCAAAATAAGCTAAATATACTTCAGTTTGACAACCAGTCACTTAATGACAAAAGTAATTTCAGTAAAATATTCCCAACCAATGGCAGTAATGCTCCTTTTGGAACACATTCTAAATAGCAATCAGCATGGCCAGCCTGACCTTGTCTGAAATCTGTTCAGAAGACATTTAATTAATGAGACTAGAAAGCTAGAATAGAGTCTGATGTGGCCTGTATTCTCCACAGACTGGGGTGCTTTTCAGCTAGAGTTCCCTTTAGTAGGGGTCTGCTGGCCATAAAGTACAGTCCCATGGTCAAGGCAATATGGGTCATTAACGTGGAGTCAGCAGGATTTAAGCATATATTGTTACATACAAGTTGTTCTAAATATGAAGCATGAAATCATTCATCCTTGGGAATGAATATCTGCAGAATTAAGAAATGAAGGCAGATATTCTGTCTCAATAACATAAGCATAACTTTATTTGCAATGTTTTTTAAGTTGACTTAAGAACATGTATAGAAATAGTCCGCTTTCTACAAACTGTTGCATCCACAATCCTAGGGAAAAAAAGTAAAAACAAAACATTTTTCTCTGTTTTCAAACTAGAAAGATGTCAAGCATCTCTGGACAGCTGAGTTGCTTTTATTACTCAGGAGAAGTGTTCCATCAGCATTTAGGCATGTAATCTCCATATATTTTAGGTACCTTTAGCATACCTGGTTTTGTGTGCATATCAGGATATCCTAAGTTTAAACATTATGCTGAGAAGGTTTCATTATCTGCTACTTGCATCACACATCTCCAGCCTGCATTTTACTGTCCAAGCTATTAACTGAAAGTTTGGAATATGACTACAGGTTAAAATGGATTTATTTGATTAATGTGTGTATACAAGTGTGGGTTCTCTTGTGAACTATTCAAGTGTTGAGTTTAATTGAGCTACAGCTGGTGCTGACTGTGTTTTCAGAGAGTGGGGATTTACTGACTGATTGACTGTCTCTCCCTTTTAACCTGGATGGAGATGCGTTCAGGAAGAAGTGAAATTTCCTGACGATACAAAACCACAGGGAGAATAGAAGAAAAGAAACGAGCAATAAACTGAATGAAAATAAGAGCACATAAAATCAAGTAGTTTATATAAAAGGAATGAAACTAGACATACCAGTTAGAAAATGCATGAAATCAGGGATTCTGCTTGTAAATCTCTAATTCATCTGGAGAGGAAGGAAGAGGAAAAAAAAACAGATAAGAGCTACTATTCCAATGACAATGCAAATCTCCTTTGGAGAGGCAGAATAAATTAAATTAATTAACTTTTAAAACCCTTCAGCTGAGAACCTCTCTCCCTTGTTGGCAGAGCTAGATACAGCTGTTCAAATGGTATCAGAGAAGGAAAGCAGAAAATCAGAAAAAGAAAGAAATTTCAAAAATTTTCTTCCCTGATCAAGGATGTCAAATATCCTGTGTGACTTGTAGTAAGTACTGCTTATCCTAAGAAAAGGCAATGAAACCAAATGCAAATTTGCCAGGGTGTAACCAAAAGTATAAAAGAGAAATATAGCTATCCAGTTAGAAACAAAACAAAACCAAATAAAATCCCCCAAACCTCCACAGACTACATCATCTGGAAAAGCATTGTGAAATTTAATGCTTGTCATCATTTTTTCTGAATAGAAGTTCTGGACAAGGATCCAGAACGAGGCCACCACAAGGGCTCTTTCCAGCTATTCTGGATGTGTAAAACCAACATGCCACATGTATCCTGCCCCTATTCCATCTTCCAGCATTAACAGAGCAGATCCTACCCTTCTGTAGGTGGGAAAGCTACTTCTGTATTTCAAGTTTTTCTTCTGTTTGACCTTTCTTCTTTTTCACCAGTAATATCATTGCTGTCTTTCCATAAAATGTGACCTGTTCTTTACATGAAGGTTTAATATACCTTTCTTTTCTCCTCCCTTGCAGGGGAGAAATACAGTAATTTTTAATTCTCCCTAACATACTTCTTGTTGCTGCCCACAGTTATAAATTAAGATGTTCTAGAAATATGGTTTGTTTTCATGATGCGTATTTTTATTCACTGAGAAAGAACTTGTTCTGTGCAAAAATAATCAAGGAAATCTAATTATTTAGAAAATCTTAGTGATTCTGAATAATGTCTCTAGTATGATTTTGTATGTACAGTCTAGGAAGCTGTAACATCAGATTTTCAAGAAGTTTCTCACTTTTTTTATACTAGGATAGGAGAAGTTACAAGGACACTCTATGCCAGGTTTGCCAGTATCTCAAAGGCTTGAAAATCTCAACTGTCATCTGACTCGACAGGTCACGGAAGCAGATGTACTTCTAAAAACACACATGGGAGCTGGGAGCAAAGACATACAATGTGTGGGACTGTGATGCCATTATGTCACTGAGAATTTTGTCTTTTAACTTAGATTTCCCTCTAGCTGGCCAATCTTAAGATCCTCTTCCCAGGGCTGTGGCTTGTCTCCTGTTCTATAACCCTGGCTGCTGGATATATCTGTCAACAGATGGCTGATTGGAAGAACTGGATTTTTGGCACAGGGGGTCACCAACCAGGAAAGAGCCATGTGCTCAATATATTATGCAATAAAATACGAAGCTTGAGCACAAATGACAGAGTCTATTCCCAGTAAATGAGATCTGACAAGTCTAAAGAATATATTTAAAATGTAAGAATTTATTCACATGATAGTCAGAACAACTCCTCAAAAATACCTATCCTTATCCATCTCAGAGGAATTCAATGCATGCAAACACTAAGAAACAAGAATAATAGAAAAAAAAAAAATAACCCAGACAAAACCACAAGAAAATACACACACTCCCAGTAATAACCTCTGATGGCTGAGTATCACAATGGCAGAGAGAGCCATAAATTCCCCAGGTTCTTTGTCACAGTGTGCACAGTACATACAGTGCAGAATAAGAATGAGTAGGTGCTTCTACTGTTGACGCTTCTTTAAATAGTGTCCCATTCATATGGATAGAAAAGAAACAAATTGTGAGGAAAAGTTACTGAGAGCTGTCTATACTTAGCAGAGTATAGAGAAGGTGCTTACAGTGCAGCATCCCCACCTTTTTTCCTCCAAGTATAATCCATTCTCTACACCAGAAATAAATTAGGCATCTTTCCAGATTTTATGAAGAATATTTAGAAAAGTATGGCATAAATGTAAAATATTTGTCTAATAACATTGAGCAAATATTATAATAATACTGGGAAAACAATATAAAAACATATATAAACATTAACACGTTGAATTTTAAAAAATTGTACCAAAATTGACAGCTATGGCTTCAACCTTACAGGTTTGCATGTACATTATCAAATATACCAACATTGTTTTCCCATTTTATTCCAGTAAAAGAAAGCCTTAGCTTTGGCCAGCAAGTCTGTAACTTCTTCCGTGCTAGAGTAATTAAAAGCAAAGCCGTAAAGCTTCTAATTCCTAAAAGGATGTATTGAAATCCCATAATTTCTTTTATTATCTTCCTCCAATGTACTATTTATAAATCCTGTCTTTGATAGCTTTTCTGCAAACTATTTGTAAAGCACATTCACTTGCAGAGTAATCTGGCTCCACCAAGTGACAATTGCTGTGATTGCTAGCCTACACCTGGACCTAAGAAAACACAAAAGGGTACTAAATATTAACCTAATTTGGTAACGTGGGATTTTGCTGGATAGCTTTGAACTTAATTTTATCATACATTTTAAATAGATTATCTTGTAGTGTAGATGGTAAGTGAAAACACTGAAGCAATGCAAGAAACTTGCTTGTCACACTGGATGATGATGAAATTTTGTCTTACAAAAGTACCCATTGGATTACTATTAGTTAACTCCACCAATAAGACCTGTGAGAATAGAAGGGTAGGAGAGAGGCAGAAGAGTAAATTATTTTCCTGAAATTCATTCCACACCTTCCAGGTGTGGATAGATAATGAGAGAAAGCTTGCTGGAATATCAAGAATGTGTATGAATGAACTTGCTACACAGTCCTTAACGGAAGGCCTAAGAGAAAATGCTCTGGACAGCTAAAAACAAAGTGGATGAAAAATCACAGAAGAAGATTATTATAAAATGTATTCTGCAAAACTATTTTTGAACCTGGCACATCCTGAAAGGGAAGGTTTTAATGCACTTCAGGTGGCCAGGGAGATACCATGAGAAGCCTGACAGTGAGACTGGAGTTGCTTTGGATGCTGCCTGCATTTACTTTGTGAACCCACCTAAAGACCTTGGGCTTACATTTTGCAAGCTCAAAGGGGCATGAAAATATAGCTCTGCTGAAATTTGAAACTACCATGTTGCAGTTGATAGGTTTTAAATACCACTGTTAATCAATTGCAAATTTTACCATAAAAAGCAGGATTTCCTTTATCATCACTGTTACTTGCAGTTGTTATTTTTGGTGAGGAAAACTATGGAAAGGCTGAGTAAACTGTCTTTTGTTACCTCAGAGTTTTACTTTGATTATTCTTAACAGAAAAACCAATACAAGGAGTCAGCAGCTACTGGAGAGAATCATAAACCAATGCCCATGGATATGCACATGTGTACACACACGGGGCATACAAACTATTAGAAATTAATTTAATATATTAATCTCTTTGGATTATCATTCTCTCTGCCATTGTCCCTAGCTATACAATAACGCAGTCTTTGTTTAATTTGTGTGTTCTCAGTTACACGTTCTGTAACTGAACAGAAAAAGAAAAGACTGTTCCTTTGAAAAGACTGGTTGAGGAGGAAGCCTGGTCCACATAACAGGAGATAACTCAGCATGCCCAAGGGAGAGAAAGCCAGAGAGGACCACAAGAAGGAATAGACAGGACATTCACAAGAACACTCTAGAAAGACTGGAAAGAACTTGCAAACAGGACAACACAGAAATTATGGGCTCCCAGCAGCTCAAACCTAGGGTCTGTCTGCAGTGACAGTGGACAAGAAGAGAACAACGCATAAATCTTTTTTCTGTGGTGTCACCTCAAGTTGCTTCATGTTTTCTTGATATAAAAAAGTAGAAATGCAACTATTTATTTAAACAAAGTTTAGCTTTTACTAGCTTAGAATTTTTTGGATCTTTTGGGGGAGCTCATTATAAGATGAAAGCCTGAGGCATTTCACATCAAAGCTGTATTCCACTCTGCATCTTGTCACCGAAGGGAACAGACAACCTTGCAGAACAATAAAGCTGCTAGTGTCCTAGATCCTGGTTTTATTCTGAGAAAGGGCAGGGGCTATGAACAAAATAGCAAGGAAAATCACTTCTGGATCTGAACTGACTCCTTTTGAAGAACACATTGAGATGTTTCTAAAAGCCGTATTTTTGCTTAGATTCTTTGTTAGTCTGACACTGCACCTTAGGACGGCAGGTGAGGGGGAATTCCATGTATTCTCCACGCTGAAGATCAGGTAGATCTTGAAGATTTTTATCAAATAAAAATCTTGGGGTTTTTTCAAGATTTTCACCAAGATTCTGTCCTTAGCATTCTAGGATTTTATTCCTTTGAAATTGCAGACTTTTTATGACTTGTGGACTTCAGTGTCAATTAGTGAGAAATGCAGTCTTTGGAATCCTGAACTGTAAGTCTTAGTGCTATTGTTGCCAACAAAAGCTAGCAACACCAAATTCCACTGGCACATAAGAAGCCCATAAGAAGAACTCCCTCCAGGGTTAAAAATCGCAGTTATCCCAAACTGCAAACTGACAGTCCAGCAAACAGCTGCTTAATCAGGAAGCAGAGAGCAATAAGCTGGTAGAATACAATACAAATTAAAAGAAGAAAGTGTAGGTTTTAGTAAAATCTGTGCTAAAGGCTGCACTGAAGAAAAGAAATACTCAGTTGAAGTATCTGGTAATTCTGCATTTAAATTGTACTTTGGTGTAAGATTTCAGGATTAAAAAAACCCAAAGTGAGTTTTTATGAGGCAACAGATAAGCTACAATAAGCCAGTACTAAGGCAGACACATGAAAACATTATTTTTAGAAAAAGAATTATGACAACTGCAGACTCCCTCATTCCTTGCTCACTAGTAAGTACTCCAGTTGACTACAGAAGACCATGCACTAAGACCTAAGCCTCTTTACTATTGAATAATGAACAGTCTGACAAATTATATAAAAATAACAGAACTAAAATGGGTTTGCAGATGGGTAATATGTGGTTGTTCAGCCTACAGGCAATCAGATAAAATATGGTGTGCACATAGATCTATTTTATGCACAGCAGTCTCTTCCTCCTGTTTCTAGAACTTCTGTGTTTCTAGACCTCTTTAAAAGAGAAAAAAACAGAGGCCTAGGGTTCGTTGTTATTTCTTAGCTGGCCTAAGATGACCAGCAGTATCTGTCTGTGTGTGTGTGTGTGTTTGTTTATTTCCTTTGCTCACTGGGGCAGCAGCCAGAGTATCTGATGCAAGTGCAATAGTACCTGTAGGAATTAAACTAGGAAAGCCAGAAATAACTAGTTTTATCTAAATGTATATAACAGGAACCCAGAGACTCTTCTGCAACAGTCTACATCTACTTTCCAACACAAAAATGGTAGGAGAGATGTGTAGGAAAGTGACTGCATGTTGAGTGGGCTCCATGTCTGCAATTTCATTTTCTCTACATCATCTGCACAGAAAACTGTCATTTGAGCAACTCTGTTCAGATTTGTGCTTATTTCTTGGCAAACAATTACTTCAATCTAATTTATCTCATGAAATTTCTATAGAACTGCTTTGTACTAAAGCATCATGAAAGTTTTCTATTAGGTCTCCTCCCAACTTTTTATTTTAGAAATTTTTGGTTTAACTACAGGGAAAAACTTTCTGGGAACATAATGATTACATTAAAATTCATGACATGATAGTTTAATTACTTTTTTCAGTAATATTCTAGCATTTTACCATTATTTTATCATGACAAATGCTATGCTCTATTTCTGTTGATTTGAATAGCTCAGATTGAAGTAGATTTGGTCACAGTATCTAATTTTTCAAATGTTCTTAATTTTTAAAATATTTGAATTACACAAAATAAACTAAAAGAACCATAGAACATCCATTAAAACATTGTCTTTTTCAACATATTGGGGTTTTGCTCCCTCTTTCTTAATACAACTCTAGTTCTTACCATACCTATTGTATCTGCCTATAAATATAAAATAACAATATTTTTTTATTCTGATTTCTCCAATAGAACTGAGAGAAAATATTCTGAAAGGACAGAAAGCCAGATGAAATTGTGGGAATGAAAAGCTGTAACACTGGACACCACAGTACAGTTGCAAAGCATGATAATAGAATGATAAAAAGTACCAGGATACAGAGGAACACAAGAAGAGAGAAGTGCAAAGATAACAGACCTTGGAGAATTCTGCCTCTGTTCCACTTTTCTGTCAGTCAAAAATCTTGTCATGTTTGAAGCTCACATCTGCAGCAGTTCAGCTGTCTTTCCATATCTCTTTACCATTGTCATGCCACTTACAGCTTTTGCTGGTGACAGATGTTTCAACTGTTCAAGTAAACATCAGGATGTTAGTGGCAAGCTAAGCTACAGAAACAAAACATCCTCAAACCTTAGAAGCCATTTTAATGTCAAATGTTATAATGTCATTTTGGCCATACAGTTATGATTTCAGTTGATCCTCATGAGTGTTTGTCATTCAAACCCCTCATTTCTTCAAAAGAAACTGCAGCCTCAGTGTGAGTAGATCTGTTATCAACAGAAGCACCGAATGATGTTTACAGAGTATGGCTTGATTCTGGAACTGACCACTCTTTTCCGCCTTTGTTTTCTGTCTGGTATATACCCACAGCATTTCCCACAAAGTGTTCAAATAATAAAACAATCCTACTTATTTTAACATGGGCAACATACCTAGAGCAGAATCAAATGGGGTCATGGTGTTTGTTCTTTGTCTATCCTTGGCTACTAGGGTTATATAATTTATTATAACCTATCTTCCCCTGTCTACCCTGTCTTGTTCTCTGTGCTGGACTAAAGTCAGTAAAAAGTGATTGTGCAGGAGCTCTTGTGAGAGAACAAAGTGTCAATCTACATCTCTGTCTCCTACCTGTGAACAATGATTAGCTCTTTGAAAGTCATTCACCCATGACCCAAACCTCTAAGAGCTGACTGCAGCAATACAACCCCAGCAGGAAGGAAAATTGCTTTTCCACACTTCATAAAAATCCTCCTTAACTGAATATTCTGATCTAGAGGAAGTGCTGGCTGTCAAGACATTTTTTCCCTACCCAGTTTCAGTGTGCCCCAGCCAATGTGCATGCCAAATGCTGCTAATTTCTTCAGTCCTCTGTCTTTCTTCATGTTTTAACAGTGGCTTTAGGAGCCAGTAGGGATTGTACATACTACTACAAGGCCTCAAATAAATACTTGTATGTAATGTGTACATATAAGAGTAGTTGTGTTTAATGAGAAAGGTCAGATTCAACCCCAAGTTTGCCCATATAAACCCAGACTCTGTCCACTGACACCACAGCACCTAGAGGGAGAAGGTATGCAAGAGTGGGAAGCTGGTGGCACTCTGTTCCATCAGGATCCAGGATTTCTGCACTTATTATCACATGATTAATATTCACCTCTCAGATTATGACAGGTGTATTAGCATTAAGAAAAGCTACACAAAAATATATTCTTGTATCCATGAATGAGTTTTATTCCGTTATGCCTGATAGTATCATCATCACCATCATTATCATCAAGATCCACTATGCAGGTCATTTTTGCCTTTGTCTCTTTATGCTACAATTCTACCAGTGGGATATTCTATTACTGAGCTATTTATTCATCAGAAAAAAACTGGGTAATAAGTGGTGGAAAGCCCCATATTTGTACAAACAGTAAAAGGAAAATCAGAACATCCTCAAACCTTAGAAGCCATTTTAATGTCAAATGTTATATTCTCATTTTGGCCATTGTAGTTTTGTCAGTAAATATTCCATTCAATGGCTAAAAACAAAACAAAACTTCAAAGCTTAAAAAGAAAAAAGTTTACTGCTTGGTAACCTAGAATCAGTGCTAAGCTTCACTTCAATAATAGGAGACAGAGGTTAGTAGGAGACTTGGGGGTAGAAGATTTGAGGGGGAGGAGGTTGCTTCTGACTGCATGTTCTGGAACTGCTGTGTACTGGAGAAAGTCAGGGTTCTGGTGGTAAGATGATAAATTAAGATATGTATTCAATGGAAATGTTGAGAAAATGTTAAACATTTAATACATATTTTTGACACGTTAGTCCTCTTTGCTCATTAGACCATGTAGTTTCAAGATTTCAGATTGGCACTTATATTGTTGCATACTGCTATGGATTAAGACACTCTTTTGGGATTCTGGATTTTCCCTGGCACTGAAAGGAAAGATTTGGTGGCAACTCAGACATGTATAATTCAGAGTGTCTAAAGTGGAAGACACAGCTGTATCTGACCCATATACTAATTGCTGCATATATTTTTGTCTCTGGAATCTCTCTCATAAACATATCAAGATATTTATTAATCTTTCACATCCTTACTTATGTTGAACTGATTAATAATTGAAAACATTTTAGAATTAATTAGAACAAAGATTTATGTATATATATGCATTTAGAACAATTTAGAACACATATTTACATCAAAAAGACACTGATACAACTAATGTAGGAATGCTGATTTATAGCTAATTAATTTTAGCTTAATGAAACCCATGTTGCCTCATGCTTCAATTAACTCTGGCGCCTTTTCCTCTTACATTTGTGGTTTTGCTTGTAAGTAGAACCACATTATTTTTGAGAAAGAAAAATATTAGCATTGTAATTAGAAAGTGGTTATGGATAACTTAGAATAGAGAATGTAATACTAATAACATATTCCTAAATAGAAATCATCTGAACTTTAGGAACTTATGGCTCTAATTTGATAAATCTTTCTGAAATGTGAAAGAAATAGCACATAGGGACAGACATTAAAATAATGACACAAAAAATGCTCACATTTCTTTTTAACCTTGCTGAAGGACAAATATCAATTATCTGCTTGTCAAAATCTTTTCAGGTCATTATTTCTATAGGATTTTCAACCAAATTTGCTCAAACTAGTACACCCTTTTTGCTCAAATACGTCTGTGCCAGCTTCTTCAGAAAATATTTGCTGCTTTTCTGTTTTCAGAAGAGGGTGCATCAGCATCTTGCAGTCCCCACAGTTCTCACACATCAAATATTCTTAGACTCCTGTCATGATACTTCCAAGATGATGATAGGTACAAACATCCTACTCCAAACTGATCAGAGCTGATCAGTTTGAAGGCAGCTCACAAATGAGCCATCCAATGGCCAGGCAGAAAAGCACTGCAAGGCAGCATCAGTGTGCATGTCACAGCAAATGAGGACAGGGCTGACTCAGCAAGACATAAATGATCTTCCCAAACCCCAAAGGTAATGGAAAGACAGTCCTGTGTGCCACTAACCAGTCTTTCTCTCTGCTAAAGGAAGGAAACAGGCAATAAATTTTGTCTTTTAACAGAGAACACTTTGCAGTATTCATTAATTGGTACTACACATAACAGTATATTGAATGCACGTTTCCTTTTGTCCTCACAGTATGCACTGCATTCCATACACTGTGATTTCCAGCTCTGTACCTCTTTGTGGTAGAGGTAGTAAAATATGAGTCATATCTACCACCCTAACTGAGCTATTCTGATACACCAGACAGTACAAACATCACCACTGTGATTGTCTGATGCAGGGTTGGACATGGAGCAGCTGAAAAGATGGGTGGGGTATTTAAGTTGGGTATCTGGAGGTTATCCAGCTGCCTGCATCAATGAAAGCTTGCCATCGGTCACCACATCATGGCTGCTCTTCTGTGCCCTACTGGAGATCACCAAAAATGAGAGGAAAAGTAGCTATAGCAAGTCTAAATGTCTATTCTTATAGACCTATACACTTCATCTTGTTATTGAAACCAGTAGAAGTTTTAAAAATATTTTCCATCAAGTACTGGATTATCAATGCCTCTCATAAGCGTTCACTCAAAAAGTTAAAATTCCATTTATTTGAAGGCATTGGTGTTGGTAGCAATAGAAGTAACTAATTAAAATTGCATAGGATATTTCATATCTGATCATTTGCTTAGGCGGGAAAAACAACTTTCTAACTTTGAGCCCTAACAGAATGTATTGGACATCACCATGTAACATCACCTTCAGACAACTCTGATAAGAAGTATCCAGAACACTCCCAGAATCACGGCTCCGATTCCTGTAATTTGCTGTCATTACATGAAGGAACTCTTGCCTTATAATGCAAGACAATAAATCTAAGATGAGAGCAAATCTTTTCATACTGCAATTCCAGTCACAGCAGCAGCTGTTTTCCCACATGAGTACACCCGCTAGAAATAAACTAATAATCCGCAGCAACTCTGGCATCAATGACAGCATCAATCTTTATAGAGGAAAACGTGAAATTGCTTACAGCAAAGATTCAGTTGAGCTAGAAGAATTCACTACTTGGAATCCTCTGCTATAAATAAATAAAATGATACAGAGGGTGTAACTTGCAAATAATTTAATAGAAACACAACTGTCTAGAGATGAGACTAATGCACAAATGAGCACACCTCAGTAACAGTGAAAATGTGATTATCAGGCTATAGAAATTCAAATACAGGAAATCAAAGATAATCTGCAGAAAGATTCCAAAGTGTTTCTGAAAGAGCTGTAACAAAATTGATGGAAACAACAGAATGAAAAGAGGTGAAGAGAGGATTTTAAATCTTGATATAAGAATATTCAGGACAAAAAAAATTAATTAGGAGTAGCACTTAGATAGTAATGAGGAAAGCATTATTTTTTAATCAAAACAGGGCTTATTTAATCACAATCAGTGTATTTGTGTCAAGCTAATAAGTGACTAATGGATAAAAGACCTTACCAGCACTGCTGGGAACTATCAATTGCTCCTTGGCCAAATGCAAAACACCTGCTGCCTTTAAGCAAGACAATGTTTGTAGGGAAAGGTATTGCTTTAGGTTAGAATAGCTGTGCTTAGCTGGGAAAGAAAAAAAAAAAAAAAGCTGAAAAACAACCCTCCAAGCCCCCAGAAGCTGAGTTCAACAAGATAGTTTCATCTATGTTTAGAGACAGAGATTTGCAAGGCTCCAAGTAACAGTGTTTGCTGCAGCTGAGAGGAGGAGTGTCCCCAGTTATTGCCTTATAACAGTGAGACACCTGAGGGAAGGGGATGCGAAGTTAACCATACAATACCAGAAAGCCAGCATTTCTACAGACTATGTGATTTTAATGTCCAGTATGCCTCTATTTTTTTCTTCTGGTTTGGCCGGGGGGAAGGGAAATTGGGGTGGTTTGGGGTTTATTTTGTTGTTGTTGTTGCTTGGCTGGATTTTTAAAAATCTTTATTTTCTTTTTCCTCCAGGCCTGTGAGATTTTGTTTTGGGAGAGTTGCTTGGGGCTGAAGGATGGGTAGATGTTACTTAGGCTCATCAAGCTGACAAGAAGAAAGCAAAAAACATGTTATGAGAAACTAAGATTGTGGGTTGCTGTAGTTTTGTGTGTTACTAATAAGTAAGTGGGTCTAATGTGTGCAAATTGCTCATAATTTTTCATGCTGAATCCTAAAGAAAATATTTTTACATCATCTCATGTCTCCAAAGGGGATTATCGTGCTGCATCCAGGGCTGGGTTTGCAGGACAACTTCTTTGCTAACAGGAATGCAACACCAACTTTAATGGTATCAATTGATAAAGTAGGAGAGTAAGTTAAATATTCATTTACACTACTGTAAAAACTACAGATGAGGCCTTCAAGGCTGAACTGGAAAAACAAAAATTATGTGACCTTGCAAGGAGCGACAAAGGACAAAAGCACGCACATCATGGTTTCTGTCACAATCCAAGAGAATTTTTCAAGTTTGGAATCAGATTGCCACAACACATCCGAGCTGTAGTGAATAAAACTAGGAAATCAGGAATAGATGTGAGAAAAAAGGAAGTATAGCAGCTATGAAATGCTGATTTAACAGAATCGAGAATACCATGTATTCTGTTAATAAGATATCGTTTAGCTGATTTTTTTTTCTCCCATTTCTCTCAGTGGTCAATCAAGGTTCAGCACGCTATAGCCAAGATGCATATAAACCCATAGAAGATGTAAGTTCACGCTTGTCAGGAAAATCCATAAACACCAGAGAGGATTATGTCCAAAAAGGAGACAGAAGAGTCCTTCAACTTTATTCAAATAAAGGGAGAGTCTACTGGGGCACACACCCTCTGGATTTTCTTTCTCGAGGTTTCGGAGGGTGGAGCCTCCTTCTCTCCTGCGCTCCCGGCCGCATGTTGCCCTCTTCCTTTCCCTACAGATACTAGGAATGGCCTAATACGAAGGTACGGCCTTCCCGAACTACCTACCACATATTCCCCCCTTGAACCTACTATTTTACCCCAAAGTTCAGAAACTTAGGCTGTGCAGACCCTTGTCTGTTTCACAAGCCAAGCTGTCTGGGCTCTGCCATAAACCCGCTGCCCAAAGTTAGTAGAGACATCAAGACCCATTTCAGAGACGTTAACACCCACACCTTCACCCACGAAATTGCTTGTAAAGACTAATGTCTTTGTTTTTCCCTCACGCTTGCCCTACACTTCACGGCCTGGACGCGGGTAACTCTCACAGCGCAATTCCAGAGTGGGAAAGGCTGCAAGAAGCAGCCACCGGAATCAAAGCACCCCAGTTGAAGGAGTTTTACCTCCCGGCGCTGCTATTTAACCTGCAGCTGTTCGCCCCGCCCCGCCGCTGCCCCGCGGTTCCTGAGGCGGTGCCGGAGGTGGGCGGGGCCAGGCTCGGGTGCGCGCGGCGCTCGCGGCGTGACGCGCGGCTCGGGACGCGCCAATGGGAGGCGGCGGCGGCGGCGTTTGAACGGCGCGTGGCGGCGGCGGCAGTGGCAGTAGGCGGGGGTGGTGCTGCCCCGCCGGGTCCAGCGGCCGCTGCTGCGCTTCCCGGGCGCGGCCGGAGCGGGAGCCGAGCGCGGAGCGGGGCACAACCGGGCCGCGGGGAGACAAGGAGCCGGACGTGCCGAGAACGGGAGCACCGAGCTGCGGGACGAGGGAAAATCCGGGCCGCTGCTGCCGCTGCGCCCGCATCCTTGCGGGCCCTCCCACCTCCGCCGGTCGCGGGGAAGTGCTCGGCTCTGCGTTCGCCCTTCCGAGGAGGTACGGCTGGCTGGTGCGGGGTGCTGGGACGCTGTGCCTGCAGAGTCCGGCTGCAGGGGGCCGGCTGCCGGGGCCCCGGGAGAGCCCGGCCGAGCTCTTGGCTCCGGCCCCGGTGTTTAAAGCCCTCCCCGGCCCTGCCGCGGGCACCGAGCGTTTTGCAGTTCAGCCAACGCCTGGCCGGGACAGCGGCCACGCTGCAGCAGCTGCGGTGAGAAAGGCCGTAGCTGCGTGTCTGTTCCTGGTTGCGGGTCTCTGCTGTGTGTGTACATCCCCTTGAAACTGCCTGTAGCTTTGCTTGTCTGTCCCTACGCCTTTTCTTTTGGCGTTGGAGGAGTGTGGTGCAACCCCAGTTTCATGGGTTCTTCACCCTTTCTACTTTTAAAGGTAGAAGATGGCAGAACACTCGAGGAAGTCCTTCAAAGACAGTCTGAATGATATAAAACAACGTATGAAAGAGAAAAGAATTCAGAAATGGTCAAGGCTGGGTAAAACTACCCAGTTCTCCACTGCAAAGGCCAAAAAAGCAAGTAAGATGCTTAAATATCTTAAGATTTATAATTTATTTGTTTTCTTTGCAATCCCATTGGAAACACTCACTGTTATGTTGCAGCCAACAACTCCAACAAAATGAAGATCCTTCAAGCAAACAACAGAGACCTGGCTCTGTCCTTGCAGGAGCAGAAGCTCAAACTGAGGGAAGCTGAAGCTACCATTCTTCAGCTAAGGAAAGATTATCACATGTTGAAGGCTCAGATGTTTGACTTGCAAAGAAATCATAGGTTCCAGCAAGAACAAGGAAATGTGGAGGTATTTTAATAATAACAACTATATGAGCTGGTGAAGCTGAACATCAGAATCTGTACCAATCCATTGATAGATATCTTTATGATGTTAAATGTTTCATAAAGCATTAACTCAGTATGCTCAACAGGGTTTTTTTTTCCCCCTAACTTGGTTTGCTTGGTTGACACCTGGTAATGAACTTTTTTTCCTCGCTACTCTTTCTTATTTACTTAAAATAAGAAAGGGTACTCATAAAATCTTAAAATTTTTAATTAAAAAATTAAGTCTATCTTCTGTGAATTTTATAGGGGGTTTATCACATGTGAAGGCATCTGACAGAGGTTTCTTCAGATTTTAGTTATCTTATAATGCTGATAAGTTTGTAGTTGATACTAGAGTATGATAGAAACACTGTTACTGTCCTTCCTTTTTTCATTAGAGTCGACTGTCAGCCTTGAATGAGATAATTTCCAAAGTCTCTCAGAATTTACTGGACTCAGTCACTCTCCTTGGCCCAGCAAAGAATTTGTGTTCCATAGACACAGTAAGTGCCTTTTCCTCTTGAGGAGCAGGACTTCCGTTACTGATTACCTTCACTCCTTCCACCATAGATGCACATAGATGTTTACATCTGAGCCCTAGTTCAGAGGAAGGACTAGTCCCACAGTTCCCAGTATCCCAGAGGTGCACACTGTGGGGGTGTGTCAGTAGGTTATAAGTGGGATTGAGGCTCTGCTAGGCAGTGGTTGGGGCACCCTGGTTTTCTGGGGTTTTGTGCACAGTTCCTTCCCCTGTCCACTTGCTGTAGGACTGGGCTGGTGATGAATGTGCTGATGTGCAGAGGCTGAAAAGGTGGCTGGCGAACACCCACAGCACTTGGTGTTAGCCAGACAGAAAGACTCAGGGGCCTCTTTGGTCCTTCCTTGAATAACTTGGCTGTTGTCTAAAATTTGTAGGTGGTGCAAGCTTTTTTCAGCCGTTTAATCAAAGTAAGATTTATTTTGTTGACAGAATCAAAGAGTGCTTTCTTCAGGTCCTGGAAATGGTTGCAGTGTCACAGGATCAACACATTCAATGTAAGTATCATTGATTAATGCTTGTTTATGTTTGGAAACTAAAACAGGAAGTTACAGGAAGTTTAATTTTCTGACTGAAAAAAAGGAAGAAACCCCATGTAATGAAACTGTTCTTTTAATTAGCTTTATTACTGTTTGGTAAATACTACCTTTTGGTATTTTCTCTAGAGGACCTCTAAGGTGTGTTCTTGAAGATGGTCCTGTACTTCCAAGTGGGATGGAATCTGGTGGTGACAGAAATTCTTTGTCAAAGATCTTTGTGGAATCTGACAGCGACATTTCCTTTACCAAAATAATTCCAAGTGAAGGTAACTAAATCAAAGTATCAGACATTGCCCTGTTTTGAATTGGGAGAACAATGTGTGAGTACAAATTTAGAAAATTTCTGCTTTTGAAGGAACTGACAAGTAATTTTCTGCTTATTGTCAGAAAGGAGAAATACTAATGCTGTCCACTGGTAAAATGTTTGAATGAAGATGCCCAGCAAAATGGGGAGGAATTTGAAACTTCTTTATCTTCTCTATACATGCAATCCAGTTTCATTATCTGCCAAACAGTTCAACCAAGTAAAATGACCTTTAGAAAGTTGTTAGCATTTATGAAATCAATAAAAACTTGTTAACAAAGCAAAATACTCAAGAAAATAAATGACCTGTAAATAACCTTTCCAAAAGGAACAGTTTGGGGGAAATACTAGTGTTATATTACCTAACTGCTTTCTGCATGGAAGCTATATTAAACAGAGCTTATCTCAATTGCCAAATCCTAGTTTATAAAAATCTGGGGAGAAAACCCAAAAAATAGCCTGAATTTTTGACTGGTTCAGAATTTTTGCGCAAATCTTAACGTGTTTTTTCTATTTTGCTTTAATATGACATTTTCCCTTCAATTACAAGGACAGCCATCTGATTTTCATCTGAACAACAAAGAGCCAGAGCTGGAAAATGTTTCTTCAAGTGAAAAGCTGGGATTTGGTAGCGTGTTACCAAAAAGTGTGTCCACCAGACGTCGCTTTTCAAAGATGGGGAACCTTGATGTAGTCTGTACTGGTGTCTTAGAACATTTAGAAGCACCTGATTCAGTAAAAGAACTTTCTGAACAGAACGAAATTAGGCTTGAGGAAAGTCTAGAGAATTGTGCTACAGGAAATATAAATGCAGCTATTCCTCACTTGAATGAAAGCAAGGTCAATTCAGAGCTGGTGTTGAGGCAGAAAAATTCTGAAACTACGCAGTTCAAATTAAAACGTAATTCTGATCTTAAACAACCGGAGTGTAAAAGCAGAGAAAACCCTCAACGAGGGAAGGAAAAGCGTCCGAAAGGAAAACAGGAATGGCCCCTTCCTTCCCAACAAAGATCAGGAAAACTGGGTAAAGAGGCTTCTAAAGAAAAGCTGAATTTCTTGGGTGGCATCAGTGATGCTTACGACTTTCATTTGGAAGAGAGTGTTCATCTTACACCTTTTCGGCAAAACAAGGGGGACAACAGCTATACTGAAGTGGAGGAGGAAGAAGACTCAGCTGAAACCAATACCATTGAGTCAAGCAGTACTGCAGGTGACTCAGATGACAGCCTCTATGAGCCTTACAAGAGTAAATCAAAGAAAAGGCAAAGTTCAGTGAACGAGAACCCTACCTCACCAATCCATCCAAGGCCAAGGTCCAAAAGATGTTTGGCACAGCGTGAGCAGAAGCTCTGTCATGAAGAAGAGACCGAAAACAACAAATCAAGTGATAAGTCTATTAGTAAGTGCAGAAAGTGTTCTGTAATTGGTTTTGTTTCCTTGAAAAATAGCATTGTTTAGGAGATTTAGGCTTTTTTATTTTAGGGGTTTTTTTAATAGCAACTATGAGAGTAATGTTTTAAGAATGGTTAGGTTTTCTTTTAAGCTTGCTTACCTGAATGAACTGAACTGTGCTGATTTCTTCATAGGGCAGTCTTCTGAGCCATCTCGTGGGCATCTGTGTGATGTTACCAATACAGCTGCAGTGCTCCCTAGCACCAGGGATGCAGAAATTGTCCCTGAAGGTGAAGGACTTCAGTCTCCAAAACGCAAGCGGCGAAGCTGTTCTGTTACTGTGAGCTACAAAGAACCAAGTATTATAGGGTAGGTATCTTTACTTTCCAGTTTTATATAAAAGTTCATGATATTCCATCCAATAGAGGATTTGAAAGGCTTACTTAGACCTTGAAAAGAAGACCTTAACAGAAGAGGTCATTCAAAGAAGTCTGGAGTTAGTAATACAGCATAGTTCACGGAAATGGGACTTACTAGCTAGAAGTTACTGTTTTAAGTGATGTAGGGAACAGCACTCAGTTTTGCCTTTTTTTTTTAACAGGAAACTCAGGAGAGGAGATCCATTTACAGATACAAAGTTCCTGTGTTCTCCAATTTTCAAGCAGAAAAAAGATGCTAAACGATGTTCTCATAAGAAAGATTCTATGAAAAAATACAATGAGAAATTGGTTAGCTGTCTTTGAGATTTTCAGCAAAACCATGCTTCTGCCATGAAGAAAGTAATCTCCTGGATGAAATATTTTGTTGCACAACATGTTATATAAATTTGTAAATAGTTGTGTGTCTAGTATTAAGGGTATCAGATTAAGGGGGCCTGGATTTATTCTAGTGACTTATTTTTAATTATATGGGTTGATTACTTTTATAACTGAAGTGATTCTATTCAAGCTCCTTTTGAATGGATCTGGGAGTATATGAGAAATCTCTCATGGATAGGATGGTGAATGTCACTATACGAGTGAACTTTAGGCACTTGAAACATTGAGCCAGAAGTATTTTTAGTAACTGTTTGTACAGATCTTGCTTATGTGATGCTTGTAGTTTCATGTCGAATATTATAATAAACATCTTAGTGTTAGGAAGCAGCTCTGAGTGGGTTGGTGTTCTTTTGGCAGTTTTCATAGTTGCTCCAAAGGCACTTTTGTCAGCTGAGGGCATTATAGGCCTGTGTATTCTGTCCTGATCTTATGCGGTGGTATAAGCACTGTATAGAAAGCAGCTTAGCAGCTGCAACTTGGTTCTGTAGCTGCAGCTCTCAAAAGCAGCAATTTAGGCTTATTTGGTCCTACATTGAGTGAAGTTAGAATCAACCAGACAGAAAAAAAGCAGATTTCTTGTGAAGGTTGGTGAAGAAGACTCCACTTGGGTCCCAACTGTTGCAGGACATTCATAACAGTTTATAATAATTTTGTCCCTGCTTTGCCCAGTGCCTTTCTCAGAGGAAGAGGTGTCACATCTGAGCTTGTGCTATTTGGTGCCACACTAGGCTGCGTATGAGAACAACAGTGTTGTCAACTGTCCACCACTCAAACTACTTTTACTGTGCTTGAGACACACTTAAGTATTAATGGGCTTGTGAAAACCTAAATGAAAACTACATTCCAAATACCTAATGGCAAAACACAAAAACTACAGCTCTTCCTTTGTTTTGTAAGACTGTCTGTCCCACTTTAATAGGTGCAAGATCTCTCCCTTTCTGTAATAAAACTGTTAATCACTACTTTACTTGTAACTTCTTCCATGGCTCTCAGCAATAATACTAGCTGCAGCTACCGAGTGTTTGAAAATACTTGCTCACAACACAGCCTTCAAATGTCTGAATGGAAATTTAACTTTACCTTTGTATCCTAAAATTCTAGCCACAAGGCCTCACCATCTCAGTCTGGAATTCTAGTATTAGAGGAACTTAAGCAGAGTGGTTGAACTATATAGGTTAGAGCCTGGTGCTAATAATGCCAAGGTTATGGGTCCAATCCCTGTATCAGCCATTCACGTAAGAGGTGCACTGAATGATCCTTAAGGGCATTCTGTGAACCTCAGGTGCTCTTTCATGAAACAACTCTGCAACAGCTGTTTTATCAGGGAAAGAAAAAGAACAGGGTGACTGCAGAGCAGCCCAAGGCAGGTGTAGTGGGTCTGGGCGGTTTTTCTCTTACTGGATTGAGCAAGCTTGAAAAATTGAAGTGATGGAAATGTGTAAGGAAGAAATCAGTCCTTCCTGATCTCAGCTGCTTTTGCAAGAAGTATTCAGTAAAATAGCTCTTGGCTACTGTTGCTACCCTCAGAACAGAACACTTTCACAGGACCAAATCTGAGTGGATGGGGAGGAAAATAATCTCTTCCTACTCTAATTATCTGTCACATACTGGACAGGTGCAGGCTTTGTTGATGTGACCATAATAAGTGACCATATGGTGATGGTACAAGCTCAGCCTGGACTGCAGTTTGCTGCTACATATATTATGTATTGTGAGTAAAGGACTCTTGAAGTCCTTATGCAAATAACATAAGCATGCTTTGAAGTGAAAAGTGAAAAGATCAAAACTTTGGAACAGCTCAGTCAACAGCACTGTGTCTCAGTTACCGCAGAGCTGGGAATGCTACTTGGACTGATCACAGCTCAGCTCAGCCCATCATGCTCTTGGTGAACTTGGGGACCATTTCACATATTTTCTATTCTACCTAGAAGAGGCACTGACAGCACTCCTGTAGCTTCATTATGCTTGGTTGTGAAATTGCTTCAGTCTGGATGTTTGTATCAAAAGTACCAAGTAACAAAAAAAAGAGACCAAAATAAGTTGGGTTTTGTACATATATAATTTAAAACTATTCTGTACCAGTACAATATATTAATTTGACAAATGTAAAGTTCATCAGCTGTTAAAGCATTTGCAAAACCACATATCCTACCATAACTTTATTGCACAGTATCTATGAAAATATTAATTCTTAAATTAGAAAACACGTTTCAATATAGAAGAGACAATCTGATTGAAAGACGATAAGAAAATCTACTCTGAAAATAACAAAAATTCACAGGTTACCAAGCTTAACAGATGCATCTGTAGGCCCAATCTACAAAACAGGTTTATAGCATCCTGTTCTGGCTATCAAAGTACTCACTGTACCTTTGTTATAGATCCCAATGTAGGTCAGACTAAATTCATACAAAACACGATGGCAAGTCCAGCATTAACATTTTGAATACCTTGGGTACCACATTTACTACTTCTAGATAGTTCCTGACATCTCTTTGCTGAATTGATCTGTGATCTAACATCACACAGGCATTTTGCAGGAATAGATTCTTTGACACAGCACAGAATTGGTTTTCTCAGTCTCATAACTTGAATTTTACCAGTGTAACCTCTGTAAATATAAAACACCAAGAATGAAAGTTTAATCTGTTTTTCACAAACGCAGTCATAATTTACAAACTAATTAGAAAATGTCAAGGGACAGCTTTTTGGCCTGTACTGATCTCCGTTAAGGATTTAGGTGTACCTCTTAAATGTAGTGTAAGCAGCAAAATGTGTATATATATATATATTATATGTATATATGAGTGTGTGTTCTTTTTGAAGATATACTAAGAGTGTAAAATGTTAATATATTCCTGGGTCTAAATAATCACAGTTAATATGCATTTACAATAAAGCTTGGTAGAAAATCCAGTTTACCACAGAGCCAAGTATCTAAGCTCAAAGCTGTCCTATGTTGTCTTCCTTTGTGTACAATAGTCTTATTTCTGCTGAACAATCTAAAGAATTTAGCAGTGAGGAGTAGTAAGTAGGGTGGATCATGAAGTGCATAAAACCTTAACTCTACTAAGCCAATTAAAATTGTCTAGTAGATGCAAAGTAGTCTCTAAAGTTATTTTGGGTACTTATGTCCTGCATAAGCCAAGTCACTATAACATTACCCATCTAGCCAGATTGGTTTTTTCTCTCTCTCTTTTTTTTTTTTTTAAAGAGTGGTTATGAGATTAAAATTTGAAGGTAAAATATTTATCAAAACTGAAAATGAATAGAAAAACTTGCATCTATCAAAGATCACAGGCAGTCCTTTTTCAGAACTGACTGCTCTTCTCTCACAGCTTCTCAACCAGCTGAGTGTTTCTTTTAAAAAATAATATCTTATAAAAAGATTCTAAAAAGAAACAAGTGTTTCAGAACCCCCCCACACCTGTTGTTTTCCCTTACGATTTTCTTTTTTACTGGAAAAAATAATAAAACTTTATCAAATAGGTACTGCATTAGGTAGCTATAACATTAGGTAATCTATAACATCTGTTGTCTGGGAATTATCTTCATCTTCCCAAACATGTGCAACTTCCCCCATGTTTGTGGGGTTTCTGAGGCTGTAGCTAATAAACTTATTAGGAACATAAGGTAATCGGCACACAAAAGAAATATTCCGTAATTAAATACATTATAAAGCATTTAATAAAATAATTTTTGTAACTTCAGTATAATACATGTTTGCAAAACTAAAAGGGTTTTTAAAAGTGCTAAGTATTAAACAAAAGTTTCTTGAAAGTCCCACAACTCAGATATAGAACAGCTTTCCCTGTCCATAACATAGGCACGCTATTTGGTTGTAAAAAAGACAATGTCACTTGTCAATTAATCCAGCTTCTTTAATTTTTGTGTAGAAGAATTTCTCCAGTATATTGGCACATTTGTAGTATTCACTCTCGGGGGGGTTGTACTCTCTGCAGTTTGTAAAGACTCGCTGCAAGTCTGCCATGAATAATTTCTTAGACACGTAGTACCTGTTCTTGAGTCGCTCACTCATTGTTTTGAGATCTGCACAGAAGAAAAATAGATTAACAGCGTTGGATTCAAACACGTTTTGTGTGCAATATCCCTTCAGACTGATTTGCCATTTAACATGAACTGGCAAAGCTAGGATTTGGAAAGGAAATTGCCTTCATCTAAGGCATGGTCTGTATTTTAGCTTCAAAAGCAACTGAGCTGCTGGAACTAAGCAATATTTCATTGTAAGGATGAATTTACGTAGTTTATTTTTAATTCTTTAAGACATTAAAGCTTTTTTTGTTCTGTTCTCATACTTAGACCTCTGAGTTTTCTGTGGGTAGTAGATGTCCCTAACGCTCTTCTGTCCTGAGACAACCTGTTCTCAGCTCTGCTGGAGGAGGCCAATTCTATATGGGCAAAGAATTCAAACATCACAAAACATGTATGTTAGCCTAAAACCCTTACTGCTGTGCAAACACAGCAGAGAAGATACATTGGTCTAACTACAAGCAGGATTTGCAGCTTTGAAAAAAAAAGATTAAATTTGTTCTACGCTCTACATATATTTTTATTACCTCTTCAGAGTTTATAGTTGTATATCCTTTTTAAGAATCATGTGAGAACTGGATCTCCCCTGCTTTCAGAGCATCATGCAAAACATTTACTTACAGAACATTCTTTAAGAAGTGTTCTCCTTTATACTAAAATCAGCCATCCATAAAACTATGTAAATCATCTCAGTGTTCTCCACATAGTTGCTCTCCCAGTAATTCTCATCAGGCATTTAAAAATTCTGTCTACATTACAAGTGTTCTAGGAGTGAGTACAGGAATAGAAGCAGTGGGAGGTGTGCTGGATGCCTTGGCTTTTCTCACCTCAGATGCTCTAACAACTATTTTTTTAGCAATGCTTGAGCCAGGCATCAGCAGCACCTTTGTGAAACTGTAACAGAAGCAGCTGAAATGAAGACTTAATGTCAATGAGTACTGCAAGGACAACAGAGACCAAAGACCTCCAATGCAAAGGAATTAAACTTTTTAACTTCAGATTTAAAAATATGGTTGTATTTTTGATCTGGTAATGGTTTGGGGGGTTTTGGGGGGTGGGTTTGGTTTTTTTAAGGGAAATTTGAATCTATTAAAAGAGAGGAAACACTGTCAAACTGACAAGATGGGATTATTTAAAGGAAGTCTGATGGATGCTCTCAAATACTTTTTCCAGTGGTACAGAACTTGCCACTCCCTAGTTTTGCACAATATTTTGCAAAAGTAAAGGCTCATTCAATTCCCATTAAGTCTGAAATTCAGGTGCCAGTACCTAAACTAGATAACCACAGACTAATTATAGCACCCAGCTGAGAAGGCTGTTCAGCTCACCCTAAAGCAAATGTTGCCTGGCTAGAGTTAAGCTGTTCTCCTCTAAGCACAGTGAAAGTTTGGGTTCCATCTGTCACTCAGCCATACAGCTTTTGAATGGCAGATAAAAGGGAAAAAAAAACCCCAAAGAGTATTGCTTGATAGAGCACCTGAAGAGCACTTAAAACAGGGCTAAAAAAGCATTTATACATGAGAACTGACCTTAGGAGGTAGTAGAAAAAAATTACATCCATACCTCTCAAAAACTGAACAATTTAGTCTGTACACAAACATAAAGGCAACTGATATATCTTGTCTGAGCAACTTTTTACAGTATCAGCATGCTGGCAGGGAGAGCAGAGTGAAATCTGAAGTTAATCACGAATCAAGGGACAGTTTAGTCATGCTGGGCTCCTTAGCTGAAAAAAACAAAGCAAAACTAAACCAAAGACCTCAGCTTAATCCTCAAAATAAACTGCTGCCCCTACCTCTAGTGTAATGCATCTGAACAAGGAAAGGACAGACAACATCCCTGCTTTGAGTTTGCCAGCTCAGGTAAGTTATTTGTAACCACTGTTCAGATTAAGAGATTTCTGAGCTAGACCTGCTCAGAAAAGCAGATAGAGAAAAGTCTGCCCCAGAAGGGGATTCACATTCTTTTTCTTCATTGCTAGAAAATAAATTTGTGTTGGGGATACAGGAAGCCAGTGATTGGTTTATAAAGTATAATGGACATCTGCTACTTGGGAATGATAAGTTGAATATAAAAAAATAATTAAACTAAATTGATATGCATGGGCTTGGAGCCCATGCAAAGCAACATGAACAAATACTTTTATTCTCTGAGAAACTGATGGCTAGCAGCCTGCCACGAACAACCTGTACTTCATTCTCTAATAATATTCAAGGGTTCAGAAACTGTAATCAGAGTGATAGAGGTGAGTATTGCATAAATGAGGAAGGAGTGTCAGAATTCAGTTTTAAATCTGATGCAGTACAAATCAAGCATCCATTTAGAGTGTCACTGAATTATCATTGAATTATATGTCCCAGAAGTCAAAAGCTGGGTGATAGAGAAGCAGTCAAAAGAAAAAATTATTAGTAGTTGTGTACTTCCCTTTGCAAACAATCCTACATAAACAATAGCTGTATTACTTATAAGTAAAATAAATACATCAATAAACGTAACACTTCAGACAACTGTGGCAGATCTAAAAGACAAAGATAAAAGTTAGCTTACAATCAGTTGCATGTAGCATTTTCCTAAACTTAAATTGGAGCAAAGTGTTAAGTGACTTAAGATAGAAAACCCTGTGACCTTTGAAAACGTTTTCTCTATGGGATTTAGAAATCTTAAATCTGTATTTCAAAGCAATGCAAATGCTCAGGTATTCCTGAAAGTTTGCCTTCAGATTTTTTAACATATGAGTAGGATCTGCAGTGACCAGTTACCACACACAAGAATATATCCCTACAATTCACCTACACCAGCTCACTCCTGAAAGCTTCTAGCTGACTGCACCACTTAAGAGCTTGTTAGGGTTCTCTAGGGCACACTAAGATTTCAGATATGTACACCACACGTTTCACAAAGGTCACAGAGCACTCATCAATTTCAGCATCACACTCTTGACACTTCAGAGCTGCAATGTATTCAGCTGGAAGTAACATATATATTTTTTACCATAAAACAATCAGATTAAAATTTATCTGCTATGTCTGCAGCTATAATGATTTTTAAACTCTACTTAAAAAATGTTAATGGCATTACCCATGGGAAACCTTATAACTTCATAATATCCAGGAGCTTCTGTTCTCTTCACAGGTTCCATGAAGGGCCAAGCGCTTTGATGGCTCTTTGATAAAGAAAAAAGTAAGGTATCTAATATGGAAACTAGATATTGGAAATAATTTAAAAATCTTTACAGAAAGGAAACTAGAAATAGCACTCACCTTCACTTGCTGCAGGATGGTTTTTAATGTGCTGTAAAGTTGATCTGGATCCTTGGGCTCCTTACTTGAAGGAATATATGAATACAAAAAGATTAGTTTGAGTCCCTTTATCTTCGTTCCTACAATCTTACCTAAAAGCAACTCCAAAGATTCAAGCATTCACAAGAAATAAAATTTAAAATAAAAAACAAGGAATAAGATTTAAAACAAGGAAACAAACCCAAACAAAAATCCTCAAAAAAGAACCCCATTACCCAAACCACACTAGCCCACAATAAAAAAATAAAATAAAATAAATACCACCAAAAAGCCACTTAAGAACTCATCTCTTGCAGATTATTTGATTTCCAGTGGATGGAAGGAAATATCAAGTGGCATTGTTTAAAGCCTTTTCTCGAAGGAATATCCCAACCGCTTCAACATTTTACTTTGTGTAGCACTTACCCTCTTTCTTTTCCACTTGGTTTCCAGCCAGTCTCTCCTGTACACCAACAACAAGAGATATTATATGGGAACTACAGTAGTAATATTAACTGAGTTATTGCAACTCAAAGAAGAAAAGCCATTTCAGCACTACTGCAGTAAAATGGGTTTGTTTTGATAAAAGCTACTTCTAATAAATAACATAACCATCTAGCCCACAGTTCCATTCAATTTCCTACATGCCTCTTCCACCAGACTGCTGAAAAGATTCTAAAATATTTCTATATGAAACACAATTCTTTTCAATAATTCAATACATATTTTAATGCAACCCACCCCTGTAAAGAATAATCATTATAAAGTTATCCAATCTGATTCCCCAGGGACAAAGAATAAATTGCAGAAAAGCATAGCTGAAGAAAAGTCCCCCAAAAAAATGATACTTAATTTTTTAAAATTCTGTTTTGTCCTGTAAGTTCATGCCTTGCACAGAAATCATTGTTGTTCAGGAGTGCAGTGCATTAAAATGGTGCCAGAGGGAAACTGCCGCCTACACTGTGATACAAATCAAAGAGGGATCACATATAAGTAAAATTATACACATGTACATAAAAGAGTATCAGCCTGGGATGCCTTGGGGAAATCTCAAAGACAGCAGTTGCAATGGAAACACAACAATCTTCACAGAAATCAAATCAACAGACCAAAACAATTGCATTCAAATCAAGAAGAACTATGTGACTGCATTAGTATTTCTAGTCTCGGACTTTTCTTGGGCTATTCTGCTTCTGTTCTACATTAAATGAGATTGATACATACTAATTCCAGGAATGCTTTCTATAGGAATCTGCCGTACTCCATCTTTGAAGCAAGAAAGACCAGGATAAACTTTTCGTATTTGAGCTTGCTTCCTTTCTATGAGCTTTTTAATGATCTGTAATAAAGCAGCACAGAAAACAAAAAGTAATTTATTTGGTCTAAAGTAACCCAAAAGATTAATGCAAAACTGTGATGAACAGAAACATTCTCATTTCCTAACCTTGTAGTCTTTTTACATGAAGCTGGTAATGGGGCTGAGCTACCTGACCAAACACTGATTCTGCAAATGAGGCTACTAAGTCTCTCAGCTATTTTGGCACAGATCTAGAAAAAAAGGAGTCATTGCTTGCTCTATTATCACAAGCTGCACAGCTCTTGGGAAGATAGGAGCAGAGGCAGAGAAGGAAATTTTCTGGAAGAAGATTTGAGAACTGGCTGGAATAAAATTTTAACAGCTGGAGCTTCTGAAATGCTTCAGCATATCTGGTCAAAAATTTCAAGGCACATACTGAATGCATGTATTTTGATGTACATATATGTTCATATTTCCAAATTTTAGAAATAACCCATTCACTTCAAAGTCTCCATATATCTATCTGTAGGAGTTGCTTATGTATCCATCAAAGATACTCTCATGAAAGATTTTCTCTGGAGGATGCCAGAATGATGCCACTCTTCAGAACCAAAATTCTACTCTCTTTGCAAATGCTAGGGAAAGGCTTTTCCCACGTCTAGGTACACTCTGTTTTACTTTGCAATCTTATTACCTCAAATTCTAAGCAATTTGCTTTGATGCTCTTGATATCTATCCCCTTAGATACTTATCTAAGCTTTGTGTGTCCTGGATATGTGACTTTCAAAACTTCATAACTTGGAGTAAACAAATGCACAGCCATGCAGACCTCCAGTTTGATAGAATATTTTCTTTGGAAATAATAAAAATGGACATATTTTTATTTTTGAGGATCTTCCTCATACATAGTATTTCCTCTCAAAGAAGAGAAAAAGGTAAAACCAAGCTTTCAAAAGAGCTTAGAAATGTTAGGACAAATACAGTGTACAACAGCACCACGGCCAGATTTCAGCATATTATGAAAATAATTTCAAACTAATTATTAAACCCAACTTAGGCCTTCTTATAACTTAGGAACTAGTGGCTCTTCCTGATTAAAGCAGCTGTTCAATCAGTACCAGTGTTTACTCACAAGTCAGGAGGTGACAAAGCTTTGCATAGAAGGACTTGTCATATTTTTCAGAATGACTCTAAACAAGCTACAGGTACAGTGTCAGGTGATATGGTCTTAGCAGCCTGTTCTGGTTTGGTTCAAAACCAAAACCGGGTGGAAACACCAATTTCATGTAGTGGTTTCACATTCGCTAAATCTTGTTTGCCAAATTTAGTGCAGTGGTTTGAATGTTTGCTCTTTTGTGGGACTTGACCAGGAGAAAATGAAAAGCACAACAGGCCCAAACTTGAAAGTTACACACTGTAATAAGTATAATAGATAAATTCGTGTGGATTTAAGCTACTAATAAAAAGCTACCCGAGAATGCCTCCAAGATTCCAAAGTTCCCAAACACATCTACAACTGTAACAACAAGGCAGAGCCAGAAGATGGTCCGGCCATTAAGGGTGGACCCTCACTTCACAGCTCTTCAACATCAGATACCGATCTTGGTCACTTCACAGCTCTTCAACATCAGATACCGATCTTGGTGGAGATCCTGGACGATCAAGATCACCCCTCCCAAGATGAACTTCAGAAAAAAACATCAAAGAACCTCTTCATGCAGACAGGACTCTTTTAGAAACAAAGCATATTTAAACTTTCAACAGGCTTAGCCTTAGGGTAAAAAAACTGTATAAAACCCACGGGCTGAAACATAGCAGTGTGGCAGAATTCGGAGGGTACTTTTGTACCGCCTCTCTGTCCACCCAGCATTCGATCAATGTTGTTTCTTTTTATTGTGGCTTTATTTCAGTGTTGAAATTGTGTTAAATAAATTTTGTTATTTTATTTTGAATTGGCCTCTGACCATTTATAACACACACATAGTTTATTTTTACACACTAATGAATGAAAAAGAAAAAAAAAAAAGGAAAATTGAAAATTGAAACTTCAGAATCCTTCTCTTCCCTCAAACTGTTCACTTCCCCATAACCAACACAGAGAGACAAAACTATGATTTTCAGTCAGTTTTACCATTTAAACATAATCTTTCACCATTCTGGGAGAAGAGTCCCTCAAATGCCCCATGGATCCTACAAACTACTTAGAAGGGTTCTCATGTGGGTCTTTGTCACACAAACAGCCGCCCGGTAGGAAACCTTTCTTCGTGACTCCTCCCATTTAGCAGTTTCCCAAGCTGCTTAATGGGTCATACACTCAAACATTGCAAGCTGGGGTGTTTCTTTTTAAAGGTGAGCCACCTCAAAAACAAAGGATTCTTTGTCTCAGGGAACAGAAATATCTTCTCACTTCTTCACTGACAGGAGGACCACTTATCTCAATCTCTTGAGATAAAATCAATTTCCCTTAGTCATCACACCACCTTTTGCTCAAAGAATCCACACAAAAATCTAAACAATCACCTCCCCAAATTGCATATCTTTCTATGGTTTAAAGGAATATTTAGTTCAGTCTCCATGGTTTACATTTAGAAGCCCAGTAATGTCACTTCTTCTATCCCCTCATCCAATAATCTAATCAGTTCTTCCACTGACTTCTTATCATGCTGTTGCTCTATGTTTCAAATCAATCTGTCCTTTCCTCTCTTGCAGGGAAAAAATTGGAGTTCCCAAAGCTTCATCTTGCTAGGAAAAGGGTTAAATCTTGCCCAGGTTCCCTCTCTCCCTTAGCTGGCTGCAGTGGCTCAGGGTATCAGGTTTTTCCCAAGGCCAGGCTGGAGGAGGAGGCTGGAAAGGTCGGAGCTCGGAGCTGCCGGGCAGTCAGGGATCATAAATGCTGATCAATGCCTCCTGCCCACCCCTCGGATCTCACAGGATGGGCTGAACTCGTGCTCGGGCTGCTCCCGGGTATCCCGGGACTGTCCCAGCTCCAGCCGGCTTGGGGCTGGGCTTTAAAAATTCGCTGTATGTTAATTAAGCTGCAGCCTCTCCCAGCAGTCGATGGGGGGAAGTGGGGGAAGCAGAGGCACGACGGGCCAGCCCAGCCCTCCCCCAGCAGCTGGGGCTGCAGAATTTGATGCTTCAACTACAAAATTTTGGCACTTGGCATTTGAATGAAGGGATTATTCTAACCAATAAAAGTATGCACTCAAATTCAAGCACCAAAGCAAAGAAGAGAGCTAACCTGGCACCCACTGAACTGTTTCTAAACATCTGAATAGAGGGTAACATTAAACATTTCATTTCAATCTTCACCTCTTTTTGCTTTTTGATGATGACAGAAAATTCCGTGTACGGGATCCTTGGATTTAATTCACATCCCATTAATGTGGCACCCTCATAATCCTTGATGTAGCCAACATATTTTGCTTTTGGTACTTTAATATCTTTGGAGAAACCCTGACAAAGAAAAAAAAAAACTTATATTGTCATAATGCCATTTTCCTTTTACATTTGTTTTAACTGAAATGAATGAGGATTTAGAACCAAATTCATCACAATGTTAAAATACAAAAAATACAACATTGAGTTACAGATCATGGTTCAGTGTTGCATGAACTTTCTCATGGGAGGCACTTTATAAAAGAACAATTAATTGCTAAGAAAGGTGGTAGGGGAGATTGTATTCATTTTGAATATGTGAAGAGTAAATTGTACCAGTTTTATATACAGAACCATAGAACAGGTTGGAAGGAACTTGAGGAGGTCATCTAGCCCCATCTCAGCTCAGAACAGGTCTCATCATATCTGGCTGATTAAGGCCATGAGCAGTCTTGAAGATTGTAAAAGGACAGAGATTCCACCACCTCCCTAGGCAACATTTTTCAGTATTTCACCACCCTCAGGACAGGAAAGGAAAAAAAAACTCCTTCTACCTAGTCCAAATTTCCCATTATCCAAGTCATCTTCATTGTCTAATGCTGTACACCTCTGAGAAAATCTGACTCCATTTTGCTGACCAGATAGTTGACACCTGTTTTGACAATCTATTTGACAGAACAGACATTGCCATCTTTCCTGAATTTGAACCTCATACTTCAAATCAGGAGGAGCTGTAAGTGCAGGTCAGGTAAGTTTTAGTCTGTCACAGGACTGTCAATGCCTAGTCCTTTATACTTCTTAGAGAATCAGCACAGGAATTGACATTTTTCTAGTTTTTAGACTAGACAAATTATAGACTATACCATATACTTATATTCAGATGATTCTATAAAAGTAAAATGTATTAGAAGCCAAAAAACATTACATGAGATGAACACAGAGCACATTTTATAAATAAAAAATATACATGTAAAATTGCATTATGTATTTTATCCAATTACTTTATCATGCCTAGTTATTTAGTTCATCACTGCTAGATATAAAATTTCTTGCACAAAGTAATTTCCTGCATTGAACTTACTTGTTTTTTGAAGTAGCCGATAGCATACTCATCTGCATACGTGAGAAAGTTGAGAATGTTGTGTTTGATGTGGTACTCCTTCAGATGGTTCATTAGGTGAGTCCCATAGCCCTGTGTGAAACATATGAGGAAAAAGCCATGACAAAGCCTTTGGGGACTGCGCATAATAGAACCTGTGGACCCAGGGTCATTATACGCTGTTTTTCAAAATGCAGTCTTTCCTCTAGATCCTGTTTTAAAGATTTTCTCTTAATGAACTTGGTGTTACACACTCAAGTGCAAACTCTTTTGAGCCTTGTAGGGGTATCTTTGTGACCCAGCATGGAAGCTGGTGCTTTCAAGGTGCCCACTTTTTTTTGTTGTTTCTCTTTTAAATTAGATATCAACCATTAAAATCACATACTTCATCAATAACAGAACTGCACATACTGTAACAATAGAGCATCCTTTCTGAGCCATATCACTTCAAAACTACAAAGCAGTAGCAATACTGAAATTATTCCAGTGTTCTGTGCACCTGTAGCAAAACAGTCTCTGTCTCAAAGGATTTATCATCTAAACTTATCATAAAGCATAAAAAGGAACAGTGAACAACTACCATAATAAGGTGCAGAAAAGAGTCCACAATCAAATAAATAGCTACGCCTTCTAACTGCACACAGGCATGATTTCCACTTAAATTTAGCCCCAAAGTAAACAAAAGGTTACATTTATTCACACTGTCAAGTAAGCCATAGTTATTCCCTTCTGCTGCAATATGAAGAAATGTAAAGTAGACAGGAAAGCCCATAATAATGTTTTGTTCCTGCATATGTTCCAATTTTCTCATCATGCAGACTAACAAGACACTTAGAGAAACACACATGGATTCCTTTTGGGTACTCTGCTCTTGAAAACTGGGAAAATTTTTAATTATGTAAAAAAGCCAGAAAAATAAATTAGGAAATAAAAACTTCTGATTTAATTTACAGTTTAATAGCCCCAAATATTGCAATTGCCAGATAGGAAACTAAGCCACATACTGTAAAACTTAAAATTATTTTGTAACAGAGGACCAAACTACCTAAAAAACAATTCCATTCGTATGGGAAAACTATTCCTATATCTTTTACTCCAGCCTCAAATTGAATTAAAAGAGGAAATTATTTTTCCTAAGACTAGGCAGGTCACCCATGTGTGAACATTTTTTTTCTCAGTTACCTGTTGATAGGGTCAGCTGACTCAGAGTGAAAGGTGGGAAGGCAAATTTTCAGAAACACTCAACTGATACAGTGAAGCACCCACACGATAAAAGAATAAATAGTGTGTTATGCAACCCTGGGGCAATCTGATGGGTCAGAATTATCTGCTCTATTATTTTGAAAGAGTATTCCTAGAAAATCACAACCCGCCTTTGGCAGCCTCACCTCTGTAGTGCAGTTAAGCACAACTTAGACATATTCCGTTAGGGTTTGCATTTGCTAAACACTCTGAATACTGACCGGTCACTGTTTAATGTAGGGAAATGCTCCTCCTAACACCAGAGTTGAATAAAAACAAATATAACCTGAGTATTAACAGTTGTTACAGACTTTCAATCCCACTGTGTTACTCTTTTGCACCAGGGTGTACAATTTTTGCATGTTAACTGCTATACACTCTGAATTAACCCACATATCAGCTCTTGCTTCTTGAACTGAAAATCATGAAGCTACAGCACCATCTAAAGGCAAAACACTGAACCAAATGGTCAGAGTTAGATCTACCTGTAGTAGCTGGAAAAGCTGGAATCTCATGTATTCATAGTGCTTTGTATTCTTTCAACACAGATGCTAATTCTTAAAATTCTGAGAAAATGTTGTGGCATTAACTCAAAAAAGAGCTTACGGAATAGACCCTGTGCTTATTTTGAGATGTAAAACTATACCTATTTTTTTACTATATCCCATTTAGATTGAAGTCATGTAATGTAACAAAGTGATTGAACACAAATTACTGCCCCACGCAAGCAATACATATTTCAGTCAACCATGAGATGTTAAACTACACAGAGACACAACTACTGGGGACAGAGGCATGAAAACTCCAAGAATGGCATCCTTCTGGCCACTACTGCTGTGCTGAGAAAAAAATTATTTATTTAGTTAATTAATTAAATACAGGTAATCCTACTATTATGATGATGATTCTAAATCTGCACATTTTAGTTTGGTTTTTTATATTCAGAATCACTGTATCTTTCAAAATCTATTTCTGTCCAGCAACTCAGCAGCATATTCAACATGACTAAAAATATTAGGAGCACATGCAGTAGGTGAACAGGACTCAAATCCATTTAATAAACAGTTGTAATTCTTTTTACCTTGACTTGCTCGTTGGAAGTCACAGCACAGAAAACAATCTCTGTAAATCCTTGGGAGGGGAACATCCGGAAGCAGATACCACCAATAACACGACCATCTTTTATTAATGCAAGGGTTTTATGTTTCCTGAGCAGACAAAAATAACAATCACTTTAATTCATGTACAAAGTACATAAAGTGCCATTAACCTTCCTTTTTTCAGAAACTTGATTCACTTCTTTCCATGATGATAATGCAATTATTTGTGCCTCTTAAGTTAGTCACTTGTATCTACAGAAGCGTTGTTACTTTATTATCATGCTTTCAATATACCATAAAAGTCACCATTGTAAAACAAGCTCCTGGCCTTGCCAAGTGCTCTGAGATACTCAGGGAATGCCCAATAAATAAAACTTGTATTGCTTTCATTGAATCTCTTGCTGGTAGTTACACCATTGCACATTTCTCAGGATGATTTTATCCTGAGTAAATTTAAAATTAATGGACTTACAGGAGAGCAAGTCCTTTCTAAGGGATTCCTGTTTCCTTGCATGCACTCTCCATTTAAGCTATCAGCCTCAAATGCAGCTGATGAAGTAAGACAGGATATTTCTTATTTCTTATCCCCACTCCTCTGAGAATCAAGACCAGAATAAATACCTATTTCTGTTGCACTTATAGTGAATGCTAGGAAAGATGTAACAAGGTGCAATCTCAACTTTTATGTCAAGGATAGGGAATTTTAGTATAATCTAATAATCTTAAGGTGTGAAAACAGTGCACCTTTCTTAAGATTATTCAATACGCAGTATAATTTAAATTATATAATTATATAAATTATATAAATGATACAGTTAATATAAAGATGATGTATTTTGGGGAGAAAAGTTGGTGCCAAAAGTGAGCTCCTGCCAAAAAGCCCTAAGAGTTGTTAAATTGTACGTGCCACCACTGAAGAAGATTTTATACATATTACATATTTTCTTTTCCTTGTACTTATTTTAGTGCTTTTTACTTGTGGAATGACAGCAGTAATGCAGTAGCTTGAGCTTTTGTGGTGGTTTCATCCTGGCTGGATGCTAGGTGCCTACCAAAGCTGCTCTATCATTCCTCTGCTCAGCTGGACAGGGAAGACAAAATGTAATGAAAGGCTCATGAGTTAAGAGCAGGGAGAGACAACAATTACCACCCCAGGCCAAACAGACTTGATCTGAGAAAATTAGTTGAATTTATTCCCCATCAAAATCAGAACAGGATGAAGGAAAGTAAAACAAATCCTAAAACTACCTTTCCCCTTCTCCTTCCTGATTCTCTATCTTCTCTCCCAAGTGCAGGGGGATGGGGAATGAGATTATGGTAAGTTCACCACATGTATCTATGTCACAGTTTCCTCCTCAGGCAGAGCGGTTCTTCCCCTGCTCCTGTGTGGGTCCCTTCCATGGGCTACAGTCCTTTAGGAACTGCAGTAACATGGATCCCTTTCCATAGGGACATAAGTCCTGCCAGCAAAGCTGCTCTAGCAGGTAGTGTGGGCAGCTCTCTTCACAGGGCCACAGGACCTGCCAGGAGCCTGCTCCAGGGTGGGCTTCCCACAGGGCCACAGCCTTCCTTCAGGCATCCACCTGCTCTGGCACGGGGCTCATTCATCGGCTGCCGAGGGACACGAGCCTCCCCATGGTGCTCATCATGGAAGGTTAAACTGCTGTTCATGAGGAACTGCAGCCTGTGGGAAGGACCCATGTTGGAGAAGTTCATGGAGAACTGTCTGTCATGGGATGGACCCCATACCGGAGCAGAGAGAGAGCGTGTGAACTCCTTCCCTGTGGAGGAAGAAGCAGTATACACCACATGGGAACAGACCACAGCCTCCATTCCCCATCCCCCAGCACTGCCTGGGGGAGAAGGCAGAGAATCATGAATGAAGTTAAGCTTGGGAAGAAGGGAGACATGGAACAAAGGTATTTTAAGATGTAGTTTTTATTTTCTCATTATCCTACTCTGATCTGATTTGTAAAAAATTAAACTAATTTCCCCCAGTTGAGTCTATTTCACCTGTGATAATTATCAGTGAGTGATCACTCCCTGACCTTCTATCCAAGAACGTTGTACTTTCTCTCCCCTGTCCAGCTGAGGAGGGGAGCAATAGAGCAGGTTTTGTGGGAATCTGGCATCCAGCCAATGTCAACCCACCACAGTCCCACAACAAGAAGCCACTTATTATTAATACAGCCACCAAGATGGCATCTGGGTACAACCCAATTAGACTGACCAGGAGTTATGAGGGCCTGAAAAGATAGCAAAAGTGAAGCACAGGCAGGGCTGCTCTCCACCCCACCTCTGCTGCAAACAGCACCAGACTCCCTCTGCCTCACACACCAGCCCCCTCTCCAAGGATACCCACGGATCAAAGACCAAGCGGGTGATGTATTCCTTCGGCATTCGAGGCAGCTGATGGGAGAACACATTCTGCAAACCAACCAGCCACATCATGATCTTCTTGTTGGGCTTCTGGTTCAGAGAGTTGCCGACCACATGGAATTCAATCACCCCCCTGCGCTCCTCCAGCCTCGCTGCCTCGTCCCGGGCCGAGTGTGCCGAGAGGAAGTTGGTCTGTACCACACAAACAAGGAACAAAATCACAGTTTTGAGATTTCACATCCTCTGACAGAAAACCTTAATGAACAAACAAATAAAACCAAAACCTCTTGAGGGATAGCACTCAGCCAGTTGAAGCCTATGCCACTAAGTCTTCATATTTTCTTTAGTCTTAGCCAGCTTGGGCATGACTTGTGGATTCACCTACACATATAGCAAATCAAGCATTTTAATGGTGGTTCAGGAAAAGTTGGGGTTTTTTTTCATTTTATTAGTGCTTTCCACCATCTCTGCCACTACTGTAAGAGCCTAAAAAAAAAGATTTTAATTCCTACAGAATTAAATGCAATTACAGAATTGCATCTACAGATCTAAATGCAGATTAAATTAATACAGAAAATTTATTTAACTTATTTTTTTCAAGATCATTTTACAATGCCAAAATATCTCTGTATGCACATACTGTTTACTTTTTTGAGCAAAGTTTGGCTGCTGGGTTTTTAGTCACTGCCAGCCCCAACAGCCAGGCTGGCACAGCATTTGTAATATGCAGAGCTATCAGTCATAGTACATAGTTTGAATAAGAAATGTAGGTGGTTCCAAATCTTCAGCAGTTTCTAGCTAAATCTTGGCAAATGAGCTGCTGGCAAAACATAGCCTGGCAGAGAGAACAGAAGGAGGAAAAGCCAGCCAAGGAAAAAAAGTGCAATTCTGTACATGGCACAATTCCGCAATTCTGTTTGTTTTCCTCTTCCAGCCGAGAAAAAGAGCAACTGGGGAAGACACAGCAAATAACTGTTTAGATCAGTTTCTACACTAGAGAGAGGTTTTAAGTTCAGATTTTTCATTCTGCTGCAATTCTTGAACCCTATTTAACCTTATCTTATGAGGTGTATCTAACCGTACCTTATGAGGTGATTAGCAATAAAAAAGCATACTCTGGAATCGTTCTGTAACAAAAGCACCTTGCAGGATAATCTGAAATCTACATTTTTACTATCAATAGTTTACAAGTCTCTTTGCTAACTGTACACAACACATTAAAAAGATTGTAGAACTATTCTTCATGTTAAAGATGTATTTCACCAGTATTTTTTGTTCACCTAACCGTACTCTTTCCAAGTCTATTTTTCTTGACAAGACTCTTAGCTCATCACATTCTATCTATGTGGAACATTTACTAAAAACAGACCATTTACAAACAGACCATTTGCAACACCAAGTCTACATCTCACCTCTGGCCCAAGCATTGCTGCAGGATCTGTAATTGTTGACATTACTTCATTGATTAACTCAATAGGGATATCTCCTACAACCCTTGGTCTTTTAGAATCCTCCAGAGAATAGGGTTCATTATTTTTTCTCTTTTCCCCTAGAAAACAAAACTTGGACAAATTAGAAATAACCAAACTGTCACAGATTAGCATTATGAAATCTAGCACTTCTGTCATATTTTGTAGTTTATATGACAAGTTTGAGTTTGGGTTTATTTAGTTTGTTTTTGTTGGTTTTTTTTAATCCCCATAGACAAAGAGAAATAAATGAAATCTGAAAAATATTTATCACTTCTCAATTTTCGCTTTGCACTGGGGTATTAGCACAAAGCAAAAAAAAAATACCTCTCCTTCCACTACATCTCTGTGAATTCACAGTTAATCTACTTGCTTTTTCTTTTTGCTTCAAAATCCTCTGCATGGAGCCTCTGTGCAGCTGTCTCGGAAGGTCAGTGCTCAATACACAAATTGCAGTACCTATTTCTGGATAACATGAAATCCCCCTTTTAGGATTCACTGGAACTAAGTATCCATCATATATTTCTTTCACCTCTTCTGTAAACCAAGCAGCACATACAGTCTGATGTGTCACACATATTTGAAAATCCATATAAAATTCCCAAATCAAAATATACCAAGTTAATTACTAACTGCCCTACTGACTACAGAGCCACATGTATTATATAGCAAAAGAAACTAGGTAAATTCATAGAACAGTCCACCAAGGACTAGCAGAGGTACAGTGACAGAGATCCAGCTGCTAACTCAGAATTATCCCACTCATCATCCTACTCATTCCCACTTCTGAGGGACAAGATGAGAAATGACCTTAAGGAAAACTGCAGTTTAGGAGCTGGCCTAAGTTTCTCTGTAGACTTAAAAATCTAAGACTAAGTTTCACTGAGACTAAAAATTCACTTTGGTTTTGGTTTTTCTCCTTCCTTGAGGACTCACTTTACATAAGCTTGGGATCATCTCTCTGACCTAGCAACCTCTCTTGACAGGCTCATTAATCCTGAGGTGTTTGAAAAAGGATTTATTAGGAGAATTTATGCATCCACCAACTTTCTTCCTACAAGGGTTTGGGTTTTTTTTTTGACCTAACCTCATTCAGGTTTTAAATTTAACCTAGTTGGTGTGTCTGTGTTTTTCTTCACTGCTCAAATGTATGCATTTTCAGTACCTTGAAAGATTTAAAAACCCAAATGTGATGGCCCCTTCTACTCTGCCATTATTTAAATGAAACCTCTCCTCATGGCTTATAATAGTTGTACTCCAAGAAAAGTATTTTTCAAAAACCTCTGACACCAGCAGGCCTTTCCCCATTTTAATTTAACTTAAACAAACCAATTGGGTTTTTTGCAAATACAGTTGCCATTTCTGTTAGTTAAACATTACCATAGTGGAGAAAAAGGTATGTGTGTGCAAATCCTTCAGCAAAAACACCTCAAGTTTGCTAATGTAGAGTGAAGGCAAAGGTTATCATATACTGCAACTACTGATAATATCAACAGAAGTCAAAAGGCAAGGCTCCTTCTCCATTACCTAAGTTTGGGTCAAGGGCAGAAGAAACTTTACAAGCTGGACTCATATTTCCACTGTTTGATTGCTCCAGAGATGAAGGACTTGCACTGTATGCAACAGATCTTGCAACAGGAGGTGGGCTGATAACTGTAATGACATAAAAAACAAACACAAAAAAATCAGGTCACGGAATCCATTCTGGTGCTCTTGGAAAGACTGTCACAAAGATGGACACCCACCACACAAAAAGTAACAGTGAACACTGGGCAACAGAGTAATGCCACCAGTTCACAAGTAGAGACATTAAAGCTTTATCTCAGTGTATTTTTCTAAACTAAATTCTACTAAGAAGGGACTGCTGGATAATAGGGATTGCAAACATCAGGCTTTATTAGTTCGCAGTACTGAGCAGAAGCTAAGAAAACAAACTTCCTTCACATACCTGCCAAGCCTGCTGGCATTTAGCTTCATGAAAAGGTTTTTTGTAGGGCTCTATTGAAAAGCAAAATCTCATCATTCAGCTTCATCTGTCCAATTTACAGTACTCTAAGACTGGTTGGACAAATCAAACTCAATAAAGGGAGAAGTTTTTTCACCAATTAAGAGAATGAAACTATTATTTTAAAAGGTCACAGACTAATATGTCTCTCCCTCTAATATATATATATATATATATGTAAAGCCCCACATTAGTCCCAAATCATGCAGTTTTCATTTGTGTTACCCATCACTAAATGCAAATTACCTGTCTGGATTCCCAGCTGACCAGTTCGGGAGCTAGACACCATGAAATCCTGATCCCAAATGGGAGAATTCTGGCTGTACACTTCTTCTTCCAGCATAGACAGAAACCTAGGCACAAAACCAGGCAAAGTATCAACTAACAGGATCATTCCAAACAGGTTCTTTTTCAAATTAAGCACTTGCATTGTTTTTAAATTAAAAACACTTACTAAGTCAGTAAGAAAATGCTGTTGGCCAATGCTATTAAAAACTCCACACCATGCAAAAATCACAAGCCAGAGTAGACATGAAGTATCCTAATTCAGTAGAGTGCTTTCACTTTTGAAACCTTTCCTCTGATTACATGCAATAGTTATCTAATTAGCAAGTGCAGAAAAAGAGAGTTACAAACTATTTTTACAGATCAAAACTCCATGAATGAGAAAGCTATGAGTTGATTGATGTTTTGATAAACCAGTATTTTGCAGATGCATTTGCTTTCTGCCTTCGATAAAATCCCAGTGTTAGTAACAATGCTCTTAGGAAAATATTTTCATTCCTTTAAGTGTCCTACTGTAACATTTAATTGCATGTTTGAGGTTGCATAACAGTAGTTTTCACCTTACTTTGGTACAGTTACAGAAACAGCACGATTTAAAACCTCTCTTAGCATTATTATATTTCACAGATCAGACTCTCCAGCACACTCACCCTCTCAGGGCTAATACACCAATTCCCTCGTAGCAGCAGGACAGCTGCTTATCCTATGTTGCACAAAAGGGGTTTTCAGACCAGAAGTTGACATGGCACATTTCTACTTTCTGGAGTCATCTATATGTATAGAAGCTGTTCAGCTGAAACCAACAGGACTGTAGAGTAAAACTTCCCTGAACAGGATAGGGATTTTCAGGATCGAGCCAGACCCTGTACTATATATATAGGACAGTCATACCTAAGCAACGTGCTGTGTTTGCTGATGTCTGTACACGTGACAATGGCTAAAAAGTTTGTAACAGTGATCTGACCATCTGTGATAGAGCAGAAGGACAAATTCAACTTTAGCCAAAGCTCCTTTTCCAGGCAGCACAGAGGCTCTGCCTTCATCCCCTTTAGCAACTACTTCCAAGGTATGCATAGACACAGCCCGTGGGTGCTCCCTTTGGCCAAAAGGAGAGCCCAGGGCAGAGGGGTGTCCTGTGCCAATGCCAGGCTCCGTGCCCTGAGACACAGGCCCTCTGTGGGAGTTCACATGGCAAAACGTCAGAGGAAAGAAAAATGCTTCAGATAAGTACAGCCCATGAAAGATTTAACACATTATTCATACTTCCCACAGATCATCTGCAAACAGTACTTGCCTTTTTTTTCCCCAGCAGAATATCAAAAGGAATTGCAGTGAATAATAATGTTTTTCAAATTACTGCAAAAGGCTTTAATAGGCAATGAAAACAGGGGCATATGCACACCTACTTCCTCCACAAATCTGCTCCTTGCATCAATGGGGTGTTAAGGCCTTTTTTATATCTGTTTCAGGGCCAGATCATGATCCTGTTCCCAGACATTCCTGTACCCGTAACAGTCTACCCCAAAGACAGTGTACATTTTTCAAAGTGGTAAAATAAACTATTAATAATAGTAGGAGCAACAGATTCTGGCTCTACTCAGCTTAGGAAAGTTCCTGTTGTTTTTCATTCCCCTGAGCTCTAACCCATCTTCTGGCCCAACACAGTAGCTTGCATAGATAGCATCAGTGCCACCAGGTCTTCTATAGGTTCACTTCATTCATTGTTAGGAGAGACAGGCTTTTAAAGTATGACTTGGAGAAGAACCAAGTCACCCTTGTAAAAAAAGTATATTTTTTAAATTATACACTATTTTAACAGGAATCCATTATAATGAATGATCCTGTCACCATTACTACCACTCTTTACCACCAGTAAAATGTTTGAAATTAAGAACTGTGAAAGTTGAGCATGTTTCAATACCTCTATAGGTAATTATTGCTGTTTTATTGTGAGAGACTGTCATCAACATTCCAGTACTAGAAAAGATACTCAGTATGAAATTTATGAGTTTAGGACCCAATGATTCAGTTTCACACTGACTCCTCTCTAATAAACCCATCTCTTCTAGGGGTGGGGTGACTATTTTGATCACTATTACAATGTTGAATTAAACTGAAATTCTTATAAACTCTGTACAACACACCCCTTTTTTTCAATGCTCCATCACCAAAGCGGATGAGAGCAGTTTTTGAAGGTCTGGACCTACAAGGTCTGGACCTACATTGTTTCCAAGGACTACAGAAAAAAAAAGTAATTGACCTACATCATCTGCTAATAGGCAAAAAGCACAATACCCCAGCAATATTAATAATCTTTTTCATAAAGTAAACCCTAGGACAAAACAAAGCAAGCAGTTGTGTACATAAAATACACTAATCTAATTTAAGGCAGTAAAGAAAGCTGCAGGATCTAGTTGCTACTGAATAAAAAGATAAATTATTTTAATCTGCAGGCAATTTCTCCAATTTCTCCCTTTCCACAACAAAGTTGCTGGTTAACTTTGAATGCATGCACATTGTGACTCCTTACTTTGGAAAATGAGTGAGGATTAGTGTTCGTTTTTCTTGAGGAAGCTTGTCTTTTTCTTGCCTGGCCTGCTCCAGCAGTTGTCGTCTCATTACAGTAAAAACAGAGCGAAGCAATGTCCTACCAAAAACCTGGGTGGTTTCATACCGAGGTAGACTGTCACAAAACTGCGGGACATTGCAATAACAAAGCCACCTGTAAAGAAGAAAAAAGCCAGATAATTATCACCATCTAACATATGACTTAATGCAATAAAACCATTACCCACATCACTTATAATGCAGCTGAGAGCTATATGACCGTATAAATCAGTTCCACTTCAAGGCTGGACAGAGTTAAGCAGCTTTTATACTGGTCAGTTTTCTACAGAAATGACAACCAAGTACTTTTAAGTTTCCATATATTCTTTTTCTCTGCAGTCTAGTTTACACAAAGTGCTTTTGTTCCAGATAATAATCATAGATTACAGAAAGTTCATGGGTATGGTCAGGGATTCTCTCCACAGCTCATTCATTCAGTCTCACACATCTCCTGCCACTGACTCCAAAGACCCTTAGCATAGCCTGTTTTACCCTCTAAACTTCTACTTTTCCTCACATACAGGCCAAATGGGTGACACTTTTAACTAGCTCCATGCCAATCCAACTGGATTCCCACCCTGGTTTTCCACCTGTTGGCTTCTTCCCATTATAGTCTGACTTGTTACTCTTTTCATTACCAGTATCTCCATCCATAATAAACTTTGCACTAAGGAAAATTACAGCATGTCATGTTTCTTTTCTAGGAAAAGAGATTATGGTACCAAAGAGACAACTCAGGGGTACAATGCCTATGAAGATCACAATATCTGTTAATCTTATAAACAAGATTTGGGTATCTGTGTGTAAGTGAATAGTCATTGGTATCTGGAGCTTTAGCAGAATCAGACCACTGATGGCGATTGACAAGGAGACATGAACTCCATAGATTTCTCGTATGAAGCCGTTTATTAATATGCCTAGCTGAGTTTATATAACAAGTAATATTGCCAAGTAATATTGCTTAATTCATGCCTTGTACTAACTAACACAGGTATGCCTAAAATCTGCTAGCAAAGCACATATTGTACCAGGCACATCGCTGCCTCCTGCGTTCCTTTCTCGAAGTTCTGCTTTCTGTTGCCAAGGCTTGCAGCCTACCAGCATATCCACTTCTGTCATGAGCTGAACAGCGCTCCCAGCTCGGCTCTCTAGCTGTATTCCTACAGACCACAACCATTATGAAAGCTCCAGCAATGAAAAGAAAATATTAGGAACTGGATGCAAACATACTGTGCTGGATCCTGCACACATTTCCTCATCCAGACCCAAAGTACAGCCTGTCTCAAAATGTTCTCCCAAACTCTTGCACCTTAATCTTGCAAACAAGAGTTGCAAAAGAGTTGTGAGATAGAGCTGTTCACAGACTTCTACTCCCTGTTCTTGGCTGATAAAGCACAGCTCTCAAAACACAAGAATGAATGTGAAACTCTGATACAGTTTCATTCAAATCCTCAGGTTCTCAAATGAAATTGGTGACTGCAAAAATTCAGGTGTGCCCATGGTGCACAGCAGCACCCTGAGCAATGCCTCAGACAACACAGAGGAGAGAAGCTCACAATGACAAGTGAGAGATGGGAGGAGCACTTTGGGCCGGGGGGGACCTTAGGGACTGTGGGCAGGATAGTTGAGAAAACACAAGTGACAAAATAATTAACAACAAAAAGCCACCAACCAGAACCAATGAGCTATCAATTCCTAGTAAGATTTAACTCCTACCACCCTGGCTGACACAGATTATCACAAACAAACACCCACCAAACATGGTCTTAAGAGCACCATGGATTTTAAGTGCCCTTTATGGCAGTTATTCCAGGTGACAGGACACCTGAGTCAGACACAGACACAGCGCAGTCTGCGCTGTCGCTAGCCAGTCTCAACTCACACCAGGTTTGCTGCTGCTCTCCTTCATGGAGAGCTGTGTGGGAGGAAAGGCCGTCGGGAAAGCAGCCAGAAGGTGGTGCTCACCCTCGGCCTGCAGAAATGTCCGGGGAGTTCCTGAGAACAGCGTGCTGACAGACGTTAACTACCTGCTGCCTGACCAGCAGGACCCTGAACTTGCACTCACTGTGCTCACTGAAAAAGGCACTGCACTACTCTTGGGAGAAAAAGAAAAAAAATAGAGACATGTCTTTTTATCCTAGCTCTTCATCCTCCAGCGGCTAAGTTATTCCTTTGAATTCTAACAATGCATTAAATGGTCATAACAAGAACTCTAATTTTAAGGAACCTAGTAATATCTGTTCCCCATTTAGCATTCAAGTACTTGCAAAATTAGTTTGATTTTTCAACTCCTCTGTGATTTGGTTTCAGTAATGCTTTACAATGCTAAATGTATCTTCTCTCTCTTTCTTTTTTTAAGTTGAATAATAAATAGGGATCTTACATGAGGCTCATATCTTAAGAAGACTGAGAGCACTTCACAAACACAGACCTTGCAAAAGCATTGTTAGATACAAGTGTTCCAGCCTCTATACCCCGTTCTTGGCTGATAAAGCACATCTCTCAAGACCCAAGGATGCATGTGAAACTGATAGAGTCTCACTAAAGCCCTTAGGTCTTCATGTTAAATCCACAGCTGCAAGAATTCATAAGGTCCATCTATGGCATCAAGATACCGGTGTACTCCTGAAGTTTGTACATGCCCTATTCGTAAGGAAGACTCCTAACAAGCAAAAGCAGCATTACCTGGTATAATTCACTTTATACCCTGCAATATCATCATTGGGTGATCTTAGTCTTCGCTGTGAAGGTGTCTCCAGGTGCCAGTAGTTAATACGGTTCAGAAACATTTTAGCCAGTTCCACTATTGTTTGCCTTTCCTTCGAGGGTAAGTGGCTAAATTTATACTGCACGAAATTATTCACACCCTTGAAAAGTAAGAAAATTCTGTTTAGTAATTTAGCCATAATTTTTATAGGAGCATCGTCAAACATTCCTCACTTTATGTTTATCATGAACTTGCATTGTGTGGGAAAGAAAAGAAATAGCAGAGACAGTGAACTCCTTGCTCAGCTACTCATGCAGATGCCACAGGCTGGTACCTGTGTACACAGCAGGAGGTACATCCTGGTATTTTTAACCTACTCTCAGCAGCTGATGTAAAGGGAAAGAAGAAAAAATTCCTTTTTTCCTTCCTTCTCAAAGTCAGCGAACACAGAAAGTTCTGGTAGGCTTTCATCTATACATAAATCAACTATCACTCTCAAAACTCAAAAAAGATACTTTTAATTAATAGATTAGGGCTCATGGACTTCTACTTCAGTTTATGTCTACAAATTATATTATTTCTTCAAGAAGTCCTAATACTTCACAATCCTGTCTCCTCATTGCACTTTGGACACTGTCCAGCTTGAAGAAAAATCTACTAACATGATTAAAATGGGAGACTAAAAGTGCTGCAACACATTTTATAAATCCATTATAATACCAGTGTTTAGCAAATTATTTTATTTGATTGAGTGCTGAGCTGCTAAAAACAGAATTGAAAATATTAGTCTTTTTTTAAGGGAAAATTATTTCAAAATAACCTGTAAGAAGAACTACTCTTTAATCTCTATGCTTTATTTTCTTAAGCAACTTGAACATTACTAAGAATTTGACAAAAAATTGCATTGTGCAAAACCTTTTTAATAGTGTATTTTAAGGATTAGGAGCCATGGGGGATTACACACACATTTTTTCTTTATATTTAAACTAAAGCAGAACTTAAATTGAAGACTTCTCAGAAATTCAGCAATAAAGTGGTTTGATCTTCCTAAATGATAAGAAGTGAGAGTTGCAAAGAAATAACTACTAGACATAACAGTCTTCACATTTAAATTATCCTGTTTAACAATAGAACATCCATTCATCCACGGATGGGAAAACATCCAGCTCCTGTTTCAGCGAGGTATGTGAGCCTCTGCATAGTCTCACTGGAGATCATGGGCCCACTTGTCTGCCAGAAGTGCATTCTTAGGAGCTTGCTTAACCAAAAACTGAATTTGTCATATGTTCTTTATCTACTGAGACTCACAAAAGCCTCAATTATTCTTTGGTTTCAGCTTTGCTTTTTTCTTGTGTACTCTTTGAAAGAGAAGGCTATGATCTCACTGAATTGGACTGTAACATTTTTCTTGATATACAGAAGGCAAGTGTCATTTTAATATTGGATTTCAAAACTTCAACAGCATTTTTCATCACTTGAAACAAAGAAAGATTAGAACTGCCCACATAAAAGTAGCATTTCAAGTTAATTCTCTAAACCCACAAAAAAATCAGTTTCATTAAAGCATAAGACCAATGATAAGTCAAACAATGTAACTATTGTACAAACACTAAAAGGAGAACTGACAGCAATCTCCAATAGCCCCCTATTTTGTCCTAAGCAGAACACAGAAACATCTGCAAAGTGCCTAAAAAGAGCCGTTTTCAAAACCAGTGCTTACATTTACAAAAAGAAAAACAAACCCCAAAAATTCCCCGAACAAAGCCTCCAAACCCCCACCAAAATAAAATCTAAATATATGTGAATAAACAACAACAAAAATACCCCACCACACACCAAAGAAATCCACATTTTGACTCTTTACCTGTTCAATGCTAGGTTTCTCAAATGGGGGACTTTCCAAAGATCCTTCTACTACAGGTTTTCCCATCTGTAAAATGCACTTCCTCAAAAGCTGTTAAAAATACATGCATTTTTAAAAGTTAGTATATTTTCCTACAGAGAATGGAAGTCACAAGGGCTGTGAGCAGGGTTGCAATTCTCCTGGCTATCTGCTTGTTTAATCATCTGAATTTGTAATTATCAAACTTCAGTGTGAAATCACCTCCCCTGAAATGCATACAAGAGACTCCTCTGAGGCAATGCAGGCAGCTAAGTTACCATTCATGTCAGTGATGAAGTTGCAGTTTATACATGGGACTCAGGGTCAGTTCCTCAATCATCTGTATGACTTTTGGAATAAGAATCAGTACATTGCAAGTACCAGAATGTCCAGCCCACGGTTACTCAGTAGAGCATCATCCTAGAGAAAAACTGTCTCAGCAGATAAAGTCAATCCATGCCTGAGCAGCAATGAAATTGGCTTATGTGTGAGAAAGTGAAAAATCTGCGAAGGTACTCCACAAGTTCAGCTTACTTTGAACAGGTAGAAATAAACTTGCTTGGTGTCTGCATCCTCTTCTTTGTGGACACAGGTGAACAGATATTCCACATCCAACGCAATCCCCAGGAGCCTGTTCATTTCTTCTTCAGACACATTCTCCAGGTGAGAAACATGAGCAGCTAAACAAAATAAAAATCCGAACTTGTAAAAGGCTACTGAGAGAACCCACAGCACAACTATAGCCCAGGAGATCACCAACGAAGCCTTAACTGGAAAGACACTGATCCTGTAATAACCTACTTACACAGAACACATCTTATCAGAGGTAACTGAAACCTGTGTCACATCAGAGCAGTTTGTAAAGGTTGACCAGGGGTGGTAACTTCCACCGCAGAGGAATGGCAGCTGGTTGGAGTCACATCATCTGTTAACACTTAAAGCAGACTACACAAATCCTGCTTGTATTAATATGTTGCACTGTATAACTAACTACATACATTTTTGTCCTAGAGCTATGCCTTTGAGACAAGGTTTCTTGCTTTAAGAAAATAAATCCATAATTTCCATAAATTATGTAATCCAGATGTAAGCAGCACCTTATTTTGTGAAGAGTGAAAAAAACCAACCCAGTTCTGAAAATGCCTTTTTGTTTTAAACTGGGCATTATTGGCTAAGTCTCTTGCTTTTATATCATGTAAGATCAAACTGTGCTTTGTGCACACTATATTAACAGAGATTTTGCAGACTGTACGTGCCCTTTTCTTCAGAAGTTTACAAACGCCACATTTTCCAAGTGACAAATTCCCTTTTATCATCTCCAAGAGTAAATACAGTTCCACATCTGTAACTTTCAAAAGCTTGAGGTTTCTCCCTGTAAAGCGGGACATTCATTTCAAGCTGGTTTGAACTACTGGCCCCGGGAAGAAGGAAGGCAGTGCAAAACAAAAAGTCAACTCTCAGAAAGAAGATATTTGCATTACAAAAAGCAATGATCTTGGCTGACTCCAGGCCAATGTAGATCGAATGCATACCCTTTCCTCTGAAAGGACAAAAAAATATCCTTTCAAAGAAAGAGAAAAATACTTTTCACTCCGGGCATATCAGCTTTTTATATTTTAATAATTTTAATTTTAATCTATATTAAGTAAATATAGATAAAATTTAATTAATTTTATCTATATTTACTTCTTAAGATTAACATATTTTTTTCAACGGAAATCTGACTCCTTAGTTGGGGAGCTAGTGAGGAAAAATAACACTTGACTTGAAAATGATTGCATTTATTGGCCACCCAGCAAAGATGGTTTGTTTTGAGAAGTTTAGTATGATACCAAAACATTTAAATTCAATACCTTTATTCGGCTTCAAGTAAAAAGTACACTGTAATCCAGAACTTTAAAAATATGTCAGCAACTGTTTCCACTTAAATGAAAATTTATAATATAGTGTCTTAGGCACATGGCCATCATTAGCTTCCTTTGAGGATAAATATTCAGTAGTCTGGGCAGAATAAAATTATTTGACTTCTGTCCATAAGACGGGTATGAACGGTTAATATTCCCAGACCTTTGTCCTGATCATTTGCAAGTAATAAATATCTTCCTAGAGGAGCTTTGCATTAGAAACTGATAACATACCAAAGAAACCTTGCCTTCAACAAATGAATAAAACATCAGCATAAGAAGCCATTTCTATGCAGTTTCCATAACAATACTGAACCTTGACTACTTAGTGATGTTTAAACATTTTATTAAACTAGAGAATTATTACGCATACTGTGAATCTAAAAGTTAAGTGTATTACCAGCATGTATTTACCAAAGAGACGCCAATGTTTACACATCAAGCCAACAAACTATCTTACTTCAGATATTCACAGCCCATTCCCAAACTCTGTGGCCATTAGTAAGCATTTTATTACAATTAAAGCTTTAGTACACTGACATCAAATACTGCATCACTCTTGACTAGAGTTACACAGTCGAAATCACATGCACTGCCCAACTGGTGCACCCTTCTTCAGTTGCTGTTATGCCTGAAAAAAAATTTAAATATCACATGTATAGGTTGCTAGAGCATGCACAAAAGAGCAAGCAGAAATAACAAGGCTCAGTGATAGGAAGACCTGCAACTTCAGCAAGCAAGCACTAGAGTGTACAAATTAGGAACAATGAAAAAACAGATTAATGAGGAATGTGTCCACAGCCTATCTCAAAACACTAAAACCAAGAAATACCAAATATGCTATGTGAAGGTGCAGAGCAGGAACTGAAGACAGCGATGGGGAAAAAAAGAGACTGAATGTGTATACGGTGTATTACCACATTAATGAACTAGTTTTAAAAGTGTTTCAAGACTGACAATGTTTACCAATTAAAAAAATGCACCCTGCAACACAGGAGAAACAATCAAATAGAAAGGAGAAGAGTATCTGACTATGCAACACCTGGTCTTGTGGCTGGTGGACAGTGAATTGTCCCAGCATCTAATCCGGCCACAGTGTTAAAAAATATATCACCCAAATAAAAGAAATATTCATTAAAACAACCACATTGAGCCAAACTGTGGGGCTGAGCACCAAAAGGATGAATATAAGTTGTAGATAAGTAGACAATAATACACACAATCAAACAGATTTATGCACCAAAAGCTGCACTGGCTTGAAGATCAAACCACAACTCCAAAAAGAGACATCTCAAGCAAGATAGTATGTAGGATTACCTCTAGATGAAAAAAAGGAATTCTAGAAAAGAAAAAAAGAAATCCTACATTTTACATCAAGTACAGGTTTAACCAGCACAGGAATTTCTACATGGCTGCTTCAATGTCTTTCTGAGGAGAAGAAAAAGCAGCACAGCTAATGTGAAGCCCACAAACCTTGTGGTAAATCTGGTTTTAAAGGTATTCAGCAGAAACACACTGATTTAGAGGAGATGAATAGGAAAATTATCTTGAAAAACACAGCTGAAAGACATATTTTCCAGTAGTATGAGGAAACACACAGCAACTCATTTCAGTTATTTTAAATGAAACATCTTCCTCATTAGCTGCAGTCAGAAGAAGTATTTTCTAAAAAGAGCAGTAAATAAAAATACAGTTTCTTGATAGAATACTTTGTCTGGTTTTACAGTACTGGTTTTCCCTGGTTCCCTAGCTAAAGAATGATTTAATATTTTTAACAGACCAAAATCAGGCCCAGCTTTTAGAAGAGCTCAGATTTCCTACAAAATACAAAGCATCCACAAATTCTGCTGAAGAACAGAGAGCTGACAGGCACAAGTTTAAAAAAAAAAAAAAACAAGAAAAAGCTCTTTCTTCAAAGGCCAGGATTGAAAGGGATGGGTAACACAAGCCACCCTAATTACACAAACAGAAGCAGCACAGAGAAGTTGTGTGATGAAAAGTTGAAACTAACTTGTGTTGAATGTGACTGAATTTTCTGTGATACTACACATTTGTTAATCTCCTCCTGCAAGTAAACTCAGAGATTTGGAATATCAGGAAAAAATTCTGCTGAAAAGCCTAGAAATAAATCACATGTAATGAGAGTATAAAAAAAGAGGAAAGCAGAAGTAGAAATAAATCCCATGCAAAAAAAAAAAAAAAAAAAAGAAAGAAAAAAAGTATTCCATTCAAAGTACAATATTTTTTTCAAAAGTAAAATAATAAATGATCTATTGTGAAGGTTTTAAATTTCCCCCTTTTTTTTTTTATTTCATTGTCCTAAGTTTTGGGCAGCAACAAAATTTAATTAGTAACTGCTTCTTTTCAATTAGTTCTGAATTTTATTTTAGCTGAATTTTTATTCAGTATTTGCTAAGAAGGATGTGGATCTATGATGGAGCAAGTTGAGAGGAGGGCAATGAAGGTGATCTGAGAGCTGGAGCACCTTTCCTACAAAGTCAGGCTGAGAGTGTGGGGTTGTTCAGACCAGACAAGAGAAGGCACCAGGGAGATCTTAGGGCAGCCTTCCAGGACCCAAAGGTGGCTCATAGGAAAGCCAAAGGGGGAGTTTTTCAAGGACATGTAGTGACAAGACAAGGGGTGGCGGTTTTAGATTGGTTTAGATTAGATATCAGAAAAAGGGGGGTTTTATGATGAGGATGGCAGAATACTGGAACAAGTTGCCCAGATGGATACCCCATCCTTGGAAACATATAAGTTCAAGTGTATATGGGCAGGGGCTCAGAGCAACCCAATCTAACAGAAAGTATCCCTGCTGACTGTAGGGGGGCATTATAACTCAAACTATTCTGTGATTCTGATATATACAGAGACAGCCATCATCTTCTATTTTGGATAAGTATAAATTCTTAAAATAAAATACAGTGATTCAGCACTGTTTTCCAGGCTATGTGGGTAACAAACTGCTATTTATTCTAAGTCTGAAAAACAAAACCAAAAAACCACAACAGTATTTAACACTGGATTTTGAGCAGTTGCTTCCAAGACATGCAAGCTGTCTGCACAATAACTTGAACCATGCTAAGATGCACAACCTTTGTTTTATTTTCTGTGACACATAAAGACAGTTCTTTTTGTAGGTAGGAGTACCTGCTTTAGCAATGTTCAAGCATATTTTATACTTTGCTAAGTATAAAATAAGTAAGTAAGGAAACATTAATACAGCCTACAGGAGAGAGTAATTTGCCTTGGGCAGATAAAGCTATGCAAGGTTAAGGCATATGGAACACAAAGTATTAAAATTGTTACGGGTAACTTAATGGTATTTTTGCACTTTATCAACTTTGAACGTCAGTGTTGACAGAAGTTGCACCTTAGCTGAATTTCTTTAAAATGAATTTTAGGATATTTCCATATCAAAAATATTTTTAAAATATTAAGCATACTTCAATGTAAGCTATTGACATTTACACCTAATGGTAACTCCCGTTTCTGGGCCTTGGCGTGGCCCGCTGACTTGCAGTGCTGAGGTGCGGGAGAGGGAGAGGGAGGAGGAGGAGGAGGAGGGAGCTCACCCAGCGCGTGGCTGCAGCTGCGGCAGGGCTCGGCCAGGCTGACCGCCGCCTGCTGCAGCTCGGCCCGCGGCGGCGTGGGAGGCGGGTTCGGGTTCTTCCAGCCATTGCATTTACAGGATTCCTCGGCCTGAAAGCAAAGCAAAGGGATATCGATCAACGCCATAAAACACAGCAACTTGCTGACGCTGCTTTATTTCAAAAGCAATAAAAAGAATTACAGGTTGCTTCTTTTGTTTTTTGGGAGAGGAGCGGAGCTGGGGAGTTTTGCTGTTGTTTCATTTGCATTTTTATCTAACACATTACTAACCCTTATTTTCTGGAAATTATCAGAAATTGAATAGTATCCCAATGAGAGAGATTAACACAGTTTGGTAAACAGAACACATAACAAACCCTGGCTAGCTCCTTTACAGAAAACTCTCACTCTACTGAAAAAAGTATTCAAATATTTACCAATAAATCAGCATTATTTAAACATAAACAGGTTATCTAACAGGCAACACATTTGCCACTGCCTCATCAGCTACACTGACACACAGCTGAAACATGACAACCCAGGCAGGGTTAACTAACGCTGAAATAACCAAACAATAAAGGCACTACTGGAGAAGGCTGTTTAAGGCAAGGAACACTCGGCCACAAAAGCAACAGATGCCAAAGACAGTGACACTTCTACTGCAACCTGCTGCTTCCCCTAGAAAGTTTACTTACACTCTTTGAGTGTGAAACAACCACCAAGAGAATGCAGCTAAAAGGGAAGACCATGAAGAAGGGAGAGGATGTGACTTTGGTAATCATGTCTCAAATCATTCAGAAGTTCAAAGTACCGATTCCAGTCATCCAAAAAGCAGCTTTACGGCAGGGGGGGGATTTTCTTCTGCATATCCAAAAGATCTTGGTTATTCTAACATCATTTGTACTAATATTTGAAGACCTAATTGGAAAGAAAGCCTGCTTTTCTACTCTTCAGAGATATCTGTGCACTGGATTGTAAAAAGATACTCATGAAATTGCACTGCCGAGACCTCAGTGAGGAAAGTATGCCAATTGCTGCATAATATTTATGGCTGAAACAATCTTAGTAGGAAAAAATGTGATGGTAATATATGCAGCACTAATGTATCACTTTTCAAAACTGATTCTGCATACATTTAGTGTGATCTATTTCAGGAACCTATTTCATTTTCCTTTTAAGTTTCCAAATCCATTCCTACCTTAGGAAGAAGGACCCATGAGAAGCAGAAAGGATCACAGCTTGACAGCTCCTAACGCTGACAGCTTTGTAAATGGCTGGTAAATTATTCTTTTAAACTCATTTCAATATTCAGTAACCTTAGAACCAAGAAAACTGCTGCCTGCAGTTTGCTGAGCACCACATGATGTTTTTACCATCCCTGAGACTTAAGTATTTATCCAGCTGGGCTGCTGGCCCTGGGTGCCATGGCCTCTGCCTGGCCCGGGGCGGTCTGGCAGGCACTGAGGGCTGTGAGTTGCATTTTCTGTAGGCAGCGGGATGACTCAGAAATCCACCTGCAAGTGCCCAGCAAAACCACTTCCACATATTTCCCTTGAAAAAGGGACAGCCTGCAAGGCCTCAACCTCCTGGCTCTCCAAACTCACTGAGCGGGTGCAAACCGCCTGCCAACCCACACATTTATAAAGTGAAGGCTTCAGGATGAAATGAGGGGAAGATTAAAACAAATTTTTTTTCTGAGTCTCATAAAATGCAATCTGAAAAGATTTATGGTGAAGTTTATGTTCTTTTTCTATCGTGTTTTCTGTGAGTAATATGATTGGCAGAGAACTGAAAGCAGCCCAGTGTAATTTGATGGCAGGAGCCATCTCTCACAGTTTCACAGGCATCGAGCCAGTCGTGTTTATCATCCAGCCCTACAGGCCCTCAGAGCTAAACGGACTTGAGAGATCAGTGATTGAGGGATACCTGCAAACCACAGACTGCCCCGCTGCAAGGACTCTGCACATCTGGGACATGACACAAACCCCCCTATTTTCAATTAGCTTCCCAATGCAAAACCGATGCCAAATAAACTATACACATTTGTTCGGTAAGAAAGGCAATGTTGGCATGAAAGTTTTTGCATTTAATACGAGGACAGAGAAATTGTCAACAAAAAAAGGAAAAAGTCTGAGAATGAGATTACTGACAACGAAAATGCAAGAAACAATTGTGAAGGAGTTGTCAAACAAAAAAAAAAGATTGAATATTATTTTAGGGAAGTAAGATTTGACCCTTCCCATGCAGCTGTCTGGACAAATGTTCAACACTGTAAATTACTGACATATCACCATGCTTATTATTTATTGCCTTAAATCATGCCACAATGAAGCATATCCAGGACTTCCTCCTAAAAATAGGCACACGCTTTTTGAGATTCTTTTTCTCTGAGTGGAAGCAGTATGTCACAGAAGCTCACCAAGCAATGTTTACTATCAAGCCAAAAAACTATAAACAGTGAGTAACTATGTAAACTTTAGCATCACACCATAATTAACAGCAAAGATGCAAACAGATGTACGAATCGTGGTAACAGCTCAGTTAAACTGACAAAAATAAATATCAACCCACCCACAGAAGAATAAAATCAGCATGTTCAAGGGCAAATTTTTTTCTGCTCTTGTTGTTATTTCCTCGCCAGATCTTTTTGCAACAGCTGTTAATTGGTATTGTTTGAATTATTCTAGATCTTAACCAACCAACCACTAGGGTGGGTTTTTCTGGTTAATCTCTATAAAACACCAGAATCAGCATAAATGTTCTGTTAACTAAGGCAGAACAGAACCTAAAAAGGTCTTCTTTGAAACTCAGTTTTCATAGTAGATGTTGACGGTGCAAGTATTTTGCAGTGAATATGCAATGTGCATTCCTCAGTGACTGAAATTGCTGAGTTGTTTTAAATCTTCCACAGCATTTTGCTCATTCAATCCTTTATTTGAGTAACTTCAGCTTTTTCCTTTCTTCCTTTTTTTTTTAATGTCACTCATCTGCTTTTCATTAGATAATAAAGTATGACTTCACCACTGCAAAAACGTAATTTAAGATCAAAACAGTTTTGAGGGAAGGAAGGAAAAGTATTTAAACTATCACATCCAATCCTTGAAGCCTTGTTTTCTGGGACATCTGAAGAGCTTTGATAAATCCACTGTAGAACGATGGGGACTTATGCCCTAATGAAGCCTGCAAAATAATGACTGTCACCTTTGCAGGCCCAGGGATCATGAATACCACACTTTCATTGGTGGTTTTTAATAAAATTGGATGAGCACAACAAAATAAAACACAAAAACTACATGCTGTTTCCTGCCCCTGTTTCCACAAAAAAAAAAAAAAAAAACCCAAAAAAACCAAACCAAACCAAAAACAAAACAAATAACCACAAAAAAACCCCAAAGACAACCACAAAACAAGCAAAACACACCTCATTGCAGAAATTATGTACATTTTGCACCGCATGACACAACTTCAATTTTAACTCCTTCCATGTTTGGTGGAGCGTTACAATGGGAGAAATCAAACTGTCCAGTAGCTCTGGGCAGTGAAAACTATAACTCTAGGCAAACTGAAGTTATCGTTTCCTTTAGAATAATGAATACACTGATAGGTCAAATATGGACAGTAAAAAAATACAGCACATTTTCACACAAACTGTCAGTATTTTATTTAAAAAGAAAGTACCTGAAAGTTACAATATTGCGCATATCTCAGCCCCTTTTAGGTGAGTTTCAGCTGTCCAAATAATAAAGAATAAATGAAGAATGTTACAATAACCTATGGACTAAAATATCCCTCCCCCTTTTGGATAGTGAAGCCTCAGAATGTGCAAACTTTAAGCTAACTTAATCATAAGATAAAAGACCCCAACAGTTCTAAATTTCAGTTTCAAATAGCTGCTGTGGAGGATTTTTCTTTCCAGCTTAAAATCATACATGTTACCCTATTTGTTAATTGAGATGCAAAGCATCTTTATCAAAGAGTATCACATAAATGATAATAAATACATTGTAGAACTTAAATCATGTATTTTTCCTGCTCATATGTCCAGTACCCAAGAATCACACAGCTGGACACTACTCAAAGAGTCACTCATATGTATCAGGAAATTAGCTGACCCATTTATCTTTAACAATACAAAATAAGCAGTTTAATGGGCAGCTCAAAGGGCATGTTCTTCATTTATTGATTGATCCAATTATTTTATTCCCTGTACTTTCCAGTTTCACTTACAGAAGAGAACTAGGCTACCATATAAAGTTTTTGTTAATAATAAGCACCCAATTCCTACCTTGCAAAGGTAACGGTAGATTTCCTGTTTAAAGAAAGATGCTTTAATTGGGCCTGTGAGACATTATAAAGCAGATTCACCCCACAATGAAAGTGATAAAAAGCTTTAGATGTCTTCTTTGTCTCCTACACACTTCTGCAGAAAACAATCCTAATGCATTTCAAGTTGAGCTTCAAGGAGCTGTACTTCCACTATACAGAGCCCAGCAGTAACATGGCCAAATTTGCCTCATCTTAATCTGCCTTATAAAAATCAGGAAAGAAAATATTTTATTAGGAAAAAGTGGTACAAGTTTACCTTATGAAGTCTTTCTTTTATGTGTGGGAAAACTAGAGGTCACTCTAGAATGAGAATGAGAAGTGAGAGGAAGTGCTTCAAGAAAGGATCAGCAGCTGGTCTGGAACCTGGGGCTGGGATTTTACTTCAACATCTGGCCATTGCTCACCTGCTGCAGGGCCTTGGCCAAGCCATCTCATCACAACCCTTCTCACTCTGTCTACATTGCTTATCTAAAGCAGAAAGCTTTTCTTCAAGCAGATATTATTCTTTGTGCAAGTCCTTTAGACTACTGGGTTCTAATTAAATCTGTGAATACCCAGGAATTACTGTAAGATACAGATAATGAAAAATAAACAAGTTCACAGAAAACTTAGTGTACTAAAATAGTACATATTTCACCTTATTTACGAGAAAAACTCCCAGTGAGACTGGAGAGAGAGTTGTATTTTTACATACTGTAAACCAACAGGAGAAAAAAAAAATGCAAAGGAGGCTTCCTCCTACATCTTCATTAAATATATTTATGTGTGTAAGCCACACAGTGCTGCTTTTATATAAAGTGCTGCAAGCTCGCATGCCTAATGCTCAATTTCACAGTGGACAAAACCAAAACGATGTATGCAGCCATTCATACACACACAGATACAGCAAGTGCCAAATACAAAACCTCTCACAGCACACAGCACTACTGTGTACCTCAAAAAGTCATGAAAACTGTACCAACTCCTATTATATATCTTGTTCAGAATGCCACCCTCCTCCTTCAGACTCAGGCTTTTAAGAAGGTTTTTTACTCAAATGCCTGTTCTATGCCTTCCACCCAGACTTTTCTCACAGAGGAACAAGTCACGTGGAGCAGCTCAACAGCTACAACTCTCCTGTCCAGTTCTTTTATCAGGAAAAAACCCAAACCTCTCATTTGTCTAGTCTCAGCTCCCTCAACTTCAGGCTCATTCTGCTCAGGAAACATGCACACCAAATATGTATTTACCAGCAATCTTTGTCCATGTTTCCCATGACAAAAAGGGATGGGTAGTAAAGAAAGACCAGGTGGTCCTTCTTGGGAATCAAGCACCCTGCCCCAGAGAAGCACCTTTTACTCTCCTCTGCTCAGCATTTCTGCTGTCACCAGTGAGACCCTCCCCTCTGCATGGTCACTGACCTCTCCACCTTCTTGTGTTGTGGTTCTTCATCCCTAGCAGACAGATACTCCCCGGCTGTTACTCCAAATCTCTCTGAGGTTAAGCTCCTAATAAATTCTGCATGCTGAATTTTGCAATGGAACTTACGTGGGAGAAGGCGATTGACATTAAGGATGCCGATACATATTTTAGCACTCCAACTTGTACAGCTCTATGTAGATTTACATAAGATCCATGTATAGTCACTACTTGAATGAAAACAGATGTCCCCTTTGGAGACGGTGCGAGTGTTTGCCTTCTCTCACTCCTTTGCACTCACACACACAAATGCAAAATCAATGCAAGAGAAGTTGCAACGCAAAGAAAAAGTTCAAAGTTACATACTGCACTGCTACAGTTGGCAAACAGCTTCTGCCGGCTACAGTTTCCGGCAAACCACTAATGTTACAAGCCAAGAAGTGTCCTTCTGGAGCTCTTGCCAGGTGTTCAGGAAGAAAAACATTCTTCCACCTGAACCACCCTTCCCACCTTATCCCACAGGAGAAGCTTACAAGGAGCTTCCATTCTGCTTACTTGCTTCTGTTAGGAGATCTGAAAGCAAGCTGCCTGCCACTGAACTACTGTAGAGAAGTCGAGCAGCAATTTTAATCTGAACACAGTGCAGCGTTTTAGTGCTGGAACCAAGCCTACATCCTGGCAGGAGGAAGACCCCTGGGCATGGGTCCTACTCCATCCATCTCCGCAGTACCAATGGAACATGCAGCCAAGACTTGTCACAGACGAGGGTCAGCAAGGACACCCAGCAGAGCACTGACAATAGGAGCTGCTCCTGCTCTGTACCCCATCACCAGAGTCCTGAAAGAGGGAAAGAGGAGCTGACAGCGGGCCACAGCATGCCCTCCTCACCTCCCAAATGGCGCTCATCCCCCTTACCACAAAGCACCTGCAAGAGAGAGGCTGGTGAGCCCCCAAAAAAGCATAGGGTTTCAGAGGAGACAAGGCTTCACTATGGCACAGCAACCTCTACAGGGCAGAGCAGTACAGGAGAAGGTTTTCACCCTCAAAACATCATCTGGAGGTGTATCAGAAGAAAAAAAAAAAAAAAAAAAAAGGCACCAACCAGGGAAGAAAAAAGCAATTCAAACACACACTTCCCTAACAGCCCATGAAAAATGTACCCATTTCACAACCAGCTTCATTTATTAGCAAGCCTTGGTAACATTAAAATATGAGGATGCAAAGAGGACTCATCACTGAGAAAGCTTCAAACGGTATCACTCTGCCCACAGTTAGTGCTGCAAAGTTCAAGTACACCAGCTGCTCTTTAACCTTATTGGCACTGGTGTAATCTTGCACTGTCCCATGCATGCACCAAAGCTGAAGTGTAGGTGCCTGCACATGTGGAAACAGCTAAGCCATTGCAATGTGTGGCTTCTGTAATTTGCCCTCCCATGGCAGTATTGCACCATGCCTTCAGCATGCCGCTAAATCCCTTTGCACCACCAGACAGGACTACAGAGCCATACAATGACGCTTCGTCTCGTTTGTTAGCTTGGCCTTTCACTTAACATCTGCCGAATTAGGAGAATAGAAAAAATAAGCTGCACTTTTTTCACAAACAGCTACTCTCAAAGCTGAGAGCATTACTAGAGGATCTGACATCAGCACTGCCAATGTAAACATGTCAGCCGCGCTGTGCATCCAGAAATTGCCCTGACAGTAGCAGCGCAGCCAGCGGCCCGTGCTTTGAGCACAAGCGACAATGCCCAGAGCTCTGAAGGCGGGAGCGACAGCTCTGACCGAGCGCCCCTCTCCCTACAATAAACAGGCGAGTCCTGCTTTTCCCACCAAGAAGAAAATCGCAGGTGGACAGAAAGTGCTTGTGACGGGAAACCAGGAGCAGCACTCCTGAATGCGAGCGCCGGGCAAACACAGAGCAGAGCCCCGCTGGGGCAGGGTACAAGTGGACAGGGGACCTCGCCGTCCGCTCGGGCACCACACACCGAACACCGGCCCGGCGTTACGTGACCGCCGGGAACACAACTTTCGCAAGCGCGGAAGCCGCGCCCCTTCGCTCCTCGGCCAGAGCTGCTGGCGACGGTGGCAGCTCCGGCTCGGACCAGCGGCTTCAGCGGTGTCAACAGCTCCGCGCTGCGAGGCGAGCGGCCACAGCCGGGCTGGAGCAGCCCCCGACCTCCGGGCACAGCAGAGGAGTGTCCCGCTCGCCGCCCGGGATGTTTACGCGGCGAGTGCCGCAGCAGCGCCGCTAACCCAGCGCTCACCGCCGGCTCCGGGAGCCGCCCCGCCCGCCGCCGCCCCCCGCGGAGGGACTGACGGAGCGGCGGGCAGCGGGAGCGGCGGCGCCGGGACGGGCAGCGCCCGGGGCGGGAGGGAGGCGGCGCTGCCCGCGCGGTCCCGTATTTGGTGCGCGCGGGTTTAATTTCTGCGGCCACCGGCCGGAAAGCTCCGGGGGGAGCAGGATCCACCGGCACAGCCGTAGCCGCCACTTCCGTGGACAGCGCCGGGCGGCAGCCGGGCCGCCCCCGCGCCCGGCAGGGCAGGGCCCTTCCCCACCGCCTCCCTCTCTTCCTCCCCTCCCCTCCCATCAATCCCCACCCTCCGTGGGCGGGGGGGCTCCCGCGGCCGCCCGCCCGGGTACCTTGCAGGCGGAGTAGACGCCCAGCTTCTCCAGCTTCTTGGCCCGCGGCGCGGCGCGCAGCTGCGCCTTCTTCCCCGCGGTGCGCGCCGAGCCGGGCCCCCCGGGGCTCTCGGCGGCGCTGCGGACCGGCCCCCCGGCGGCCACCCCCGCGGCGGCCGGGGAGCCCTGCTGCGGCCCGCCGCCGCCCGCCGCCCCGGCCCCGCCGCCGCCAGGCTCCGCCATGCCCGCGGCGCGGCGGCAGCCGCCCGTCCGTCCGGCCAGCCGGCGCGGCGGTGCGCCCGGCCTTAGACCCTCCCCTTCGCCGCTCCGCCGCCGGCTGCTCCCCGGGGGGCGGGAGGAGGGACCCGCCGCTTCGCGGGCGGCTCCTGCCCCGCCGGCGGGGGTGGGGGGCCGGCACCCGCCTCCCGCCGCTGCGCACCGCAAGGGCGCGCCCGGCGCCCGCCTCCCTGCGCGGGGGCTGCGCGGGGCGGGCGGCGCCCCCGCGGGAAGGGCGGCGGCGGCGGCGGCACCCGCTGCGTGCGGAGCCGCTATGGAGCCATCCCGGCCCTCCGGGAGGCTGCGCGGAAAGTTGCCCTAGAAAGAGGCGGCATCGCCGGCGGTGTCGAGCGGTCCCGAACCCCTGTGAGCCCGCGGTGCTGCCGCGGCCACTGTGGCCCCCCGGAGTGCCGCTACTTTGTTTGGTTTAACCATTGCCTTCCCACGCTGTGTACTCTGCGGCCGCCTTTGAAGGGTCCAGTCTTTTTCCCCAGATGATTTCTAATTGAATGTAAAAGTACGAGTCAGTTTGAAATACCGGCCAATTCAAAAACTCTCTGCTCAGTTCCTCGCGTCATGGTTCTGGGGCTCGGTTTTTTGTTGTGTCCAGAAACAAGTGTTGAGAGCAGGTCAGTTTATCCCTTAAAGGGATTACCCTTCAATTGAAAGTTAAATTAAGCAAATGGTCCTGCGCCGGAGAGCGCGCTCCATGCAGAGCAGCAAGTGCAGCGGGTGTGAGGCGGCTCTGCCCCATTGCACGTATGTAAAACCGTGGTTGAGCCGTGAGAAACCACAAATGCCAATTCCGTACTACGGCACCACTGTTTAAAGGGTTGCGATTGAGGCTGGGCGTTTGTGTGGGATTTACGGTTCTTTGATGTGTAAAGCTAAACTATCAAAGTAGCAATATGAGTTTGGAGGGAAGTCCCAGCGCCGAGAGAGCTCTTGCAGGCACAGGGCCTTAGCACCTTGCATGCGGAAAGCAAAAATAACTCTAGGTTTGTGCGAAGTAATATTTGGGGGGAAGGGTGGGTGACAAAACTCTGCAGTGTCCTTCTTCCCTTCGCAGCTCCTGGGGATATTTTCAAGCATGATGTTACACGGCGAGTTGGCATATTCACGAAATGATAGGAAAACGGAATGGGATAAAATGAGAGGTATTTCGTGAAACAAGGGGATCTGTTGTTTTTCTCTATTTACTTGTTAATATTTTTATTTTGACGAGGTTTTAAAATCGACAGGCTGTTGATGGGGCTGGGGGTCAGACCTGCTCCCCGACCTCCGCCGCGGGCTCACCGGAGCCGGGGTACCCCGGGGAGTCCGCGGCTGAGGCCGGGGCTGGCTTCGGGCTTCCCAGCAGCTGTGACAGCGACCTGTAAGATGGCTGCTGCCATCCCCGGCGCTTTAAGACGGACCAGTTAAGGTGGAGGAGCCGCTGCCCTTGGCGGTAGCAGCCTCAAGATTAACAGGAAATTAAACGTGATACAAAAATCCAGTTTCTCTGGAATTTAGGAGAGAATTAGCTTCATGTTTTATTTTTAAATATTTGTTGTAGGTGTCAAAATAATATTTTAAAATAGCAAATAGTGGCTCTATGTTAGCAGCCCCTAAGAAGCTCTTTGCTTGCATTTTCTTTATGCCGGTTAGGTTTCTGCTTTCGGACCTGAAAATGAAACTGTTCTTGCTTAGTTTCACTTTCAGCTTTCCCACGACTCCTCCTCGGCAGCAAATGTTACAAGCAAGGAGCACATCTGGAACAACACGCTGGCTGCAATGGACCACTTAATATCCCAGCCTGAACATAGACTCTTAGTTTTCCTGGGAGCTGATGTATCTTTACATCCCCAGTATGTTTTCCCCCTTTTTTTTTTTTTTCCCCAATCACCAGGTTCTCCTTTAAGCAAGTAGATAATGATATTTAACCCAGCATTAAGTTTGCACACTTGCACGTAATGAATTACAGTTTTGTTAATGAAAATACATTTACTGCTTTTACACAGGTGAATAACTCCACCGATGTGCATTGAGGCCACCCGGTGGGCATTTATGTATGAAGCTGCACAGGTGAGTGCTCACAGGATCACAGCCTAGGTGAACAACCTTATTCTTTAGGATCCTTAAAAGCCTGAAAACTTATTACGTCCATTAAAGTAAAATCAAAGATTAATGTTGCCAGGAAGCAAATAATTTTACAGCAGTTCCTTCTTGAATCCTCGAGAGCATGGCTGCCTTACAGTACCATGTGTCTTTTTTTTTTTTTTCCATTGTACCTTGATGCTCACCAGATAACCAGAAATGTAAGTCTACCAGCTTGTGGCTACAGATACAGTTACTATAGCAACATTTATAAACACTAATTTCACTACACTTGCAGAACTGCTGCCTGCTAGAAGCAGCTTAGAAAGAAACCACTCTAACTGCTAATAGGTAAGTCTTTCTTTTTTTTTAACATTAAGCCTGATCTTGCTCACATTCAAACTTCATGCAAATATGTTGTTAAAAACCAAAAGAGAAAAGCTTTACTTTGTCCTAAACTGCTCTAGTGAAAAGTAAAATATTACATTCAAAATTTTAGCAAGACTATGGAGCAAAAAGACAAACAAAAAACAAACCCCCTATGCTTTGACATACGAGTGGATACATGTAATTTTCAGCTGCACATATCCAAGCTGTTTTCTTCTGGCGGCTGAATTCACAAGTACAGTACATACTAATTTTCTAATTATAATGCATGCATAAATCTGAGCACCATGTAACCCCTTTGTTGCCTGTTTTTCATCATTAAACATGAAGATATTAAATTGGATTCAAACTCACAATATTGTCTGAAAAACCCTCACCACATTTTTCAGTTTCTGTCCTTTGGGGCATGTCAGTGGGTTTGCACAAGTCAAGCTGACTCTGAAATCCGACTTGAGGAAGCACAGGTGGGAGCAGATGATCCTGCCTGTGCTGCACATCTCACAAGTTCAGGTGAGTAGCCAGGTGACTTCAGGAAGGCTACTCATCTGCATCAAATTAGGGAAGCCAGGAGCTAGGTGAGACACAAGTGCCAGTTCATGTGGGTTTCAGGTTTCACTCAGGCTGCTGATAGCCCCGAGGAGATGCCTGCTCAGAGCCCATGCTCCCATCAGATCAGACCTGCATTTTTGCATTTGTTGCTCCTGCATGAATTCACTTTGAACACCTGACAGGCTTAAATACAAGAACGTGTGTGTTACTATTATTCCAGCAAAGGAGGCAGCTGCATTCTTGAGTCGCAAAAGAGGAAATCAAAACACAGTTTAGGGTGTGCCGGACTCCTGGTTATTACCTAGTTGTCATTTATGGGTTTTGGGGCCTCTCTTGCTCCCATAAATTAAAGAATGACTCAGTTAATAGCAGCCTAATGCTAAATGCTCTGACAGGGACCACCCACCCTAGTCACAGAGGAGCTCTGGGAGTCTACCCCAAACCCTCATCCCCCTCATCCCTGTCTCACAGCCCAGTCAGATCCAGCATGCCCAACCCAGCCGTGTCTCCCTCCTTTTGTTCAAGTGAGATTTTCTTCCAGTGCTCCCACTTGCTTTTATTCTTGCCATTCAATTCAAATAGGAGAAGTGTAGCTCTTGCTCTTCCAGCATAAAATCCTATTGCATCCTTTCATTAGTGCATTCCTTGTGGATGAAGTGGCCTCTTTCTTGGCCACCATGCATTCAGGAGTGCTATCAATATTTTATGAATCACTGGAAGTTACAAAAGTTTTTCTTATTAGGCTGTCTCTAGCATCTCGTCAGCTTCCCATGGTGCTTACATGACTCTAACAACACAGATGGCAGACCTTCCCATCAGGTTTTTTTCTCTGGTAGGAAATGTCAATTACCCAGTTTCTAAAGGAAAAAAAAGCAGAAAAATAAATGGAGAAAATGTCATTGCAACACCTATGGGTGCTCCAGTCACACATATTTCTTGTTAGTGATGGACCATTTAGCAGTTTTTATATGCTTGTTAACCAGGTGACTGAGGTTGATCTTGATTGCAGTCAGACTTTTGATTTAGCCCAAACCAAAAGACAAAACTAAGAGAAAACTAAAGGCTGGAGTCACTCCTGCCTTTGCACAATTTGACCTCTCTGTGTGAAGTCCAGAAGATGTTTGTTGAAGTTACTTAGCCATCAGCAGCCACTGTGTAGGCTTACACTGTGTTAATTTGTGGTAGTGAGAGCTCTGGATTTCTTCATGCAAACTTGGGATGTACTATCTATTTTTCCCTTACCTTCTCTTTGACTCTCCACAAATCTTTTGTTCATTCCTTTCTCTTCTAATGTATTTTCTGTTCTTTCTATTCCTTAATTTGTGGCAGAGATCCCTGCAACCCTCCCTGCAATCTGGGACTCCGCTTGATGAATTTTGACTGCTTGTGCCATGTAGGGCAGGTAATTTGGTGCTGGAAGCCTGAAATACCCCAGGAGACTGGAACAGACTCTGCTGGCAGGGATGGGAGAGGAAGGGCCTCCTTTGTCCTACTGCACACAAGGTGTGGGTGCCAGCCAGCACCCTTGATACAACACTGACTTAGATAATAAAACTCTGTAAAGAAAATCCTTATTATTTCTGTAAGACAAAGTTCCAGTGGCCTAAGCACATCTGACTGTGCAAACCCAGCCATGGGCCTTCCACATATCTGTGTGGGGGACCACCTGGAAATCCTAGATTTTTTAGGAACTAGAGATGCAACTGCAGGTACCACTGCTGACCACTTGGCCAAGCAGCAGAAACTAAACTGGCTAAAAACTTCCATTTGGACCAACTGTAATAGTGTACAGCTATCTGAAAAAAGCAGAGGAACCTGAGGAGTACAGCACCAACCCCAGATAGGGATTTGTGGGTTGAGGGGGCAGGATGTCACTGGGAGTGCAGAAGGCACAGTTATCACCACCCATCTTCTACTTTCTGCTGGAGCTTTCTCTGTGGATCCCCAAACCCTCACATTCCCCACCTCCTGTGCCAAGGCCAGCAGGCTCACCATCCCCACTCGATGTTTCGCAGCCTCTCTGCCCCACACAGGCCCTGGGGGGTTAGCAAACTGCTACTTCTGCCTAACTGAGATCTGTGAGGAAGAGCTGCAAAATATCTGGAGTGCAGAGAGAGCTGGTTTTCTCATTGTTTCACTACTCCAATTTCCCAGTTTGATGCTTCCTCCCAGCTGAGGAGCTGCACCTCTGCACAAGTGGACAATGTCATAAATTATAACTCTTGCCCAAGAAGACCTAAATGACAGGGACTCTTATTTTATAGGGTGGCACAAAACCAGAGGGCTTGGAATCCTGGGATTCCAGTTTTGGACAACAATTTAGAAGATAAATAAGGAGACTAATTATCTTAATTTATTCCATAATTATTTTAATTATTAATCACTTCCTTCTTTCTTACCTGTTATCAGGTGTATAGGTAGGAGTGTTCCTGAGTCCTGAATGGAGGCTCTGCTCCTGGTATGCTCCTGTGACTCACCAAGTTTGTCTTTATCTCTTCCCACACCTTTCATAACTAGACTTTCTTGAAGCTGCATCATTGCTTCTGGGGATGCAGTAAGTAGGCTATACATGCACACCTAAGTTGACTCACTTGGGAGAAGATGTCTTGCTCCTTCTGCACTGTTCCTTCTGTGGATAGTTTTAGAAAATGAGATGGTCAGCTCTGATAAAAGTTATGGAAGGCATAGGACATGGCTCCTGGGTTAGCAAACGAGTTTGTTTTTTCAGGTGAAGGCTTTTTCAGAGGTCTTACATGAGTTTAAGGAAGGCTTTGGAAGGGTTTTCACATAAGATATTTGCTTTTGCTGCTTTGGCCAAAGGTGACCATGTGAAGCTGGGACCTGCTAAGGCAGCACCCACCCAGCAGAGGCTGGCTCCCACTGTGCCACAGGACATGAGCTGCACAGCACAGTCACACTGCACCAGACAAATGCTAACACCTCACTGGACACTCAGGGTGGCTCCTTGGCAGATGCTCGTGGCATCAGGCACCCTGCACTCAGGGACAGAGTCTTGGCCATGACAAGAGCCTCTGTCATGGTTGCTGTATGTGGGTGTGATGCATTCACAGTTTTCCAGGGGAGGTGCTGCTGCCAAACTGTGTGACGGGCAGGGAGGAGGGAGGTCAGCCAGGATGGGAACTGTTCTGAATATGTGGAGGCAATGAAGCCGTGTCCTGGTGTCACAGACACATGGGAAAGAGAGGACTGAGAGGGAAGCACTGACTGAGGCATGAACAATAAGTAAATAAATAAAGCAGGAAAAGACAGGCAAGGAAGTTGGTGCTCATTCAGCAAGGATAAGCAACAGTGAGGCCTGTTTATATGTATTAGTTGATAATATTTTGATGAGAAACTCAGGGAGGCCATGACCTCCATTTTATGTCACATAGCCCTTCTCTGCCTCTTCCTGTCACCCACAGGCAGGGAGGCATCTTTCCAGTGCTGGTTTCAGGATCAATAACAGTCACCATTTTCTAAGACCACAAGTATGTAGCAAATAGTAAAATCCCCAGATCTCACAGAGGAAGGAGTTCAGGCCTGGAGATTGTGCAAGCTAAGTTCTGACTGTGTCAAAGGGAAGTGAGGAAGAAGAACTCTCTGGGTGGAGATAGGAACAACATGTGTCGAAGGGAGATAACTGTGTATGGGACTTGTCTGTTTGGATACAAATCAGATCCTCAATCCTCAAAGCTCAGGAACATCTTCCATCTTTGGTAATTAAAAAATGATGATTGTAATGCTTGCAGAAACAGAAAAGAATCTTACCTAATCTTGCCTTACCTTATTAACAGCAAGCAGCTCCAAGTGTCATAGCTAGAAAGGTTTTCCAGAAATATGAGATTTACTGAGACAATGGTGTCATCTGCCATATGAGCATAATGCTCTTCCTCAGTTCTGTCTCTTCTAGACAGGCCGGTGTATGGCAGACTAAGCACTGACCAGGAGGCTGTTATGACACATACAGTAAATACAATTTTTTTTGCCCTTGAGAACACATACAATCTCCAACTGTGGTTCACTCCCCATTCTTCTGCATCTAATTTCTTTTTATCTGGTTCTATTTTCATCTCAGAACATTAAACTGTGTTGGGTTTTGGTTCCCTAAATAGGCACAGGGAAACTGCAGTGAGCTAGAAAGCTGAATTTTATCTTTCATTATGAGGCTGGGAGTGCTTTAGCTTGGTGATTGTGCTGTCAGTATCTCAGTGTTATCCTTTAACCTGACAGCAAGAAACCTCCCGGTCTGTATTTGTTCCTGCTGAGAGAAATGCAAGGAGAGAAGGAAATGCAGATTAATCTTTTTACTTCATAAGAGATCAGCAAAGCAAATGTTTCTTTTTATTTATTTTTATTTTTACAAGGTTTTTTGCTATTAACATAAGCAACTTATGCATACCAGAAAAGATTAACATCAGGGCTGCCCTTTTAATAATTATAAACAAAGTTATTGCAACTATAGAGTTGTAGCCTATCTTGCTACACAAATTATTATGTATATTATCCTGGTTATTTACACATTGTAATTAACTGGGACTGTTTTGGTGCTTTGAAAATGTGATTTGTTAGCACTTACGGAGATACAAACCCATGTAAAATCTATGTGAGTGTTAAGAATTCAGTTTGCTGAGATCAAGCTAACAATTTGCTGAAAGTTTTCAGTTTCCTGTCTCTAATCCAAGGGGCTTTTATATACACTAAATATAAAATGGGTTAATATTTAAAAGACTGACAAAAAATAGCTTACTAGGTGTTCTATATAAATTAGTCCTATTTTTTCTCAGGCCTGAATGCATGGTCATAATGAAAGCAGTGAAAAGTCTTGTGGCATCTCTCAGTCTCAAATTCAAATTATACAGAATAAATAGAAAGGGATCTGCACAAGCCGTTTTATCCACCTCCTTACCTTGCCCTGCTGAAGTGGTGCAGCATTTTCAGAGGAGTCTGATGTTCATCTCTTGTAGAGAGACAGACTTTCCTATTAACTAGTCCTACAGCAGATTTAGAGTTGTAGCCAGCTGCAACCCACCTCTGCAAGGATAAGCTATACTACACTCTCATAAGGTTTTTAAGTGTCTGTTTAATACCAGCACCCTTTACAGAAGATATGTTGTAATTGATCTACCTCAGCTGATCAGAGGCACTTGATTCATTAAGATGTATTAGGATTAATTTGAGCTGGAAGAGGTTAGGGCTTTGACTTTAATGAAATTTTGTCTAACAACTGCCATGACAGAAAAGAGGCACACATTGAAACACAAACTGCAGAAATCCTTATAATACACAGGTGATGGACAGAAGAAGTGAGACCAAAAAAAAAAAAAAAAAAAAAAAAAAAAAAAAAAGTACTTCCTAGCTGAAATCCTGGGAGACAAAACAGGTGCAAAATAGTTTATTCAGGTGTGGCTGTATGGAATGCAAAGAGAGCCCCAGTAAAGGAATGAGGTTAAAGTAGGATGAAATTCCCAAAGGCTGTTCTTGTAATGTGGCTGTGGGGTCTTACTGCTGCTAAACTACCTCCTTTTGCCCTAGTGATGAATTATCAGCAGTTAACGACAATTAACTGAAAGAGAAATCTCGTAACAGAGAATACAATAACATATGCATTTTTGTCTGATTTTTCTCATCAATAGAGACATAAATGATAAATAATTAAAAAAACCATAATCAACTTGAATATAAACACTACGTTTTCATACTTAGTAGATACGTGAAGTATAGGCTGGCAAGCTTAGCTGCTCACATGGTGTCAGGATTTTGTGTTATGGTGTCTGTGCATGTATGTCACGTGTTGGTTTATGGGGAGAGGGTGTTATGCAAGAAGCAGTTCATACTGAAATTTTCCAAGCCTGAAGCAGAATCACTTGGAAAAAAAATTTAGGTAAAATGGCTTAGCTATTTCTGAGAATAGGATTTGGAAAATATGTTTTTTTGAATATATTAAGCCAGAAGTCTAATTTTTTTTTTTCTAGAGAGGCTCCAAAATGGTCAGGTTTTAAACTACCACTTGGCAATTTGGCTGAAATGACATCAGCAGTGCATCTTTTGTCATTCTTGTCAATTTACCCAAACAGAGCAAGTTACAATATTTAGAAAGCATCAGTTTGCCCATGCCAGGTAGAGGCATACCCATGTGCAGGTACTGAATTCAGACAGGTCCCTCTGCACCACCAGGGCTCTGTCAGGAAGCTCCTTGCTTGGAGGCTCTACAGCTCTGACTCTTGGCTTTACAGCACCAGATGCCAGACCTGGGAATAGCATGGGGGATGCAGAGTGAGGTGAGAGAGACTGAGCTGATGGGGAAGACTGGAGCAAGGAGCTGGAGTGGAAAAAATGGAGGTACGTGGGGACAGGGGGAAGATACGAGCTCTGGCTGGAGGATGGGCAGAGAGACTGCTGCTGACTAGAGTCAGGTCGTTGCACTACCTAAACTCTACACTGCTAAATTCTCTGAGACACATAGGCAAAAGATTCATTACTCACTTGAATTCCTTGTGGATAATCCCACTCCCACACCATATTGTTATCTTGCCAGTATGAACCAATCCTGGTACTTCTAAGAAAGTAAATAATTCTTTAATAAAAGCATTACTGATTTGCTAAGATAAAAAATCTATGTTGCAGAGAGACAAGGAAGACAGGTTTACTGTGCCGGACAACCATGAAAGTAGGTCAGATACATGCTTTCTGTAGATTCTGGATGGCTGTCACAGTGTGACAGCTACAGAAACAATTGTAGCAAAGCTTCCACTTTTATTTCTTGAACAGCTTTCTTGCATAGATTCCTCCTACAAAAACGACAAAGAGCGAATTCTAGATTATTTTTTGCCACAGTAATCAAGGCAGATTACAGGGAAAAAGAGAAGAACCAGGCAATGAGGATGACAACCAGTCTATTATGAAAGTGTATGCTAAATCCTTTTTGAGAATGCAGATTTTTACAACTGGGAAGGAATGAGGTTTCCAAAGTTCACTGCAGTGGCTGTCCAGTGGTAAAAAGAATCCCTAGCAAAGAGATGGATGGCACTGGGGAAGAAGAAATAAAACATCCTGAAAACAACACACAGTTCATTAGTCAGGACAGCCAAAGCTGTTGCTGGGCTACTGCTCATTGTTATTATAGGTAAGTATATTCCAACACCAGGATTTTCTTCCCCCTTCATCCAATTAAGAGGAGGGGAAAAAAAAAAAAAAAAAAAAAGGCAAGCATAAATTAATCTAGAGATTTGTTGGCAGTTGGTATCTGGAGATAAAATACAGCAATTCCTTTAGCTTGACAATGTGAAGGAGACATGATAAATTCCCTCACCACTGATACTGCTATCAGACAACAGTATTCAGCTTATTAGATAAGTAGCCTGAGCACAGTATTTGAGTTAAAGCATTTAATTCAATTTAGTAATGTAAAAGACAGAGTTAGGAAGCATTCTATAATACACAAGTGACCTCTGTAAGAATAGTATGATTGATTTATTTTTTTTTTTTAATCAAGAGGCTAAAGGCATCATCACTTTAGAACAGGCTTCTGATTTTTGATCTGATAAAGTCCTTGTGTCAATGAAACATGCTTAAAATATTCTTTTAATTGATCTGTTTCATTGGACTAAGTGCCAACACATTTTGCTACCAGCAAAATGAAAACATGATTGAGGGAATAATCCAAATTATTACTTTCTAAAATAGGAATCTGTTGTATTTTACTGTTATGAAAGAACTATTCAGACCTGTTTCCTTATGAAGTAGAACCTTGTTTTTCTTTAGTACAGAATCAGTTATTTATTACAACCAGAAATAATGATACATTCCTAATGCTTGTGCACCTACCCCTGCTACAAGGGACACTAGAAAAAGCTCTTGCCAACTCTAATCATTGTATCTTCCCACCTGGTGATTTTTGTTACCAGTTAAGCCCTCTTGTGTACATAAAACAGCTGTGAGATTACAGGCAAGATACTTGCTTTCCCACAAAGGAGTGCACAAGCATGGCTATATATATAAAAAAAGCTGATGGGCTGAAGAGTTCCAAATGGATTTGTGTCTACAGTTACATTCTCTTCCAGCCTTTGCTTGAAGCACATGCCCAGCACTACAGCACTTTTCTATCACTCTCCCTGGCATCAGTAATAAGTGGGCTGACATTGCAGCTGACATCAGAGGCACTCTTTCTTCCTGTGATGTATGCGTTCACACAACTTGCAAGACTTCCTCATATTTCTCCTTATATGAAATTTGTAATTTGAAATTAATTTGACCAAAATTAATGAAGAGGGTCAAAGATCAGTAGGAAAAGGGAGAACCATTTGAGAGGCTTCACTGTTGTCAGAACAAAAAAAATTATGTTCCACGTTTGAAAAAAACAATTCCAGATATATAAAAAAAGTTTTGCTTAACAATAATTTTCACTCATCTGCCAGCCTGAGAAACACTGTAAACCAACCTGATCATGCACTGAACTAGGTAACTGTGGTGTATCCCACCACCTCCATTCTTCAATGCTTGCTGCTACAGCTGTACTTCACCTCAAACAAGCTTTCTACAGCTATGTGAACCTTACTGGTACAGGTATCAAAACAGGTAGTTTAGCACTAGCTCAGCTATTCTTTCAGAAAAGTCACACCTTTACTGGAATACAGCATTAACTCACAAAAAGGCTGCAATGTTTTCAGATGCATTTGTTTCCACCTTATTGGGACAGAAACACATTTTATTACAAAGAGATGGATGAAGGCAAGAACTGAGTGAATTCTTTACTAAATTGCTTCTGGGTCTTGTTACCTGCCTTACATTCCTTACACAGAGGATTTCATGCTGGCTGCAATTAAGGATACCATAAATTCAAGCTCTGCTAACAAGCTAAGGTTTGAAGTTCATCAGAGATACTTTAAACCTTTTATGATTAAAATCTACATTTCTGAACCACTGCTAAATACACACTTATTTCATCTAATACAATTAATTTTCCACCAAATGTACCACATCAAAGGAAAAAATTCACACAACATGAACCTTCATTTTCCCCCAAGGAGCACGTTCTTACAGAAGTACAGACATGTTCCTTCAGCTCCAGATACACAACTGAAGAGGATGGTCAGATACACAGAGTGGAAGATGCTGACATGGGCCATCTTCTTCATTTAGTCCCTTATTGATAGGTCAACTAAGTGTTGTTGATCCTTTTGCCCTGGCTCTGGTTTGCAGACAAGAGAGACTTGCATCCGAAAGGGACTAGATTTTACTCCTTCTAGCAGTCAAATTGTTCCACATGGGTTACATTATGCCCTTTGTTAGGCTTACAGCTGGTGGTCTTGCTCCAAGGGTTCAAAGGATATTTTACACATTCTTCTAGCTCTCCATGGAAATCAGAGGAAGGAGCGGGAAACGAGCACAAGGAAACATACAGAGCACAACTTAAGGCACCTAAAATTTATAATTAATTAAAAAGGTGTGTCCTTCAGTTTGGTATTTTGAATCGCTTTCTGATTTAAGGCAGAAGGAATCTGCCTTCACAGACTACACTTAGCTGTCTCTTTATACCTGACGATGCCAATACCGCCCAAGAAACACAACTACTGTGTCAGTAATGCCTACTCATGCACCCCTTTTCAGAGGTCTGTACCCCAGTCTGGCCTGATATTAAAAATACAATATAAATGAACACACTGCAGCCAACTTCATATCTAGAAAGCCACCACATCCCAAGCAAGTTCCCTCTGCCTGGCATCACTTTCACCCTAATGCCAACAAATTGGAGCAGACTGAACATCTCCCCTAATACAAGAAATGGTCTCCCAGGGCAGCCACAGAGTATCTCAAACAATACAGTGCTTTGGTTCAGAGCTCTTTCCTTTAAGCTCTGCATTCAAATCTGACATGACCAGCCCCCTGCAGTGTTGCAATTTCTAACACTTTTAATTCACAGATTTCAGAAATGTTGGGGGACAGGGAAAATACCTCTTCCTACTAAAGGAAAGAAATTAGTCCTCAACTTCCCACAATGACTAAGAATCCTTGCTCCCCTGGGTGCCTTAACCAAGAGATTTAAGGCATCATATAAGTAAACAGTAAATCCTATATCATGTCCAAATTATTTTCAAGTACTAGAAATTGTAGGCTTCTAGAAATAGTCTGAGCTGAAACTTCTTGCTGACTTCATTCAGACAATTGAAAGCACACATTCTCATAGAAGGAAAAGAAAAAGTAATTGAGAAAAATAGAGAAGTTGCACTTTGACTGGTTTTTAAACAAGAGTGCCTATTTTTAATATTAGTCTGCACTTTAAGCTGAATGAAATGTCACCTATGACTCCTTGTAAGAGTTTATTTGCAGTCAAGAGATTAAGATTCCAGATTAGTCTTTTAAGAATGGAAGGGGAAAAACCACAGAAAACTTTGCTGTAAAACCCAGAAAGATTCAATGATGGACATATAGTTGCCTGTGAAGGAGACTATTAACTATGATCTCAGGTTTTCTCCAGTCCTTAACAAAAGGCTGATACTGTAACAGCAGTATATTTAAAAAACTCAGTACGCTATAAATATTATTTCAACTTCAGGTGATGTATGTGCAGCCTTACATAAAAATGGAGTCATGTCTCTCAAGAGCACAGCACTTCTAATGTGACAGAAAACACTTCAGAATGGTGGAAACATCAGCACTAATAAACCAGATTAGTAGAGGCATACCTGAGAACTACAAGGGCTCTTGGACATCACAGAGCTCCATTAAAAAAAAACTGTTATACAAGTACCTCATATTGCATCTGTCCCTATCAGTGTTGCCATTTTCTTATTTTGGCTTCTAATGGGCTTTGAGGGGTTTTGGATTACCTGAAATATTTGCACCAACTCTTTAACATTCACTCATTATTTGAGAATGCATGAACGCTGTTCAACAAAACAGGACTTTGTGTGTCAGTATCTAGTATCCCTCACTGGAGACAACTTGACTGACTAAAACACTATTAATCATATGCAAGATATAATACAGCTATTTTATTCCAATAAAGGTACTTTTCAGAGTGACTTAAAAGGCAACCTGAAACAAAATCAGTGAAAATGTTCTAGGAAGAATTATAGGCAAAGTAAAAATGGAATTCCTAATAAGGAAACCAATGACCACAAAAATCAACCTAATCCAGAACTGTCTCTTTTTAGTAGCAACAAAGTAAATTCAAAGAATAGAGATACGCTACTCCAATTCTAGCACACAAGGTGACTCTGAAGAACTCAGTTTGAGGATAGAAAATTTTATCTAGATTTTCATCCACATTGAGACTTCAGAGCAAGAAGAAACCAATAACTTCTGTGCAACAGATCAAGTCACAGCTATAATAGCTGCAAGAGAATGTGCTGGCATCAAGGTCTAAACCCATGAAAATGCCCCCAAAATAGACAAAACCATGCCATCTAATTCTGGCTCAAATACACAGCTGGCAGAAAAAATGGACTCCCTTTTGTGACAAACTGCAGGTGATGTTGGTCTAGAACTCAAAGACTGTATTATCATTGGGTTCTAAACCGCCACCACAGTTTGAAAAAGACATTAAAATGTACCCCATCAATTGCAAATCACAAGCTGCAGAAGAGACAGTCAGCTCAGAGACACTGCAGTGCAACAAGTCACCTTGTGAACAACTGGCAAAGACTGCATTAGCTGCAGGTTCAAGAGACAACATTACTGTTTTGATCGTACTTCTAAATGGATAAGAAACCAAATGACCTCAACATTTAAAGATTTATCATAGGATAACTGGAGTGCCACAGTATATATAGGACAAGCTTATATTTAGCTGTGCCATGAATTTATTGTAAGCATCTTAAATGCTGACCCATACAGTGAATCAGACATCTTGTCTGGAACTGTACAAATGCAGTAAAACCTTCTGAAACTCTCAATAAGAAACAGTAATCAAAACTTTTTTAAACCACTTTATTCAAACCTGAGCACCTCAATATAAAACTAAACACTGGTGAACTGTCATTTTTCTTGCTAAACCCAGATTACTGCAAATTTAAAATCTGCACAAGTAAGTTTCTATCAGTTCAACATTTAAATAGACTAATTCATCTCTTCTGACACACTCTGTAGATTTCATATAATGAAAATAACTAAAAGAATTAGTGCAATATACTGGACTGATCAAAATAAAATGTACTTTGGAAAACAAAGTTGCGAAGTTCATTACTGACAGACAGCAGTACTTATGTTACAGATACAGGAGCATCATTTATTACTGTTCTAGCCATAAAGGAAGAACTCAGAACCCCCTTTGATTAGAGAGGAAAAAAGTTAGCTTTAAGTAACTGTACATTCTGTATACCTTTAAGCAACTCTTAAATATTACAGAAAGTATTAAACAAATGTAGACTACAATGCAGAGTACCTATTTACAGTACATTAATATCCAAATTTAAAATCAAGTTGGATGTACATAATTGTTAGTGCACTATTTTCTTTTCCTTAGGGGAAAAACAAACTGTAATGGCCAGCAATGATCAAAAACAAGAAAGAAGTCACAGACACCGAGTTTGTTGTGGTTTTACTTGAAGAGCTCTTACAGTTTGTAGAGGACAAAATACCCCATATGCTAAGTTGTAGAGTGAATTTACTGGTCTGTACCCTCTGAACAGATTAGAAATGAAGTTAGACTTGATTCATCACTAATTCATTAAGATAACTAACTGGGTTGATATAATTTACATACAGTGTACCAACTAAAACTCCACTTTCTGGCAAGCATAGGATTCTTTAAATTGTTAATGCAAGTATTATTTGTAATAAAATTATTAACCTATGGAATGTGTAACTAAACAGTGGATACCTGCAGAAACAACTGGCTGCATCAATACTGCAAATAAGTTTAAGTAATTTTTAGACCCTGTTTCTAAGGAGGTTTTAAAGCACAATTGAGAATTATGAAAAGATCCAATTCTATTTATTATAACAGTGATCAGTATTGAGACTACAGGAACTGGCCAATTAGGTCCACAGAAAGTAGTTCTTCTACACCTCTAACAATAACAACTGGTTTTTAAAACCTTTCAACTGAAGGAAGTTTATCCGCTTCCATCTCTCCTCTACTGCTGAAACATTACAGCCAGTGGTGGATACATGCATGTTAAAATTTTAGGTCAAAAGAAAACTCTGTATCATGAACTTGACTATTATCGTAAGTCTCTTCGCTGTTTGGAAGCTGTACTGGACCAGGTTAAGCACTCCAATTCCATGGTTATTAACAGTTAGGAAGCAGAAGAATATTTAGAACAGTTTAAAGCAATTGATCTTTTAGTTACTACAACATTGACTCTTGGGTGGTTGTGTGGGTTCAGTAAGGTCTACTCCTCTTCCTCTGGCAGAGCTGGCTCCTGCATTCTGTGGTTCATTCTTGGGCAATTTTTTTGCTGTAAGGTGAACAGGAAGTAAGAGTTAAACCTGAGATTTTACTAAGATTAAATCACCTGAGTAAACAGAACACCACATTATAGGCATATCAGTATACTCATTGTATAATCTGATTTGATTCAGTGCATTGGTAATGGAAGAAGGGAAGATACTTAACTTCTTAATGATTAACTACTTTATCTATGATTTCCAGGAGTGAAACACATCGGTAGCTTGAGCAGTAAAATGTATCTGCACAGGCGTGCTATACCAGTAAATGACAGCTCTGGTGGGAATCCACCCACACAGAACAGGCTAAGATCAGCATGTTAGTGCAAAAAGATACAGAAACATTGAAAAGGCACAAAACACAGACAGAAATGGGTCAAAAAGTTCCCAGATATCCAGCCAGAATAAGTGTTTGCAGACAACATATAAAATGGCCCTCAGCACCAGATCAAGGCACTCCTGTTTTTTTCAAGCTGTCTCATCTCTCCAGTTCTTATGAGTCAATTGACTGGTAATTTCTTTGTTGCCCTCTTATCTCCAAGGTTCCTCCTCAGTCTTAACATGAAAAATAAGGGTGAAAGCTGTCACCCTTCTGAGCAGTAGCTTTCCTAGCTTTCTCTCCATCAAAAAACTGCTAAGTTCTACACAAAAGGACTTCCACGGGCCTATCTTACCAGGGCCCAACAACCACCCTTGTTCTATAGTTTGGCTGAATGGTTTCACTCCAAAATAATTACTTCTGTCAGTTTTTTGAAGAACCTTTTCTAAAATGAATGAAACCCAGCCAAAAAAACTGCAGAGCATCTACATCAACATGTTATGGTGCCAGATAACCTCAGGGTGCAGGGCAAAAGGGTGGGCCACAGGGATCCTATGAGGTCCCCTCCAACTTGGGCTGTTCTACAGTTCTGCGATAAAACCCAAGAATCCGCATGGTACTAAGCTGCTGAGGCAGTACAAAGGGACAATGCACCAACAGAAAAATGTTTTCAGAGCAATGTTTTGGATTCTAGAACTGTATCTAGAACTGAATTAACATTGGGTTTTTTAACTGGAAGTTCTGAATGAGTGCTGAAGCAGTCAATTTACAAGGAGCTGCAGCTTTTTTGGATACAAGCAGCATCCAACAATTCTTTCAATATTCTCATTTTTCATTTTCTTTCAGCTTGAAGATCATACTGACACATGGTCCTGAGGACTGCATCCACATTTTGCAGGCCATTCCATATTGCATGCAATACTTGTAACCTCGTCAAAATTTCAATTCAGAGTCTATTGCTGCACAGATCTTGTTATGATGCACTGACAAAGCTGAATTTCACCCCACTGATGTAAAATACTCACATGGCCAAAAAACATTGCAGACAAAACACATAGTTACTAATTGGGCATTTTTTCCTCAAATTTACTTTGTAGGCTTTATTGAAATATGGAGGCAAGAATTATTGTTGATATATCAAATTAAAAAAAACCCCAGATTTCGGGGATTTTTTTTGAACAGGAAGCAAACTGCACCATTCAGCACAATAATTTTGACATTTCACTAGAACAGTAATATTGAGCATTTCTGTATCATTAAATGTAGGCCTATCTTGAAGATTTATAAGAAAAATATACTTTCCTGTCATACAGTTAAGTGTTTATGTCTATCTTTTTTTCAAGTATTTATAGTTAATATGAAGCAAGTACTTGTTATAAAGTGTTGCTATACTGTTAATTAAATTTGCATCTGCTGGAAGTTTGAAGGACACCACAAATTACCTCCTGCTCTCCTGACTTGGAAAGCAGAAGATTAAGACATCTTTAAAAATATTCAGTGTTAACATCAATGATGTTTTTTCACAAAACGTGGGTTAGAGAGGTGCAATAGTCAAAACAGATTGAAATGAGGTTATTTGATGCTATACATTATTATTACCCACCAGCAAAGCATCTATCTAAATAGATTATTGGCCAGCCTAAAAATGAATTCTTTTTCCTCCACTTTTACAAGTTTATTAACAATTAAATACAATTTTGGGTATCAATGGAACACACAAAAATTCTTGGTTTATACTTACTACTACATGTTAGCACCATTACAGAAATTCCTAGGATTATCTTAAGTTAAAAGTCTCTGAGTGGATTTACTTTTCACATGCAGGGTCCTTTACTTCTAACTTGGACACTGAATTTAAGCACACATTGTCATCTTTGGCACAGCTTTTGGATTTCAGATAGCTGTGTAAACAAAATTAAACAAATGAAAGGGCCTAAGGACACTTTAATACCAGAAAGAATTTACAAAAAAACCAGAGACCTTAGGTTAGGAAGATTGTAATGGTCTGAATCTCATGAAAACTGTTCCCTTTCTCAGTTTTCATAAACTCACCAATTGCCATGAATATTTCATTTACGTTCATAGATGTTTTGGCAGACGTCTCCATGAACAATAGGCTGTTGTCATCTGCATAAGCCTGTGCTTCCTGAAAGTTAAAACAAGAATACATTACTTCATTTAAAAAAAAAAAAAAAGAAAACTCATACAATCATTACACACTGTACTTTTAATTGTTACAAAGGAGCAATCTCTACAGCATTTTGAAAGAAAGCTTGTGGGAACACTCATCTGACAATGTTATACACCAGCTATGGAGAAGTTACAATTCCACCAACCAGTTAAACAATTAGAAGTGGAATCTTAGAGATCCCTACTTAAAAATCTTAAAAATATCCAGGTGGATAAATCTCAGGCAAAACTAAATAATAAATGAAAATATTTATGAAAGAGACAACCCCAATACAGAACATGAGCTCTGATAGCTCATGTTGATAGCAAATAAGCTTCAGAAAGTGCCATCAAATGTCAGCAAGTCCATTATTACCCTGGAAAAAGGCAGTCTCTGAACTATCTTGAATCTTTCAACCACCGAGGCAGGTGGATCAGTACAGTTGTATTACCCTGATACAAATTCACAATTACAGCAAATAAGCAGTATTCAATATTTTGCCATGTTACCTCCCCTTTCAGTATGAATTTTAATCTGACACACTGCTCAAAGAACCTTACTATTTTTGCCACTTCTTATTAGTCAATTCAGCTGAGAATCTCCAGCTTCTTACAATTATGTAACTGCCTTTGCATTCAAAAAGAAATCTGAAAAAATGCTGAGTGACAGAACACCTATGATGATAAGAATAATCTACAGCGCACCGTAGTTAAAGTAACACCTGCTAAGATCTATGTAATTATATCTGAAACAACACATTAACAAATACCTAGAAATCTAATATGTGATTTGCAATGAGAAAGGCTTGCCAAGCCCACAAGGAGCCCATAAATCCATAGTAGCAAACACCCTAACATTTGAAAAAACATTAAGACCATAATTGTTCAAAAAGGAGTACAGGTAGGTCTACTATACTTAAATGTGATTACATTATTGACTGCAGTCATATATATGAAATTTTTGTTAAATACCACAATTTTTCATAAAACACCAAAGCCTCCTGTCAACTGTCACGAAAGTATAAAATTAGAAAACTGGCAGGAAAACACCTAAACCACTGCTAACCTTATAATTCAACTCTCTACAGCTACAAAAGGATTCATTATTATATACAGCTGTATCTCACACAGTGACCCCAAACATAGATTAAAAACCTTAAATTACTGACTAATAAATACTATCTTTATTCAAATGCAGTCAATCATGAATGGACCAAAACTACCTGCAGTTGGTTTAATTCAGTTTAAAGGCTATTTTCTGATGAATTGATTAAACTTTCTGGAAGATAAAATACACCAGTGAGAGCACAGATATAATCACTAAACCCAAAGAAATACCATGAAAAGCTCAATTAAAATTTGAACACCGCTTCAACAGTACAGCCTAAGCAAGTTAGGCACATTAATCAGCTTGTATCATACGATAATCAAAATTCCCTGGCTGACAAACCAGACAGAACAGTTTGCACTGAATTACTGCTATCTCATCCACTGAAACTCTAGTTACTGGTAATTTTGGGTAGAAGACAGAAAGAGGTCACATCAAAGAATGGATATTCAATCAGCCTTAAAGATACGCAAATAAATTAATTATTCCTCAAAGTCAAATTAATTATTCCAAAAAGTCTATTCCTCCACCTTACTTGTACAGAAATAGGTTTTTCGGTAGCACGTATGATTTAATTAGTCTCAGTTGACATTTATACTTAACAGCATGACCTCCATAATAACTAGCTAGGCTATGCATATAAGCTCCCTCTAAATTTATTTACTATCTATTCAAACAAAATGCAATTTCTATGAACAAAAATTAGGTACATACCTGGAAATCCACAGCTCTTTTGTTGGCTAGATCAGCTTTGTTTCCTGCTAAGGCTATTACAATGTTAGGACTTGCTTGTCGCTGAAGTTCTTTGACCCAATTTTTTGCTCTGGCAAAGGACTCCTGTTAATGATTGCAAAATGATGCAACTGAGTTTTATCATCCTTTTGTACTCACCTATTATCCCCATCTCTGTTATCTACACTTCAAGCACGAAACACCATTGCAAGGCTGCTACCTTAGTCCAAAGGCACACTCCAAATTGCCAACTAAGCTTTTAAAATTAAGCATTTCTACCTTAGTTCTCAACTGTGCTTAGCTGGGATAATGCTGAAGTAAGTAGGTAGGAAGATCTTTGTGTAGACAGAGTAAGGACAGAAGTGGTTAAGAGAGAAAACAGGAACTTCAGTTTCTCTGGAAGATTCAAGTGTATGAACAGCTATACTGACAAGGCCTCAAAATTACTTTTTAATTACTGAGGTACATGATTTTTTATTATGGTATATGATTTCTGGGGTTTTTTGAGAGTTTTGGGGTTTAAGTCTCATTTTATCAGGAACAAGTGAAGCTTCTCTGATCTATGTTCAAAGAAAAAGAAATCTAATAACCTTAGGTTTTGGTCTCAATAGCTTGTGCTACCTTTCCAATCCTTAATCAAAATTTGCAAAAATACAGTATTAAAATAATGTCTTCTCTATCAGAAATAAAAGTGCCACCAGCAATATGATTAGAGTAACAGCTCAAACTCCATGAACTGATTTAAGGGCGGGTTAGAAACACTTCTGTAAGAAGATTTTTTTCTCTTTATTTCTCTCTTTTTAATTAAAAAACCCCACCAACCTCAAAAAAACACCCGCCTCAACCACAGAAACAGTCTTTTAGCCAGAAAAGTTTAGAGACACAAACTAACATTACACAGTGCAGTATGAAATGAGCAATCTGGTCCAGCAGAAGGCATTCCTGCCCATGGCAGGAGCGTTGGACTAGACAACCTTTAAAGGCTTCTTCTCATCCAAACTAATCTATGATTCTACAAAACGATGAATTGATTTACACAAGTCAGTGAGAATAAAATAAGTAAAGATCAGTGCAAGACTGGTAACTTCCAAATCCCCCTTGTGCATCCCTAATACCAGTACTTACCTCATTTGTAATGTCGTATACCACTATAGCTGCTTGTGCTCCTCTGTAGTACATGGGTGCTAAACTGTGGTACCGCTCTTGCCCAGCTGTATCCCAAATTTCAAATTTTACCGTTGTATCATCCAGACACACAGTCTGGGTAAGAAAAGCAGCTACAAAAAAGACAGAGGTGCTGAAACCAGAAGTTTGCTTATGTCTCTATATTTATATATAGTTATGTTCATAGAGATGCAAAACAATTAAAGCTTACTATTAAAATACAAGTTTGATGTAAGCATTAGCTGACAGTCTGTACCTCTGATCAACACAGAGGAGTTATTTAAACAACTGGACTTTCCTCAAGTTAGACATAAGAAAGCAAAAATTGGAAAGAATTCCCTTTTTCATAATAGTCAATCTGAGTAACCATAAGCCTTCTCCTATACCTTCTAGATACAGTCTGTTGAAACAGGATGTATTAGAGTACCAGTATTAGCATCTCATCATGCTATAATCCAACAGCTCAGATATTTTCAGTTCTACACATTTATATTACTTGAGCAGCATTTTCAAACTTTGATTTTCAGCTCCTAACAACTTCACCTTAGCTAACAGGTCTGTAAGAAAGAAGCACTTCTTATAGGTTCTTGTTCTCAAAGCAGCTATATTTTTGACTTTGAAAGTAATCTCAAGAATTTATTTCAGCACAATTTCAACAGCCTGCAGTTTCAGGGAAACTTGCAACCATTGCTACTACAGCTGAATGAATTACCATAAATAATGGTATTCCAGTTACAGAAAACACCAAGTAACTCATTCCAAGTCCTCAAACAGTTACTCCTAGTAAAACTTTTCCATTCAGATTAAGGTGCAATTAGAAGTATGGAGGTGAGTGCCCACACAGCACAGAAGCCAGTATTAAAAACTAAGGAAATTCCACTGCTTATCTGAAGTGGGAACTCTGATCACTAGGCACACTGATGGATTGTGGCCAATTTACATCAAATATCTGAAGAGACACTGACACATAATGCTTGCATACCTGGGATTTCATCCTGTCCTACATACTCCGATACATCATAGCTTATGAATCATTCCAAAACTGCTGCAACCTTCAACTCATTACAGAAACCAAAATGAAGCCAATCTTGCTCTGTAAAGGACATTGTAACTAGCATACAGAAGTGTCCCTGTCTCAGCTGTGAGCAGCAGCTGCATGGTACTTAGTTGCTGGCTGGGGTTAAACCATGACCAGAAGCTGACTTCTTAAGTGGTCAGGTGCTTCTGCTTCAGGGGTATTAGCATCCATCACAGATGAGCAGGCAGGCTGAGGAAGGTAAAAGCTTTGATGTTCCAATGTTAAATCAACATAAATCTCTCTAAATGCTACATATCCAAACACTGGTAGAACAGGCTCCACTTGGCAGCTCCCCAAGCAGCCCAGAACCAAAACAGAGTGGAAAAACACCATACATCCTGCACTAAACTAATGTCCTCCTCCCCAGAACCAGCTCAATATTGTATTTCTCCAAGGCAGAGACAAGATGTTAAGCAAGCTGATTTTGAAGTTCTCACGGACATTATTCTCTTAACAGAAAAATGTACCTACACTTCATAAATGAAGGTATGTTCTTGGAAAGAGAATTAAACAAGTGGTTTATTCTATGCAATCCTCTTGTTTTTGTCAAAAGTAACATTTCAACCACTTTAAAATGCTAGGTAATTTCTGCAAAAAAGATAACTTTCTTCAACCTTGCCAAAGCCATAGTAAATTGACAATTAATCATCTGTTAATTAGCTGAAAGTCTATTATCTTTAACAGCCATACTTTTGTCTTAAGCAACTAACAGGCCTTGCTATACTAGTCTGAAGTGGCAAAACCACACCACCACCATCCAACATGTCTGCCTTTAACTGCGCTCCCTTTCAGATGTTTTTATCCAGATTCACATTGCACATAAGCCTCTCTTTGTTAAAAGGCCCTTCTGTATACAAAGAAAATTATGCCTTAGTCAACTATAAGCCACAGAGTTAGATAGCTTTCTCTATAGAAAACTTTTCTGAATCCCAACATTGCTGCATGTAATAGCTCTCGGCTGCCTTATACAGCATTTCCTTGTTTCTACTTCATATAGAAGAGGCACAAGTTAACACAGATTACACTAAACATCATATATCTGACATTGAACTTCGGCTCTTGTTTAACCTTTGTTTAGATTTTGAACAGTGTAACTGAGTTTGGGTTATCCCAAACACTAAAATAAGAAAAAACTAAATGGAGGTTAAATAAATTTGAGATCACTGAAACAGAACAATGAATTTCACTTAATTTTAACAGGTTTTTTAAACTAAAACCCTTGTTGATATTAGAAAGTTAATTCACTACACATCTTTGAGAATGCTCTCTGTACTACCACACAGCTATTTATCAAAACATAACAAACTTTCATACTAACACCTATCCTCAAGCCACAAAATGCACAAAGACAAAAGTGTGCATTAGTAAGGTTGCTAAAGTAGAAAACCTGTGATTCTCTATTCATGCTGACAGATAGAAAAAATAAATACATGTAACAGCTAGAAATAGGGCAAAAGAAGAATGCAATGACATTCAGCTTGTATTTATTTCTGTAAGCTTTGCAGTGTTTTTACATTTCAACAACTGTTTGTGTGAAGGCACATACAGACCACTGAAAGGCTTTCACATAAATATTACAATGGAACAGGCTGACTCATGCAAGCTGCAACAGCAGCTACTGGAGCATGTTTATCAATTTATAAAATCCATACTTTGTAAAGTCTGTATGCTGTTAGGTAGTTTTAGGATACGTTTAAATTTATCCAAGGAGGAATACAGCTCAAAGCACAAACAACTGCAAAACACAATATAACTTAAGAAATCTGCCAAATGGAAGAGTGTAATAAAATCTGTTTTAAGTTAAACAGATTTTTTAAAATTCTGGTAGCCAGCACCTGTTTCATTTGAAGTCACAAAATGGACAATAGCACAATAAATTTTGTGATTACTAACACAGAAATAGAGCAAGTTCTCCAAAATCAAAGTCAGCATGCATATGTGACAAATACAAGCTTTTTAGAAGATTCAATGCTCGGGTTTTTTTCATAGAAACTAAGCTCATAATTCTTACTAAGCAGTTATTACATGCATTAAGCATACAGCACAATTGAAAGAGCCACACACCCACTTACAAACAAAATGTAACATTAAGACCAGGTTTCAAAATTATGCAGTTTAAGAACACATATACTACCTCCACTTGAAAAGGATGTTCACGTTTAACTTAGAAAGTTATAGTTCTCAATTACTGACACAGGGTTCAGATTTGATTCTTGCTGTCAATGATCCACTCTAGAAGTGCCATTACATTAAAGGTTTTCAGGAGCAAGGATAATATAAAAATATAACATGAAACAAATTAACAGGGTAATTTTCTCACCTCCAATTGTACTTTCTTGAAATTCATGAAACTGTCCTTTTACAAAACGAAGCACCAAACTTGATTTGCCAACTGCAGACTCTCCTAAAAGTACTAGTTTGAATTGGCAAATTTTATTTCCAGCATTTGGCCCATTGGGCCTTGTTGCTCCTCGATTAGCCATGTCCAAATTAAAAAGCAGTCCTTTATTTCAACAGCCTTTGGAAGCAAGTTCCACTGAGATCTGAATCCTGGTTCTTCTGCCAGTAACAACCTATTTTGTGAAAAGACAGTGGGTACATTAGATTTACAAACCAAGTACAAAAAGTCTCATTCACTAATGCAATATATATATATATTTAACTCGACCTAGTATTTACCAAAGTCAACAGTCCAGACTACAAGCACCATCATTGCTAAGTTGTCAACAATAGTCAGAATCTATGATACATGAACCAGTTATCTTCCTCAACACCTAGTCTTCCCATTAAAGCTTCAAATTAGCACATTAAAATCCAATTACGCTTCTTCTTGCAAGACCTCAGTCTCCTGTTATTTCTTAACAAATCAAGACTGATGTATAACACAACAGATTCAAACTTTCAAATTGTGAGTAAAATAACAAATGACAAGAAGCAAAAACTTTTCATAATTATGCACTGCTAACCAATATTCCAAAGTCAGCACTGCTCGAGGATGTTAAGAAACTCAGCAAATTGGGAAAACTCAAACACCACAGTAACTTCTTTGCAAGTGTAGTTCTATTCACTTCTATCTATCAATAACAATTTCCTTAAATAAAAGTACAGATCTTCACATACAAACCATTAATAACCTTTCTAATTAACAACTGTACTGAGAAGCATAAGAGAGGCCTTGCATATGAAAACCAATTGACCAGTGAGAATTCCAGGCCAATTTGTACAAGCTGCCAGAGAACTACCATATGATGATAAATTTCTATTTCCAATACTTACACATGTCCTAGATCAATATTAACAACAAAGATCCTTGTTAAGAACAAGTATGAACAGCATATTGCTTAGTCTGCCTACTCTTTTTTCCAGCTGTTTTAAAAAAACCCACCCACAGTACTTATTCATATGGAAAGGGAAGCCTTCAGACTCTGCTGGTATCACTTCTGACCCTAATATTTATGCTTTTACACACTTAACAGTAGATACAAAACGACCTCTCAAAACTAGCCCATAATTTTATTCTACTTCAGTTGATCTTTTATTGGAATTGAGCAAACTTTGTAGGGATACCGCTTTTCTAACATGTAGGATTAGAGTTAGGTTAGAGTACATGCTTCTAATGCAAAAAAATGGCTTTAATTCATATGTTGCAAAAAAGTAAGCAAACATGTTTCAAATGACTTCCTGTTCTTTATTCCTTGTGATAAAGCAACTACATTTTAAACCAAGCAGTATCTTTAGCCATCTTCCTATTTCAAACCCCTTAGCACACAGATCAGGCACTTGAGCATTCCAGTTTGCTACAGGCCTAGCTTAGGTGCTAAGCCTTCCTTCTCTTTCCTAACTCTCCCTTTCCCTCAACCCAAGTCCTGAAGAATCTTCTTTCCTGAAAAGTGCTTCAGCAGTCTAACAGAATCCTATCCTTCATTAAGAGACTCTCTTACAAAATAATATTAATGGAATAAATGAGAACAAAAATCTTGCATTATTTACTGGATAAAGTAACAGCTGAAAAATAGATATTCCATTTTCATTATAAACAGAATACAGGTCTTAAAATATTTTCAGCATCTTAGAGACATTTCTATTTGCTCATGTTCCTCCTTTTCTCATTTCTCTCAAAATAATATACCTTCTTTGAGGTAGGATATAATAATTTTGCATTCTGTCCTGAGTTTGTGTTCCATTTCACTATTGCATCACACTTAAATCAAAAACACATTTTTTTAAATGTCAGGTGTCCAACATAATCTATCAAGCATCACATTTTAGCTACATATTCTTAGCAACATGTGAAAGTGTTCCACAGTGAAAGAATGAAATAAAAAAGCCCCTGCAAATCCTACCACCATTCTTATTTAGTACCATTTTAATTCTATACAAAGATTCTTATTCATTAAACTAATTTTTGTGAATTATTTCAGAATACAGGAATGGATGCAGTTATTTTAAAAATACCAGACCTTTCATCCTTACACCACAGAACAACAATTTTGCACTACTAGTGTGTTGGTTCTCAGGCAAGACTCTTCCCCCTCCATGCTGCAGAAATATGCTTCAAAAGTTGTGGAGTGTTTTGCATAAAAATGGATCAGTGACAACGTTTAATCTCTTCCTAATTGTACTACAATAGAGAATGCAGCAAGGCATAACCAAAATATAGGTGGTTCAGAATACTGTTAGCCATTTGTTTATCTTGTTCTTTGGAAAAGTAATGAAGACAATTAAGTTATTTCTGTTTTAAAAAGAAAAAAAGCCCATCTGTTTTCTGTAGCATTCCAGTGTGTTTGGACAACCATGAAATAATTTAAACCTCTTTAATCTTAATACATCCCATGTTTTTCTAGACTCTGCAGCATTCATAAAGACATAAGGACAACATCCAATGACTGTGTGACTTAGTACCCTTGGGAGCAAGTGACTTCTAGATGAAGTGAGGAAATCAAGCCACTGCACAGGTTACTCCCTATGACTGCTTTTTTTCTTGATGTTTCCTATACTGAGAGCAAAAGGAGGTATGAGAAAAAACCCCCAAACATTTAATTCGCATAATATTTATCAGTTTCACCTGAGCATTTACAGCTTGTAGTTAATTCAGATTTTTATCACTGGCAGAACAGTAATTACTACCCCTTACAAAACTACTTGAGAAGACAAAGCTGACACAGGTTGTCAAGAAAAATATCTAGTTCAATTCTGATAGATGCCCAAGCAACAGAAGCTGTAGTTATCAGAGAACTTCAAAGTTTACATTTTTACAGCATCCCTACCCTGAAATCATTCTAGACAGTCAGATACCATATACAAAAATAACCAGCTCTCAAGCTGATAGCAGACCACAGTACCGAGAGGAAGGCCATCTAAGAAACATACTGCAAACCTCATTCATTCAACAGTCACATCAATACATCTAATAAATTAGTAATGAAACCTACTAGTCATACCACTCACTTTTCAACAGCTCAGGATAAAAGAAAATGAAAGACTGAAAACCTGATAGAGCACATCCAGATGATTGTGACATATTAAAAAAGTCACTAATGCCTTCTATAAGTGTATATGGAAATCACCATCTTTTGAAGTTTCAGATGATGCCAAAACTCTGCAGTTAAAGTTCACAATATGGCAGCATACTTACACAATAAGCAAGGGAACTAACTACCTGCTTAATCTGAAGAGAAGCAGTATTGCAGTTTGACACAGCCACTACAAATGGTTTTGGCCTGCTCTTTTCACATATGTGAGCTGAGCACACAATGCCTCACAAAGATTCAGAAGTAGATTTCAATGCTACAGTCCCCCATGCACATTCCAAGTTTCAGTCACATTCATTCTACTATTTCTTAATTCATCAGTAAAATATAAACCTGGAGAACCTGGGAGCAATAGTACACTCAGTACCCTACACCTACACTGTGAACTCAGCTCTGGGGAAAATTTCCTGAAAAAAATCCACTAATATGGCTTCCCCTTCCCCTCCCCTTCCATTTTTGTATACATTGTAATCAATATGTTTGGAATATGTAAAGAAAGAAAACCTGACCTCAGTAAGATACTTTCATTCACTTACACAAAAGCAAATACACAACTGCTTGACTTGAAACAAGCTCTTAAACTGATACATATGGGAGCTATGGAAGTGATCTACTAATATAATATCTGCTGAAGAAAAATTTAAAAAATTTGCAGTCTTGCAAATACATAGGTCACTCTGCTAAGCAAGAACTTTCACTCTTCTCCTGAATATCTCCCCCATGACAGAACAAGTCCATGCTGAAAAACCAGAACACAACGTCTAGAGCATATTATTAGCCAAGTACTCCTGGTAATCCCACCAACTAAGTTACTGGATGCTGGGTATCCTCCTCACTCCAGAAGAGAAATTGGTATGCTGTTGGATAGGCTAAGTTTTATTTATGAAAGAGTCCTAAGTATTTCAACAGATCAAACACAAATCTTATTATGCTTGAGTCTGTGTACAAAATACCAATAGCCCCAGCCAACACCTACAAACTCTCAATTTAAAGGTATAATTCAGTCATGTAAGCATAAGCACTGGCCTATTTTCAACTACAAGACAACTAATACAGAAGTATCAAAGTAACACTGGTGACAAAAGCCAGCCTACTGAAGAGATTAAGACAGTGAGCACTGTTTCTACAATTAATGTGATTAAGTGCATTATCAAATACAAAGGCCACACAAAAAAATTCACGATAAATTTAAAACTGGAACATTCCACCACTTTTATATCTCATAGCAAACAACACTGTTTCTTACTAATAAACTTTTGTACACTGCATTAACAGACCCAAAGCATAAAATGCTAAGGCTGCAACTACTATCTATCTACTTTAAATTCCTTTATACCGGACTTCCTTGAATGTTTTAAAAAGCATTAACTAAAAAGCCTTACATATTAGCCACTCCTACTAACCGAATTTTCTGTTATTCCTTCCAGGTTCAGCAGAACTAGTGTGACACCTTACTGCAGTGTTCAAGACAGTGACAGGGACAACTAGCAAAATAAGCCAGTTTATATTGAAACATAATGAGACTGTAAGTTAAACAAGTGAATCAACACAGTTGCTGCAAAAAACTCATAGCCCTACAATTAAAGGCAATAGCCATCTCATAAGCTCATCTGAATGGTGAATAGTACTAATTGCTTTCAGATAAACTGGTTTATCATACAGGAAATGTAAGCGATGACTATAATACCATTGTCTCTAGCCACCTCAATTCAGCCAGCATCTACCTTTTCCTGACATTTCTTATTATGGAAGAACAATACCTACATGTAACCTGTAGGTAAGCCTGACAGTAACTCTGAAGAGTTACTATAAAACTGGAAAAAATAAAAAAATGCCACAATTTTCACTTTGCCTGAATGTTACGTGAAAGAAACTGATTAATTTCAGCTGCTTAATTAGCTGTTTAGCCTCTCATTTCCATCCCCAAGCTCTGAAAGAGGTATAAGATAGGAAAACGAAATCATTAAAAATGCCGAGAGAACAGCCTTTCATGGGCCCGTTTGGAACATTTTGATAGATCTTATGCAATTCAGCTCTCCCCTAAAACATAAAAAGCTTAGGTTTGTTCCTCTACCCTACCCTAGCTTTGTGTCTAGTTCCAATTCAGCGCGATGAAGAAGATGTCCAGCATACTAGGCCTGTCGCGATCCCCCCGATGGCGACGCGTTGTCGGGAGCATTTTACTTCCCACCTAGCTCACCGTCCTTCTTCCAGTCGCAAGCGAAAGGGAAAGCGAGGGACCCATCACCCAACCTCCCCTTCCATATCTCACAAGCAACTCGAGGGGCACAGCCCTCACGGCCGGCCCCAGACAGCGATACCTCTCTGCAGGAGCGCCCGCACGCAGGGGAGGATCCCCGCTCTCCCGGGCCCAGCCCCTCCAACCCCCGCCGCCACCTCCCCTCCCCCGCGGCTCCCTTCCAGGCACAGGAATAAGGGGAAGTGGGAAAACCGGGGGCGCCATTTTGAGCCGGGAAGGGAGAGAGCAGCCTCCCCTTCCCGGACGCCGGGCTGCCCGCCTCGGCCACCCGTACCGCGGCAAGACGCTCCCTCAGCGCCGGGGGAGCGGCCGCCGGCAGGAGCCCGGACGAGGCGCGTCTCGCCGCCGCCGGGGCCCCCCCGCGCCGCCACCGCCTCCTCACCTGGCCGGGGTGGGGGAGCCGGGGCGGCGGCGCAGCGATGTCCGTCCGTCGGCGCGTCGGTCGGGGCTGGCGGGCGCGTCGGGGCAGGGTGGGCGGAGGAGGGGTAGGAGGGGAGGGCGGCTCCTCGGTGGGGGCGAGGGGCGGGGGCGCAGCCGTGCCTCACCCAGCCCCGCCGCCGACTTCCGCCGCCGCCTCTGCCCCGACCAAAACACACTCACACACACACAACACGCACTTCCGCCGCCGCCACGTCAGGCCCGCACGCGCCGTGCCCTTCCGGTTCGCCCGCGCCAGTCACGTGGCTCCCTTTCTTTCCCACCTTCTCCCCTCCTCCTTTTGTTCCCGCTCCCTCCCTCCTGCCCAGCCGCTCCCACGGCAGCCGGGCCGCACTCGGCGCCAGGGAGTTCCCTATCTCCCGCTTGTCCTCAGCGCGCGGGGGAAGAGTCCCTGGGAGCGACCCGTGCGTCTTCCATCTTCCATTTACGGTGGGAGTGGTGAGGCACTGGAATGAGTTGTTCAGAGAAGTTCAGGATGCCCCATTCCTGACAGTGTTCGAGGCAAAGCTGGGTGCGGCTCTGAGCAACCTGCTGTAGTAGGAGGTGTCCGTGCTCAAGGCAGCATAGTTGGGATGGATGATCTTTAAGGTCCCTCCCACCCTAAACTGGCTCCGTGATTCTCTGCCAATCCCCTAGGGACTGCATTGCAGCCTAAGGAGGCCACCGAGGTGCCAGGGATCGTCGCTGGGTATCACACACACAGACGAGTTCTGGTTTAATCTTTTAAAAGAACCAGTTTCCAAAGCTATTAGTCAAACGAATTGAAAGGAGGAGCTACATAGGAAAACCTGAATTGCCATCGGGAACTTGCCTTTTTTACACACTGAACAGCCACTGATAAAGCCTTACAGGTTGGCTCATTATTGTCAGAGTGCTAAAAACTGGAGAAAATGGGTTCTAACCCAGAACAAGTCTTGATTGCTTCATACCATGAAGCATAACCTTGTGAGAGGGCAGGATAAAGGCCCATTGGCCGCAGGCTCTGGGCTGTAGCGGAAACAGGACAATTATGGTGTTTCTTCAGTATAGCAGCTTTAACAAGGTCTAAGAGTTGGCATTTGAAAGAAATAATAAAACAAACAAACTGGTAAGACCTTTAGTAAGTTTATCAATAATGATATTTAGTAATTGGTACAATATAATGAACATTGTTTAGATACTCCATCACAGGAAATAATCAAGTTGATCTTGTATTCTCAGAATACATGTTTTAGTTTAACCAGATATATTTAAATGAAGCAAAAATCAAGTTATGTAAAGCCTGTGGTCAGTGCTATGCTACTTTCCTCTTCCCTAGTATGACATATCAGTACTTGGATATACTGACGTGAATGAAAACATTGTTCTTTTAATCTTCATCAGTTCTTCTTTTCCATATACTTTTCCACTGGAACCATTTTGGTTTCAGAGTAACAATTTCCTCTTTCTGCTTTATTAAGTTGATCACTTACATAAGTGCTTTGTGAAAGACTAATATGTAACTTCAAAAAAAGTAAAATACATTTTGTATTCACCAGTGATGTAGAATGCCAGACTAGCTCCAAAGAGACATGTTTGAAAGTATACAAACTTTTTTGAGCTGTGAGTTTGCTAAATGTTTGTAAGAGTTGTCCTTTAAAGCATGAAATCCTGCCCTAATGCCATAACCCTCTGACTGGTCTCAACTGGATTGCAGGATTTGCTGAGCAAACAGGAGATTCCTGACAAATGTGTTTTACTAAGACCTGATGGGCATGCATTGGAGCACCAGGTAGCATCCAGTCAACCTGACAGCTGCTCACTCACTCACTCACTCACTCACCTCCCTGCAGTAAGACAGAGAACATAACAGGAAGAACAAAAGCAGGAAAACTTACGGATTAAGATAAAGACAGTGTAATGGATGAAGGAAAGTTGAAGCCAAAAGGCAATACAAAGGAAATTGCTGGCTACCTCCCATAAACAGACCTGTGTCCAGCCAGTCTCCAAGCAGGAGCCAACTTGGAAGACATCTCCTTTGTCTACCTCAATTTTTTTCTGCTGAGTGTAATGCTGTGTGAGATGGAATATTCCTTTGATCAGTTTGGGTCGGCTGTCCGGGCTGTATTCCACTCCCACGTTTCTGGACCATCAGCAGCATTTCTACCTGGGTGGGGCTGATGACAAAGTGGGAAAAAAGAGAAAGTCCTCACCCCATGCAAGGACAGTTCAGCAGTAGCTGAAGTATTTCTGTGTTATCAACAGTAATTTAGTCACAAATCCACAACACAGGCTGCTATGAAGAAAATTAACTCCATCTCAGCCAGACACAGTGCATACATAAACAGTTTTTGTGGAAAAATATTACACTGAATCTTTAGAATTACTTGAACTAAATTCAATTTAGAGATTAAACATGTCATACATGACATTTTGTATTTCACTTAATCTTATCAAATAAAGGACCGTACTATTCTATAAGTAAGGATCATTATCTATGCTTCTAATATAAATAAGTACTTTATAAAATTGAAATAATCTTTCAGCTTATCATATGTATCTGAAGTTGAAGGCTAAATAGAATTTTTGATGCAGGAATTCTACTCACATGATATAGTTGCTGTTAGGAAGCCTGTTTTACATGCAGGAGGTTCCTTGCTGGCTCACTTAACTCTCTGACTGCAACGCAGAGTTGTTGCATGTCTCCCTTGCTTTGTGAAACGCCCAAATTGTTCACAGCAGGTTGATGCTGACAGAGTGGGATGGCAAACACCAAAGGTTCACTGTGAATGTGTGAAATAGAGGCATGAGGGACTGTGGCAGTAATCAAATGACCAAGTTCTAGTTACTGTATTTAAGGCTTGACAGGTCTCTGTGAGTTCTAGTGGTGAAGACAAGTTCCTTCTGCTTTAGTCTGCACAAAAAGATGTTTAGGAAAGCTCTGAAATCACACAGATAGCCCCTACCAGTGGTTGTGTTTCCATATTTTATTTCGTCATGGTTCATATATCATACACAAAAAGTGAAACTGTGCTGGGTGATATTAACAAATTTATGTTAGTGGGTCATGGTTTCACCAGGTGGCTTTCCATCTATTTTAGCATTTCTCTGCAGAGTTTTATGTTCTGCTCAGCCTTTTTGTGTTTAAATCTAATGCTAGATATGTAATAAAAAGTGGAAGTTGACTTTAGAGGATGTGCAGAATCTCTTTATTGTGTTTGAACTTCCCATTTTTAAATTTTTTTTTTGCTATAACATTCTTTTTTTCTGTCTTCTATCTCTACTTGTGTATATTTTCTCTGTACCTACATTGGCTTGGTTATATCATAACATACCCAAAGTGTACAGCACATAGATAACAGTAATTTCCTATCCGTAAATGAATAAAAAAACATGAAAGCCACCGGACAGTAACAGCAAAGTGCATCGCCATGCCTGATGTCATTCAGACATTTCACAATATTTGGAATGTTTAACACGGAGTTCTCTGGCCTTCTGAGACCTTAAGGAATCCACAAACTTATGCTTTGACTCCGGTCTATTGCCAGCACCATAGTCAGAGTGAGAGCTGTGTTGCAGAACATGGGGTGTTTGCGCTTCATAAAGAAAGTAAAAGGCAGCGTTTTAGACGGTTTCCATTCCTCCGTTTTAGCCTAAACATGACAGAAAAAGGCATTCGCTTGTGGGAATTGGATGTCAGAAACTAGTGAAATGTCAAGTACTGTTGAGGAAAAAAAGTGCTACTGTAGAATGGAAAATTTTGTTCAACTTTTTCCAAACAGCTTTCTCTAGAGATCCTACTTTTGGCATAGGAGGACAAATGACAAATCGATGCTGAAGTAAAGAAAGTTTTAATTTTTTTTCCCTAAAATTGAGTTCAATTGGTTTTTGTTAATTCATCATCTTATCTTTAAAATTATAGGTCTTTACCACCTCACAAATACTCTTTCTGTGGCCAAAATAACTTTTGGAACAAGAAAGAATGGATATGACACCGATTCCAGAATGAGAAGAATGTTAGGAAAGAATGTATATTGTCAGTAGGTTTCAAATTGATTTATAGGGGACCCACATTTCTGCAAAAAAGAAAAGAAGGACAGAAAGGCAAAAAAAGAAGTCTGAGGACTTCTGCTCTACTTGTTTCTGCAATAGGCACTCTTTTTACTTGTCCAAGTCCTATTTTTATGCCTTTGACACAACCCACTCCATCGGGGCTGAGTGGATGCTTTCAATTAGCAAGTGTGGCCACCTACTGGGGAAAAAACAAGGTAAAAATAAATCAGCAATGCACAAAATTTATAAAAATTATAATGCCTCCAGCACAGGTAGAGAGCCATCTAGAAATACAACAAGCACAAGGATGAAAATTCCATTTCCTGAATTTTATGCTGGGATAAAAAAGTCCCAGTTTCCTGTATCCTATTATTACTATCTAATTTTTATATTACTGTACTTTGCTCTTCCTCTCTATAAATAGTTCTCCCTTCTGACAAATTTACTAGATAGAAATTCACTTTACAGATGAATGGATCACAAGGCAAGGCATAACTAATAATTTTATTTATTAAACTAAATTTTATTTATTAAACTACGAAAAATTGTTGTTTTATTTGGCAAGAACACTCTAAACTTCAAGCAACAACAAATATGATTGAAATACGAAAAGAACTGAACACATTAAGACTTTACAAGAGCTTCTTTAGTTCCCAAGTGGACATGGATGTTCCATATTAGGAGTGTGGTGCAGCTGCATCTACAGCAGAAAAACACATAACTTCTTTTGAAAAAGGGCACCATCATTGCCACACCTAGATCATAGTTAATGCTATACATGATAGCTTTTGCCTGGAGAAGACCAAGATACATTTTTACGTGCTGGAAGTTCATGGATCATGGCACTGACAAGTACTGTTGTGACTTGGACAGCCGGAGCAGATCATTAGACAGCAGTGGCTGCCTCTCACCTTTCATTTGTATGAAAGGAATTTAGTTTTAATTTAGTATGATTCATCTAAAGTCCTTACAAACAAACGTTAGAGCAGAGAATAAAATAGTAACACCTGGTAATGTTTGATTAATTATAATTAAGGTCTGTATATTTATCTAAAATTGGGTTTGCCATTGAAGGACTATGGAGAATGGAGCAGGATGTGATTAAACTGAGATGTTTTGCTGGGAAGAAGGGGATAGTTTGCTAAATGTCATCTGAGAATAAAAGTCTTTGTAAGAACTGAGGGTCTGTTAAACAGTGGTGAAACTTGTTTAGTCTTACCCACGATGCTTTTCTGAAATAATCCACTTCTGTTTCTAAAAGGCAAATACGATGGGTTAGATATACGAGGTGTTGACTCATTTAAGACAAACAGTGAGAGCACTCACGTGTTTGATACATCGGGTAGTGTTGACGGCTTCTCTCACTCACCTCCATACTGTGTGTGGGTGGGAGCTGCAATTTTCTCTAGAGGAACAGCCCCAGTAGACAGTAGTTTAATAGCATGTGACAACATTTGTGAAAGGGGCAGCATTTTTTATTACAGTAATAAAGACTGAAAGTTTGATCAAACTTTTGACCATGCAAGACCTCATTTCAACCCCAAGGTCCAATGCGCCTGTCTGAAAGCTGGTAGATTTTCAAAGATTTAACAACTGGTCTAAGGAACGTGCGAACTCTGCAGCTGGGCCTTAATTATTTTTTTAGATCACGACATTTACAGAACAGCCCGATGCAATTTATTTCCTGACTTTCGCCGAGGGGTGCGAGATGTAAGGGGGGTGGGGGGTTGGCGGGAGGAGGTGGGCGCTGATTGCGAGGGGATGGCGGAGCGCTGAGGGGCAGGACTGGGGAGCTGGGTGAGGGCCCATGATGGAGGGCGCTGGGTGCCAGGGGATGGCGGAGCGCTGAGGGGCAGGACGGGGGAGCTGGGTGAGGGTCCAGGATGGAGGGCGCTGGGTGCGAGGGGATGGCGGAGCGCTGTGAGGGGCAGGACGGGGGCGCTGGGTGTCAGGGGATGGCGGAGCGCTGTGAGGGGCAGGACGGGGGCGCTGGGTGCCAGGGGGATGGCGGAGCGCTGTGAGGGGCAGGACGGGGGCGCTGGGTGCCAGGGGGATGGCGGAGCGCTGTGAGCGGCGGCCCCACGGCCCGCCTCGCACGAGCGCTCCCGGCGCCGCCGCCGCCGTTACCGAGCGAGCAGAGTAAGCGGCGGCCATGGCGGAGCAGCCACCGCCGTGCCCCGAAGAGACGGCCCCCGAGCGCACTCCGGAGCTGCCGAACGTGAGTGCCTTCGCCGGAGGGGTCCCACCGATGCCGCGTAGCTGCTCCCCCGTCTCCGTGCGTTTCTGGGGCGGAGTCTCGCCGAGGCAAGGGGCTAGAAGAGGGTCAGAGTGTGGGAGGGGAAGGCGCATCTCCCTGCGAGCCCCCTCTCTCCCAGAAATGGGTGTGGCTCCTTCCCACCCCCATCAAAACGGGTACAGCTGGACAACATCCCATGCATAGTGTCAGATCCCAATTTGACTAATTGTGTGTATTATTACAATGAGTTTCGTTACGCGTTATTTTTTGATTGCATTGTTTAGGCTGGAAAGTTGTGTCCCGCGGGCAACGCGGTTGCGAGTTGTCTCAAAGAGGTGTTACCCAGGGTGAGTTGGTTTTGTATAGGCTCCTGGTTTTTTTCTACATCTCTTCGCTTTTGAAACTACCATTTATTTCAATGTTGGTTTCCGTCATATGGAATTATAGAGACTAGCTGGCAGGATTGGAAAACACTTCTGGCAGTTCATTTTCATTCTTCATGTTTTACAAAAGTCACCGTGCTTGCTTAGTTGGGACTAAATAGAATTGTTTTAGACAGCTTTTCCCTCTGGTAATGCAATTAGAGTAATTATTGGGAATTATTACTTCTGATGGAGGTTCTTCTTTACAAGGATGCCTGCCAGAATTGTGATTCCCACTGGCCCTTCCCCATGGCCCTGAAGAGTCAGAGGCTACTGAGACAGAAATGGATCCTGTAAATAGCAGGTGACAGGTGTAAATAACTTTAAATGACAACTAAAAAACCTGCAACACTGTTGTTTAAATAATTTCCAAAATCACTTATTTGATGGTGGGATTGCTGTGAATTAAGTTAAAGGTTTCTGAAATTTGTCAGTGTAACATCTAGTTTTCATCAAGAATGTGTGAAATAGCTGTTATCCAAATTTAAAAAAAAATATGGGAAGTGTTGAAACTTAGCAATGCTGGTTTGATAAAATTTAGTCTGGGTTATTTTGACCTTATGCTCACAGTATCAGCATCTGCAGGAGCATATGCATGTACTACAGCCCTAAAGCATCCTCATCTTTTGTTCTTATATCTGGAATGACACAAATGTCTGCAGTACATTTTCTTTCCATTAACGTTTTGTGAATGTCTGGTGTAAACTTGTTTTTGCTTTGCCTCACGTATAGCCTGTTACTCCGACTGTTGTACGAAAGTTTCGAAATACAACAGATCCAGCTCCTGGTGCTAAAATAATATTCTATGGCAGAGCAGATGATCCTGACGTTGCAACTCACTTGACACATGGCATAAAGTCAAGCTCCAAACTCACTGTAAGAATGTGACTCATTTGCACTTGTTTAATAATGAACCTCTTAAAAGCGTTCTTAATGAAAGCAACTGATTTCCTCATAGTCAGGGATAAAGGTACATTGCTGAGTGATTTATACTGCAGCATTTCACAGCTGCTGTGAATTACCTGCGTTCTGAGGTCAAATCATAGGACTTATTTAGCATTATTGAAACTGGAAAATACTTGAAGTTCAGTGACTGTTATCAGTGACGTAACTTTCATAGTGACTACTGAATTATTAATTTCACTTCAAGATTTAAGTTAATAAACAGTTTTCTACCTAAATATTTCGCTGCTTGCTTTTTCTGGGTTACAGAGATAAAACGAGTTAAGCTCCTTGCAAAAGAGCTGTTATCTATGAATGTGTTTAGTTTGGTGTAATTATTCTGTATGCTTTCTTACCCTTGGCTTGAAACTTGATTTTTTTAGCTAAAATCTGATGGTTTGGATGTGTCAGACTATTTTGTGTGTATTCTTTAGAAATTATCTTTGTACGCTGTAATCAAACAATTGAAGAGGTCATCAGTAGTTTTATCACACAACTAGTGTTCCTATCGCTAAAAATAGCAGTTGTGTTCATTTTTATGAAGGAAGTAAGTCTTAGCATTAGACGATGTTAAGTAGGACATTTATTAGGCATATCCAAAATGAAAGACAGCCACGTTTTGGTGTCCTTCCTTAGAAGTCTTTTGTTGATCTGTACTATATCTGTACTGGATTAACCTGTACTGTCTGTTAAAGACTTTGCAGTATTAATTAAATATTATCTGTGGGAAGGGTTGGAAGCCTAGTCAGTTTGCTAAGCATAGGTTTGGATCAATTGTATTTGCTACTACTTTTTTCATATTTCTTTATATAATGTTCAATGATAGTCTAGTAATAAATCTTCTCTAGAATCCCCATTACTTTGATGGATAGCCTGAAAGATCAAATCACTTTACTTCTGGTAACATTATAATTTGACTATAGTTTCTAAAATGTGCTAAGAAAAGAAAGGCTGCAGTCACAAAACGTATATATTAAGAAGTGGAAAAACTAGCATAAAATAAAAATATCTCACAACAAGTATTTTACTTAGCTGGAAATTTAGCACAGCATTGGTTATTAGTGGTCTTCTCTCAAGATACAATTTTGGTTTGCAAGTCAGTGGATAAAATTATGTCAGTGTAACCACAGAAGACCTCATTAGAACACTTACGAGCAAGCTTTTGTTTGTGTGGGTGGCCACAGTGATGTGTGAATGATCACAGTTTGTTGGCCTCCCACCTCTGGTGGTGTTTGTGTTGTCTTCAGGTAGCTTCATTGATAAGTCCAGTTGCTAAAAGTGAATTTCAAGAAAGGATGCAAGACAGGAAAGAAGCAATTTACTCCAGTAATCGTGAAGCACCTTTGGGTAGATCACATGATCAATCTTCTAAATTACCTGAGGGCTTGGATATAATTAATACTACATTTGGAATAAAAGTCTTCAAAGGTAGGAAAATGTGCCAATAAAACATATTTCCTGTAAATACAAGATAATCTGCAATTTAGTATCTAGCATGTGCTCTATGATTCTAACAACTCCATTTTAAGAGAAGATTTATTATATAAGTTACTGAAAGGCCTAAAAATTTTTCAGTTACAATGAAGAAACAAGCAACTGAGAGCATATGGTAAGTAGCAGGGCTTTTGGCTCTCTTCCTAATTTGTCTTTATAGATTTCCTGGGAGAACTGTTTAGGGAGCTGTCAACTTACCTTCCTTTTTTTCAACAACTCTAATAGGTTTTGTGGAAGAAACTTCCTTGACATGTATATCTTTTTTTTCCGTAGACTGGAGGAAATCACATCTGTGTTGTTTAGCTTTCTTGCAAAAGTTCTGTTCATCTGGGTTTCTGTGATTCTCTCCCTAGTCCCATGCCATTAAGTTATTAGACTGAATATAGATTGACTAGAAATGTGCTAAGTATCATCTTCCACAGTATTAGCAGCTTCTCTAATGAGGCATTGTTTACAATTAAGAACGTACCAAACAAGACATCCACCCCCCTTCCACCCCCCTTAGCTCCACCAACCATACATTCTTTATTTGTTTCCAGATTTAACAGCTGGAGAGGTTGTAAATCCACCAAAAACCTTTGAGGAAGTGGATAAAGAAGCAAGAGAAGGACATGATTTGTACGTTCTGTCACATAAGGATTATTATGTGGGTAAGTTAAAAAGCTGATAAGAAACCACCTAAAAAGTTCCTCTATGTGTGTTCAGTGCATACTGTATGCTATTTTTTGAGATGTAAACTATTAATTTTAACCATTGTATTAATACAATATAAATTATTAAAAAAATTATGGGAAAAAAATGCGACTGAGACAGCATGATCTCAGTTTCTAGAACCGTCAATCACTTCTGGATGTGCATTTAAAACAGTGTAAGAACTTCATGAAGGAGTTGGAAGCCTGATTTTCTTTTGGTGCTGTTTGAAAAGCAAAATACTTCCAAGAAACTAGAAACTCACAGATGCCCTGGTTGCTTACTGAATTTGGCATTGTCTATGCCACTGAAAGCCATTTCAAATTTGAAGTCACAGGCTGTGAGCCCAACCCATTCCAGTTCTTTCTCCTCTAGTTCCTCTCTTTCATCAGTATCCAAACAGAATTTCAGAGCAGACAGACTTTCTGATGAGGAGCTTAGCATTAAGCTTTGGTTGCGAAGAATTTCAGAGTGGCTCTCTGGAATGCAGGTTCCTCAGCCTACAGCAACCTCCCCGTGGGTCTATGGGCTGTGCCTGCATTGCTTCAGCCCGTGGGGGCTGTACCTGTGTGATGTGGTCTGTTCAGAGATGGTTACCCTTTATTTCATAGGTCTGCACAGGAGCAGAGTGACAAATAGCACCCTAAAATGCAGCACATTTATCATTTTTTGCAACGACTTCTATTTTTCCCAGTTCCATGACTCACTTAGGCTGAAGATGTAAGTTTTATGTGGAGACTGTTACACAGATGTATTATAAATTAAATTGTAGTACTTTCTTGTCTCACTGAGGAAATGTTACTGTAAATAGTATTGGTATAAATTGGCCAAATGTGTAACTTTGTCTCCCCCCTTCCCTGCCTTTCTTGGGTGCTTTACTGGAATTATTCATTATCTGTTTCGGTCTCTTTTGTAACTTCCATCAACCAGATCATGGAGAGGCCAAGTCAGAAACAGACTGACAGAAAAAAAGTCAACTATACGCCTCAGAAATAGTGTAAGAATTCCATGATCCCATATAGCCATATGAAGCCCTTATTAAAAAACATGCAGTGAATAATATTTTTGGAAGTTCTAATTATCATTCTTTTAAAAAGGTGATTGAAAAGACCTTGGAGAAAAAGAATGACAGTTTTTTGTGTAACAAAAAGAAATAGCAAGAGTATATCTGAAAATTCAGCATGTCAAATTTTTTTTTGCATTTTTTAAAAACAATAAATCAAATGGTACACATTTCTGCTCAGGTGTAGATATTATAAATCAATTTGTTTGTCTGACCCTCACCACTTAGGCTACATGGTTTCATTTATTCTTTTGGATTGTCTTTATTCAGACATAAAAGAACATCCAACTGAAGCAGTTTTTGCTTTTTATTTTGCCTTTTGTCTTCACTTTTGACAATGAGATTGTTCCTAACTACTCAATACAGGAGGAATGCAAATTATTTATTGTTAATTGAACAGGTGTGTTAGTTATTTGCCTTTGTTTCTTCACTGTTTTGTCTTAAGAATGAAGATACTGGGTACATTTTTCTTCCTTAGGTGTTTTACACGGGTTGAAATGCCTGCTTTTTTTGCAGGGGAACCAGTCAATAGGAAGTATAACTCACACTTCGACAAATCTTTTGTTTATGGAATGGAAACCCCTCACTATGAAGATGGGCGAAATACAGCCAAGACCTTAAATTGGGTCTTGGACCTGGATTCGTAAGTTGCAATGAGTTACTAGTTAATTCATGGGATGAATTATCAGGAAGAGTGGGTCTTCATATTTGAAGAAAATTGTACATCTCACAATCTTATCCTTAGCTGTATTGAACTGAATAGAAGATGAAAGATGTGATTTTCAGAACAGTTTATCCAAATAACTTTTACCAGTATCAGCACTTAATGTCTTAAGCATTATGTAAAGCCTTTTGATTTTAAGTAGCAAGGTATTTTAATTACTAAGTTGAGAGGAGGTGCTGTTTTCTTTTAATATATAATAATATTTTAAAATATTATTGAAATACTCTTAAATATTTTTAAACAAATATGTGCAGGAGTTATTTTTGTAATTTGTAGGAAGAGAGCACCACACCTTGTGTCAAAACGAAGTGATGATTTTAAGAAAAAATACCAGCCTCTGGTTGGAAAAGTTTTTGATCCGTAAGTAAGCAAAGATACTTTCTGTTATGAATAGATCAAGCACAAAATTCACTCACTTTAGCCATTTCTCCAATATCTTTTTATGGGCTTGGTTGCTGGTTTTAGTAGACAGAAAATTGCAGGTGGAAAAGCAGAGATGTGATTCAATTTTTCCACTTTAGCCAAAAGTAGTTTATTTTGGACAATTCAGTTGGAGATTTTGTCTAAATACTCATATTATTTGACTACAAGGACTTTTCTCACACATTTCTATCATTCTCTTTGGAAAAATGGCATAGAATGTTTTTTCCTTTTAATGAGCATAAATGTTCAAAAAGTTAATATTTACATTTGGCTGTGTTACATTACAAACAGTGAATGTTCTAATCAGCTTTGTAAAGGAATGCTTTTCTGGAATGGTAACGTTGAAACAAAGTCCTCATAAATAAATTTCAGGTGAACTATGAGTATCGTCCCTATTATATAATCAATTTTTTTAGTAGTGACTGAGGTTTTATTTTGGCTATTAATAAACTGTTTGACAATTAACAAAAAAAATGTCCTTATTGACAGTATAGCCGAAACTATGAATGTTCCCCCAGACCATACATTTGGATTGGTGATCCCTCCAGATGAATATGGTAAGTTCAAGGGCAGAATAATATCTTACCTTGCTGATGAAACTGCTGAAGTAATAACTGTTGGTTGTATATACAGTTTTCCTAAAATTTTAAGAGGCAAGGTAAAAAAAATTATCAACAGTAATTTTTTTAAATAAAAATTTGAGTGATGGAAGTTGCTGGGGGAAAAAAGTAAATGTCAAAAATAAAGAAGCTTTAGGTTTGGGATTATCATGCTGGCAATTTTTTTTCTTTTTTTAAAGCCTTTGTATCTGAATGTAACAAAATGGCAAGTGGCAGAAAACCCTTATTGACATCAAAGTGACAAATTAAAATGGCCATTTAAATCAATCATGCATCTTCCCTCTCAATGATTTCTCAAACACTTCTCTAAAAAGAGTAAAAATAGCAAGCAATAAGTAGAAATAATAAGTTTTTGAAGGTTGCAAGGAGATAGAAAGCAGAGTAAAAATAATAAAAAACCTATTAGTTTTCATTATAACAAAATTTTGAAAGCTAGTCAACTCAAATAGCCAGTGTTGGGATTGATGATATTTTACCATTATGTTTAGTAAATAGGGAATACAGTCAATAATTGGGAAGCAAAAAAATGAAGTGGATCAAAGTCATCCAGTTAGTCTGGGCCAGAGAAAACCTGTTCAAAGAGTGCATGCATAAGCTTTTACACATTTTACCATGTAATATAATAAAGTTCATGCTATAATGAAGAACAGAAGGAACTGAACAAAAGAATTCATAATTAACAAGTAGAAAAGAATGCTTGTATGCTGCTGTTAGAGGGGGATTAGGTGAGCTACTCATGTTTGTTACTGAACTCTGAATGAACTTTTTGCACTCTAGAAAGTGACTTGGCATCTTGGGAATTTGGATGAAGATTGTAGCTCAGTGTGCTAAAGTGTTTAAAATACTGATAAAGCTAGGATACATAGAAAATGGGAACATAAAAATAGTTCATTGTCTTTCTAGCAACCAGTGATATATAATTATACAAAATACTAAATTGGCTCTCATAAGAATCTGGAATGTGACAGACTGAAAGTGGTAGATTAATAATATATGTTATTTTTTTGCTCAATTACCTAGACATTGAGTAACAACTACTGCTTTTAGAAGCTTTTGGAAGCAGTTGATAGATTTGTGAAGCTATATTATGATGTTCCAAAATGTTTGATATTAACTGTGTATGAGTAGAGAAATAATGATATGGACCATTTGATCTTGTAATGAAATGTCTGTATCAGCTGTTCAGCAGTGCTGAAAATTAGCATCTTGAAACTGAAATTCTCCTTTTCCTTATGAATGCAGGCTTTTTTTTTTATCTTTGATAAATGTCTGTTTACTGTATATGCACAACTAATTGAGGAATTGTTCATTTTTATGGACGTTCATGATCTTCTTCACATCCGGGTTCCGTGTGAGTTCCTCCGTGGGAAGGACAGAGAAAGAGTTATCTTGATTGCAGTTCGGCAAAGTCTGAAGAAAGCTAACTATGAGAATTTTGATGTGTTATTAGAAGCATTAAAACATTTTGATAAGGTTAGTGCTCTGAAAAGATATAAATGTAAAGGAATGTGTGACGTTAGTGCTCCTGTGCTGTAGAGATGCAGTCATGGAGCAAGCATAGCAAAGTAAATATGGATGAAGACTATAACTGTGAAGATAACTTCATAGTTACTGTTATGTTTCATCTACTGTGTTATGCTATGGCATTAGACACAATAGTATTTGAAGCTTTTCATAGCATTATTTGGAATATCTGGGTTAGAGGGAACAAGAGACACACACAGGCAGCAGTAAACTTAACCATTTTTGGACTTCACAATCTGGCATTTAAACAGTGGAAGGGATTATGTTCATATTTTCTTCTGAGCTGTGCTTTTCAACTGAGCTGCCAAGCATCAGAATTTCAGATTTTTTTTTTCTCTCTGGAAAAAAAAAGTAATTGACATTTCATATGTAACATTATTTGTAATGTATACAGAATGATTGATGTCTTACTTTTAAATACATCTTGGCTTTTTCTCAACATTTAGGATTAGATTGTTATCTTGTCACAATAGCCTGTCACACCTTTACTCTCAATTCACTGTATTATTTAAGTTGAAAATTACTTTTTGACACTTTTCTATTCAGATTTATAATTTCTAAAATACTTTGGGTTTATTTTTATACTTAGCAATATTACTCTTATTGAAATGGTGTGTCTGGTGCTATTTATATATATGTATCTATATATCTATCTGTATAAACATGTGTATGTGTTTCTTTTAGTGAAGTTACTTTATGATGGCTGGTAGAGAATCATAGGATATAACAACTCTTTTATTTTCTTTGTAATAGAATGGTGATGGAATCATACACAAGGACAACCTACAAAAGATCTTTTTTCAGCTGAATGTGAATCTAGATGATGAGCTCCTGGATGCCTTATTTGACTGCTGTGATTTGGACAAGGATGGCCTGATTAATTACCGGGACTTTGCAAACTTTCTGAACTGGAAAGATAAAATAGGTGTTAAAGAGTTTGAAGAAAAAATAATTAGAAAAGGTAGATGCCTTAATACTGGGTAATTGTGGGGATGATCTTGTTCTTAGAACAGCTGTTGAAAGGACATTACTGTTGTAAACTAGGTGCTCCTTTGGAAGGGTAGGATTTAGAGAGTGACTTAACTACCAGCAGAGTCTCAGGTACAGATGTGTTTCAGAATCCTGGAGTTCTCTGTTGCATGCTAAGATTTTCACTGGGAAGTTTTCTTAATAATGAAGATCAACAGAAAATAAAACATCTCCTAGAAGCATTACCAGAAATGTAGATGAATTATATTACCTCTTTTACAGTTCTTCAAGCAAAATTTTTTGCCTCTTAGTCTACAATGTGTTGATAATATATCTTGGCTGTACCATAACTTTTGTATATAGGGAAAAAATTAGATGCCTATCTTCCCAAAGACACAAAGAAAGAGGATGAACCATTACCGAAACAGGAAGAGCTCAAGTTAGAAGAACCAGGAAGCTCAGAAAAGATGCCAAAACCACTTACAAGATCAACAGACCGTGTATATACAAATTATCGAACAACATCTTCTCAGTATAATGCTGTAGTAGGTGGTATCCCAACATCCTGTAAGTACAGTGGACTGTGCTGCTCACTTCTGAGCATTATTTATGACAAAGTCAGGAGTAAAATTAAAAAGTATTGCTACAGGTTCTACTAATATAAAATAGTGAATTAATTTATCTATGCTAAGTTTTTTTAAGATTGGGACTTGGAAGTAATAGTCTATTCAAAACATTGAAATTAATCTAGATGTCTTTGAGAAATTATGCTAGTAATTTTGGGAGAACTGTATCTCCTTGGAACCACCTAAAATACTTTCAGCTGGGAATACTAAGTAAGTACTAGTATATTACTGCAAGATTCCATGTTTTCACTTCATGATATAGCTGAAGCCAGGATTTCTAAAAATGTGAAAAAAGATATGAGGAAGAAAATTTTTATTGAAATATGAAGAGAAATATTGTTATTGAACTTATGTCAAGGATCACATTTCTTCTTATTTCATACAAAATGTTCTGTCTTCCCTTGCACTATTTATCCATGCTGTCTGTTGATTGATTTTCACAGGTTATCCATTGTGTGGTGTTCCAACTATTCGTTCAGATATTCCTGCTCCTCGAATTCGCCGCCTCGCTGACGCTACTAATTATGGTGACCAGGGCAATAGTTTTGCAATATTGTTCCCTTCTGTCTTCAGTCAAAAGGGAGTGTATGAAAAAGATCTTTTAAAAAAGAGACCAAAGGCAGAGGTATAGTGAATTTCTTCAGAATATTCTTCCAAGATAATTGTTTGGCTAGCTGTGGGGGAGTGGGAAGTCATATTATCAAGTAAACAGGTTGTAAAATTCATAGTGCAACATTACCATCTTGCTTTACATCCATTCAGCTATCTGAAAAATATGTACTCTGCACATTCTAAATTATTCATAAAGATGGTAAATATTAATTTTATTGAGATCCAACCTATTCAAATTTCTGAGCAAGATCTCAGGCATGGTTTACTATTAAAGTTAGCCTTGCTTTGATTATGTCAGTGGATAAATAATCTCCAGAGATCTCTTCCAGTGTAAGCTATTCTGTGATTTCATGAAATGTCTTTAAAAGCCCCACAAGAAGATTTTTACAGGTGTATAAAAATAATTTCTATCACAGAGGGGTGGGTGTTTAGTGGAAAATTTTACCAAGAGCATCTCTCCTCAGACAAACTTGGCAGATTTTGCTAATGACAAATTCAGTAAACCATGATAGTACCTCTAAAGTGCTCTGCTGAGTCACAGTTGTAAGATCAGACCTACAAAGGATCCCTACAGTGATGGAGGACATTGGGAGTCACACAACAATGCTGTGCTGTCTCATAATTCTGAAGACAAAGATGGGACATGAGACTGCAGGGACTTACGTGGGGACTCCATGATTTTTCTGATACATCTGCAGCCTCCTACCACTCTGTTTTCTCACAGACCAGAGTTTCTTTCACATAAATACTAAACCAACTTTGCTGCTTCTTCTTCTTCAGTATTGTTTACCACATTGCTTTTACATTAGTATAAAATTTATAAGGAAGAAACATTAAGAGAGGACTTCATTACCTGAAATACAATTTATTAGACAATTGTAATGAAACATGAAATTCCAATCTAAAATGAGAAAAGAAGCCATGGCAACCTCTTCCTCTTGACTACTTATATTAAATATTCAGGAGTCATGTTTGAAAGTGGATCTGGAACTCAAATATATATTTTACAGAAAATAGTGTTGCTAGTTAGTGACTGGGGGTATGGTGTCATGCTCATCAAACGCCTTGTCAGAATGTTGTGTACCACGAGCACTTACCACTTTATAATTTAGCTCTGAAAGCAGGAAATGCGTGCATGCAGCAAGTAGCTAATAGTGAATGGAATTTATGCTTCATTGAGAAGCCAATGACATCTGCCAATTACATCTGTCAGGCACTAGATAGAACTGTTCTTTGAAGTTATAACATGTCCTGAGATGTCATACTCTATTGTAGACTATACCAGCTATATAGAATTCAGTGCAGAACCACTTCTGGGCCTATTAAAACACCCTATGTTCATGAAATGGGCTGTTTGGGCATTTTATGATTATTGTTTTGATATGTATAATTAATGTTTGCAAAAAATTTATGGTTAATGAATTATTATATGATCATATGATATTATTATTAGATGAAAGCCCAGAGTAATTTGTACAGTGTGGTAGAAATGAATACAAATTCTGACTATAAAATAGTTGCATGAGGTGACTCATCTTGTTGCAAAAGTACAAAATAGTTCTTGGGCTTGCTGTTTTCTTCACTGAAATTCTCTCCAGTCTATTGAAGAGAATAGAAGTTATGTAACTGAGCAATAGTGTGTAATTTTATGCAGTGTGATCTTGTTGATCATAGATAAGAGTGAGTTTTATCCTGTCTGCACACAGTAGTCTGTGATTTGGTCAGTGGTGATATTACCATAGTTGATGAGTCAGGACAGAGCTCTCTCTTAATATGGTGAAATTATGAGAGCATGTAGTCCTTTATTCACCCTGCAGTGGTGTCCTGTGAAGGAATATTGCTTTTAGTTTAACTTCAACATTTCACTAGCTTGTTGAAGACACTGGATCAGATCTGGTTTGTTTTACTTGTGGGTAATTGTCACAGTAGGAAAAGGCAATGAAGACACACAAAGAGACAGATCTCGGTGATGATCTCTGTTATTTTCGTTCATCCCCTTTTTATAACATGCTGCGCAAAAAGGGTATGATTGGTCAGAGAAGGACTCACTCTCTTCCCTTTTCATAAACACCAGTGACAGAGTGTTTTGGGAAAAATCCGTGAGAAGAATCGAAGCTCACACAGTATTTACAAAATAACAAAGAAAGTGTTATGAGAACGAGAAACTTGTTAATCAGTTTCTCATGGGAATCAGCGTGCTTTAGTTAGCAGCAGAATTCCAAAGCCCAAAAATACAGAGCCACAGGTAACATGATTGATTTAACTGAGGCATTTAACACCTATGCTTAAAACAACAAAATTCAGTCCCATTTTTCCTCCTGGAATTTCAGCTTGCACAAACTCTCATAGATTTATTGGCTAAGATGAAGCTGAAGATTTGCTGTACTGGGGATCAGGCCTATATTTATACAAAAGGCAGTTTTAGAGAAAGATGATCAACAAGGTTGATTTGACTGTGTTAAAGGTCTTTATCAAAACATGCATAAAGTCTCCATAGCATAAATATAACCCACATGTACACACACATATAAGATACAATTGAAGAAGCCTAATGTTTGCTGATACTAACAGAAGCACAGGGTGCATCAACATTCTTCTAAAGTTGCCTTCCTCTAATGAGTCAACAGGTCAGTGTAATGAGGCATGCAACAGGAAGCACCCAAGTGAGAAAATATGGAAAAAATACCTTCTGCTGAATTATTTTGGTGTAAAATTATTGTAAGGCTCAAAGTTGATATGAACCATTTCATTTCAGTCACTTCACCCACTTATCTATACCAGCTGATGACCTTGTGTATAGTACTCTTGCTGTGAAATGCAGATAATAATGTAATCTGATTTATATTGGTAACTGCAGACAGCAAAAATAGAGTGGATAAACAGAACTTTACTTAGGGCTTTTAAAAAGAATTTACTTTTCCCTGAGTCTTCTGTATTTGATTTTTTCCTAGTGTTGAAGTAGTGCATCAACATTACTGTATTATTTACAGACAATTTTTTACAGTTTTCATTGCAATAAGATTCAGATTTACTTAAATAGGAACTTCTTTCATTGAGCATTCAGGATATGGTCTGTAGTTTTAGTTTAAGAGTGGAAAAATATTCTTTGGCAAATAGAGATTGCTAAATATGTAGAAGCCAGACTGTATAGTTTAACAAAATGCTGACTAGAATTACATGCATTGTATTATTTTTGTAGATTAAACAAGTTCTCCACAATATGGGCATGAATGCTTCAGATGAAAGGTTTGAAGAAATATGGAAGCAAGTGTGTACAAAACACGAGATAAAAGAGCTTTGTGATTGTGAAGAAAGTATGTGGAATATACTGAATAAGATACATGAATCACGCATAAAATTCTAGTCTCTGATTTTAGTCTCTGGGCACTGCTTTTATTTAATATCAGTCATAATTCTGATGCTGAATAAATAATAAACAATAAATATTTATATGTGTATTGTCTTTCTGAGTAGTGGGTTCACCACATATATATGAATCATTGCAGTTGGTAGGAACTGGTATCCGTGTTTGTAAATGTAATACAAATATATATCTTATATTCCATTTTGTATTTTTAAAATTTATTTTCTTTTTCTTATAAGTGGAAAGACACTTTTGAAAGCACTAAAGATAAATGTTTCAGATATTCAAGGCCTCTCAAAGATTATTATCATATAATGGCATTTTCCCTTTCTTCTCATGTTCCATAATTCTTATCAACAGAGATCTGGTTGTGGCAAAGTATTTGAGATGTTTGAAAGTTCATGTGAGAGAGTGCTTTACAGTAAAATAGTAAGGAAGGTACATAGCAATAGGTGTGGGATCTAAAGTGTTGTCATGAAATAGACACCATAAAAACCTATAGGTTAAGAAGTGCTAGAAATGAATGCCCAGTTGTGTGGCAGAGGGCTCCTATTCTTTATGCAAGCTTTTGACTATTGCTTAATAGTATTCAGCTTTCACAATGAAGAGAAAAGAATGGATACTGAGAGGTCTTTATGTAGTAAACATTGCATAAAAGTGCAGGCTGAGTAGTCTGAAAAGTTTGTGAGAGCTTTCAGAGTCAACTGTTCATCTGTGACCAATGCAATTTCTTGGGAAGAGGAAGAGTCATAAACGGAAAAACGTAAAAATTATTATGCAAATCTCAATGTATATATATAAAGCCCAATAAGAATAAACAATGGAAAGCAAATAATACTACAACCTGCAACTGTGAGTTGGAATGTTCACTCTTCTACTACGTTACTGGACTTCAGTTTGAAACAGATGGAAATTGTTCACTATTAACAATAAGAAATATTACTTCTACGCTTTCGAATTCAAAAGAAAGATCCTTGCCCAATGTAATCTTAACATACAGGATTTTAAGAAGGATGTTACTTTGGCATGTATTGGTGCTTTAAATACCTTAATAAGATTTGGAGAATATTGCCAGCCAAAAGCGTTACTGAATTTTATAATGAAAGTAAAGGTTCTGTTATGTTAAATATTAAAAAATGAAAATGTAATGCAAGCTTAAAATTTTACTATAACTTTTCCTCTCGTGTTTGTTAAGATTCCTCTTTTGCCTATGTTCTAGGAGCTGGTCACTTACATGTAACTAGTTTGTTACATGAAATCTGCAAGCCAGACCCTTTTGTACATTATTTTTGTAGCATTAACAGTAGCTGTCTTATATCAAGTAGAAAGAATTTGATTTCTGGTATCTCCAAGGAGCAGGTGGTAGAAATGCTGCTTGATGAAGCCAACTTCTTTCCTGTTGTGAATGAATGTTCTGCACTGTTGCTGCCTTGTCTCCCCATCCTTCTGGAACTCTCTGCATGCACTCAGAAGCGTGCAGGAAGCAGACTGACTGGTCCAAGTGGAATCATGACAGAAAGATAAATGTACAACTGATTACAATTGAATTTATTATGTTAGAATTTTACCACCTTCAGTGAAATCCTCTAAAGCTTCTTATCTGCTCATTATGTGAGAGGGAAGAATCCTTTCCCTTTGTTGCAGCAAACTTTCAAAAGCATTGGAGAGAATTACTTTAGAAAAAACAAAATATTTTTCCTCTTCAGTAGAAGATTTTAGATGAAATTTTCGAGCTCACTTCAAGGGAAAATGAAACAAAAAAATACCGGATCTATGTATGTGTGTGTATATATGTATATGCATGTGTATAGATATGAGATCTGTTGTGTTTGTTCAGCATCTTGAAATTCTGTGAACCTTTTTTTTTTTTTTTTAATCTGCCATAAAGATACTCACTTGCACCCCTCTACTTTCACAGAATCTTTTTCTTTGTCAATGAAATGGAATTAGCATTGTTCTTGGTCAGTTTGCTATGTAAGTTCTGAATAAAGAAGACTGATAAATCATGGTTTAGTTTTTTATGGGTATATTTGTAATCACAGACTAAAGATTTTCTTTCAGATTTGAGTTTGAAATTATCCCTCTGAAGCTTTAAAAGATAAACTACTGAAAAGAGCTGTAAATTCTGCTAGTGGGTGCTTGTTTTTCGTCACAATACCCAGTAAGAAGCCCCTGAAAGATTTAATCACTGTGACACAATCAGGGACTTCTCAGGAGTCCCCCAGTTCTTTTGCTTCCTTTTGTTAAATGCTGTGTGTACAGAGTCTTGGTGCAGATTTTTGTGTTTCATGTCTGTTTGGCTTCCCAATATGTGAATTCAATGACACGTTTTTAGACTTTAAACCTAAAAGTTGTGTTCTGTAATTTTTATGGTTCCCTGGATATATTCCAAATGACAGAAAATATAAGATTTGCTTTCTTCTATATTTCAGTGTGATTCTAGGAATGGACTTGATGTAAGGAGGACAGCACACTACCTTGCACTTACCCAGAAGCTGTACCCAAGGTAAAGTTTTTGGGAAGAGATGTGAAAACAACTCAAAAGCCATGCGTTCTAAGAGTAAATGTATAAATTTATTACTTGAGGCGATTTATTCTGTTAACAGTTATATTAAAAATCACATGTTGACTGAGATGGGCAAAACTAATAAACAGCAAGTTGTAGCAAAGGTAAATATTTTGTTTAAAATCCGTGAGTTCTAGACATTTTGTGTCAAATTTTCTTAACCAAATTTTCATAAAAACAGACACTGGATAATAGACACAGCGCATTCAGATACTTGCGCGTTATTTCTCCATTAACCTCTGTTTCACTGTGATGAGTATTCCAAAGAATAATGTATTTAATAATTATGCATTTTTAGTTGGTTCTGTCAAATGAACAAAGTTCATTTTAGAGCAGATGTATTGGTTTCCAGGAGCAGAGCAGGGAGCTCTTCCTATATACAGAGGCAGAGGCCAGTGGTTGCTACTCCCCAAAAGCCATGACAGGGAAACTGACTTTCAATACCTAAAGACACCTATAAAAGATAACGTCGAAGATTTGAATGTGCAAAATTACTTTTCATTTATTATATATTTCTGGCTCTTTATCTTTAGAATGTGAATATTAGCATATATAAGAATGTCAATATGAATGTACACACCTAGTATGACTTATTTGGCAGTGACTTACGCTAAGGAAAGCAGATGTTTGACTTGGTTATTCTGTTATTATTACTTTTATTTTTTCAATTCTCTAATGAAAAAAAATCTGTACAATGGCTTTTGTTTGAGATGCTGGAAGATCCAGCACACTGTCTTCCATAGAAATGTATGTACAAATAAATGTAGGCCTTTCCTTGATATTATTACTAGATAACATTATTGTATCTGTCTTAAAAAGATTAGTATTTTTGTTCTGTACATCAAGAACTACTGGTTTTCAGTGATTTATCTGATCAAATAAATTTCCTGGTCCTCGTACTCATTCCTTGAAGTGAATGGCCAGTTTAGTTTGTTTATTTGATTTGATTTCTAAACAGCTCTATATAATTTGTGTGCTAAATAGAATGCTAATAACATTTTATACTAAGAAGAGTACTTCAAATGGATGTCTAAGCAGAAAAGGTACTGGGGAAAAGTGCCTAGGAAGATGATTAAAGTCTTTGTGTTGCCAACAGATAGGAGCAGGTATGATGTTTTTGGAAGGACTTACACAGCCTAACGCTCGGTTCTTGTTTCTTTGGGCTGATGGCACCCCAAGAATGTTGTCTAAAAGTCCTTCTCCCAAGCCCCGGTGCCAGAAGAGAGAGTCAGGATGCGTCTGTCTCGGTGTTCAAGGATGTTTATTATTTCTTATCTAGGTACATTTAGTTCTCACCCCGGCTAGGGTGCTAACTACAATGCTGGATCGTTGTCGACTGACTGCCCCAAGGGCAGTTGTAATCTTTTACACTATGTACTATGTTTTCTGTGTTTACAGATAAATACCAATACCTATCACCTATGTTAGTGTATTTCTACTCTAATCCAATCCAAAAGAGCCACCACCACAGCAGAAGATGGAGAGCAAGAAGAAGAAGCAGAAGGACAGGGACATGCCCAAATTCCTCCATCTTGCCTTCTTGAACCTCCATTAAACCCCAAAATTCTACATCTACACCTGGTGATAAACTAGTATTATACTAATCAAACTCCCGTGGCTTGTCTCTGGACCTCTTGCCAGGGTCTTGGATCACCCAGAGCACCCAGAAGGATGTCCTGGGTTCCAACACCTAATAAGTTGATGTTTGCCATTAGGATGCATTTCTTTGAACAGCCATTATTTGCAGCTAGGTACAGGTTTAGGTATGCCAGAGAAAACTAAATGCTACCATGATTGAGTAGTTCCAATAGGATCTAACATAGGTGATAGGTATTGGTATTTCTTTACTACTCTTTAATACCCTACTAATTTTGAAGATGACAGCATAGATTATGCAAACTTGTAGGAAAGATTTTGGGTCTTTGATCAGAACTAATCTGCAAGGGGAAAGGTAGTTAAAACAGTTGCCACTATGCTCTGATTTCTTAAGTCAGGGGCTTGTTGATTTCTGCCAGACGTGTGTGGCTTCTCTAAGGTCTGGAGGAAGAGAACTTGTGCATCCTGGGTCCACATTCTTACTTCCAAATGTGGAAATTTATATTCCTGGGGACACAGGTATGCACAGCTGTGTTCTGAGATTATGCCCTAAGAGATGAAGTGTTGCATTCTGTAATAAAACTAAAGAGTTAATCTGCTGTATTCCACGTGTTATCAAAGCTCACTCCTCATTCCAGGGCCTAGATGTAGATGAAAATGGCAAAACTAAGTCTGAAAGAAAAGAGGACCTGAGTACCACTGACAGGTTTTAGTTGTGGCTTTTGTGAAGGCTCTCTTCCTCAAGTAATAAGGATCATATGTTCTGTATCTTAAAAAAAAAAAAAACAACCATGTGTGGTGTATATTCACTGGATAAGGTTCTATCACACAATCAGATCAAAAGTAGACAGAGGAGCTTAAGAACATGTGCTTCTAGAAATAGCTTTTCTATAAACCTTGACATTTTCTGCAGGTTCTAGAAACTGTCAAGTATTTCTTTGAATCTGGGATGGAACAAAGGAAATAAGAGTGAAGGAAGGGTTTTCAAATGGTGCCAGTTAATCACAGGGTGACTTTTTTTTTTTTTTGCACTAGTTTTCAACAGATTTTAAAGACAGACATATACAGCCTTATATGACTGCTTTACTAAAAGTGTGTTCCCCAGTGCATGACAAAATTTGGAGCTTTTTGCTTATGAATAATGAATATAACATTAGAATGTAATCAGTATCTGCACAGGGCAGCCCAGGGATTCTATCTAGCCCAGTGTGCCAATTGACAGTGGTCGAAGACATGTTTATGGAGAAATAGCCCATCAGGGCAAATGTTTCAATGGTTGTTCCAAGCAGTCTCACAGTGCTCCAACTACCTGAGCCTCAAGTGGTTGAAAGGAAGGAAGAACTTTTCTGAGAAGCATTCTTAACATTCAATGATCTTAAACATGTTTCTCTTCATGAATTTACCCAGTGCGCTCTCGAAACTTTGGGATGCTCTAGCTTCTGCAACATCTTTTGTCATGGATTTCCATAGCTTTAGCAATACACTGAACAGAAAACCTAGCTCCTTCGCTTATTTTAAACCTCCTTTCTAAGGTCTTAATATGATGTAAGATGCCCAGTCTGTTTGAAGAAACAATGAACAAATCAATTTCCAAATGCTGTCAGTGATACAGGCATTTATAGACCTTTGTTACTTCCTTCCTAAGTCCCGACTGGGGACTGCTTGCTTACCTGTTGCCTGCATAGAAATTATTCCAAAGTGTTCTTTTGACAGGTTATCTTTTTCTGAGATGTTTCTGATTCTGCAGCACATTTCCTGACGTACCGTGAACATGGATTTAAGAGTGGCAGACAGGAGCTTTCTCTGTGCTCTCAGTTGATTTCCATCAGTAACAGTATTAGGAATAACTACTGTATTTCAAACATGGGAGCAGGAGCAGTTTGAAAGGTGTGCAATGATTTTGCACTGAGTCAGAAGTCATTGCTGAGGGCAACAACCATGTAATATATTGTTGTATGCTTACTGCAAACACAGTTTCCCCATGACCTGCTTTGCTCTTATGTACTGAGTCAAGTGGATTTGATTCCAAGTTGCATGTTGCTTGGAGAACAGAATTTGGTTCACTTTATACACCTGGACAGTCTACATGTTTTCTTTCATAAAATGCTTTGGAGGTGTAGGATGGAAGATGAAACTTAAGATTGAATTGCTTTACTTTAATAAATACTCTGTTTTTGTCCAGTTGCAGTGGGAATGTAGACTAGTGCTATCTCTGTATTTATTGATCTGATTCCAGTGGATTTATATCAACAACAAAATATCACTCATACAATGTTTCACTCAAAGAACAGTCCTGCTGAAAGCCAAATGTTCATGGATTCCAGACTTCTGATCGTTCAATGAGAATGTCTTTTGAAGTCCTTATTTGTGCCAACTTTAGTATGGAAAGCATTACAAAGAATTTCTGAGAGAAAAAACAAGCTGGTGATTAATTACTTCATTTGAACTGGGCTTAAACTGCAGTTAAAATAGTAACATGATGAATAGGGATGTAGGACTGGAGACAGGACAAACTGGTGGTTTGTTTTGGTTTTGGTTTTCTTCAAGTTTTCTTTTGTCCTTATTCTACAGGTGGGTAAACAAAGACTCATGTTACCATTTTTTTTTTTTTTTGAGAAGTACTGAATGCATTTGTAGCTGTGCAGCCATCTTCTGAAGGCAGTAGGCAACTGTGTCTGTGTACATGCAGGCACATAATTGTCCTGGTTTTCTTTTCTACTTTAATCACACGGGTAGCTGAGTCAAGCCTCGTTAAACCACCAGCAAACCCTTATTAAACCACCATCATCCGTGTTTAATACATCCTTGCTTAAGAGAGTACAGAGTTCACCTCTCAAGTTGCTTTGACGTGAAACCTAATGCCAGTAACAGAGATAAGATTGAGACCAAAAGCTTAGATATCATGCCAAGTATTTGTTGTTTGAATAATAGCTGTTGTTCTTAAAACTGTGTTTGTTTGGGTTGGGCTTGTTGTTGTTTTGTTATTTTGTATTGTTGGAAACAATACCAGTAGCCTGAGTATGTTGTCACAGAAAGTGCTGGTACTTTGTTACTGACTCATTTTTTGCTTCATTTCCCAGCATTTATTGTGTTTGTCAGCTTTTCTGTTCAGACAATTTACTTTGGGCTTGTGAGATTGACATAGCTGGAACACACAGCCTAATAGTGTGTGCAGGTGGTCAGAGGTGTGCTAACAATGTTCCAGTATCATGATTATTGGTCTTATTATTTGAGAACAGAAAGAACTAAGAGATTACTCAATACAATTCTGCACAACAAACATTTGTTCGTAAAACTAGGCATGGTTCAGATGAGAGATGAGTGCTTCCCTTTCCACTGCTGCTTCGCTGGAGAATTAGGGAAGCAGATTGTTATCCTGGAAAGAGCTTTGCATGAATTGAAGATTTTCTGGCCCTGGGGCTTGAAAGATGTCAAGTGTCATGTCCAATTCTCCCTCTGGTTAACAGTTAACAGAATTGGTGGGGAAAACTGACTCTGTTTGGAGTGAAAGGAAAAGAAATTAATGTTCTGTATGCTGTCACACAGTTTTTGTGGGTTATTTCCTTTTTAAATGCAAAACCAAGCCAACCAATCAAAAAAGAATGTAGGGGGAAGGAGTTTCTCCTTTTTGATTTTGTTTCACTGAACAAGTAGAAAAAACCACAATTAAAAAAAATAGGAGAATATTGGGAAAGTGGAAATGAGTTACATATGAAAAGGCACATTTTCCTTTTCAAGAAAGATGTGCATCAAAAGGAGTTTGCTTGGTTCTCTTTGATAAGAAGAACAAAAGTATGAAAAGACTTTTCAGTCAACTCCATCCATTTCTGCCAAAGAGCCTACATGGAAGAAATCTGTGATTCCCTAAAGGGAAATTCCTGAAAGGACATTGAGCCTTTCTTGAAATATAGCAAAGGATTTGAGAGAAAAACATATTGTAGCTGTCTGTAGAGTGGTAGTTGTTCTATAGTATTAAAAGATGTTTTGAAGCATTGAGAGGAATGTCGTGTATTGGATTGTATGGCAGCAGTGTGCCAGTACAGTGTGTGCCTGATTCTTTTTTTTTAATTACTGTATAAATATAATAATAAATCACCATTCTTCCCTAAGTTGTTAGTCATGCGATAGAAGTATGGTATTTTATTATTCTCTTTTATTTCCCTGGAAACTGTAGGAATATTGATAATTACCACTTTATTGAGTGACTGCTGTTGGGGTGATGTAGAAAATATACTTGCCTAAATATTTTGTAGTGTTTCATACAAGTGGGAGGATATGTTGTATTGCTTCAAATCCATTTTCCTGTCAGAATTGAGAGCTGCAACCACTGCACTGACAAGCAACCCGTTTGTTTGAATTTCTAGATGTCATTCACATCTTTAATTCCAGGATTCCAAGTTAGTAATGACATTCTGTAACAGTGAGTCATGCAAAATGGTTTTACCTAGCATTTAAGAATATATTTCATTTTAAACATAAATATTATGATAATTGAGACATGTTTATGTGAGATAGGACCACTGGTGATGTTAAGCACAAGATACCTCTGTCTTTGTCCTTAACTGCAGGCAATCTATTGAAGCACCAACTTTCCTAAAGGTTCCTTCACATTAAACAGAAGGAAAGATGCACAGTTACGTGGCAGTTGAGTTTGTCAAATATTTTTCTCACTATTCAAGGACTAAAAGGAGATTTAGATTCTCTTTAAATTAAGCACATGAGCCTGGTGGATGTTTGGGGCTGTTCAGCATGCAAAAGAGAAGGCTCCAGGGAGACCTTAGGGCAGTCTCCCAGTACTTAAAGGGGGCCTACAAGAGCTGGAGAGGGACTTTTTATAAGTGTGAGGAATGAAAGGGCAAGGGGTAGTGGCTATAAACTGAAAGAGGGCACGTTTAGATCAGGTATCAGGAGGAAATTCTTTACCGTCAGGATGTTGAGGCACTGGAACAGGTTGCCCAGTGAAGCTGTGGATTCCCCATCCCTGGGAGTGTTCGAGACCAGGCTGGAGGAGCAACATCCTGGTCTGGTGTAAACTGTTCCTGCCCATGGCAGGGGGGCTTGGAACTGGATGGTCTTTAAGGTCTCTTCCAAGCCAAACCATGTTTCTATGATGTTTCCGGACACAGCACTTGATTTACTCAGCCTCTAGGCTTCATTTGTGCCTTCCACTTCCATGTACATTATACTATCATGTGAAAGAGAGTATTTTTCCTTAAAATCATTTGTGAGTTTGATCAACGACATTATGAAAAAAAACCACCAAAAGCTTGTCTTAAAAAATACCATGCTTCACCATGTGCTCTTAGTGATTCATGCGATTTAAATCAATTTACTTATTCCTCGATGGCAGTGACAAGGGCGGGAGGAGATCCCCGTCCTTGCGAGACGCCGTTCAGCGGTGGAAGCTCGGCCCCGGCGGTAGCGGCCGTGCCAGCGGCAGGCGGCGCTCCAGGATTTCCGGAGCCGCGGCCGGGGAGCGCCGCTCCCGCGGGGATGTGCGGCTGCTGAACGGCCGAAGGAATCGCCGAACGCTGGGTTTTCCAGAGCCAACACCGTCAGACGGTGTTTCCCTCTTCTGTCGAAACCCAGAGTAAATGTCGCCTCTTCCTCCGCATTGAATTCTAAGGGAGGGACCGTAATTTGGGGATGTTTAATGTTGCGTGTTCACTCTGGTCTGTGTAACATTCCCTGGGAGAACTGTGATTCACTAATACTGGAGAATTGTGATGTGTAAATAAATACCTTATCGTACTTCCTCCCCTGCTATGCATCTGTGTAAGGAATCGTAGTGATTTTTGTAGCATATGTGACTGGATTTTAACATACAGATTTAAGCAGGTAGAAGATTTTCAGTCAAGCCCAGTAAGTATTAAACTAACACACAAATGTCCAGGATATTTTTGCTTGTTAGGATTAGCATAGCTACTCTCTATGTCTCTAAGTCTCTGCAGCAGACTTTGTTCATAGCTCAGAGATCTTCAGGAAACATCACATTTTGTCACTGATGCAAGCAAGTTATGTAAAAATCTGTAGATACATACTTTAATATCTATGAAATATATAAGTTATGTGAAAAGTTATTATTCCTTTAATGGTAAGATTTTGATTTGACATATATAGCATCCACAGTGAATGGCAATTAATGGGGAAAAGGAAAACTCCAGAAAAGATTCCTCAAAAGCAACTGTAGGCTTTATGGTATATTACAATAACAATTTACAATAACCTAATAAGTATGGAAAAAGATTCATTAGTGAGTGCATGTATTAGGGAAATACTTATGTCTTCAGTTTTAATATACAGGGTTTGATCAATCAAAAGACAAAAAAAATTATGGTTTCTTCTTTTTTTGTGTATTTTTTGTTTGTTTTTATTTATTATGATGTAAAATAGTCTTGGACTAAAATGATTGGAAAAGTACTTTAAAAAATTCTATTTCTATTTTATTAGTGATGTGACTGGTAACAAATATATTTTGAATTAAACATTTGGCTGTGTAATGCTAAACATGGTGTTTTCAGCAGTGAATCATTCACTCTGTTGCTTGAACACACATTGGTAATATGTTTTCTTTTTGATTCTCATATTTCCTCAATGCTAAGCTTACTTCATGGTAAAATAGACTCCAATTCACACAGTAATACGTTCACTCTAAACACCTGGCCCCAGGAACTGTTGCAGAGCATGGGATCAGAGCTGGGGAATGTCACATCTCCAGCTCTTGAAATTGAACTATATTAAAACCTATCAGTCTTTCTCTGTAGAAAGCAAAATGAAACCAAAACAAATTGAGCTGGAAATCAATGAAATTGTTCCTGTATTAAACAAGTCTTGAGAGTGTACAATCTTTTTTCTCTTAAGTCACCTCACACTCCTTTTTCCAAGACTTTTCCAGACTCTAAGACAAAAGATATCTTTCTGTAAGGTTATAGAGAGATGGGGGAAGAAAACTGAGTTTAACAGAAGTTCTTTTAGAATGGTTTTTGTAAGTACTAGAGATTTAACTTGCTTTCAATTTTTTTTTTTCCCTGGGACCACTTGAATTACTTTCAAGAAGTCTGGTGTTTGAAATAATAGGCTATCAGTGCTTTCTAAAACTAAAGGCCATTAAAACTCCTCACAGAGTAACAAGATATGTGGTTACTCATAGGCAGGAGACATTACAAGCAGAGCAATATGTCTTAATATTACTTCATCCATAATCTTCCAGTGATTCATACTCTAACTTTGTTAAAGGGATCCTGAATTTAACTTCTGCTTTTAAAGAAGTGAATAAAAAGCAATAACAAAACTGATTATGACACTTTTGTCTAATGACAGAGGAATTGAACCAGCATCTCAATTCTCTACTTGTATATTACATTTCCTGATTAATGTAGGGAAAAAATCAAGTCCTAGTCCTGATGCTGTCAGGTTGCCTGATATTTTAATTTTTTTTTCTTAAATGTTGGTGAAAATTCTAAAATTTCAGCTGAAAGTGCAAACACAGCTGTAAGTGTATTTGGACTGAGTTTGAATCTACCCTTAGGGTTGAAATGGCAATCATGCTTTGCTTGCAAAAGCATATCCTCTCCAGTGCCATCCAACAAAGCAAAACATTGCCAGCAAAACATTGTGGCCCTTGCAAAGAAGTCTCCGTGTTAGCAGGAGCTCTTGCCGCTGGCAGTGCTGCAGAAAGTGATGATAGTGACACACAAGTTGCTGACAGGCTGACACTGTGTATTAGTTGTGGACAAATGGTCTATGGTCAGACCACTGTACAAGTCACTCGAGCCATGTTTCGTCCTTTGTTTGATGTGTGGGCTTGTACATGGAAGGGAAGTTATTTAATGCAGGGTTATTTACCTGCTCACTGTTTTCTTAGGGTTGTTGAAAACTCAGATGCCTTCCTAAGTATAACTGATTAGGTTAAATGGAAACTATTCTCTTGGAACTAGCAAAATGATGCCTTTCACTAATTTTTGCTGCTAAGTATTTGCTGCCAACGCTGTCATCTTTGATCATATCTTAGACTCCCAAACTGATGCCAAATTTTAGTTCTTCCCTTTTTCTGTAAACTCTTAATTCCTGACATCTGTCCCAAATCTCCTGCTAAGGTCTCAGGATGAAGACTTGTCTTTACAAGTCTTTCCTCTCAAGCTACTCTTGTACTTTCCCTTCGATTTCTCTCCTGGAAGCACAAATTTACCAACTTACTAAGGACTTTTCTTCTTCCTTCCTTGAGCTTGTCTTGCATTAGAGTCTTTTATATGGTCCTCAGAAAGTATTCTAAAGCCTCTCTTCTCTACTTACTATGGGGTTTGGACAGAATATGATGCAGATGAATAAAATATGTTGAAATTTTGTGCTTAAATTGGTTATTTATAATTAAGTAATTAAGTAGTTGAGCTCATGCTTTTGTAGAGATTACTGGAGTGACCAATGCCTCTGTGTCTTGAGGGTGAACTGTAGGACATATGAGACCCTCACTGATCTTCCTTTGTGAAAAATGAGTCTGCTTTGTCTAATACTTAAATGTATATTTTGTATGTGTTTTGACTGACAATAGAAAGCGAATAAGTCAGGCATCTGTGCCCAAGGAAATGAGAGAGAAAATGATTATTTTTCCAAATAATTTCTGGTTAGTTTTCCCAAAGGAAAAAGGAAAATCCAAAACCATGAAGAAACCTCCGAAACTCAATGAAAGCTGCTGGATTTCTTTCTTTGTTTTTTTTTTTTTTTCATCTCCATTGAAATGATTTTAAGCAAGATTTGCTGTTGAGATCTCTGCATGTCACTTCTTTTAGGTTTTACCTACCCAGGCACATCGAGCAGCATCAACAGATGCAGTGGACTAAGATTAGTATTAATTCACAGGTGTAAATATTGTAAATGTTGAGACTAATAAGAAGCTATTTCTATTTTGATTTCTTTAATACTTGTGTTTTACATGTGCTGCCACAATGTTTTTTCATTTGCTATTTTCCAATGAACTTCCAGTTCTCTTCTAGAAATCCACAGTAAATAAACTTATGTTTATGTCTAGCTGTGATACTTAATGCTGTGTCCAGCCACCTCTCTTTTTCTGGTGTTCACCTTATTTACTTTCACTGTTCTTCAGAACAACATGCTCTAAATCAAATACAACATGTTTTTGTACTTGAATTACTCATTGACTAAATCCCTAGATAAGTTGAAATTGTCAGGAAGTCTGTGTTAGTATGATTTCTATATTCTTAAAGAAAAGGCAAATGTCACGCTTATACGTCTTTGTAATTTTAAATCAGAAACAAAGCTATGTTTTCCCTACTTGCATCATTGCTTTAAAGGCTGAAGAAAAGGAGGTTTATTGATCTGCATGTCTAGGCTTGATGTGTGTCTAAGAGGTGAAAAAATCTTTAAAGTAAATAGAGAAGATTTACTACTTCAAATATACAAAGGTATTGCGGGTTCACATTCTAGTTACTCAAATTTCATAAATATGGAATTTTAGAACAAAAATTAACAACATAAGGAAATCAGTAGTTTTCAGCCTGATTAATAGAAATTATGGCATACTTCTGCTGTTTTACGCCAATCTTACTGAGTCTTCACTAAACCCTCATATTCCCCTGCAATCTGTTTTATTCTTTGTGCCAGGTATGCATGCTTTAATTGCACTGGGATGGTGTTTTAGTTTGAATAGCCTACCCTCAGCCTAAAAGAGAACAAGATAATGTCTTTTGTATGGGGAAAAGTCACAGCTGGTTGTATTAAATGTAAATAACACTCAGGTGAGAAGATGAAAACAAGAAAAGATGGTTTTCTCTCCCCACAACCGCTTGTTCTCCTTAAGTAGGTTGCTGGGATATTATTCAGCTGGTCTTGTTTTCATCTCCTGGTCTTGTTCATGAGAGGAAAAGGGTGCAGAATTGCACCTCTCTGGGGTATGGTAGAACTAGGCTTCTGCTTTCCCTTGGTCTGATGATTTTTGCCTTTTTGTGGTGGGATCCCTGTTAATGTTGCAAAGCTTTCAGGCTAGATGGAATGAAAAGAGGTATGTGATGGTCTTTTTGTTAATTCTTGTGGTATCTATGTGGTTTATTTGCTTTTGTTCAAGCTAGAGGTAAATGGAAGTTTTACTTCTGACTTTTTTTTTTCTTTAAGTAAAAGCCTTTTAAATTCTTAGAGCCTTAAAGAAAAACTTGAAAGGGTTACGGCAATACGCTATATGGATACTCTATTGTAGAGCTCTTTTCCTAAGACTAATTAATGATGTTTTTATAAAAATATGCTGTGAAATGCTTCAAATTCACACACAGGATCACAGAATGATCTGAGTTGGAAGGGCCTCAAAATCAGGCAAACAACCCTTGAAACTGGGATATGGAACTGAGGAAAAGGCCTGGAACTTCAGGTTCAAGTATACAATTTCCTTGTTTCTGCTTTCCCACTGGGACCCAATAAGTTGCCTTAACAAATGTCAAAGCAGGCTTCATCAAAATTTATTTCTGTTCATTCTCCTAAGCAGTTTTGTTTGTTTACTGTCAATCTTTCTGAAACTGTCAGCCACCTATTCTCTGCAACCTCACACTGTAAGTGGCACTACAAAACAGAGGGCTTTCATTACTGCTGAGTTACAAGTCCTCTGCATTTCAGTGTTGTCCAGGTCTAGAATTTGGTTCTGCATCTAGTGATGCTGGTTATAAGCAAGTTGTAGACTATATTAAATGAAACCATTTAAGGAAGTTCTGAAAAATATGAGAGCAGGGCTAATCCTTAAATCTAGCTAAAACCAAAAGTATGGTAAAAGTAGTGCAAATGCTGATTACATCTTGATTGGTGCAAAACCAGACAGTGCTGCTGTCCTCAGTGGTGTCCTGGATGATGAGTTCAACTGCACAGAATGATGAGAGTTTATGATTTTCAGCGTGATCCTGGGAGCTAGAGGATGCATGACAACACATTATTTAGTACCTCTGAGCTCAGTGTCTGGTCCCCATATGTTTAGGAGATTTGAGCACTGGTTATTCAGTTTAAGAAAAGGGATTATAATTCTTTAACTGAATGGCTGCCCTGGCTTTTTATAAACTGCTGAAAACATTTGTATCAGGAAAACAGTGAATCTGTTATGAATAAATGTAAAATGAACAGAAGGTGCTCAGACTTTTTTAGCTAGTAATGATGAGAAATCAGTAAACACATGAATAAGGTGATGGCAGAGCATCCTGTAGATGAGGTTGCAGAAATCCAACTCCCATGTTCCTGAAATGTTCCTTAATTATTTTAATTTCATCCTGTAACACCAGATATTTCTCACTAAGGGTAAATGTTTTAGTTAATATCATTAATGACCTCAGGTTTTAAATCCAAATTTATGTAATATTTTTCCCTCTTTTTATCTAAAGGAAATAAAAAGTATGAATATTTGCCTTCTCTAGCAAAGAAAACTACAGATGTGTTACCTTTTGTGCATCCTTCCCCTAAAGGAGGGGGGTGGAAAGAATGAAATTGATTCTAAATCTGTCTGAATTGCTGCACCTGTTCTTACAACAGGCTTCCTGAAATGAACTATTGTAGCTATATCTCTTATGTACAGTTTTTCTCTCTCAGAAGAAAAAGATTAGGCGTCCTTTTTTAAAATTTTGTTTTGTTTAATTCTGTTCTCAAGGTTTTTGCTATACTATGGGTTTTTTGATGCTTCAGAGGGAAAATGATGTCACACTGCTGTGATAGAACGTGTGATTTGACAGTTCTTCCTTTGTGCCCCGTGAGGCAGAAGAGAACAGAATGAAAGTGCTTATTCCCATTTCATTGCACATAGGTGCACAGCAAAGGCAGGCAGCCATTGCCTCATGCAAAGCAATCTGCTGCACCTTTCCCATCAAGGAATAATCAGGTATCCTCCTTGCAGGTTCTACGGATGTTACTTATGGCTTCTAAACCTCCTGACTGTCTTTTTCAACACCTTAGGGCTGACCCTTATGTTTCAAATATGTTTCCTGCATGAATGATGTGAAGAGAACACTGTGACTACTTTATTTTTTCCCTAGTACTTACAGATACTTAAGTCTCTTAGAAAATTAACTCAGAAAACTAACCAAAGTTTACTCAATAAAAAGATAACAAAAGGTATTACTCTTCTAAAATAGAGGAGATTGTATGGATGGGAAGCAGTGTTGATTAATTACTGCTTAAATAGGATTATGAGCTGTGCTCCATTTTTTTTTCCCCCACTAGATAGGTTTTGGATATTTCTGAACTGATATTTACTGAACCTTTAACATTTCTTGAGGTATTTAACCTGTCTTATAGCCTCGAGTCAAAGGTGCAGGTGTCTGTTGTCTACATCTTTTTAGACTTTTATTCCCTTAGTGACTTGTGCAAGGTCTCGTTGAATAATGGGTGAAAACTTGGGGTGTTCATTCTGCCATCTTCTGAACTATAGCTCAGAGTCCAACTTGCTGAGCTATTCATCTTTCTGTAGTTAAAGGGGGATACTGGCAGTATTGAAACAGTCCTAAAAATAAAGGTCAGGGTTTTAAAATTCCTACTACAAAAAGAAAATCTACCTGATATTTCAAAGGTGGAAATGGTTGGTGTATTGGGCTTGCATGGCCAAGCTTTTGTAGCTGGAGGAACTACAGGGATGGCTTCTGTGAAAAGCTGCCAGAAGCTTCCTTCATGGAACAGCTCTGCAGACAAAGGTCAGTGGAGGAGAATTGGTAGAAGGTGCTCCAAACACTGGAGCTGAGATTCCTCTGCAAGCTGTGGTGCAGCTGTACCCCTGCAGCCCATAGAGGTCAGTGGGAGTGCAGAGATTCACCTGCAGCCCATGGTAGAGCAGGTGGATGCCTGAGAGGAGGCTGTGACCCCATGGGAAGGAAGCCCATGCTCCAGAGTCCTGACAGGGATCTGCAGACCTGTGGAGAGAGGAACCCACATTGGAGCAGGTTTACTGGAAGGACTGGGGGCCCCATGCTGGCATAGGCTGTGCCTAAAGGACTGCACCCCACGGAAAAGTGATCCATATTGGAGAAGTTTGTGGATAACTGTTCTCAATTAACTTAATGTTGGAAAAGTTAATTGAGAACTGTCTTCTGTGGGGGGAACCCAATGCTGAGGCAGAGGAAAGACTATTCTCCCTTAGCAGTGGGAAAAACAACATGGAATGGATTGACCATAGCTCCCATTCCCCCTCTCCCTGCACTGCTGGAGGGGAAGAGGTGGAACTGGGACGGGGTAGGGGAAAAGGTGTTTTTAAGGGTTTATTTTACTTCTCATTACCCTGCTCTGATGTTGTCAGTAACAAATTCAGTTAATAACCCAAATTTGAGTGTCTGTTTTGCCTGTGACAGTATTTGGTAGGTGATCTTTCCTGGACCTTAAGTCATGAGTCTTTTGTTTTAATTTGTCTCCCATCATGCTATGGAGGAGAGTGATAGAGAGACTTTGGTAGGTCTGGCATCCAGCCAGGGTCAGCCCACTACAGTTGGAAAAGACTTAAGGTCATCTAATCCAACTGGAAGGCTAACTGCTCATCCAAGAGAATACAGGTGCTAGAAATCACAAAATATTAGACTGAGACTGGGACTGTCTGTCTCTAGTTTATAATTTTTCTCTTTCTTTTATGTATTGTTATCTGTCACTGAGAAATAACTTGTACAAACAGAAACAAATGTAATATTTGCCAGGGTTTTCAGCAGCCTGCCACAAATTTTGTACAAAAGAAAAAAAGAAGCTGTAACTAAAGCATGTGCAAACAATTTGCATTTGCTTAGTGATGTTCTTTTTCAAGGCAGAGGAAAGGTGTTTGGGCTTTTGAATACACAATTCACCTGTAGTATTAATGAAATTATTTAGGTCCCTTTCGGAGTTGGGCATTTTAATTTGCCTATTTTAATTCCTCAGGCCAATATGAGACATTGAAAAAATTTTAAAATTCCCAGACTCTTTTATAGTAATACTTTGATGCTCTATTAAAGTCAAAACACAGACTTTAAATTTAAAATAGAATAAAAAAAAGTGTTTTACTGACAACATTTGCAGTAAGACAAACTTAAATTAACAACATATCCAAATAGGTAACAACTTATAGAACAACTTCCAGGGAGCAAAAGGAGACCAAAAAGCTGTTTGGCCACATGTAGCAGCTAGTGGTTTCAAAATACCATTTCTCTATTAGGCCTCTTGCAAAAGTCCCACAGAGTAAGCATCCATAGTAGTTGTGTTTCTCCAGCAATTCCCATTCCCTCTCCAGTGTAAGAGGAAAAACTTATGTAGTTGTGACTCCACGGTTGCACTTCAGTGTAAATGGATGTTGACTGCAGGTCAGTGGCTAGGACAATATGCTGTGAACTGTGACAGCTGGGCTCTGGATTCTGCTTTTGGTTTTTTTAGTTTTTTAACTCCTGTTATGAGGACTGCAACGAGTAAAATACAGAATGAAGGGAATCAGATAGTAACACAATGAACTACCACAACCCTATTTACCAGTTTGTTGCATGTGTAATATTTGTATTTCTACTATTCAGGGGTAAGGGTAGATGTATATTAATATATATCAGACTGAGATCTTTACAGGGCTGTGAGGAATTTCATTTATTATTTCATTTACAAAGCTTTTCTGAATATTCACAGAGAAGTTCTACTAAGAACTCCTACAAAAATTAATATTGGTTGTGATTTTCTTTTATATAAAAGTCTTGCAAGCCTGGAGAAGTTCCAGGAAATGGGAAGATCTCATCAGCACTTAAACAAAATAGACAAAATAACCTCGGTAACTGGGCTGGTTGCCTGGACACCGCCACTAGACAAGATGATTGAGACTGATTTGGGATGCAATCAGACAGTAATGTTAGCACAGCTAATGCCAGTCAGCATGGTGCTATGGAAAGCATGTTGCCTGTTATATTTTCTGTTGAGTTAGATTGGAAGTGCTAAGTGAGACAGTCTTTGCTTACATTCACGTGTGACATGGAGCTTGTATGCAATGTGAATTTATTGAAGCAACATATGTGCTGACAGCAGATATGAAACAAATTAGAATTATATTAATGTATATAAAAGTAAGATGTGGAAGCATCCAATAATTATTCTCAAATAAGAGAATTCAAGTAGGACTTGTTCCTTAATTTTAATGGGTATTTTCTTGTGGCAGCATAAAGTCATTGATGGCTTAAAGGGGGCAGGGAGAAAATGAAAAATGCTGGCCTTGTGTGCTTCTGAAATGGACAGTGAAATGGACTTGAAAGCAGTGATGTTTTGAGATGCAATGTATTAGTAATAATAATTACTTAAGAGAGTATTTTTAGAGACTAAATACATGACTAATACACTGAAATAGAAGTCTCTGGGTGTACATATAAAGGCGTTTATAAAAGCACCAGTGGCAAATATCTGATCAAAGTTTTTCCTTATAAAAACATCAATATATTATTGCGGTATGCAATGTGAATTTGTTTTTCCCATTTGTATGGGCATGCAAGTCACAGAACACCAGCATTATTAAGGATGCCTTTGTTCATTATACAAAAATTGGTTAGTAACTGTTAACTCACTCACACCTTCTCTCTAGTACCCCTTGTGAGCTAACCCAAGCTGGATGCCCAGAGGCCTTGTTGCCAGCAGGCACACAAATATCCCTGTGGCTTTATCTCCACCCAGTCTGGTTTGCACAGCTCCTTGCTGGTGTGTGCTCTTGGCCTTGTGCAGGTTGAGCTGAACCTTGTGGCCTGATTTCTTCAGTCCTTGTAAATTCAATGGGGCCATCAGTCTCTGGAGCTTATCAGTCTTTGGGAGGTGGTCACACACTATCTTCCTGCAGAAGCCATAGAAACATGAGTTATTTGTTTTTCAGACCTTCAGCTGCACCATGTGTTTTATCTCTTTCTGAAAATATGACACTACTTTTGAAAACAACTTTTATTGTGTTTAGAAAGACTTGAAAACAAACAAGCTTAACTGATGCTTTTCAGAAAAAAACCAGTTTTTCTGTGATTTTTGCCTAACACCAACAAAAATTCATGTATGCTGCTGACAAATTGGAGATCTAATTTATATTGTTACATTTGTGCAAGGAGGTGTGTTGCACTGGGGGGCAACAGTGTTCATTGTGATCCTGTCCAGGAAGGTTACAGTACCACAGCAGGAAAGAAAACCAGAGGAGTGTCTGTTTGTTAAGCTCAGGGATCCATTTGTTTTCCCCCTCCCTGGGCCGGGGAGGGGGAGGAGGCAAGGAGGCCAGGAAGGCAGAGGGGCAAGAGCGCCAGAGAGAGAGGGGAGGAAGAGGATCGTGGGTATTGTAGGGTATTGTATGGGGTATTGTAGGGGCGGGTTTCTAAGGGAGGGGTTAACAAAGGTAGGATCAGATTCCAGTGACCTTAAACCAGAAGCACTCACAGAGGTGTGTCACTCTGTTTTTCAAAAGCCTTCTGATACTTACATTCTTTGCAATGGAGTTCTCAGGCACTTTAATGAAAATACACAATTGTTTACATTCCTTCTTGGAGGAGGAGAAAGTTGATAGACTGTGAATGAGACCAATGTGGTTGAGAGGTGGGATTTCATCCTCCAATCTGCTGTCACTTTGAAAAATCTATAAATTCTGAAATCTGTAAATAAAGTTCCCTTCTCTGCCTTGGACTACTGAGCCTGTGACTGTGTGTTCATTTTGTGTCCTAATGTGACAGAGGTGCAAAAGCTTTCAGATATATTGAAGCCGTAGTAGAGACAACATTTTTCTATTTCAGAGAATGAGCAAAAAACAACTTAGGAGGAAGAAAAGCTAAGTGCTTACTGAAACTGTTGACTCACTCTTTAAGGAAAACATCTCAGTTATAAGTTACCTGTCAGTCCTTCCACTCTGTGGTTTGTTGATTTGGGTTTGTTTTTTTTTTTTTAATGTTTAAATTTTGTTTCAGATGCTCAGTCCTGTCTCAAAATTGGGTTTTGAGTGGTTACTAGTGTTAGACAGCCCAATCATGATAATCCATCAAAATCCATATGGAAAAGGTTGGTAGTATCCTAAATGGGACTGCCTGAAACAAATCTCTTCAAATTTTACAGCAGCTGCTTCAAGTAGGAGCAGCTTCCTCAGTTCTTTGTGAACTGGGTAAACCCCCCCCCAAAGGTGATGTCGTAACTGTTCATGAAGAGGTTAAACCCTCTTTAGCAGTTTGAGTTACTTTGTTCTAAATATATTGTCAAACACAGGGCAGTGAAACCCTGGCCAGAAAGAGACCTGTAAGGATTTATATTTTTTTAATAAAAAATAGCACAGAGAAGCTGCAGAAAACAAAATGTTTTTGAAACAAATGAGCTGTAGAAATGGCCCTCAGGAAAAAAAACACCGTATGTTGTTGGGATAAGTTCTGTCTGGAAAGGTCCTTGGAATAAGGAAAACTAAATTATAGTATGCCTCTTTTCCCTGAATGTGGAAGAATTTGGACTATAGTACCTTTTTTTTTTTTTTTTTTTTTTTTTTTCCCTGAATGCAGTGATTGTAGGAAATTGCTACATAAATATCTTTTGGAGAGTGCTGTGAGGGAGGTAGGAATTATTTTCCTAAAACAATAGAATTAAAGTTTTGTGCAGCTCTTAAATAGATCAGATGTGCCTGAGCCTTTTCAAAAATTGTGGAGAAAGGTGAATGAGATTGTTACATATCTGAATTTTTTCATTATATAATGTCCATAAACATCTTCAACTAAGCATTGACGTTTTAAGCTTTCATAGGGATCAGGGAAGTTTATTTATATATTTCTGAGATATGGAGCCATGCTATAAAAGTGAGCCACAAGAGTCAGCTTAAAATATAGACAGCTTGCAAAAAAATGTGAACATCACAGGGCATGATTTAACCCAGCTTGAAAATCCTTGCTTTTTTATAGCTTTAAGTAGATGGCAAATTTTAAAGGTTAAAAAATGGATTTTACAGAAAACGATCTTTTCCCAGAAAAGCTGATGTGGAAAATGCTGGTATTAATTGTAGTTGGCTTAATGCATCTTTGGTTATTTTATTATTATTATTAGCACTTTATTATTATCCTTTATCTTATTATTATTAGCATCTCCAGAAATATTTGCACATGATATGGTTCATAACAATAAATTGCAGACACCAGTCTTCAGAGCAATGTGAAACCACTTGAACACTTGTAAAAGTTACTACAGCCTGGAGAAGTCGTGGTTGAAGAAATGACTCAAGGGCCTTTCATTGCCTTGAGAAAGACTGTGCTTTGTTTGCTGCATCTGTCACCTATAAAGGAGCAGTGGCCTGCAGATAGTAGCAAGAGCAGCTGCAGCATCAGCCACTGTCTGTCTTTCCACACCCCTTCTGGCCTAGTCCTGAGTAAGAGAGAACAAAACCCATCCCCGTGCCAGCTACTGCCATGACAAAAGGACAGGTGACAGTCACAACCAGTGGGACAAATGAGAGCTGCTACTTGTGAGCAGTGGTTCTCTGAGGCAGGGAAGACAATTGGCAGGCAGGGTGCAGCAAAAGACAGGGCTACCTTAATATGAAGCTTCCTAGGAAATGGACTTATGACACTTTTCCAAAATCAATCTCTAAAACAAAACAAAACAAAGCGCTAAACAACAAACCCTCACTTAAAGGCAAACCTCTGCCTTTTTCAACTGCTGTAACAAGACTGATTATATTTTCTTCTACTGTTCCTTGTAGAAAGTGCCCAGCTTCAAGTCTCTGTTCTTCTTTTTCTTAAACTTAACTGTAAACATAAATGATGTTTTACTACAGAAATGTGGTACTAATCTGAATGGGATCTTTCAAAGAAATTGGTGAACAGGACCATGTCTTCCTGTAGACAACTACTATTGGATGTTTAATTGAGAAAAATCCCCAGAACATCAACTGCATTTCCAAAAGCAGTCTCTAAAACCCCTCAACATTTAGTATGAAGATTTTGTTTCCTTTTGTGGTTTAATTCTTCCCTTTTTTTAAAAATAAAAATTTTAAAAAGTGGCATAAAGAATGGGAGATTTTGAGGAAGTGATTCATGATATACATGACATTGAGGCAGATTAAATACCTACAGGAGTTCTTGCAGCTCAGGTTTTACACAAGCAGCAGAGGTCAAACTTGTTAGAAGGATAAATGCGAGAGCTCCACAGTCACTTGGTTATCACATGGTTATCACTTCTAGTGTCCAGGATGGATTTAACTGTTAAGTATGAAGGTAAGGCTGTGTTACCCCCATTATCCCGCACTGGGGGGTGTTAGTCATTCTGCGAAAAGTGTATGGCTTTCGATTGTTGATGAAATGAGGTGAGTGAGGGGACAGCTGGTTTGACCGTGGCACGGAAGCATCCGTGCACAGCATCAAGCAGGACCAATCAGTAGGGGTGAGGGAAAGGGTCAGATCTATATTCCTCAGTAAATCCATGTCTGCATAAAAGAAATTCTCTGAAATCCTGTAGACTGGAACTGCTGCCAACAGGCAAGAGCTGGTGATTACAGAAAATAATCCTTGCCTTTTGATGGCTTGTTCAGAATTTGTGCAGAGGATGAAGCAGGGCACCAAGTGCACCTAAAAGGCAAAATAGATATTTTCTGTTGGCTGACATTTGTTCTTATTTTCTTTCATTAGAATGGCTTTAAACATCCATTTACTCAGGATTTGGTGTGACATTATGTGTGTGCTTCACATGTCTGTAAAAAGAGAGGTAACCTTTACATCCATCACTTTTGCACAATATTAACTCAGTAATGCCCTCATGGGGGGTAAAGTCTCTGGAACTTGTAACCAAAAGGGTTGTTGAAGCTCCATATGCTCAAACTTAATTCCTTGTGCGTTGGAATTACATGTGTTCCTAGCTTAAACCATGCTTTTCCAGTGGCTTAGAATGGTCTAGCTGATTTTAATAACTCGTTGAAATGGGATGTGGATATATAGCTATAAAATTAGCAGTATTATAGACTTTTCCAATTTTTCTTTCCATTGGGAATGTGGCTATTTTCTACCATATTAGATGTTGCTTCTACTTCACCTGAGGTGACACATTCTGTGTTTAAAAAATGGTAGTTAGACATTGAAAGAATAATTAATTTTTAATTACTCTTATGATATTTATAACCAGGGTGATTTTTGTCTGCCTTTTGCTCTTTGTAATTTGAAGGTAGAAGTGTGGGGTGGGAGAGGTTGAGGTTATCAGGCTATTGCTCCCTACAGATGTTAAGAAATCACTTTTGGAGGTACTCAATTCTACTAAACAATGCTGCTTCTTTCACATTTTACTGTGGTTCAGATCACTGAACCTCTGCTGAGATCCAGGCCAGCCAGAAAACAAGTAGTCTCCATGATACTATGCTACAAGGCTTGGAGAGACTTGAGAGGGAGCTTCATTACCTGTCACACCCGCTTTGTAGGGAATCCACTTAAATTAGCAGATTGGTTTTGTGCAGAGGAAGATGGAAAGAAACCTGACCCTCTGTGCTGACATCCTATACCCCTCAGATGAGCTGAGTTGGCCCTACTGCATGTTTTGTTTTCCTGTGTGGCTTTGGGAGTGGTGTTGTTGATTTTTTTGTTGTTGTTGTTGCATTTCCAGACAACAAGGATTTGGCTGTCCCAGCCCACACTGAGTGGGGACAGTGGGAAGAGCAACCTACTTGCCATCTGAAAGATTTTTACTCTGTTCAGAAAATTTTGAAAGAAGCTAAAAAAGTTTCTTTGCAATGACAATGAGTGAAACTGAGGAAAGGGTTGGGCACAAACTGTACAGGACTGTTCCTGAATCATGTTACTGGTTATGTGAATCCTGTGAACATCTCAATACAAACTGCATTTCAGTCTCTTTTCAGGCACTGCAACATAAGCCTCAGCTTTCTCAGGAGGAGTTGAGCCCTGAAAAGACTCTGCATCCTAAGGTCAGGGTCCTGGGGAGCCTATTTGTAGTCAAAGGCTTTCTACAACAAAGGCAGCTGATCTTTGCAAATGTGCAGCAGGATTTCCCTCCCCTGCCCCTTCTTTTGAAAATGATGGTTCCCTAGGATTAAAGCTGTTGCTTTCTGTGTGCTTCAGAAAGCCAATGTTGATTTGTTTGGTTTTGTTTTAGTGGTTTTGTTTTGTTTTTTAATTCCACCTTCCCCACCCCCAGTGGTTTCCTCAGTTTGGAAAATAAAGGAGTAGATTAATCATCATTTCAGCTTTCCGATTCTTTTACCTGCAATTTTTACAGCTCCTAATAGGCTGTAGGACTAAACTGTAGAGATTCCTAATAGGGAGACAAGACAGTTCTATGACAAAGCAAATCAGTGGTGCTGTCTCTCATGGGGTAGGTTTCACTGACTCTAACTCCCAGAATAAGCATCAGTAATTTTATTGATACTGGCCATCAATAACTTAATTGGATTTAACTGTATACCAGTTAAATCCATTGCTATGTGCTTGCTGTTTTTCACAGTATGTCTTGTTCAAAACAGCATCATTAGCTGTACAAATTTAATTTATGTTAAATGACATTTCAGCCTTGTGGATAGCTGCCTACAGGAAATATCCGAGCAATTTCTTCCCTCTTTCTGTGAGAATAGAGTGGCAGTGTGGGTGGTAATGAATATTTAGAGTGTTTTTATCAAAAAAAGGAACAAAAGAAACAGCACCCACAACCAAACACACTTTCTAACAGCATTCATTAGAATCTAATTGGAATTTCATCAAGATGATTGTGGTTAAGAACTACATTGCGCTAAAGGCAAGGGGGAGCTTCCAATGGACTGTGGAACTATACCAAGAATGGATTTGGCATGTCTTCTACATATTTACTTCAGGCTGTTTGGGGCAAGGATATCTAAGAGTTAAAGGCATAAATTTAGTCAGCATAATGGAGAGAAAAGTACACCTGTGGTCCTTGTGACCCTGTATGGAATTCTTGAGTTCCATTTTGCATTTGTTTTCTGAATATACATGTAAATAAGCGAGTTCTTTTCTGGAAGAATTTTATAGGCAAGGAAAACCTTACAGCAGCTGTGAAGGGACTGCACATAACCCTGGAGCAGTTATTCTGTACCAGGAAGTGCACTGTAGAGGGAGTGGTCTCCTAAGACTATGAATCCATGGCAAAACTCCTTTGTGCTTAACCTTTGAAACAAGTAATGGCTCCCTACATAGCAACAATATGCTCAGCAAAATTTTGATTTACATTCACAACTTTTATTCTAATCTATAAAGCCGTGGGAGCCTTGTGAGGGGTGTAAGTGACCTGATTGAAAGGCTAGAACTGTTTAAACAAAGCAGATCCTGTTCTTGTCAAGCAGTACAGTTTTAAAGTAAGGCACTTGGCTGCAATGCAGAGAAGTTTGGTTTCTTGCCATACAGCAATTCTGTGACGTTTGGGAAATCTCTCCTTCCTGTATGCTTCGTTTATCTTTCTGAGAATTTATAATGATCTCTCTTGTATCACCACCAGCTTCACAGCTTAAAATCTAGATAAAACAGGTTATAATCTTCAGAAAACCTGCTTACAGGATATCATGGAACAAGGGACTTTATGCATGGCAGCCTGTTGCTTTGGATACAGACAGATATGTTCTGTATCCTGCTCAGTTTCTTGTGTAGCAGAGTCAAATATTCTGATGGTTAAGATACAACATTTTACATGTTGGAGCAAAACACTCTGATCTGAAGCTTGCAGGCTGTATGGTTTGTCTCAAAATTGATTTTGAATGGCTTTAGACAATTTCTTTTTTCCTTTCATTTTTCTGGGACTCTGTTTCCAAGAGATGCATTTTCTGACATCTCCTGAAATTTGATTCCCTATAAAAGTTAACCTTTCTTTCCAGAGCATCACGAATCCTAATGTTTAGTAAGGCCACTTTCCCTCCTGTCTACCTAACCCTTAAAAGTCCTTGTTGTGCAAGCCCTTTTAACATCCACTTATTTGAGGAGGTCCCAGGGACACCTTTTGTTCCCCTTCTCCAGCTAAGCCACCTGCTATTCTCTTTTGAGACTATCTTTTCTTACCTCATTATCTAGAGCCTTCCTGATTGTTTAGCTAATGAGGCTCTGCCACTACACAACAAAAAAGGGCCTACTTAAGTCTTTTTAAACAAATGTTCAGATTTTAGGAACTCCACAGAACAGCTCATTTTCAGTGAAAGCAAACTTGTACCTTTTTGAGGAGGAGCGAATTAAGATTTGACACTAAGACAAGTAAAAGTCCTTTATGACATTGCTGATGGACTGCAGCATTAGAATCCCAGAAACACCTACTGTATGATTATTGATAACTTATTTTTGTGCTAGATGCTACATGGGCCAGTAAACTCATAAGCTTTTCAATCACATAAAATTGCCTGGATTGAATCTGGAAGAAGGGTAGCAGGATTCTCAGAGATTACTTTGTTTCCTTAAAAGTAACAACTCATGAGGAAAAACTCTTGAAAAATTCAAATTGTTCTCAGCTACCCTTTAATAGAATAAAGTCTCTGAGTCATGGTTGTCCTCAGGCTTGCACTCAGCAGCTGCATGCATATTGTAATAGGTTGAGGAATTCCTCCTTCTTGAAAAGTCAAATGGCTCAATTTTCTCATGAAACAAAATTAATTCTGTGAGTTTTAAATAAAATGCAATGAATACGCTCATACTGCAGTGGCAGTAGTGGTGTTGTACCCTCCCTTGTAGCCAGCACTGAAGGACACTCAAGATTAAGAGCATATCAGCTTGGTTCACATATTTTTGCTGTCTAAGTCAGAACACAGATCAAAATGATAGTTTACCCAGATAAATGGGATTTAAAACCCCATGTTCTCTTCCTGGATTTGACAAATATTTGATTCAAAATGAACTAGAGGGAGCCCAACACAGGAATACCACATGTTTCATGGCAGGAATATGTGCTAGGAAGGAGAGGTCAGAGTCAGTTTCTCAGTTTAATTCTGTGAGTTTTGTAAATGTTACATGAAAGGATATCAGAAGACATCTCCACAGCACTGAATTTCTATTCAACCAAATTATTCCTGAGCTGGACTTGACAATTATTCTTTCAAAAACTCTGAATCAGCCATTTGTAGTTTTTGATGGAGAAACTGTTTTCTAAAATAAGGAGTCTATTCCTGGGCATCCTAATTTACAATCTAAACAGCTCTGTGCTAAGTACTATTGATTGTATAATGTTTTGTCACAGTTAAGCATGACTTTTCGTACTGAGATCACCATGAAATTGTGATTGATCAAGTTGGTGGTATTATAATTTTTTAAGCTTTTGTGAAGTTTGTGCTCTTTTTTCAATCTGATCAACTTTTCTCTTTTTTTTTTTTTTTTTGAGCTGTCAAAAACCCTTGCAACCACAACTTTTATGATATTAATTTTGTATTGCAGAAAACTACTACTCTTTAATAAGGTCTAAGATTTACTGAAATATAATCCTACTGTAGAAACATACAAAGTCAGATATTAATACTTCCATGTTCCATACTACTTCCAAAAATATGCCACTGGGGAAAAGAGAATGTCCTACTCTCTGAACACAGCTTTGTGGTTGTTAACACAGGTCAGAAATTAAATTCCAAATAAGCCACTTCTCTTTATCCTGCTCCTTCTGGTAAAAGAGGGACAAAGGTAGAGAGTACAGGTTGAGGTAAAAATTTACTGAAAGCAAAACAGCAATGGAGAAAGAAACACACACTCTGACCACTCTCTGCAACCAGGACAAGCTTGTAATACAGTTTCAGTCTTATATAGTAGCACAAAATCCCTCGAGCTTAAGCCAATATCCCTTTATTGGTCAGAGACACCTAAGCAAGTTTACTGTTATCTCCATTTTGCATATTCTCTTGTCTCCCCTGGTTTAATCATGATTAAAACTGTATGTTATAAAGCTCTTCACACATCGTGTTATACATGGATGGACTCCTGTGGGGCAAAGCTGCTTGGCACATAAGGTTAAAAAAAAATAAAAAGGAAGAAAGAAAAAAATAGGAAACACCAAGTCAAGGCCCTGGGAAATGCAGGTTCAGTGGTGATATCAAGATAACTGTAAAGGGAGACTACCAGAATAAAGTCTATTTATAGAAAGTATATGTCAGGAGCACAATGCACTGAATAGAAAAAGAAATCTTTGAGCTAGCAACGTGCACAGTGGCAGATATATATATATATATATATAGCAGTCTTCTGTGCTCTACAGAGGTTTCATGGCTTTTATTAAAGTGAATTTATTTCTTGGGAAAATTGGTATAATAACACCATTAGAAATAAAAATCCTTTGGCTACCTGCAAACAGGGGAAAGTATGAAGAAATGTCACATTCAAGTTTTCTCTGTTAGTATATGATAACCTTTTTTTAAAGGTGCTATTATACAGATGAAACCTTGTTTTACACAATCATTTTACAATTCCAGCATTTCAGGCTGCCCATGGAGAATGTCTTTGTCCTGATGCCCTTCTAGTTTCTTGGTTAGTGCCCATGGCTTTGGAAGAGGAACATCTTGTGGCATTTATATTGGTGACTGAAGAGAGTTTTAAATTGGAAGTTTGTAACAATGACAGTGCCATGAAGCAAGCATCCAAACAAGCAAAAAGGTTTCAGACGAATTGCGATGTCTCTGGTTTACCACATGTATTCTTGCTTTTGGAGGTATAGGAAGGCTTTAAAAAAGCTAAATTTGATGATAAGTGTCTCTCTTCCTTCAAGGGCCCTAATAAAGGAAAGAGACTGAGGGGCAAAGTCACTATGACCGGTCTCTAAAATAATTTGGAGGTATCCCATCCTGAAATGTTTCTGCAAAAGACTAGGTCTCAAAATATTTTGTTCCCTTGAAAAAATGACTAGGAGTGATCAAACTGAGGTCTTGGAACAGCGTACAGCCTAAACATTTCTGCTAGTTTGCCATAATACTTCGGTCCCTAACCTGTCACCTCATGACTGTCACCTCATAGGAACTGGATTGTTTCTGAAACATTGTACGGTGAGAATGATTTGTTTTGGCTTCAACAAAAAAACTCAAAAACTTTTGCGTTTAAAAGAAGCCACTGAGCATTTTTCTTTCACAGTTCTCTCCTCTTACATGGACTATATCTTTGCATATTGGTTTGGTTATAAAATATAATCCTTATTTTTTTCCTCTTTCAGCCAAGTTAATGCTCATGTTTATCTTTTTGTTGTGTTTGCTTTTAATTACTGTAGTTGCACAAATTAGTCTTAACATTATATTTTTTATTATGCCATTTGTGATAAACTAGTACAGAGCATTGTAGGTCAGTGTTCTGCTCTGCAATTTATTTTGCAGTGCCTGGGTTTTAGCATCAGTAGTACATCTGTGCTCTAGAAGATGGCAGAGGAGTTTTTTTACAACTGTAATTGCCAATGAAATACAAATATTACCTGCGAAGGTATCAGATAACACCTGGATCCAGATGTTCCTTTTCTACTTTATGCATCCTTGCCTTCAAAGGTGAAGTTTCAGTATCTGTAATACACACTGACACACTGTGTGGGAAGTTCTTGATCCAAACAGCCACCTTTGTTCAAATTACTAATGAAACTGGTCTTGATCCTACGAGTGTGGCAAATTAGGGGATCTTTTCTCTGTCTCTCAATTAGTCCAAATGTAGTATTAACCCAATATGCTCTTAAATTTTATGTTCAGGATATTCATCAGCAATTGAAGGAATCAAAAGGCTGGGTTTTGTAACAAATTCATTTGGAATGTTTACATTTCCATTGAGGAAAGTTGTTCAAGCATTTTCAGCCAGTCAGGAAAGATTAGTAAGTAGTAGCATTAAGACAGCAGTTGAAGAAAAAGCAGCCTCTAAAAGCCAGAAGAATAATAAGGAGTTGCTGAGCAAAGAACAATTTCAAGCGTATTGGTGCACCAGTCCTTTGAGAAACCATTTGAACAGGAGAAAATGTAGCTGAAGAGTTTTAAGTCAGGAGCTCGGGACTGTTAAGAGTCTAGGTGACTTGAGATGCTAGCAGTGGAACCCAAACAAGCCACTCAAACTGACACAAATGCAAGGGAAGCTTTGTCCCCTTGGTTCTTTTTCTATAAACCACAAATATCTAGAATTTGAGAAGACAGTACAGATGGGCACCTTAAAGTTGGATAATGTAATATGTATATTCTGTGAATGCTGTAGTTATAAAATACGTAACATAAACAAGAAATCTGGTAGAAATGGAACTTCAAGTCTGGTCTGAGTCTGAAGTTGAATATATGAAGTAAAGAAAACCTAGGGCTTCACATTAACCAAACAAGAGAACAAAATATTGCAATGAACATGTTGCATAGAATGATGTGTGGAGACTGTAGGGACAAAAGAGGGCAATGTGTTTTTGCTAGACACTGGAATTCAGGACTCCTTTCATTCTGGTGTTTCCTCAGTTCCCTTTCAGCTTCAGACTGCTTCCGAACATAAGTGATTCAATTAATTTGATTTGAACTGACATTGTTCAGTCTTCCTTCTGCTTTCAGAGGGAAAGGCTATAGGATATGAGGATAAAGGCTACAGCTCAGTTGTCATAAGGGATACATAATCCCAGGTTTCCTTGGTTTTGCAGAGTTGAGTGAATTGTGTAGGTGTTGTGGAAACACGTTATGAAGGGAATTTGCACCTCACCATCACTTGAGTCAATCAGGTAGTAAAACTGATAAATGGAGCCTGAACAGGAAAAGAGATAATTTTCTAAGAATGAAACTAAAACCCAAACTGCCTGGAAATAGGAGAAAAATGAGCATGGAAAGGAGTTTTTGAGAAGCTGATAAAGAGGAACCAAAGGAGAGAAGTATAGGAGAAGCAAGCTTTAGCTCAAGTTTATTAGATAGTCAGAGAGTACAGGTAAAGGGATAACTACTAAGTAAGCACACACAAAACTTGTGGGCATGATCAGAGATAACACAAAAGCAACACAGGAAAAGGTATGAAGGGAAAAATAGGTCAATTTAATCATCAAGTACTTTTTACCACTGACCAAATAGCAGGGAAATATCACTGCAGAATCCTTCACAAAGACATAATATGATATAGCTTATAGCAATATTAAATTATATTATTTGAGTACCATTGGTCATATTTGCATTGTAAAGTCAAAAACTGTAAATTGTTAAGCATGAGTACTGCTATAATGTGCATATAGTCCCCTGCCCTGTGCAGTTTTATGTTCTACTCTGAGTCATGTGCACCCAGGGCAATGCCCTTTTGCAATACAGAAACCAACTGCTCTGGCCACGTGGAGAAGAAGAGGGAAGAGAGTTGGAGGTAAACTGTGCTCACTTTCTTCTTGCTCTTTTTTCCCTACTCTATCTTCTCCCTGTTTTGTACCCAGCCAGAATCCCTTTCCCTGCCATCCCAGCAAAGTAACAGAGCCGAGAAATGCTCAGCTCAGGGGATCTGAGTTGGAGTGAGAGTGGGAAGGCAGGAGCTATTTATTTCATGGGAGGATTAGGATCCAGGTGCTGCAGACAGTAGCGTGCCTCTGGCAATGAAGATTTTTGGAGAACAAATTTCATCCTCTCTCTCCTCTCTTGTCCTTCCACCCACAGTATCAGGTCACATGTCAAGCAGGGCATTTGAAGTCATAAAAGAAAAAAGCTTACATTTTCACGTTCTTCCAATCCTCAGTTATCCTAAAAGTTAAATGGTATTACAAAAGGGTTATTTTGGTATCCATGTGGCAGAAGGTTTAAACATTGGGCTTAAGCATCTGCCTTGATGAACTGAGACTCTTGGAATAAGTCATCTCTTGATCATGTTACGTTTTCTTGTATATCATTTGTATGAGCAATGCATCTATCTCATATACTGGCCTTTTTCTGAGTGGTGAAATTAGAGGAAATTCTGGATTGGCAGAATACGGGACAGGTGAGACAGTGCTGGGTAGGAGCCTTGTGCCTTGCTAGTAACAAATGCTTTCTACTATGTGATTTTTGCTGTTGTCTGTCCTATCCTTTGTTCTTCCTTTCAGGCCAATGAAGCAGAAGTGAGAGAAAGAATCACTTGCAACTCAGAAAGCTGCATTAAAAATAAAGAGGTTGAAATGAAATAATGTTGAAGTTATTCCCTTTTTTATTTGTTGAACTAATAACTTTTCTTGAGCAAAGTTACTTGAATAACCAATATAAAAGATAGACATGAGCACTAAATCTAACCTCCCATAAAAAACTGAAGGGTTTAGTGATTGGAAAATATATTTTGATTTACCTAGGGTATTTTACTTCTATAAAATTCCTTGCCTTCTCTAGTTTCCATGGGTGCTGAATTGTTTCTCTCTTTTGTTTTTGTAGCAAACCTGAATTTTAAACTTCCATAAAGAGGAAATCAAAATTAATTCAGGCTTCCAGGCCCGATACTGTCCACTTGTTCTCATGCAAGCACTATAATTTATACATAACAAAACAGTTCAGCTCATAGGTGAAAAAAAATTAGATTACAGTTGCAGAGTGTTTTATCACAATATGGAAAACTCATTTTATTGCCATCCCTTTGGGTTTTTCCCTTAATGTTTTTTAAATTTAACTTCTGGTACTCTTTATTTCGTTTCCCTTGAAGAGAATGTAATAGTTATTTATCAGCTTTTGATGCTGGCATTAGAAAAGCACAGACAATTGCATGTCTCTCTCAGACCTTCATCTGAATAAGACACATCGATTACACTAAAATATTTATCTGTCTCATGTAAAGCATGATAAACTCCCTGGGAATCTGAACCGTAGGATATGATACGAGACATGAGGAGCTATCTGCTCCTTTGCTCTTGAGCAGCTTTTCTCTTCCAGTACATTGCTAGTTTCATATGAGGAATGTACTTCAGGTGTTGGATGGTGAAATCTCAGGTGCTCAGGTCAGTGAGGATTCGTTTGGCCAGTTCACAAGGAAATGTGGACATATACATAGAGATCAGTCAAATTAGTCCCCTAAACAACTGTTGATGTAAGGTGTGTAAAATCAAACCAGTATGAATTTGCTGATCCAGGCTAATATGTTTCACATTTCTCTTTAATTTATAATGACTTTCTATCATACAAGCAGGCAGACAGGAAACTTTGTCATTTTGACTGGCAAAATCAAATGGGATTTTTCCTAACTGTGAGTTAGAAAAATTTCTTGTGAATTTCAGTAGATTTTCTCTTTGGATCATATCAAATAGCATGTAGTGATAGCAAGGTAAAAGAATGTCTTAAATGGCTTGTTAGTTTGGGGGTTAATTTTGGTTATTTAAAAGTCTGCGTGAGTTACCCTATTCTCTTTCCTGGTACCTCAGAAACAACACCCACCATGGGTTTCAAACTCTTTCTGATGTGGACAGTGACAAAAAACAGATGAGCTTGGTTGGTATTTTTTGGTTTTATGTTTTTGTTTTTTTAAAAAGTGACCAGCTGAAAAGTACTGAATTCTGAATGGAATTGAGATCACAGCTTTCCCTGTGGTGGGCCACACATATATTACCTTTATGGGATGATTACTGTGAGACAGAGATGGGATGCTCCTGGAGCAAGAGCTGGATTCCAGCAGAGAATTGTAAAGGTTCCTCCGGAGGAAAACGTAGACACACTGATGGTGGCCTTTGGGTGTTACACCAGCCCACCAGTCAGTCAGCCCAGATCTCCCTTTCTGTGACTTGTAGACTTTGCAGTGAGTGGGAAAAATGAGATGGATGGGATAGGCACAGGTAGGAAATCTGTCTCCAGTGCTTTCACACAGCATGCCTGGGTCTGTTGCTGATGCACCAGACCTTCGGTCTCCAGAGCAATGCTACTTTGCTTTTCCTTCATATAGTTTATACATAACAATTTATACATACTTGAGCCTGAATATGGCTCAAATGCTTCTGATCTTGGATAGAGGGGGATTAAATGGCATTCCGGCAAATGGTTTGGGTTTAGAGCCACATGTCTGTGTACTTCAGTATTTAAGTAGGCATTAGCTAAGTATTCTTCTAAAGCCCTGAGATGGTGATGTACAATTTCCTAAGTGTGTGCAATTTTGGAATGTCACAATATTCTGTGTGGTCTGTTCAACTCTATATGTGCTGTGTGCGAATGGTTGTTGTTGATTTTTGACTTATGACATGACAGATTCTATGTGAGAGTGTATGTGTATTTTTGCTTCTTTTCTCCTCTCCTGAAATAAAAACCTGCTGTCAGAATTTTATATTCAGAAATTTTATATTTCTTAAGAACATAAACCTTTAGCCTCTTATTTTGTGAATTGTTATGCTGAATGGATCAAACGCTTTTTGGGGTAAATCATATATTTCAATGTGCATGTCAGACTTCAACACAGAGTAAATAGTCTGTTCTGATCTGTACTATATAAGGCTCTTGCCACTAAAAAATACAGTTCTGTATGTTTTTGGGAGAGAGTTAAGATATTTGTGTCTTGTGAAAGGGTAAAATGTCTTTAAAGTCTGCAGTTTTGTTCCTAAAGGGTTTGCATAAAACTAATGCAAATGGCTCAGCAGAATTTATATTTTGAAGCTCTTTCTAGGGTAGATATTGTATCCTTATTATTAATATTTCAGCCTTAATTTTAAAAAGTTTTCTTTGCATTTTCCTCTAAGAGGCGTAAAATATTATTCTCATACTCTTAAAATACAAAAAAACCCTCCAACCCTCAAACCCTTTCAATCTTCAGAGGTTTTAATTTTATTTTTAATGTATTTCTTTAAATGCTTCAGAGGATAAAGAACTAAGAATAGAAGTTTTCATTGCAAGGATTGTGAAGCTATCCAGCATTTTAACAAAGCTATTGTTAGTGCTTTGGAAAGGCTTTTCTTTAATCAGATATTTAATGCTGCAGAAATCAGAACAGGATAATGATGATTCTTTAGCAGCTTGGAAAATAGGGACAATGGCTATTGTAGTGTGTAGCAGTGGTCCTTAACTGTCTAACACAGCTAAACACCTATTGAGAGCAAAAGCAGGTGTGTTTTTTCCTCCAGTTTGAAGAGTTTCCATCATCCTCTATTACTTTTTGATGTAATATTTGACAAGAATTTACTTGTTATTGCGAATGATGAATATCTTATCTTGCTGTGATGGCTGAAATCTTTCCTATTTAATGGGATAAAACCTAGAAGGGTTGTGAAGATCACCAAATCCTTTTATGACTGGGGACCACATGCCCTTTTAATAACTACACATTGAATGTCCTCTTCAAACTGCTTAGCTAGTTGAATTACAGGTTGCAGTCTGACCCTGGAATTTTGTCAGGGAAAATATGATTGAAGTGATTTCCACATTCTCTGATTTATGTAATATCTTATTTGTTTGTAACTTAAGAAATAAGACTATGACCAAACTTTTTTGCCTTCAGCAAGCATATTACAGAAGATCTTCACTGAAATAATATACTTTGGACAAAAGTTCTAACTTTCTCTGGCTCTATGACTAGAATAGCCACAGAAATAATATGCCTTTGGCCATGAGGGACATAGTGAATACGTGTCTCTAAGTATTTAATAATTGCATAGAAGAGAACAAATTCAAAACATGTTGTTGAAGGAGATATACTGAAGAATATCCTTGAGCCAAATCAGGACAAGAATTTCTTTTGAGAGCAGAAAACTAATTTTCAAATGCTTACTCTAAATAAAACATGAACTTCAGGGACCTAATTTAGATTTTTAACTAGTAGTAAGTAATGGAAAGATTACATTTAATGGAAAGGCTACATTTAATCGATTTTTTTTTCCAAATTTCCTTCAGCTATTTTAATTGTCTCATTTAAAAATGCTGTAAGTAAAAGTGGTGTTAGATTCACTTTTCATTTAGGCTAGCAAAAATAACCAATGAAAAATCCCAAATATTTTTGGAACTGAAAATGAATGGGAGAATACATTGCTTAGAGAAAAGACATTCCACTCCCTGCTACTGGGTTAAAGATCAACATAGACAAATCTTCCAACAGGGAAAGTTGTTTATGGATCTTCTGCAAAAATTATGAATTACATGGCACTAGCTTGTTAAAGGAAAAAAAAAAATCTAACTAATGCTGAGAATTCAGTTTAATCTTTGCTACACTTTAAAGAACAGGACATGATCTACACATATTGTATCATGTCTTCTTTTTCAACATTGGAACAAGAGAAAACAGTGGAGAACTTCAGACCAGTAACTAAGGAGTGATTTTTTTGCAAGTCTTTGACTTGCTTTATATCCTTATTAGCACTAGGATAAGTAAAAAAGGTCAGGTGCTTTGTAAATGGGACACAAATATTATCTCAGCTGTGATCCTCCCCTACGGGAAAAATTGAGCTTCCTCTGTATGACGGCTGTCAGCTGTCATGTGGGATATTGGTCAGTCAGAGCAACATTCTGGTAAAACTAACTGGATCCTGTTGGAACAAGAGCTGTAAAGATTATAACAGCAGAATTTTCATATGTTGCACTGATGAGTTTCCCTGGCTCAGAGTGGAAACTTGATTCAGTATTTAAGAAGAGATTTATGTTTTAAGTAAAAAGAGGGCTGGCTGATGATTAACTCTTTCAGATTTGTGTAAAAGTTTTCTTTTTTCAAGCAGGATATCAATTTTTTTTCAAATGAGACATTTGAGAAATACTTTGTGTGTTCAACAGAGGATTCAAGCAGGAAGGAAAGTACCTATCAAATCACTAGTAATGTTATAGATGAAGTCAAAACCAATGATTTACATGTTGAACATGAAAGAAAGCATGGAGGTAGTAGAAATATGTCTATTAATGCTGTCTGTATGAACTTTTCGGCAATAGAAACGGTAACTTCATCCTAAAACAGTTCTCTCAGAGTGAACATCTCCATGGCCATAGGGTATGCACTAGATTGGGTGGCTCTGTTAAAAAGAAGTGTGGAAAATGTCTTTGTTATCTCTGGAGTGGATTAGTGACTGTTACGCATGAGAACAAATACTTATATGCAGGGTGCATATTATTAGTACATATGTGCTGTAAGCCACACTCAAAAAATGGTGCAAAGGATCCTGTGAGTGGACAGAATGACTGTTTAAAGTGAGTTTATAAGGTATTCCTTCTTCAGGAAAGTAATGAGATACCTTCATACCCAGAGCATACTGTCAAATCTCTGTAACTCCCTTCCCTGAACCAGTTGCACAATGTCTTGAGCAAGTTAGTATGATGCTACTTAAAGCATTACAGTCCTAAAAATCCATAGGAGGATATTTAGACTAATGTTTTTTAAAGGAATGTCAAGTAAAGAGAATAGTTGCTTCAGTCTGGATAGGCTAAAAGAAGAGATTACTGCTCTTTAATATAAGATCTCTGAAAGTCAGGCTAGCAACCACAATGTAAGATAACACCAGGACAGCTGGACAGCTGGGTTAGAGCATGAATAAAAAATACTTAACCTCTAGTTTTGTGCTTAGCTGAATCTAAAGAAAGCCTAAAAAAAAAAAAAAAAAAAAGCCTTGCATTACTGTGCACATCAATTCTGTCCTTCTTTTGTGCAGGTTTTGATGGGCTGTAATTGTATTCCTGGCATTCACAGTGAATCATATTAATTTTTCTTTTAACTCTTTTGAAATTCAATAGAAAAATATGCAAATTGTTCAGAAGGAAGTATGTAATTCAAAAGAGGTGTTATGTGCTGGATTTTTTTTTTCCTAACTAAAAGAACAGAAGCCTCATTGTCTTTTCAGGACTACTTTATTATTCTTGATAAATCAGGAGTCTGTTTCCTCCATAAAATTTGAAATTAACTTTTTCCAGCTCCTGATTCTATTCTAGTGTTTCTAGTGTGTATGGAATGAAGAAGGGGTTCTTGTTGCTGCTATTATGTAATTGCATACATTCCTCTATGACAAAATGGGTTGTTCCCTTATGGATTTTCTTAAAAATGAAACCACCACAGTGATATTAACTGATTTAGTCGGCAACGTAGAGACAAGAATAACTCTGCTTTTAGAGTCTTTTTGTGAATAAACTTACTACTGTAACTTTGAGATGTCAGGGGTCCAGTGTGTGATCAAGTGCATCTTATGCAACTAGAGTTTATGAAGAGTCACAGGCATAAAACAAAGAGTATAATCCCTGAGCACGGCTTAACAATGCTCCCATAACTAACACCTGTGCTCTCAGATAATTTCTGACAAATTCTCTCACATTTTGGTCCCAGCAGTCCCGTACCCCCATTCAAATACTGATTCCAAATCCAAATGAGAACTTTTCCCCTGTCTTTTGAGCAGGGTGGAATATGGATGAGAAAAGGAACAGAAAAATACCCTGCCAAACAAACTAATTCACAAAACCTTGCCCTGTGCATGAATATTATGTTTGGAGAGGAGATATGCATCTATTCAAACTCTTACGTTTAGCTTGATGGCAATGCAAATCTATATTGAGATCTATTGCTTGCTGTTGACCTGCTGTGAACAGGAGATCAGGCATTGGCCTCTCATCCTGTGTGAGCTTCTGGAAGTTACTCAGTGCTATATGAACCCATTTGCTTTGATTTTCCAGCTTGATTCCAACAGCTGCCTTTGCCAGAATATCTTGTGAGCTGGAAAGAGAGAACAGTCTTACTGTTCCCCACTTCCTGCCAGAGGGTGTCCCCTTGGAACACTTGTGTGTTTTTCTCTTATGAAATGAAGCGAGGAAGGACGGTAAAGACACAGAAGCACTGTAAATGGCTATTGATAGTCATTTTAATATCTCTCAGCTTTGACCTAGGAGCAAGCTATTACCCATCAGCTGTACTGCTCTAAGGACAAAATAGAAACAAGCAGTTACTGTGGAGAAAACACCTTGTGCCAACTCTCCATCCTGTGGGAAATTCTGTTCCTAAAGCTCTGAGAAGAATGAAGCAATTAATGTCTGAGAAGCTAAAGTGGATATTGCTCATTAAGGTGTACTTCATGTGTATTTCTCCTGTTGTATTTGTTACTAACATAGGCCGCTGGGGGCTACCTGAGGGATAAAGGGTTGCTGCTTTAAGTAGACTGCAGGGTAAGGGCTGCTGTGGATGCCACAGAAAGCTAAGAAAGTAATGAAGGGGGAGGTGGGCACTGAGTGGGGCAAAGGAAGGACATTTGGGACAAATTGGCAGTGTGCCTGCTAAATAGGGAGGGAAGCAGTAGACATTTCTGCTTGACAGGTATGTTTGGTGTACCAAATCCCCCAGAATACACCACCTAGAACCTTTTGTTTTAGCCCTATTCCCACATTTTGAGTTGCTTTTACTTACGAGAAAGGTATGTCTGCTGTATCTGTGCACTTGGGGATAGGTGTGAGTTTCCGATAAAGTCTGCAAGCGAGGTGTGTGTGGGAAATATTGAAAAATTACTAATGCTTCTAAAAGGTTTTTAGTCTTAATGCTCTTTTAGTCTTTTTCTGCTCACACCTGAGGTTCTGCAAATGGTGGGTTTGGTTGTAGAAAAGGCCTAAGTGTTGTTCTTTCCACCCTTTCTCTGAAGCTATACAAAAGTAACAGGAGAGACGCAGGGGGGCATATGTAAACTGAACTGACTCAAATTTAGAAACTATTTAAAAGTATTATTTTCTGCTGTGAAGCGAGGAGGGGCAATATATTATTCCACTGACAAAATTGTTACTTTTTTATTTGGGGACTGGACAGTGAGCAGCAATACAAGGTTGACATCTCTCCAAGTTATCATTCAAAACAAAACATTCCTGGAACCACAGCCTTAATTTGTTCTTTATTTGTGTGAGACACCTTTGCTGTTTGTACTGGAATTTTTAATTCACAGTGTATCACTATCTTCAGCATTTTATGCTAACTACAAGTATGTTCCCTAAGCTTACCTGTTTGCATAAATACTTAGAAAAAATAGATTCATTGGCTTGCATCATATGGTGGCTTGTTAGTTCCTGCCTGTTGCGCCTTTGCACAGGTGTATTTTCAAGTACATTAGTCTGGAAACTTAGATCCTGCAATTTTTCCATAGCTAAGGTTGAAATTTAACGTTTGATACTTCAAGGGATTTTGGATTTTTTTTTCATGTTTTAAAAAACACTGAAAAACCCCAGGTTTATATAATAGCTACAATGCATAAAACTCTTTGTAATGTGCAATTGTGTTCAGAGTCTTGTAGGTGGTCTTTTAAGATGGAAAGGTTTCTGAGAGCACATTTCCAAACGTGAACAAGGACAACAGCTTCAACTTTGTTGTTGCAATTTAATGCATGTAAGAATGCCAGGGCAGCAAAGTCAATTCTCTGGCATCCTCATGGTCATTTTCACACATATCTTTCTATCAGAACTATTAAAATGAAACAGTAACACTTAGGATTAATGAAGGTTGCAAAATTTTATTAAATATATCAATATGTCAATTGACTTCTGCATTTGGCAACCTGGCTTGTTGCTGTCTGTGGAAGGGGAAGGTTTTTACACACCTGAACATTTTGAGAAGCTGTACCATGGTTGCCTTCTTATGTGGGCAGTGTAAAAACTGCAGATTAAGGTCACAGTTATTGTTTTGGTGAAGGCAAGGAAACCTTGAACAAGAGAAAGGTGGTAGCTTTTACAGGGAAGTGAGGAGATGGGAAAGGACAGGAAAACTTCACAAACTGGGCTATTGTTTTCCAGAAAAGCAAACACACTTGTCAATGGGATTTAAAAGCAGGGAGCTCACACCTGATTTAAGAAAAGAAGCAGAGTCTCAAACATTTGGCTCCATCCTTTCTTGATGCACCCTTTTTTCACTGGCTTTCCCTCTTAACTCGTTCTCATACATTCCTGTTTTCATTAGCCCATCTCAGGAAGGGATTTCCTTTGGCGTTCTCCTTTAATAAAAGAGAAATCTATGTTTCTGGGTTTACATAAATTAATTGTCAGCCTCCAGGCTTGTCTTGTTGCACCTGTAGTTCAAAATGATTTGCCATACACTAGTAGCAGATTGAGAATAGTCTTATATTTCGTTTTTCTTTTTATTATCTGCTGCAATATAATCTGATAAAGAAACTTTATCTTTTCCATGCATAGTCATGGAAGTAAAGGAGGATTTATCTTTTCTCCTGACATGGAGGAAAGTCAGAGAGAGAAGAATGAAAGTGGGAAAACTGCTTTGGCCCCCTGCAGGAACTGAATTTTTATGTCATTCATAATTACATTCAAGCCCCTAGAAAAGATGCTGAAGCTTTGGCAATTCTGCAATATAGCAACATCCAACGCAGATTTCTCTTCACTTTTGTTCTTCCAAGTATATCACTCCCATTTGGTCTCCATTTTGTAAGCAGTGTGAGTCAAGGCCACTGTCTTTCTGTTGGAATTCTTGGAGTTTTACAGAAAATCTCTTTACCTGATGGTGCCTTCCCTGAGAGGAACATGAGCTAGATTGCAAGAAAAGTATATTCTATTCTAAAACAATAAATAGGATTTATGTCTCTAAACAGAAATACAGCAATGCAAATTCCCTGCTAGAACTAAAAGGAAAAAACCTCTCCATGGTATCAGTTTTGTTTTTGCTGTATTTCATCTGTGGTTGCTGGTTTTATCTGTGTGTGACAAACCCAGTGTTCAGTTTCTTCTACCTTGAGAGCAGTTGGTTACCAGGAGGACTTGGAAAGGTTCTTTCCATTTTTCCTTCAAGGATTCAAAGTTCCAAGTCTTTACATATACAAAATCCCCAGGCTGGTATAATTTAAGCATAATTTTTACCACCTCCCTTGAAGAAAAAGGCCTCTGGCCATCCAGAAAATGTACCTTCCAACACCAGAAGATAGTTGTACCCTTTTTGTCTAGGTAATTCAGAGAAACCTATTTTTACCAGTAATCTCCAGGTGAATTTCCCTGTTAACTGTTACAGGAAGTGGCTTTTTCCTATTTATAGGACTGTCTTTCAAACAAATTGGACACTTCACTTTTATTGATTTTGCTATTTCAGTCATTCACACACTAAGTACGGAATTTTGAAGACTAGAGATCCCAGACTAAATTCCCCCATGGGTTTTGGTGTGTTCTTTTTCCGTTATTTTCCTCATTACAGAAGGTGGAACTATAACCTGTTGGCTGTCCACCATCCCTATTTATTCTTAGTGGGTTTTTATATATTCCGAGAAAAGTTCTCCTCTGCAGGTGTTGAACACTAAGTTGTTTCTGTATAAATAATAATAATAATAAAAAAAATTACCTTTTCATTCCCCAGGAGTAATGCAACCAGGGAGTCAGCTGAGGAAGATTCCCCTGGACCCCTTCAGGGCGATTCTTCATTTAAGGTCATGGGTTTGATTGTTTGAAGAGCCCAGTTTAGGTTTCCTGTCTGATTTCCCCCCAGCCTGGGGACACTCTCTTTTCCAATGTTCTTTGACTGGATATATGAGGGGATATCTCCTCTGAAATATCATGCCTGCTAAGTACAGAAGAAGCTCCTCTTTGTATACTGTATTTTAATGCATATTCATAGGTTTTCCCAAATGCATTAACATGTTTCCTGCCCTCTGTGCACGTGTTCTTCTGTCCTGGGGGCCTCTTTGGTGGTCCCTGGTGGTTGGCTACCCCAAAGTCATACCTGATTGCCTGGTGAAGTGATAAAATCTGGCATAACTGGGCTGGTTGCTTTCCAGTTCTTCCTAAAGAATGAGTACTGTGTGGCTCCAAAGGCCAGTGGCTTTTGAAGAATAAGCATTGTATTAACCCACCAGATGTAAATGATTTTTCATCTGGCAACAGTTGGAGAGTGGAAAAAATATGCTTATAGAGGGAAACTTAAAAAAGATGGGTTGGGTGTCCCTTATGTATTTACAGTCTCCCCCTCAACCCTGTAACATCACATAAGTGTTTCCTAAATCAGTCTAGTGAATTTAGGTGAATTAATCTCAGCTCTTGAGCAGCTGGATTTATAATGTAATCTTGCAGAGAAATACGTAGTCTAGTTTAATAATAAAGAGCTGTCTAAATAGATTACATGGCTTTTACACAATTCTGCTTTTCAGTGCAAGTAAAGCAGAGTCAGATGTATTCAGGAGCACAGCACAGGTATAACAGACCTATACACCTACAGAAATCTACTCCACAGGTGTGACAGCCTTCTCCTAAAATGGCTGTAAGTTGTCTTATTGTTCATCCAGCTCTAAAAGCTCTTTTGTCTCTGAAGAGGAAAAAGAGTTGTTTGTACTGTGACATTTGATGTATCTTACTGAGCCTTGGCTTTTAATTTACACACCTATGTAATCCCTGCAGAGAAGGAGGTGCTCTGAATTGTTCTCTTTGGATGCTTATCTTCTTCTATTGACTGAGAGATGAGGTGTGGAAAGAAAACCAATCTTCCTTTATATTTAGTTGCAAACACATGAATATATCCCCTTCTCTCCCACTACCCATGCTGATGAATGTTTTATTCAAGCAAACTAATTTCCAGACCTGGAAAAAATATATGAGAAAATCATGTGGTGATTGAAAAACAAAGAAAAAGCTGTCATGGAGAGCAGGCAAAATGCCATATGTGCTGGTTGCAGAAGTAAACCCCATGGAGAGAGCAGTAGGGACTAGAATTAAAGAGCTTTGAAAGCCATTTCACTACTGGTGTATAAGCTGCAAGGTGGAGTGAAAGCAAATTCTCTTATCTCAACAGCATGAGCCTTACAATCAAAGCTGGGTTTTTAGTTGTCACATGCACTGTCAGCCCGTTTAGTGTTCTTGCACACAAAAGTGTTTGGATTTCCCTCTATGGTCGTAGCTGGAGATAAAGGTATTTATGCACATCTCTGATTGTAGGCTCCTCTGCAATGCTCAGGATGTGCTTCCAGAGGGATCATCAGGAACGCTTCACACCCAATAAGATTTTGTTTAGATTTTGTTTGCATTTTTATTGCTTAATTTTTGTTTGGGTCCCCACCTCTGGCTTTTTAGCCTCTGCCAAGGCCACTGCTGATCTTTGAATCAAGAGAGATTTGCATACCTGCAAAAAGCAGGACTTTTTGCTGGTATGATTGGAAAAAAGCTTATTTGGGTCTAGAAATGGAAATCCAGGCCCTGTAAATTTAAATATTTAAGTTACATTAGAAGAATTAAGTACTTAATTGCTAAATTTTAATTCCTTTAGGAGAGCACATAGTATTTACCTCAACCTCCCCAATGTAACTCTGGAAGTCTGTGAAAAACAAAGAACTGGCTATCTCAGAAAAACTATAATTTTCTTCTCTCACTCTTTAATATTAATATCAGTTAACAATGGCTTCAGTAAAACTTTCTGAAACAGTTAATATAAAAATCAATGCTAAATAATCCAGAGGACAATCAAATCCATCATAAAACCAAGTTACAAATCCCCTTGAGACTGCTGATATCGCTGGAACCCACTGTTAGTTTAAAATTTGGATAAGTTTAATAATTTTGAGTAGCAGAGGTGATGCTTATCAGAATAAAAGCTGGGGTCCACCTTGAAGTGGTAGCATTCAGATTTCAAGTAGCTTTTTTCTGCTTGAGAAGAACATATATTTTTTTCCCCTCTGCCCCAGAAAGAGTTGCATGCCCTAAAATCTGGACATTTTTGTTAAGATCACAGTTGTTTATGGGTGCTATTTAAAATTCTAAAACTACTTGAGCTTAGTTCTATTAATCTCTGTCTTCCTACAGACTTTTTTCTTTCATAAGATTGTTTGGAAGACCATTTGAAAAACTATTTAAAATGCAACGTGAGTAAGGTTCTACCTCTATAATACCAAGGAAATGTCTTTAATTAGCTTTTAGATAAAAGCTAAAGGTCTTGATGTCGTTCTTTCACAGGCATCTTATTAGCCAGTATAACGTGTGGGAAACTTCTGGCTTGAAGCAGTCAATGTGTACTTGTTGAAAACAGTCATGTCAAACCAATCTAATTTCTTCCAGTGACAAGGTAACTGGTTTTTGCATAAAAGAAAGAAACAGATGTTGGATATCTTTAATAAAGCTTTCTTGTTATGATATGCATTGTATTCCCACAAGCAAATCCAATTAATACATTTAATTGTAACTAGTAAAAAAGAATTTCAGCAGTCATGGGACAATAAGACTGACTGGATGAGTTAACAAAGTAGGATGCTTCAGGGATCTATCCTGTCTAAAATACAATTCAATGTTTTTATCAGTTACTATGATGACAAAATTGAGGATTCTCCCTCGATTTTAAATGTGCATGTAGCAGTGCACTAAAAAATCTGAGTGGTAGTGTGAATCAGAACCTGAACAGAAACTGACAGTGCAACACAACTGTTGGAAGGAAAAAGGTAAATGAAATAGAGTTGGAAAAAAAGTGAGATTCTGAACATGGGTAAAAACATAGTTGGAATGTGGTGGCAAGTTTTGAAGAGAATCACATGCTTGGCACACAGCAATCATGTGCCCAGCATGTGACAATCACGTGGCACTCACTCTTGGTTTATGATGATAATAAGAACTGATATGCTGAGTTTCCCTCAGCATAATGTAATATAGGTATAGTCCAGAGAAGGAATCCTGGGAACGCACTGATTTCTTATCCTTGTTTTTACAAAACTGAGGTCACTGGTGGTTACAACTGACATTTTCCAATCACTCTTTGCAGCTGTAAAGTAAGAAAAATTACTTGAAATCATAGCAGTTTAGGCTAAGTAACACAGTAATTCAAAATAAATAGAACAATAATTCAAAATAGTACAAACAATCAGGTGTTCACTATCTAATGTCCACTCAGGCTTCAGCAGCTCCAGAATTCTGGATTCTGCTCTTTTACTGAACTGAATGTTCAGAATAGAGGATGTAAGTGACTCCACAACATTTATCTCTGTTCACTACAGGCAGTTTCAAGTATGCTAATGATTTTAACTCCAATACCTGTTAAGTAATAAGCACTGAAGGACCTAATCCTCGTTTACCTGCTGTTCCTGCTTCCCTTAGGGCTACGCTTGCCATGGAAACACCCACACTTTTAACTGTGTCATCAAAAAAAGAGTGACTTGCCTTAAAAACTCTGACTTTAAACATCAGGCGTTTAGCACACAGGGGAACTTGGGAAATGGCAAAATAACCTAAAACAATGGAAAATAATAAAAGTTATTTGTGGCAACAGCCGCTGGGGAATTCAGTGTTTGGGTCATCAGAAGCCCAGCAGATGGATCTGTCTGTCTGTCACATGATGAAGGAAGTAAACAAAGTTAAACTTCCCAGTGCTCTGTGCTTATGCATCATCATCCCAACAGCCTGGCTAACCCTCAGAGCAGCTTCTGATATGGAATTGAAGGATTGGGCAGTCTACCAGCTGGATCAGGGAACCACTTTCACCAGGAACTATGACTTTCATTTGTTGCCAAAGTTCTTCTTTCTTAATGAGTGCCAGCAGCACTTGAACCTGCAACTCCACAGGAGAGGCTGTGCCAGGATTTCACTGCTTCTCGGAAAAATGTGAATGATTAAAAAAAAAAAAGGTTTTTTTCAGTGAGCAGCTTGCTTTCCTGTTTAGTAAACACCAAGCTAGCCAGTCTGTGCAGTACCACAATTTACAGTTTAATTGCAGAGAAAACACTGTGGGTGTGCTCTACCTGCACTAAGGGAAAGCAGCAACTAGCAAAGAACAGTTGAGGCAGAGAAAAAAATTGCTGGCAAAACAGAATAATGAAAAGAGAAAGGAAGGGACTGGATGAAATTAAACTCAGGAATAAGCAAGATGTACTCAGTGTTTTTCACCAGAGATTCTATGCCCAAGCTTTGGCTCTTACATTAAGTCTAGGTAGCACTGCATGAGATTGTTGCTTGATGTAGATAAATTAAAGCTGCTTTGCAATTTGGAGTCTGAAATCTCTCAGTACTCTGTGATACTTCTGAGAGTGGAGATGGGGAAAAGTGAAGGAACAGTCTGAATTCTCATCCCACCCCCCAAAGAGGGGAGCTTGGGCAGCCTTGCTCATGCTGATCTTACATCAAAGATGTAAGATCCATGTCAAAGATCCAGCAAGCTGCACTCAGCTGTCCAGGTGCCAGCCACAGGTAATCTCGTGGTAGCAGTGCCATGTGAGCTAAAATCTTGCTTTCCTTTGAGGCAGCAGCAACCACTGGAGAGAGACACCTGTTTTCAAACCATCTGAAAACATACTATGAGGATGATTTTGCTAGTTCTTTCATAAGGCCCTTCCAGCTCTCACTGCTGGAAGGGCCTTATGAAGGAAGAGCATTCACATTAATGCAATCTATGCTGTCATTGCATTTATATTCAGTCAGGGCTCGAAGTCCGAATTGTAAGCTGGCTTTTTCAAGGTGTCAGATGTATCTGCATCAAGAATGAGTCCCTTGCCTCTGTGTCTTCCTTAGTAAATTAAGAGTGAAAATAAACAGGTAAAGGCAAAATATTTTACTTGTAGAAACTTTATGGCATGAATCTGAGTTGTTAGGGATTTGGGCACAACTTCCTGTGTTTCCTTTCCACTACACACACTCCCCCTTCATTTGAGTCTTTGAAGAATTGTGTGTCCATATGTTTAAACCAGTTTTCAGCACCTGGGATTGCATTTGGTTAAATTATGTACTGTGTTGCTGTTAAAGCTGTCACAGTGTTTTGTGGACCAAGTATAAGTTCAGTGTGTAACTTTTACAATGGTGTCTGCCTTCTAGAATTTGCAAATTATAATAATACTTGTTAAATTTTTCCTTTGCTCATAGTGATGAGGAAAGTTTTACAAAGACAATTATTCTTCCATCTGTGGTTATATCATTCAACTTCATTTTCTCTGTCCTGTGTTATTCCACCTACTACACTCAGTATCCCTGCTCCTGCTGGTACAAGCTGTTGTCCCAGTCTGCTCCAAACTTTTAATCTGTGAATCTTGGTGTTTGTTCTAAGTCCTCCTTTACTACAGTGTCTCTGTGAGTGAGCTGCTATTGGCCTTCCTGCCCTGCCAATCCTCCAAATTAATTCCTTTCACTTCCAAATTTCTATCTTGCTGCTGCTGGAAAGTAGACTGTGTTCCTGATACTCGGATTTTTGTGAGTAACTTTATGCTGTTTATCAGTGAACCCCAGCATGGTTCCTGCTGCTTGATCGGATGCCTGTGCTGACCTAGCATGCAGCAGCAATTTCCTTCTCCCTCCTGCAATGTTATTTTTGTTTCTTGCCCTCTTGATCATTACTAAGTTTTGGGGGGTTTTTTGAATCAGCTAATGCTCATTCATATAATTTTCTTTACCTCATCCCTGTCTGATAAACCTGCCATGTTTGATTTGTTCTGCCATTTATTTGACTCCTTTGACTTTGAGTGTGCATATACACCTGTTTTCTGTGGACTTTTTTTCACTTTTTTCAAATGGCTTTTGCAAATATGGCAAATTTCAGCCATACTTTAGAAAATAGAGCTATTCAGGAAAATTAGGCTTCTACCCTTTCTCTGAAAACTAGAGCACTGGAATGGGCTCCCCAGGGCAGTGGTCACAGCACCAGCCTGACAGAGTTCACAAAGCATTTGAACAACACACTGGCACATGGTGTGATTCTTGGGAGTGGTCTTCTTCAGGGGGAGGAGTTGGATTCAGTGATCCTCATGCGTCTCTTCCAACAAATTCTGTGATTCTTTGTGATTCTGTGAGTCTATTACTGTAGCAGGAGGCACATTTTGAAGATGTTTTGCTAATGTATGTCTTTCTCAGTTGCCAGTATGTATGGAATTGTGTACAATTGCTGTGAAAAATGAATCAAGTTTAATGATACAAAGCTGTTTAAACAATTATATCCTACATTCTTTACCATAGTAAACAAATTACTTCTTTTTCTCTGAAGGCTTGTTTAATTGATAGACTGGTGTTTGTCTTTTTTGCATGTACCTGAAAGCTGCTTTTGACACCTTTCTTGCTTTTTCCTTTATGGGCTTCACAGGCTGCTCTTGAACATTTTTCTGCTATCCTACTTTAAATAAGTCACTCCCACACTTAGGTATTCTCTATGACCTTTTTTTTTTTTTAGCTCCGTTTATCATATGAGTTTATTTTTAGCCCTTTAATTTTTATCTCCTGTAAAAAAATTGCTGGTTGAATGGAATCTCTCTTCTTTGGCTCTATCTTGCCAGAGGTTATTCTACTGAGACTGTCAATGGAAATGCATGAAACTGAAAAGCCTGCAACAGCAAAGAGTAGCTGTAATCCTTTAGTATCGTTCTAGAGGCAATGAGGTGTTTCAGGGGTAAAATAAGTTCACTGTTCAGGATATAGCTATATTAGGTCTCATCCCTGGGATACATTAAAAAATTACTTCTGTTTCACTACAGATTTCCTGGCATGGAGAATAATGTTGGCATGGGTGACAGCATCTGTTTGGATGACTGTATTTCCAATTTCCAGAGCTCTGCAGAAAAGCTCTGTTGCTCTTGAGAGTTTCTGCTATTGCAATTCTTATTTTGCTTTGCCCCATCCAAAGGTAATTTTCTTTATCATCCATAAATTTCAGTAGTGATTTTCTACATGGAAATGGTAAGATCTGCAGTGGGGTTCTTTTAATTGAATACAGTTGAATGAAATAAAACAAGAGGCATCAGGGTAAGGCTGTGCAAGGAAGGGACGGTACAATATAGGGCTCTTGCACATGGAGGTGAGGATGGTTGGCACAGGCTATGATGCTTAGGAGGGGCAAACCTCATCCCTAATACTAGATTTTTCCATTTTCAAATGGTCTGTCATGTACATCTTCCATCTCCTTGTCTGTGTTAACCTCAAATGTAGATACTTTTCGTCCAAAATTTTCCACCTGACATTTCAGGCAGCAAAATCTTGAACAGTAACATGTTGAACAGTTCAACATGTTACCTGTGGGGACACGTTTAATTGTCAGTCCCTGCCTAAGTTTTGTCAGGTACTTTCCTCAGCCACTGCCTTTTTGGTGAAAGATTATTTCTTTGCTGAAGGTGGGACTGTTCCAGATGTCACGAAACAGCAATTAGGTATTTCTGGTTTTCTGTATTGTCATTAGAATCATTAAGATTCTTTCCATCTGATGTTAGGATGCTTTTTGAATCCAGAGATTCGCTAAATATGTTGTTCAAAATTATCAAGCTCGAGAGAAAGATGTAAATTTCATTGAGTGACACTTGCACAACTCATCTTTACTATCTTTTGTCACTGAGAGAGTTACTCATCCTCTTGCCCAGGCTTGAAACCAAGTATAACTAAAGTTAAGCTCACTTTCTTTAGAAGAATGAATAAATAAAAGAATGGAAATTCATAGGGTCTGGCAGTGTGACTTCAGAACCTCTGAGAAGGATGTTCAAACACTTCCTTTGATGATGATGATAATTTTTATCACAGTTGACTACTATGTTTCTTAAATTACCTCTAAATATATCTATAGCAGTGCAAAACTATGCACATTTTTGCAGAGCATTTCATACACAACCCAAAGGAGAATGAGGGAAGAGATCCAGGTCTGGGTTATCTAAGGAAAGAGGGGGAAGATTTTTTAGCGTAATACCCAAGAAAAGGAGAAAAAAATTCAGTGTGAGAAAATTTTAAAGATTTACGTTGAACCTAGCTGCAATTTTAAGATCCTGTTTTACCCAGATGAGCAGAGTCATATTGGCAGAGTGTTATAGAGAGAAAAGATGTGGAAAAAAAAGGACTTGATAGCATGGGCGAGACTTATGCTTATGACAGCTTCTGAAAGCTCTCTTCCTGTACCGGTCAAAATAAAATTCCCGTGCTAAGTTGCCAGAGATACATTCATGTACAATATAAATTTGAGATGAAGAGTGCTCTAAACATGGTACAGGTTTGGCTTCTGTAAGAGAGAAGTTCTTCAATCTGTAATGCAAATCTGAAAAGCTGTAAAATGAACATAAAAAGCAATATAAGAAAATCATGTAACTTAAAATTGTTGTAGAGGAAATTATTTTTAGAATGGTGCAAGTAAGAACAATTTAAAATTACTGCATAGTGGAAAGATTCTTTTCTATAAGAGGGGGAATTGTGGAATGCTTACATCACAGTTTCTGAGAGGAGACTAGAAAGAAAATCTGTGTAGTGAATCTCTGGAACATGGATCTTGTCTTTCAGCAACCCTCTTGACCTCCATTGCAGAGATCTGAAGGGACTGATTATTTCAGGGATGCCCTACAGCACCTAACTCAGTCTCAGACAACTAACAAGAAACACACAATCTTCCATTAACAGAGTGTAGAATGAATCAGTCTGTTTTATAGCATGCTGTCATGTAGTTAGCCTGTGAAAGATTTTCTAAGATAGTACAAGTAGAAGTAACATTTTTTTTCAGTGATCAGCTAGAGTGTGCTTTGTTTTTCCATGCAGAATAGAAAATTGTATTTACAGCAATGTGTCACAATAATAATAAAAATATTATTTCATTCAGTATTCCACATTCTTCCACCTTGTTAGAGGGTGAGGATCTAACCAATACCTTGATCACAATATAGGTCCTTTTTGCCTAAAATCATCATCTAAGTTTTTGCTGTTACAACAGACAGCTTCCACTGCTGATACATTTTCATCCCCAGCAGCTGATTTTGGTCACAAAGCTCCACTGGCAAAAGTGCTGGAAAGGGCAGTAACTCTGAGCCAAGCCAGCAGGCTCATAGGACACTTCCCTGTGACTGACCACAGGCACGTGTTCCACCAGAGCTCCTGCCTAGCTGTACCGTAAGGATGAGCTCTTTTATGTTGGGAATCACAGAGGGAAGAGTGCTTGGAGTATTGAGCAGTAATAAAGATGGGGGGGTCTATTGAAGGAGACGAACTGTGTGGCACAAGTACCCTGAACAAATTCCTGGTTCTGAGGGAACAATTTTTTTATGCTGTAATAAGCAAGCTTTCAATTTAGGCCCTGATGGAAATTATGCTGAAAGTAAAATTAGCAGCATTGACCCAGCTGCAGGCAGAATTTTTTCTGGTTCAGTGGAAGAAAGGGTGCTGAGGAGGGAGCTGAGATATGGCAAATTGTTCCATACCCTCTCATCGAGTATACTAGGAGTGCTGTGAAGTGCTCAGGTGTTGCCACTAGGTGTTACTCTCTCAGAAAGGAGCAGACTGACTGTGTCTTAGGGTAAACCAAAAGAACAAAAGGGAACTTAAGTTGACAAATTGTTGCTGGAAACTTTCAGATTAAAAAAAAAAAAATTGTAGCTTAATACGTATAATTTGAAAAGGAGTAATTTTCAGGATTTTCCCTGCACTGTGGGGAAATTTCCCTGTGATTTGGGAGACAACCAGACTGATAATTGAGGGAGAGATGCTATGTAGTTACAAGAATGAAGATAAGAAGTAGTTTTGACTGAAGTGAAACAGCTCACGGGGCATGAAAGTACCCCTGCAGCATGCAGCTCTCAACCCTTTTGACCTATGATGCACAGATTGTGTGGCTGATACAAAAAGAAATTATTAAATGATCTAATGAAGTTTTTAAGTGGTAAATAAAACTCAAGTGAAATCAAAAGAGTGTGATACCTGAACAAAATATGTATCGGTGGTTCAACAAAAAATTATGGATATGGGACAACTCTTTAAGCAAATGCAAGGTTTCTAAAGTCACATTTTTTTCTCATTGCTCTGATGAGTAAGTGGGGAAGAACAGGATCATGGATAACTGGTTTAATGTGGCTGACACACTGCAGCTAGTTTTTATTGTAGTGTCGAAGCCCTATCAGCCTGGTTCTAATATTTCACTTGCATGTGTGACCTAAAAGAATTTTAAGCAAGTGCATTAAATTACTTTAGGAGATTTGTATTAGTAGTTTGTAATGTCTTTCAAACAATTTTGGTTTGGGCAAATTAACACTTCCCAACACTATGCCCTCATCTGTACCCAAAATAAAAAGAATCCAGACCTAAAATATTTTGTCAAAAAGACCATGACCAAACAAATCTGACACCATTTGTGTTCGAGAACTGATATGTATAAACAAACATTGATTCCATGTCACTGATCTGTTTGAAAGCTCAACATCTGTTACTGTTTGTCAGAGGGGCACAGAATGTACAGATTTTTAAAGCCTTGTAAAATGCTCTCATATTTATTTAATGATTGATAGTTCATTGCAATTAATAACCTGATAAATTTCTTCACCAGAGATAGGAGGATGAGAGAAGTTAACAGACAAGCACATCTGTTAGTCTTTTGGAGATCCAACAAACTTTTAAATGAGATTCAGACTTGGAACTCCTTTTGAGTTTATTTTCATCCTGAAATCCAGAGAGGATAGTAATGGGCTGAAAGGAAGCACACTGTATTGCCGTGAAATGTGTCCCCGAGGAGCCTTGACAACTGGTCTATCACCAGTTTCATTAGTCAAATGTTTTCACTGGAGAAATAATGGGAGGCTGGCTGTTTTCCTAGCAAGTGAATACCATCATCCAAGACACTTCTATGCTTTAAAATATTCCATCTCACAAATTATAGTAATCATGTAGTCATAATCAAAGTGGAGAAAGTCTTCTGAAAATACAGTTTAGAAATTCTGTGAGCAAGAAAACATTACAATAATTCATTAAATGGCAGAAAAGTGAAATTTTGAAATGAAGAAAGATAATAGTTGCCATCTTAAATGTTCAAATGTTCTATTCAAGATATTTTTGTTTACATTTGAAGTACATTGTCTTTAAATCAGATATTCAAACTTGAATGTAATTAGATGTTATCCTCAATAAGTTTCATAGTATTAAAAGGTTCTGTAAGACAATAAGTAGATATCCCCAAGCTGATGCTAAAAGAACTCGAACCAGAGCAGTACAGTCACTTCACTAGTCTCATCCAGTTTTGTTGCTTAGCCTGGCAGGAGCTGGTGGAGCTGAGATTGGAGCTGGAATCATTAGCAGCATTTTGCAGTGTTCTGTGGAAGACCCCCTGCTTTGCCTGGGGGCAGGCTGAGATCCCCTGAAAGAAACACACAGCCCAGAGCTCCTACACTTCCCTGTGGAGCCTGCAGCAAAGTTGCTTTGTCTTTTCCAAGGCTAACTGGCTAAACGTGGCTAGATGTTGGCTAAACATCAGGTTCATATCTTTGAATGGGCTACTTCACTGGGGCACACAGCTGTGTTCTCAGGCAACTGAATTTATGAAACTAGGAGTTTAAACTTAGTTCCTCCTTTAACTTAGCTAGAACAGCAGCTAGTGCTTCCAAAAAAAAAAAAAAAAAAAAAAAAAGTGAAAGGATAGACAGCTGGCAAATCTTGAAAAGTACATGTGTAGGTAAAAAGAAGCTGGTTTTATGATCATGTTTTAGAAAAAAACCTTAACTTCACTATAATATAATGGTGTACAATTTAGGTTGACAAATTAAGCAGTGAGAATTGGAAAAGGCCAAGATTTTGGTTGCATATGTGCTCTCATGAGTATGCATCATGGCACAATATTTGCTTTCTATAAGTTCTCTCAGTCTCTATTACTTCCAGTATATTCTGTAGAGGTTTTGAGCTTGAATCATTGAGCAAGCAGCAGAGAGTGAGTTCTTCTGGTTTTAATTTCTTTCACAGAACAAATGCAAGGGAAACTGTAAAAGTCTGCACTAGAACAAATCAGTATAAAGAGAACGTATTGAGAACACAAATACACAACAGCCTCTGTTGATCATACGTAAAGTTATTTTTCTGGAATGCTTATAGTTGTACGTGTTTGAATCTGTTTAACTATTATGTGCATTGCTTCTGCTTTAATTATGAAAGTTTTATTCAGATATGATACAAAGCTTTGCAATCTGAGAAAGCCATAGAAACATGGCTTCCCAATCTTGTTCTGGAAAAGTACAGAGCTCGTTTCATGGTATTATCTTAAGATTATAAATACGTCTTGTTTGAAACACAAACAAGGCTTTGAAAATTTTGGCACCACTGATGCAAATTTTTATTAGATCAGTGAAGGAAAATGGGGTTGGATCCTATTATCAAATGATTGAATGGAATTTTTTTAGTAATGATATTCCCACTATTTCAACCCTTGAGTAAATTTGCTAGTAGAGAAGCTATTTAATCTGTCATTCCCTTCCACAGTAAAATTCTTTAGTAGAAGAAAAATGAATGTTTACTAGATATTTACAGTCGATAATGAAAGGAAAAAAAATTAAATTGGAATATTTTGATTTCAAAAGCACAGTTGATGCTAAAAAGTAAAAATCATCTTCCCCAAACATGGCACATATCAATTTAAGTTTAATTAAAAGTAACAGCATCAATACCATCTTGATGGTTGTCAGAATATTGAAGAGTTGTTGGCAGATGCTAGCAATAGAGCAGTAAATATGAATTTTTCCCTGTTATATCACTTAATTTTTTAATGAAACCACACCGTTTATAGACTCTTCAGGTACGTTCAGGCCCACAGGGTATTGTGTACACACAGAACAGCATAAGCCAACCTGTTTTCTTAGGTGAAATCTATGCAAGTCTAAAAATAACTCTATGAACATATGTGCTACAGTATTTTGAGGTAACCTTTGTTTTCTCACAACTTAATGTAATAAATCAAAACCGTAGAACCAAGCACATGCTGTCTCAGCTCTTCTTGCTCTGCCATACATCACTTCTCAGTGCAAGAAGGAAACTTCTAATTTGTATATAAAATATGTAGAAAGTACTTATGGTAGAGTTTTAAAAAGAAATAATAGCATTTGTAAAGAACTTACCTCTTTAAAAAACCCACATTTTGCTGACAAAAGGGATGTCTAATAAGAGTGTAAATTTTTATTGAACTATTTTTACCACTTGTCTTGGTTTAAAAAGACAGTTGTCTGCCAGGGAAAGCTAGAGCTTCCCTTGGGATGGAGAATGTAAACCCCCTTCCCTCCAAATTATTATATTTTTGCAATTAAGGGCTTTCAGGCAAATATTTGGGAATAGGAATAGCAGTTTTTTTACTAGGAATATTAAAAAAACCCAAAGGTAGTAGTACAAAAAAAACCAAGCAAGTAAGCAAACAAAAGTCCTGGAAAACCCTGGCAGGGTCAGGGGTATGACCTGGCACCCTGTTGGTCAGGGTATGGGAAGCAGTCCAAATAAATCCTCCAGGAGTAAGAGATGTGGTTCTGTGGAGTAGAGATGACCCTGTAGAAAGTCCAGTGTCAGCGAGATGGATCCGGTCTTCCTCCGAGGTTCCAGTGGACAAAAACCCCCAAATGCTTGGTGCTCCTGAGTCTCAGTTTTTATCCAGGTAGGAACGGTTGGCTCCCCCCACACTGGCTGGAGCATCTCACAATGGGATGATGTAATGTGTCATGTCATTGGTGAGCCTTAATGGCCCATTAGCAGAAGATATCTCCCTGGAGGATGGACCAGTGGTGAAAGAGATAAGAAACACTGCCACACTTGGCTTTAATGGCTGGGCCATTATCACAAGGCATCCACCCCTCTCTCCCCGGAGTTACAAGAGATAGAAGAAAAGAAAAAACCATTTTCCCAACAGCTTTCAACAGATGAAATAGAATACACATTTTTGGTTGCATAACCCAAGATTCCACTTCAAGGGCTCTATACTTATAGATTACCTGCTGGATGGTTACTAATTGTTCATTTTCTTGTGGTTTGCCTTAAATGAGACCAAGCTCTGTTCACCACAAGTCTGTCTCAGAGCAACTTGAATAATACATGGGCCTTTCACGTTCTTGTGGGTTTTCTTCATGGTCCAGTACTTAGTGACTGGAGCTGCTTTCATCATCTGAGGAGTAAAGCAAATTGGTATTGAAGCTGAAGAAACATTGCTCTATTTTGGCAAGTCTAACATGTATACACTCTTCAGTGGGAAAAAAAATTGTCAGGTTATCACTCACGATTATTAAATTGGCTCAAGCATTTAAAATGTGAAAGCAAATTGCTTGTGGAAAACAAACTAAGCTGTGACTCTGAAAAACCAAACAGCTGCTGTGCTTGACAATGAAGGGCTGTGGATGCCAAAGGGTGGCTGTTGCTGTTCAGCCTGACAGAAGGACTGAAGGCAAGGAGGAAGATACAAGGAAGCTGATACTAATGTCAGCAGTAAAGAGGAACATTAAGGAGGCAAAAGGAAGGGTTGTGTAGGGAAGTGTAATACATATCCAAAGCTGACAAAGGCACCACCCATGCCTTTAAAGACCTGCATCTACCTAATGATTGAGTATTAATAGCTCTTAGAACAATAACAACAAATACCGTAGGAAGGGTGCTATCGGTTTTCTGGTTTGTGTGTCTTGGATCTTGACATGGTACAACTAAGTAGCAAGGTGGAGTTCAGGAGTTTAGTTGTTTCAGCAGGGTTTTGTCTTTTTGTTTGGAACTGCTGTAGGGTCATGCAATGTCCTTTCTTATGACATCATGCTTTTGTCAATTAAAAAAAATCTAAATCTGCAATCTAATATTTGTCTGCAGGTGTGTGAAAGAGCACTTGTAATTTAGAGTTATACCTTTTAGCTGGTTTTCCTCAGACCTGAAAGCTGAATGAAATACTACAAATCCTCTTAAATTTCTTGAAGACAGTTCTCAGTGTATTTTATTTTAAAAAAGATATTTTTATATTACTGTTACAAATATGAACTGGTGTTAGAAGTATGCTTTATATAGATAAAATAAATGTTGCTAAAAACGTATCAAATTCAATTTTAGATAAAATAACTGCTAACAGTCTATAACAAATTTAAATAGAAGCATGAGTTACATTCTTTGTAAAATGATCTGCTTGTGAATTAAAAATTTAGATTATGATGCATAGATAGAAACAATCATGTGGACTCCTTGGTAGAAGACTGATTCAGCAACTCATTGTGTGGGACTGGCATTGTGTAGGTATTTTTGGCTTGTCTTCTAGTTAAGTTCTTAATTCTTTTCAATTTTTCTCCACATTTGACCTTCAAATATTCCTAATATCTCTGGAATGTGGTCTTTCATGTGGTAGCAGCCTAAACCAGCCCCTGTGTGTTGGTTTTCTCTTCCTTAGGATGGATTCTGAACTTAACGTGTTCTCTGCAGTTGGAGTTTACTGCTAGTCTGAGTGATCAGGACAGTGCCAGGAGGCCAGGCCAGAACAAAACATACCCATTTACTTCTGGTTTAATGGGTGCACATAAAGAAGAAATATTATTGTGTGAGGCTGGCTTTTTATCTGTTTTTAACAGCAACCGAAGAGTATCTGGAGATCAGTCTTTTGCCTCCCCAAGAACTCTGACTGAAGGCTTCAGCTTCTTCAATCAAAGTAAAACACTCCATCTTATCCTGGGATAATTTTTTAGTAAGTCCTGGTCAGCAAGTAAATATTGAAGTCCATGGTATAATAAGGAAGGAGGTAACGGAGGATTCTTAGCTTTATTGCTCACCTGTTGGAAAAGAAGAGTTACTTGAAGGGAGATGAGAGCAAGGAACCCTTGCTCAGCCTCTTGGACAGCACCAGTGCTGGTCGCAGATGAGGAAGACAGGCCATCACTGTGGGGAGTGCCAAAGTTGGCAGATCTTTTGTCTCCTTTTAGAAGGTCACAACGTAGTGGAGTGATGTATTACATACAAATGCCATATGGCACCTCTTGACAATACTGTTGTAGTTAAAAATAACACCTGAACACCATAAGACTACTGTGGATTTTAAGAATGTGTTTTTTTCAATCTATCCTATTAGCAAATATTCCATTGCATTTAATCGTATTACATTAATTGAAAGGAGGCAAGCTATGCTTTTTAAAGCATGTTTTCTGCAGTTAGTCACTAGAAATACTTGAATACAGAAGGTAAACAAACAAACACATCTGTTTTAAGACAGTAATTGCTTTACTGTAAATGATGCCAAGCGTAGAAAGAGACAAGGTATTCCACTCAGAGTATTTAACCCCTTTCAAGATAACTTTCTTAGGTTAGGCTTAAATGCAGCATGTAAAATTTTAATGCAAGTAATCCTGCTTTTGTTACCCGTGAATTATTCAAATCTGAGTGTCTGCTATGTGTAGTCTGCAAGTTCATAGAAGAATCTTATCTAACTACTCTGGTAGTCAATCGTTAGAAGCTTTAAGATAGTGTGCTCAAGTACTGTAACTCAGCTAATTGCACTAACACACTTGAAGAGATATATTTGTACTATAAAGATTATTAAGAAAAAGATAATGTGTTATGAAGGCAGGTGTTTTCAAACCACAATTACATCCAGTAAGAAATTGTCATGCAAAAGTCAGAGTAGTCTCTAAGTTATAGTTGTATTTGCCTCCACTGAAACATGTGCCTCTTCTGAATGTTTGGCATGTCTTGCAGCTATAAAAACAACTCATCAATAAGCAGCCCTTTAACAATTATATAAAGGTATCTAGATGCAGCACAAATTGATTAAAAAAAAGTAATAATCCAAGACTTGCCTTGGCACAGGAAGAAATAGTTGAGTGGAAAAAGCAGTGAGGTGGTAGGGGCTGGACCTCTACTACTCTCCTAGGCAGTGCTTTTCACCTTTCCTGTCTTGCCCTCCTTTTGTCTGCTTGCCATTTTCTTCATGACAGAGACAACCTACAACTGCATGCGTGTTGTGGTACATGACACTGCACATTGGGCCACGGGACAGGGGAAGTGTTAAATCATGTCCCTGCAATATGAAAGCATAGAGTACAACAGAGATAATAAGGGTGCTAGGAGGAGATGGGTGTCATCATGGTTTTCTGGCTTTTTTCTCTTATCTCTTGTAACAATCGTTTGTGTAATGTGATGACAGAAATAATTTGGCGTGTGGAGCACGCATGGGTGGATGGTACTCTAGGAGAAGGATGTAAAGGGGAAAGAAAACATCTATGGAGGGAAAAGTAGGAAGTTATAAAAAATAGAACGATACAAAGTCTCTATTTCCCATGGAAGGAAAAATGACCCTGAAGTTTTTAAGGAAATTGACTTCAAAACTTTTTCATATCTTTATTCCTCATTAAAGATGGGAGAGTTTTCAGGGAAAGCAACTTTGGCACAGAATTCAAAAGGCAACAAATGTTTTGATTCACTTCCATGACTAGCATCCTAAGCTTTTTTTTGAATGTAGCATTGCACATGGCACATTTATGAATGAGTGTGGTCATAATGACTTTTCTCAGAATGGGGAAGAAGATTTTTGGGCAATTTCCAGACATTGAGAGGTCCTGTATTCCAGGTGGCCTGGAAGTCTGGTTTGGTGCTCCTTTGATCCCACTCCAGCCTGCCACAGTAAGCTCCACTACAGCAGTTTACCTTAATATGAAGACCAAATGCATTTACTTTTCAGAACAAATGAGAGCCTCAGTCTTTTCAAAAGGTATTAAACAATGCAAAGAACTTCACGGCCTGCAACCAAGCCTGCCCCTGGTTCTTGGAAGCATTTGCTTTGTTTGCTGCATCTAAATACTGAGTTCAGACAACTGATTTCTGTGTCTCAGTTGTCACCATTAAAAAATCTCTTTATGTATGCAGGCCCAAGTTGTTTACCTGGTTCTGGTTTCTCTGTATCTGCATTTCTCTGAATAATTTCATAAGGCAGCAAAAGGGTAAGAGGACATCACAACTCAGTTTCTAGGCTTTTTCGTTTTTTAAATCCACATGCTAGCCTGCATATGTTTTCTGGACGTTCCTTGTTATCACAGAATCAACTAGGTTGGAAAAGACCTTTGAGGTCATCAAGTCCAAGTGACCAAACACCACCCTGTCAACTATAACACAGCACTAAGTGCCACATCCAGTCTTTCCCTAAACACTTCCACACACAGTGACTCCACCACCTTCTTGGGCAGTCTGTTCCAAAGCCCAGTCACTCTCTCTGTGAAGAAAAAGCCTTGTTACTCCTTCTACTGTGCCTTTATGGTTCATGTAGTGATTTTATGTGGTGTTTCTCTTGATAATTGGAATAGATTTTCAGGAGCAGATTAAAGATAAGTAAAATTGTCAGAGGCAATATGCAGTAATTGCTTTGTTCTTCAGAGAGCTTAATAGAAGTGGCAGACACTCAAATGAGAATTTTCTTATCCTGGATTTTCTGTGTAAGTGAGAGATGATAAATAGATGTGTTCCTTTTGAAAACCACTCAAAAATGCTTCAGTACACAGTATTATTACAAACCACTATTACAAGTCATTTACTAGTGATACATGAGTGAGTTAAAAGTGGCTTTGGACATGAATTACTCCTCTTGGTAACATCTACTATTCAAATAAATATTAACATTTGGGCATAAAAATGTGGAGGAACAAAAAAGGAAATGTGAAAGAAGTATAGAAATATAACTATATAATAAAACTGTAGTAAGAGTGTGGCAAGAGAGAGGGTACTAAAGAGAGGAAAAGTCTTAGAGAAGGTGTTTTGCTCATTTGTTGAAGTTGTATATCTCTCAAGGGACATGACAGAAATGTGCAACTTCTTTGAACCTTAACATTTTCCCTCTAGTATAAAAGAAGCGAGGGTCTCTTGTGAAAATGAAATTTCATTTGTGTAAATAAAAGCCGTGTGGATGCGTTTCAGATTGCAAACTACTCCGGTAATGCAGTGCATGACGGCCTGCAGGGATTGGCAGTCTGGAGGCTGTGAAGAGGGCACAATGCTCACAACATCAGCCAGGAGAGGAGCAGAGGCTGGAAACTTGTGTCAGGAAGAGCAAACTCTCATCCTAATCTCTGATATGGGTGCAAGTTTTCTTCTGCAGTGTTAAAGAGAGAATATAAAGTGCTAACTGAATTTAACAGTGTTCATGTCAGGCTGAAAAGAATTGTCAGTGATGTCTTTACAACTTTAATTAACTTGGTCTTCATTTACAACCCCCCAAAAAGTTTGAAGTTACACTACAAACGTGATATCACCTGCTTTTACACTGCATGTACTCATGTAAGTTTCTGCATATGCTTTTGATCTATGTATATCAGAACCATATACCTTGTGAAACAAGGTGCTGTCATATTATGAATTATGTGGTACTAAAAAACCACTAATATCTAGATATATTTGACCCTGTTAAATATCCTTATTTTATTTCAGGGTTTCTTATCACTCTCTAGGTCTCTAACATTTCTTCCTGTTATCCATATATTGACAGAGACACTCATAACATTTTTGTCCTTCTAGGCACATATTTTTGTATTTTGACTGGTTTTGCCTTTTTAAATTTTACCTGCTGCTTTCTGTGTGGCAGGGATTGGGTGTCACTAGCATTCAAAATTGTATTCAGGAAATGTGCAAATTGCCTGGAGAGCAGTAGAAAGATGCTGCATCCATTTCTTACTGTAATTGAGTAAGATAATGAGGCCACATTTTTCACCTTGAGTGTCACCAGGAACTCTGGGATGGGGACTGGTACAATTTTCATATGGATCATGTAATTCTTGAGCATTTGAATGGCTTGTGCAAGCTGTCAAGGGACTGGACTGTTGGTGTTGGTGGCCAGCCTGTTGTTAACAAATGCAGGCTGTTCACTGGTACCAAGGTGGGTTGAGTGAAATGTGCTTAAGCTGGAACGTGAAGTGCTTAGCAATGTTTAGGAGATGGTATGGGCTGTTTGGAGGGGATCTGTCCCGTGAATTCAGAGAGCTCATGCTTGCTTCTGCTTTCATTGCCAGACTGCTGGGTATTTCTCACTGGCAAGTTGCTTTTCCTGTCTGTGCTGTTGCTACTTTGGCAGTTTATGTGTCTTCTTTATTAAAAAGGAAGCTTTTGGTGGTGTGGATTGTCACAGAGTATGCATTGTCACAGAGTATGCATGATGTATTTGTGCCTTGCTGTCACAAGGCACTGCTGTGACCTGTCAAAAAACCTGGAGAATTTTCGACTGTCAAAACCTTTTGTAATTTCCCTGGCAGAATATTTTGCTGTGGCCATTCTGTCCATTCTTGTTTTGAGATTTTTGCCTGCTTCTTGCCATTCCCTGCAATTACCAGCTCCACTGCCATTATTTTTTAATGCACACATACAGATATACACACACACACACACACACACCCTCCTCCCAATTTTTTACTTATTGCTTATCATGGGCTTTCTTTGTTCCTCTCCTCTTTGCAGTAGAAGTACCTCCCTCCTTGGAGGTTTATTGCTGGTGCTTCTTACCTACTGCTGTGAATTTGCTTTGAAGGATTATCACAATTCACTAAAAATTTTTTGGGTAGTAAACAAATTAAAATGGCTGCCAAAGAATGCTCAGGTCCTTTACATCCTGGACACTGGAGTATTCAGGTCTGAATGACAAGGTCTGTGGGCAAAGGAGCCATTGAATCTGAGTTAACTTGATAGAAGCTGATCCAGTTGTTAATGGGCTTCCTTAAGGAAGCTTAATTTGGGGGCTGTTTGTTTCCTTCTTGTGAAATGGAGTGTTGAGGGAAATGAAGCAAAGGGAAGATAGGTAGGAAGAATAAGTAGGAAGAAATTTCAGCTCCAGATGGGCTGCCTGTTTTGATTTTGCTTTCAATTTTCTCTTCTTTTTTTCCTAGGTTGGCTTGACTTTCCAGATACGGATTTTAGCCTAATCCTGAATTATTTGTAATTTAAATGTGTTTTAGTTATTATCAGCTGCAGAAGTACATAGAAGACAAAAAAAAAAAAAAAAAAAACAACAACCCAACAACAAAACCAAACCCCTCAACCCCCCCCCTCCCCCAGAAAAACAAAACCAAAAAGACCCCATGCTTTTAGTTCACTGATAATGTAAATGCTGGGTTGGGGACTATCTCACTTTCAGCAGGAACAAATTCATTCTGAAGTTTTTGCTGAACTGGAAGTTTGAAAATAGTTGACTTTTAAGTAGATATGCAGTGTCCTGCTTTCAGGCTTTCTACACTTGGTTTTAAAATGAGTGGAAAGAAATGGTTGAAACAGCAAGAAACTTGTCTTAACAGCACAGCTATATGTTTGATATAGCACTGGAGGTTTAGAAGTCTTGTTTCTCTTCCTGGAAACTGTAACTTAGTGATTTTACCTGAAGTGGAGTGTACCTCAGACAATTTTAATTTTCAGTTATAATGACATTTATTAGCTATTCAAGTTTTCTCCATGTGATGCTTAGTGCTTCCTTAGAGGGTTCAGTGACAGAGGTGAGAGAGGTGAAGTTTTTTATTGTTGTTGCATGGGTCTGGCCAGGGATCTGATTCTTTTCTTAGCTAATCAAATACTCTGCTGTGACAGTTCATACTTCTCAGGGAACTGCACCTGATGACGAAGGCATTGTATAAGCAAACAGAAAACTACCTGCAGGTTAGAAATTTGTGTTCCCGTCCCTATAGCACATGAATTTAGAAGTGAAAGGCAAGGAATTATCAAAGGAAAGGAAATTGTTAATAACACCTGAAGTATTAGAAATTTATCTAAAAAGAGTTTTAGAGAATCGTATGAAAAAGCTTTTTCTGGCAGCATGCTGATTGTATATGTAGAGGAGAGAAAGATTGATTACTTATTATAAAGCCTTAACTGGCAGCCACCTGAGTGAAGTATTCTCTTTGGATCTTTGTCCCTCCCTAGACAATGGGTTAATATGACTTTTCAGGTGTCCTCAAAAAGTTGTCACTGAGAGAGTGAGCTGCTTCTGACTCCTGTAATAGATGAGAAATGCATTCTCCTGCTTGTACCAGAAGGTAATAGGAAAGTGGTATCTGTGGTTTGCAGGCTGGCTCTGCTTGCAGAGAGAATGCACCCGTCCTTGACCTTCACACACCCAGCTAGCTGAAAGCACTGGCAGAAAGAAAATGGTCTCTTCATAATAGATCAAGCAAGGATGGTAGGGGCTTTTCAGTATTCTATAGTAGCTACTAATGGAAAAATAAGAGCTCAAAATAATTCTCTGAAATGTTCAGGTAGAATGAGCATAACAAAGAAGGATACTTATTTATTGAGGCAGTGTCAATAAAGTACACCTTAGTAAGATACCTGAGATGTGATGGTCCAAAGCTGGAATTTCTGTTCAATGAGAAATATCAGCAGCTGATATTTCATCTATATCTGAAGAAAGCAGGAGACTTTTTAAAAAGCTTTTAAAATTATGTAGTTATTAGAAATTGAATAATTTACTAGTGTGTATATGATGTAGTTTCTGAAACTTCAAAGCTGAGTTCTCAAAGTCCTTGAGATTAGAAATTAGTGTTTAGGGTTTCTTAGTATACATAATCTAAATTTCCAGTGCACTCACAGTTTGGTATCACACAGGTGAAAACCTCTGGTGTTGCGTATAGCAGGGGCTACCCCAAAAAAGCAGACTTGGAAAGCCCAAAGACTATCAGGCTAATTGTCTGGGATCTGTCTTGGTTTTTTTAAACATCTGTGGCAACTTAGATGTTTTTGGAAAGCGTTTCAGGCTTAGTGATTCTAAATTTTCTGGTTAAATTTATTTCACCTGAAAATTCCCAGGATGGCAAGTGTGTTTGACAGACCATAATTTATTAGTACATAAAATACATTGCTGTATGTGTATTTAAGTTGTTAGTCTAGAGGTTTTGGCCCACTAGTTTGAGTGGACATCTAATTCTGGTGGTTTTGAGAGTTGCATGCAATTGCTGTTGAGTCACATCAATGCCAATGCTAGTTCAGCCTTACACCCTAAAGAGTAACAAGTAGAAAGCAGAAGGAAGATATCAATTTTTCTTATTATCTGAAGCAGAGACTATGTTAGCTTTAATATGGAAACCATAAAGCCTGCTGAAGGATAGGGATGTTCCATCTTTGATTAGTTGGAGAATATACAATCAAAAAAATTTTCTTTCTAATGGGCAACAACCAGCATGAAAGGGAAATACATCCTGAAGATGCAAAAATGGAATAACCAAATATATATAGAAAAAGTAGAAAACCCACAGAAATGCTTTTATGAAAACATAAGCTAAACTAAACTGGAATGTAAATTAAGAACCTGTGTGGAAAAAATAAAACAAGGACCCAAGATGAAGAAAACAGTGTCTAGTGGGAAAAAGTCTTTCTGAGTAGTTGCAATCTGATGTATCCTAAACAACCTGACAACTTGAGGCAGGTCCTGGGTTTCTGTTATTGCCTTCCTGTGAGTCATTATCGGAAAACAAGGGTGTCAGAATTTTTGGTTGTTGTTTTACAGCTTTTTCTTGTTAAATGTTTTCTAGCTGGCAGTGAATCATTATGTACTACTTTATCTGCTTTCCACTGCTCTGAGGGTTTCTTTATTATTAATAGGAACAATGGCAAACTGAAATGCATGTCCTTTTCATAGTCATTATTTGCAAAGCACATTGTTCCAGGCGACCTTGCACCTCTGTCATAAATAAAGCCTGTAGTAGCCACTTAACATACATACAATGAATATTAAAACCAGCATTCATTTGGCACTGATTTAAAAATAATAGATTTACACCCTGTGTGGATCAGCAGTTTTAATTCTTGGCTGAATCTGAATAGGACAATGAATTCTTTTTATCTTGCAATTAAGTCATATATTTTATACCAATGTTGCTCACACGACAGAGTTTACACAAGATAAAACAAAACAAGCTCAGGAGCTCTCCCTGTGGAGAGGAAAAAGGTTATTTCTAAGTCACCACATTCTGGTTTAAACCAAACAATAGTGGGAAAATAGAAAGTGAGAAGGGATTCACATCAATATTAAGAATTAAGAGTTCACTCCGGAAAGCTCAGGCTGTATGAAAGTCATACCCTGGCTGAAGAAATACAATAAAGCTGTAGTTAAGGAAAAAAAAAAAGATTAATTTCTGTCACTGGCATTTATAACTGAAAAAAAACCCCTTAAATGTTCTTCCACCCTGCAGAACTGAGCTTAGAGCTGGCAAGGGACCCTAGAAATATTAGGAACTTGTCATAAACTCTCTAGGCTAGACTTGGATGTGTCTGGAAAGTTCAGTGCTGTTATTTGTGAGAGGGAAAAAGGACTGGGAACTGTTTCACTGTTGGAAACTTTCACTTCTCAAATGTAGTTTGGAGAACAAATGCCACTAACAGTGGTAGGCAAAAAACATGTTGGAGAGACGACAGCTTGCAGATTTACCACCAAATGGTCACACAAAAAACCCAAGAGAAAGGTCCTGTACCTAGATCTATTTTGGACTTCTAACTGGGGCATTGCAGACGGTAACCTTGGACCAACTGACCACATGCAGAGAGTTTAAATTAAATGGAAAATAAAAGACTGAAACAATATGCATATGACAATCTGAAGTTAGTTGATCCTAATTGCTGAAGGATATGAATGCTGAGGAGGCTTTGCTTTTCTTCAAAGATACAACAAAATATCTAAACTCCCTATTCCTAGAAAAACAATTTTTTAGAGGCAGGTTCCAGTTTTAACATCTTAATCCACACAAGAATTTGTGTCTACATCAGCCTATTTGGAATCACCTGGCAAATTAGGTAAACATTGAATTATCCAACTCTGTTAACAATATGGAATTTGTTCAAATTTTAAACTTGGAGTTTGGCTGTAAAGATCTATAAAGAACCTAATTGTTGCTGACGTGGGGAGAGCCTTGTTCCCAATCCCAAAGCTGACAGCTTTTTCCTTACCTTGTTGGGTGTCTCAGTGGATATTAAGTCAAACAGAGGCTATGCTGAGAGGCAGCACTAAACATAATTTTTCCTTTTTTCCCCCAGTTTGTTTAATTTTTATTACAGTGTTTCCCATGTTACAGTTTATTTGTGGTATCAGATAGACCCTAGGGTTGGAAGACTGCTTGCACAATGATTAGGGGAAAAGGTGTAGAAGAAGTGAAAGCACAGGGTGTAAAATGCCTCTCAAGGACCTGACTGCCTGTGGTTGCAAGGTTGACTGTAGCAGCAGTGTGGCTTGCACAGCTGTGCATGCAGAGTCAGCAGATGTGCTGCATATTGCTGGAACACATTGTCTGCCTTCTTGCCCCTGGAAATACTTGACTGAGGCAAACTTTATCCTCATGGGTAGGTATTTTTCAGATGTGATATTTATGCCTGATGGCAGGTTAAGGAAAAGGGCTGCTGTGCTGCTCTTGCTAACCTGGTGTTGCAGGTGTGATATAAACCTTATGCAAGGCCTTCAGAGACTTCCTTTTCTTCTACCTTGCACACACAAAGAGGCTAATTAATTATCAAACTGGCTGGCATAATTCAAGCACCTGCTCTCAGAACCTTAATAAGTTCAGTTACAGAAACTGCTGTGCTATACAGCCCTCACCGCTGACAACCCTCCCATATGTCTTGTTTGTAGGTACTCTCTTTTTTACAGAACATAGTCCTGGGAATCCTTAAGCATTTATGCTTGGAAACATTCTGCTCTCCTCAGGCTCTGTTTCCTGGTGCAGCTCACACTCCTCCTCCACTGCTGGGCAGCAGGGCAGGCAGGGAGTCCACCCCTGCCTGTTGCCTCCAGGCTGGGCGGAGGGACCCATGCTCAGGCAGCCAGCTGTTCTGCTCCTGCCTCCCTGCAAGCCATTGTGGGACCTTGGATAAATTTTTCATGCTCCTTTTTCTCTTTGTGCAACTCCTTTTTTTGTTAGGTTGAAAGCTCTCTGAACTTTGTATTATCTCCATGTACTGTGGTGAATACGACAGACCCCTGAACTCTTTTAGGTGCTCCAGTTTCTACTGCAATGTGAATAATTGCTAAACTAAGCTCCATATGATGCCATTTATTTTCAAATACCGTTTCCTTATTGAAGCAAAGGGAAACTAATGCTTTAAAAGGCTATGCTGTACTATGGCTCTGGTGAGGATATTGTCAAATGTCCCTGAGGGTTTTTATGATTCTCCTATTTCATTTTTCTGCTAGTAAGTAGCTATATAGACACCAGCTTTTCATAACAACTGGTTAATCAAAAACTCTGTTCTTACCAACATTTGAAAGAACACAACATTTACATATTGGTATGCATCAGGAATAGGCAGCTTATCACTTTGGATGCCCTATACTTGCTACTGCTGAGAATTCGGTCCTGAAGGAGAGTATTAAGGATTGCATTGGGTCTGGCTGAGACAGAGCTCATTTTGCCTCTCCCAAATACCATTGTTTTCTCAAAACCCTTATGTTCCTAGGTTTCAACCTCAAAAAGTCTAGTGGGGTGACCCTTCATGCCAAACATCCTCCAAAGCTTTTCTATTTCTCCCTTCTGCATCTGGAAAGGGGAGAGAAAATATAATGAAGGGCTCATGGATTGAGATAAGGTCTGAGATCACTCAGCAAATACTGTCATGGGCAAAAGAGACTCAATTTTGGGATATTATATGAATTTCTTACTATCATAATCAGAGCAGGAAAAGTAAAAACAGACGTTAAAACATCTTTCTAACTCCCCTCCCTCCTTCCCAGCTCTACCTCCTCCCCCTCAGCAGTGCAGGGGGGTAGGGAAGCAGGGTTATGGTCGGTTCACTGTATGTTGTTCCTGCTGCTGCTCAGGGAGAGGAGTCTTTCTGCTGCTCCAGCGTGTTCCTTATGGGAGGCAGTTCTTCGTGAACTTCTCCAAAGTGAGTCCATCTCACAAGCAACAATTCTCCATGAACTGCTATAATGTGGGTCATTTTTCCACAGGGTGCACTCCCTCAGGCACAACTGGGTCCAACCTGGGTGCCCCACAGGATCAGAAGTCCTACCAGGAAACCTGCTCCAGTGTGGGCCCTTGGGTCTGCAGGTCCCTGCCAGGAGCCTATTCCAGTGTGGGTCTCACCCATAGATGCAGGTGGATCTCTGCATCCCTGTTGACCTCTGTGAGCTGCAGGGGTACAGCTGCTTCACCATGATCTTCACCACAGGCTTTAGGGGAACTTCAGCTATGGTGCCTGGAGCACCTCCATTGACCTTGGTGTCTGCAGAGTTGTTTCTCCCACATATCCTTATCCTGATTTTCTTTGGACACAATTACATCTATGCAAGATTTTTTTTATTCCTTCTTTTTAAATCTGTTATCACAGAGGTATTCCCACCACTTCTGGTTGGCCCAACCTTGGCCATTGGCAGGTCCATCCTGGAGCTGGCTGGCATTGGCTCTGTTGGACATGGAGGAAGCTTCTGGCATCTTCTCCCTGTAGCCCCAAACCTGGCCATGCAAACCCAATGCAAGTATAATGTCCTACAAAAGACCAAGCAGCAATTTTCTTCTTTTAAAAAAGCTTTTCATGTTGTTGGAGAGGTGGGGAATAAGGAACTTTTGCTTTCTCTGAGATTGTGGTACAAGTGCCTGTAACTATTTTTACACTCTCTATATACATTCACCAGAGATTCTGTGGCACAGTCTGTAACACAAACTGGTAATTCTGTATGGGAAAAAATAAGCAGGTCATTGCATGTCTTTGAACACATTTAAGCTTCTTGACAATCATGACTCAGTAACACCTAAAAATGATGTTATGAGATAGTGTAGCATTCAGAAAATGTATGTCAGTGGTGTTCCTGTCCATCCTGTGTCATGTCCTGGTCTCCTACAATTTCGTTGTAAGCAAAGGCACAGAAGAGACTTTTACTGTTTACTTTTGGAAAATAATTTCAGACTACTGTGTGTGAAATGAAAAATATTTTCTTTCATGTGGTTATCATTTCTTATAAACAAGTATAATGCAAGAAACCTTGCATACAACAGGCTTTAAAATTCTGCTTACAAGCTATTTGCATGGTTACTTGAAATAAGGCTGGCATATTTCTAGTAAGAATATGAGCTGTATTTCTGTGGATCAATGCTGTGTAGGGGTGGGGAAATGAAATCTGGCAGCACTAGATATATGTGTTAAGTTAAAAAATCATGTAAGGAAACTCAGGAAGTAAATGATTGACAATGCTGGCCTTTAAAAAGGCATAATTAGTCAGTAACATTACTGCCTATTGAGGCTTGTGCTTCCAATTTGTCTCAGGATGCTGCTGTTTTTGTCCTGTGTCTGACTGCAGAGTCAAAAAGGAACGGGCGCGTGGGATTTGATTGTTTGCACATAGGAAGGTTAACACTGCGTGGGTTTTTTTAAATCTCCTCCTTCTTGAAGGAAGCTTTGATTTTTTGAACAGGAAGCAAAATCTTTAAAGTGCCTCGTGAAGGCAAAACCCCTCCAAATATGTGGATTTTTAGTCACTACTACACTAGTTATTTTGTATTGTATTGGAGTGAGCAGAAAAAGAACATAATCTAGTTAATTCCACAAAGAAGTCAGAGGGAGACTACACTAAAAATAAAAAATCAGAACTATTACTATGTAGGCCAGGACAGGGTGAATACATATATATAACCTTACCCACTACATATGAAATGTGAAATTTAAGGGCAGATAAAGTGCACTTAGACATTTGGAAATTTGCATTGACTGTCCTAAAAATCCTGAGGATTTGTGGATGTTAAATGTGAAGGCATGCGAGCTTTTAATTAAAAAAAAATTTCTTTATATTTGCACATTTCCCTAAGAGGTCTTCTATTGCTCTTTGATTTCCTTAAAATATTCACCATTGTTTTCTAAGACCACAGGATTCTTTTGCACAAAGGACCCTGAGGCATCACAAGAGTTACAAAGAAAATGTTCTTCAACAGGCAAAACTGCAAGTCTATGCAGCTGTTCCTACACCTGTCATTTATGACAGTGTTAACTCTTGCACCACTTTACATTTGGAGGAAAATCAGTGTAATAGACCAAATGCATTTAAAAAAGAGAATTAACTCAAACAGTTGTCTGAAGTTGTAGCTCTTTTTAGGGACCCTATCAGAGAATTTTGGGTATGTGAAGTTGATAACACAGCATCTAGGATAATAAAATTTGAAAACTGAGGAAATATTTCTTAGAAGCCTGTTGGTGGAAGCATTCATTGTATGTCATATTAATTCTGTTGTTATTTTATTCTATGGTTGTAGAATACTAGCCATTTACAATTGTAATGCATAATTTGTAAAATTCAGTGTCATTGAAGATAAAGATCTTCACTATTTTTTTTCTACCTTTCCATTTCTTGGTCATGTATAAGACCTTTGCATTTACCGCAGCAAGAAAATCAGTGGGTTCCAGAAGATCTGTGAAGAGAGAATAAATTCAGGTCTTAATCTCTTGGAAATAAATGCATAGACTTAAAATGCACCATCAAGGCACAAATGTAAGGATCCATACTAAATCCTAAAATTAAAAATAATTTGAAAGAGGAAGGTACTGATTTTCCTCTTGCACAACTTTCGTGGTTTCACGTTTTGATTGACATGAGTGTTTCAACTCTTAAACATCATTAACTTGCTTCTTTGAGAGATCTCCAAAGACTGGGCAATTCCAGTATCAAGGTACAGAGATAAAATTTTCTTTTCATCATCAGTTTCTCTAAATGAAAGGATCAGATCTGGCATTCTTCGGGGTTTTGAAGCCAGAAATTGCTGTTTCTTGTCATTGTTGTTGCCACTGACAATGTATGATAGGAGAAACAAAGAGACCCTGGGAAGAGAATTTTATAAAATACACAGGAGATCAGTGGTCGGTCTGGGAATGATGATGTGATTTTTATGCTCATCTTGGAAGGGCTAAAACAGATTTTGCATGTGGCATTATCTAACAAACTTGCAGCTGTGCATTATTTTTTACTAGTATCTAACTATTTTGACAATTTGCAGATAATTAATGAGATGAGCTTAGATTTCTTGTGATAAGCTACTTGATTTTCTGAGTGAAGCAAAGACTCAGTACCATGTAGGCTGCTGGAATTGATGACAGCTGGGCAAATTCCTGTTACTGAGACAGGGGAGTGATCCAGAAAATCAAGCACCAGCCCTTTTCCTTTTCTTATTTCTTACTCCACTGCTGCCTAAATCACCAGCTATAGCCTCATTCTTTTAAGGCTGAGGTAAATTGTGAGAAGTGTTTTTCTAGAACCTGGGAATGTGACTGTGCACTTTTTGTGGTAGTCCCAGCAGCAGAAAATATCTAAAGTGCATCCCACTGAGAGGTATGTGAGGACTGTGTGCTTTTAAGTTAAGAAGATGCAGAAAATGTTGAGAACAGTTTGTTTCATCCCAAGACCTCATTTGTGAAGCACAGGATCTTTTACAAGCTACAAGGTTATTGACACAGTGTGTTACAAAGTTGCCTCACAAAGGAAAATTTATTGAAATCTCATGTGCAGTTAGCAGATGGACTAATTAGAATAAGTTATTTGTGATAAATAGCCAGCCAATGGGTAAGAAAGGTTATCACAACAGCTGGTTATAATTTGTGAAAAAATGATAAGTATTTGCAGAATTTGTGATAAGCTGTGCTTCTTAAATTGAATGTAGTAGGTACCATGGGCACAAGACAAATACATATCTTTAATCACGTATCTGAAGCAGAAGACATATTTCCTACTTTTGGTATTTTTGTTTGTTTGTTCTCCAGTGCATCTTTTTCATGGCTTCCAGTCTTTTTCCCATTACCAGTGAAAGCAACTGCAGCACTATGAAAATATAACAGTGCAGAAAATTTTGGTTAGAGCCTACTGGTTTACTGCCTGAGTCTTGACAGAGGCAAAATATGGTGTCCTATTGCATGACTGAGTTCAGTAACCATTTAGTTTGCTAGTTGCAGACTTAGGATGATTCCTAATAAAAAAAATTACCAGGAAATGAAAGACATGGTGGAGTTTGCTGAAGTTAGAGAGAGGATATAAAACTGAATAAGTGAGAAAAAAAGATGGGTAAATAAATAGGGAAAAAATACAGTTACTGTACAGGAGAAGAAACTGACAGTGATGGTAAATGCAAGAAAGGAAGAAAATGTAGCAAATTAAGGATGCAAACTAATGCAGAATTACATGAGAAAAAGAACCCTTAACAAAAAACAATTTATTTTTTTATTTTTGTAAAGCTTACTGTAAAAAAGAATAAACTCAATTGTCTGAACCAGGTGGTTGGATGCTAGGGTGTGGGATGCATGTATTGATTTTCACACTGAGAGTCTTTTGAAGGTAAAATGTAAATGTTACAGTGGTTGTTGCTTTAACCCAAGATATTCTCAATGATCACTCTGTGCATAGAATAATTATGTCCATGATAATCCTGCTTGAATACTGTTCCATTCCAAGAGTATGTGCCTTCACATTTATGCCTGTGAATTGTCATTTCACCTTCAAAACGGAAATTTTTTGCACTGGTTGCAGATACTTTCCAACAAAAGCTGCTTGGGGAATGCTTTTCCTGGGACTTTTGCACTATGATGGTGTCAGGGAGTTTAAAATAGTACAACCCTTCAAGACCTTCTTCTTTCCTTGCTTGACGTTGGCCAGGTGTGCTGGTCTTGGCTGGAATTTTTAATTTGCTTCACACAGCTCTTCATACCAGCTCTTCACAGCAGCTGGTATGGATCTATGGTTTGAATTTCTGCTGAAACAGGGTGATGAAAGAGTTTTTGTTACTGCTGAGCAGGGCTTACACAGCACCAAGGCCTTCTCTATTCCTCTCCCCACCCACAAGCAAGGAGGCTGGAGGTGCTCAGGAAGTTGGAGGGGACACAGCCAGGACAGCTGACCCCAACTTACCCAAGGGATGTTCCATACCATATGGTGCCATCCTGAGCATATTAAAGCTGGAGGAAGAAGAAGGCAGGGAGGGACATTTGGAGTGACGGCATTTTCCTTCCCAAGTCACAGTTACGCATGACTGAGTCCTGCTCTCCTGGAGATGGCTGAACACCTGCTGCCCACGGGAAGCAGTGAATTCATTCCTTGCTTTGCTTGCATACACGGCTTTTGCTTTCCCTGTTAAACTGTCTTTATCTCAACCCATGAGTTTTCTGGCTTTTACTTCTCCAATTTTATTGCTTATTCTGACAGAAAGGAAATGAGTGAGTAGGTGCATGGGGCTGGGTGCTAGCTGGGGTTAAACCACAACACCTGGAATGAACTCCTGCCTTGTCTGAAGTTCCCTAAGCTTTTCCTTGGAAAGCAGTGCACTCACGTGTGTGATGCCCATCTTATAGAATCTCTGCAATTTGGGTGTGTTCCTTGAAACTTTAGCCAATACAAAGAGTATAGTGTTTGCCAGCTTTGTTTGGGATGTGTTTGACAGTTTCAGAAACAAGGAACTACTTAGGACAGATATCCTGGTCCTATTTCTTCATGATTACTGCACATGCGTTTTTTTAATTTGAGGATTAAATGTAGAACAGTAAAGCTAAGGCTGTATATGCAAATAGATATTTTGTGTTTCCACTGACCTTTTAAAACATTCGTACAAACTGACACAAAAACTCCAGGAGAAAACATCTGGTTGTAATCTCATGACACCAGTGCTTTTACTGGAAAACAAAAAAACAAAAACAAAACAAACCAAAAAACCAAAAAAAAAAAAACCCAAAAAACCACAAAATACCAATGCCAAAATCTTAACATATATACATAATGATTTATTTGTCATAAAATGAGAAAGCAAATGATTCTCTCAATTTATATGTGTAATGGAAATTGTTAAACGATGTTGGGAACCAGGCATGGTGTGTTGGTACATTCTCAGTCAATAGCTGGAATACAGTAGGCTGAGGAATTAGGATTTGTGGACAGCTTGCAGCACATACCCTGTGCCTTGTGGTGAGGACAGGAAAGGACTGTGGCTGTAGGGTGCTGAGGTGAGATGGGGCTCCTGCCCTGGGAGGGGAAATAGGCAGCCTATCCCTGCCCAGTGCTGAAGAGGGGTGGGTGACAGCAGATGGCTAACGGTGAACCAGGATTGTTCGCAGAAATACCATAAATCTGTACTTGCTACTGTATTTGCTACTATTACTACTTTAGAGTGCAGTTTCCCTGGGGAAGAAGAGAACTCTGGAAAGATGCCTTGGGAAACCCCATTTTCAATGCCATAAGCAAAAGGCTTTTTGACACGCTCTCTATGCAAATTGTTACTAGAAAGTTCTTAGTTCTCTGTGTTATCATAGGTTGATTTTTGGTGCAAGAATTTTAATATTTTTAATCATTGTCCACCATTGGACCCTTCCCTCAGACCCCACCTTAACTCCCCACCCACACCAGGGTGCATAAGTACCTCTGTCTGACCCTAAACCCTATCTTTGGCTTCGTGCATTTTGCCCCTGGTTACTGCCTTGATCCAGTTCACTCCAATACACTGGATGCCTTATTGTTTGTTATTTTTTGTATTATTAAATTTACTTTTCATTCAACAGATTGAAGCTGACTCTCTCCATTTAAATCACCATCGGGCTAGAGTCCCGACGAGACTCAAAGGAAGTCTGATAGTCTGGACTCAGACTCCAGGAAGTTTCATGTTACTTTATAATTTTTTAAAAAATTTCTGGGATATTCTTTATTTAATCAACACTTCTCTACTTAACTTTAAACTAAGAAAAACTGGAAGAGAGGGAAGATAAGAAATCCTGTATATAAACGCTCACATTGAGGTGTAGACACACTGGCAGTCCAAAATACGAGATGACACTTCATCCCTAGTTTGTACCAGTAGGAAAATGGCTGTGAAAGGATGTAAGCTGGGCACAGAGTATCAGCTGGGGTATGTGTTCCCACACACAGCCAAATGTTAAAATATATTCCATCTTTGACGTTTTCATTAAAAAATCATGAAAACCACCTCTTAAGGAAGTTAAATCTAAATATGTGCTCTGTAAAAAATTTAATTTGATAACCACCAGTTTTCATTGATTATTTAATGTAACTTAGTTTACTTATCCATTTTAGGACATTTATTTTGGCTTGTAAGCATTTTTTTTTTTAAATAAAGCTTGCTAAAGGATTTGTAAACATGATGTATTACTGCAAATCCTTATATATAAAAATCAAAATTCCGGTGCAAATCTATAACTTTGGTTGCACTGTAGCAATATGTTTCTGGCACATTAAATACCAGAAAAAAATTTGGGGAGGTATTAAGTCAGATTCTGGATTAAATAATTTGCCAAACCTATAGTATCTCTTTTATTAAAAATTCTGATTAAAAATCAAAACTAGCTTTTAGAGATTAAACAAAAAAAATCAAGTAATAAATAATTATTTTAATCTTATTTTTTTGATTCAGACTTATTAAAATTGTAATTTTATCTTTTAATATTCCTCAATTTGCTCATTGGTTTTCATCCCTTTTAATTTTCTTAACCAGATATAAAGCCCCTAAACAGGAATGTATTTTAAAATGTTGACTTGGTCTTACAAATGACAGTGCAATACTAAGACACAAATCAAGAGTACTTAATGTTATCAGTATAACAACTCACTTTTTAAATAGTGATACCTTATTATAGAATACAACATTCCAGCTCTTTTTTTTTAATTAAAATAATACCTTAATTTATTTATATTCCACCAGAATGAGTACATTCATTGTAAATTGCATGCACATAAAAGGGAAGCCATTTGTAAACTATATGAGGTCTTAACAATAAATAGTATTTGATCTAATACATGATGGTAGTGCATTTCTTGTTAAAACTGCAAGCTTTTACCAAAATGAAACCAGACTCTTATTCTCTTTATAAATATTTTAAATAGTTTTTAGTTACATGTTTCATACCAAGTATATAAAAATAGTATTTTTAGATAAATTAAGAGGTTTCATTTACATGACAAACAACGTGCAACAACTAAGCACTCTCTAGCAGCTCTATTTGGTTGATTGTCTAGATGACATGCAGCGAATATTGTCCCTTTGCCTTCACAGAACTGACAAAAAGACCAGCAGGACCCACGATCACCTGAAGCAAACAGTGCCATAGATATTGTTTGGGAACAACAGTCAGACACTCAGGGAAAACCTTTGCTTCGATGAACAAAAGCCATCCACAACAGTTCTTTGTGCTAGACTTCCAGCTGCTCTGACCCTCAGGGTCTTTGGACTATCACAAAAGTCTGTCAAACAGACAAATTATATCTGTATTCAAAATGTTTTTCAACATGCTTCTAGAATCTAGAAATTTATTGTTTTTCCTATAGTATGAACCAACATTACCTTTTCTTACTTTCTATAAGTCTGAATTTCGTATTTGTAAGTCTCCATGATCGCCAAAAGAGAGATCAAATAAAGCAGTCATGCTGTACTCTCTAAATTTAAAACTGGCAGCTGTGGAACATGCTTTGAGTACTACTTCACTGTTTCTCATACATCTATGGCTTGGCAATCTTTATCTTTAACATCCCTTGTGCTTTTCACAATGTCTATTGGGAAATCTGGAGTCTGTGCAGAAGTTACTCCAGCTGTTCCTTCCAGGTCCCACGATCCCGGCAGGTTCTCAAGGCTTAGTGAGCTGATTGCTCCTTGGCTAAAGCTCCCTTCCTCTGACCTGCTGGGCAGCACTAGGTGTAGTGACGTCTCTGATGAAGAGCATACTGAAGGAGAAAGGGTTGCTGAAATAGACTGAAGAGGAGTCAGGGTAGTGTCTGAATGGGGAGAGGTGCATCTTAAGAATTGCAGATTGTCTTTCTGAATTACCTGATATTGGGAGGGAGAATTTTGAAGGCCTGTTGTATAATAAAGTTCACCATCCATAGAATTTTGCACGTTTGGTTCAGTCCTTTGGGGACTGCTGCCTACAGAAGACAGATCTGTATTCCAAATGTCACATAATGTGTTTCCACGACAAATTTGTGCTTTGGTGCAAGTGAAGTTCCCAGCTTGCATGTGCGAGCAAGGTTGATGTGTAGTCCAGGCCACTCGAGACTGCAGACTATCCAGTGTGGGACTTCGAGATATGCTGTGCACAGCACAGAATCCTGGAGGCCTCTGGGACGTCAGCAGGTTTTCCAGAAGGTGCACCACATTTTTCATATCCTTACGTAATTGTGAGACTTCTTGACTTAAAGTTGTCATCTGTTATGAAGGGGCAAAATATCACAGTATTTATTCGTGCACTATGCCTAAAATATGCACATACATCCCTCTTTTCTTTCTAGAAATAGTAACTTTGATCTTTGGCACAGTGTCTCTACACTAAAGAAATACACTCTGCTACTGTATGTGTGGGAAATAGTCCTTCCAGCTACTTTAATCCACCTGATTTCAAATGATTCTCTCTATATAAAAAATGGTCATAGGATCAGAACTGAGATGATTTCCAGTGCAGTATGACATCAATATTTTCTTGACCCATCATTAAATATTTTAAACCGTAACTGCGTACTGTTGAATTACATAAAAATGAGGTCTTGTGAAATCTTATTTAGAAGTACGTGTGAAGTATACTGTTGTCTTCATAGTAAAATAAAAGAAATCCATACTCTAAGTTTTTGGATGCAAATAGTAGTTATATTAAAATCTTGTGGACTACTACTTAAAACAAAAAACAAAAAAAGGGAAAAACTAGAAAATCGAAAACTTTTTTGTTATCTTTAAATATTTAAAACAAATAAAAGATTGTAAAACAGTTTATTTCCATGCACTTTTGCATATGCTTGAAAGGTATTACATAGACAGTAATCCATTGCATAGATTTCTCTGTGTGTGTGCAAAAGGAAGAATCAGATTTTTTCTTAGACCATTTCTCTTAAATGCTGAAACTACTGTAGCATCCATTTGGTTTCATAAAGTACATGTAAGTCTTTCCTCAACACTGTTGTTTTGGGTGGGGATCAGATTGGCAAGTTCTAAATTTGTGTTTTAAAGTTGACTGGCATTTGAACATTAATGGGGACATTTTTTAGGCCTTTATAAGGATGTTCTGGGTAACGAAAAGTCTAGCTCAAACATACAAGCAACCCACTCATCATTTCAAAGGGTAGAAATTAAATTTGTCTCCATGATAGCTATCAATCTATTTTAGGTCAAAGCACTGCCATTATCATTATAATTAGAGTTTCTCATACTGATACTACTCTGTTGAAAAAAAGACATGACTGCACATTCATCTTCAAGCCACATGTCAAAAAGAAAAAAAGCTAACTCAGGGAGCCTTTCTTTGACTTCATGTAAAGACACCACTGATAAGATGACCTACACAGACTAATTTTTGTTATTCTGGCAGGATAGTTCTGAAGAGGTCTGCTGGAAATACTTTTCAGGCTGAGTTTGATTGTGTTACTACAGGCACAATAATCATAAAGAAATTCAGAGAAGAAAGTAGGAAGCTCCAATACAACTCCTACAGATCTATTTACCTTTCTCTGAGCTTCGAGGTCAACCCCAACATATTGTTAAATAGTTTTGCAATGATCACACTGCCTCTGAAGAGAAAATCCTTAGAGGGAGGACACTCTTGCATGGCAGGTGACAGGATCTCTGTGTCTCTGCACTTCTTTTCCTTTCTGCCTTGTTGTCTAATTGAGACATGGGAGATAGAAAATGCCATGAGATCCCCTTCTGCTGGCAGAGATTAAGCTTTGAATGCCTGGTAACTTCAGTTAATGTGAGAAATTAAAAATGTGTTGCCAAAGTTTTTTGTGAACAGGCTTCCTGTTGGGTCAGAGCAGCCAGTGAAGGTTCTTCGTACTGTCAGACTGTAAGAAAACAGTGAGATTTCTGGACAAATCAATTTCACAAGAACTCCTGTGTTCTGTTGGACCCTAGAAGATGATATTGCAAAATCTCCAAAAGCTTTTTTGGGAAAGAATGGGAGAAGACAGACAATGAAACTCTGGGCTATCTAAATTCAGTGGTCATCAGTTCCTTTTAGGGTCATCACTGGCCTCTACACCTAGTGGATACAGCAACGATTTTCTGTGTATAATTTCCCAACTTGCATCATTTTTTCAGGGCTTTCTGCAGGTGGGCAAATAGAAATATTGACACTACCTTATGAGTATGTACCTTACCTGAACTATGAATGCTATGTGAAAATATGCACAATTTTAAAACGTCTTGTTTGGTTTGGTCCATGTTTTTGTTTTCCATTTCTCATCACTTATGAGCTTTTTAGAAGTTTAATCATCATTTAACATGTTTCTTTTGCCAATTCATTAAGAAAATACAGCAAAAATCAATCCAGCATCAGCACTTGTTACAGCCCTGAATTTCTGTTCATTACAACTTGCTCTAGTGACCAGATACTCTGTTTTTGATATATCAGCTAGCTTACAGAGTATTGTCTTCTCCTAAACTTGCTCTTGCACCAGCATACAAATTTACCTGATAAAGTAGGCTTTAATGATTTCCAGTAGTATGGTAGTAAGTAGTTATGCCAAACTTAATTCACCACTTCCAGTTAGTAAGATCTGTTTGGACCTATTCTGGATGTCACGTACACAAAAAAATATGTATCTTTCAGGATTTTACATTTGCAAGGCAACAAGATTAAATCTCCAGTGTCTATATCACTATTAATTATCATCTGTCTCTATATTATTATAGCTCTATACATACATAGCATACTATTTGTGTTCCTACCAATCTTACGCTGTTTATGCTATTATTTTTATACCCTGCAGAGATTCCTGAGCAGATGCAAATAAAAAGGTGTAACAGGGGAGAAAAAATTTATCAGTACCATTAACAATTTCACAGTGTTTGAGAATGTGCAAAAGAACTGGGATTAAAAACCAAAGGAATTTTAAGTCTATGAAAGAGAAATTGAAAGCAGTACAGTTTCCTCCTGAGGAAAAAGGGCTGATTCCTGGCATGCTGGTAAGGCTGTACTCTTCTCAGGAGCTCACTGATTATTGCTAGGCAAAACAGCTACTGCTACAAATGGTTTGTGCTCTGCTAGGCAGACAGCTTTAAAATTATCTCTGAGATCCCAAATATACTTGAAAAGCTGCCTTAACACTTCCTAGGATTTGAAAAAGATACTGCAATGCTTCTGGATGTAGAAACAGGATTTTATACAGATTTAGCTGCAAGTAGCAAGAGGTGCTTCTCAAACTGGTTGAAAGCAATGTGCTGGTGCCTTTTTAGTAGACTATGTTATCAGGAAAGAATATATTCAAAATAGAGGTTAAAATAAATTTTTTAGTAGATGTATTTTGTATTTTCAGATTACTTTGACAGTTTCAGAAGAAAGAGTATTTTTCTATATTACTGGTATAAAACTGTTGAGCAGTTTGAGTATTTTGTTCCACGTAGTTAAGTAGGAATTGTGTGATGTAAGATGATGATGATGCCTATTGCTTTGTTTAAATGACTAAACAAATTTCTTTGTTTTTCCATTATATATTCCAATAAATAATTTTTAAGGACAAATTTTCAACTGGAATGCATAACGCTTATCACTGTTACTGGATAAATTTGGAATAAGGTTTTTTTCTGATTAGAAGCTGATTCTGATTTGTAGTATATTTGTACTAATATTTTTCTCTCTCTGTGTTTACTCCCTTTTGCAATTCAAACTTCAGACCCAGATATCTTCCTGCTATGACTCTTTCTGAACACCAAAGCAGTGAAGATGAATATTGGCTTCTTGAGAAATGGAAGCTGCATTTTGGCAAAGTGGAGGAACTGCCTGACTTGCACTGCATATGGCAGCTTCTCTAGTCCCTTGCTTGGTCTTTCATTGTTCCCTCTATACAGGTTTTTTCATTAAGTCAAGGATGTTTTCAGCTAGAATGAGTTGCCTTTTGAAGACTCAGATCAACTAAACTGAACCTTCAAAGATTTCGCTGGTATTTTGTTTCTTACTGACTGTGTTGTTGAATGAATGAAATGAGAATTGAGCAGAGACAGACTCTTCACTTATCAGCTATCAGCAGCTCTGTGCCCATTGGTATTATGGTGACAGACGTTTCTGATTTAATGGTTTTAGAAACAAAGCTAGTTGCAGAAGGAAAAAAAAATCCAATGCAACTAATCTGAGTTCAGATTAAATCTATAGGATTTGTGCACTGATATGATGATTCAGTTTCAATGAAATAAATCTGGGAATGTGAAAGGTTGTGCAATTTGCTTTACCATGTAGGAGTAGGAAATTTGGTTGTTTGCCTGCCGACTCTCTAGCCAGCTCTTTGGTAGTTCTAGTGACCAGTTTGTCTGGGTAAATTAGGACACCAAGATTATTGCTATTAAACATGTAAGGATAAACGAGAGAAGTATAAAGGACTAGATTAGTTAAATATGTTCAAATTAAAAGAGGTCCCATGAAATTCAGTCTAGAAAAGGGGTTCCCAAAGTGGTTTTAATAATAATTTGTGGCTCTTCATTGAGAGTGAGTCTTCATTGAGAGGGAAGGAGAGGGGAGGCAGAGGGTTAGGAAAGTTGACTAAAAGTATAGAGCATCTGTCCTACAGAGAAAGGCTAAGAGAACTGGGAATTTTCAGCCTGGAAAAAAGAAGGCATTGAAATAATCTAATTGAAGCCTTCCAGTGCCCGAAGGGAGGCTACAAGAAAGATGGAGAGCATGTGACAGGACAAGGGGGAATGGCTTCAAACTGAAAGACAGTAGCTTTAGTTTAAACATTAGGAAGAAATTCTTTACAGATTGCACAGGGAAGCTGTGGGTCCTCCATCCCTTGAGGTGTTTAAGGCCAGGTTAGATGGGGTTTTGAGCAACTTGGTCTAGTGGCAGGTGTCCCTGCCCATGGCAGGGGGCTTGAACTAGATGATCTTTAAGGATCCTTCCAAGGCAAGCCATTTCATGATTTTATGATTGTTGGATATAGACTCTGCCTTCAGGCTGGCAAAGAATCAGGAAGGTGTCAGCCTAATTGTGGCACAAGAAAATCAAGTTTGGAAATTACTGCTTCAATGGATTCCAAAACTACCAGGACAAACTGACTAACTAGCTATTGATTGAGAGAATATGGAGGATTGTGGAAATCCCAGGTGGCTGAGAGAGAAGCTGGCAATATGTAGTGATGAAAGCAAGCCTGAGGTAGTATATATGATAGAGGACAAAAATATTAAGCAGAAAATTTCTATAAGTATCTAAAGGAATAGTTAAAAGAGAACAGTCAATATTACGTTTCTTAAGAATAAACCATGGCAAAACTATAATTCTCTTCTTTAACTGAAAAGCTGTTTTAAAATATAAGAAGACACTTTAGATGTAATATACATCTTGTCAGAAGATTTCTAAGATGTTACTGTCCACCTGACATTCTTCTAGAACTACAAGAAAATGTGAAGGCGACATAATCACCATAAGCTGGATTCTTACATGATTGGAATGATTTATGAGCAAAAGTTTTCTGTCATCCATGGACATTTTAAGACATTCTTTTTGGCACTTTATCCTGATCTGTTTTTATTTAATGTTTATTTTCAATGTCTAAATGGAATTCATGTTTGCTTTTAAATATCAGTGATATGAAATTTAAGAAAGATAAATGTTAAACATTACATCTGAAAAGAAAATGTCAGAGGCATGAATATAATATTCTGCCTATGCAGAGTATTATAGAAAAATGTCTATGGAGTTCTGCTGAATGACACTTTGTGGGCATTAATCATACTCCCAAGATATACAAAGAGTGTATTTTCTTTAATTGAACTCTAGAAGGGGGTTCTCCTTGCAAGGAAATACTAAGGCTGCTTGAGATTTTATACTTTTTCAATAACTTCAAAGATGTAACCAAAGACAATTCAAAAGAAAATTATACCAATGAAGAGTTTTTAGCAAATGTAATGGGCAAAGAAAGTCAAAAGGAATTTGGTTTACTGAGATCTGCTGGAATAGCATGTTTCCAGAATAAATTGACTTTAGAAGGAGAACACCAATCAAATTTTTCTTATGATCTTCTAGGCAAAAAAAGAAAAAGCAGTGAACTTATGAACTTGCACACCCACAGGCATTGAATTTAGATGCTGGGGAAATAGATCTTATGAGTACAGGATAATTTTGAAATGCCCATTAGAGATAACTGGACAATCGTCATCATCTGTCATAATTTTTTGAAGTCAAGTTTTGGTGTCCAGTTGATTTGTTTACTGCGTGGCTGACTCTTGGTTAGTTCCTTTGTCTCAGGTGCCTTTTCACCAAGGAGAAGTGCAAGGGACACATCACAGCATATGGGACTTATGCCATGTATGTTCAGTGTGTTCTGCTTAAAAAAATATAATCTAAGCTTTAGAGCATAAACTATTTTTGTTACTTCCATCAGCCAAGACCTATTAAATTAACATTAAAAGAAGAAAAAAGTTAGCTGGAAAGGCTTCTCTACAGCTGCCAAAGTATGAGAGTAGAGAGACAAAACAACAGTGTAGAAGTTCTTTGGAAACATGAATGTCAGTGCTGAAAGAGAAGATATATTTTTTAAAACCTCATTAGGCAAAGTGCATTTACTCTGCATATATTGTTTAGAAAGCCTTTAATTTTTCATACAAATGATACTTGGTTTTATGTCCTGACTTTAATGTGAAATTTACATGGCTAAAATCCAAAATGGATGGATTTGTTTTAATAGTTTTCATCATCTATAAGTGTAATTTAGTTCACTTTTTGTCACATTTTTCTTGCTTGAAAGATGTTTTTCAAACCAAATCACTGGGATGGCCTTGCTGCAAAGTAATTTCTCTCGTGTGATAGTATAGTTATGAACTTGTTAAGAAGAACATGTATTTAATTACTCTAAGTCAAGTGAGTTCATTATATGAACTCTCAAGTTGAAAATTGAACTTTAACAGTATATCCCCTATGTAAAACTGAAAGCCTGGTTATCTTCACCAGATTTTCTTTAGTGGCCTTGATTATCATTTGCTATATTTTTAATATTAAAAATGCTTTTATTCTATACTGAGAGGAGAATGGAATTGATTTTTGGCAGCTGGATTTGAAATACACTTTAAAATAATATGTGTATAAAATTTATGATTTGGAAAATAAACATATTTGTTTAGGATTGTTCCTTTTGTTAGATGAAAGTTAAATATCCCTGTGAATATATTTTCTCTGTTCTGCATAAGTGCCAGATGCTTAGAGTATTTTAAGTACTTGCATTTAAAAAACCAAAAATTAAAAATAGCTGAATTTCCACTAAGTGCTCCAATGTGGAGCTAAATAGAAGGCAATTATCAACTCAAACCTGACCCTATTCATATTTCCTCATGTTTGTTTGTTTTTCAGTTGAATGGGAGAAATGTGAGTACTGTGTTCATTATACTGTTTTAGTGCTGTAATTGTGGGATCTACTAATGTGGTAAAGCATGGAATCAGCCCCCAGATTTCTGAAGCTGAGTCTACACTGAAGTTGGGTTGTGTATGAGGAGACCAAGGGACATGACAAAGCAATCTCAGTTTGTCTTCATGCACTGCATGAGATGGCCTTTGATCTGAGCTCAAAAATCACGTACCATGTTTTTGAGTGGAAAATGTGTACGTGTAATTAGGGAGGGAAATAAGACAAAATATTGGGTATTTTTCTTATTGTAACTGGTCTGTTTTAAATAATTCAGGTTTGGGTTTTTCAAACTGAATCAATGTAAAAGTATTTCTCTGCTCTTTTCATACAGTGGGATTCAAATCATAGAGAGTTAAAAGCCTAACAGGACACAGACAATTGACAGTGATGGGCAGATGCTTTAATCTAGACATCTTGGCCGTCTTTATACCTCAGAAAATCTGCTTAGTGGTTTCATATTTTTACTTTGTGGGTTCCTTAGTAGTTATCCATGATTGCATCAAGTAAATGGTACCTCTGAAAATAGGCTCAATGTTCAGATACACTCATTTGATCAGCCTTTGCAGACAAATGCATTGGAAAGACCAGGTCAGGTGTACAGATCTCTGCAAAGAAAGGACACAGGCTTGCAAGGCAGAATACTCTTCCTGAATTGTTACACTGCCTAGTTTGGAGCAGGACTTTGAATCAAGCTTTCCCCAGCTCAGCAAATGGACAATGCTGATAGATATCCAGTAACCTAATCTTGAAACTATTGCTTAAATAACTGTGTTTTTACCAGAACAAGTACCTGAACCTTAGCTCTCACCTGCTATATACTGAAGTTACTGAACTGTAATGAATGTCATGCCTGCTTTATTCAGTGACTAATTATTCTAAGTGGAAGGGACAAACATGGTAGGAGATAAAGTAGTCCTATTCCATTCAACCTTGCAATACTGACCTGATACGAAATTCCCATATCAGCTTGAATCTCCTCAAGGCTCAATGGGCAATGAAATTAGGTGAGGAAGTGAAAAGGTGGTTAACTGGCTGAGCAGCCAAACCATGGAGCTGTACAACAGCAATTAGGGGTGTGTTCAAGTTTGTCTCACATTGACTGTGCTGACTCAGGAAATTATTTCACCTTAGAGGGAGTCTGTGCATACATTACTACTAAAGTTAACAAATCTGAGAAGTGAAACTAAGGCGCTGACTTCTGTTACTCTCTTAGGTAAATGAAATGGCATTTGGATTATGTAGTGAATGCCACATACCTAAAATACTGCCAAGAGCTCAGCTGTATTTCTAAACTACATAGCTAATTTTGTAGATTTTTCTCTGGGGTAACCTTTTGCTTTGCTTTGCTAACAAGAGACTGTATTGACTGAGTGGAAAAAACATGTCTTTCTTCCGCCCATGAATAGCTGAAACGTTTCTAAGCTAACTAGTGAACTGTTGTAATACAATTGCCTTTCATGAAAGCAGTTATTTTTGCATTTGTTGATTGATTTCTAATCTCCACTGGAAAATGTATTAATGACAGTGTTTATTGCTGCTGGCTACTTGTGACCTGTTTTCTCATATTTTCTTTACCAGGAGGAGACTTCACATCTTTAATAAAGAACTTTGTTTCTGACTCTGCTGGTATTTTAACTACTGCTAGTAGTCTGCTGCAGCATCAGTGATAAGTTCCCATTACTGGTCATCATCAAATGATGGAATGATGAAAGCACAGGGTCTACAAATATTTTATACTTAATACAAGAACAGAAAACTCCAAACAGCAGCTCCTGTGGTTCAGCAAGGCTACCTAGAGGTTCATTTGAGTAAACACCAACTCAGTACTATCACTTAAGAAACTCCAACTGGGTCATATTTGAGTGCATGTAGAATATTCAATGCAGTCATGCAGTTTTTCCAATGTAAATTTTTATCCATGGGAGGACTTGGAGGATACCCATCCATCTCTGGGATTTGAGCCCAGAATATTACCTATGAAATCTAAATTTAGTCCTACTGCCTGTGTTATGTTAATGTGAACAAACAAGTGGCATAACATTTTGTTCAGATAGTATTATTAGGGCAAAATTAAAATTGTATGTGGAGAGAAATGACCTTGAATATGTGGAGGGTTTTTTTCATTTTTGAATTACATATTACCCTGCTCCAGGATTTATTTATCACTTTTCACCAGAAAAGCACAAGAAGCCCAGAACTGTTCCAGTTGAAATATTTATTTAATCCATAAGATACCTGCCTTGGAACATCTGTCACCATGATATATTTTCCAAGTGCCTCGTACGGATAGGCACATAGTACATCCTCCTATTTTAAAAATTACTGTCCTCAAAAGGGATGAATCAATATGATTTGTGGGTTTCAAAGTCATTATACAGGAAATATAATTTTCTATCATGATGGTGGTGTCAATTAACATCTTGAAGTTTTTCTTGAGTTCTTTAGCCAAGTCCTATAAAAACCCACAGTTTTTCATGACCAATAGTCAATGGGCCATGAGACTTTTGTCTCAACTCTACTGTTTGACATACAAATGAAATTATGTGTTTGTAGTAACTAACCATGCATGCAGTCTTAGCTTAGGATATTTAAGTTATCTGACCAAGTTAAGCTGACTCAAGATGAAAGAGGTTTACAAATCAAATACTTTGTAAGTGGGAAATAATAACTAGATTATATGTACACAATAATGAAGGAAAAATAAACATAAAACTTGAATTTTCTGATAACCAAAGAGCTCAGGGAAGAAGTGAAACTGTGTGGTGGGACTTATTTAAATTTTTCCTCAAGTGGAAGTATAGGGAGTTGTATCTAATCTTTTCACATTGAAAAACAGAGTAGGCTGGGAACAGATTTTAGTCTTGCAGTACAACTGTGAAGTTAGTCTAATGCTTTAATCTTGTTAGCTAAAGTACTGCCAGGGCTGCATAAATGAAACAGTTTAGCCACAGAACAACTCCTTAGTGTTGGATTGATAGTTGATTACAGGTTTGAAGTTAATAAAAGGGAGGAATGGAAAGCACCACTGAACACTATTGGCCCAGCATTCTTCAGATGATATTTCTTGAACAGGAAGGGGTGAAGTCGAGGTCCTATTTCATCCTAAGCAGAACACAGGTAAAGTGATTTGAATCATTTTATGTAAATTTGGACATGAATGGATTTGCATTTCTTTCAAGGAAATTCTCTAAAAACACAACACACATCAAGACAAGAAAATTTGAGAGAAGGAACTTGGGGAAATAAATAAGAGGAATGAGAAAAATAGAGGCATACTCAGAAGAGACTAAATCCTCACTTTGGTTTTAGCCCTAGCATGTGACACAAAATTTTAAATAGTTTTCACGTAGAAAATTAATCTGAGAATGAGTTAAAAGGCCCAAACTGCCCTACATGTAGGAACCTCATCCAGTTTTGCAAACTCATTTGTAACACATTTATCATATTCCTGAGTTTTCTGAGTTTTCTCCAGCATTCGTTGAATCATTGTTAATATCCTTCAACCCCCACAAAATTTTGTTACCTCATTATTAAGCCTGCTGATCTGCTGTTTGGTCTCTTCTGCTTTGATAACGAGCACAGCAGCACCAATTTCAGCCTCTGAAAATAATTCAAATCCATGTAAATGACTATAATCACTTACTATTCTTGCACTTAACCAATGCTTTAAATTTAAACCTGTTTTGCAGTTGGCTAGAATGAAAATTAAACCATGTGTTTAATGTTCATTGTATAATATTTGAGAGAAGTGCAATTCATAAAGTCCATACTGCTCTCTTCACTCTGGACCTGAAAGGAATGAAAATGACAACCCTGGTGCCATCTGCATGACAGTTCAACACTTTTAAAATAGTCATATATATGACTAAACTTTAATTATTATTTTCCTGCTTGGCTTTAAGAGAAGCAGTATATGCCCTAGTTGCCCCCATAATAAAGATACTTAGCTACGTGGGGACTATTTACTTTTAAAAGAGGGGATGTTGGAAACAGTCCCTCTGTCTCTTTAATCTTTTTTTCTCCTGATCTTGACAAGTTCCATTGCTTTTTGGTCCTGCTTCATCAATCTTTTCAGGCTGTAGGCCATTTAAGGCTTCCTAAAGCCCTTTGTTATTCAAGGTTTTCACTCTTTTAAAAATCCACCTACTCCCATACCCCTCCACTCCTCTAAGTATCTTTAAAAATATTAAGAGCCAGGTTTACATATGGCTCTTAATGAATTGGATGTTGTTTTTTTTGGTTAGGTTTTTTTTTTTTTTTTGGGTCTGTTTTTTTTTTTCTAATTTATGACTTGTATTTTTTTCAGTTTGGTATTAGAATGTTTTTATGTTCAGTTTTGTCCTTGTGTTTAGCACCTTCCATGACCAAAGGTTTGGGAGCATGAGGCAGATTCTACCATTCTTCTGGTACAGCATAATGCATGAAAAACCAGTTCCATCCACAAACTGTTTTATCATGACTGTCTGTTAGCAGGAAAACAACAAATGATCTTTGGGACCTTGTTGTATTTTTTTTTACAATTGTGGTGCTGAAATGGTACTGAGTGTACAAATATATGTTTAATCTATTTATGCCACTAGTGATGATAAAAATAAAGGGGCACAAAAAGCAGTTATGAAAACTGTTTTCTCTACAAAGTGATTTTTCCAGGCAACACTCACCTCCAGTTGTAGGAGATAACCTGGATTCTTGCCTGAGCTGATCAGAGCTAAAGTCAAAGGTTTGGCTTTCTTCATTATGGTTTCCATCCTCAATCCCATCGACAATTCTGTTGAGAAAAATTTGAGTAATGAAGCAGTTTCATAAATATCATGTCCATAATTATGTTGTAAAAATTACTCCTGAAGGGCACATTTTTAAGCAATGGTAAATTTTTCACGACATTAAGTTTAGAGAAAAGAGAGCCTATTATATTGGCATAACTTCTTGTGTGTCACTAAAAATTAAAATTACTGATAATGGAAGGAATGTGAGGCCAAGTATAATTAACTGAAGTTTCAAAATTTTCATGACTTTTGCAGTGTATTCTGGGTCTAATCCGAAACTACATGGACTATAGTTTGGTTTTCATAGCTACAGTAATCTGTTGCTAGGCTTTCTTCTGCACAACCTTAAGAGGCTTCACTATGTTCTTGTGAAGCTAAAATCTCCCTGCACATAATCAGGCTCTTGTATTAGGTTTGCTCAGGTAGAGCCTAAGCCTGAACATAATATATTTATGAAAACACCTCTGTAAACTTCACTCAAAAGTGTCATTTCCATGCAAATATTTTTTCTAAATTTCTTTAAAATGAACTAGCTGAGGCAGGGCAATCTTGTTTGTAAATTTCATACAGGAAGATGTATGTGTCTGCAGTGTCCCAGTTACATTAATAACAGAATTGGATCTGACTACTAGAGAAGGGTTTTTTTTCCAGTTATTTCCACCCATGCATAGCAGTTATCTCTAATTTGCAGTGTCAAGAAAACCAAAGGAAAAAACAAAAAGAAGCAATATTTTATACAATAATCAAGTTCCGCATGCAAAAAATAGAAAACCAGTATTGGAGGAATCAATACACAGTATTAAAAATATAAAATTATGAATATTTTCTGTTCTCAGTTAAAATAAATTGTGCTATAAAGAGAACTATTTTGAAGTCAATGAAAGAAAATCGTACAGCTGCTAGTTGACTGATATGAAGAATCAATTTCTTGGTTTGTCCAGGAACAAGCTTCATATTCTGTCTTACAGTAGACAGATAAGATAATTAGTAATCTGGAAGGGCTAAAATGGAAAGTTCTTAGCCTCTCAGTCATTGGGGATAAATTTGTGATGATGGAAATTAGACTTTTCAACTAATAAAGATATTTTCAGGAAAACTTGTCTGGAAATGCCTGGAGAAAGAACAGACAACACAGAGATACCTGTGATGTATTTGGCTTGAAAGACCCATGTAACTCAGACCTCTGTCATTTGGCCTCACTGCTTCAAAAGGCAAATTTTAAACACTTTTATAGAGGTTTCTAATTATATAAAATACTAACATTTAACTGCCTTTAAAGCACACAGGAGAAAGCTTACTCAGATGTACCTTGGAATTTATAGATGTTACATTCTTTATAGTGTTTAAAGTTTCAGACTAAAAGGAAATTATATTAGCAAAAATACCTAGTTGTGGAGTGCCAGGCTTCTGTGTGGGAAATACGTAATGTGCAATATGCTTATTCATATACAAAGAACTGGCTGGGGAACTCCATAACCCAGTAAATTGAAAACATGAGGAGACAAAGGCAATTGGTAAGCCTCACCCCTCTCTGAATCAGCTATTGCACAGCCCTGAATTTTCTCCTGAAGACAGAAAACTCCACCCCTAGAAGCCAAAAAAAGTTAGAAAAGATTAACATGTGACTTCTTCTATCCAGTTGCTTAGGGCTAGAGTGCACTCCTCCGTGTGGGTCTGAGGAGATTAAATTAGATAAATACCTCCTCCTAGGACTGCCTTTATTATCACTTGCATTTTCTTCCTTTTGGTGCTCTTCCACTTCATAGGCAGTACCCAAAAAAGCATTTGGGAAGACTGAGGCTCTATTCTAGAAATTACAATTCTAGCTTCTGTTCCTTGCACCAAGAGCTCTTTAAAAGTTTGACCCAGTCTCTGGGCTTTCTTGCTTTCACTGTGGGGCACAGAGAAAGAACTTGAAGTACCTGTAAAGAATTCTGGTTAGTTTCCTCTAGGAAACATCCACAGCAGAGGTTTCTTAAGAAACTGTGGTTATACAGCTCAGAACAGCACTGACTGGATATTTCAACCAGAGTCTTGCATTTCCCTTGCCAACACCAAATATAAATGAGGATTCTAAATAAGGCCTTATTTTATCCTTAATGCTTACAATGAAACACTTAAGGCTATTTTTTAACGTGATATTTACTTGTCAGTTTAAATATTCTGATAATATAAGCCCATTCTAGGAGATAACATGAAAATGTTTTGTCTGGAAAAAAAAAAAAGCCTGAAAAACACACATTTGGGGCCAATCTTCCAGCCTATTAACATGATTAGTCTGCAGTTATAAAATTATGAATGGAAACAGGAAATAATATATTTAAACATACTTTTTTCATATTTCCTTTTGCAGCCTTGTATGCCAATGTCTGGCTGCATAAATCCAGAGCAATAAAGAGCAAGACTACATTTCAGCAGAAAATATAAAAATTACTTTTTCCCTGAATTACCACTTATTATATGAATGATAATGACCTTTATTCATAGCTGACTGAACCAAATTCATATGAGAGCTAGGAAACAAATGAGAAAATATCACGTAGTGTTATGGTTTAGTTGGCATAGTGGTGTTTCATCAAAGGTTGGACTCAATCTTGGATCTATTTTCCAACCTAAATGATTCTATGATTTCTATGATTTTCTGACAAAACTAAAATTATTTTGTATCCTGCTACTATTTGAAATGTGTCTGTGCAGATAAAATACATTATGAGGGGGAAAGGGTTCTATATAATCTTCCATGTCTTTTCTATGATTGCATCTCCAGGGACTGGTGCTTTGACAGAGTTAAACAAGTATTGCTCAAGCCGTGGCTATTTCACATTTGCAATGACAAGTTCCTGAAACTTCTACTCTGCTTCTAATGAATAAAGCAAGTGCTTGGACATGTAAACCACTCCAATTTATAGAAGACAAAACTCAAACTGGAAGATGAACTGCTGTAACTCCTTGTATGTATGTATGTGATTTTTCTAAAGAACTGGTCCTAAAACTAGGGTTGTGCTGCAGCAATTTAGAAACAAGTTACATAAATCACTTGTAAGTAGCATACAAATAAAAATTTGAACTATTTTAAATTGTACACTGGTAATACCTCAATAAACTCTCATGCCATGCTTCTTTATGTCAAGACACAGCAAAACAGGTTTGCTAAACTCAGTATTTAATGTGTGTATAACTTCCATTATCAGATTTCCTGTCTCTAATGAAAAAAACCCCTCTAAATATTTTCCCAAATTGCTAGGCAATTGTTCTCCATTATAGTTCTCTACTTCAGTAATTTTTTGTATTTTCATGGCTATGCTGTAATTTCATCTACTTGCTTTCTAAATTTTTGTATCTCTGATGGACTCAGAATGTTTCATAGTGCTATTGTGGGAATGAATATTATAGACAAAATGATACCATAAGGCCAGACTATTTAAATAGCTGTTTTTGCAGTTGCTCATTTTTTTACTGCCCTTTTTATGGGTAAAAATACTTTAGTTTGCAATAAAGTTCTAAAGTTATAACATTCTGCATAGTGTGCAATGGTTCCTACAATAATGTGGGATGAACAGAAGTATAAACTATTAAAGAATAACTCTTATAGTGTCAAAGTCATGATATTTTTAATAGGAGTTACATGATGGAGAAGAAAATGACCATTCATGACTATTACCTTGGGCTTAGATCTGGTGGGCCACTGGTGGTCAGTGCTGATAGGTACAATTTAAGGTTTTTCTCCTTCCTTCTGGAGTAGTAATGGAGCTCTGTTTCATGTTTGGCTCTTGAGGGGTTTGAACTGCAAGCACGGATGGGGGAATGAAAGGGCACAGTTCCTGAGGCCAACTGCTTCAAGTTTCTCCCTAGGTGGCTTTTACTGCTTGCAGTCTTCTTCTGCTGAGAGCTATTTGTGCTTCGTGTATCAATTGTTGAAAGGGTGCTGCTTTCTTCTTCTCCCTCCTCTTCCTCATCCTCATCTTCCACAATTGAAGGGAGTCTCTTCTTTATATTTCCATTTCCCTTGAGCTCTGTCTAAAACAACAAACAGTAGATACTAGTGTAAAATTCAGAGCCTGATGTTGCAGAAACGTATTTTTTCTGGTGTCCATTCTGGAAAAAATCCAGACCTAACACAGCTTTAATTTCTGATTAGAGAGAGCTCTTTTGGAACTCATCCATAGCCTCAGCTATGGCTATATGTGCAGACACAAGAAAAATACAAAAAATTAAAAAAGGTCACCCGTGACACAGTCAGCAAACTCACTGGAATATGTTCTGTTACCAAGAAAGAGAACATGATTAGTTCTTACAAGCCATTTGCCATATGTACACTTGAGAAGATTAATTTTGTTTAGCTGAGGCATTATTTCTTGAATATTATGCTACCAGAATCTTGGTGACCCACAAAAAAGGTCTGAGGCTGGTAATTCAAATAAATACCACTTTTCATATGGAACCTTTTATAATGTATGAATGGCATTTACACCAGGGCAGCTCAAGCCCAATGGTCTCTGTGTCCTTAATTTTTATAACTGAAGTTGTTGCTGGGATGGTAGACAGACTTTTCAGTTCACTCCAAGTCCCATTAATGCACCCATAACTGCATTAATGCAGTTCCGGCTTCAGAACTGAGTCATCAGAAAGGGGAGCTACATCTGGTTTTGAAATAAATGCAATTTAGATGCTTGATGTTGGAACCATGGAAATTTAGAGGCAACATTGACCTGGGTTCTGTAGTTTATACACTAATCAAGGCACAGCGTGGGAGATCAATGTTATTTTTTTCGTGGCAACAAAGTATGCTGATCATGAGTGCCAACACATGCCAACATAGACAGGATCAGACCTTAATTCAGAAACAGTTCCATTTATTTCCATGGTACAACTTACTGTGTTGGTAGTAGGTGAATGGCCTAAGGCAGACTCAGGTTTCAGGTCAAATTAACAAACCAAATGCAACTTCATGGTTTCAAAGGGAGTTATTTTTAATTTTTTTTAAACAGGTTACTCCTCTGAATCAAGCTTGATTAAGGCACTGCCAGCTTTAGATAGAAAACCTCAGATGACCCTGCATAGTCAGATTTCCCACATTCAGACCAAGTCAGATTGGCTGGGTGGAAATACAGATTTGGGGAATTTATCCAAATATTCTAAGCCCCTATTAACATCTGTCTAAATCTTTTGCAGCATGATTTAATTTTGCTGTGTGTTGCAGCACACTTTCATTGAATGTATGCTTTCCTCTTGGTATATGTGGACAGATTTAGTGAACTGGGAACTTTTCATTTGAGGTGTATACGAAGAGGTAAGAATTCTAAGTTGTGACAGAAGGCATGTCTTTGTAAAATAGAAAAGCCTAACTGTCAACTGTAGTAGTCATTCAAAAGCTGTCATGATGATCAAATTGTACAGGACCAGGCACAGATACTGTCCATACTCTATAGAGAATGAGTGTTACCCATATTCAAAACTTTGGCTTGGGTAGCCATGTATTTACAATGTAGTTGCTATAAGAGGATATTCAAATGTAGCACCTGAGAAAAAAAGATCATAAGCTGTTAGTCATAAAATGGGCAGTGGCAGAACTATCTTCAGGATGCTATTTAAATTCTTATTCTGAAAAAATTGAAGTCTGTTTTTAAGAAGGAAAGGAAGGAGTTTTCAAGCTTTGTTCTGGTTATAATTATGTGAATGTTCAAACTGAAGCTTTGCATAGTTAAAATGTGATCAACATACCTGGGATAAGGTAGGCTTGTTGGATAATTTTGATATTACCTGAAAAAAACAAACCAAAAAGGTAGGAAATATGTACATCTGCACAATTTGGATTCCAATAGGATAGAAACATCTAAACCAAAACATTTATGTCAATACAAGAAAAGACACTCATGATAAAATGGCTGTATTAAATGGTGACATAACACTGAACTAAGGATAATCCTTGCAAACAGGTGCTGTGAGAGAAAAAAATTGTTTCATCTTAAATAAAAAGCGAATTAGTGAAGAAAGTAATATTTTACTTTAATAAAAAAGTAGATCAAGGCTCCAAACCCGCGAATAAATGTAGATGTGTGAAAGCATGCCTGGTAGGTTTCAGGGCTGGTTTGATGGAAATGCAGGAACAAGTGCTCCACTTTGGTCCTTCTTAGCTTTAGCTCCTGTGCCAGCCTAGTCTGTGAGGATGAACTAAGTATCTCCAGCATCTTTGAGGAATTTTCCAAAGCAGTGGTGGGACTGAAGCTAGTAGGAGGAAGGTAGTCCTAAGGGAAAGGTGTCTAACCTATTCAAGGCCATAATATTTTCTTCTCTTAAATTACACAGAAAGTAAAACAAAAGAAAAGGAAGAAGAAAACATTATGCAACTTTCAGGTGTAACTAATTCTAATAAAATCCACTGGAACTGCTGAGTAATATATGTTGTGAAAATTCTGTTACTTATTTGAATGTTCACATCTTGACCATGGGCAAGTCTCTATACAGCCTATATACTGTATTTATATGAATATTTTAGTCTGCTAGGTAAAATTTTGAGAAATTAATTTCAGCTTTCCTAAACCCACATATCAATGCAAAATGTCCTTAACCCATCAGTCAATTTATTTTTCTCCAAACATGGGTGTAAGTTAAGTGTTTCTAAAAGTCATTAGAATTTCTCAGGTTGTTTAACAAATGTCTTCAGAACTCCTAGATATTAAAATTTTAGGCACAGATTTGACAATAATAATTGTGTGTAGTTTTTTAAATTTTTATATATTTTGTTCCAAGTCTTTCAGGTTAACCTAAAAACTTTTTTGTAGTGAGGGTACTAGAAGTGGTATAATATACAAATAGAGAATATTTAAGTTTTCATAAGCAGAAATCCTACTGCACAACAGCCAAGACAATAGCAGGTGTATCATTAAATATAGCAATAACACTCTAATAACTGCCAAACAGAGGAACTGCAATAATTAGGCTATGTAAGCAAAATAACTGCTGTGTTCTTACTGAGTTAGATAAAGTACTAGAGGATATTAGCAGAGGATGAGATGTCAGATACTGAAATCTCACAGGTTGCATTGTAACCTATGCCAACTGAAGAATCAGTGTCTTCTTCAAGATTCAGGATGAGAGGAAACTAGAAATGTGCTAAAATATTAAAATCAGAATTAGGAAGTACTACTGGGCTGCTTTGCATGTATTTTTAAAATATTAGTTTAAAATTGTGCCCAGAATTTTGGGGCATCAGTTTACTCGGCTTCTAGGCACAGGTACAGTAGTAATGTTAAGTAGCAGCCTTAATTCCAGGCAAATCCCAAATATTAGCAGCTTCACAAAAAACATCTCAGAAAGTAGGAATTTTCCTGCTGAAGACTTTAGAAATGACTTTTCATTTGTAATTCATAACATGGGCAAAGATTCCCCTCACTTTTTGTTTTGATTTTTTTTTTCCCCTCCTGACTACACATTAATCGTGACTGTACATCTTGAAAACATAGACAAAGAGATTGTGATATGGGTTTTAAGCTGCATGACCAGTTGCTAGCACTGTGCTCCTGCTTCTGGCCCTCCCTGCTGCTCCTCAGCACAGGAGCCACAGCCACCCATCGGTCCCTCTCTGCTCTTTGCTACCCTGGCTGGGTCACTGTGGCTGCACAACAAATGGGGTCAGTGGCAGCACTTGGTTGCCTTGTGACCTTCTCAACAGAAGGGTAAAGGAATTTTTGAAGGCAGGTTGCTTTTTGCAAGGAGGGGAGGGAGTGCTCTCAAAAGGCAGTGTAACAGGTAAGAAGGGTAAGTTCAAACACAGAACACATGATGTGAGAAGCTGCTTACCAGGCTTCTCCTGTTTCCCCAAACTAGCTCCTTTAACCCACTGGGGACAATTTCAGTCTGAAAATATTAATATTTAAAAATAAACTATGGACCTATAAATTATATTTTCCATAGCACAAAATCCACAGTAAAGAGTGTTGTAATTGCTTTTGTATAAATGCACTGCAAGCATACTTACTGCTTGTAACTTTGCACAACCTGTCCTGCACACATAACAGGGTTTATGACTTAGTAGCTGAAAGGTGGCAATAGAAACTAATCTGTGCCCAGAGTGAATTCTCAAAGATTTTGCTTCTAAACTTGTTCCAGCATCTCCTCTTTTTCTCTCCCCCCAGTCTCAAAGAGAAAAGATGAACAAGGACTTGGACAAAGCCAGTCAAAATGCAGTAAATTAAAAGTCCCAATTATGCACATAGCTTTATCTTTGTAAAAATGTAGTATCAGAGTAAATAATTAGGAGGTGTTGCCCTAGTTTCTAGGACACTAAAACCTTTTATTTAGGGCAAAACACTAATGAAGTCTTCTATATAATGCTCTATTTTTTCCTAATGCAAAGAGTGTGCCGAATACCTCATATGTCTGCCCTTTAAAAGAAGTACAGCTCGTAAAGGATAAGGACTGCTGAAAGAAAAAGCACAGATACTTAACTTACTATGCATTGAGAAAAAACCAGAAAGATTGATGTTAGCATGATTATGTGAAATACTGTCAAAGAGTCTAATTAAATTTTTGATTTCAGCCCTGGTGTCTCTTCATGTCTTGTGAAACCAGCTATTAAATTTAATTTTACATGAGAAAACAATAATAGATCATGTACCAAAAGCAGACTCATGTAAAATTCTTAAATGTATGGAATCACAAATCTTTAATCTTCTGATTTTTTAATATCTTAATGCACAGATTTTAAAAAATCAATAATCCTTAACATTGTTTATTAGAAGCAAAAAAGACTGGTTTTCTATCTGAAAACTCCAGTAGTTTGCTGTTGAAAGGCAGTGATCTGAAATTTTTTTTTGGTGTCAAGAGGCAGTAGTCATTTATAAAGAATCTCTACCAGGAACTGTGGCCAACCCAGGTAATTAGCTGTACAACAATTCAAGATGAATTCCATTTATAAACCCTGAAGAGAAAAATGTAGAGACACAGTGTAATTGGAGGCTAATACATTATATGTCCAGTCAGTAAGTTTGCATGCTGGGGCTAAATAGAATGTTACCAGTGTTTGCTGGTCTGATTCTTGTTACCTTCACAAAAAGTAGGAATAAAAAATAGAAACATAATTTCACTTATTTTCTTGTAATCTTTGGTACGAAAATATATGAGTAATTCTTTATGTTGAGGAGTCAAAAGGATAAAATACATTTTCAGGAAAGGATTTGAAATCAAACTGGAGTATTAATGTTCTTAGACAGCGTTTGGAAATGGGAATAGACCATTTAGGAGCACTGGCAATGTGGGAAAAAAACCCCAGGAATGCACACCAGATGTCCTATTCTTTGCAAATTTACTGTATGGTAATGGAAAAGATACAACTACATAACAAGAGATTATTGTACTGCTGAAAAACTTAATGCTTCAAATGTGCTCGGGCCTCAGTTTTCTGTAATGAGGAAATTTTTAATGAAATATCACAAGTCCTCTAAATCACAAAGGACTCAATCACTCACAAAGAGCTTGTTAGATATAATTGTTTTATGCTGAGCAATTTGCCATCCACATCCCCTTTGTGTTCTTGTTTTGTTTTTCCTTTTAAGACTTTCTATTGTTCATTGGCTTGTTCCTATCTTTTCTCAGGGTTATTCTTATCTCTTGCTTAATGGACAGATAAAGAAAGAGTACTTTGTGGAAGCAGATGTTTTCAGCATTCTCTGATCCTTCTTACAATATAGAGTACAGTGAATTAGCAGCAAAAGTTGAACAGCAGATCTGTCACTGGTATTTTGTCCTAGGGAGACAGTAACTGTGAATTGCCATGAGCTCTGCAATCTCCTGGTAAATTGATGTCCTGAATGTTTTGTTTCTTTGTAATTAACTTGTGAAGTTGGTACAAATGTTCTGCAACTGGCTGCTTGTGGTTAGCTTTGGACAGTTTACATTTTTTTCAAATGAATACTGTCCTGAATGCAAAATTCTCACGAACTTTTATATTTGGTGTTAAAAGTTTACTTCTCATATATTTCTTTAAAACCTGAATGTTAACCTCACTGCATGCATTAATTTTATAAAAAATTATACTTTGTTTCATTAACAATACAGTATGTATTGCATTTCTTGTTAAAAAGATACTACAGAAACAAAAACCTGACATCTCTGTCACTTGTGCCACATTAAGAAGAAATAAATGGGAAACATGGATTGTGTAATTAGTAATTTTTGCTTCTGTATGCTTACATACCTCTACCCCACCCCAAAGCAGGACAAGACATTAGGGTCTCAACTGCTCTGAAAATGCATCTTTCATAGTAAATCTGTACCAGTAAGAATTAAAAAAAAAAAAAATTAAAGAACAGTGTATCAATAAGATGAAAAGAAGACAAAAAGAGGAATTGTTAAAATAGACAATAGACCTGGCACTGACTGTACTGTCTGGCAGGTTGCATTTTTGGAAAAGCTTTCAGATCACTGCAGAAAAAAGATACAGTGGAAAAACCTTCTCAATACTCCTACAGTTTGATTACAGACAAGTAAAGACTTACATAATAGTAACTACAATAAAGGCTAACACCTTTCAAAGCAACAAAATTTGCATGCTTAACTTCAAGCAACTCTAAGGTTTTGAACAGGCTCATAAATATTTGCATGATTTGCCCTGGTTTGATATTCAGTTAGATTACTTAGTTTGAGGCTGTAGATACTGTGAAGGAATTGTGTTTGGATTGCTCGCTTTATCTTTAAATGAAACTTCATACTAAATATTTATGTAAATATGCATATCTAACTTCAGAGAAGCTCTTGAATAGAAAAGTGAGGCACAATGAAGTGGATATTGAAGAATATTCTCCATTTAATTTCATTACTGCAAATTGGCTATTTCTACATATTCCCAATGTTGGCCAGGTGTTTTTTAGCACTCACAGAACAAATGAGTGGGATGAATGCTAGTTAGTGCCTTCCCAAAGACAGCAGTATATCCATGGAGCATTTTTAAGAAAATTACTTGAATTGTTTGAAGTAGCATGACATGAAACCAAACATGGTCATAGAAATCCAAAATTGATTTTGGACAATGAAGGAATGAACACTGAACATAGTGTGATTAGCAATGGAATCTGTCTCTGAACACTTACTATCTATGCAGTACTGTACAGTACTATACAGTATATATGTGTAAAATATCTATACATATGTGTCTATTGTTACAATCATGTTATTATTTACCACATCATTGAAAACTTTCACTGGTGTGGTAAATAATAACATGATTGCAATGATGTTTTTATTGTAATATATGTCTTGGGTATCAAATCTATTTTCAGCATAACTGTATTTGCCCTTGTAGGCAGGATTTGTAGGCTCTGGTTTTACTGGGTGAAAGTATACATGATTAAAAAGAAAAATATGCAGATATATTATTTTTGATATGAATAAAAACTTTGACTGCATTTGTACATAAGTAATTTGTGGTTTTACATGCTTTCATATCTTTGAGCAGAGTGGTGGGTCTAGATGACCTTCAGAGGCCCTTTCCAAGCTCTGCTATTCTGCTGCTCTATGATATTTAAAGAAAAGTTGCACTAAAAACATTACCAGCTCAATGAAACTGAGAACACACACTTGCATCAATTTGATACACAGCTTGCACAGATTATAGACAGTTTTCTCAAAGACCACACTACATTTAGTTTCACACATTTCAGCATGTATCCTGAGGTTATAATGACTCTGTAAGTCATGTAGGAACTTCACCACATAAGCCACTCTGACATGAACATTTTGTATCAAGGTGATCTAAGCCCTCAGAACTAATGTTTTTATAGAAGGCACTGTGGTACTATCATTTCCTTCATTAATTAGTCCTATATTACCCAGAATCCTAAAAGGACAAGTTATTGTAAAAGCACTTCTAAATTTAAGGTCCCCAACAGATCAGTGCTATATCAATACAAAATAAAAGGAATAATGAAAAATAAAAATCAATCCACTCCCCAAACTGACATAATTTTAAAGTTTAGCTATATTAGGATTAATTCTATTCTTCCATTTTTTACAGTGTAGAGACAAAGATAATATTAATATTGTAAAAGTTATATTATTAGGTTCCCTAAGGCACATTGAGACATATTGGAAAAAAGTTATCCTCTAGCATGCCTGTCTAATTAAAATAGAAATATGGTTAGATTCTAAGGCAATACTCTGAAAGCCAGGAGCTTTTCCTGTCTAAAATTCTGTTTGACACTGTTTTATACCCTCCTCATACAACAGTCTAAAAACATCAATAAGCTGCTTTGCTAGCCTGGATTTTTTTCAATGTGTTACCCTCGGGTTAAGCTTTATAATCTGATACAGAATGTAATAATCCCAGGAAGTGAAATGAATGGGAATGGAGACAGTTCAAAAAGACTCAAAAGCTAAAATTAGAAGTAAAATTTTATCACTTATTTGTACACATTAATTCTAGTTACAATGATTTTTTTTTTGGTCAAGAAATTCCTAAGGTCTACATGTGAAATCTTTTAATAAGTAATGTAAAGCTCATAATTCCTGTATCTTAATCCATTCACAAAAGTAAAAGCATTGGAATTTGGGGATGGGTCACATATACCTAACATAGTTCCAGAGTAATATGAATAGGTTAATTTCCTCCCCTCCTGTTTGTCCTTTTCCATATCTTTTTTGATTTGCTCTTGTTTTTTGTCTATTTAATTGTCCACTTGTTTTAGCAGTAAAATGGGAAAGATTTATACAAATACAAAAACAAATGAAAAAAATATAAAGGAAAAGATTACATAGTTGCTGAAATAAGTTGTGGTGGGATGAATCTTCTAACTGGAAAATGACCACAAATCAGAATAAATTACTAGAGACAAAGCCAGACAGTGTAGGTATCTGTGTCATTATTTTCAAAAATATTAGAATAACTGAAGCCTACAGAAAAGAAACAGGAGATTATTAGTGAAAAAAGATTCTTTGGGTGAAGGTACTAGGAAAAAAAAATAAAAAGGCCAACCAGTCTATCTTTTTGATTTACATGTTTCCTTGTTGCAATATTTCTCAGCAGCATACCATATTGAAGAATATATTGGAAACACGACAATGATGTGATTATCTTGAGGGGTACTGGGGAGAAGAGATGGCTCAGAGGCACCACACACCAGGCTCACCAGTAACTGTTAGTAAACAAGATTTATCAGCTACCAGCCTACAAAAAAAGGTGTCAGAACTGGCCTACACTATAGCTCCAGGTCAGCCTTGCTCCCATAGTAGGTGAAGCAGGTAATTATCAGGATGAGAGTCTACAGGAAGGAACCTGCACAGGGAACCCTGCAGGGAGGAGGCTATTACAGCAGATTTCCTTGTTTGAAACTAGCATCCAACTTAATAGCTAAAGATCCACCAAAAGACGCTTACTGTCACGAATACAGGTAGGAGACATGTGAAATATCTTGCAGAGAGCTGTTGGACAGAGCTCATTCCCAAAACACATCTCATCCATTTAATATCAAAAATGAAGTGTAAGACAGGTGAATTAACTGCTCTGATTTTGTTTGGTTTTGCCAGTGCTCACACCCATGTACAGCTGCATGACTTGTTCCATAGGAATAAAAAAGTTGAGCTGTGTAAAGGACATTGAGCAAGTGCTGCCCTGTTCAGCAACAGAGTAACTTCTTTTTTCGAAGAGGAAGAAGAGAGAGGGGGAAGAAGGAAAAAATATTCCAGATCATCCCAGAAGTATAAATGAAAACTCAGAGTAGCTTGTAAAATGGGAGAGCCCTGAGTTATATTTGACAGCATCCCTAATAGAGTAGTCCACACACAGAGGCAGGTAAGAGACCTACTCCAATGAACATCTCAGGAATCAAAGTTAATTATATGTTACCAGTTTTAAAATTAGTTTAGTTTTTGACAGTATGAGGAACACCTTCCCTCCTACACTATAATCACTGAAAAGTTGAGAAGTTTATGGACTTCACTTCATATGAAGAGGTATAAAGTGAAAAATATATGGGCAGAAGCAGTGGCTTTTCTGCCATCAGTCACTTAGGGCTTCTACCAGAACAGCTAGAGCAAAGGGAACCATGTGCACGTGGAGTAAAGAGAAAGATCACAAACAGCTGGCTCACAGTTTAAAAACTATTTTAGTTGTTTTTTGGGGTTTTTTTTTGAATAATCATACTGACAAAGTACTAGTCTTCCGTTGCTTTAGGTGACTTATTCAATTCTTTATTCTACCTGTTGTAATAATTCTTGTATAAAACACAAGAACTGCCATTGATTGGTCTCCTATTCTGCAAACTTTATACTTACTGACAATAAACCCCAGTGAGTTACATCTGCAATAATAATACATAATCCTCCACCAGACAAGCTACTGACAAAGATGAGTGCTTAATATGCTCTAAGAATATTTAAAATTTACAAGTTTTCTTCAAAGTTATCCAGCTCTACTGTTAAAGTACGACTGATTGACTTTTTAAGGTAAACCACTTCCTTTTACGCAGCTGCTGGGTAGTGTGACAAAGCCATCTCCTCTATTAAAAACTTGGTTGGAATTATTTAGGAAATGTTCTATGACAATTACTTATTATTAAAAATATTTTGCAACTTTTGATTGTCCTACAGTGTGCAGGATGAACTATGATCTAGGCTGGAGTAGAGGAATAGTGACTAAGTATGGCAGTGCAGTAAGAGCTGATCTGGAAATGAATCTTTTCAATGCATGACTTTTATTATAAACACATAGGTAATACCCATGAACTAAGAATTTTTTTTTTTTGCTTTGCAAGGTAAACTCATCAATAAGTAATTACGTGACTCAAGTTTCTACCAGATTTTCTTATCTTCCAAAACTTGCCAAGATAAAAAGCAATTTTAAAGAAAATCCATGCTTATTTTTTCCTTAACATTTATAGAGTAGCAAATAGGATAAGTTATTTGTTTCTTTAAATTGGAACACTATTTACTATGCAGACAATGAATGCATTAAAAAAAATCAGAAATTTCACACTATTTTCATTGCTGACTCATAGCAGATAATCAAATATGTAATAGAAAGTGTTATTACTATATTGGAAAGCAACATTCATAAATTCAGATGACCTATAGTAGAAATCTAGATCTAGAAAAACCATGACTAAAGAGGCAAGAATGAATGCATGTCAAATATGTAATCTACTATCTGAAAACCAAACATTGGCAAGGCAGGATTTAATCTGAATTTTGTTCTTGCATTCAAAATATTTTTACTATTCATTTTCTGCCAACAGTTAGAACAAAGAAAGGCAAAAGTCTTCAAATAAGCAGTTAAAATGGCATGAAGAGGAATTACTTATATGCTTTTAAAATATTTACTTAAGGCTTAGCTGGAACAAACCAGAAAGCTCAGTATATTTTAGATTAGAATTTGTAGACATTTTTCTTCCCAAGCTGTGCCCTCTATTGTGTACTCCAGAGCTCAGAGCTACTTTCACCTTTACAAACAATTGATTTGGTCTGTTGTTGGATTTTCCAATAGAAAATGAGGAGCATCCCTTGTAATTTCTTAGATATTGCTAATAACAACCTAAGTTTTATGGTATTAAAAAGCCCTCACATCTCAGTCATTAAAATTTAATAAATTCTAAACACCAGCCTCCCCAAAGGACAAGAATTAATCCCTATTTTGTCAGACAATACCTTTCAGAGGGAAGATGGGGGAAGATCCTTTGGTTTTATTGTTTCTTGGTTGCTAGACTACCTTTTAAAATGTGTTTGTCTATTTATTTATTTTATTAGTAAGGAGCACAGCTAAGGTGCAGTAAGATTTCATGTTCCCCACTGGAGAAGGAATCTACCACATTTTCATGAAACCTTGTCATTATGTTGCATTTACACTGTGATGCATTGACGGAATCAATTCTTCCTTGTGTCTCACAAACTGAGCGACTTAATTTTAGAGAATAGCTTCTTCTTTGGGGAGAGGGGACAGAAAGCTTTTTTTAGGAGCCAGAACACTACTTTTAAGTCCACAAAAGGAAAAGTAGATTCTTTCTAGTTGCAAGCCCTATCTACAAACAAAGATTTTTGACTCTTAAGGAATATAACCTCTTTTTTTTTTTTTTTTTTTGAAAATGACTCACATCAATAGAGCCTTAGTGAGACAAAGATTGTGCCTGCATGTGCCTTGTCTTCCTTTGGGACTTAATTATAGCTTGACAGTATAGGTGTCAAGAAAGCTTCTTGTTCTTTTTATCAGTGTGACTCTAACCAGCCTGTGGTTTGATTTTTGGATGGATTTTGTGGTCTGTTTTTTGTTGTTTGGGGTTTTTTTTTTGGTGAGGGGGAAGTTCATCCGTGGTTTGTTTGTTTTTTATCTGAATAATGTTGTTTATGTTGTAAATTCTTCTGCTTGGACATAAGAAATAATCAGAAACAATAAAATCTCACAAAGCCTACAAAGATATTGTCCAAACATTTACTTATTCTGAGTTCTTCATAGGATAATGCAGAGTTAGGAACAGCTGCTACTGCATTTACTCTCTAAGTGCATCAAATAACATATTTTCCAGGGCTAGTGGATAACAAAATAATTTCCAGTTTGTTTCATATAAATGTATGTGTATAGGTGTATTCACGTATGTTTTAAGAACCTTCTTCTTAGTGCTTAGTTTTATCAAATCAGATATGGGACCCTCTCACTGCCCAATACAATATGCAATCTGTAATTCATAGTGAAATATTATACAGAAAGGGTGAGCCACATGTCAAAATCTGTGTCACTCAGCAAACTATTTCCTTACTATGACGACATAGTTAGTCACAGACCTAGAAAAATTGGTTGTAATGGCTGAATTATTTTAATGTCACAACTCCAGGTACCAGAAATATTATTTTCTAATTGGTCTCAAATATTTGAATACATTTACAAGCACAGTTATTGGTTTATTGATCAAAAGGGAACAAAGAAAGCAAGGGGCAGAATATGCAAAATCAACAAAAAGTTTCTTCTCCTAATTCATATCTTTCTGTGATGAAAATGTATGAAAAGATGGCAAAGTAACACTGCCAGTGTGGCTGAACACACATTAATGGTTTTAATAATAAATCACTTAGCAATTCCTGGCTTAAGAGTTATCATGAGGAATCACTCAAACCCTGTCTCTCTGATTTTGTGTTTGTTCGTCTACCTTTTACTCATTAGAGTCTGAAATAGCTGTCTGCTCCTATATTTAAAATGTTGGCTTTTCTTCCAAGTTTGCTAAACAATGCTTTCAAACAGTCTATAGTCAGTTTCCACTTGTCTCGCAGTCTCCCAGTTTCTACTTGTTACGTCTCCTCATTTTACTGAAAAGAGACACAACTATGGAAGTCCTTGAGGCTTTTCCACAGTTATACCTTACTTGGAGCTTAGTGCAGATGAAGCACATCACTATATATCCTCTTAGACTTGCAAATGATCCAAGAAAACAAATCTAAAATGTTTCTTTTTTGTGTGTGTGTAGGTAGGTAAGAAATGTAATCTAGAGCCACGTATCCAATTTTGACACTTCAGTAGAAGGACTCTACAGATGACTTCTGACCTCTTTTTTGTCCACATGCTTCTAATTCAATTCAAATCTCCAATTCAATTTTAATCAGCACAACGAAGGTGGAAAGGGGATAATGAACCACCAGGACTAAATTCTTATTCATTCTTTCTCAGCTTTTTAATGCTGACTTAAAGTTTTAATAAATCTTCAACCTACAGCAGATTTCGTGGACTTTGAAAATGCAATAATAATTTAGTTCAAGACTGAAAGACAGTTCAAAAGTCATAGTGGGGATATTCATGTTATTACACCCTGCAGTTTACCTGACCCTAAATAATTCTGGTGATTCATTTTAAGAAGTATTAAATTCACATTCAGCTACAGATTTACAGTCATTTAAAACATCCAAGAAAAAGAGAAGTGAGAAAGAGACTTATTCAAATAAATAGATATACTTTGTAACTGTGGAAAAGTTCTCCAAATCCAAAAATTCCATAAAGCTGCAGAAGTCACAGATACTCTTGAAAGTAAAATCTCCCTATATTAGGGAGAGGGAATCCAGATACAGTGGCCTGGCTGACAAACTCTCCCATAACACCATTCCCAAGGGTTGTACTTAAAAAAAAAAAAAAAAAAAAAAAAAAAAAAAAAAAAAAAAAAAATCAAGAAGTCATATTATCATACCCACAAACTGTACATCTGAAAACTTTCCTCTTACTTTAATCTGAGAGTAACCATCAGATAACTCCAGTTATTTCTGTTTGTAAGTATTTCCCAGCTTAAGCAAAGACAGCATATTTTCCTGCTGAAGTAAAGTGAGTGGTTGACCAGGCACACTTGCTGCTGTCATAGATATCTGTCCTTATTTGTTGAACTCTGTTTTTGTAGTGGTACAATTTTTGGCTGCCTTATTTATGCTATTTATCCTTATTGATAAGTAAAATGGTTGGAAAAGAAATAAGATGTTCTACTGCAAGAGAAATAGCAGTGGAGGGCATAGTTAAGCAGAGGATGTAGGCAAAAGTAACGCTCATAATTTGTCTTGACTTCTGTTTATCCCTTGTGATACTAGATGCTACTCCATATCAGGATACTTTTTCCTTTAATTTTAAGGTAACCTCTTACACCATGAAAATATGGCATATAGTAAAAAATGCTCTGAATATTTTTCACTTTAAAGCAGAAAAGTTACTTGGATGTGTCCCACATTACTTTAAATCCCATCCTCCCCAGAGAGCCTGAGAAACACTCACCTTCAAGGCTGCTGTAGGCTTGCTCTCAGCAGAGTCTGTACGTCACCCAGGTGACTTTAATTGGGAAGAGTTGTCCCTGAATTTATAAAAACTGAATGCAGCTGAGAGGGTAATCCTCAGATTTGTCACCATACAGAACAGCATGAAGGAACACATTGTGGGGATCCATCAAGTTCCATGACAAAACTGTAGTGGGGAATGCAGTCATCCTCAAATCCTATCTTTACATGGAGTTTTACTCCTTTTCAGATCAAACATTCCTCCCCAAGGGAAATGTGTTGTACAAACTAATCACCAGGCTCTCAGAACAGCTGGATACACTCAGCTGCTGTTTTCAGCAGCAGAAAGCTTGGAGACATTTCAAGAGACAAACAAATGAGATATCCTGGTTATTTTCCTCTCCAGAAGTACACACTTATATATGGACTCCTTTCTGCTGCAATGGTTTAATAGAGTGTTGCTGTGGAAACACTGGCACCAAAGTACACCTGATAGGAAGCTCTGTAGAAAAACCAGCCCATATATCAAACTCAGTGGGGTTTTGCACTGAAAAGTACTTTGGTGCACTCTTCCTAGGCATTACATCTGTCCCCTGTCTCGAGAGTATCCTAGTGAAAATGCATGTTTTTCAAATGTTACTTCTATCTGTGTTAGGAGAAGCACAAAGCAAAGACAAACACCTGAACTGTTAAATACCAAATTGAAAGTTTGGTTATGACTGTCCTTGAGCATTCATGTGATAAAGTCAGAAAAAGAGAGATGTCATAAAAGCTTTTCATTATTAAAGTCTGAATATATATGTATTTTCTGTATAATATCAGTGAAAGTACTGACAGAGTCTGTACTGAAGCCTTTCAGGAGTGCTTTATCCCGAATTTCTTCTTGTTTTGTTTTTGTTTGGGGTATTTGCTTGTTTTGCCTTTTTTTTTTTTCCAAAATAAAGTACTCATTTAAGTGGAAAAACACATTTTAATTGCAGTGTATGAGAAACAACTGTTTTTCATTTTCAGTGTGTGTGATGACACTCTTAACTAAAAGTGATAACCAATGATGTATGAAAGGAATGCTCATTAGGCTGGCACGTGAGCTTCTAGAAAAGGTATGGCTAAAAACCCTTATTTGGACACATAGTTTATATAACTATAAATTATTTTTAGACATAAACAAAAATATTAAAAAATAAAGAATTTTCTCCCATGGATGATGTTTGTTATGGAAAATGAGAAGCAGAGAGGTTGTTCAATGTTTATGATTTAACCAACTTATAAAAAATTCATGTAGGTAATATCTGAATTATCAAACAAATGGAAACAGCAATTCCTTTAACATAATCTGTGTGTTATTTCTTTATTGTGACAAAATTATAAGAAATGACTGAGGTATGAGAAACACCTGAAAGATTACAATAACTGCAGAGACCTTTAAAGATACTTACATCACTTTCATGGCCTTCTCTTAGATTGTAAGTGAGATCATGCTGGATGTCTTCAACAAACTTGTGAGCATACTCTGGGTAAAGGTCGAGCACTTCAAAGAGACCTTTGAGTATAATGCATTGGAGGTCACAGTATGTTAGAGCTTTAACATCTGCGTTTGTTTTAATAACTTGATCCCTAATTGAGAGGTTTGCTCCAATTAAATCTCCTTTACCTAAAAGAGAACAAAAATAATTATCTTCAAAGCATAAATTCTTTATTTCTTCTTTGAATCATAAAGATGTTTAATGTAATTTCTACCACTGAACCTGAAATCCCATTGTTACAAATGCCTTGTTTAATTAATAACATGCAAAAGGATCATAGACTATTTTTTCCCCTTTTTTGCAAACTTATACACAATTAATTGGAGGTACAAAAACTAATTTCTAGACAGGCTGATTTAAGGGAGTAATAAAGTAAATACGTATAAAATGAAGATTTACACTGGTAAGTAATAGCAGGTGCAATTTTTATTTTTCATAAAGCTGTTGTCAGATATTTTTGTGCATGCCTTAAAACATGCAGGTGTTAAGGTAGCATTTTAACATTTCTGTTGAGAAGAAAAAATGACTTAATAAGGAATTCTTATGCTGGTTTTTTTTCATTTATGGGCACAACTGCCTTAGAACACTGGTTGTATTAAAAACTTCAATTGACCATATATTGAGGAGCACAAAAATTCTACAATTAAAAGCTTCCATAAACATCTGATCTGAGGTATAAATTCTAAAGTGGAGTCATTGAACCAGAGGTTTTCCCCAAAAGTTAAAGCATATGGTCTTTGTTAAAGACCTGGACAGTATGATGGGGTGCATTCTCAGCAAGTCAAGGGCAATACCATACTGGGGGAATTGGTTGATATGCTGAAGGAAAAAGCTGCAATTTAGGGGGGCCTCAATGAAAGACAAAATGGCTGTTAGGAATATCATGGAGCTCAGAAAAACCAAACACCAAGTCTCATACCTGGGATGAAAACCTGCCCTACTGCAGTATGGACTGGGAACTGTCCAGCTGGACAGCAGCTCTGCAGGAAAGGCCCTGGGGGTCCTTGTGGAAAAGCTGAACAGGAGCCAACAATGTGTCCTTGCAGCAAAGAAATTCAAGGCCCTCCTGCGCAGCATTAGCAAGAGTGGAGCCAGCAAGTCCCAGGACATGACTCTTTTCCTCTCTAGTTGTCATACCTCATCTGGAGCACTGTGTCTAGTTTTGGGCTTCCCAGTACAAGACAGAGTATTGACATATTAGAGTAAGTCCAAAAATGCTACCAAGAATCAGGGACCAAAGAATATAATCTATGAGAACAGGCTGAAGAAATGGGGTACTGCTCCACCTTACAAAGAGAAGGCAAAGGAAGAATGTTATTACTGTCTTCAACAGCCCAGTAAAAAATTGTAGAGAAAACAGAGTAAAACTTCTATTCAGAGTGCACAGAGCAACAAGAGGTACTGGGCACAGGGTGTAACAAATAAAATTCTCATTATAAATCAGGAAATGAAAGTCAAGAAACAGTGAAACAGCTTGCCCAAAGAGGCTGTGGAACTGGGAGAATCCTTGGAGATGTACAAAACTTGTCTGGACACAGCCCTGAGGAATCTGAGATAAATTTGCCCTGTTTTAAGCAGGTTTAAGTTGAATAGTTTCTGAAGGTTTGAAGGGCCCTTCAATTTTACATTATTTGTAAATAATAAATAATAAGTTAAGACTGTCACATTGGAAAATCCACCCAGCATGCGATTCCAACTGTATATTACACAGGAAATAGTCAGCTTTTAGGGTAAGTAAAAAAAATCAGTTAACCATCCCTGAACTTTCTTAAATGGGATAATTTTACACTTTAAAATATCATTTCTAGTACCTTAAAATATATTTTTCTTATTTACGTGGAGCTTGAACAACTTTCTCAAAAGTACTCATAAACTCAGGGTAGGGAGAAATTTTATGTTAGGAATATGCATATATCAATGCTTTTTGGGGTCTCGAGTATAAATGAGAACTGGTATTGGCTTAGGTCAGTCTGGGAAAGAGAAATTTGATAGGTAACAATAACATCTGTCATTGCTCATCACAACATGTACTGCTACATAGTTAAATATTATAATAAATATTAAAAACTAAACAGTAATACACTTTTACATTTTAGTGTAAATATCAACAATTCCTTAGATTTCTTGCATTATATTAAACAAAGGGCTGGCAGTGCTAATTTATTGCTGGCTGTTAGTGTGGACAAGGGAAAGAATACTTCAAATATACCAAAACTGATCCTTAAGCATCTTAATTAGAAACTATTTAGATATATGAATAGTATTAGTATCAATACTGCAAAACGTTTTGGAAAAAATGTTAGATTTTTATTTGATTGTTGTATAAATTTTGAAGTAATTTCAGGCTTAAAGATACTACAATTGATCTGGTAGTGCTAATATATATGTTTCTTTTTCTAATGAAAATCATATGGCAAAGGCTGTAGGTAGTAACCTGAAGTTTCATGTAGAATTAATGAAGTGATTAAAAGATTCTACCTTGAATGTCAACATTTGTTACGTAACAGATTCATTTAAGCTATTCTTAGTAGCTCTTTTCGTTTTTCTTTAATTGGATAACAAGCTTATATATACATGTTTCTCACAGAGACATCTGTTTTTCAATAAATCAGGGACATGCAGTCAAAGTCGTAAATGTTCTCATTATGGATATTTTAAAAATAACTTATGGCTAATATTTTTATTAAATCAAAGATATATGCTCAAACAGTACATAACACATATTAAAACATATTTTCACATAACATATATCCTAACCATCATTAGTAGAAATGAAGTAATAGTCTCTAGAGGAAGCAAAGATGTATTTAATGAGAGCATTTCCCTGAGTTGTTACTTCATTGCTTGTTAGTGAGAATGGTTCAGTAAACAAAAACGAATCTACTAGAATTAGAATCAGGACAGAATTATAAAATATCCTGGGAACTGCAAGTAACTCAGCATTGTCAGGGAAAAAACTGCTGTCTTGGATTTACATGACATCAGTAACATAATTTCTCATACGGACCTACATGTTGGATGCATTCACCTTCTGCTGGTGTTAATTAGGTTTAATTGATGAAGCTCCCATTCACTGTAACAAAACATTATTTCATTGTGTTATGTTTATGGTTTTTGCATTACGGTTTCATTAACTTCTTTCAGAAATACAGTAATCTCTTTCTTATTGTTTTGATTGTCACCATTACAAAATGATGCTTTAATTAACATTTTCAGAAGTGCCTGAAGATGGAATCATTATTGAAATCATAGTTCCAATGGAAGTACTTCTTGAACTTTTGCTGGCTTTTAGCTTATGTTTTATTATAAGTCATATTTTATATCTTTGATCTATGTTATCGAATGAAATCAAGAGATTCTTAAACTTCCTAGAAACAAACAAGTGATGGAGTGATATGGACTGTCAATCTAATAGAATTAAAGAATTCTGAAACAAATAGAACCTGTACCACATTTACATTCTAAAAAAAGACCATTCAAATGCATTCTAGTAAATAAAGGAAATTCAATTACAGAAGACCGGAAGCTTCCCTTATCAACAGTCTAGTGTAATCCCACAAAACAGGAAGGAAAGCAAAAAGGGAAATGTTCTTTTTAACTCTGTTTTATAAGAATATTAAAAGTTATCAGAAAGAAGAATACATGTAAGTCTAAAGAGATATTAAATCATAATAAAATAATTCTCTACTTTTAGAGTAAAATTTTGTATTTTATTTGGCAAAAAAAGTTCATAAATATTAACTGAGAGAGGTCTAATCATCCTTTAGCTGAAGATAAAGAGAATTTCATTAGTAGGCCTTAGACTAAGGAAAATCACAGAAATTTATGGGTAGAGATGCTTAAACCTCAATGAGTAAAAACAGTCATCTTGCAAACAAAACCTAAAAATTTATCAAAACAGAATTTCTGTCCTTCCTCAGTTGCAATATACTCAGATGACTGCAGACAACATCAGTTAGCATGATGTAGCTTGGGAGAGCAGAGCCAAAAACGCTTGTTTTTCACCACATGGCTTTTCTGCAAGGGATGTTTGTAGGCAAGTGCCAAAGAATGAAAGTAGGCTCATATTGCTTTCTTTCATTTGGGAGCATTAGTGGGAGCATTGTTCAGCCACTAATTTTCATGAAAGATTTAGGAACTGATGACCGATGTTCTTTGAGCTGTCAATACCATCACCAAATATAGCAGAAAGTAGCAATTTGTGTCAGAAGCTTCCAAGTACCTCTTTACATGAAAAGAAGAGAGAATAAATGCAAGGAAACCAGAAGTGAAAAATTGCATAACTAACAATCTGGCAATTAAAAGTTTCTTAGGTCAAAATATAAGGACGTTTAAATTAAAAAAGAAAAAAAAAAGAAGAAAGAAAGAAAGAAAGAAAGAAAGAAAGAAAGAAAGAAAGAAAGAAAGAAAGAAAGAAAGAAAGAAAGAAAGAAAGAAAGAAAGGAGTGTACATAGAATAGGTATTGCAGATTAAAATCAAACAAATTCTTTTTCATCAGACAATTAGGACACAGTAAGCCACCAGTTAGTAGTGAAAGTTCCCCAACAGTGGGGGACCATTCTGAGCCTGTGATTGTGAACGTACCAAGGATTGCCAGCACAGTGCTGTCCTTCAGGACTTCCATGGAACCTGAGCACACAAAGTAGATTGCTTGCAGGGCATCTCCCTGCCGGAGGAGGTATTCCCCAGGAGCACAGAAGGAGGTTTTGATGTGCAGAGACAGAGACCTGAGGCAACCACGACTGGCACACTCGAAAAGGGAGAGCTGCAAAATCTCCTTGTTCAAGTGCATGGTGATGTCTGAACGCAGCTCATCTGGGAAGTCTTTTAAAAGCTGTCCAAAAGAAGGAAAAAAATGATGAAAAAGAGAAAAATTGTAAAATAATTTGTTTCCACTTCTGTGGAAGTGGCCTGATTTAATGGTGCTGCACATGTCAAACTGTTGCAAATACTTCCCTTTGATTTTTCTTGTCCCCTTAATGAGACACGATATTTTAAGAAATTTTAACACTGATAAATTCCAGGAAAAACATGAATAATATATGCTTTTTTACTACCAAAGAAACTCCCCACAAAGCCTCACCCAAAAAAAAAAAAAAAAAACCCAGGAAAAAAAGGTCAACAACACTGTATGAATTCCCTCTAATGCACAATTTAAGATTGTCCAAGTTCTTCTCTGTGATAGAACACAGTAGGCTGCTCAGGTATACCACTGTATACAGTGACATATAAAATGAAAACAGAGAATTCTATAAAATTCATCAATATGCAATATTACCTCTTCTAAAATTAAACCTCTGAAAGAGGAATAACTTAGAAAAACCCTGCCTTGAATGTGTTTTTGTTCTTTTTACTTTCATTTTTTAATAATGTAACTGGACACTGAAGGAGGGCTGGGAAAGGAACAGAGACAAGGTGCATGTTCAATGGAAGGACCTATGGAACCTAAAAGACCATGAGGTCCCATTTTTTGCTTTCAAGCTGCAAGCCCACAAATATAGTTTTATTTGTTGTTTGAGGGGATGTGGCATCTGAACAATGCAATCAGCCAATGCCTGACCAGGTGGGCTCAGACAAGGTGTTTTATCCATAGGAGGGAAATAATGAAAGACTGATTGTCTCTCTAGGAGCTGTGGTTGTAGTACAGCAGTCACTCACTTTCAGTGTGACTAAAGGTACAGAAGGTACAAAAGTGAAGGTGAGCATTAATCACATCTAGGAAAGCTTTGACATCTAAGTAATTTTTGTACCTTTGTAAATCTTACTAAGCTCCCTCTGTTGCTAAGATGCTGTTGAAAATCCCATTCTTTGTGCTGTGCCCAACAGAAAAAGAATTTATCAGGAAAAGAATGTTCCAAACCCCAAATCTTTCTGCTTATTTCCACATTATCTTTAGAGACCACTGAGTTTTATAACACAGATAACAAGAAACCTGAAGGGAGTGTTCCATTCAAATAGCACTCCAGCAGAGAGAAGCCATTATTTCTCCTGCAGTACAGTAACACATAACCTGGATAAGTAATTTAAAGCAAGCAAGCACAGACACCACCAGAAATCTGTCTCTTGATTTCACTCTAAAGTTACACTCTGCAATATTTATATAAATAACATAAAAATTCATGCTAAATCACTTGCTTACAGTATTGCAATAAATAAGATGAAGGAGGAAGGAAATGGCATCGTAGTCCCTCCTTTAAAAAGGACCTAAAATCCCTATGAAGATATTTTGCTTAGTGAAAGACAGAACTACTCATTAGAGAATTTCTGCTGGCATCATCTAAAAGGTTTCTGGTGAATGCCTCTTCAGCACTTGAGAATCACAGAGGACTGAATTTTACTACATTATTTGATGTTTTCAACCTGTTTTTTCAACTGTGTACCCTGTTCCTGGGATAATCCAGGTTTATTTTTAGGCATGGTTTTCTTTGGTATGTAACTTCACACAAAACACAGCATTACAAAAGAAAAATTACCTCCCTCCTTGACTCATAGTCATAGTTCATAGTCAAAACAACAAAACACAAATCCCCCCTCATTTGGTTACCTCATTGGAATCAATTCCATTATTGACAGACCATGTGGTTTGGAAATATTCGAGCATCCTTTGCTTTAGCTGCTGTGGCAGGTGATGGACCCGTATAAAGTCCTTCAAATCCTTGGTTCTTGTGTGGTAAAGGGACCATCTGGAGTACATCCTCTGAATTATGGCAGTCACATTGCCAAACACCAAGGCGTGCATCAGAGCTAGGAAGTATAGAGATTAAATGCAGTGTGGAGTGATTATTTGATCAGTAAAACTCAACACAGAAAATGAACAGCATCTTCACAGAGCAAAAATTTCCTGATTGAGAGATATAAGAAAGCTTTTAAATAGAAGACTCCTTCAGTAATGGTGTATTAACACTGTGGTATTAATACAATTATTCATTTCTGGTGTTTGAGACACTACGAGTCACTGTCATGAAACAGAGTAGAATAACTTATTCTATCTAGTCAGGGTACCTAACAAAAGAATTAAGTCAAATTAAGTCCATAGTCTAAGAGAAAAGGAAAAAAGAACATAGAATCACAGAATCATTGAATGGTTTGGGTTGGAAGGAACCTTAAAGATGATCTAGTTCCAATCTCCCTGCCATGGGCAGGGATGCCTTTCATTAGACCAGCTTGCTCAAAACCTCATCCAACCTGGCCTTGAACACTGCCAGGGATGGGGCATCCACAAATTCCCTGAGCAACATCTTCCTGTGCCTCACCCCCCTCACAGTAAAGAATTTCTCCCGATATCTTATCTAAACCTAGTCTCTTTCAGTTTGAACCATTCCCACTTATCCTGTCACTACAGGCCTTTGCAAAAAGTACAGTAAGGAACGCAGGTAGGTAGGTATGCTCAGAAAATAATGAGATACTAATAATCAATATGAAAACTAGACTCAAATGGTCAATTGGAAACTACACAGAGTGTAACAGATTTCAGAGAACTGACATAAGTAAAAACAATTACTAATGGAGACCATGTGTAGTGGAATGAGGTTATAAATAACACTTAAAACTGTACCATATTCTTGGGGAGATACTTTTAAAAAGTTAGAAAAAAACCCTATTGTAAAGCAGGAATTCAGGTTAAAAAATATTCAGAGAAAATCTGACTCCTTACGTTGCTTGACAGGGTCAAATATGGTTAAAATCTTTTTGACATCTGGAGTTTGTCTGCAATTAGTTATTGGCTTGGGAATAAAAAGAACAAAAGCAAAATCAAAGAAATATTTACAGATATAGGTCATCTGTGTTTGTCTGTGCAGAAATGTGTTTGCTTATTTGAATTGGAAAAATCACTGCTAAATTTTCTGTCATGTGATATTGATCTGATGTATAGAATATACACATCTACAAATTGTTTATTTAAAAAAATACTAAAATTTTTATTATTTCTCTAAAGGGATATGTGTCTTTATATTGTTTGAAAGAAAGAAGATGATTTCTCAGAGTGAAAAAGGAATTTGTTTATAAACAAGGCAAACAAGTTGTTGACCTTGTATGTCACTTTACAGAAGTCCAATGTGAGTGAGAAGAGACAAGGGGAAACAGGAGGAGGAAAAAATGCACTTTTAAATAGTAGAAAGAAATAGAAAATTCTGTAGTTTGGAGAGTTAGAAAACTTTTACAGGCTGAGAAAAATGCAAAGGAGCTAGTAACAATGTCTATGTCCTTACTGTGAAGGGAATGTAGAAAAACAGATAAGGAACTGAAGTGTAGAAATAGCAGAAAGAAAAGGATTATGGATGTAGTAAGAATAGTAAGCCTAACTGGAAATTTATTTCTAAAAATAATCAGTTGCTTCAACTAGGTGTTGTTCATGATGGTGCACTGAATTGCTAAGTAATTTATGTCAGAAACTAGAGCAACAAAATATGAGGGACTGGTGTAATACTAGATACAGGATTTTATATTAGAAATATGACAGTTAGGTCTGAAACAATTCAGCCAGACACAGATAAGTAGGTTAAAGAAATAGTGTAACCTCTTTAAGGATGCAATAATCAGTTTAAATGGGGGGAGGGATAAAGCATTAGGTAGTGTACGAATGCAAATGTAAGACTCCCATGTGATGTAAATCCCTCATCAGACTCCAAGGTTATGAGCTGGACAGTGTAGAGATCTCAGTGAGTTATTATAGGCACAGATATCATCTAGAATTTTATTATTATGGTAGAATCTGTCGTTGCCTATATACATTGGAAGGCAACTGCTTCTCATTATGACAAGCTATTCTTGGCTGTGACAGGCATTAGAATTCTTTATCAAATAATCATACACTTACCCTACTTTCTGCAGGAAACCTATTATGCCTCTGTGTAAACTCAAGTAGGACAAGTTCAAAACTTCTAGGAACTGTATTTCATAAAGTGGCTTTTATTTTAATAGATATTTTAAATGACATTTTAGTTGCTTAGGGAACAGAGGAACACCTCTGATCCCAGATAGGACTGGAGCTGCTAGAGTGGGCCTCAAATCTCTTAAATACAAAAATGCACATTATTTGCTGAAAGAACATGGAGAGTACAAGACACAACATGGTATGATCACCTGCTGGAGGGCAGATCTGATTAATATTTTACAGATGTTGGGCATCCTAGGAATTCTGGTTACATGTTAAGAAGTAAGTTTTCTTTCCAACTTTAAGAACACATTTGGTATTGAAAAAGATCTTTTATCTTCAGAACACAACTTATTAAAAATTTAAATTTCAAATTTATGCAAAATAAAAATTAATGCTAATAGGCCAGTAAATACTAGAAACGTATTCTATATGTTATTTATTTGTTAAGTTTACACTTTTTTCTGTCTTCAACTTTTTTCAGGGTTTAAGTAAATACTTCATTTTTTCAGTTTGTAGTGTCATACATTAAAGAAGTACAGAAATTTACTAATGAACTAACTCACCCTATCCATTATACCTGAAATTTCATTAACTAACAGCTTGGTCAAAAGTCTGAAAAACTTACACCAATTTTTCTCAGAACATCACTTTCCATTAAAGAATTTTAAAATTAAATATCAGCCAAAAAGATACACAAAAACAGGTTTCAAGAAATGAAGAGGTATAATGTCCCTAAGCATACAGATCAGCACTTTATTCCTAAGAGAGTTTTCTAAGGCATGCTCACCAATTTTCACAGTATCATTCCAACTCCTTCGAGTTTCCTTGATTTTCTTCACTAGTATCTAAAACATAATTCCTCAAGAAAATACCTGCAAATTAGCCTGCTCTGCTTTTTTTTACCTGGGCATATCTTGTTCAACCATTGCAGGTATAAATCCGTTCTCCTACCTATAAGCTTGCCTATAAGCAACTTCACCTTTCAGTCATCAGTTCCCTCTTACTCCACTCAGCTGACTAGTTCTTCTCAATTTATTCAATGTACAACCAAATTACAGGAAATAAAAGTGAAATTGTTATAGCTGGACTAAATAAATGTATAGGATACTTCTACAACTACTCTATTATATTTATGAAAGCTCTGCCATATTAAACTGAATTAAATATTCATCACTGCCTTACAGAGGAGATCTCTTGACTCCTTGATAGAAATGAAAACTCTTTCCTTCATTCCAACAGATTTTATGTAGTGAAAGCCACAAAGAACAGAGACCACAGTGTATTTTAAAACTATAATTTTATGCAACCACCAAAAGAAATTAATGAACTGTTGTGGTTTTGTGACATTGTCAAAAATAAAATTATATCATTCTTGGATGATTCATTATGTTATTGCCTCTCATTTTCAGGACTGAAGAAAATGAAAATTATTCATTGAACAATTCTTTTACCACTTAATGGTGCAAATACATAGTTTACAGGTAATTCATCATGTTTCCTGGTTTTCAAGTGTCAAATTTCCAATTCATTGTTGCCCAGGAGAATTTCTACTGCAAAGCTGACACCCAGGGCTTTACTGACTAGACCTGGAGAAATATCCCCTAGAATTTCCAGAACAGCTAAGCCAACAGAAAGAAAAAGGGACAACAGAGTACTCTAGCAGTGACTTGCTTTTATCCTTCGTGGCCAGTGTGACATCTTTGAGCCGTATTATCTACACATAGTGAAATAGCACAGCTGGTTTTTTTTTGTGGGAGGAAGATGAATGTAAAGACAGAGTTTCCAGTACTTTCTCTAAAGGTCTTGGCTTACAAATCTCTGCTTGTTGTACCCAGGTGCCTCAGCAGAAGGAAGGGGACCATGAGCACATGGCTTACTCTGACAGTACAACTAGGTAATCAGCATAAATGCTACTAAGAGCTCCAAATATGACAAAAACATTGCATTCTGATACAAATCTGAATCAAATTTTTATCAGTGCTAATTGAAGTGCTGTTGGTTTTTATGCTAAGGCTCACCGAACAATCTCCTGGCTCTGTCCTGTCTCTCCTTCCCTCTGGTCTGGTCCTCCAGACAAGGATACACACCAGCTCACAGAGATGTTGTCCTGTGGGCTGCTCACCTCCTCTCATCACCTTTCCCAGGGTTGCTGTGGGGATGGCATGCACATCATACCTAGTTGTCTGCAAAAGTGTCTGCCACAAGTGACTGAAATCCCCAACACATGGCTGGGCCACTTGCCCTGTTAATAATGTGAACTTGCATTTCAGCGGGCAACGCTGCCCTTCATCTCCATTAGTGAACAAAAGGTTAGACATATCTCTGCCTAAGAGAGTTTATCTAGTGTAAGCCAAACAAAACTGTTTCCTTCTTTTGCCATGTTAAGTTAAATTTATTAAGTTTTTCACTGTGTTTCTTTGGGGCTTCTTTAAAGAAACTTAGCAAAATTTCAGCTTTTATTTGACTTTTTTCCTACTCCTTGAAAATGTTTCAAATGACACGTGATTGTACCTACCCCCAATCAGCATTGTGCAAATGGAGAAGATCTTTTCAGCATCGGTATTGGCTGAAACATTTCCAAAGCCAACACTGGTGAGGCTGCTGAGAGTGAAATACAGGGCAGCTATATAGGCACTTCTGATTGATGGGCCTCCTAGGGTATTGTTCTCATAATAAGGAGATTCGATTCGTTTTCCTAGCTCATGAAGCCAACCTGCAAAACAAAGCACAAAAAGAGGTACTTTTAAGAAATGCTGACACCACCATGTAAACTATACACTATACTAAAAAAACAGTTCTAGAAACCCCCAAAAACCTACTTAAAAGGCATGTTCTTCACATAATTGCAAGAATAAAAAGAGCACTAAACTGTGGGAATTTATGCAGCACATTAAGTATTGTGTCTCTGGGATATTTATTTTTATGTACGATTTTTTATTTTAAGAATTGCATTTCTGCATTGAAATCAAGTGGTTTTGAATTGCATTTTACAGGTCTAATTAGATAATTTATAAAATCCATTAAGTCACTAAAAAGAAAAAAAATCTTCACCTAATAACACTGCAGCAACAATGCAACATCATTTGATTCTTTCAATTAATTAATGCTTGGAAAGCTTTTTGACATTCTAAGACTAAATCATTATAATAGTAATTACATATTCAGAGCTTTTCACATGTTTCTTTTTACAGTAGAAAAGATTCAAAGAACTAAACATAACTTACAAACTAGAATTAATTTTCAAAACATGCTTCAGTAAGTATTTTCCAAATTGTTCATTTAATCTTTCCTTTCATTTTGATAAACAAGTCTATGTGTGCCAGAGAAAGCAGAATTAGCTACTGCCTCAGATATTTGAAAAAAGCAACAAAACAACCCCAAAGCAACAATGCAGGAAAAAAATATGTAGCTGGAAAACACAACCTGAATGAATTACATAAACACAATGCTCCACAAAAATCAAGACTGGGGAAAAAAGAAGGATAAAAATCTATTTGTGTTCCCAGTTTTGCCTGTTAAACAGCTTGCTTGGGAGATTGGGAATCTTTCTTGGGTACACAGGGAGAAGTGCCAAAGGAAAATAATCCTGACAGACAGAGTTTTATTTTTAGAAAAATTGTTTGGGGGTCCCACTTTTGTAAGCTGGGACCTGACAGATGGAATCACCTCCTGAAGATTATTCTTTCTCCACTTCAGTCAGCATCCATTTCAATGAATCCAAATACGAACTGGGGGAAATCTCATTGCACAGAATGTCTGCAAAAGTAGGAGGTAGATTTAAAGTATCTGTCCCAGCACTTCCAATTAAGTTGGGAAAAAAGTTTGTAGGAAATTAGCACTTAGAGTAGACCTGCTGGACCATGGTTGCTCTCATGCTCAGGTTCATGGCATGAACCTCAGCTTTTTGGCATGCTGCCCTGCAGAGAAAGCTCAGCCACAAGGGCTGAGTAATGGCAGAGCAAGGTCTGGCCATGGCCCTGCTGATCCACTCTATGCAGGACAGAGAATTTGATCAAAAGCAATCTGCACTGTCATACAATGGCAGTACCGAGTAGGATGCTTCACCTTGCCAACAGACAAGAAAGCATGTGAAAATGTCCTTGATTTTGCCTTGATATTAATCAAGTGGGACTACTTTATATTTGTGGCTCCCAATTATTTAAAATGAAAGCAGAGCAAAATGGGAAAAAAAAAGAAGCTTAGTTGAGTCAATACCAGTCCTCAGTGCACTACTGTTTTTCTGAGATTACACCACATTTCCCCAACAGTAGCATGGCAGATCTGTATTTTTGTATGGCAGATTTAATTCCTATGTTTCTATAGTAGGGAATGTAATCATAAACATCAAAGAACATAGAGTAAAAACCCAAGAAAATCTCTGGCAGAGAGGAGACAAAGTTAAAAAAAAGGTCTATCTAAACCTAATGTAAAGAAATACAACCATAAAGTTCAAGATCAGCTCAAGATTGTTTCAGTTGCAAAACTGAAAAAAGTTATTTTAAAGAACTGTAACTGATATGCCTTTTAGGAGAAAATCTCCTGCTTCTGAGTGTTCCAAAAGCCACTGATTCTCAGCCTGTGTATTTCCATTTTTCTCACTTTTCATGCATTTCCAATGCTATCCAGGAAAGGTGGATGACTGCATTTTTTAACTGAGAGACATAAGTGAATGGGTTTCTCCTTTACAACTCCCTTTATGTTCAAGGTTTTCATCCAACCCTACTGAAACATCATTGTTCCTAAAGGACTCATACAGCTAGTAAAAGTAAGGCACAAAAATAAGTGTCCGCATTGTGTCAATCAGTAGAAGTCTCTGTGATATTTCTACAAAAATTACCAAAATACCAATATAATCATTTTACAATTTCTAGCAAACACTTCTGGCCAAGATAGCAGCATTTGAGATGAGTTTAGTATTCAGTGTCTGGTTCTGTGGTATAACTGAAGGTCAGACCAATCATCCCCTCAGTAGGGTATATGGCTTATCACCGAGCTAAAAGAGTAGCAGTGAGCAATGATTAGCAATCCTTAATGATTGCTAAAATAAAGAAAAGCTATGAAGTAAATTTATTTAGAGATTTAGACTCAGAAGAGAAAATGTTTGTCTGAAAGGGAAAACCCCAAAAATAAATTCCTCTGACTTGTAGATAAGACCATGTTTACAGCTTCTCATTTCTATTTTGGCTGGTAGAAATTATGCTAATCAGGAACTTTTGGAAAAATTATATAAAGTAGTGTTTCAGCCCAAGTATATACAATGCTGCAACATCTTCCAGATCAAATGTACTTCTCATATTTGTTGATAGCACTGCATTTTTTTTTTCTCAGTTTCAGGGTAGAGGCAAGATATGATTGGGTGTAAATACTTTCATCAGCCAATGGAAATAGTCATGAGGTAGCATCACTGACTAATGCCTTTTCCTTTTCAGTTCCTGTAGGTAACAGCTCTCAGTAGATTCTCTGGCAAGCTTCAGTAATTAATTTCTGCCCTCAGGGAAGAAGAGAAAAATAAATATACCTTGTAGTCAGAAGGAGCTTCCTAGAATTTAGCATTATGAATCTTGTCTAGTTCAGAATTAACATTGTCTTGGTACAGCTCTCTGACTTTGAAAACATTTTAAAGCACCAATTAGCATAATTAAGAGGAAGACCTTTCAAAGGGAAAAAGAGCACTTAAGTAATCAAGTCCCATTGCAAAAGTCAATAGGAATTGGATATCTAGCTCCATTAGGCTACTTTGAAAATTGCTGTAAGAATCTGTATTGAGTTTCATTTACTTATATCTGAGAAGTGCTCAAGTATCAGCAGAAGCCTAAAAAAGCATTTAAACTTCTATAGATGACATACTTTTTAACTGGATGTAAACCACATTATTTCATTTACTAGACATCCAGAAAATCAGTCCTTCTCCTGGCTTGGTGCTTTCTCTGCATTGAGTATATACAATACTCCCTATAAATTGCAGCTTCATTCTATACCACTACTAAGATTTTCCTATTACGCCAGACACGTAACATACCAAAATAGTCTGATACTTCAAAAACTTAGAAATTACTTGCATTTTCAAATGCATTAATTAACTATATCACTTATTTTAAAAATAAGAGAACCATTTTTTATTCCAGTCAAAAAAATAGACCAAAAGTCTCTGGTTTATTCTGTACCACAGTATCAGGAAGAATAAAGAGGTGTGGATAAGGAGTGCCTCTTAGAGCACCCCTGAATGTCTGAAAACAATAGCAGTGATGATGCTAAAAGAGAAAGAAGTATGAGACAAAGGCCGAGCTTCTCTCAGCTATGAATCCACATCAAATTTATGGACTTCAAGTATTCCTAGGGGAGATGTGAAGGTAGAAAAGCCTATCTCTCTCACATAATAACTTTTTTTTTATGTTTAAACAATATTTAAGCCTAATTCAGATCATACTTGGCCCTTTCATGCTAATGAGGAGAGAGAGTAAGCAATACTATGCTGATAGTAAAGAAACAGAGTATGTAGTGAGAAATGCTGGAGTTAACTAAAGGACACTGGATTGTTTTTAGTGAGGATTGTCGTTGAGGAGTATGTCTGAGGCTGAGTTTTGTTTTTCTGACTCCACAAAAAAGAATAATGATAGTAAAATGTCCTGAACTGGAGACATGCAGCCTTCTGCTATAAATAGATTATAACTTTCAGCACAGAAATCGCTATCTTATGACTACTAATGTGTGTTGCAGTGAACAGTTTAGGGTCATTAAGGAGAAGATAAAAACTGTACAAGAGAAATTAGATCCTTCATCACTGGAATGAATTTTTAGATTAAAATCACCGTGAAGGCTGAGAGCTGTGTTGTTTCCCACTGCAGTAGTCCCTGATCACTGCTGATAGCTCCTAATTTCAGATCTAGAGCCAGGCAGCCAGGAGCTGTAAGTTTGCACAGCAAAGCACACCACCATATCATCACAGAGCAGCACGCCCTGATCTACAAATAAACATCTCATATTTCCATTTTAAATGGGGGAAAAATGTTCCAAGTTTCTATTGATCTCAATGAAGCAAGATTTTCTGTTTTATCCATCTCTTGTTCTAACCTCCACAAAACTTTAAGGCAGAACAGTTAAGAGAGAGCTGGTAGGTGAATTTCCTTCTTTTTAGGTAAAAGCACCTGTGATTACAGTTTCTGTGATTTTAGATGTCCAAATCACTTCCCTCAACAGTCTGTGTGGCTTCTTCAGAATGTATCATGTTAAAGTTTGTTGGAGGAGGGGAGGCCAGAGCCAGTATTGTATTGGAGATGAGATTTTTTTATAACAGCATAATGAATACATTTTACTTTATCAAACGCTAATTTCCATTCATTAGACATCAAAACATTAGCTTCCCTTTTAAGATTGCTTCCAAAGAATTTTGCACAGTTACTCTCTAGATGTTGCTGACTGATATAATACATTCAGAATCTAAAGGTGTATTAGAAGATGAAATTATTTCACTTCTTCTTGTGTGTGTGACTGCATTATTGAATAATCATTGCCTCTGTTCTCATGGTGATTACTCAGGTTCTTTGCAAGAGCTCCAAGTCTTTTTTATCCCTGTCTAGCCAAAATGTTTTTGATATATGCATCTTTTCCCTGCTAAAACATTTGTATTTTTTGCCCAGACTATTAATAGACCAAACAGCACCTTTCCTACTATTTCACCCTGTGGAATATTACTGTTACTCTTTCATTGTCACAAAACCTGATCATTTGTTTACAGGTTTGATTTATGGTGAAGCTTTGCCTGTCATGTTAGGGGAGGCTCCCACGTACCAGAGCAGATGGTTTTAGGATTAAAGAACCCCAGAGATGACAAGAGCAATCATACCTTTAACCACTGCTTCTTGAGGACAGTAAATGTGCCAGATCTTATTGGACTGGGTCAATAAGTACAATAGGAATCAGGTTTTCTTTCACACAAATTAGGAAAAAAAAAAAATGTACTAACCCCACAACCCCCCTGCCCCCCTCCCAAAAAAAAAAGAACAAGACACAGTGCTGAACTTGGGACACAGTTGCAGGTTCTGAGAGTGTGAAAACACAGCTCCAGCACATGTGCTCAAATGGCAGAATTGCACACTGGTAAAATACAGGACATGAATTGATGCTCTTTTCAAAATAGACAATAAATAAGCATTATCTGAGTAAGAGGAAACCAGAGGTGTGTCTATATGATAGGTCAACAAGTACAGGGTACAAAAAACTAGCTCTGGCCAAGAGGTTTATATTTGAAGAAAATTAGCTGGTATTCAAGATAAATAAAAATTAATTAGCAATGCATGAAATTTAAACTAGAATTATTTCAATATTAGTACAACAGACATAACTATAATTGCTGCAGGACAATCAAGAATAAATAACATTAATCTAGTTCCCTTGATTTTTATGCTACTAACACACTTTCCTGCAAAGAGTGGACACCTAAATTGAGAAAGAAAACAAATATGATAAAGACAATAACATATTTCTCAAGTACTGAGACTGCTTAAAAATGTTAAAGTAAGTATCAAAATAATTTATTCAAAATACCTCTTATTTTTAGTTTTGTAAAATAGGGTTCTTATCAGAGTATATTCTTTATTATGATGAATTTCATGGTTTTTTTCCTTAAACTAGAAAGACATAATATGGGTATGAATGAGACTGGTTGTGTTACAGGAGTAAAGGAACACCTACAGCAGTATTCAAATTTTGTGGAGGGAAATTTTTGCCATGACATGGAAAAGAAACGGGTTTAACTTGGACATATGAAACATGGCTTTTTCTCAAGTGCCTGTGAATTAAGTCCTTGTGCTAGAGGCACTCTCGAGGCTGCCCTGTATGACCCTGGTAGCAGAGACCAGACACCAGCTGTGCTGACTTGGAACTGCCATGCATGCAGCAAGGATGGGATTAGTGCTTCGGATCGATGTAAGGCAGGGGTGTCTGCCCTCCACAGATCATAGCACTGCCTTTCTCTTACCTTTGAAATCCATTATCTCTATACTTTTAGATCTAATTTATGTCTATTTTAGTATTTTCCCCCATATTTCTCTATTAAGGTCATAATTTCTGGTAACTTTTTGGTGCATTAGTTGCATCAACTAACCCATTTAATGAATTTTCAAGTGCCAAAATGTGAGACATGTGGATATTACTTTGATGGAAACCACACAGGATTTTCTACAGACATATATAAAAGTTTATATACATTTACTTGATGAATGTGCACATTACATACAATAAGAAAAAAGCAAACACCTCAAAACCCCCTTGTTGTTATATAACTTGTTGGGTTAGAGCATTTTTAGATACAAGCTTAACTTCTGCCAGGTCTCCCAAAAGTTAATTTCATTTGAAAGATAAATTCTTTTATAAGGTTAACTAATACTCTTTGTAAATAAATGGCTGTTGTATTTCTAATTGAATGCATACTTAGAAGGTAGCATAAAAATATTACGTTTTGCAGAGCTTTAACTCATCTGACTTGACAAAGTCATAATAAGATATTGACCCATTGTTCTCAATGAAAATGAAGATTTCATGGTGAAGTACTGAATGAACTGAGTAGTTTCAGTAGGAAGAGGAGCTCAATCAAGGAATTAAAAAGGGAAAAAAATAAGATCTAATTGAAAAGTTCCTTATAACAAGAAAAACACAGCTGAGCCCACAGCAGTGCTGAAACCCTGGAAACTTGGCCTTAATTATGTGATGAAACTCAACACTAAATTGCAAGTATCACAAACTAGAATAAAAAAGTAGCATTTATCTTTTCTCATGGTAAAATTGATGCCACCTTTGAGATAGGGAGAATAATTTCTTGTAGGAAGTAATTTCTTGTCATCACCAAGGTGTGGTCTGTTAAATAATTTACATTTTTATTTTGGGAAGCCATAAGTGTGAGGAGAGATACTTTTAATGGGAAGCTTGAAATCCACCCCAGTAAGGGCACCATAAGAATTATCATACAATTTCCAAAGCCTCTGGTTGATCAATTTCCAGAGCCTCCTGGGCACCTTCATGGCTTAAAAATAGTAGAGCAAAAGGCCTGATATTAAATATTTGCAATGATAGCGTTTTATTAGAAAACAATGTTGGAAAGTTATATTTTAAAATATTTAGTTAGCAACAAGTTAGAACAGTCTGGAGTTGGGCATATCTTCCACCTGATGCAAAAATGCTACATAAATACTTTAAAAAACACAGTGTACATGAATTACCAACAGCTTCACACATTTCAAGCCCTGCATATTTCTGGCCAGAGTCTAACTATAGTTGATGCATTAAATCTTAAAATTTCTAGATGATGTTCTATCTTTTGCAATATAAAGTTTTGTGCTTTTGCTTTCTCTTCTACTGTGAGAAATCTGTGAGGAACAGCCCAGATAAAGTTTCACAGTCAGAGCCCTAGATGCTTCTTAAAGTTCGTAGATAATTAATGGGAATTAGCTATTTACATTTCTTCTCCACCATGTGGAGAAATATGTCTTTCCAGAGAAGTTACTTCATGCCTACAAGTAGAGTTTATTCTGGTGAAAGAAGAAAGAAAGGAGTGGTACTGGGAGGAGATATCCCTTTGGGCAGAGCTCCAAGACAGTCTCCAAAAAACCAGCTAATGCTCTGAAGGAACACAGAGATTATCACCTCCATAAGGCTCTGACTGAGTTGTCCCTCTCATCCCTACACTGCATTGCTGCCTTGCTGCCTCATAAGGCTGCAGATTGCATCTCTGGGACATGCAGCTGGTATTCTGTGGATGGCTAAACAAATCAGACAGAGCTGTTCCTCAGAGTTATGAGGTAGCTCCAATATACTTCTGTACCAGTCTCACAGTATAATGTAATAAAAATTCCCCTTACAGTGGAGATATATCAATTCCAAGGTAGAGACTTGTCTATTTTACATATAAGAACTATGTATAAGGATTTTAAGAGCTGACTCAGCAGACCTGCAAAGAACTCATTCCTCTTGATATTTTATGATAGCTCTCTAAACATTTAGGCTTACTGTTGCAAAGAAGCTCCAGTGTACATGGTCAGTGCACCTGCATTCCTGTAGAACTAGGTCATAACTTCTTTCAGCCTCATTTATCAATGAGTAAATTTAGAAAAGGAATGTTCTTAAACTCTTCTCTGTGATAAGCTAGTACTGCTCTTCTCAACAGTAATTTGTCAGATGGCTGTATTTGAATATGTGGAAGATTTAAATCCCTCTTGCTTTTGCAAGTCAGCAGTTTACTGTCTCTTTCCCACACCATTGAATCAAAGAATCACAGAATTAACTAGATTTGAAAGGAACTTGGAAGATCATCAGGTCCGAAGAAAGGACAAGATGGGGAAATTTTCAATATCAACTTTCTGCGACAATATCAACTAATTTTATTAAAAGTTTTATTTTTACCAGGAGTAGTTTACAAACAGCTCTAATGCCATTAACATATTTGGAGTGAAGAAAAACACTTTTCCATTTTTAAAAAATTATCTTGCTTTGTTTTCTCCGGTATATTTTCCTAGGGTTCTTACACTAAAAAAAAAAAAATAGTAGCATAAGTAAATTAACTACTTTTTTGGTAATATAGTATAATATTAATTTAATTTTTGGATTACTGGTAAAACATACAAATCTACATGTATAGGTAATTTGAGAAACAAAATTGTAAGGCCATAATCAGAAGTATATAAATCATGTGAATATCATCTTCTTCAAGAAAATGCTCGCAATTGTCACTGCAGAGTTTCAGTATTTAATGTTACTCCTCCTCAGACAAACTGGCTGTTACTGTCCTTTTCCAGGCTATTAAAAGCCTTGCAGCTAAGTTTGGAATTAGACATGTTTGTGCTGGTCGTCCATTCAGTGCAAAGAGCACGTCCATCTATGCCCTCTTTGCTTCCCTGTGCTCCATCAGTCTGTACCCATCTGTTAGAGCTTTTCTTATCTTATATTTAGACTGTAATATCCTCTTGGGCAAGAGCAGCCTTTTTATCCTGTGTTAATTCAGCAATGGAGACAAGAGGGCCTTGACCCATAAGCAGCATCCCAGGTGTTCCTGCGATAAAATTTATGGTAATGAGTGGGTTTTTTTAAAGTGTCAGCTAAAGAGTTAGAAATCTGTTTTGCAGCTTTATGTGTTTGGAGTCCAAGTCATGCCAAAATGATTTTGAGCTACTACAGGCAGGCTATTTGTGTCTTTTTAAAGAAATAAACACTCTCTTCCATAAGCAATACAGATGGCTTTAAAATGAAACCTTTATTATCAAAATAGGCCAAAATCTCCCACACAACAAAGCCTTGCAGAATGTAAGTTTTGAAGTTGTTAGCAAAACTTGTATGTCTGAATGTGTGCAGCATGGCGTATTTGGTAAATTAATCTCACCTTTACCCTGCTGTTCTCACCTGCTCGGGTTTCACCAGAGAAATACAGAATACAGTCTTTCAGTTCTTATGACAATTTCTCAGTCCGAAGAGTTAATATATTAAGTTCTGACTCAGAATCTTCAAATAAATTCTCATGGAGGCAATGCAAGTGGTAACCAATATCTTAAAATCTTTCTAAAAAAAGGTATTGCTCATTTGCTAGAGCAAGATACCAAGAAAAGCAGTGCAATATGCTACACATATTTTATATTTTCATTCTTTCTAACTGTCAGAAGTCTGCAAGAGTAGAGTTGTTTACTCACAGACTCAGCTTTTAAAATCTGAGTAATGCAAAAAGTGGTCCCTGACAGGTGGTACCTCTCCTTCTCCTGCCATCTTCCCCACTCCAGAAATCGAGCCAACTTTCAGCACCTACTACCTGTTCAAATACAGTCTCCTAACTTGGCAAAATAGAGGCAGAAGCTTCAGCACAGAAACTGTTTCCTTTTGTAGGTCTAACTGCAAATGAAAGGTTAATTGCAGAATTGCAGTAAAATCATGCTAATTTCCATCTGACTGGCCTGCATAATCGCACAGGAGATGATAGTGACATTATGGAATTCAGTTTGGGTCAGTATAGAATGCTGCAGCCTACGTGACATCCATTTCTCCTTGTCTTCTATATTAACAACATCCATGCTGGTTAGATAACAGCTGAGTGTGTTAACCCTCCCTCCAATCTTCTCCTTGTTTGCTCCATCGATTTTACAGAATTGTCTAAATAGTCTCCTTTGTGTTCTTATCTAAGGAGCCACTGTATTGTACAGGGACCTGCCTCTGAAAGGCAGCTGTATGATAAATGGTATTAGCACTTTATTTGCTCTTGATTTGTCTTAATTTTTTATTCCTTGATTCTACAAAATAAGTAACATTTTTCAATTCATTTTTTTATTATGTGCCACTTGAATCAAGGAAGTTTCGATCCAAACGTATTTGGCTTTTGTGAGGGGGAGATCAGCAACAGGGGATATTTTATTCTAGATTACATTTAAAGATAATAAAAAAACCTCCAAGAATTTGCAGTGTAATAAGGGCTTGACGTAAAGAATAAAAAGTAAAGAAGAAAGGTGACATCTTAATGGAAAATCACACTACATTTTTAAAGTTGATGCAGTTCTGAGATAATACATCTGTGTCTGCAGACATGACAGGTCTTTTTGAAGGGTGTGACATAAGGGAATCCTAAGCACAAGCATTTTTATCTCCAGCTCTCTTAAACCTGACAATGAAAAACAATTTAAAATAATTAGGTATAATTACTTTTACAGAATGTGGCTTGTGTAAAACTTTACATGCTGCAGAATTCATTGACATACTCTCACAGCTTCACATTGGCTTCTCTGGCTGAAGGTAGTTAGTAGGTAACTTTAAGCACTGTCACTTGAAAGTACAAAAGGAACAGAAATATTTTCCAGGGTATAGGAAAATGGAAGAGAGACCAGAAAGAAAAGACTCTTGAATAGTTTCCTCATTTCTGTACAGAAATGATTTTCTATTCTGGCTGCAGAAAACCCTTCTTTCATCAAGCACCTGCTCTGGTAGAGGGCAGAGGAAAAAGGATAAATAAATAGAAAACAGGAATATATTCAAAGGACATATCTAGATTAAAAATTTAAGGAATGCTTGTGCTAGAAAAGAAAATAAAATAAAAGAAAAGAAAAGAAAAGAAAAGAAAAGAAAAGAAAAGAAAAGAAAAGAAAAGAAAAAAGAAAAGAAAAGAAAAGCTATTTTAGTCATTATGGGATGTCTTTGGAAGGCAACAGGCATTCTAGCATCTTAGGATCTCTACCTATGTGATGGTGCTTCAATCACCTATTGAAGCAGCTGCTGGAAAGATTGCAAAATACATAGCAAAGGATTGTGGATTTAAATTGGATTGAAAAGTTATAGTTTTTTTAAAGCCATGAGCTTTAAAACAGAAGTAGAATTTTCTAAGAAGTCCTAACGGAACTTCCTATTACACCAATGTGTAAGAGACACTAATGTCTCAGCAAACTGTACAAAGCTCTCAGAGGAGGGTAGTGTAAACCCAGAACAAGCTACCCAACCAAGGTTTTCAGGACTTGAATGGAGCAAGCTGTGTTTGACCTGATTTACTGCATGTGATAGTCCTGGCTCAACTATCTGACTGGTTTAAATAAACCCCAGAGGCTCTCTACAGCCAAGAGTACTACAGTTCCAAGGGTTAAAGACTCTGATGTAACTTCAAATTGAACAGAGTTTCTACGCATAATATTTTCAACTTGCAATAAATTATACTCTCTGGTGTTCCCATTACAGAAGCCATGTAGAAAGATCCTGGCATTATTTTACCTCTTGGGACTATCCCCTCTTTTGGGGTGTTTACTGGGCAGATTTTCCCCCAGTATGTGGCACTGAGAATTTCTATCATGGTTGCAGAAATTGGTCCAGATACAGCATTTTCACTGAGATAAAAACTGATTTGTAGAATTACTAAATGATACCTAGGTAATCTGTGGTTCAATCAAGCAGGACATTTTGTCACATCTCAAGGGCTTCGTCAGCATACCAGATTTTTACCTTTGACTTAAAAACTGTCCAAAATTTTTTTTATTACTTACAAAATCTTGGAAATGTACTAATAATGATGTAAAAAATTCACACTCCTTTTAATAAGCTACTTTCATGCCTGTTTTTTTCTGAACTTCAAATCCAATAGGGTATCTCAGTCCTGGGGTATTTGGTGATTGCTTAAAATGGTTCAATCAGAAGGCAAAATACAATGTGTAAAGGAAAATACAGTTTAATCAAGGAACTGAGCCTGTCAGAAAGAACAGCAGGGAAGGCTTACTAAGGCCCAGAGCAGCTAAGGTACAAATTGATGTAATCTAAATGCAAAAGGAATGTTTCAGTTCAGCTCAATAAATGATAGTTTAGTTTCACACACCTGGACCTCAAAACCACTGGTTTGGGTTTACAAATAAAAAATTGAATAATTTAATTTCTATGAATATTTTAAAATATAAATTTGTGTATTAAATCCTGACAAGGTCTAGTATACACTGCTCTGAAATGAGGGATTTTAATAAAGAAAACATGTTGCAGAAAGTATATTGATATATGGTTTGTATTTATTTATATAATATGCATTGAACATATAAAACAGGCAAAATAGCAGGGCCAGGGTTTCAGATAAGCCTTTCCAATACCTTAATTTGTAAGTGTAGGTCTTTACCATGTACAGGCAGGTTTCCACACATACTTCCCACATATATGCTGGTGATAAACATTTTTGCACATAAAACTCCCTTGCAGCAGTTAAATTTCTCTGTGTCTAATCTAACAGACTGACAGACACAGAAAATACTATGTGCCTCTGCTTTTATTGTACTAAAAGTAACGAATAGCTATGTTTATCTTCAAATAGAATTTCTTCAAAAGCCAGATGAACTTTCTCTCATTTCTACCTTATTCAAAAGTCTAACCCAATTAGAGAAAAAAAAAAAAAATTCTTTCATTAATATTTCACACCACAAGCTTCTCCAAGTTTGGCCTCATATATAGCATTTTATGTCAGAATTATTTTCAGCATTAAGGTAAGGTATCCAGCAGACTTTAAATAAAGATTTTTTGTTGTTGTTCTGAAATACATAGTACATTAATTCTAATTTCTTCATGATTTTATGTATATTTGTTCTAACAAGGCTAGATATTGGGAACGTCAAACAACTCATGGAAAATTTAGACATTGCATGTACAATAAAAGCACTACTTTTACAGAGGAGTAAAACTTTTAAGGATCAAAAAGGCAGTAAAATTATTTAAAAGCATTCCAATGTTAGATACTCTCCTGGGTTTAAAATTTTGTTTGAACTGTTTTAGAGTGTTCCATCGCTATGTAATGCTTCAGAATTTTGATATATCCTTGTCTTTTTCAAAGTCTGTGCAATGTAGTAAGTACTGTTTGTAGAAATTTGTAAGATGAGTACTTTGAAAAGTTTCAAAGCTTCAAAGTGATCATCTTGTTTTGGTTGTCTACTTTATTCGTATCTATTATTTCTGTATGACACTCCAGGGGCTAATTAATTTACATAGTGCTGCAAGAAACCACGCAAACTAGTTGGCTCAGTCTTTCAGATATTGATATCCCAAAATATTTCACAAGAGTGGTAACCATTAACAATTTCCTTCAAGTATTAATTAGAAGTGAATTTTCAGCAGAGTGGTAACCCTCAACCGTTTCCTTCAAATATTAATTAGAAGTGAATTTTCAGCCCTGCTCCCTGCCCCTCCCCCAAAAACACCAAAAAACTAGACAGGTGAGAACACAGATATTTCTACTCCACACAACAATGAACCTTCAATAAAGGTACCCCAGGTCAACAGAGCATTAAAATTTATTTTACTAAATTGAAGATACCAGCACTCATGCACGACATAAGTGTATTTTTAAATTCTTTTTCTTAAAGATGCCTCTTCAAAACCAGAAAAGACCACAGTTCCAGAAGAACAGATTCTGTTATTATTAATGACAAAAAATGAAGAAAACCGATAATCGAGAACATAATGAAGCAGACTGGAAGAGAAATTAAAATCAAACATTCAGGTAGAGAGGTGACAGACTGAAGTGAACTGCTAGGGAATGATGTGTTGTGCAGTGCAGTCAGCATGATGTTCTTTCTTGTTCTGCACAAGGATTCATAAATCTACACATGTAAGTTCTAACCTGATGGATGTGTGTTTGGAGCAGTGAAACCAGACCAATATTTTACAGTAGAACACAATTCTCTTGGCTGAGATCCTTGGAAATTTACCAGTACTCTTTCTGGCAGTGAGGAGGATTCACTTAGTTCTTAGAGTGGCACAAAACAAACCGAACTGCTGTTCCCACTAAAGCAGACCAGGGCGTGCTGGGCCCCTGTGCCAAATCTTGCCATCTGCCAGACAGCACAAGAGCAGGTGCCAGCTGCAGCCTATCCCAAGGCTCCAGCTGTAGTTCATTAGTACCAGCTCTTCATAAGCTGAACATTTGTTGGAATTACTGGAAGCTGCTTTGATGTAGGTCCAGGCTTAAACTCCAGAAGGTAGGTCTGGAGTACAGAAGTAGGTACACGTAGCTGCATGCACCAAACATTTCCATCAGTTGGGTCCAAACCCCAATCATTCCTTACCACTACAGTTTTACCATGTGTTTTCTGTTAGCTGATTTTCCTGATAGCCCCACTACCTGGAGATTTGTGATTACACAAAAATCTCAGATTTCATATTAGTTTTTGAAACTAAGTTCCTGGTCATCAATGCTGGTAAGAATATGTTGCGAAAATGAGTTTCAGAGGGTTCAAAAGCAGACTGATAATTACACATTTTAAAAATATAATTTTTTTTCATGTTTTTTAAATGTATTTTGAATGCTTAGATTTAGTAAAAAGTGCTCATGTCACATTCAAACCCAAATTTTTAAACCTTCTGCTGAAGGAAATGTACAGGGACAAAGCTGGAATGATCCTAAGATCATTAGAAGGGAAGACAATTCATATATAAAAAAAAGAAAAATAAACTCCAAGCCTCTATCTCAGCTTCCATACCAAGTCTTCTGTCATGTCTATCCATTAAATAATTTTGCTTTGCAAAAATAATAATAAATAATAATAAATTTATATTTACCTGCTTCCACAGTATATTCTGAGAATTAATATAATATGAAAATCCTAGGAGTCAAAAGTTAATTATTGCTTTGACAGACTATGTATTGTATTGATCAGGAACAGAAGTAATGGCACAGATTTTTCTGATATGACTTCTACTGTTATTTACCCAATGGTTATGCTGGGTCTAAGAGCACCAGAAACTTGTTAGTCCAAAATCATGCAATATTTGTGGAAGAACTAGAAGATGCACGCATACCTAAAAATAGTCTTCTGAAAAGAAGATAGCTTGAGTTTTAACCTGAATAAATATACCAATGCCAAAAGTATCTATTGTCAAGGATAAATCTGTTTAAATCTTAAATCTGTACCTTCAGAATTCCTGGCAAAATTGCTCAGAACCTTGTGAAAAATAAAACCAGCTGCCTCTGGTTTCTTAGTATAATCTAGGAAAAAATTCTTTCTGGCACTAAAACTTCCCAGGCTATTGAAACTCAAGAGAATTACAGGTAAATGTCTCTCTTAATGGATATTCCAGTTTGATGCTGAATTACAAAATTCTGACAAGAGTGAAGCTACCTGGGGACCACAAAGGACTCATGCAGAATTTAGGAACCTGAGCACAAGATTTCAACCTTAAGTTTGCATGTAAGATGTAGGACATCTGCATTTTGGAAAACCCATTTCAGCCAACTTCTTCATCAGGTCAGAAACACTACAGCCTTTACATGATTAAGACACTTGGAGATGCTTTCCTATCTGCACCAGGTGGGGATCTTCCAGTCACCTTGTCTCTGCATCTAAATTTACTGAAGAACTCAGCAGGGAAGGTAGTTTTGTGAATTCAGGCTGTTCACTTCAGTCCAGCATGGGACATGTAATACCTGACTGAAGAGCCCTGAAGGCACGGTCTTACTTTCAGCATTTCCTACTGGCACCACTCAGGTGCTGAGCACCTTTTTCTGTACCTAACTCGGCCACTGACAGCTAATTGTGGGTATTCACTGGGAGTCAGTATCCAGGTGCTTTTAAAGGCTCTGACTTCGAGTGTGATAAACAAAGTGTGTGTGGGAAGTTTTATATTGCAGAATGTATGGTTCAGTCACAATTGAGTTCTTGTTTTCAAAGGTGCTGTACATCAAAAAACTAATAGAAAATAAGTAAAAACCAGAGATGAAACTTGAGATAGGTATTCAACTAAAATAAAGATTTAAATACCTGAAGAACAATGCTCTTTACAAGGCCTGATTTTAAAGCTCATTCCAAAGAAAACATTTATTAACTATAAAAGCACAGGTTTTATGTTTGGTTTGTTTTTTTTTTACTGTATTTTGCATTGATAACAACCCCTCCATAGCTAGAATGTTGTGTTACTGTAGGACTAACAAAAAGTTGTAGCTAAATTTCTGGTGGACAGGAAGGAAAGGTTTTCTTGAGACAGTGGCACAAATTATACCTGACAGTTTTGATTATCTAAGGGAGCCAGCATCCTGACTTTTGGCCCTCTCCTAATCTCCTCGTTACACTCAAGACAGCTGGGTTTCAACAGCTCACATGGTTCTCACAGAATGAATGCCTTCAGCAACAGGAAATATTTTCAATATTATCTGTAATTCAAAATTATCTGTAGAGACAAATAATTTTCTCATATTTAATAAGATCTTTAAGGGGATTAGCTCAGTATATATTAATACAAAACAGAAATCAGCAAATAAAGAGCCCATGCCTAAATCTGATGCCAGTTAAACTATAGAAATGGGAGCTAATAGAATTGGAGTGTTAGGCTCAGCCAGGAACCTAAGCACAATCTAGCCTTTACTCCATGTCAGCTAACAGAAAATTAATCTTATTTTTACAGGTTGGTGAAGATCATGCCATGTCTCAGGGAGACATCTATTTCACCAAAGAAAACAAATGAGGGGAACAAAGTGAAATGGAACAGAGAGGGACCTGAAAATGCTGGAAGGGAAAAGCAGGACAAGACCCGTACCGCTGTCTCCAGTGAGTGGGAATGATGTGTCCAGGAGTCGTGATTTTATCAGACATTAGAGTCAAAATGCTGCACATGGAACAGCTCTTTCCTAAGATGGGAGAACTTGCTGAGGTAAAGGTTTCCAGCATCTAAAAGCACTGCCCATGCTGTGTATCTTCCAAATCATGTAATCAGTTAAATCTGGCAATACTAGAGCTAAGCAAGACATCCATTTTTTAACATTATGTCCCAATGCCCCCACATCATAACAGTTCATCAGTAATAGATCCGGACATTTTACCTTTCTCACTGTGCAACCACATGACTAAATTTGTAAATGTAACCATGTTTTAAAATTATTTGCAATGGTAATGTTGCCTGAATAAGGACAAAAACTGAAACAAAAGCTTACAATTAGGTCCAGTAAGAACAAAGCAAATGCCATTTTCAGTCCTGGGTATTTTCATAGGAACAATGTTATCACTCCCATTGCCCCAATTCAAATGCAAATTAAGCACCACATTTGTTTAAATTAGCTAGAGAAATAGATACATAGAAGCAAATGCTGCTAGATCTGGGCTATGGTGCATATCTGATGGCACAGCAAGGTTCAAAGTATTATGTTAACAGTACTGCAGCTTTAAAATGTTTGCTTTAAGTGTTAGCAAACCTCAGTCTTGAAATCTGTGCTACAGGCTTTCTGAGGAAGCACTAAATGGAATAAGCAAAAGCTAATAATAGCTTTTTTGTCCCTCTGCCTCTCCCCTCCAAAATAGCAGCAAACATAAAAAGCAAATTAATATTCTTTTCATTCCAGACATAATTTTCCTTTCTTAGAACAAATCCATTCCTATATTCCAGCTATTCCATACATTGCAGCTTTCATACTCATGGTGCCATACTCAGTTTTCAACTGGACATCACCTGAGGCATTCCAGTGAAGAACAAAAAGTAGAATTTTCAAGGAAGAGACACATTTCCTTTAATTAAAAAAAAAAGTATAGGAATTATATTTTTTGTATTTTTTAATGTTTTCCATTAGAAAGCCTCTTAATGGCTGGAATAAACTTCGTGTATGATGCATTGATGGAAACTTGAGCCTTCAGTTCTGATATTAGTATATAGAAATTAGTAAGGATCATATTCTACTGCTTTGCCTGCACTAAGAGATCTCTTTTACATGTTTTCCAAAACAGAACTAATTTTTCAGTTGAGGTCTTCCTTTAGGAGAACAGAATGTCCTCAGTGTCTTACAGTAATACTACCTTAATTATACTCCAAGCAAGATTTTTCCTTTGTGCATTATTTGCCTATGATTTATTATGATTTCCAGACCTCATTTTACTTTGCTTAATCACTCATACTCTAAATTACACCTACCATTCTCCCCTCAAAATATCCCTAGTGAGAATGCTATGAGGTGTAGTGAACTTGTCATTTGAAGTTTTCTTAAATGACAAAGAAAGGTTGGCTACATATAATCACCAGAATAGCAAAAGATACACAGAGGACCAAGGCTTAATTTCATTGTGGTTCATCAGCAAGTAGTTTGTATGTGGAGAGCAATAGAATTTGTACTGATTGAAAAGATTGCATAATCTAAATTTTTGTGCTCGTATATGTGACACATAAGCTTAACCAGAAATTTTGTCACTGCTGGAGTGGTCCTTGCAAAACAACAGCTTCATGACAGATATCTGGAATTTTCTGAGCTCTTTTCCTTAAACCATTATCTAATACTTTAACATTTTAAGACCATTTCACTTAAAAACACCCCCAAACAAACAAAAAAATCCAAACAAATCCCCAAAGCTATAAATTTTTTAACTTAGCTCTGGAACTAATATCTGTAAGAGCATTACAGGAGTCATTGCAGTATAATTTTTATTATAAATTTATAGCATCTAAATATTTTAGAGACCATACACAAAGGTGGTGGAGCAGCTTTCTAGGCAAAAAATGCAAACTCACACCTTTAGGAAAGAAAAATGCTAAAAAAAGGTCAGTCTGTAAGCTCAACAGGAAAGCCCCTTTTCCATGTAGAAGGTGAAAGTCTGAGAGCACACACCACTAAGTGCTTTGGCCCACGCAATGTGGAAACACACTACCTACAGCTCTCCCAGGAATGTCCCTGATTGCCACAAGTTGAGGTAAGTTAGAGGTGAGGGGCTGGTAAGGAACAGTTCTGGCCTGGGAAGCCCGCTGGAAGATGATCAGTGAGTGATAACCCAGATACAACCCTCTTCACTGAGACACACGTGGGACATCTGGGAAATGTCTCCGTTCCAGTTAAACTGGGATTGGCTCTAATGAGGTTGCTGGGACATTTGTTTATTATTGCTGTTACCCAAGAAAGGATGGGACTGATGGGTGAAGATTAATGTTTTCATAGCAATAAATGCCAAGAGGCCCAGGGTATATGAGGAGAGTTTTCTGAATGTGGCCTTGCCTCAGGGAAAGGGAGCATGGGGAGCATGGCCAACAGCCCTACCCAGGGAGCAAGGATGCAGCCCATCATCACCATTTGGACTGCAATGAATGCTTTGAAAGCAGCTATTGTTGGTGGCCTACATAAGCTGACAAAGTGCCTTTAGAGCTACTTGCCACCAGAGAGACATTATTATCATTATTATTATTATTATCTGGATTTGTTTCTCTGTTAGTGGTATTTGACCAATTTTTGCACAGCGGGCTTTCTTTGTATACTCTTCTCCTAGAACTGCAGTCTTTTCTGTCAGAAGTTTGCTCTCTATAAGGAGTTCAGCAGTAGGTCACAGACCTGGTTTACAAATGAAAAGACAAATCAACAATCAACTTAGAAGAATAAGAAGACTCCTCAAATCTCTAAATAACCTACTGAAAAACTAGAAACAAATATTTCCTGGACTTCCTTCGTTCTTCTTTTTCTTTTCCTGACCCAGCATCCTCACTTCTCTGAAGTCAAGCACGTCTATATGATTGTCATTTACCCTCAGATTTATCATAATTAGGTGATATTTAGACAGAAAGTAATGGGGATAGGAGAAAACAAAGAAATTAAAGAAGATAAGAATAGGACAATCTGCAGTTTGAATGTATATCACTGAGCCTCTTGTCACAAGTGTTTACATTACTTCCCTCACACCAAATATTTTTTGTCTTGGGAAACTGTCTCACCTTTAGATAAACTATGTTTGTGGAAGATGTTTCATTACAAAAAAGGAAAAGCATAAAATCTGAAGAGTTAATGTGGAGTTAATTGATAAACACCTCATCTGCTCTGCAAAAAGCAAAACCTGCAGATCCTCTAAACAATAATTCCAAAGGGAGTTTTTAACTTGAAGACATTTCAGGGCCTATCTGTTTCAATGTATAGGAAGAAATAATCAGCACACTTGAGGGGATGTTTTTGTTGATGAATTTTCCTAATTTGCAATACAAGGATTTGTCCTATCTATTCTTCTTATGGCAGTCTGTCTAGCCATTTCCTATACAGATCCTGAAAGTTCCAAACTTTGAATCACTCTTAAAAATCTAAAATGATTTCCTATTTTTTCCAACTGATTTTTATTTTTACCCTCTTTTTCAGACTGACCTGAAATTCCGAGAGTGCCAGTCTCTATTCCTTTTCTCGACAAACAACACTAAATAATGGTATAAGATTGAATGCAACCTGAAATATTGAGTGACTTATACATGCACTTTTATATATATGCATTCATTCATGGATATATACACATGTGTCTATGTACATGTGAGGAGGAAGAACTTACCTATGTCCCAAGTGAGGGGATTATTCTGTTCCATCTCCCTTTTCCCTATGACATACCAGATGCAGGCCATCCAGTGAGCGAGCAAGGCAAACATGGACATGAGAAGCGTGAGGACGATTGTGCTGTGCTGGGAGTAGCGATCCAGCTTCTGGAGGAGACGCAGGAGGCGCAGAAGCCGCACTGTTTTCAGGAGGTGGACAAGGGAAACCTGGGAGAGCAGGGAGAGAAAACCACTTGTCAGCACCCAAACAGCTGGTCAGCACCTTACTTTATCACACAGTTCTCTTGCTTCAAGAAAGGAAATTATAAAGCTCTATGAAATGTTGCCCACTCTTCATTCAGCTGCACAGCTGACTAGACTAAATCTTAAGACAGCAGAGAACAGCAAAGAAGATGCTTAAAAAAACGGGTAAAATTTTGATGTGTAAATACATAATTACTATTTCTGATATAAACTGGCTTGATATACTAGATCTTTCATGTTGTCTTTTTTTTTGTCTTCTTTCAGATTTAGCTTAAAAATTTGTGTTTGTGAAAAATGGATTCTTCCCAGCTCTAGAAGAGAAACACAGTTGTCAAACTGACCAAAGATCATTTGATTGCAATATGAAACCACAAAATAAATACCTCCAAGCACACAATGACTTTCATCTTCAGCTAACAGCAGACCTAATTTAACTGTGTATAAGATTAAACCAGCTATAATTTAGCATGGAAGAGGCAATAACAAATAGCAGATATATATTTTGCAGAACAACAAAGCAAGAGAAGTTAGAGAAGGCTCAGATTAGTTCTTGAGATTTAACCCTGTGTTCAGGAACCTGGGTGTATTTTACTTCTCTGCACTAAGTAATAGTCCAAAAAAGCTTTCATTAAAACTTCTAATACTGCTTCTTAAATTCCAAAACTAAAATATTATTGCCTTTCAAGTTTATGTGGCAAAAGTGGCACCTAATCTGCTCAGCACCGTAAGTATACATCAGGTTATGAAGTATATGGCTCTGGCCTTAAAGGAGTTCCAGCATAAAGCGAGCAGTCTCTGGATGACCCCAACCCTTCCAGAGCATCCTGCAACCTACATCCATACCATATTGTGCACAGCCTGCAGTTTTGCAGGGAATGTACATGGCTTGTGTTTCAGCTGTTGGGCAGATAATATACAGATTAAGATCCAAATAGTTTTAATGTATTTCTCTGAGATTAAATAGCTGTAATTTTCATTAACAGTAAGTTTTTTGTTTCTTCCTTCATTAATGAGTAAGATTAAAGCCTGGTTGATACAGGATACCCACACCAGCTGGAAAAGTAACATCAGACTTGAAGTGTCTTGCTACAGAACTCCCCGAGCACAGTAAAGAGCTCTCTCAAAAACAAGTCTAAAAATACAGGTCAATCAATATCCTTTTCCTTTTGCTAATCAAGAATATCCTGAAGCTCAACCTTTCTGTTACCAAAGCCTATAATCTGAAATCTAAATTTTATAGGTGTGCATTCACTAACAGCTAGATCTAACGTGACTGATATATTCTGTAACATCAGGTGTTTTTGATTTGTTCAAAGACTTAACAACTCAGTGATTATATTCATACTCAGAAATGAAGTATGTGAGAAATGTATAAAGAAGGAAATAAGAAATCTACAAGCCTTTTTTTTTTTTTTGTCACTGCAGTTTTGGTAGTGCATAAGTAATTCTCCCATGAGCCTCTTCAAAAAGCAGTATTTGCAGCCCATTATTTAATGTGATTTTTTTTCTCAAGAACCTTTACATTTTTTCTCATGTCCATAGTAAGGAAAAAAAAGAAAATCAACAAAAATATGACTTTTTTTCAAAAATACATTGTTAAAATAAGATCTGACATTTGAGCATACAAACATTTAGGTCGTTTCTTGCATTTCATTTCCTCATCTTATGTCATTCTCCATCTACAGAGAATTAGTTATGTCTGTGGCCTTAAACCCAAGAGTATCTGCAAATCTAGGGCAGAAGGCTGCAAAATATTTGAAGTAATTGCCATTTTTATATTACTACAATCCTATAACTTTAATTTATAGTTATTCTTTAACTGCCATGAAACTGTTCCACTACCTTTATTTCAGTGGTATTTCATTTCACAGTCTCCTTTTCTTCTCTCTCATCAGCTTGATTGAAACTAATATGGTTCTATTGCACTTTTATAACATAAATGGGTCCCTATTCATGACTGACTCTTCAAGGTGTAGCAGTAACATACAAACATTTGTATAATGATTTTGTATATGATGATTGTATATGTGCTATGGCCTACACATTGGAGCCTTGTCTTCCCATGGGAGCCTATGTTCTAAAACATCACAAATAAATAATGATAGCTTTGGTGAAATTATTAATTTTTTTTTTAGATTTCTACAAACAAGAAATTGAAAAAGGACTGTTACAATTATATGTGTGCCCTGCCAGTTATCATTCTTGCCTAAATTCTGACCATTTTTGTTAAGCTACAGATGTAAAGACAGTGAATCATATATTGTAATTTTATTTTAATATGGAAACAGGTTTCATTTTAAGGCTTAAGGACTGCCCCATTTCAAAATCATTTCTTCATAAAATTGAACACAGAGGTAATTAATCATGTATTATTGCACTGAATTTTCTCATTAGTCATGCCAAATGCTCTTCTGGTATTGTGCCCAATATGTCACTGGAAGATCTAAAATGCCATCAGGCAGCTTCTTTTTCTATGTCACAAATTTAAGAAGACAAAATAGGGACTCAGCACTCTTACTTGTGCCTGCATAGATTTTTTCTTTGCCCACAGATACAAAATCATCAAAATTTTCCATTTTGTTAATCGTTTTAGACTAGCTGGGTTAACATTTTTCTGTCAAAAGGAAAGGGACAGAATTTTATCAGAGACTAACAAACTCAATCAGCATAGTCCTAAGAAATACTGACAAAAAATAAACTTGCTACAAACCAGTGAAGAAGTTCTCTGCTTGGAAGAATCATCTCCTACATAAAAAGTGAATTAGTGAAGAAATGGGATACATTTTAAGAAATAACTAGTGGGAGAGATGTTTAATAATTTTGTATCTGCCTGGTTAGTTGCTTTTCCTCAAAAAATGATACTCTTGCTCTACAACCACCGATAGCTTCTCAAAAAGGAGCAATTCAATCATTATAACTAGTGCTTAATGGCCTGTTTTTATGGCAACATTTGCAACCATATTTCCCCAAATTAAGGGATCCTTTATGTCAGATGAACACAAGGATGGAAGGAGCTGAGACTTGGCATGCACTGAGGATAGGTAGGAATATGCCTGTGGTCTCAGATCTCCAAAGAGTCCCTGATTTTAACAGTAGGGCAGAATCCAGGTAAGGTGTAAAGGCAGTAGAGCCAGCTCATACAGTTTAACTTCTGTTTCTTTCAAAATAGATACAAAGATAGCAAAAGACTCCACAGCATTTGCGTGCACTCTGGCTCCATCAATCTCCAGCTAGGGTATGACATATATGTGCCATACATACTTAGGTATGTATGGCACTATACCTATAGCTTGCAGAATTTAGAGCATCCCTAAAGGTTTGGCCTTTGTGCCGGGGCCTGAGCAGCAGAGGAGTGAGATCTCCCTGATGCCCCTTCTCACCGTTCTGTTGAGGCAACATCTGAAAGTCGATGAAGTGAAAATCTGAGAACAGACATGAGGAAATGGCTTATTAAATCATGAAGTCTGAGAATGGTGTAATGTGATTAACACCTCCCCCCATTCTTGAAACAGGTGATAAGCCATTGTTAGCTTGAGGCTTACATTAACAGTTGCTAAGTCCTGTCACGATAGGAGATATGATAGAGTAAGGCACTGTGTTCCCATCAAGGAATCATACAGAGCTCTTATTAAGGGAAAAAGTTTAAAAGTATGACAGGAGCTGTGTATTAATCATATTATGGCAGCATTTTTAATATTATGACATTTTAACTGCAAAAATTCCAGTGGGGGAAAAAAAAGTTATTTTCTTTTTTTTAAATTTTCTCTTTGACAGAAAAAGTAAACATAGTTAATTTAATGAAAATTATTAATAGAAATTGAACCAACACTATTATTCTGGATGTTTGCTTTAGTGTAAGGGATAAACTGAGATAGTAATATATTTAAATAGATTACTCACCTTTTAACAGAAACAGTGAACAATGTGAAACTATTAACTATCAGGTTTTAAAAAGCATCTACACCAGCATTAGATTTATGGTTCTTTATGTAATAAATGACATGAAAAGGGAATTCACTGAAGGAAATGGAATTAAATGATAAAATCAAACATGATACCTTACATGGGACCCTTCCTGACTAGTATTTTTCTATTTTTTTTCTGATATGTGTTTGTCCTATCATCTCTGTACTTGTTTGTGGTTCACTTTTAATGAAATTGAGATTGAGTGCACCTATTTATGAAAGATCAAAATTCTGGGAATTAGAAAGTGAACAGCTGAAAACCTTAGTCTTTTATAGGCAAAAAATCACCAAATTAAGAAACCTCTGCCAACATCTTTTTCAAAAACTAAACCTTCTGATTCAGAGGGGCAGGAGGTGTTTGCATTTTTTGGGGAGGGGATCGTTTGCTTGTTTGTTTATTGCAATTTTGCTTATTAGATCCTTACTGTACAAAATCCAATAGGGCTAGCAGAATAAAAACCTTTGTCTTAGCATAAGTAAGCCAACACAAACGTAACCCATCATGATTTTGACATCACCCCATTTTAGAATAAACATTTTCAAAGCAGATTAAGCTTTTTGTCATTACATTCCTAAAAAAAGAGAAAGAGTTGAAACCAAAGTCAATGATAATAGTAAGAAATACATGTTAGAACACACAAAAAATTAGTAGTTGTGCTGTAATCTTTTCACTAAAATTCCCAGAAGTAAAGAGAAAGAGGATTCCTGACTAAATAAACATGCTGACCATAACAATGATTCACTTTGCTACAGTGTAAGTTTATGAGTCTTGAAAAATTAAGGACTGAATTTATGCACCATAAGAGACCAAAAGCCATAGCAAACAGTATTTGAGTACAGTAATTAGACATGAAGATAACATAGGTACAACTGTTTACAAAGCAAAGATAATTGGATTAAAAAATTGGTACACCCGGGGGTGAAAATACACCACAAAGTTGTAAAAGACACCTTAGTATTTTAATCAGTTCAATTTTAGTCTCTGCATCTGGGAAAAAAAACCCCACATCAACAAGCCCCTCTTGAAAAAAGAGAACAATTAAGAAGACGGGTTAGTACTTACCACAGTGACGTTGAAAGCATAAAGAAGATCAAAAGGAAGTGCAGCAATTAAGTCAATGATAAACCATGTAGTCACATAGTGGATACAAATAGATCTTGCTTCAAATATCACTTGGCCAGACTTGCTGACATACGTTGTTCGGAAATTTAAAATAATATCTGCTTGACAAAGAATGAACAGAATCAGAAACAGTGATTTCTTAATTCCCGGGCACAGCACCAGGAATCCAGCATAATGCTGATTGTTTTTCTTCTGCATCACAAATATGAGATAAATAATCTAATACAGAAACAAAAAACCCCGTAGTGGTAAGAGATGCACATACACAAAGTCAAACCAATGAATGCATTATTTTTTTCAAGGAGTAAACAGAATGCCTAAAACATTTACCACTCACTAATTTAAAAGGGGGTTAAATTAAAAAAGAAAAAAAATCCAAACACACTGATCTTTAAACTGTACAAATATTGGTATTTTTCTAAATGAAAAAAAAAAAGGGTCCATAAAATTTATTTACACATATTTTGAAATACAAAATCATTAATTATTGTATTAAAAAGATGTGATTTAAGCTCTTTTATTGATAACTACTTAGCACAGATGACAAATGTCATCCTCAAGGATAACCATTTTTTTATCAGCTGAAAAATGCTGAACACACTTTAACAAAAGGCTTTTTGGGCTATGGTGGAGATCACAAAAGTGATATAAATTGCTTGGTGACTTGTGTATTTTGTATGTTCCCATCTAACATTCCAGGATGTGTGTCTTTCAGTATGAGATATACTTTTGACGTGTCTTGCCAAAACACATTAGCACTGAAAAATACTCAGGTCTTGACAACAGCATCTCAATTATTTTCGTGTCCTATAAGACAAAGACAAATCTGTCCTCAAGCTATGCACCCTGTTTCTATTAACATTAGTGAGAACTACTTGTGTAACTTTTACAGCGTCAGAAAAGAGTAGTCAACCATTAAGACTGGTGTTTTACAGCAAGTTAGCTTTAGGGGAAAAAAAAGAGATTGATTTGCATTTCTCCCTAGTTCTTTAGGTAGGTTATACTAAGACTGCATAAAGTATGACCTTTTCTTCAAGCTTGCTAATCATAATATGCATGAAGACAGAAAAAAATCTTTTCCCCCCACCCTTAGACCCAGTAGAGTCAAGTCTCCTAAATTAATGAAATCTTTTGGGAATTTCTCTTTTTTTTTTGGCACAGTGCTGATCCTGAGAATTATTTAGGATTTAGTGAAAAACTATAACACAAAGTGACCAAGACACATATTGGAGGGTATCTGGTTCCAAAGACTGAGGTCTTGCAGGTTATAATTAGTTTGTGGTTTAGGAACTAATGTTTTCATTCAACCAGGTCCTCAGGCTGAATAGAACATATAACTAAAATCAGATATATAATCATTTTAGATCACCTCATGAGGTAGGTAGTCTCAGCTGTCCCTGCATTCTTAAAGCTGCCAAAAATGCTATGAAATTTTCAAGAATACAATTAAGATGGGAATATAGCATAATTTCACATGGTTCATAATGAGCAAAGGAGTGAGTTTAACTCCACAGGAACTTTGTAGAGACTGTTGGTTACTAGCCACATTTCCAGATCAGTATGGTAGCACCAGTCACATACAGAACACCTTCAAGGAGATTTGCTTCATAGAGATAAGAAAGACAAAGATATTTGCATGTCTACTATTTTGAAACTTCTCATTCTCGTTTGTCTCACAAACTCCAAAGTGTAGTTATCAAAGTCAGAAAAAGTATTTGCTTATTTATCTCCCATTAGCATCTGTGAAACAACTAAAGCTTTAACAGAAAAAGAGGTAAATGCTTGCTTTAAAGGTAGGTACATCCAATACACCAAAGGCTTATCAATGTGCATATGCAATTCACTGTTCAAGATTGAAGGGATTAGGTCTTAGAGAAGGTCTTTTTGCACTGCATCCTTTTCTGTCTTTGTTTCAAAGCAAGTTAGGGCAACAGCCCCAGATAAAATCGATATTTAAAAAAAAAAACAAAAAACAAAAAACCAAAAAAGGAAAATGGAAATGCTAAGTGCTTCTTTCTCCATCCAGCTTATTAGATAAAAGTCCAGAGGGCGGGAAGTAAGTATTATCCATCTTGTGTTTCTTGACAACTTTCTGAGCTATACTGGGGTGTAAACAATTTCTTCATCTGGGCAATCTTATTTACAGCTTAACTGCTGTGCTAAAGCACTTACTGAGAAATGTGTAAGGGAAAAAGCAAAAAAACTCCTGAGGCAAAAAAACTTCTAAGACCATAACAAAATCTTTAACACAAGTTTAGGAATGACCATTTCTTCTGAGAGATTGTATTATTTGTAAGAATTATATTTTCCACAGTTTTTTTGGGATTTCTGCAAAAAAAATTGGAAGATTTACTTTTACCTTTTTTAAATTTTAAAAATGTTTTCTTATCACTAGTAATATCTTCTGAAAATGCTAATGCATTATTTAATATTTTATAAATTGTTAATCTTATTTTGCAGTAGATTCTACGAACTGAGACAATTGAAAGAACAATCTGAAATTTAACACAAGCATGAATAATGTAAAACTTCAGAGATTCCAGATAACTCAAGAGCTTCAAAACTAATGGTTTTCTCTAGTGCTGAGTTTGTTCCAAATGCTCTGGGATGAGGTGAGTTTTAATCATTTCCTACAACATGAAGGGCAACAATTGTAAGTTTACACCTGTAAACCAGGCAAGAGGGAAGTTGAATCTCTGAGCTGATTCTTAAATCATATATGAAGTGACTCCAATATATTTGGATAATTAGTGGGTTAAAATTTTTCTACAAGAGATGCATTTGAATATACTTACTTTAAGTATGCTCTAACAAAAATTTCAGCCTGTGCAAACTTCATATTTAAAGCTGTGTTTGATATGTTTCTTTCAGGCTGGGACAAAGACTGCAAACTCTCTTCTGCTTTAGCACCTCTCATAACACAAACCCCAAACATTAGTAACAAAGATTATTACTAAAGAAAAATGTGAATTTACTTTTTTGCAATTTTTTTTTTTTAATGTGAGATAGAAAAGCATCACTTTAACTGGTCTTGTGAGCCACACATGTCATGTGCTTAGGAAAGCAGAATAGAGCATATAAATAATGTCTCTGACATGAAAAATGTCATTACAAAGGTACTTAAAACTAAAGCAGGAGAACAGCAGAAAATATCAAACTGCTTAACTTATTACAGCTGTCTTGAAGCACAGCACACACATATCTAAAATACCATATTTTTCTTGACTAGAGAGGGGAAAAAGTGAAACCTCTTTATTCTTTTCTTCATTAGGAAAAATTTGGGTTCTTATTTTGTCACATAATTCAATTTCAGTTCAAATTAGACAGAAAAAAAGTTAGCATTCAAGCAAATTAAAGCTCATTATAAAGTCTAGACTATCTTACTGACTTTAAGAAAGGTCCTTAAATAATGTTTAACTACATGGTCTTTTCCACAAGACATACTGTGTTTAACACAGATAGATACTGTGTTAACAAACACCAATGTGTCTTAAGCCAGCCATGATCTCCTCCTTTCCCACTCATTTCTGTACACACTGCTGTGTGTGAACTTTGAGCAAAGAGTGTCAGTCTTGCAAGCAGTGATTTTTTTTTTTCCTGTTGAACACAAAGGTAAACTTGACCTTGAAAGCATCCATTAAGGAGAACCCAAGATCTCCAATTTCATGAGGCTTGGAACTAGGAATCCCATCACCCTTGAACACTGTGTAGGAAAATGGGCTTCTGCTCCACACACTCTCTGATCACAGTTCCCTGCTGATGCAATTACTTTCTCCTTTTTGAATCCTGTTCCTCTGAGTCCCCCTTCTCTCTACCCTGCAGACTGATCACCTTTCTCTAGCAACACAACACAAACCAGTAGCCTCTTTGGGCACTAAGTCCTTAAGATGAATGCAGAGATAATAAACAGCGAATTTGTGAAGCCATGACTGTGATTTTTCTATGGTTAGATCCCATGGCTAATTAGTTCTACCTGCATGTATTCCCTCAGTCTGTTATTTCCACTGCTGGTAAGGTATGGGCACACATCTCTTAAAAAAAAATCTTGTAAGAAATGTGATATCTCTAAAACTCATTCAAAGATACACTGAATGTTTGTAGAAAACACAGTTTTATAAAAACAAACCCTAGCTTTTTCAGCCATGAAGTAATTTAAAATTGTTATCTATATACAGTTGCAGTTCCTAATTTATGTATATATTTTACTCCCATTAAGCTCTCACACAGTATTCACAGCAGTAAACACCAGAACACTGGGACCATTATTACCTGAAAATCTTCCAAGTTTGTAATTTTCATGGCTACGTGGGTCTGTGATATTTTCATTCCAAATGCCTCTAGCCAATAACATGATATAACTGGAAAGTGCTAGAAAATTACTTTCCTTATTTGAGTGCTCTAATGCCTTTTACTCACCTATTGGTGACTATTTTCTTTTTCACAAGCTTCCAGTGTGAAATCCATGCCCTAGAAATGCTCGATTCCTAAGAAAAGGCAACTTATTTCATAGCTGGGCATAAAAGAGCTGGGAAATCTAAGCAAGCTCATAAGGTCTTGAAACTGGTGATCTCTCTTGGATTAAAGCTCTGTCTGACATGCTACATCCTTGACCAAGCTGCCTCTTTCTAGATTTCTATTATGTGACACATTCACACACAGACACGTTCACACAGTGAATGGTATGAGAACACCAATCCAAACTGGTGTTCAACAAAGAGAAAAAACATTATGTTGAAAAAATGGAGGTTCTACTTAATCCATAATGCAGACTGGTCTCCTAAATGATATAAAAGGAACAAAAGCCACAAACTGATAGTCATCAAGCTAACCTATTAATCATTAAGATGTTTTCCAATATAATACTCCTTGTAAAATTTTAAAGGCAAAATAGGTGTTTTGTGCGACTTCAATTTCTAATCCCTGTTAAAAAAAATAGATATCTGGAGGGCAGCTGAGCCACTTTACCCATAAACAGGATTATTTTACCTGAAGTAGCTGATTTCTCTGTGACAACATTTTTTTTCTCTCTCTTTACCTTGATTGTTTAAAAAATGAATCCTGCTGGGATTAAACATATGATCAAGGTATAGTAGAATAACAATTCAGGATTAGGCAGGTGATCCAATAACTGCCCATGCCATAGCCTTAAATTTCAGAAGATGCAATGTAATATACCTCAGTTTAACTGTCTTTCACTGGGAACTAAATGAAATTGAAAAACCCTGTGCCTTTAGGGCAAGTGGCATACATATAAGCAGTGATGTTTTATTAGACTGCAGTGACTCAAACCAGTGCTTGAGTACTAGATGATTCAGCTGTGTTAGCCCCATTGATTTTCAGAGAACACATTTTTCTACATTACCTCCCTCATCTAGATGGTATGACTGACTTGTCTCTAATTTCTTGTATTTTTTTTTACTTTCCTTTATGTGATTTTACATTTGTTGTCCTTAGCTAGTGATACTTTCCCCAAAGTCCAGGCTCTTTCATCTATCTGATTGTTTTAGCAAATTTTATTTAATCATACAAAGATAATGATATTAGAATCTGTCCAAAGAGCTTTTAGGAAAGTTTTCAAGAAATACTAGTGCCATATTGTTTGAAGAACAATTTATCTGTCCCTATATAAACTCTTATTTTTTCTATTCTACTGCTGAGACAAACATAGATGTTCCTTGTAAATTGCCTAGGAACAATTTATTCAAGTGGAAGTGTGATTTTTCAGTCCAGCATCTTCCTTCCAGACATCTATAACCACAATTAGCTTGATGATTTTCTTTCAGAGGCTGACATGATCAGGTGAGAGAGATTGAATTGGGTTCATGTAGGAAAAGAAAGTAATGTTCATCTTATACCATTGTGTTAGAACTTCAGCCAGTATGAAATCAAAAAAAGCTTACAAGAAAAAAAGCACAGCAGAAGTTAAGTACCAATAAACTAAGTACTGAAATGTAGGAATTTTATGTAATTAATATAAAAAATATAAAAAATACCTACTATATAAATAATAGAATCAAAATTATGCCTTAATAGAAGCTTATTGCAGCTGCTGGAGGAGCAGTATTTTTTTCCTCCTTTTTTGAGAAACTTATATCAAGTGGTGAATAGATATAACTTTGACAATTAAGTAACAATTGATATAAATGATAGAAAATTTATAGAAAAATTATAATGAAAACCTAGACCTGTTTGAGAAAGAGAAAGAAATCACTGGTGTCCATGATGAAGGAAAATTACAGTTTTAGGAAAGAAACTCTAATAGGAAACTTTAGTCCTTTGTCGTTAATAGTCATGTCATTACAAGAGAAGCTAATAATAATCTTGTAGAAAATCCAGATGTATTCAATACATACTTCTTATCTAATTTTGGAATGAAGCAGCAAAGTAAGGTTGTGTCATATCAGATGTTAAATTGCAATCCAATGTGCCCAAAATAAGCACAGGAGGTTATTGCTACCAGGAGGTAGCAACATTTTAAAAACCAAACACTTAATGAGATGTCGCTTCTGCAAGTTGATGTCAAAAACCCTCCAGAATTGAAATATGTACTTTACAAGCCCTAAGTAAATAGATTTGTGAAATCTTTAAGGTCTTTGAAGAAGAGTTGATGTCCTTCAGGAAAACATGCTTTATCCAAATATAATTTCTTTAAGACACATGCTAAATATGACATCTTCTATTTAAGACTCAACAAGATGGTAAAAATTTCTAGTTCTTGTCAGAATCTTTGCAAGCTGAAAGACCATACAAAACTACATATAACTGAAGGTGCATTGTGTTCATGTAGGTAACAGTGAAAAGAAGTTGGACCAAATTATATACTGCTAGAAGTTAAAGAAATTAAGTATCCCAAGATATGATGTCTAGATCCTAACAGACTTGGTATCTAAAATGGAATATCAAGACCCATCATTGTACTACCAGGATGGTGCTTCGCTAAGTAGGAAAATCTGTTCTCTTCCACTGCTTAAACAGAAAAAGCAAAAATAATCTCATTGAGGAGCATCATCATTAAAGAAAATTATGGAAAAGAATCAGAATTAGCCCTTAAGCAGCCGTACATTTAAAAACATAAAATATGGCTACCAGGTATACATCTCTCTCCTATTTTCCTTTGGATGCAACCCCAAATATCATTTTCTCCTGGTCACTAACACTTCAGAATATTGTACAAACAACCCCATTTAGTTTGTGTGGGCAGTCACAGAGTCTGGAAAACACATTTTAGAACCACATTACACCTCCAGTGAAAGAAGCTTTTTTTTAGAAGTCTTGTGGTTTTAGCTGGATGACTAGAATTTAGATAAACAGGAACATGGTTAAAAGCTATGAACCCTTAAAATCTTTACCACAATTCACATGATGTTATGTAACATGATGGATTCCTGAATAAGATTTCTGCTAGCATGGAGTAACTTTAATTCAGAGTCCTCTTGCTGTTAAAGTCACAACTGAATATACTGAGCTGTTTTACCAGACAAGCTTTCCCAGTGAGAAGAGTTTAATTACCATTTGACACAAGTTGCTTAACATTGCACAGTATGTGAGGAGTGGCACAGTTCCTAAGTTCTATGATGTATGTTCTCAGCCTTGACTCCTTCAAGTTTGTCAAATAAACAACATTTTCAGTGATTTTAATGAAAGAAAATCCATTTTTGGGTGTGATGGATCATAGCAGAACTGACTCCCAAAATCCATCTGTAACTGACAGCCATTTGCTCTTCCTGATTATTTGTTCTTAGAGTGAAAAGCAATGTGATATTGAAGTTACATCTGAGTGGAAATACTGGTTTACTTGGGTAAATTATCCATTAATATATATAAAAAAGAAATCTGAAGGCATCTTTTGAATGGGTGTTTTTATAACAAAAGTCACTCTCTCCAAAAGGCCATGGGCAGCAATAATGCACTGACATGGTATGTTCTATCAAACACCACACTTTGGCTGCTGTAGACGTGAATGGCCAGCACCCCAATGTCAAGACAGGGTGGTTATTTCTTTTGCCTGCTTCTTTGATTTTTAGCCTTTGGAGTTTGCCCTTTTTAGGTGCTTTCTTTGACTTATGAGGGGGTTAAACTGTGATTAGCTAACCTCAGTCCCATAGTAGCTGACACATCAGAAAAGTATCACATATCATGACCATTATAACATACTAAACTGGAAAGAATGTTTTTCTTATAAACTATGCTGTGTCTTTTGAAAACAGACTCAATTCCTGAACATATTGAATAGCTAAAATATGCTTTATTGACTTTTCTACAAAGGAAGATACAGACTTTGGAGTCTTGAGAGAAAAGCAAAGAACTTGAAATATTTCTGAAAAATGAACTGTTAGCTCTGCTTTGAAAAGAAGCTAGTATGTGTGACTGAAGAAGTGTGAAAGTTTCTACATGGGCAATTTTCTTAATAGAACCTGCAGAAATATGGCAGAAAGAAGTAATTCCAAAGAGTGAAGAAACATCAGTCAAATGATGTAACTTGTCGCTAAATTCAACCTGTGTGAAGCAGACATAGTTGGGTATTTCATGAGCAGATTTTACTTCACACAAATATTGCAGAAAACAAAGCAAAGATCAAATCAGTAAAATATTCAGTGGGCAGTGACATAACTGCTTCATTCACCTCCAGTTTTTGACCAGTTCCAAGAGAAAACCTGAAATATTTTTCTCAGAACTTACCCCATGCACTTTGACAGAAATTCACATAGAAAATACCCATAATTCATACAAAAAAAAGGGAAAAGAGACCACATGCTAATTCACAAAAGGTGTGGTAAACTATTAAGTATCAAATAATTTCCTAGGATATTATCTCGATTGTTAATTAAAAGACTTTAATCTTAGTGAAAAATACAACATTGTATTACCACTGTATTATAGGATAGTAAATGAAAAATACTACTTTTGTCTGATTTTAGCTCTAATGAAGAGGAGTTTAGTAGAGGCAATACAAGTAAAATTTTCAGGGTGCCTCCATTACCATAACACTTACCTGCATCTACTTGGAGATACAGAAACACTTCTATGAAATAATCACTCGTGGCTTACACTTTTCTCCTTTAGGTCAAGGTTGAAGTTTTTGTGCTTGGAAATAGCATCTTGTGTGCAGACAAGCATCTCTTCTCCTTACAAGTATGCAAGGAAGGCTATAGGAAAAACCTTTAACATTACAGAGGTCTCGCCCACCTGAGTTTGATGTTTTGAGGGAGAATTTTTAAGAAACTTACTGCAGCTTTTCAGCATAAATATTTTGCACCGTTTTTTCACATCACTAGGTAATCCATAGACCATGAACATTTTTTATGACCTTCTCTTTCAAATATTAGGTGTATCAACAATGTGAGTCTATCTGTTTACATGCTCTGTTCATATGCATTCACAGATAAGACCATTTGTTGCTTAGAAATAAATTCCCAAAGATAATTTCAAACCACTCCCTTGGTCCTTCCCTGAATTTTAGAATATTACAGCCTGAAACCACACTTTCAAAAATTCAAAACACTGCCATTTCCTTTCAAAATGCAGAAGTTTTCTTAGGTGTGAGGTCCCCCAGACATACAAATTATTTTAAATGACCTTCTGTGCTCTTGCATGGATAAGAAATGATAATCATTATAATAATGAATAAGAAAATGAAAGAAAAAGAGACAAAGATCATTGCATTTGAATAAAATTTATAGCATTTAATACTTCCTCATCTTATCCAAAAATTTTCATTCAACATATATTATTTTCAGTACAATATGTATCCTTGAATTACTGTGTAAGTTATGAATGATTATATTCATTCTACAAGGTTTATGCCATAGTTTTAAGTATCTACATATTAAACGTGTGTGACTCAAGGACTTCATATGATTTAAAAGTTCTTCAAAGTCTTTGAGTCATCTGCATTTGTGATTGATACTAATGGCCACACAAGTCCCCTTAGTGTAAAGTGTCATGCCACACAAATCAGAGCTTTAGCACTTCCAAACATATTGATTTAGAAACAGAAATTGCTGATAAAACACTTTATCAAATAATATTTAATGGGAGAGAGAGAAATATACATACAAAGAGAGGAAATCTTAGTGTAAATCAAGATCAATTTTCTCTCTTGAAGGTGTAAGGCATAGATCAAGACTTCAGACACCAGTGTGTGTGTGGAGAGTGGAGGAAGGGACGGGTATGAGTTTTTTCCTGCACAGGTGGCAGAGTAGTATACTGCAAGAAATCACTTTAAATAATCCTCCAGTCTATTTATAAAAAGTATAACTTCATAGCCATAATTAGTATCCAGTGTTTCTCTTCCACTGAAAACTAGATGATCCACAAATAGAAAATTGAGCTCTTCTCTCTACAGTTGTTCCTGGACATCTCAGATACAAAATACTCAGACCATTTTGATCTTGTTCAGCAAACAATGCATTACTATTACCCAGAAAGCCTGTGCATATTTTCACTGAATCATTGCATTGACCTCAACTCCTGTTGAAGGCCTTCTATTCAAATAGTCCTGTGAGTGGACAATGAAGTACTGATAATTTCTCAGATATTATTGCTTTCTTTAATCAAGATGTTCAATAAAATTTTAGAAAAACAAAACAGATAAAGAAAGGCAATATCTGAAACCTGGAGTGAAACTGTTGCAGAAATAAAAACACTGCACTGGATAGTTATGGAAGAGTAAAAGTTAACCAGCTGGAAGGTTATTACCAATTAAATTGAATGAACTTAGTGAGAGGTTCTCCTGCCTTTTTTCCCCAAAAGACAGAAAACTTTAAAAATATTATTGAAAAGTAAGCAAGATCCATTATGCTGCTTAGAAGTATTGATATTCAGGCTCCCAGAAATACCCATCCAGAAATGAAAGACCCAGCTACTGTCTATGCAAATACAGAGGCATAAACTTTGAAGCAAATATAGTGCAACAAAGCAGGTAATAGCCCTCACCAGATAAAACACTTCTTGGAATATTTTTAATGAGTTTTTTAAAAGACGTTAGGGCTAACAAGCTCTTTTCTGCACCTCTTTATGGTTTTTGAAGTCATAAGACAATCACAAAATTCTAAACCGAGACTAATTTGACTCTATCATTCATTAGAGGAAGGAAAAGATTATTTACAGGGGGATGTTAGAGAAGGTTTGCACACATAACAAAGGGAAACAGATCATGAAAGTACACTCAAACACAAGTTATCACAGGAAACATCAAGTAAAAAATTTAGTTTCATATGAGAAGACCTAATTATGTTCTACCTTCATCCCCTTCCCTGAAGATGTCACAAAATGGGCTGTTATTATTGTTTATCTCCTGTCTGTGTTTTAGAGAACTTTAAAGGCTAAAGCAGTTAAATCTCTAGCTAGGTGTTTTCTCATAAATAATTAAATTCATATCAATGCTCTTCCTTGTAAACACCCAAGTAAGAAGAACACTTCCAGATGTATTTTTATCATGCGTAAGCATAGGTTGACACACATCACAGAATCACAGAATAAGCTGAGTCGGAAGGGACCTGCAAAGATCATCAGGCCTGGCCATCCACAGAACCATCCCCAAGAGTCACACCATATGCCCAAGAATATAGTGAGCTAAAAACAAGGATCTTGTCAAGTTCAAATGAGTGTTTACACAAGCTATGCTCATGAAAGGAATATTAGTCCATGCTTTCAGAAATATGAATAAAATCAAAGTAAATAGACTCTATTTCTCCAATATGACTACTTTTATGATCCCTCAATCCGTGACTACAAAGTTGTAATAGAACTGAAGTTCCTGTATCAGACAGATCTCCCCACTCCATTTCTGAGGCAGCAGCATCATAAGAAGAATTTTTCTCAACATTTCTCATTGACTTTTCTCAGAGCACATAGATCATCCATCAAAGATGTGCTTGTCAGAGCCACAGTGCAACAAATGCCCAGAAACTTATGTTTAAATTTAAGTATGCTGTCGATCTTACTACTTTCAATATAGTTATATATGTTCTGAGACATATTAATTCAACATTTTAACAGACAAGGGACCCTGGAGAGATGATCATAAACACACTATTTTCTTTAAATTCACTGCAGGGATTTAAATGCAGTATGACAATGTCCTGAAAAACTCCATAAACCTTTCCCCAGAGCTGGAGACTTAAATCAGGTATTAACTCTAGAAAAAAATTATTCTGGGGAAAATTGTACCATTATGCAAACTCTGGGGGAGTAATATTGGTACTCTACAGTACAGTGTTTGTGGTTACCCGTAACATGATTAGTCAAAGTCTCTTCTAGTGGTCCATGCACATTTCTTTGAATGCATTTAGTTACAGCCATAGTTTGATACAGACCGAAAAATCTAACTGGAAAATATGAAATAAAATTTATAGAAAATCTTCTTTGCTTTATTTTTCTTACTCAGCTATTCTGTTGATCATAGACATGTCTTTGCTTTTGACTTACTGATATAAAGACTCTATATCTCCAGCAAAATATATAACCAAAGAAGTAACACTGAGCAGTTCACCATCTGTCTTGCTGCAAATGAATACTACAGCACATAAATCAGTTAGAGAGAGACTACACTCTCCTGAGCTTATATTCAAATAAACACATTTATAACACAAACAAGTTATTTACACCATTATCAAAATATTGAAACCTTGAGTCTACTCCTTTTATAAAGTCACCCAGGTACCTCAAGTGGGATTATTTGATTTAGTATTCTTAATGTAACATTAATTTATGACTGACTAGAGTCATAACCTCATTCTTTTTATGCAAGACACAGGATGATCCTTGATGATTTGCATTGCAGAATGCAAGCTTCTTACTGCAGTGCTTGAGAATCTTTGAATGTGAATTGTTTACATTAATGTGAGAGTCCACAAAGATCTAATAGTGAGCATAAAATAGAAATTTATACCCTAAGTCTAATGACAAGGGGGGAAACAAACATTTTTTCATCATAACATCTGATTCTTCCATCATCCATATCACCTACCAGTCTTTCTACCATAAAACTGACAGATAAATGGAATAAACTCTTCAAGACTTTTACAAAAAAAATCTTCTGAGTTATTGCTTAGTGTTTATGGTACAATTTTCTTTAGCTCTCCTAGAGAAGATTGTAATGTTGTTTTTAATGTTTGAGCTAAGCTATATTTTTACACAAAAAAATAGGGAAGATTAAAGTGGAAAAGAAGTTTCAAACCTGAAAATGATTTTACTGGTTTTTTTGTTCTCTTTCTCTTTCAAAACACATTCAAACCCTTTTCATGTTCAAGAAGGACATGCTCAACTTGGCTTATTTCTTAAAAATAATAGCTTATTCACCTGCAAGTAGCAACAGATCTGAGTTCTGGTTTATCAGTGTGACAGCACTGAGTGGTATTATAACAGTAAAATCTTGGGGAATAATCTATTTGACTCTATTCAGGGATCCTTTTCAACATTCAGAAATAAATTGAAAAAAGATAGTACAAAAAAATTAGAAATTTCTTTGATACAAAACCATTTTTAGATATTACCTTCTCTCTTTTTTAATTCTTAAGAGATATAATAATTAAACAGGTCGTGGAAATAAAAAGTTTAAAGAACAGATCAGATGACAAACTCAAATCTCTCAAATTTTATCCCGGTTGTCAATATAGCATATTGATTTTGTCCTATGTTATTTCAGTGTAAGTTTTAATCTTAAAACATCGATGTTTTAAAAAATCTATTCAGCTTGTGGTCCATAACTCTTCTAAGTGTGAAATAATAAAAAAAAACCCCAAAACCATAGATTGTGAACAAAACTGTCGCAATTCCAGGCACATCCCTACACTGGTAAGGTTTTAGACATTCCCAAGGTGAAACAATGGGTTTCAATCTTCCTTGAAGACCAAAGTCCCTTTAGAGTAACAGCAGAACTACTCAAATCAATTTAAAGAAAAAAAAAAGAAGGCAATCTAAAGTTCAGATAAAATACCAAGCCATACAGCTAAAATTGATTTTCTTTAAAGTCGTGAAAGGGATGATTATTTCCTTTCCTTAAATATTATTCATTCTGTGAAAGTCCTAAATGTCAGAAAAGAGATCCCAAACAACCCCCAAACATATCTTACCAATGATAAAGAGAATTTCCACTGCAATGTCACTGACAGTTGTGCTTCGAGTTGTAGACAGCTCATCATGGCCAATAAAGGAAACATTGTAAGGTACAGTCACAGCAACATAAAACGTTGCCAGTAAAATAAGCCAGTCCCAGCCAGCTTTAAAAGTGCTAAAATGCAGCAATATGAATTTGGATTTTTTTGCATCAGAAACTTTGTATTCTGGAAATGCTGGTTTATCTACGAAAACATTCTGAAAAAGAGAGAAAAAAATTGAATGAGACAAAACAATAATTTGATTCCACGGAAGAGTTTCTTACAATGCAGCCCTTAGGTGGTTGATTGAAAAAAAAAAAATCACACTAATACACGACATACTCATATGCAGGTAAGAACAAATGCTACTTTTTTTTCTAACCTAGAACTCACATTTATTTATACAGATGGTTCTGTTCATGGAATAACTTTTGTGAATGTTGAGGCAGGAAGAAGACTAATAAGTTACAGATTAAATAGGGTATGAGGGGACTGCATCTGGCAAACTATTCCTTCCTCTGTTGAACAGATTTTCACTGCAGAACAATGTTTTTCTACTGGACAACAGGTGAGAGCTTTGTACACACAAAGATATAGTACTGTAAATAGGAACATATAGAAACAAGAAGCTGGTATTGAAGAAAAACATCCTATACACAGAGCTGTGAGGAGGTTCTTTCAAACTGTATTTAGCCTGGTCCTATGGACTGAACAGCTCCAGTACTTGGAGCACCTCTCCTGGTTTAGTTTCATCTGCAGGAATCCAGTTCATGTGAATTGCACTCCTGATCTAAATCAAACTATTAATCTACCACAATATGGTTTCAGAACTGACTACCTTTGCCACGAGACCAAGCTTCGTCTTGAGTCTGTGTCTTACCACTGTTTTATGCAGCCAAGATTTCAGTGTTAAACTGTAGAAATTCTTAGCTTTCACCTTTCAGAACTTCAACAAAAACACCTGCCCTCCTAAAAAGCAGCATGTGGAACATGACCTGTCTTGCATTCTTTACTAGCAAAATTCTTGCTCATTGTTGCTGTGCTCCTGGTTAGTGCTGTTCCATTAACAAAGAACCTCCCAAAACAATACTGTGCATTCAGCAAGCTAAGATTACTTCTGATCTTGAAGTTATTCACTATGAAATTAAAAAGACAAAGCCTGCATAAAGGTAGACTTAACTACATTTGCCTTGTCTGTCACAGCCTTTCTCTTTGTGCTTCCTTTGAAATACTGATGTCATTGCCTTCTCTATTCTTCGTCCTTATTAATGAATCTAAGCAGCTGAATTCTCACTGTTCTTAGAGGCAGCCCATATTTTAATCATGGAAAAGAAAGCATTCCTCATATTATTTCCAATCCATAACTCCAAAAACGTATATACTAAAGTCAGTAAATTAGTCTCAGAATAAATGCTTTAACATGGTAAAATAATATCTACACTAGCATTTTAACAGTACAGGTAAGTAATCAAAAACTATTTAAGAGTCATGCTCCTAAAAAATATTCTCATATGACTAGACAATGAAAATATCTGTGGAAGACCAATAGTTTGCAGGGTTTTTTTTATTATTATGCTTCTTCAACATGAAACATTTGTAACTTAAACAAAATCAATCTATTTCAACATTTAATATTTAAATTCTATGGAAGCGGCTGTATGCCCTATGACATATACACCAGTTGTATATTTTCATGTCCTTAATCTATACCAAGTTTTTGACTTTTAATTTGTACTGCACAAAGCAGAACAGTTATTTTTTCTCATTAACATTTCTTTAGAAGTAATTCTGTTGCTATATTGTTGGCTTGTCTACGGTTTGATTTAGTGTTAGCAATATTCACAGCATGTTTTCTGAACTTACTCATTAGTTATAGTTACTGGGGGAATACAGAATTAATTTGAAGACAGAAACACTAAAACTTCAATTAGGAAATTAAGAGATAAATATCACAGCATAAAGTTGGAGAAATTCACATGAAAGCTTGCCTAAATTAAGTGTGATCTTTTGGAGTTTAACAGCATTGAGAGTTTCAGCTAGAGTAACACCTTGAGTCTCTTAATTTTTTTTTTTTTGTTTTTTTGGCAAATAATAAGAATTGAGATAAAATAATTGAGATGACCAGGTAAATTGGAACATAAGATTCTGAGAATCTGTGGAATCTGAATTCTGAGAAATTTTATAATGTGGCTTTCATGTCATTAAATGTTTGTTTACAGTTTAAATGCACTATCTTGCTATTTGGTAACAAACACCACAGTAGGCAGAAATACACTTCAGTAAGAAGCGTTCTCATTCTTGTTACTGTAAAATTATGATCAGGTTATTTCTCAACTACTCACTGACCTTTTATAGCATATTCTTTTTTTTTTTTTTAGATAATGCAAAGAATACTTTTTTTTGAGGGGGGGTGGAGGGGAAGAAAATAATTTCACCTACATTATTAATTTTTAATTTGTTCTTCTCTCTTCTTTGTAGATGTCCAGAGATATGATAAAGGACAGCTCTACTTCGTCTGCGTGCTGACTCAAAATGTGATCCTGCTCTTCCTCTTCCTTTCCATTTTTCTGCAGAACAGAAATGAGAGTCTATTAAAGATCAGGAAATAATATTTTAACCTTTGGGACCTCAACTACTGACTTTTCAGGTGTTGCTAGAAATGCAAATATTATGCACACCTTTTCTTTTGCTTAATCTTTTGCAACAAAGAAACACCCCCCCCCGCCACCTCCATCCTGAAGGGCAAACAAAAACCATGGTAAAATTTTAATTGTCAAATGTCTTCACAGAGCTCAGAAGCCAGTAATTGCAACATATGATTTCATAGATAAGAAAAACAGTACTCTCTACTGTTTCAGAAAATAGACATTACTGACTGGAGGGAAGGATGTCTACAAGTAACCACTGAAAATATCCTTGAGGCGATCTTACTTCACAGAAAGAAAAAAAAAACCCTTGTGGTGTACTTTTTAAAAACAGAGAGTCTGACTTGTACTAAGCTTCCATCATGTCAGAATATGCTAATTTGGAATCTTGCTTGTTAGTAGTAATCAATTCTTACATTCATGCATTTAGATTTCTTTTCCCACCACATGGTCACTGGCAAAATCACTTGACATATTCCTTGGTGACATGAAACCCATTAAGAGTAAAGACTGAACATTATTTTGGAAAGGTTTGTGGTTTTTACCTCCATTCAGATGTCTGTAATTGTCAATCATGGGAACAAATTTTGTTCTTGCTTATAGAGCAGTAAATTCAAAGTAATTCCAGTCACTCTGATGGAATTACAGTGAATTGATGCCAGAGTAAATGAAAGCAGACTTTTTGTGATGTGTCAGGACTAAGAAAAAAGAAATTATGGGACTAAAGGAAGAAGCCGTCTGTCAAGGAGGTTTAATTAGAGTCAATTGAATGCATACAAGATAAGGGGAGAAAAAATTAACAAAACACAAAACTAATTAGCAGAGCCAGAATTTAGAATCAAGCAAAATAGCTACGTCTTGAAACCTGCTTAGAAAAGCGAGAAAGATTTGTATTATAGGAGACTGATGTATTTTTGGCTTAACAGCACAAAACTATACGTAACAAAATGTGTAGGAGGAAAAATTTTCTGAACTTTCAGTAAAGAAGTTTTCACGTAATTCATGCAAGAGCACTCTCTAGTTGAGGATTTTTTTAACTTGTCAGTAAAGAGAAGGGGGAAAAAGAAAACTAAAAATACAAAGGGAAAACCTTTGTACTGCAAAGCCAAATAGCTACTCGAAAATTGAAGGAGGCAGATGGAGAAGCCTCATACATTCCCATCTCCAACACATATTGGTGTCAGCTACAATGAAGAAAAATAGAATGAAAAGCATTATTTCAGAAAAGACCCAACTAAATTAATTTTTTTTTAAAAAAGAATCATCTCTCAATCATCAAACCACTAAAAATTCAAACTAAATTTTAAGTCTTCCTAAGTCCTTAAAAATAATTAAAAGTAAATAAAAAAGAATCTTCTTAAAAAGAACAAAGTGCTTATCTCTCTATGAGTAAAAATGAATTTAAGTGATTTGAATTGGGTCTCCATTGTAGAATTGTTCATCTATAGTAGCCTGGTTTTGTCATATGACTTTGAAATTCTCTTTAAATCTATTTACAGGTCTCTCTTTTTTCCTTTCTCAACCTAAACCTGACATGTTATATGAGGCCACTCAGTTTACTCTACAGTGTCCAAAAGCAGTCAATAAAATAAGATTCAGATCTGCTATGAGGCAGCCTGGGAAAACACTTTTCTTGAGCTTCTGGCCAGCAATACTTTTGAGATGCTTTAGCTTAAGGCTTCATCCTCACGCTGTACCATATCTAATACCTGTCCTTGTCCTTAGCCTATAGAGCCCGAGGTAGTCCATCCTGGCAGATAAAACAGCCTTGGTGATGTGATATGTTGTGAGATCCACTCTGAACTGCGTTAAGAGGGCAGGCAGGTCTGGTACCTTCAGGTGCAATTTCCTTGAGTACTTTCAACAACCCCAGCAGAGGCCCTTCCAGGGTGGAAGTGGATTTCTCTACCTCCGGTCAACCTTGGAAGTCTCTCTACCTCAGCTAGATTGCCCATGCCATTATAAATATGTTCTTTAAATGTATCTTTTCAGTAGCTATTTGCAGAATAACATACAGCTTTCAAGCTATGGGGACATGATTGCCTGATACGATGGTGTAATCCTGCCTTGAGGTTTTTTTTTTTTTAATAACTCCTACCCTCAGATGTGCCTTTCTCTCATATGCTGAGCATTAAACTGAAAGCTGTCCACAATTCCATCTCCTTCCAGAATGCCATGAGCCTATGGAAACAGTGGATGTACACATATTCAGTTATTGTTTCTTTTTTCCCCCATATATTTACTGACACAGAGTTTCACTTTTTATCTGCTCTTTAAATGAGGACAGGTTCCTTGTAAGGTTTTAAATTTTATGTGTCAGCAGCCTGATAATTTTTGGCTTTACACAGATTCCATCTCTCCTACTTAGGTTCAGCGTTTCAGTCACTAAGGATGTTGTGACCTGAGCACTAACCTGCCCAGGGTGTGGGACTTGATATGGCACTTAGAATCACACCAATTGCATATTTCCACAGCAAATGAAAACTTCCATCATATGGAAGTTATTACGCTATTTGCAAAGGATTAATGCTACCTCTGTGTTAATAGTGGGAGTCACTCAACCCCTACAGACAGAAAAGCATGCATCAATAAGGAAAGCTTTACATTAATTGGGAAGTTATAATTTTCTTACTAACCAGAAGTGGCAAAGAAGTTTTTATGGTTGTTATTAGAAGTAAAAGAAAATGAGTTTATTGTGAAGATAAGATGCCATCAGAGCTCATGTCAGTAGCTTATAACATAAATAAGTGAATGACATCTGTGGGTTCTCCTGCTTTCTGGTCTCCAAATGCCTTCAGGAAAGGAAGCAATCCCAAGCCTTAGCAAACTTCATTGTTCACCAGGTGTGCCTCTACATGTGTGTGATCATTTTCTGCAACCTTCCCTCTTTTCTTGTCATACTCAGTTCACAGCTCACTATTTTGGAAGAGACAGCTCATTTTTTATAAAGTCCCATCTGTTTCTTCAAAAATTTAGGTACCTGACAGACTTGATTTTTTAATTTTTTTTCCATGGCTGATCTTAGAAAAAAAAAGATCAAAGAACAAAATCAAGCATAAGCAGAAAGTCACTTTAATACAACTGGCCTTTTTTTGCCCTGTGTTAAAATCAAAAGGATTTCCCATCTCTCCAAATATAATGAGAAATCTTGTTTTAGAAAAATCCCAGATTTCGGGGTCTATTTCCTGATGTTTCTACACACCCCTTCCTGTGTAATGGTAATCCCCTCCCCAAGATAGCTCTTAAAAAGGATGCTTGCAATTTAGTCTTATCTCCCCTTTATCAGGAAAATGATAATACATTTTTTAACTCTTACTGCTGTCCTTCTGGTTGTCTTCCTTTCAAATGAAGACAGGTATAGTACCACAACCATCACACATGACAATTACAAAAGATTTTCTAAGAAAAGAAAATAACACCACACCTCTGCTAAGTCTAACATTAGGCCTCCTAACAGCTTAAGACTTCTTACAATCTTGCAAGGGAAGACTGCAGTAAAAGGAAGCACAATCAGACACAAAAGTCTTTGTAAATCTTGTCTTTTCCACTGTGTTTTTATAAGAACATGAGGCTTCAATCATCCACTTAAGGTTCATAGAAAGTGGAGGCATAGCTCTTTTCTTGTTCCTTTGCAAAAAAATAAAAAGATCTACTTTTCAGGTATAAATCAGAAATATAAACCCTGACAACTTCTGACAAACTTTCGTAGGCATGTGCTGCCCTAGCAATGCAGAATTGGAAAGTCAGCTTTGCTGACTAAATTGACACCAAAGGTATGTCTGCTCTCCTCCAAAGCAGTTCATTGAATCCTAGAATAATTTAGGTTGGAAAAGACCCTTAAAATCTTTAATTCACAATCACTAATTGCGAACTCCAGCACTAAACCATGTCCCCAGGTGCCACTCTGATACATCTTTCAAATACTTTCAGAGGTGGTGACTCAACCACTTCTCTGGGCAGTCTGTTCAAAGCTTGATAACACTTTTGCTGAAGAATTATTTCCTAAAATCAGAATAGTCAGAGCATAGCATTAGACAGAGTCCAAAATACTTCATGGCTTATTATTATCCCATTCTCCTGATAAAGTCTGACACATTTATAGAATCATAGAATTATGGAATGGTTTGGGTTGGAAGAGACCTTAAAGATCATCTAGTTACAACCTTCCTGCCTTGGGCAGGGGTACCTTCTAATAGACCTGGTTTCTCAAAGCCCATCAAACCTGGCCTTGGACACTTCCAGGGATGGAATATTCACCACTTCTCTGTTCCAGTTCTCAAGTGTTCCAGTACCTCCCCACTCTCTTAGTGAAGACTGAGTAACCCTGATATGACCCAGAAGCACTATGCATAGCAGACAACCTGTGGAGAGAGAGATCATGAAATGCATTTTTTTCCAAATACTAATATGAACTAACCTGCTCTGGTCAGAAAGTTTGCATTTTATTTACAAAAAAAAGTCTCAGCCTTGGTAGTTTTTCCTCATTCTTCATAGCATTAATTTGTATCCCTTGAAAAGAACTGCTTTCACTTTTCTCATTCATTCATTGATAAAACCACTGCCTACAGCTCCCTCTGATGTGATACATACCCAACATACTCCTGTATCGAAATGTCTCCTAGTCTGATCATGGGTCATTACCACTGAAAATTTTCAATACAAATGTGCATAGACACAAAACAGAAAATTAAGATCTACTATTTCATATGACGCAGCAGAATCCAAGAGATTTGCTTGTGTTTTCCTAAAACATAGAAAATTAATAAAAGTGACCTGAACCTCTCAAATTTAACCCAGAACACAATATACTGGCAGTATGTGAATGAAATAGAGAGGGATGATGTAAAGTAGCCTGGGAGTTCAGTTATGAAAGCACATGCACAACCGAGTAACTTTATTTAGAGATAATATTTCTACCAACAACCAATGTGACAGAGTTATCCTAAAGGCTGTGAGGCTGCAGACCTGCATCTCTACGCAGTATTTCTCCAGTACAGCAGCCAAGGAAAGACAGGTTCACCACTAGGGGCAGGACTGTGAGTCCTCACTGCTTTTTTATATTTTCACAAGAATTTTAGCTCCATGCTCAAAATTATATTCCAGCCCCAACTACTTGATTGCCACCACTGTCCTGTTTTCTTGGCAGGTGGGGTTGTTAGGCTTAGGGTAAGATTGATTCAGACACATTGACTATCCTCTTCAAAGAGTGTAAATATGACCATCTCAAGTCATGATGTGAAATAACCCTGAACTGGGCAAAAGTAGGAAAGATGATATAACTATAGATCTCTTTAAACACTTGGCAAGGAAAAGTCCTGAAGAAAAACAGTGAGTTCCAGAATTTACATGGACTCTATGGCAGGTGTTCTCTGTCAAAATTCTAAATTTTAGGTTTATTTAGCTATGTACTGTATGCTTTTATAAATATATTCCATAAAATAATGAGATTACTTCATTTTAACTATTTTGAGAGCTAAGCCAAGGGCGAGTATGAGGAATAAAAAGATAAAATTTTTATTCTACTAGCATTTTACTCAAAGGACTAGATAAATTGGCAGAGTAGATAAGAATTTTTCTTATGTCATTGTTTATGAAATTAAAGTCAACCATGAGATGAAACAGCAAGTAATGCCAACTCCCATCTAAAAACTTTATCATAGAAATAACATAATTTTGAATGTGTAAACTAGATTTCTTTTTGAACAATAACAACAATAACAACAACAGAGTAGAACAGGACAAATGGACTCCATTGCTAAAAGTTATCCAGACATGGATAGACTTGAAGAAAGAAATCCATGAAGCTGTTACATGCACACAGTGGAAGGAACACTGTGAAAATGCACAGTAACCAGGTTAACACTGTGGGTTTTAATTCTGGTTGGACCCTTCCCTGCTCAAAGCAGAGTGGTGTACTGTCGTACCTGTGTGATCTCTCCTGCTGCTCTATTCTGAAATCAGGCAGGGAAATAAACCTCCCCCATTGCCTTTCCCATGTTTATCTTTATGCTCTCACAACCACACAGCCCAATCACACAGAGACGTGTTTTTACCTGGAATATCTTACAAGTACTGAATTGCTCCTTTTTGAACCTGGGTTCAGTGAATGATTTGTTAAAGAATTTGTCCATCATTTATTCATCTTACAAATCTACTTATAAAAGGCTTCCTGTAAGAAGTGCAATAAAGTTTTTTTGTCCTTTTAATACATGTCTTGAGAAACCCTCATCACTTACATCCTAAGGCATGTTTCTGTTTTGGTATTCCTAAGGCAAGGAATACCACAACAGAAAGTGTGATCTTTGAATAGGCCCCCATAAATAACCCGTGTGCAATAAAATAAATACAGTGGTGTCTACAGGACACACGATGGTTTTAAATCATATCCAGCATCATTGATGCAAAACACATTTCATAGGCAATCCTCAAGAAAAACAAACCACCAAGGAAATTCTGAAGGAGGCAACTCTGAATAAACACACAAAAAAAAAAAACCCTCTAAAACCAGATTATATGGAAAGCTGGTTTAATTTTTTTCTAGGCTTTTAAAAATCTAGCAAATTTTCAGTTATTATTCAGGGGACAGCACACCAGCAGTTGCCAATAAAGAGAAAATTGATAAAAGTCTTCTTTGGTGTTAATGACAGAATAAAAACACAACTATGGGCAAGAGGCTGCAGGAGTTCTGTTGGTTTTATGACACATTCTTTCTGTCAACAACAACCAACAATTCACAAAAGTGTTTGCAGTATGGTGAATCCAGGCTAGCCTCTAGCTGCTTTTTAAATTCTGTTAACTGATTAATTGTTTCAATAAAAAAGATGTACCTAACACACATACCAGCTAGACACGGTAAACATTATTACAGAACATTTTTTAAAGAGCTAAATTTTACACAGAATCAACGGCATGATTATCATAATTTTAGTATTATGCCTTCAGAGAAATTTCAGCTCTGAACAGAAAGAGAAAAGAAGGAATGTTTTACATTAATATTAATGTTTTTATGAACTAGAAAGACCTTTAAACAGCTTATGAGATAAAAATCCTTAACCACATTTAGGTCTGCTAATTCTTCCATTATGAAGAAAAAAAAGGTGTGAGGAGACAGACACACAAAGCCAAAAGAAGGGTTCTTTCTCCTCTTCCATTATGGTGGTGGATGGGAGTACACCCCTAAATAAATAAATACATTTTCTTTTTTAGATGCCTGTATCTGGATCTATCTCATAAAACTCAGAATTGAAAAAAAAATTCCAAAAAACATACCTTTCTTCAACTGCTTCCAATAGGCTGAATTTCAGCAGAAGAACTCTGAAAGTGAGTTACTTTAAACTTTTTTCTAATTTACTTTAAACTATTTTCTCATACTACTACTAAAAGTTGCAGAACTTTTATAATGAAGTAAAATATTCCAACAGTTGTTTCATAATTGGGTAAAAATATTTTATTTGCCAGCTTTCTTCTGTTATTACTGTAGAATTGTCTCATAAATACAAAAGCAAATTTGAGATATGTGTATTGATTCAGCTGGAGTGAGTGGTCATTCTGTTGTTCTTACAGAAAAAAATGTAAAAGTTGAATTTACAGCTGGGTCAGCACTCACTTCCAGCAGTTTTTAAAGTGACTGTTTTTTCCTGGAATAGTTTGCATTTCCCACAGGAAATTCCCACAAGGCTCATGAGACAGTGTTATACTCATATACCATTATGAACAAAAACATAACTGTAATAATAAGGAGAATATTTGAAGTATTTTTCAAGAACCCCTAGAATTTAAATAATGTCAACCATCTAAGTCACCGAGAAACTTTTCATTCTCTTCAGCAAGTGTTAATATCTTTTCCTCTGCAAGTGTGTAGTATTTAAGGACATAATATCATGGGATCTGAAGGTTTTCTTTTTTCCTTTCCTTAATTCCATGAATTTAATCATGTATTTTGTATATTGATATATTTTCCTTCTTTTCTATATTCAGAAAAAGATGGTCATAATTTCAGTCATTAATTGCAAAAATATTTTTTTAAAAAAATTGCACAGATGATGATGTTAAAATACACCTTGCTCATTCAAGTGAAAATAATAATATATGTATCTGAATAATTGTTATCTTGCAATGAAAGCGTGTCTTTTGAGAATGAAGACTTGTTTTCTTAATAGATTTATGTACAATACAGAACCAGATAAGTCACCCATAAAAATGTTTTGTGGTCAATGCAACTTGCCCTGAGTTAAAACAGCAGGGGGAGGGGGAATAGATTTTTTAAAAATAGTTTTTAAATTTAAGAAATATATAAGTTCAAAATCTTATGATGTGTGTGTATATGTTCCATGTAGTCATTGAAAGACCCAGAAAGTATCTCTGAATATCCCACAAGGAATGAGATTCTCAGACTCTGAGAGTGACTGGTCCTAAACTCAATCCTTTATACAATTTTAAGTATATAATTTAGGACAGGTAGTTGTAAACCCATTTCTTCTACAGCTATGCAAAACTCACTTGTAATAGATCTTACTTGCTGTGTCTTTACAGGACCTCAGAATCTCTCTGAGGATCTACAGCATGAACTACATGCCCTATAACTGCAATTACAGTTAAATTCTGCAAATGGCCCAAGGCCTCTTAGATGTGTTTCTGAACACAAAGTACACGTGAAATATGCATTCTAGTCCTCATGGTCTCTTAATAAAATGTAAGATACCAGACTGTGTCTAGGCCAGTAAAAGTCTTTAAAGATATTTTTCCCTTTTCAGATTTTTTTTCCCACAGAAATAAGAAAGGTATGGTCTGAGTCATTAAAAAATCACCTACCACATACACACAGCTCTGAAAAGTTCTTCAGCAACATATGTACTGAACATATTCCCTGTTTCTTCCATACTTTCTCTTGTCTGTCTTAAATGGCTGAGTTTTCAGACTTTAAAAGGAGTGTCTGAAGATACTTTCCAACAATCTGCCAGCAAAATGAAAAACAAAACAGAAACCCAAACAAACAACTACTTTCTTCTCCCCAACCTTGATAACTATTTTTTTCTTAGGAAAATCTGGAAGCAATGGTATAAATTTATCTGGAAGCTGGCGAGTATGAACTTTTTGGTTGCTAATGTATATATTCTCTCAACCTTCCAGGATATCCCAGAATACAGTCTGCTACTCTGTATTTGCTCAAGAATCAGACTTTGCTTTTCTTTTTTCTCATTTTCATTCTACATATATCACAAAGGACACTTTTCCCTTCAGCTCCAGAACATGCCCTGTGCCTCTCTGAGAGCTCCTGGAATGGAACTGCCATACACATTTAACACTCAGTGCAGGGCTAAAGCAAGAGCTACAAAGATTGATATGTCTCTAAAGATTCAAGGCTCAAATACAACTTATTTGCTTGGATAAGAAGGTGAAAAGGTGACAGGGAGACCATCTACGTGCTCACAAATGCAAAAGGGAACAGGCAGAGAAAGGCAGCTCTGTTTTTGTCCCCTAAGTATTTAAACTATTGGCCACAGACCAGGAGGAAAGGAGTTTCTCTTTAATGATGGCAGAAGAGTTTTAGACCCTTCTTAATTTGATGGTGATCCACAAGCAAAGTCATCCTAGGGAGGATGTAACTGAGTCATTGCAGAATAAAGGCTTCCTCAATATATTCTTCCTCTGGGCAGGGGGAATATTGGGGTAAAACTCCTCTTCCACCCCCCCTCCTCCATTGATGGAACAGCATGGTGTCTTTACATCCTGAAACAATTTCAACTGCTTTGGTTGTTGTGAGTCTAGGTGGCTGTATGAGTATGTTCCCCATCCCAACATACTGCCTCCTGACAGGTATAAGAAGCTTTAAAATGAAAAATTGTCTCCTGAATATTCACTGCAGTAGCTTGAACAATCATGAAGTAGCTGAGACAGTAATTAAGCAGAATAAATCAAAGTGCAAATTGTAGAATTTCTTACAAGAGACCAGTTCTGCTCCAAATAGACATTTTCAATATAAAAGTCTGGAATGTAAAACATTTGGCACATGGTATTTCACTTCTGGCACACTGAAAAGAACAACTCCTCTCTCCAATAAATGATTCATAATCAAAATAAATCTGTCTCCTCAGAAATTCATATGGACCTAAGGATTACTAAGGAGCCAGAAAAAGCCAGACAGTTGAACCATGACATGCATCTTAGTTTAATCTGCGGTGGCAGAATGTGTAGTACATCTTTTAATTCACATTATTTCGAGAGTGAAGGCATCTTTGCCAACAGACAAACTAAAACATGAACTTCTGTTTAATAAAAACCTTTTCTTTTTGCTTTGTAAGGAGTCAAACACTAGAACAGACAGCCCAGATAAGTTGTGGAGTCTCCATCGTTCATGCTATTGAGCACATATCTGCAGCTGTTCCTGGGCAATTCATTCAATCTGACCCTGCTTTGAGAAGGGGACATTGGCCCAGATAATCTCCAGAGATTCCTACTTCAAAGTGTGATTCTGTGGTTACTATATATTGCACACATTTTTATAATAATTCTGGATAAAGTTGAGAAAATCTGTCCTAAAATAATTGTTTTTAAACAAAGAGCTCAAAATTTTCACAATAAAATAAAACAAAACAAAAAGAAATAGATTACCAATAAAGACTAAATGAAGATTTGTGGAATGAGTCAAATTAATCAGGGAATTTTAGCAGTGACTTTAGGAAATCTACATCTATGTAACCTATGTTATTCCACATTAGCACGAAGATTAGAGGACTAAAAGTAGTCACAGAATAACTTTATTTCTTATTTTCCTACCTGGATTCCTGTATTCCTACTAAATTCCAGCATATAATCTATGTCATATTCAGAAATGAAAAATCACTGACCCAACCATGCCACACTGGAGTCCAGATTTGGAAAACAGAATTTTCAGTTTAATCACTTTTCCTCCAAAAGGACAATGGAACTATGAACTAACTTGCCAAAAAGTAGCTCATTAAAAGATAAGATGCCTAAATTAAACTCCCGTAAAACTACTGAAGAAACAGTTTATTAACGAAATAACCAAACAAACCTTTTCCTGTGTATTAAAAAGACTATCAATTTACTTAAACTGCACAGTTTTAGGAAGAAAAGGTGGCGAGTTGCTTTTCACAACAGCAAATGATTAAAGATATCATTAAGTGTATGGAAAGCAGAGCATATTTCTACAATAAACTTACAGGTAGGGCAAACATGTATTGTTGAAAGTAAATAAGCAATACTAAAAAACTGAAACCTTTAAGGATATTGTCAAATTGACTTAAAACTCAAACCCAAACCAAACCAAAGAAGTGTGAAAGTTACTGACTGTCATAGCACTTCTTAAAGACTGTCAGACTTCTCAGGCATGTGTTTTTCCATTTTTCATACATGAAAGAATTAGAAAAAGTCTGCTTCTCCCATTGGTTAATAAGGCTCTTTTCACTGGAAACTTTTATACAGAAGAAAAGCAGAAAAAAAACCCTGTTAAATTTGTATTTAGAATGACACATTCAAAAGAAAAGGTCACAGACGACATCTGACATTTGTGCTGGGTAAAGGAAAATAAGGTTAAAAAGTGGACTTTTGCAAGGCACATTGGCACAAAGGACCAACTGAAGTTGTGCGAACAGATGAGATAAAATAGATAAGAAAATGTCTCCAGAAAATCAGACAGTATTGGCTCCAGAAATTTGCAAATGTAAATATACAATGCACAAGAAGAAAGAGGTCATAAAATCAGAAGATAAAGTTCAGGAAGATGTCATTGTAAAAGTACAAGGAGAACAAGATTTTACAGAAAAAACAGGTGATATCAAAAGTAGGAAAGACCCAAAGAAGTAGGAGTCTGGAGAAGGCTTTTGGAGGCACAACCAGTGACTGTGCTACCATAAAGTGCTGGGGCAGACTTAGGAGAAAAGGAACATGGAAGAATTTTGTTAGATAAGCTTTCTAAAGAGTTTAGAAATTAAAGTGAGATGGAATACAACTATTAATGACCCATACAAATTATAAAAGTCAGTTCTGGGCAGAAAACAGAAGAGAGACTGAAACAAAAACATTGATAAAGGAGCCTTGCATGGGCAGAATATTTTCACATCGAGAATGTATCTAAGTTCACCTTCCATACACAGTCTAACCTCAAGAGATGTGCTAAAAAGGCAATAGAAAACTGTGCATAATGGCAATTGCTTCGTAGCAATATCTCTGTTTAAACTACAAGTTTAAAAATTATTTGATTTTTGAAATGACAAATTCAGTAATCCTTGAAAAAGTATATCAGTCTGAACATTAAAGAAGTTTTTCATACCTCCAAACAAAACACCAACTCAAGTTTTTGTTAATACAAGGTGCATTGTACATTCCTGATAGTAGTTGTGGTCTCGGTTAAGAAGCACCAATTACTTCTAGAAGATAAACATTCTGAAATTTCAAATACTGAATGAGTTGCACAGATTGTACTGGGAATTCTTTTTCGAAAACAAGATGATATTCACCACTGGAGGATTAGGAAATCACTCTGAATAGAAAGAATTTAAATGTAATTAAAAAAGAGCTGATATTCCCCTAGATTTATTTTTATATAGTTAAGTGGATATATGCAAAACTAAAATACTGAATTTAAAAAAAATATTTTGAATAAATGGTTAAATTCTGTTTGCTATCTCACTCTATTCTATAAAACACTATAATTGTCAAAGCCCCATACTAAGTGCCACTTTCTGCTTCCCTGATGCTAGTAACATAAAATGATTGTCATGGTTTTAAAATTAGTATGAAGGGATAGAAAAACCAAGTTTCAGGATGGTGCTCCAAAGAATACATCATGAAAGAAAGCCAGGTGTCAATATTCATTGCTTGTAGCAATTGAATAGGCATTTGCTGGTGAAGTGTAACCCTGCATAAGTGAACTCCTGTGTTAGCACACAGCAGAGTTAAAATCTGCTTAGATTTATAATTTGACATGAAACCATGTCAAAGGACTGTCTTAATCCATCCTAAAATAACCATGCAGCTACAAATTGTTTACCAGATAAACAATAGCTGACATTTTGCAAGTGATCAGCAACATACCTATTTCAAGTCATCACTGGCATACTGAACGTGATTTCTCACTGAGCTTATCCTGAAAAATTGCATCACTTGTAAGTAAATCATTAGCCTTTAGAGCACAGATATTCTGACAATCTCTCTTCTACATGGTTCCACATATCAGGTTTTAATAAATTACTTTCCTAAAACTTTTATCAGAGTAAGGTTTTCTGAGGTTTAAGGAGAAACAAGGTAAAATATTTTTCAGACTTTTATTTTTTTACTTCAAGAGGTAGCAATTGGTTGAAATTGAATGTAAGGAAAAACAGCAAAATGTACTTGTGTACTACTTCAAAACCATTTTTCAATCTTACAGCTTAGAAATTTTCAAACATATTCAGTACAAAAAGTAAAGGATGCAAAATCCACCCTTCCCCCCAAACCTTCTAGTATTCAAGGCTTGAAAATTAAGTAAAAGGTGAAATTATTTGTCCAAATGTACACAAGAGGCAGACATTGTAAGTATAAGTGTTGATTTATAAATATTTATCAGCACAAGAGAGCATATTTTACAGCTTAAAGTACTAAAATTTCATTAAAAAATCCTAAATTACACATCTCTGTAACTGAAATATAACTTTTTTGTTGAAAAATGAACATTTGAAACCAGAAAAAGTTGATTAGTTGTTCCCCTACTTTAGAAACCCACAAGGAGTGAATGTGTTCTAAGGGCCGTAACAGTTTTTGAGATATGCAAAGATCAATGGCTACCACAGGGTGAAAAATTTAAATAGATCCCAGAGAAGTACCAGGTTGGAAAATTCAACACCAATGACATTTTAAAGAATTCTGAGAGCTACTCTTGGTATCTACAGATAAACTCTTTCTAAACAGTTTCTTTGAGACTGAAAAATTATAAAACTAAAGTGTCGGTTCACTATACCTTTACAAAATGCAAATCTGGAATAAGTTCACTGCCTTTGATGCACAAGTCAATTTTCACTGCATAGCCTTCATCCCCCTACACTGATTTTGCTTTGTGTTAGCAAAATCTTACAGACCTTGATTACACTATACACTATATTATATATAGTCAAAATGATTTTATGGTAATTGTGAGCCATTACCATAAAACGATTTTCCAAATTCATGGAAAAAAATATTTGCAGTGTTTCCTTTCCAAAGCAAGTAACAGTGAGAATGTATTTCTTATACTATTGGATAATTCTGATGACATAATAAGCTTTATAACTTAAAGTGTATTGAAAGTGAGATGACACAAGAAAACGTATGCTTATCAATAGGCAAAATAATTTTTAAAGCTGTTTTAAATCCTGCTCATTGGAAAACATGAAAAAATGCATTCATTTACTCTCAGCCATGCTGAAATCAGATGCATAGATGGAACTGTTGAAAAGGTCTAGCTTTTCCAAAATACGAAAATATAAATCTGTAAAACCTGAAAGTAAATAAATTAAATCATGATACATAAAAACTATTTTAATTTTTAGGACAAAATACTGTCTCCTAAATTTCATGTTTACAGAACCTGCAGCAATATGTAAATAATAGAAAATCCAAACAGATTATTTATTTATTCTTGGTTCTCAGGCTGATAATCCTCTGAGAATGTTGTCAAAAATCCTTCTCCCGAGCCCCGGTGCCAGAAGAGAGAGTCAGGATGCGTCCGTATCGTTCTCAGAGGTTGTTTATTGTCTCTTATCTAAGTACATTTCGCTCTCACCCTGGCTAGGGTGCTAACTACAAAGCTGATTGTCATCAACTGACCACCCAGAGGGTGGTGGTAATCTTTTATGCTATGTACTATGTGTCCTATATTTACAGATAAATACCAATACCTATCACCTATGTTAGACAGTTTATTTCTACTCTAATCCAATCCAAAAGTGCCACCACCACAGCAGAAGATGGAGGGCAAGAAGAAGAAGCAGATGGACAGGGACGTGCCCAAATTCCTCCATCTTGCCTTCTTAACCCCCATTAAACCCCAAAATTCTACATCTACACCCAGTGATAAACTAGTATTATACTAATCAAACTCTCGTGGCTTGTCTCTGGACCCCTTGCCAGGGTCTTGGATCACCCAGAGCACCCAGAGGGATGTCCTGGGTTCTGACAATTTATCATTCTATGTCATAGATTAATTTCTTCTTTGGAAAACTAGGAGGTCTTTATATTGAATAGTGTACATGCAAGAGAATGCTCATGCAGGTGCAATTCTTAGAAACATATAACTGTTGGTTCTTATCAATGTTTTTGCAATTCACACAAACCTTCCTTTTTGTCTTCTGCAGCAATCTTCGCTTTTGTGTCTGTTATATCTTTGAAAGAGGCCAGAAAGAGTACTACATCTCCTTTTTCATTCTTTATAGGAACAATATCCAGTAAGCACCAGAATGAAGACCCTGCAAGGATAAAGAATGAATTTAATTCAAACAGCTGTCTTTTAGCAGAGACAGGGCAGAAAAAATGTGAACTGCTTATTTAGGAGGTCAGTAGTCAGAGAATCACAGATGTTCAGCTCATGTAAATCACTTTGCATCATTGGTTGAAGCTCTGTAATACTGCTTTCTCCAGACGTAAGACATTAATTTAAATGCAAAATTTATCTACAGGGATCATTAATAGAGTTTAATGAAGCTGCTTACTCCTCTGAAACCATGCTTTCCTTTGAACTCTCAACTGATGTTGCTTATTTCCTGGAATAGCTTTGACTTTGTTAACTTGGCATCCGAAGCATTCAAGTCTGCTATGGAATCATTCTGCCTCAATCATCTGACTTGATACTGATTAAAACCTCTTGACAGAAGAACCGAGAGTCAGAGCATCATTTTACTAATTCAAAGACATTTAAACTAATCAGATATCAGACTTAGAATAGAAATAAACTCATTGCACAGACAGTGAGATATACAATATTATCTCTAAAATTAATATCAGCTATCATCTTTTATTTCTTTAATGTTCACCTTTTTAAGACTGAAGTCAGACAAAAATGCATTTGACAATATTTTTAATTCTTGTTAACCTTTCTCTGTCCACACCTGTTACATAATGATGCAATTTATAATAAACTCTTACTGTGTACATCACGTCCCATTTGCAAGATATGTTCAATTCAACAACATAATTCATAAGTTTCCTATCAACACCACTTGGAAGAAGAAAATATTTAATGCCTAGATGCAAACATCTTAGATCCTACTCCCATCCATTCTGAGGTAACTCAGCCCAGTACCAGACTTTTGTCTCTTTCAGGTTTTAGGTATCAATGCTAACTACTTCCATCCACCATCAGCCTACTAATATTATTTATAAGAGATATAAGTACCACTAGAGAGTTTAAAATTTGTTTTTTGTACATGTCTTTACACTTCCACAATCTGCTGCTTCACAACATGCTATTTTTAGCATTCATTTACAAACAAAAGTCTATGTTAATTCAAAAGAAGAAGCAGGAGTAGCTCCCTGGACCACTGCTGCCCCAGCTGACTACAGCCAAATGATCAGCTGAGCTTTGGAGGGCTCCTTAGGAACAGCAAGTAGATTAGCCACTTCCTGCTGCGCTGTCATCTGAAGTTTCCAGTTTTGAAAAAGAACTGGGCACAGGAAGGTCACATTTAAGATTTATAATTTGGATTTTCAAGTGGAAGTTCCCTGGCTGCCTTTTGAACACGGTAGATGAGCATGATAGGTGAAAGAGCAGCTTTTCTTTTGAAGGACCAAGACAGTTAAAGGTACAAAAATTTGCTTCAAAGGAAATTCATCTAGCCCTCTCTGTCCCAATCAAACTTTCCAAGAGTCACACAGGCAGCTTTGAGACTAACAATACTAGTTCAGCAATCTGGCAGCACTTCCACTTAAGCTGTTTGAAGAAGGGACAGGGAGAAATTGAAACAGGAGGAAAGAAAACTGGAGGACAGAAAAACCTGTGGAAAAAAGAAGACTGGTTTTGTATTGGGTTTAAATATTCTTATTTTGAGGTTTGAAGACAAAGCAAGAAAAGGTGCCCTTTTAAAAGAAGGTAAAACTTATGTCAGAATCAGGAGCAAGACACTTTTATTGTTCTTTCTGCCACTTTGATTCTCCATTCTTCTTTTTTTTTTTTTTCCCAGATTTGACTGTATTAAAAATTCTGGGAAAAACTGCTCAGTAGCATTACTGTCAGAAATGTTTTAGAGAGTCATCACTGTCCCAGTCTGAAGTGGCTCATTCAAAGAGAAGAAGCATTAAGAATCTTTACTGCTCAAAAGTAGAAACATAAGTCTTTACAAAATACTATCATAACTTCTAAACTGGTCAAACTCCTACTGGCAAAATTACTTTCTTCCCCTCTGCATTCTAGCAGGAGATTCAGTGGGCAAGAAGTCTCTCTCAACTCCTTCTTCTAAACACCCCAAGAGGGCCAATGGTCTTTTAAGGAGATGTTTCTATCTCCTCCAGAAGTGGAAGCATATCTTACTCTTTCTAATTGTTACCTGTCTTTTCTACACACACACACATACACACATTAGCCATTAAGGCCTGAAAGAAAGCTGCAGACATCAGCCATTTCAAACAAACCTGACTCAGTTACAGTAATATTGTCTGAAATGATAGATTTGTAGGTTTAAGGGAGTTATTACAACATATTTAATCATTAGACACAAATCAATTTAATATTTAATGGTTTCATGCATTGGCTCTTTTGTGTAATCAAAATAAAAGCATTTGAATTCTTTACAGGTGAACATTTGTCACTGAACACTGGTCATTGAAATTGCTCCACATCTTGTCATTATTTACTTTCTCTCAATCATATTTTCTTTCATTTTCTTTTCTCATTCTCCTTCTCTGTAAATATGTCTGAAAATATTTTGACTAAGCAAAGCAAACATGCATAAAATATGGTGTGTGCCACTAAAGAAACCACATATCCAACACATGCACAGGCTACTTCTCTCCTGAAGGGTTCCAGGCTAATGTGCTGTGTGATGGGCTGTCAGTTCTGGCTGTATTTATACACTGAATCTTTAGAAGTTCTAAATCTGAGTTGGTTGGTTTGGGGCAGGGGCAGGGTGTGTGTGTTTTTATTTTGTTTGTTTTTTCTGCTTTTTCTCTGAAAAGAGCAAATGAATATGAAGTTGTTTTTGGACTAGGTGAGATGATGACCTGTTTTAGGTCAGGACTAGGTCAATATAAGGTTGCATTCTGTCAAGAACAGAAGACCTCTCTCTTTCACTATTGAGGAGCACCCTCAGAAAAATAAGCTGCAATGCAATCTGTTACATAGCTTTTACTGAAAGCCAGCATCACATAATTCTATAAACCAAAACAAAACTTTCTCCTTATCAAAAAAAGTAGTGCCCTATTTTATTACAGTTCTTTTGAATGCAGTCATCTGTGAGGCAGAAATTCCTTCCCTGCTTCAGATGGTGCATACAAAGGTTTTCTGTATTGTCAAGAGTCGTCTATCAAAGAAATTTCTTTTGGAGGTTTATTTATATACAGACTCATTTTATTGCTTCAAGCCACCACTCTTGGAGAAAGACTCTAATCTTTCTCTTGCATTATGAAGTGACGGGTCAAAATATATTTTAATATCCTCAAGGCTTATATAAGCACATCACAAGGAAGGAGAAAAGAAACCAAATGAAGCATAATCTTATCACCAGGCAATTTGGCTATAGTCCACCTTTTATATATACGAAGAGAAGAGAGTGCTTCATGGTCACTCGCTCAACCACCCTTTCTACCTTTCCTCATTTTGACAGCTAGAAGTCTGTCCTCAGACTGAAATCAAAAGAAGGGTCAACAGACCACGGCATTTAAAAGGGAGATTTTATACAAAACAGTGCCATTAGAATGTCAGTAGCCTTCAAAACCAAACACTCTTTTCACTAGAAAATAAGGCCTGCTTAAACCATGGGACAGACTGAGACCATTAGCTCTGTTGATGAGCTGTGTGCACCCACCGTATGATAATATGTAATCTGTAGTCATGCCCACCCCAGACAGACTCCAATGAAATACCAAGAATGGAAATATCTTTGGGTATTGCAAAGGTTTCATAATTGACATATGATGTGGATTGATGGTCTGCAAAGTTCATGTAATTCTTTAACAAAATAAATAAACTCTGCAGCAATCTTGTTAAAATTTTACTAAATACTTTTTAGTCATACATACATCTAAGAAATACTTGGAATGAATGCTACTCATTCCAAGATATGGTTTCCTTTTGCTCTTGACAGTCTGGGAGTAGTTTTGTCCAGGAAGAAAAGCTTAAGGCTTCCTTTTACTTTCTGACTTGTGTGCTTATATCCACTTCCAGACCTTCAACTCCTCAGGACTTTGCTTGCCACACTGCTCTCCAGAGGGACAATGATCCAGTTTACACTGTCCCTTCCATCATTCAGGGGCCAGAAATAACAAACACACAAATTTTTGTGATCTGTCTCCACTTCTCTGTGGTGCAAGTAAAAGGGATCAAGGTCTTTTCTGAAACTCTGAATCTGCACATAGCATATCAAATTAACCAAATGTAATAGTTCCTAGACTAAGAGCCCAAGTATCTAAAGGAAGAAAGTTTAAATGGTTTTGCATATTAGATATAAAAATATTGTGGCACAAAGCAATAGCTCTTCAAGGAATAATTACATATATGCATAAGAGGGCAGAATTAGGCTTCACAAGCCATTATAAATCTGGAATATTTCTTTTTGTTTAAGTAGGTGACTTAGTAAACTAAATGCTCTCGTAGGGAGATGCAAATCAAGCCTTAAAGAAAACTATTAAAACACATCACCCTGTTTCCAGGGATTTATGTAGAAGACAAAGATAAAAATATTTTCATGTAGATAGCTGCAATAACTTGTCAACAAGATTGATGCTGAATCCTCGGCACTACAACAGTGCCTCATTGGTGCTTACTAATTATCAGCAAAATAAACCTGCTGCTGGATGCATCATAATACCACAGATATTTGACCCTGATCATTTCCACTTTTCCATCACAGAAAATGTGCACTTCAAGACTGACAGACCAGGATGCCAAAGACTCTGTCTGAGGAAATCAAACTCTCACTTCACTCAGCTTACCCAAAAATTTCTAGCCTCACTGGTAACACACTAATTTTGAAAGTTATGTGGTTTTGACAAGATGCCAATGTTTTGTTGAGGAAAGCAAAGTGCAAAGAAAACAATGCTTAAAAAATTGCAACTGGATTGAACAGGGAAGGACAGGAGCTGCAAGAAAATTATAGCTATAAATCCAAATACTTTCTCTTTTAAATATTGACAATGATCTTTTAATGATCTTTGACAATGAACTTTGACAATGATCAATTAATGCAGCTAATGAAAAGTTTTGCTGTTTTAAGCAAATTATCACCTCATCCTTCTCCATAATTTCTACAAAAATCAAATTTATAAGTTAACAAAATTTATGCTTATTTTTTCTTGAATTCTGCTATTGCAGGTGCCAGCTTATCTGCTACACCTAGTGACATTCTTTGGTCAGAAAAAAATGCAAAACTAAGAATTCAGATGGGCTGTGATGAAACTGACTTATATGGGAACAGGTGGTTGTGTTAACATTTTCATAGGAGAGGTAAAGAAGATTCAAGAACTTGTTTCCCCTACTCCTGTGAGACCACCAGATCATGCTTGTATCCTGGAAGTAAGTCTCCTTACAAATTTTAACAATGTAAATTTATTCCAAAATGGATTTGTAATCCATTAATGAATCCAAAATGAATCTGTTCCAAAATTTATTTCCATCTCAAAGCAGAATACAGTTGTGTCCCAAGAATTTGGTAGATAAAAGATGATAGTAAGACACTTTAATAACAAAGCAAAAGAAAAAATTTCAGTATGAATAAGTAGGGAATTAATTATCCCGTGGAGTTGATTTAAAACTTGTTAAAAATAGCTCTCCACTCCTCTATATACCCTATGGAATACCATGTGCAATTATTCAAATCAATTACATCTCATCAGAGACACACAAATCCATCCCTCCATGCCTTCCCAGCCTTTTCTGTGCCCACCTTCAACCTCTGCTCTGTTCCTTCTGCTGCCAGGTAATCCAGTACCTCACATGTCATACACCTCATATTGCCCAGCATGTCTAACTTTCTCTGCCATCACTGCCAGGATGGAAAGATGAGCAGAGGGAAAGGATGCCCTAAGAGAAGACCCTTTTCAACACAGCCATCTCCTATCCTTGCCTCTCTTGCAAACCGCCAGTGTTAAGCAGAGAGAAGCTTAATTCACAATCCTGAAGTTTCTGTTTGTCACTTTTTGGACACAGACTGTCAGTGTTATAGCAGCTCCTAGTTTGAGTGCATGTCTTTTCCAGCCTTAGTGGAACAGTGTCTGTATGCAACAGCTAGTACAGTCTGCAGTGAATGTTTTATGCAAACTAATTTATGAGCATTTCAGCTTTGTTTACTGAGCTTTCTAGTCTCTCCTTGTATAGCTCCACTATCTTCCCTCCTCAATAAAACCATGTCAAAATCCTCTAGTTACCCATAGTTTTCCTCGAACAAAAGCAGAGAACTAAGCAATGCCCTTTAATGTCATGTGAGATACATTATCCTTAAGCGTAACACTTCCTTTTTGTCTGCCCTAATTTCCTTTTCCTATCTCCATCCAGATTAGGAAAGAAAACGGCATTTAGGGAGGTAAGTACTTCCCCAATGTAATACTTTTACTGGGTTGCAGTTATGACAATTAGCAAAACACAGAGGATTATCTAAAAACTCAGTTAAGTCAGTGAGATGCATTCTGTTTAAATGCAAAAAGCTTCAGGGTAAACTCATAAACATTATCAGTCTGCAAATAACTTTCCCTCCCCCTCCAATGATAATTACTTTGTCATAGCTATATTAGTACAGGGCATTCAGCATTTGTCATCCAACTCCTGGGAAAGTACTAATTGAGACAATCTATTTATATAAACAAATATACAATATCTATTGCTAAAATGAAAAATAACCCAACCAAACCAAACAAAAGCAACACAAAACAAAACAAAATACTGTTTCTTCAGTATCTTTATACAGACTGCTTCAGAAATAGTCAGGCTTGATCCTTCCTGATCAGTTTAGTCTTTACTTCATTGCTTTCAGTCAAATAATTTCCAAATATACCAAATTTGCTTCCCATTGATTGCTGTATTTTTGAAATCTATTGTTAAAACTGTGTTTATAGCCTATGGTCAATCCTTTTGGACTTTCAGAGTCAACATGGAGATGTAATCACAGCAGTAAATATGATTTCTCAGCCTACTATGGGATGTACTTGTGAAAAGAAGGAAAGAATTTTTTTAAAACAGGACGATTGCTCATATACATTATATATGTCTGGATACATATTTGTAAATATATTCATATATATGCATATATATGGGTAAAAATGTATTTATTATTTTGAAATTGTATCTTATATTTTCACATCTGAAGGAGCTAAAGCACACATTCACCTAAACATAGCCATGTTTTCAAATTACATTCTTTTACTTTTAAGCTCATTATTTACTGTAAGCAAAAAAATTAGCAATCTCAAAACAGACTACTACACCTATAAAGAAAAATTTCACATTTTCAGTTTCAAAAATCAAGTGATAATTACATAAACTAAAATATCTGCAAAATATTTTTGTGATCTTCACTCTGGTGTCTCTGGCAGTGGCAGACCCTAGAAACAGAAGGCTTGGAGTCTGCAGAATGGGAGATCTTCCAGGACTGGAAGAGATGTTGGCTGTAACCTATAATGCTTATTCATAAAGTTTTCTAAAGACATAACATGGAGAAAAAGAGGATCCTGCTGGCTACTCATCCACTAACATTGAAAGGCTACATTTTAGAAACTGATCCATTTATTTTACACTGCTTTTCCCACAGGGATAGGTCAGATAATATTTTGCTCTATAATCCTTGTCTATAATCCTTGTCTTTAATCCTTGTCTTATCTGTTAATATTATTCAGAAGTTTTCAGCAAGTTTACAGATTTTCTGTTGATTGTTGATGATTTAAGAACTTGAACCTGTACTTCATATGCAGTCCATGGGCACCTCTCTGCAAGGAGGGAGCTAAAGCTGGGACCTGAGACGGAGTTGAGTCATGGATCTGAACTGATAATTCCATCCTGTCAGGTTTGAGGGTTTTTCTACAGAAAGGTTTTGAAACACACACTGAGCAATTATGTAACATGGTAGAGAGGATTAATCTTCCCAATTCACCACTTCAGTCCTTGTGAGCACATGCTGTAAAAAGTCTCTGAGCCTGTCCAATGCAGCAAATGATAGTAACCCCACCAGTTGGAAAACAGCAGGTTTTAACCTTCTAGTTATTTGACTGCTCTATAAAATCAAACGGCTTTTGCAATTCCCTATCCAAATCAGTGAGAGGGTTCAGTAGAACAATGCTAACATGAGTCTCCTACCACCTTCCAAAAATCTATGGAGCTAAAGCAAAAACCCCTTAGCAGAGTCAGCACAAGAGGTGCAAAGAGTCTGCGTCATAATCCAGAAGGTGGATTTAGGGATCAGGGATGAAATAAGGCAATGTCAGCAGAAGAGAGGCATATAGTCATCTGGAGGAATGATACTTTGAACTTTCTTTATGCAAAGAACAGCCTAATTCATGCTGAAGCATAGGTGCCCAAGTCAGCTTTTAGCCAAAGCTTGTTTTAAATCTCATAAAAATAAAAGGTACCAGACTCAATGTGGCCATAAAATTGTGAGAAAAATTTGAAGAGAGGGGTGACTAGTCAGATGTCTTATGAACATCCTTCTGCAAAATAAATATCAGTATCTCTTACTAAAAATGGATGTATAAAAAGTCACACAATAAAATGTCTTTTAAAAAACTGAAAAAAATCATCCAGCAGCACCAACAGCCATCCATACCAGGTGCAGCTGCAAACCCAGGGTGCCTGTGTGGAAACAAATTGCATCTGTTAGCAGTGAAGGGCATCAAGCTGTAGCAATATAACAAGTAACAGGAAAATTTCACACAGATTTATTTATGTATCAATGTGGTTCTAGAAGAACAAGTCTTTTCTCAGTGAATTATGCTTTTAATACATCATGTTGCTACTGAAAGAAGCTATTAGCCAATAGCACCATGAATGCCATCAGAACGAAGTATCAGCACTGTCAGAAAGCTACAGTCTTGTTGATGTCTCATTAAATTCTAGAAAAAGGTCTCAGATGGTTTAGATCACATTGCACACTGGGGATTTTGCTGCTTGTTTTTCCTTCTAACTGAAATTCATCACCTTGTTTTGTCTTTCAGGCTTTTGCTGACCACCTCACCCAGGTCTCTCTAGAGTTTAAGCCAGGGCACTAGAGAGGAGCACAAGCCTGCTCTGTCTTCCTCTTCTGCTGCAGGGACTGTCTCTAAAACATCAAAACATTTCAGAGGTACACATCACCTTTCATCAGAACCTATTGGTCAAGCAAATTAAGGGTTTGGAGAAAAAGGAGACAAAAATTTCCCTCTTCTGTGAAACAGTTGAAAATAAGGACCTATCCTCTGTTTATATTCTATACTGCTTTTTAAAGAGGAAGACTTCCCAAAAATCAGTGAGATTTCCTAAAGAATAATGAGTTATATGAAAGGGGGAAATGAAAAAGAATAAGAAAACAGAAAAAAAGAAAAAAAAAAGAAAAGAAAAAAAAAACCAAAAGAGAAAATAAAAAGAAAAAGAAAAAGAAAAAAGAGAAAAAGAAAGAAGAAAAAATATTCTTTTATAAAGTTGCAAATTATTTTTTATGGGTCAGGTAATAGCAATTAGATATTACCTTCAGATTAATCTTTCAGAATTGCTTGCTTCTTTTATTTCCCTCCTCCTGTATTTTGTACTATAATTTAGCAAATGTGAGCAAGCCTACCACAAAAGCTGTTTAGCTTTCTTATTTTAGATAATGTTTTTAAGGCAGAGAAGCAGTGAAGCAGCAGTGAGGCCACATTGCTGCAAACTGCTCTGTCAAGCAACTTGTCAAGGGGCTTTGTCTATGTTAGTAAGTAGAAAATTGTCACTAGAAAATAGTAGAAAGTAGTCACAAGAAAATGGAGGTCTCTGCACAGAATTTTTTTTTTCAGGCAGAAAATTCTAATAAATGCTCCTTTTCTTACTGCTGGTCTTAACTTCCAAAAGACATGGTGGATTTCAGGACATTGTTAAAGAGGTCAGCCAGTTAATGTTAACCTGGTACCATACAACTCCTATGTTTCAAAATGTTATAGAATATTTTTGGACAACCATTAAAGTATGTGTTAAAACTTCTTGTTGGAAAGAACAGATACCATTTCTGCAATAAGAAAAATACTCTCTATAGAGAAGCTTGAGGAAAATCCAATTTTCTATCATTTTAAAAGAAATTAATTTCTCCTCAATTTCTTCATAATTAATTAATTCTTCTACAATTTTAAATAACATTGAACTCCTTGTTATAAAAAGCTTTTCTGTTTTCTTAACACAAGGAATGCATTAAATAGAAATGATGTTGTGTAGCCTTTGTTATTTTCTAGCCACGTTATTCAGCCACAGACATGGCAGAGACAATGGATGATGTCTCATGGCCTGAGCCATTTCATTTACCTGTGGCTGTCATTGATGCTCATGTGAGAACATTGTTACACCCAGACTTCAAACAGCCTTTTGCATGATGAATCCAGTAGCTCAGTAAGAGGGTCTGACTTTCAACCTTTCTCTACTCATATTCTGCCCATCTGAAACAATACCTCAATCCTGACCTTCCATGTATGGATACAGCCTTATCAAAACACATATTCTCATGCAGTGATGAGAAGAGGGAAAATACCTTGATTTAATCATACTGACTTGGAATAAATGAAGAACTATGCACAAAGGCTTGTGCACACAGCCCTTTTTCTGGGGTGCACAGAAATGATAGTCACCACAGTGAAGTCTCTCAATTTATGGACATATAAATCACAAGTGGCCACTGCTAAATACACTGTGTTTCACACAACTTATACATATGCAGAAAAGGGCCAATTTCCTTTCAGTGAAGGAAGATTGTGGAACTACTGCATGTTTTAAAAGGCTGTGTGTAAGCACAGACCTCTTTTCAAACACTACAAACTTAATTTTGAGACAAAGGAAATAAATCTGATGGGGTCGTAGGGGACCCAAGGTGTGACTTTCTCAGAAACTGAAGATGGAGAGCTTAGAGTGGACTAAGTCACTGATTACAGGGCTTATTGTAGCATTATCTTAGGCTGTAACAGAAAAGGAAAAAAATCCACACAGTTGCTTAATTGTACTTCAGTTTGAAGGAATGTGAAGACCTCATTTAACTACCGGTACTTGCTATTGACAAATTTCAGAAAAAGTCTGACAGGGAGAAAAAGAAGAGTTTATTTAAATATAGTTCCTCAGCATAGTGCCCAAATGCTTTTAGATTGTTCTACACAAGAGATCCAGGAGTGACTGTTTTTCTCAAAACTCGCTTGAATTTCGAAAGGTTAATTTGCATTTCCATTATCATAATTGACAACTTAATTTGTTGCAGATGTTTTAAAGAAATTGTAGAAATAGTAACAGGGAAAAAAAAGTTTAAAAATCAGCTCCTGAGCAATATAATTTTAAAACTTTCTTAAGAAGGCAACAATCCTTGTCTTTTAATAGTCTCCTTTTCTGATTGTCTTCAAGAAACTAATATAGTTCTGTCAAAAAAAGCAAGAAACTGACTGGAGAACCAAAATAAATACTGAAACTATGATGAAAAGTATATTTTGAGTTGAATTTTCAAAAGACATCTCTCTCTGAAGCTGCTATATCTTCTCTCATGGTTCTAATACTTCTCCGTTTCCAACATGGCAGAAGATGTTCAGGATGACGAGTTACAACTGGTTTATCCTATTCTAAGAATTCATTAAAATTCCCAAATGAGAACACATATAGAAAAAAGATCTTATCCACTTCTAGTGTTCTCAGAAAGACTGGTCAGAGTACAACTGCTTAAGATCATTCTTGAAATCCCAACCCAAATGACAAAGGCAATGAAACACTGCAGTTAATCCAACACAGACAGATAATCCACTTTACTCAGCTTTCTACCTAATTCCTTGTGCACCACTCTTGCTGCACTATCAACTCAGAGAAGTCTGGAATTTCCAGGAAATTGTATGTGGATTGCTGGGGTTGCTTTAGTTATAGCAATTTAACGAACTTAATTGCTTTAACTAACAATTACTGAGAAGAGTTGCTATGTGAATTCTTTAATGATGGTGAAATAACTGTAAAAGGTCCATATTCAAGTTTAATAAATTCAGATCAAAGATACTTGTTTAGAATGAACAGTCTAATTTAATGATAAAAACTGAACCAGCTTTGAAATAAGCTTAAATCAAATTTAAAATATTGAAAAATATTCCTATTAAGGAATAGATGCATGTTCAGTTTTGTAACCTTGAATGTCTGCCCCCAAAAACAGGACATATATAATCTACATTTTAGACCAAATCCAGAAGAACAAACCAAGAGTAAGTTATTGTATTCATACATCCATGTGCCTGATAGCAAATTTTTATTATAATGTTGTACTAGGCATTAAGACTTGAAGAAGTATTCTGAGGCACATCAGTCTATTCTTTCAGCTCAGAATTATCCCTGAGCCTTGAAAGTGCTTGTTTGGTCTTGTAGTTAGGCCTACAAAGCAAGGCTGTGCTAAATAGCAGCCTCAAGCTAGGTGGGGGTTCCCCTGTGACACCCTAAAGTCCTGACAGGACATTGAAATGTGGCCATGTGATAACTACACACTGCTAGATACAGGTCTCCCACTGACCTATGTTCCTGGCATTATACCAGCCTAAATAATAATGATTTCATATTGGACATACAGGAATGTATCCATACAATCATTTCAGGGCAAAGTTGAATAAGCTTAACAGCTTCAGAAGTTCAGTTTTTCCTCTGAAAAAAACCTCAAACCCAACCCAAACACAATAACGTGTAGCTGAAATGGCTGATTCGCCAAATTTGGAGCCTGCACCTTGCAGCTCTCTTGAAAACCAAGATTATTTTTTAAGATCAATTTTGCTTTTATACAAGAAACTCTCATGTTATTTTAATGCCTATTCATTTCTGTTTCCCAGTGGTACAAAAATACATGGAAATGAAAAATATAATGGGCAGTCAGGGAAATTTATTCCTATTCAGAAAATGTATTGAGGAGGTTTCCAGTCAAATTATACAGAGGGTTGCATGTAGGATGAATAGTGGGAATTCTTTTAGCCTCAACAATTTCTGTATATCTATTTATCTGTGATTCCACTACTACTTTGCTAATTGACCTGCAATCTCTTTCTGCCTGTATTAATCATATCTATTACAGATTTGAAGTAGCCCTTTATAATGTAAAGAAATCACAATTTATCATTCAGGAAAAAGACAATGAAATTAATGTCTCAGCTTTACTTCTTTAATTTAAATACCTTGAAATATCTTCTTTCCATGCCCAGTTATTGCTATAGAATCCTGGAAAAAAGCAGCTCTTATCCTTCCAGGTTAAAACAAATTTTCCCCCTATATTCAGACATGTTTTATAATTTGGAACTATTTGAATAACCTTTCTTTTGAAACAATTTCAAGAAACTGAGTCTCTTCTATGTGCTAAAAACCAAAACCAAACACCCTCACACACTCTCAAGCCTCCCCAAAAAGTCAAGATGAGGAAGCATTTAACAGGATCTTCCAGTTTAACTTCAAACTTTCATACTATGAAGAGCAGCAATCATGAACACAAGCCAACTAAGGAACATTCAATTTTTTTTTTTCAGTTAGTGAAAATGAAGCTGCCTTCTCCTAACACTCCAAATCACTTTGTTGTCATTATGCAGTTATCACTTTAGGAAAATAATTTTTAAAGCATATAATAATAGTAATATTATTTGAAAGGAAAATATTTCATTAATAAAGACAGAAGAGAAAACCTATGAGAAGAATGTGGTCTAGACATATGCCTATAAACTCTAGTCATGTAATAAAAGAGAAATTGATACTCAACACCCATGGATCGATCCATGGAGTCCATGGATCACTCAGCTCCTGTTACCCTGGTTGAAATCCTGTCATTATCTCAAACTTAGTGTCACCTGTTTGAAGATCACAGGAATGTGGAAATAGGAATATATGGAATAAGTACACTGAAGGAGCCTGATATAAATGAAAGAAGCTGGGAATTATGCATTATGGGCTGCTGTCTTATGTGCCTCATGCATCTTGACTATGAAATTGTCCTTATAAATGCCTTGCCATAGCAGTCAAAACTTTGCTAGTGCAACTTGAAATTTCCTGTAGTCTATGGAGTTGCTTAATGCCTGGAATTTTTTTTATGTGACAATATATAGTTGAACATAAATTTTTCACTTTTTGAAAATAATTATTATTGTGTTTATGTATAGTAGCTGTTGAGAAGAAATCACTTGGCTCATTCAAGCATCTGAGCATTTTACTGATGGCATTGAAAAATTTACATAGCTTATCTTGAGGTGAATATGAATATTTTTATTGCAGCTTCAGCAATAAGAGGTAAAAACTTCAGTAGAAGAAAAAGAAGAAAAAACAGTGTCATACTGAGTGTAAATAAATGTCTCACAATGCCATTTAGTATCCTGAATTTCTTCTATGCAGCTTTCTAATATATTTATTTTAAATCAATAACACCAATATAAACATGGTGTCAATGTGTACCCCACTGTCATTATTCAAATCTATTCTTACAGGCTTGATGACAGATACATTAAATTATTACTTAGAAATGAACATTATATATTATATGCATTTATGGAAAACTTCATTTTTAATGACTAACAGAATAGGAAAGAAAGACTTACCATTCTTCTTATAGAACATGATTTCTCCTTTAAATTCTATCTTTTCCTCCAACGATTTCTCAATTTGAAGGATCATCTGCTCATTTGTTTCAGCACCAAGTAAAAATTTACAGCTGCAGCTCTTCTGCATGACTTCAGTCCGTGCAAATCCAGCAAGCTCACAGAAGCCATCAGAGCAGTAAACAATGGGGAATCCCTTGGCCACCTGAGCATTTGCAAGGATGAAGTTACTATCTGCAGAAGAACAAAAAAGTGAAATGTGAATTAAAGTCTAAATTCTACACCGCTTGACATAGTTCTTTAGCATCATAAGAAGGCACAACTGGACAGACATTTTAAAGCTAAGTCCCAACTGCCTGCAAACAAGTATCTAACTTCTGGTTTCAGACTATTATTCTGAAATTAAGTCACAGATCTGGTCCACAGATCATATGCAATAGTTCGTCATGGTTTTGTACAGTTTGCCTCATTGTCTCCTCAAGGAATAATTTATGATAGCTGCCTCTGAGATAGATGTCAACACATTAAAACAAGCACATGACCAAAGACTGGGGACAAATATCAAATTTTTGGAGAAATTTCAAATGTTATGTTATGCTGCCACTCAGACTACTCTGAAGTCTGAACAGACACAGCTACATCATAAAAACCAAAAAATCTCTATGGTTTCAATAAGATAATGTTGACCTTTATCACCAAACTAATTTATCCTATATAATTTTGCAAGGGAATCCTTAAAAACACAGTTGAGCAACACACTGGGCTACATGGAAATAGGGACATTCTAGACTACAGGGAATTATTTATCCTTTATGGGGAGTGGGGTTGATTTTGTTGAAGTATTTTTGTTGTTGTTAATTTGTTTGTTTGTTTTTGTTTTGAGTTTGTGGAAAAAAGATTTAATCCGAAATCAGTCACCTGTCTTTTGGAGCCCCACCATATTTCTCCCATATTAAACAGGCACATCAAAGATTCACCATTCTTTTATACTTAATGCTCTTTATTATTTTTCAGTGTGTTTAGGCTGCAGGTATTGTGTATGATACATGCAAGAGTAGCATATTGACATGGACATCAATCAACCACATGTGGTGTCATAATCTGGTTTGAAATCTTGGGCAAATCAAACAGTTGAACCTAGTGGCAGCCTAATAGCTCATTCCCGTCCCTCTCTGAAATGTTTTAGAAGGTGTTGTACCTCAGAACTTCATCTTCAGCCTATGTCAACAATTCTGGCCCTTTACAGTCCTTTTCAGTTATCAGGGACACCCTTTCCAGATAACATATGAACTTCTCATACAGGTTTTTTTGTCTGTGTTTCCTTATTTTGAAGTGAAAAAAAAAAAAAGTTTTATGGGCAAAATCTGTCTACATTTCACATTGAGGGAGGAAAGACTATTTTTTACCCATTGCTTGTTAAGGAATGTTTACCTTACACCTTGCTGGCAGGAGCTTAGGAACAGTCTAGTCCCAAGATAGATACCTCTCATTTTTCAGACTTATGTGCAAGTGAATTCATGTGTATGTATTACAGGGAAATAGTATTAACTAACCCATAATCCCTTGATAAATATTCATAAATTTAAAGAGAAAGAAATTAATTATTTTAATGGAAAACTCAGATTGATATGCCTAATCCCCATACAGGGATATATTATTTATGATTGGGAAGGGAGGGACAGAATTCATACACTAAAGAGGGGAAAAAAGTCTGTTTTCCAGTCTGAACTGTCACAAGAGTTCTACAACTGTGAAATTCCAACAACTTCAGCTATGTTACTCTTTAATTACCCAAGGGATAAAATACTATGTCTTATACTGCTTTCAGTATTTTAAAGACAATGGAAGTTTATTAAATGATCAATTTTCTCTCAAGACTTTCCTTCAGTCGCCCACATTTTGTACAAATTTAATTAAATTCTTTCAATAGATTATTTTTATGTTAAAACAGTCTTTTCCCATTTACCAAATATTGTGTTTTTAAAATGCATTCTGGTTCAGTGCAGTGCTTGACTTAACCTGTCATTTTTATTTGCCTAACTGGGGAATAAGTATCATTACCATTCATGCACTAACATGCTGCTCCCCCTGTCAACACAAAACTAAATCCCTACACTGCCAAAAGAATTAAAATCACATGCTTGCAGTGCATAATGAAAGTGTGACAGTGCAAGACCAGCAGATCATTCATACCAAATATATTCGTAGCTAGTAAATTAATTTACTTCTCTGTTTCTTGTTGTTTAAGATACAATTATGTGATGCAAAGACTTCTGTGGGGTGTGTTTTTCTTTTTGATTCTAATTGTTGAGAATTGTATGAAGCAGAATATGGAAGACCAAAAGGACAGAAAAGGTAGAGAGGATGTGCAGTAGTGAATGAATGTCATTATGAATAGGAAAACACTGGAGTTTACCAAGCATACCACGATTTTATGAAAAATGCAAGGTGGCCAAACTCTATTGTCATTGTCACCAAAATAAACCCAGAATAATTGTGGTTACTTTAACATTCATGGAATAAACTAGTTTACTTATAAATGCCAGGCCAGTACTAGCTAGAATAACAGCCAATATTTCTTTCAACATCAGCAGGTGTCTGATAAGGCTTGTAAGTCTAATTTTACTGAACTTTTTGAGTACCACAGCAAAGCATCAGGAAAATGCAATCAGAATTATATTTGCTGTTCTTCTTGAGCTTGAATTTTAAATGAAATAATGAGAGATGCACCTATAATCCCACACTAAGGGACGTATCTAAATAATTTGTTGAAAAAAATCTTGTCATACTAAAAAGGACCAAGTAATATTATGCTCAGTAATTATATGCATCATCTAATTCTTCAGTAACATTTATAAAGTGATTACTATTTACCTATTACATAAAGGAAATTAAAAAAACCCAAACAAAAAACAAAAGCCAAACAAACCCATACCTTAAAATGTTCTGGTTAAAAGTATTTTTAGTTCTGTAATATATTTTTATAGCTTCAAATCTTTGATATCACTTGCTATTACTTGTGTATATAAAACACCATAAAATATTTCAAAAAACAAGTATTGAGAGTGAAATTTCTGTCATTCAGTCTTTTTTGTGACAAAATTAAAAAATCTAGCATTTAATTTCATGACCTTCCATCATAAATAGCTGGATATTAAAATATAGAGTAAAAAAATGACATTTTCTTTAGAATAATTTATTGGAAACTTATGGAAGACAACACATTTGCTTATTTTTGAGCTTGCAGTAGGAAAGTTGCAATGAGAGGTACAAACCTGTTAGTCTGTATGTTTTGATATATGTTTGTGTGTAGATTGCAAGATTTCCATAATAATATAGAAGTTGTTGAATTCTGTATTATGCTTTCAGCACATTGGCCAGAATATTAAGTTATTTTATTGATCAGGTTGGTTGATCAGGAGACAATATGAGATTACAGGTGGATATTTCTTTTTAATTTTATTTTTAGATAAGAAAACACATCCAAGCAAACACACATCTATTGAAAAAGATGTAACCCTGAGCCTTTGAACAACAGAGTAGAACTGCTGAAAATGTGTAAGAAAGAACCAATTTGGACTATTGAAGAATAAATCTGGTGCAGGCAGCTCAGTTTGCCAACTGCACACTGAGATGCAGATAGAGCTGCAGGTGGGAGCCCAAGACAAGAGACCATGAGCTGCCAACCCTTTGGTTAGCAAAGGGCACAAAGATGGTGGTGCCAGCTGGGTGGGTAGACTCTGGGAGACACAGCAGGAGCAGAGTACTCAGGAGGAAGAGAGATATGTGTGTGAGGAGACCCTGCGAGGGTATAAAATCCTTGGGTTTCTTTTGCTGAGGGTCCTCCCCAGAGGCACCAGCTGGGGCTGTTTCGGTGTTGCTGCACCATGAATAAATGGCTTTATGGAAAGAGTCATCTGAGGCTCTGCTCTGGGAAAGTTGGGCTGGATCAGGGAGGGAAACCTGGTCTGACTGTGCGAGTGTGGGGTGTGCAGGGAGTCAGGCAGGCACCTGTGGGGTCACTGGAGCCACCCACAGGGAAGGGGCCTCGGTCCCAGCAGTGAAAGTCTCTGAGCTGGGAGTCCAACTGCCAGAGAGCCCAGAGACTGGGCAGACTGGATGTTTTTTTAACCATTTTACCCTAGGTATCAGCTCAGAAATTAAGTGGTGTAAGTCTCTGCAAAATAAATAAAAAAATTCAAATTGGATATTTGTATATTAGCTTTGGATAAAAACACTTGATTGTTTGTCCGAGACTGCAAGAAAGATGATTTAAAAGTGCTTCTGCTAAAATGGGAAGAGAAGCCTAAACACAAAATATCCAGCATTCACAAGGTTTTCCTTTAGCAGCAAGTCAGCAGAGATGGATGAATATGGGAGTTCCCTGGCTTGCCAGCACGATTTAAAAGCAAATTTCTTTCAATCATGATTCTTTTACTTTAAGCTCGTTTTCCATGAAGATCAAGTTACTTTTTCACATGAAAGTTTGAAGGAAGACTATTAGGAGGTTGCATGCCTGCCTCCATTTCAGAAGTAGAACATACTGGTGAGGATAGGACATTGATCAATGGAAGACTCATGTGGTTTTCAGAAATCTCTGCCAGAAATGCAGCATAAAGCCAGAGACAATCAAATAGGATGAACCAGAACCATGATAACTATACCTTCAATCACAGGCTTAGACAGTGTTGCCCTGTTTCAATGATGTGATACCCAAAAAAATCATAACTGGAGCAACAGAAATTTAGATCTCATGACATCTGATACAGAGAATCTTATTCAGCAAACCTCCCATGACAGAGTTTTAGAATTTAGGTAATTAATGAAAAAGGCTTTACTCAATACTCTTCCATTAATGCCCAAAATTTATCTGACTGTTTGTAATGCCACTGTGTTACATTTATATTCTGCACTCCCTTTATGAATCCTACTGTCATAGCTAGCAAAAAATGACAAAAGGATTTTTGCTTTAATATTGTGGCTAGGTCTACTATAAATCATTGTGCTTCCCCAGTTCTTTTCAATCAAAGTCCAGAAGTTTTCATGAAGAGAACACCTGACTTCTTTTGCAACTGAGCAAAGCCAACAACCATTCTAATTTTAAATGTTAAATTATTTAAGAATGAAAGAGGAAGAAAAAATCCTACAAAAGAAAAAATCTTTAGCAATCAAAGAAGATGCATTAAATAAGCAAATGACTCACATAGTTACTCTACAGATTGTAAAGCAGTCCACAATTCTTCTGGATGAAAGGATGTACTACACTGAGATTTGATTCCACAGTTTGTACACAGGCAACTTAACAAGGGAAATCTCATTCCAGGTTCATGCAAATTACTGTGACGGAGAACATGACCACGTTAACAGTTAAGATTACTGATTAATTGAATGATTAAAGTAGTGCATGAAACCATTTAGCTTTATGTCAGCACATTTAGATGCAAGTGAATTTAATTAGAGCTCAAAATCATTTGCCAGCTAGTGTCCTTTGAATCTGATCGAGACCAAAATGAGTTTTATAATGCATACCCTTCCAGACATTAAAATTCCTCTTGAAAAATCTCAGTACAGTTGACTGGGCCACTGAAGTGAGGTGAAGATTTATCTAGATCTAAGCAAGTCAGAAAAAAAGCTGATTATACTGATAATTCCTCCCACTCTTCTCTAAAAATGAATTTATATTGAAATGAATTTATAGCAGTACAGTGAAAGGTAAAAACTATTGCATTATAAAGTACAAGTATGGACTGATGAACGGAAGACCTATCACTGTAGCTTACTGTAACCTTTATAATTGATTTAATTGGCCTACTCACTTCATTACTAGGATTCATAAAATAGCGTAGCAGCTACAAATTTAGTTATGAATCAGTATTTGAAGTACCCAGCCTTATGGACTCAGCTGAAGGGGGGAACTTCCATAGTTCCTACTTGACCTGAACTGACAGGAATAATTTCCAGTAAGTGGAAAAGTTCTGAATTCAGCAGCTAAGAAATAAACCTTTCACTTTGTATTTACAATAATATTTAGCTGACAGTAAAAATGCTTAACTGTATACAATATTTATAGCTACAAGAAGAGTTAGTCTGCAGTGCAGTTCAGCATGGAGATATCTAAACAAAATATAGGCATCTGGTTGCAAAAATCATTTCCCAGTCTTATTGATAAACACAAGATCATAAGCCACTTAAGAGACTCAGTGTTTAACGATCTTGAACCCAGCTTTCATTGCCATTAGTGCATCAGGTCAATATTGGAATAATGACTGCAGCTTTCTACATGACCAATAAAATTACCCATTCCTATAAGAATGCAGACCAAAAAGCCAGACTGTATCAGAGAGAAACAAAGCGAAAACCAAAAGCAATAGTGAACCTTATGGTGAAATGGGCTTCTGGCATCTCAGTGAGGAAAAAAAAATCTTTTGTTGCTCCATTAGAAATCTTTGTGCATGTTCCTGCTGCTTTTCCAGTCTCAGTATCATTTAAATCCACCTAAACTCTAAAATATAAGACTGAGAAGAAGGACTTTGTTTAAATAGTAGTACTGTTGTGACTGCTCATTTATCATTACAGAGCACCTTTCAAATAAAGAATCAGTGCAATTGTAAAGGATGAACTACAGCAAAGGAGAAAAACTTTCAGCAGAGATGACTTTTAAATTCTTCAAAATTAAGCTCCACTAGCAGAAGTAAAGAGCTACATCTTTTCCTCAGAAGGAAATAATAATTAGTCTAAAACACATCTTTGCTTTTGCTTTTATATTTACCTGGAATTACAAATTTATATATGTCAATTGAATCAAGGTTGCAACAAATAATTCTTTTCTCACCCTTAAGCTTTGTTGATATTGACTAAACTTAATTTTTCAGTAAAAAACTATTACATTCTATTTCATGAGCTTTATTTGTTTTATTGATTTTGCAGTGACTGCCAGTGCACAGTGCAGATGTAACTAAAAAAGCTATATTGCAGCTGTCAAATATTTACATGCCAGTTTTATAGGCATTGAAGTGCTGCAAGTAAAACAGCACATGGCATTGGGAAAAAAAAATCAGAAAAATGAAGACATTAACAATCCAGTGACACTGTAAGTCATGAGTCACCAGCATGTTGTGACAATGTGCAGTGTCACACAGAAGTTACTCGCTGGGTGCTTGTTTTTCTGAGAAAACTGAACCCTATATCCCTCATGAGGGAGTCGAGCTGCTGTTCAGTGTATTCTGAGTGCCCACTGCACTGTATGGTGCACAGGTTCACATTTGCAAGGGAAACACATTTTGCAATCTCTCCAGTAAAATACATGGAAATTTTAAGTTCATCCACCAGGAGTAGAACCATTTGTGTAGCCCATCTATATTTGATTTGCTGTTTGAGTTTTTTCCCAGCTGTTCCATTGATTTAAAATTCACCTGGAATTTTGAAATGGAATTATTATAAATCAAACTAACACATAGGATTCTCATAAGCTCAAATCATATAACCCAATGATTTAAGAGCCTGGGACCATGACTTGCTTTCAAGTGTTCAACTGAGAAAAAGGTTTGCAGACAACACTCTTCCTGAGTAAAAATATTTTCAAAGACAAGGGTCACATCATCAACAAATCTTTATGAATGTGATCCTGTCCATACCTTCCTTTATCAGTCATCTGAGGTAGAAATGAAATAAGGAGTAGAAAGCTGTTTTGTTTACAGCTGTATTAAGCCCTATGCCACCTACTCACAATTGATGCCCAGTTTACAAGCATACTAAATTTGCACCATTTCATAGTATTTTGTGAATAATATTAGTATCATACACTTGCCTTTATTACATACATGCCTGATGAACCTATCTATAATGCTATTGCAGTGGATAACCTTTTGAATATTTGCACTCAATGTATGCACTTCTACTGGTAGTCCAATATATGAGCAGCCATATGTTACAGATTCTGCTAAAAGAACTAGTGGTAGAATACAGAGAAAAGATTTTCCAGACATTATTCTTGCACAGCTGAGAGGAGGAACATAAGCTAGACATTTTGAAGCCAGTGTGAAATGGCTTTGAAAGATCATGTTCCTGGCTCTTTGAAATCTAATGCTCCTTTCTTCTTATGAGACTCTGTTAATTATGGAGTGGTAGTTCAGGGGCTTAGAAAATATCTTGATACCATCTATACTGGAAACAAGAAACTGAATTTCTTTATAATGTGATGATGTGGAGTTCAAGGACTATTTACCTATCATTGGGAAAGTTTCATCTTATCACTTGAAATGAAGTGGATATGGTCTGGAAGACTCAAAGTATCTGGAACTTTTTGCAGTAAAGGACCACATATATGAATACACAGAGAAATTGCCAGGGTTTTGAAATGAGTGTATTTCATGGAAATTTGTTTCCCTTGTAAAGTGACCATGTTAAAAAAAAATCTGTGGATTCTATATATCCTATATAAAAGAATATTATCAGTAAGTGCATAAAGGAAATATTTTCAACACAGAAATATAAAAAAATATTAGTGCAAAGAGAGTGGAAAATCTTAATGGTCCTTCCACGTGTTTCTACCATGCAAGGCCAGAAAGTATTTACAGTCCACATGCTGAGCAAAAGGAACTTTCAGCCACCATTCCCAAGAATGAAGGAGGAGAAATTCCATTTGCAGCCCTAGAATTGGCCATGGAAGAAACAGACCAAGCTGTGCCCTGTGGAGAGGCTCCAGTGAGGCATGAATAATAAACATACTAATTCTCCTCTGGTGACAGTGGGGCATTTCATACCAAGATTCCTCACCTGAACAAACTTATGTATCCTCAGAACAGAACCAGACCCACATCTGGGTTTTAAATTGAAGGCAAAAGGGACAGTGGTCATCCTTCCTCAGCACCATCTGCCTAATGCAGCACTTGGGCTCCACAGAGGGTGATGCAGCATCCTCAATTTTGCATATGATTTTCATTTTCATGGGCCAGATACCCAGATGGCAATGTCAAAGCCACTATCTGTTCAGATACCACATATTGTTATTACATTCTCCAAATAAGAAACTTTTTCCATTTTACACAAGTGCTGCACTACCCTGAAGTTGTTACTCAAAGAGGCTCAAAGCTGATTTTCATGTATGCTAGCCCATAGACATAATTTCTGGGCTTTTCACTGTCACTTTTACAATCCCCTATGACTCCCATGGCAATTTCATGACAGCTAGTGGTGAGTTTTACTGTATTGATTTTTCCCCTATAATTATTGTACTTCAATATTAAGGTGTCAGAACTTTAGGAGTCACTGCTTTGAATGGTTTGTAGTTTATATGCTCATCTCTCAATCCCTGAATTAAAGGATAATCTTGAGTTAATTTTAATGAGGAGAAAAAGCAGACTCTCCTGTGGCTATTCCAGTAAAATGAGTTCTCTCTAAACAGCAAGAATTTCTGCATGCAGTTTTCTCAGAGAAGCAACACTAATCTGAAATAATGCAGTGGAAAAGAAAATCTGTTCCAAGAATGCTCTTCTGAAAAATTAACACAAATCATATTAAAAATGGTTCAAAAAATAATGTACAGTATCCAGGAAATGCCATTTCCAGAAGGGAGAGTTGTATACTGCACTATTTGCCATAATAAAGAATTACACAGTATATTCCAAACTCATCCTTTCAGAATAAAAATATCCTAAGAATTTCAATATAAGGATCACTGATATTGTCTTGAGCAAGATCTGTAAAAAAACAATATTTTGAGGGTGGAAAAGGATTAGAGGAAGGTCACAGGTGAGAATGTAATTAAGTTATCATATTCAAAGGAAAACAAATCATCTTGTAGTAGATTTCTCAACTAAGAATGACCTCATAAAAAATCCAGAGGAAAAATGCTAAAAATATGTGGAAGGGTGAGTTTTGTTGTAGAATAAACAATTAGAATAACCTTAATGAAAAAGCAGATGTCTGAAGTAGACATGAGCTATTATTTCTTATAACAAATTTTCTATGGACCTCCTGAAGGACTGGCATAGCTTACAGCAGGAGTAGCTGAGCTTGGACCTCCTGATTTATGCAAGATATACAAATAATTACAGAAGAGACTGCCTGGGGAACCAGAAAGGCTTGAAGTGAACACTGCCATAAGATGGTCTTCTGGAGAAAAATCCAGATTTTGGCTGAAGAAATGAATATGATCTGAAGATACTAAACATCTGGAGCTTCTTTGCACTAAAGAAGAACATATATAAACACACTGTGAAATTCCCAGGGTTTTGATTACCTTAGAAGAAGAAAAAAATTACTTTGGACTAAGTATTGTCTCAATGAAAGAAATCAGACAGAAGAAGAGATTGCTATAAAAAAAATCACTGAACTGAACCCCTAAGGCCTTAAACAATGCAGATAAGGGAAGAAATACATCAAAATAATGACAAGACTGAAGATAGTTACCCAAATCTAGACCTTTTTGTGTCTGCTTGCTTTGTTCTATTTCCAGTTCTTTTTACAGGAAATAGACTAAGCATCACAGAACCACCTTTGGCATTTCTAAAGCAAAAGTTTTATTCTGCCATGGAACAAAACCAATACCCCTTCCCACCTCTTTTCCCCAAAGCGCTACCTAAACATAAAAACCCTAAACCTTACTTCAGAAAGAGACTCTCAGGAGAACAATAGGCCAGTGCTCAAAAATTAATGCAAGTCCCAAACCTCTAAAATCCCAGGAAAATGTTATCTATTAACTGTACTGCAGTGAATCAGTATCACTAGGGAACTAGGTAATGTTTCCGAGAATTCTATCAGTCAAAACATACAAATTCCACTAGGGTTTTTATCTAAATTCCTCTAACTAGTCCAAAATATTTTAAAGTAAAAAAAAACCCCAGTTGCTGGTACTATACTTGCTAGACAAAAGCAACACAAATTTTTTGTTCCACGGGAAAAGGTATAAGAATGCTGCAGCCTAATTCCAGTGTTGCTATGGGAGGTAGTTCAAAGTCTTGCTTAGTTTTTCTGGAACCTAATCTGAAGAAAGCGATGAAAAGTATCTTGACAAAAATGGCAGCAAGTGCTTGTATCTGGTTGCAAAGTTTTCATGCTAGAGAGAATCATCTTTTTCATTCTGAGAGTTTAGAAATAATTTGTAGAAATCCGGATATTTATATCTTTATCTCATCAAGTAAAAGTGGCACTGAGCAAACAGAGTAAAATACTAAAAATACAGAAATAAGGTTCCATAAATTACTCTTACTGAAAACACCAAAAGTAGAAGAAAGCTATAAATTACAACATGATTATACTGCCACATTTCCTATGCAATCTGATGCTATAAATTTGGAAGTTTATTGCTGCTCTAAATGCTGTTTTGAAAGTAAAAAAATAATTCAGAGACTTAAAATGAGTTGGAGAATTTAATCAACAGTGTCATATACACCAGCAAAAACACTAACAAGTGGCCAAACCACTGAAGCAGTGCAAAACCTTTCCTTGAACCTACTCAACCTCAGTATTGGGGTCAGGAGGTTCAACTCCAGTGGGATGGTAGGTTCAAGGGGTTAGTCAGAATAAGGACTTATATTTATCATATGTGGAGGGTGTGGTGACCAAAATCCTTCAAGTCTAGCACCATCTTAAAGCACAGGAAGTGGGTAACATCAACATCAAGCCAGGATAGAAATCAGAACACCTCTGTACTATGTTTGCACTGCCAGGCTCTAAATGTTGAGTAAATGCACCTGACTGTGCCCACGTCTTTCCTTCCTGCAAATAAACATCAAAGAACATCTGTAGGTGAGATACTGTAGAACTAATTTCTTAATTTGAAATTACTCTGAGGAAAGAGAAAAAAAGGTACATTTTTGTTGCTGGTTTTGGTGGTTTTCTTTTTATACTAATAGAACATGGTGGATGAAGTAGGAGTCTGAACTTGTGGATTGTATTGGAATGTAGGAGAGTTATTCCATTTCAGACCACTTCATGCGTGCCAATATAAGTAAATAGTGAAATTACACAGACTGTGCAAAACCACATGAATTAACTTTCTTAAATTACAATAGCAATAATGAAAACTCTGGGAAAAACCTCACAAAAAATTCAACTCTTGGTCAAAAATAACAAAAAAAGGTATAAAGCATGACCTTTAAAGTCAAATAACCTCACACAAGCATAGAAAACAGTGGATTTGCATCAGAAATAATAGCAAATGTTTTGTGGTGTCTTAGGTACCATACTTGTAGCCTTGGCAATACTATGGCTTTGTAACCTCTACCTGCATTATTGAGGCAGTTTTCAGTCTCTGTAGTATTATTTTTCCTTTTTTCTCCACATACTCAAGTTCTTACATAACGCTTCTCTCAGCTTTGCACCTGCAAGGCTGAATAGTGATGGCCTCTCACAGAAAGCATCTAACACTCATTTAAGAATGACCCCTCCATTCCTGCTGCCTTCTTATCTCACTCTATAAGATATCAGTTTGTTACAGAACCAAAACACCATGCACAAGCAATTAATTAATACTGATTTATTTATCAATAAATGTAAACCTGTAGAAGGTGTACACACAATCTTAACAAGTAATAAATACACATCACTACTGGCTAGCTCATCAGTTGGCACTAATGCCTTCATTTAATGATTACAACCAGTGGTGAGGACAGAGAGGGTTAAATGAGGTTCTGATAAAAGTGATTAGGAATAGAGAAAAACCAGGTGAAAAATCATCTATCTTACTGCCAACCACTGCACTAGAGAACTTCCCAGAGCTCTTCAATGAGTGCTGTCACTGCTTTTCAAGGTGACTACTGGGGAGAGTATTCCTTTTCCCATTGCACTCCCTATCCTTTGTCAGTGTTACTAACTACTTGCACTTTGTTAAATGCTTATGTTCCAGGGTGCTTTATGAGCATATACACACAAAAATTTAAAAAAAGTCCTCTAAGTTGCTTTAATCATGAACCAAAACAAACTGAGGCACTAAAGAAGGCAACAGAGAGGGAAAAAATTAGAAATAGGGGAAAAAATTGATTAAGAAATGGGGGTGACTTCAGGAAAGTTGTTCTTGATATAATTGGCTTGCTGCTTCCAGAGAACACCGTGGGATACAGATGCCTGCACAGGTCAGACTGTTAACCTCTCAGTTTCATTTCCTCACTCCACTCCCTTAAAGATATTCCAAAATGAAGAGTACACAAATAGTGGGTTTTAGGTATTATTAAGATATTTTTATTATGGAAGCCATCATAAAAGGTTATTTTTTACAATAATACCTTGAAGGTTTTTTTTCACTATATAAAAAGGTGTGATTGATTAGAATCCTTCAAAATTAATTGGAATACTGTCATAGAATTAAGTTTTGAGCTTGTCCCAGAGCAGTGTTTCCCCACGTTTCTAGCCCACCAACTAATTGACTATATTTCAAAGGGTTCTTCAGAAGCAGGAAGTGTATTAAGTATTTCTCTGGAAGTACTACTAACTAGCTTTTAATTAACATTTAAATTTGCTTTTAAAAATACCTTGTCCGTATAATCTCTACATTGTAAGAGCATGACTTCAAAAAATTATTCAAATACATGCATGAATTTTAAACTTGCTAAAATGAAATAAAAATTTAATCAAAGTTTCAAGTAAATTAATTTTCACGATGAAAAATGGTTTTATAAAAATAAAAAAGAAGAAACCAAAGGTAATAAGGATAAGCTCTTTTTTTACCTTTTCATGCACCATGGTAATGAAAATATAAAACAGCACACGGGGAAAAAATCAATTAAGAAAAGAAATACAGAAAACCATTTCCCAAAGCTTTTGTTCTTCTCAGGATATAGCCTCAATAATGTATTAACCAATATTTTTGCAGCATGCAAGAAAAGTAAATATGCTTGGAGCTCTGGAAAGTAATACACTGGTGATATTTCAGTAAAGGATTTTCAGTTTGGCTTTTTATCCCCACATTTTAATGAATGAGTAAATTGGTAAAGCATGAATGGCATTTAGAGGACCAAATTCCATGCCACAGACACTAAATTTCGTTCTTCAGAGGCACTCTCAGCAATTTCTTTCAGTTGTAGAGATCATCCAGACCCTCTACTTTAAACAATGGTCAAACTCGTTTCTCATCTATTTACCCAACTGTTCTGGCCTCCACTGCCACTACAATTCCCAGAACTAGCACTATTTCTTTGGGTGGTCTGAATCCCTAGGAAAGGGGCTTTATGATTATTATGGTATCTGTCTCTGACAGGATTTAGGAGATAGGAAATAACGAGAGTGGAACAGGAATAGCATTTGCCTCAAACTTGAATTAAGCAAGAATCTGAGAATCACACGATCTTGATCTTCAATCTACAGTACTGAAAGGTTATAACACATAGGTTAGTCACATGAACCCTTGCCTTTGCAGCATTTAACAACTAATCTTCTTCCTGAACAGCTTTCTCTTCCATTTTGGCTTTCCTAGAGGAGAATGAATAGCCTCATTCAGAATTTGAGTCCCTTGATCTTATCCTAGCCCTGAAGAGATACAACTAAACCAGATTATTCTATCAGCTACATGCCCAAAGTAGAAAAGTGAGTAACCTAACAATTTTTTGTACATATTTCAACTTCCACAAGAAGTGAAGGAAGCTATAAAAGTTACATTTAATGTCTTCCTTTGTAAAGAGAGGCAATGTTAAGGATTTCTCTTTACAAGTATATTCCTGTATCATGTTACCATATTTTCAATTAAATGCAGTGATATTCACATCTTTCAATATATTTGTTTGCAATTATTTGAATATTTAATTTCTGATTATTAGTTTCTCTGATTCTTACTGGCATGCCAGACATTTTCAGGTACTGCTCTCAGTTATGCTGAAGAAGTGGGAGCTGATGGTAATTAACCCAGTCCTATCCAGCTGTTGAAACTAATGAGGAAGTTTTCATTTTCTGTAACTCAAACCAAACCAGAAGTGACAAATGGCCCATTTATTTTATTTTACTTCCAAACGTGATATGAGTTGTTTCTAAAAAAACTTTGAAAAAAATTAAAATCCATATCTAGCAGAAAACTTTTGTTGCTACATGGACATGCAAGCAAGATTTGTATTGATCATGACAACCTATTTTTGTAACTGAGGTGTTTCATTTCTGAAAGGATTTTTGCTCTGCAAAGCCACAAGTAAACAGAGACCACATTCATAACAAGATTAATATGCAATCTATGAAACTTTTCAGGAAGATAATTTGCAAGAAGCCTGTTTCTCAGCTGTGAGACAGATGTGTCCCATTGATGCTCCACTGCATTCAGCACCCCATCTCAGAACACAGAATTACTGATGGTTGACTGGCAGCACTAGTGCTGCTTTCACCCAAACAATGTCCAGGCCAGCTTTGTTTTGAAAGGAAAATTAGGTGTATGCAAGTTTTCTGCTTTGCACTTGTGTTTCCTGGAGTTGATTTCAAATTTCAGGAATATTTGCAAGGAAAAAAAATCCTAAGGAGGCCTTCCACAATAGAGTGATAGCAAATGAGTTATTGACATTATTTAATTATTAGCTGTGAAACAAAAAATTTTGTTTCTTTAATGGGATGTATAATAATAGAATCATAGAACTGTTTAGATTGGAAAAGACCCTAGGATCATCAGGTATATGGACATCCTACCCACTGACTTTGTAACTGCAGTACACAATGAAAAGAGCACCTCCATAATTCCTTTCCTTATGCCACGGTACTTAAACCTTCTTTCTCTATTGCAGTTTTCCTTACATGCTCCCCTCATGATTCCCCCAGTTCCTCCCTTTCTTCTTGAGGTCCCTTTCTCAAGGTGTGTAAGCCAAGTCGAACTTCTCAGGTGCTGAGAGCCAAACAAATGGCTCGAAATACTTTCTATGGCTTCTGATTGTTTCTCCTGCAGGCAAGTTGAACAAACTTAATATTTTTTAATTCATTCAGCAAGTTCACAAATTTATTTTCTGGGGAAACAGAACTGACAGAGAATAATACACTACACATCTTGTTTACTTGGAATCAAGGCAAAGAGAAGTGTTTGCATTATTATATTAATTTTAATACTCGGAATTATAAGATGATGCAACAATATTGCATAATAAAAATTATGAAAGTGAAAATCTCTAAACAACATTGTTTTCTTGATATAGATTTAGATCAATTCAGATTCAGTAAAGTAATTGATAAAGACTATGCTTACTTTTATTTGGAATTGTAAAAATACACTGTTTTTTTTCATCTAAAGGTGTTAGCTTTAGGTCACCATGTTTTGCACAATATAATAGTCCAGTGTATATACTTTTGTAATTTTACCTGGCAGAAGAACCTAAATCAGATGTGACTCTCTTATTTCAGTCATTGGGCTTCTTAAGCCAGTGACTTTTTAGCCAAAACAAAAAAGGCTGGGGTTTTTGTTGTTGTTGTTGTTGGTTGATTTTGTTGTTTATTTGGTTTTGGGTTTGGGGTGGTTTTTGTTGGTTTTGGTTTTGGTTTTGGTTTTTTAATTAAGACGTTTCAAACCTAATTCTTCCTTTGGGTTGTTAATATGTTCAAAATTAAATGCCATTGATCATAGTTCAAAGACAACATATCCATAACTAAAAGGTAGTAGTTAGAATAGAAACTCTCAAGCTTGCTATTGACTGGATATGTAAATTGTAGTTGCAATCCTTCGTAGGATTCCTACAGGAGCTGTGAGAGCACTGGCACTGAAGTCCCCTTTATTTCCCATCATTATTATTTCTCCCTAATTTTTTTCTTTTTCTCTAATTTGATTCCAAATGTATGCAAAAACTGTCTCATTTTTCTGTCACAATATACATTAAAAAAGATTATTCTTGTGTGATATTAGCAACTCAAGATTAAATTCTATACTTTTGCTTCCCACAGTTATTCTCCATTTAATAAATTCTGAACCTGTCTGAAAATATTCAACTGAATGGATCTTGATAAAATCTTGTTCAAGTGCAACCTCTTTGGTTTTCCATGATGTCTCTTTGGAGTCATGAGTGTGCAGACCAAAATCATGTTATCAAAAAAAGAATAAAGCAAATTTTCTCATGACACCAATCTGTGCAGTTGGCATACCTGAAGAGTGGGATGACATCCAGAGAAAGCTGGACTGGCTCAAGAAGTGGGCCCTTGGGAATCACATGAGGTTTGACAGGAACAAGAGCAAGGCACTGCATCTGGGTCAGGATGATGGTTGGTACCAACATACCCTGGGACATGAAGACTGGGAGCAGCTCTGTCCAGAAGGACTTGAGGTGCTGCTGGATGAGAGGACATGACCCAGCAAGGTGCACTTTCAGCTCAGAGAGCCAATTGTGTCCTGGGCCAGCAGGGCTAGGCAGGTGATTCTCCCCCTCTGCTCTGGTGAGACGCCACCTGGAGCATTGCATCCAGCTCTGGGGTCCCCAGCACTGGAAGAACATCAACCTGTTGAGGAAGGCTACCAAGATGATTAGAGGGATGGAACATCTCTCCTATAAGTAAAGGCTGAAAGAATTGGGGTTGTTCAACCTGAAAAAAGGATCCAAGGTGACCTAATTGTGGCCTTCCAGTACCTGTAAGGAGCCCACAGAAAGATGTAGAGAGACGTTTTACAAGGGCATGTAGTAACAGGATGAGTGGGACTGGCTCCAAACTGAAAGAATGTAGGTTTCTATTAGATATGAGAAAGAAATGAGATACTGGAACTGGTTGTCAAGAGAAGTTGTAGATGTCTCGTTCCTGGATATGCTTCAAGACCAAGTTGGATGGGACTGTGAGAACTTGGCCTGATGAAAGGTGACCCTGCCCATGGCAAGGGGGTTAAAACTAAATGAACTTTAAGGTCCCGTCCAACCCAAGCCATTCTATGATCCTATGATTCCATGGTTCTGTGTACTAGTCAAATGTACTTACTTCTGAGTAAAGTTCATTTGAGTAGTACACAGAACCATGTGTATGCAGTAGTTTGAGTACTCAAACTACTTTATTACTTAAGGTAAAGGTAAGAAGCAGGGTAGGAGGTGAGAACCAAACAAAACCCCTTTTCCTAATACACACTATCATTTCCTCTCCTTGATTCCTAAAGGAAGAGTTCATAATGAGAAGGAATTAATGCCATTTTAATCAATCCATGTTTTTACCACTTTCAAATTTAGAGATATATCTCTTCATCTTTAGAGATATATATATTTAAAATCTCATTCTCCATGCTCTCAGTTACTCTGGTACATCTCCAGGGCAACTCATTTAACAGTAATAAATTTATCTTATTCTAGAAGAGATGGAAATCTGGAAACTTGGATTAAGTTTTAGTACTTTTGAAAAACATTTCATTTGAATACAGCACTTTTACCCTGGCAGCTGGCAAATTAGATTCTGATTTCAATAATATTCATTTGCATTTTGTACAAAATATTTTCTCTGTATACTGAAGGAGAGACAATGATTTTAGAATCACAATCTAGCAATTAACCAATTGTATTGAATGGTAATATTGTTATAAAAGAGAACCAGTGAAACAGCAACCAAGCCAATAATCATTTTAGGTTGCTGTTTTAGTGTCAATAAATAGAATTTGTTTCTAAACTTCCACGTTCTCTCTTTTATAAACTGTTTTATTCCGCTTTACAACAGATGTTAAGATTATTTATTTTCCTGCTATTTTTAGTTTGTTGTTGTTTCACAATTAAAATTCTTTCTCCCTGCAAAACAAGGGTGCCAAACAGCATTCAGCTGTCAATCTGAAAATATGTGGCAAGCTTGAAACATGTGTTGGTAGGTTTTTCATCTTTATCTGTTTAAGAGAGAAATTACAATAGTATCATAAAGACTAATTGTTTAATAAGTTAATACACTTAGAATATTTACAAATACACTTAGAATATTTACAAACTATAAAAGAAAAGCAATGCCAAAGACATCTCTCTAAAAGTGCATTAATAGACAGTTCAAAAGATTTTTCATAGAAAAAACCAAAGAGATTAAAAGTATTCCTCAAAGTTTTTCTATTTAATTTATAATATGATTTTTCCAATCATTAATGCACATAGCATTATATAAAGTTTAGAATGGAGTTTTTGTGTCTTCTGAGATCTCCCCTGCAATTGCATATTGAGTATCTACTCCCTTGATTCAATACTTTAAAAATCCCCATTTTTTTCTTTATAAGAACTGTAACAAAATCAATGTTTTCCCTGACACCAGATCAGAAGTTAATTCAAGATTCATTCATGTCAAAGCTCTGCACTATTGCATCTATCTTCAAATCACTAACAGCAGGAATATGAAGATACTTCAGAGAGCAAAACCATACCTTCATGACTACTTTAAAAGAAAAGAGAACTTTTGATGGATTTTGTTATGTGACTTGCCTCTTCATGAAACTGCTGTCTGAGCTGATCCTGCTCCAGCTGGAGGAAACTGTTTAATACTCATTCTACAAGTCTGATTATTAAAGACTATTTTGCAATTTTAACATCTGATCTTTCACCAGAAGTAAACTAAAACTGAATAAACAAGGAATTCAAAACTAACCAAAACACGGAAACAATTATAGTAGATTTGTGCATGAGAATCAGTGCCCAGACTGAATTATATAGAAATGGGTTTCAGTCTTCCCCAAAATATCCCACAGGATTCAAAAATTCATATGAATTATTATATTGCGGACAAGGATATTTCTGAGGTTGTCACATGGGATAGACTGATACCTCTTTCCCTCTTGTGTTTACATTACTTCTCTGATTTCTAGTATCTCCCTTTATCCTCTCTAATTTTTCTCATTTATGTTTTTCTGATTTATTTCTCTAGCTCAGTACAAGCCATTTCTAGTCCCACATTCCCAGTCAGAAGATTACTGAAAAAGGATGCAAAGGTGCTGCCTGCAACTGAGATGAAAGATTGAAGATGGGACTTAGTTTTTGTGTATTATTTTTGAGCTTGGAAATTAATTGTGACCTAATCATACAGCCAGTTGTAATGTGCAATATTACAATTTCAGAGAGCAAAGCGTAGGTAACCTTCCTGTCAGCCAACTGTATAATCCACTAATACAGCTCAACAAATCTGTGATATAGACACAGGACCTGTGGCAGCTGTCCTTGCCAATACTAACTTCCTCCTCCTCTGGCTTGCAAGAAGACTGTTGTCTTGAAGAGATTCATCAAGACTGGGAAAAGCTGATTTAAGTTTATAACTTGCTTTAAGCTGAGACATTTTCCTCAACCTCAAAATTAAAATCACAATATGTAGAATAAATGAAGTTGTCTTAAACTCAAAAAGTTTACTTATATTTCTTCAAGTGCATAGTCAGAAATAAGTATTAATTAAGTAGTCATTATGTCAATTGCAACAACTACTTACCAATTATTTAACAATAGTTTCCAAGTCACCTAACAAAAACTTAAAATCGCAGAACTGTTTAGGTTGGAAAAGACCTCTAAAATCGAGTTCGACCATTAACCCATTACTGCCAAGTCTATCACAAAACCAAGTCCCTGACTGCCAGGTCTACATGCCTTTTAAATACCTCCAGGCATAGTAACTCCACCACTTCACTGTGCAGCCCATTCAAATGCTTTCCAAGCCTTTTGGTGAAGACATTTTTCCTGATATCCAATCTAAACTTCCCTTGTTGTAACTTGAGTCCCTTTCCAGGTGATCTGTCACTTATTACCTGGGAGAAGAGGCCAAGCCCCACCTGGCTACAGCCTCCTTTCAGGCTGTTGTAGAGAGTGAGACGGTACCTCCACAGCCTCCTTTTCTCCAGGCTAAACAACCTCAGCTCCCTCACTCCAGATCCTTCACTAGTGATCCAGACCCTTCCCCAGCTTTACTGGTCTTCCTGGGACACACTCTAGACATATGCAGGAATGCAACAATAATCTAAACTAAAAAAATTATATAAGCAGAAATATCAATAAACTGAGTCTGACATGGCAGCATATTTCTAAATGAGCAGACTTCCTGTTATGGATAAAGAGCTGTAGCAGACAAACAGGACTCTAAAATTGACATTTATTTGTTCTGGATTTCATTCTTTGAGTGAATGAAATTAGAGTTTTTCCATCAACTAAGCATACATTTATTACATATTCTACCTTGCCAGTTCCAATTTAAAAACAATGTTTATGGAGAGGCTGCATTTATTAAGTGTGCTTTGAAAGTGGTCTCTAGATACAGTGATTTGAGTTTATTACACTGTTGGAGAATAAAACTTGAGTGGCAACATGAGGCAAATGTAAAAGAGTCACAGGAGTGTTTGTCAATTATAACTTCAGCAAGCTTGCACAAGGTTTAGGCTTTAAACTCACAGCCCCATGGAACTGAGTACCCTGAGAACAAGAGAACCAATTTCATCAGAAATGCTGTAGTTTGGAAATACAGATTTTGTTCCACACAAGGTGTCTCCTCTTCCTAGTAGAAAAGGAGATTTGTATACATCTTTGTCCTTGTTGCCTTCCTTCTTTTTTTACCAGTAATCAGAAATTAGGAAGACTGGACACTTATCGAGCATGCAGGATTTGATCCCAAATGGGTTGAACTTGTAAATACCTGGATTATTGAATTATGTATTCAATTTCTGTCTCTCAGTCCTTTCTACTCCACATGAAAGATAACATTCACTGAGTTCAGAGAGTGACTGAGCCCACCACAATCACCAATATCCCAGGATATTGGATACATTTTTTGGGTTTGAGTCACCTCTAACTTTTCTTTCCCCAGAAATTTTGTCTAGATGCTAATAGACTGAATTTTTTGAAGAGTACATGAGAAAAAGCTGCCTTGTTTTAAGAAGACAGATACAATCATAGTTTCAAATGTACTATTAATTGGAACAAAGGAAAATTTTAGTCATCTTTAGCCATTCTTTTAAGTTATGTCCTTCTGTGACATAGCTGCCACTGTAGACTCCTATTTCTCCTTCACAGGTCTGACACTAAAATCCAAGGGCAGGAAGCACCATAAAATCTATAGCAAGATCTAAGACAGAAACAGCAAATACTTAAAAGTTTATTAGTCTTGATATGAATTGTTTGCAATTCTCGTATTATGAAATAAGTATTATAAACAGAGACTTCAGGATTCCATGCCCTTGCCACCACATTAAAATATGTTCTGACATATTTGTGTAGCAGAATCTTTGAATCTATTTTTTCCCCAGGGATACCTAGACAACAGATACTAAGCCACACACATGAAAGAAAAGGTAGACTGTATATATTCACTGGACTTAAAAAAATTCCATTCCTTAAACCTTGGTGAAGACTCACCTGACTAAATATACTTCAAATCTGAACTAGACATCTGGTCTCTTTCTATAAATAGAGGGATGATGGGTGGTCACCATTCATCTGTTTTAATGTAGATGTCACAGAGAGGTCAAATGAATCATGCCCTGAAGTTATCTATTTCTATCCACTAATTATAAAGACAGACAATGACTTGGACTTAAGGTGGATATTTAGACAAGAGGAGCAACATATGTAATATAGTCCAAAAAGTAATGAAAAAGCAGAGGTCAGCTGCCATTTATTATTCCACTCTACTACTCTTTTAGAAGGTAAATGATGGTCTATGCAAATCTAGATAACAAATTAAAAGGGTGAAATGTTTTACAAACTGTTGACACTGAAAACCAATTTAAATTCAATCCTTTGAAAGGTTAAGCTCCATTTTGTGCCTGCTTTTATTTACAGAAGACACCTGCACAAACATTTCAGGATTCCTCTGCTCCAGTATAAATGCAGAAGGGGTTCAAACACTCTCTGAATTGAGGTCACCTATGGCTTCATCCTGGAACAAGCCTTCAATATAGTCTATAGAGAAGCACCAGCTAATACGCTTGGTCAACCTTGCCAGTTCATAGTAATTTCCTGATATGTTTGGGAAAGAAAATGCCTGTCTGGCCTGGATACCTGATTCCTCTCATCCAGGAGATTCCACCCTGGCATAGCACACAGCTTTACATTGCCAAGGAAGCACAAAAATAATCCACAAGTTAGGTTTTTTCTTAAGCAAGAACCAGCAGCCTAAACTTACCTAGTACAGTCCCACACTTCTACATGCAGTTATTCTCATGAGTCATCTTGTATGATTCATGTTGTTTATAAATAGGGGCAGAAATTCTGAATGTGCCCTAGTGTAAAACTGTTTGCAGAATAGGGCCTACATAAAGTGGTTTCTTATAGAAAGTATGAGACCTAACAAGGTAAAGAACTCATTTTTAGCTATATATGGCCTTTTTTGCTATGTACTGTGATTTATTTTGGCCAAGTTGTCTGAAAAGAAGTTCATTTAAAAGATTGACTTCAAAGAACCTAGGGCCTTGATGTGTAAATTAAGGGACTTTTCCTATATGCAAGAAACAACATACATAATAAGGATGAGCACAAGAAGTTATGTTGATAGACCAGCTAGATATGGCAAAAAAAGAAGACAGAAGAAAAAAGAAAATATGCCTTAAATTTGTTTAGCATCACATGTTCCACTAGTAACACAAGATCAGGTTTGTGTCTTGGCTTCCCACTGTCACCTACAGCATGCAATAAACTTCAGGTTGTGCTCACTGACAATATCTTGGCTTTCCCAACAGTCTAGAGAGTATATTGGCTATTGAGAACACACTTTAAAGACACCTCCTTTTCTGTCCTCAAATACTTTTAACATATAAGGCTATTTGTGTGATACACCAGCATCCTGAATTGAGACCTCTCTTCTCTAGAAGAAACTCTCTACAGTTACAAGCCAAAAAGGAGGGAGAGCTAGGATGATTCATACTCTGCTCACAGTTAGCTCAGGACATGATGTACCATCCTCTGAAACCTCTCACTTTTCACTAATGACTGAACATTACACCTTTCAGGAATTTTAGTGAAATAAATTATATCTTAAAATCCTAATAAACAGTAAAACTTGCAGGGGTTAAAATAAAATTAAAATAAATTAAAATAAAGGCAGGGGGTTTTGATGGTGTTTTTTGTTTGTTTGTTTTGGGTTTGGTTTTGTTGGATCTTTTAATTAAGAACAAAAATATTAAAATAAACCTAGAATGAAAAAATGGTGAATTAATGATTCATACCAATTTTCTTAGAAATAATACTCTACATCCATGAAATTGTTATTGGAAAATTTCAATGCAGTTCTAGTAGCTTATGATATTACTTTGAACGATTGCAAAGAAAAAAAAGTCTCAAATCTTACTTATTATAAGTTACTCTTCTTTTAATGTCATCTATGAGTCTAGACTTATAGGGAGGAAATTAATTCCACACTTGCTGACAATTTTTTTTCAATGTAAGAGTACAATAGCAATAATGACTTCAGTGAAAGACTATAAAGAATCCTCTAAAATGAAATGAAATGCCGGTGTAAGTTATATTACTGTTCAAAAATGAAAAGGAAATTAAAGCAAATAAAATCCATGTAAAGCTTATTACAAGGATTTACAGGCATATCTGCATATATGTTGCATTGCTTTTTTTCTGGTTATATATCACAAAGTGTAAGTTTACCATCAACTTAAGGAATATACATACACAAACTGAACAGAAAGTTTCTACCTCAAACCTCTGATTGGAGGCTGCATCCTTTCACATCCTTCATAGCTTGTGTTGTTTAAAAATGACATTTTTTAGGTCAACTGGATTAGAAAGACTTCAATGTTAAAAGAAAATCACTGAGAAGCCATTTTCTGGTTTATGACTGAGCATAAGTGCAAACAGCTTTCAAAAATTAATTTCTCAACCAAAACATTTATGGAAGATCATCACCTGTTTGTGTTTGAATGAAAAACTTCCTGTTTACTTAATATACAGTCTACAACAAGATGCCAGATTTTGACTGCTGCTGCTGGCTGGGCAAATTTTCCTCTTTTGACTTTCAAGCAAATATTAACAGGGTCAGTACTGACAGGCTATGGGTTTTAACCCCAGATAGAAAAGATGTTTGAAGGGAGCATAAAGTGGAAGATTGCAGCTATGTGATGTTAATTTTCAGCAGGTGTTGAAAAGTTCACATAAACATCCTTTAAACTGATTTAGTTTACATCAAGACCACAACAAGAGCACTTTCACAATGAGAAGGTTGCATATGGCTTTTAAATTGTGATTGCTCCATCTTCAGAATTAAATGACTCCCAATAAAATAGACAAAATATGTGATAATTTATCTTCCCTTATTATCTACAAAAGGTTCTGTAACTAAATATGTCTGATATCTTCAGCTCCGTTTCTGGTTTAGCTTACTTTGAATATGTTCTTACATCATTGTAGCAATTTCATGATTTCTGCTGACACGAAAGTCCTTTTAGAATTACTTTTAGAAAAAGTAATTCTAAAATGCATTACTTTTAGAAAAAAGGCAGATCTGTACTACTCATTGCTATCTCTTTTTCCCCACAGGAACATCAAAAATAGAGACATTCTGGGAAATAGTCTGAGGTGCTCAAAAAAAAAATTATTCTACCTTCTACAACCAGACAAAGACCCAATCCAAGAATCTATAGGGTCTTACCTGACCCTGATGAACTTCATCAAGAGTAACCCAACAGAAGTTGAAGTGGACCACAGGAGTAACAGAGGAAAAGAGCAGGTCTGTGATAGCTCTGCTTATGCAGACTCACATAATTTTCTTAGCATCTATTGTATCAAAAGAGGGAAAACTCACTATAAATAACACACTGAAAATTAATTGTAACAATGTCAATGATCTTAGAAAGTCAGCAGCATCCTGTAAAATTCTCCAGTCTATGGCAATTCTTAGATGCATACAGAAAACATACATTTCACATAAAAAATTAAACATCACTAGAAAAATCAAGAAAGTTAAAGGTGATTTTTTTTTTTAATAGCACTTGATTTTTTGTTTCAGTTCTTTGCCTGGTAAGTGTATTTGAGATGATACTGTGAACGTGTCTAGTGGGAACTGGACCATGTGCTTCAGTGGGACAACACTATATGCTATTCTTTTAAACTAAGACATTTACAGTGAGCTTGATTATTGAGAGAAATATGCATATAGCTTTCCTTAAACAATTTCTTTGGTCCTGAACTCAGGCAGTAGCCACAAGACCTAAGCAAAGTTCAGAAAAATAGCACCTATGTGGCACCACAGAGCAATCCCTAAAGGCATCTTTTCAACTTGATATTGAAAAGAAAAATGTAAAAAAAAAATATTATGAAAGAATAACTTAGAAAAAAACACTAGTGCTTTCAAATGGATATGCTCAGACATTTTACTTCTTCCCCTTATGTTTCAAGAAAATTCACATTTAAATGAGTGAAAGATTTTATTCAACATTATATTCTCCTGAAAGGCACTACATGATAATGAGGAAAACAGTAAGTGTGCATAGAGGGACAAATCAAAAATAAAATAATCCCATTTCCTTCAACTCTGTACATTCATGATATAATTCATATAAAAACAGATGTAGATAAGATTCCGTAAGTACCTACAGACCTGCATTCCATTTCCTTGGCAGAAAATGTTCTGGAAACAAGAGCAGCAGCATTAAAATCTTATGCCAAAAACTGAACACAGAACTTGTCAAGTGCTAAGAACTCAGAAGCATCCTGCAAAATTTTCCACTCTATGGGACATGAGGTACAAAGGAGAGTAGTAGTGTGCTCATTTCATATAAATACAATGCAGAGTTCTTAAGAGCAAATGTTATAACACTAAATGAAATACTGAATGCATAATAACATTGAAGAAGATTTCTATTTATTTTCTAAGGGTTGTCTATACTGTTCCACAATTATTTTTATAGATAGTTTTGATGAATGCAGCCAAACTGACAAGCCAAGACAAGAGTATTCACTGTTCCATTCTGATAATTATGACCAAATATTTTTTATGATGACAAACATAGGTGATTTCATATATTTATAATATTGTTTCTTTTTCCTTCCAATTGTTTAAACTACAAGTCTCACAGGGGTATGCCAGTTCCCTTTAAATATGCTTGGATTGTATTTACTGCAATGGATCTTTCCCATTTATTGTGCTGCATTTCTGAAATACATGGCTGGCATTTCTGTCGTGGAGACTCATTTGACTCATACAGCTGTGTCATAGCTTCCTAAGCCCTATTTCAGAATACCAACGTAATTTTATTTCTCTCAAGAGTTGGGAAAAACTCTAACAATAATTATGCTTTTGGAAATGCCTCTCTAGTCACAAATTATCTCCTAGTAAGTGTAGTTACTTACAAGCACATAAAATAAATACTTCATTGAAATGTAATGTAATTTCATATTTATGAATTGGCTTGCCTGCATAGTTGCTACTTATGTTAAAATAGCTCAATTCTATGTAATGTTCTTCACCTATGACAAATCCTTACTTGCTACTAAGGACATATGAGCATGAAAATTCATTGTACTTATGATACTTAGAAAAAATTAAACAGTTTGAAGAGGAGTTTGATTTAAAGATGGAAGATGAAAATTACAAACTTTAATTCAAGGTGTCCTAATGAAATACAGAGGGTTTTTTTGAAGAAGAATTAGACAAATCTTAACTATCTAGAAACAGAAAGTAATTTAACGAATGTATAAATCACAGTTTATATCAATGGTCACAGTTAGTATTGTAAATTAGTGATTCCAACTCAATACATTTCAAAACAATTCTTTGGCTCATTGTAAGACACATTTATATCTCATATGTGTATCACATATATCTCATAGACAGAAGGAATTTTATCATCTACTTAAAACAAAAAAAATTTGCTTCTAATATTTGTAGTTGTTAAATCTGACATTGTCTTTCATACTTATATTTTCATTTTCATCCTCTTGAAAAAAGACAGATTCAGTCCCATACTGGACTAGCATAAAACCTCCTTATTCATCTCTTTTAAACAGAATGATTCTCTCTAACCCTGTGGGTTCTAAATCAGTATTATCCACCATGACACAGAGGCTCATCTTCTCACATACATGTACAGTCACAAGTCTATACTCAGCAGTTACACCACAGTCCCTTACATTATTCTTTGTTACATGATCATTATCATCAAAAGCCAAAGAGGAAAGAAGAAAAAGAAGTCTTTTAGCTGTGCAGTTTATTAGTGTGTTTATTTCATTTGAATGTTATTCTACTTAAAACAATTACAGAAGATACCTTAAACCTTGACTGTTTAATCTTGCACACTCTATAAAGAAGCTGCTAATAACATAGGAAGAAATGTGAGAGTTTGACAGACACCAGTAGATTAAACTGAATGTTTTCCTTAGTGAATTTTTGCTTATGAGAGAGGGGTGGATTTAGAATAAATCTCATTTTATATCTGCAAGGAAAGAACCTGAAAGATATGATTTGAGATTTCTGTTGCAAATCTTTTGCCTAAACCCAGACCAAAATCTATTGCATATGGTCAAAAAATCTATTACTAGTAAGTGAAGCACAGTGAAAGGTTTGCCTGGAATGAACAAATCAATGAAAGATCTAATTAGGCAGCAATTTCCTGCAGATTTCTTCCTTCATGAGTTGGAACATTTTTCTGACTGCAACAGGCCTGGAACATTCAGTTAGCATGATCCAATCCTGTTCTCCAGGTTTATTAAACACATACATGAGGATTGTGCTTATACATTTATCTCACACATGTATTTCCTCAAAGGAAATATATGTGCTATTATCTGTGTTATTCCACAGAGGAATAGACACAAAATTCTTATAGCAAGTTGCATATTCAAACAGTTGGGCTGGTGGAGTATTGCCCTTGGTTCACAGCCTAACCCTGTCTGTGATAAGCAGTGCTTGCTACAGGCTGAATCACCAGTCACAGGAGTTTTGAGAAGCATTGTAATCTTGGATAGTCAAGCTATTCAGTTTTCTTTAAGAAAGTCAGCACCTCTTTTCCAAATAGGTCTGCTATCCTAACAGAAAGACATTAGGGAAAGGATTGACACCTAAAAATTGATGTAGATCTGTTACTGTAGGGCTTTGTGTCTTTCTACTTGAATCCCTCCAAGAACATTTGCATTTGCTTAACCACAGTTATCCATAGCAGTTCAGAGTTTTCATGCCTTTAGGCAAAATGCATCTTTTCCTGATTAACATCTGAAATTTATCAGTCTGTCTACACAAACTGTCTTAAAAAATGTCATTGGACCAAAGCCCCCACTTATAAATATTTCATTGGACAGTACTTAACTACATGTGTCATTAAATTACATGTAGGTAGAAACTGTTGTTTTCTAAACATTTCTCCTCCTTACAATGGGGGAATCTTCCATCATCCGTAATCCATATAATATTTTCTGTGTTCTGCATGATGTAATCCGTCAAAGTCATGATTTTTTTCAAAGGAAAGCATATTCTCAAAGTCAAACCCAAGACACTTTTATATAACATGAAAGTATTTCAAGGGATTTTTCCTCCTTTTCAATATACTAAATCTTTCAAGATATTAGTTAATAAGAAAGGTTATAATTATGGATTTCTCAAAGGGTTCACTAGAATTCAAAGATATTTTTTAAAATGGAGATATGAAGAGGGAACAGTAAGGATAGCATCTCACAAGTATACCTTTTAAAGACTGCTAGCAAAACTTAATGTCTAGGAGACTCTGCATTCTTTGTATGGTTATTGTTTGGTCTCTTGTTTGTATAGCTTTTTGTTACATTAAATTAAGTAGTCAATGCCAAAAAAAAAAAAAAAGGCAAAAAATGCCTGGCATAAGAGCTGTAATGGAGTGATTATTAATGCTTGCAGAACTGGAAAGGCAACTCTTGAGTCTACAGAACTTCTGAAAGGACCTCTATAAACAAAATCCAGCTCAGCCTTGCCTTTTGCTGTGTTTGGAACACAAGATCCCTAGTAACAGACACCATCTTAAACACCTATTATCTACAATATGATGCAAGTTTCATCAAAAATAATGTTTACCATGTCTATTCACTGTCTCTTATATCTCATCTGCTAGGAAAGACTATCCCCAAGAGCAAACATTAATCAATTTTACTTCTTTCTCTCCACCTGGTTCTAGTAGCATGATAGTAGAATATGTAGCAACTCAAATCTATCTGTTCAGTGTTCCTTGCACCAGCACAACATATTTTTCCTATTAAAATAAGTAATGTTTTTTTGCCTCAGAAGCAGCTCTGCAAGAATTGGCTGATGATGTTGTTGGTTGAAGGAAGAGATATACAGATTTACATATATATATATATATATATAAAATATATGTCTTTAATCTTGGGAAAGGAAGATGACAAATATGTGAACTTAACAATTTCTGCTAAATAAAATCTACTAAAATCCTTTACACACCATTCAGTTATCTATCAAAACTTCCTAAAATTCAGCTAAATTTTAAACCTTGTAGTTTAAAAAAAATCTCAAAATAACACCCTGAGAAGTCTTTAAATCCAATGCCCTATCTCAAAATCTCAAGGCACCACACTGGTATTACTTAAGGCACCTCACGATGCTGTCTTGTGATTTTACCTAGGCACTTCCCAGTAGCTGTTTCCTCTCCTTGCCAGCAGTTATATGACCATATCAGTTGCTGCTTACTTCCTCTACTTATGCCAGGAGGACATAGTTAAACATTTGAAGAGAAGCAGAGGCTGATGCCACTGCCAACAAGAAATTAAATGGAATCTGAACAGGCTAAATCCTGCTGATAACAGCAGACAGATTTCTCATTTTCTTCAATGGAACTGTGAATATCTGTGCTTTGTCTAGTACCTGCACTCATTATACTTGTAACCATAGCTGCACATGCTGAAAACCTAAGCACACGTGCAGAGATGTTTACCTAGAGACACAAAATCTTGTTTGCATGAACATCTTACATTCCAGTTTGCAGATTTAAGCATTTTACTCAGTACTCACAGAGAAATTTAAAAATAAATTTTATTCTGATACTGTGTAAACAAGTTCCACTGAAAAATAATTAAGTTGTACCAAAATAAAACTGACATTAAAGATTCACCAAAATCCAGTAACTCCTAATGTATTTTTCCATTGTTTCTCCTTCATCTTTTGCATCTACATCATTGCTGACAGTCTGCTGTTCAACATAATAGATATGTCAGTCCTTATTCCTACCTTTTTTAAGTCAGTAATTTTAGGACAGGTATAGAAGAATCTGTGCCTTAAATTTAGATTGTGTACTTCTCTGAAAAAAATCTGTTTGGGATGAAATGAAGAAGGAGCTAAAGGAGGTAATAAAGGCAACAGAAAAAAAATGTGGTTAGTTTCTGCATCACAGTGTCTACATTATGTAAAATACTTCTTTTCCCTTTTTAAATAGCATTTTAGTCAACTGAAAATGACATAACTAACTTTGTTTTGCCCAACAGAATAATTTTCAGCAATACTATTTTAATGCTGAACATGTCTACAAAAACAAGCAAGAAAAGTGCTAAGGTTTTTAAATACCATGTGGAATCTAAATAGGAAGAGTTCAGATGACTATATCATTCTACAGCCAGATTCTTCTCTGCAATGATACATCCAAACACATGAAAGGAAAATGAGTAATTCCCTTATTTATCCTTTTAAAATGTATGTGTAACCAATATGTTTTTCATTTCACATTTTCAGCTATCTTTAAAGAAAACCTTACAAGTTTAGCTCAGTGTGCTAGAACTACTTTCCTCAGAAACAGTTTCTTAACTACAGTCTTCAGTTATTAGTGATCATAATGACAGGTCACAGATTCATAACCTTTCTGCTCAAAGCTGAAAAAGACAGAATGAAATATTTTATGTACTTTACTGCGACTTACAAGCGTGCTATGGAAATGTAATATCAAGTTCATAGATTAGTATTTACCCATACATCACTCCTGGGACCACAACACTTCAGTTTTAGGCAACATATTATAGAAAGAAAATTAATACTGTATTCCATCTATTTTATGATCACTTTACATAGATCTTGTCAAATAATCAGGATGATTATTTTAATTTACACTGAATATGCAAAAAGATCTGGCAACAAGTACATTTGAAGTGTTCTGTGTTGTAATTAGAGCAGGGTGAAAACCACAACAAATTTACTTTACTTATTTCCTCAAACTTAAAAATCAGAGGACTATATTCTACATTTTTCCTTCTACACCAAATAGGTCAGAGAACTTAGTTAGTGCTCCTTCCAATATATAAAACCTGGTTTCCATCCCCTCTTGTCTTTGGGATTTAGGGAAGGAGACAGAGGATAGGAAAGATGAGTCAACCCCTTTCTTTTTTTACCCCTAGCTACACTGGTATGATGGAGAATGGAGACCTCAAAGCTTCAGTTGCTTCTTACTATTTTTCTCTAACTACCTGCCTGCCTCTGCTGAAGAAGATCAGCATCAGAGAAACAGCTGCTTTTCTTCCTCCAGGATTCTGCTGGGAATAATGCGAGAGACCACAATGGGTAGAAACCGAGCCCCATATAGATAATTTACTACCATTGCCCATCCTCATAATTTCTGTCTTAGGGTATATCTGCTCTGAAAATGGCTCCACTGAAATTAAAGGAGTTCTTAGTGGCATAAGGTTGTAAACAGAGTCATTATAAGATGATCAGTACTGAGTTGCTGCCTTCCTCATTGAATCTGTCTTCACCTGGCAAAACTACGATCTCTTGTCTCAGTTGCCATATATTTCTCCTGAATACTCCTCACAACTTCTCTACAAAGAAGGCAGAAATTAGATTAATCTATGTTGGCTGATTTTGCACAAAAACATATAAAGAACACTAATAATATCCATTACACTGGCTGCACTGTGAAGATACTAATCACCCCCAAGAGAATACAAACATTGTAAATCAACATGGCTGTTTGTGAAATAATCATTAGACCATGGCTGAAGGGAATGATTGCAGACTCTGGCCCTGTTGTTATTATTAGTGAAACTAGAATTAATTTAAAACCATTCTCCAGCAGAGTTGTCTTGCTGGGATTGTACATGAAATGCAGACTTGACCTAGAGAGAAGGTTTCGTACTTTTCTATACAAATGCCATGCATGCTTCAAGCTGAAGTTGAACGTGCAACCAGCAGTGTGCTGAGGTAGCCCCTTTCACCAGATATTGACAGGGAAAGTTCTGTGAAGAAGCTTTAAAGAGCTAGCTTGAGTGCTGAGGTAAATGACTATTGCAGTGGTCAGTGTATGACTCAAAAATCACAAATGTATGGAAAGGGAATGAGAGAAAAAAAAACAAACTAAAATCATTTAAAGCAAACTTTGTTTCAAAAAGAGAAAATGTCATATATTCAGACAAAAAAGAAAATAATAGTAAAATATAGACAGACTAGAAAAGAAAATAATATTAGTCCTTATCAGCATTTAGAACCTACTTAAAGATACATATTTATGACAACTATTAATAATTATATTTTTAAAAGTCTGTTTTCACAGACTTTTCACCTCCTTCTAAAGTTTATATACCAGATCAGAATATTTGTGACAGATAACTGTCTACTAAATATGGGTTTTAAGTAGATTTAGAAAAATATCATCTAATCCATGTTATATATTCATAAGTACACATGTTCATTTTCTAAACAAATCTTTGTATCTACATCTAAATGAAACAAATAATCCTACTTCATGGACTAAAACGAATCATAACATTGTTTCCTGTTTGAGGAGTCTTTTGTCATTTCAGACTCTAGTTTTGCATCTAATTTAACAAATATGAAGCAGAAAACAACCATTGTGTTATTGATTTATCCCTACTTTGACAGACTTTCTTAAACTTTATATAAGTACTTGCATTTATTACGATCTGTCTACCATCTATGTAGCTCTCATAGAAATGCTAAAACAGCATGCTGGGCTGCTGTGCTGACGGCAGGTTGCCTCCAATTTCCACCTGTTATACTGTATTAAAATAGATAAGAGAGTATTAAATACAGCAGCAACACTACTTAGTGTAATTGCTGTGGGGATGTTATTCCATCATTACTGAGACACGCCGCAGTGCAGAAGATAACCCTAGGATGCAGCATATGCCAGGAAACTGGTTCTGACATATTCTGTAACTGAAACTAAGCCTAACAAAATCTAAACTACAAACAAGAACATAAGTTAAATAAAAAGTGCCCCTGAACCACGTTTTCATAGATTTGAGATAACACCACTTACTGGTTCAATTTTGTGGTTGGTTTCATCCCAGAGACCGACTGAAAAGGGAAAAATTGTTCAAAATATTGTGAAAACATTTAAGATAGCTACAAAAGCCTCAAAATTCTTTTTTTTTTTTTAATTTAGTTTTTCAACTCTATTAGGCTCCCCAAAATAAAAAAATCTATTATTTACACAGGCTCATTTTTAGTCTTTCATACAAATTCCTTTATACAAAATGAAGTTATGAAATATACATAAATACTCATACATACACACACAATAAATATCTAATCATCAAACTGATCATGGTCAAAGCAATACAAACCCTGGCTGACTGAGAAACACCCAAGGGTATTGAGTTAAATAATATGGAAAAGTTTAAAAAAGAAAAATCAGGCAACTATATTAGAAGGACCATCTATTTGTGGGGTAAAAAAATAGAGACTTAATGACCACAAAAGTAATATCTATCATTTTCTTGATGAAATAAAGGGATGCATTACCTATATTATGAGGGTCCACATTTCAAAAAACAAATGTAAAAAAGCTAAGTAGACATAATCTAGTAAACCAAAAGCTTGAGTCACAATCAGAAAAAAAAAAAGCCCATCACTTAATGTAATGTCCTTCCTTTTCTACTCAAGTAGAAACTAAAGAAAAAAAAATAAAGGGAAAAGAAAAAATAAAGACACTAGTTTTGGACATACATTTCCTCTTGAGTTTTTGCTTCAGTCCTTTCTTAAATCAGGATTTTGGTAAGCAATTTAAGCAAAAGCATGTGATTTATCATCCCAAAGATGTCCTCTTTCCCTCGGGATCTGATATATATACAGAAACCTATTCTTAATCTCCCTACAGACAGAAGACTGGAAGATACTTGGTGTGATGATAAAGCATAAAGAACAAAAAGAAAAACAACTTTGTGAGAGAAGTCAGTGTGATAACAAGGCCACTTTTCAAAGGAACCAAATCACTGAGCAGAATTAGAACCAGCCAGTGGGACACAGAACATAGGCAAAGGATTTGTCCTCTGACAAAATTATCAGAGCCCCACTTTTTTTTTTTTTTTTTCTTTTCCTAAAAAAGCAGGATTTCACTGTGCTTTTCAGTGCATTCAATCCCAGATGAGTGTTCCCCCCCCCACCCCTATTTTGCACGCATAGCACTGTCTGGTAGAGAAATACTGTTGTATTCAAGAGCCACATGTACATCTGGATATTTTTTTGCTGCAGCTTTTGGAAACACTCAGAAGGGTAATTTCACATTTTGATGGTTCTTGTTACTCCTTTTAGCATTTAAAAACTATTAACAAACAGAATATCTTTGTAGTGTAGTGTTTTTTCCACACTATAATTAATTTAAATGGATAATCTGACTGTACAGGAAAGTAGAAGGTGCCTAGTGCTGCTTCACTTTTCAAAAGCACATTTGACCTACCACTCAAACAACACATGAAAAAGGAAGAGGAATGATCCAGTAATGATAAACAATTGGAGCATTTGGAGCCCTGCATATCATTAAAGTATGTCATGATCGTAGTTTTCCTCAGTATTATACCAGAATTTAGACAAGACATCATTTGCTGGTAACTGCAATTGATTAAATAAAAGTGTAATACATGCCTACTTTATGAAATGCATAATACAAAATATTTAAACATTTCTTATTGTCTACTAAAATCAGTTATCTCCATGTCTTTTAACAGAGTTGAAAGACTCTAAGACATAATCATATGTGATATTTAGGAAAATTTAATTAAAACTCTATTTATAATAAATTGCCCACATATTTTTGCCTCTGCATCTAGTTTTAAAAATGTGTATTTTTTTCAAAGCAAAAAATGCAAACATGAAGATAAACTATTAAAATTATCAAAGGGTTTTCAAGGAGATAGTGCTAAAATCTACAAAATTTTGGAAGTGAATGGAACATATCACTGGAAAAGATAACAGGGTAACTAATGGTTTTCGTAAAGTAATTCTACATATAAAATATGCTTAAGAAATCAAAGTAGATAATTACAAAGAAGTACTCAGGATTCAAATTCACATATACAGAAAAGAAAATTATGTTCTGATAAATCAATAACAGTAAGAAAAATTGAAGTCACATTTTTAACCAATAGTTGAGCAGAATTTTTAGATGATTTTTTTGCATTTTCATACATTTATCCTCTGACAATAATACACCTAAAGAAGTTTTCATAAACTATTTCACAGAGCACCATTACTTAACAAAAGGATTTTCAGAAGTGGAGTATATATCAGCTTTTTTCCTTGTTTGATTTACTAATAATGCAGTAATATTTTCACCTAACATTACAATAGATTAAAATAAAATTATAGCCTGCATTTACAATTAACAGTGTCAGCAAATACTCTTTTTTTCTGTGTATTAACCATTCACTTTGTCTCCTTACTACATCAGTGTATAGCTATTACAATTTGGAAATAAATTTTACAAATTTCTTTTGCATATATTTATCAACGTTTCAAAAGGCTGCCTTAGAAGTTATGCTTGCTCATTCTTTTCACAGCCATACATTATTTATGAAATGTCTGTATAATGATAGATTATTTATACTCTGATATTTATGGCACATCCTGATCTGAAAGTCTGTATGAATCTGTTCAAGAAACGGCACAAACTGCAGCACATAACTTGAAAACCTCTTATTAAAAATGGATGGCAAACAAGACTTATAATATTGTTTTTAAAGAAAAGGGTTTTTTTCTCCTATTGTCTAGCAAATAAAAATCTGTTTTAAGGTTCACTATTCATCATTTATTATATATATATTTTTGGCTGCACATAGGCACAGGAGTTTTTAAAATATTTCAGTCTGACCAGTAAGCTTTTACCGAGCTATAGTGTCTTGTAGATACTTTTCCTTTCTCCGAGGGTTTAAAGGTTAAGATTTAAATAAATGTGAACTTCTGAAATTTATTGCCATTAAATAATTATTTATTTTACAATTCAGAAGATAATTTGTTTGCTAAGATTACATATGACCTTGTTTTTATATGTTTCAAAGATTATTTTTGGTGAAATTTTAAAGAATATATTAAGATCAAATGCCACCATTCCTGTGATTTATACACAAATCATTGAAGAGTGGGCCTAGAAAAACTCATATAACACAAAAAAGAGGAAACTCAGCCTTGGCCCATGACAAGTTGGGAGTCAGCAGGGTTGAGTACACTTCTTTATCAGCCAGTAAACAATTAAGTTCCTCCTAAAGAAGAGTAGTGGATTTGATAACTAAACAACAGCTGGAGTGACAGCCACCTGTGCAGCTGGAAAGGATGAAGGCCATAGAGGAGGGCATTTGTGATCATGCTCTTCACTGCCCATGTACGCCCAGTCTCTATGGGAAAGCAAAAAAGGCATTGTAAAAAAGAAAAAATACACTGAATAATATGAAATATATGTAAAACAAAACAAAACAGAACAAAGGAAAAAAATCCAAACCAACAAACAAAAAACCAAAACAAACCAAACTTTCAGAAGTCAAGGAAAGGAAGAAAAAATGGAAATTCCAGGAACAGGCATTCTAATAAGTTCATGATAGTAGGATTTCTCTACAGTGAGTCTCTGAAAGAATAATATATATTTATTTTTGACTTAAGATTCAACAGTCTTTAGCAATAGAAGCTCTGGTCTTCCAGCTATTAATTTCCCAGATCTGTCCTATCTATGCGTCACTCTGACTCCTAGAAAGTGGGTGTGGAGCATTCACACATAGAAAGGCAAAAAATGTAAGTACCATAACTTCAAAATGAAAATAAAGTACTTTGAAGAAAAAAAGGAAAATAAAAGAAAAGAAGGATACTTTATAATTTGTTTCTTATGGTTACATTTTCAAAAAAATTACATTGTATTAGGAAAGAATGGATAATTCCAGCTGAAAAAAAATGTACGAGGAGAAAAAAAGAGTATTTGAGGCAGAAAATTATAAGATGTAATCAACATTATATATTAACTTTGAAAAGAATGTGCAAATAAACCTTTTTCTACAACATGTTTCTGTTTCAATTAATTTGGCAATGATATCTGGAGAACTTGAATCTACACAGATATCATAAACCTCAAAACAAAACTGGCATCATAACTGATAAACCCAAAGCTTCGGTTGAGCTGGAGTTAAAAGAACAATATTATAGCATCAGTATTGCTCTCTGGTGACATATCAGAGCAGCAGCTGGAACTTAGCACAACCTTACTGCTCTGCCAAACAGGGGTGGGACATTGACGGCATTGGCCACTCACCCCAAAGGATGTTTAGGTTGGACCAGAGTAAAAATAATTTTCTTTTTTAAGTTTGATATAATTTTTTTGAAAAAAACATTCATTCAGAGCAGTAACCAAAGATAAAATAATAACAGTGTTAATGAATTTGGGAAATGAATCATTTCTTAGTAGTTAAGGAATGATAGCCAATATTTGCAGATCATTGCACATCTTCAGGATGTTTTAAAAGCATTAAATATTCTTCAGAGCCCCCTCACAAGTTAGGTGTACATGATGTCTCATTTCAAGGATGGAAGAAAATTGATTTAGGGAATTTTGTTATTTACTCAGCCTTGTAACTGCCTCAAGAGCCAGAATGAAGGTATAACTTAAATCATCCAAAATGCTACCTTTTTACTCAACCCTAGAACTATCAGATATCTTAATTTGATTTACCCTCATACTACACTCAGTCTTCCTACCTGGAAAGAATTTAATTTCCTATGTTTTTGTGCAATACACAGCCATGGACTTACTTCTGAAGGAGCAAGATAGAAAGCATGACCATGGGACATCCAGAAATAGTGGACAAAGCCTTTACTGTGGGACAGACCATCAATGCGACACGTGCATTATCACCTTCAGAAAACTGCAGAAATGAGGTCGACTGTGCATATTACTGTGGTCTCACTGTGTCTTGGTTTTGAAAGACACAAAAAGAGCTTCCGTTGGAATGGAGAATGTAAATCCCTGTCATGGTTTGATCTGCCCTAGGAAGTGAGAGTATGCTGGTTCAGAGGTTGGCACCCTTTGCACCAATGAAAGGTCATTTTACCCCTGTGAACACACACTTCAGGATGGGAAGGGGGTGGGGTGGCTCTCTTCACCTTCCAGCCTTCAGAGAGTGAACAGGCTCCTCAGGCTCCCCTCTTCCTCCTGGCTGTGGGGGGGAGGGGAGGCCTCCCCTGGCCAAGGCTGAGGCTGCCATGCAGCCTGTGGCCTGGGGTAAGCCTGGACAGCAGGATGCCGTCTAGCCGGCACAGCTGTCTGTGAGCTTTGTTGTTGTTGGATCTGGGCCAGCACAGCTGCCTGTGAGCTTTGGCCTTGGCTGAGCCCCTCCTTCAGACCGGAGGAAAAAAAAGAAAAGAGAACTGTGTAGCCTGCCGGGCCGACTGAGAATGGAGGCATGGAAGATTTATCACCTGGGACATCTTTGGTGCTGAGCCACCCCTCCCCAGAGAGTTCGACCAGTGCCACTTTAAATCTGAGATCTAAGACTTTTCGTAGGCTGCAGCCTTAAGGAATGATAGCCATGTGATGGGAGAGACAGCCTGGGACTTGTGATGCCAGCAGAAGATAAGAAGAAGAGATGATGGAGTGGCTTTTGGCCAGACTTTCCTTGTAGTGGCCATAGAGACTGCATTAATGCTCCTGTAACTTATGGAAACTGTGTTTAGGGGGATGCAAGGTGGGCACTGTGTAGTAGAAATGCCAGTACCAGAGTGAGTGAACAGAGGATTAAGAGGGTGTGGTGGTGCCCTCAGAGGAGGCTTCTGCTCTCAAAGCCCTTTGCCCCAAGGGAGAAATGGGGGGACTTGTGTCCCAGAGGTATCCTTAAAAAGAACCGTACAAGCAGTTTCTGGTCCATGGGTGGTGTGAGAGCACTGTCCATGGGAGGAGGGCTTCTCAAATGCACATTTCCTCTGTATGGGGTGGGTCATTTGTGAAGAGTGTAGGCCACAAGAGACTGTGTTTCTTGTGGGAGTTTCTATGGGGCACAAGGAAGTCTCCTCTCCCTTAATATTTTAGCTGGGAGTTCCAGGTTTTGTCTCAGAAAGTTTTGGTAAGAATTATGGTGGGGGGAGGAGTAGTGGTTTAGGAGGTTCTTTTCACTTTAGATATTGTCTTTTCCTTTCTTTTATTTTCCTATGTAGTGTAAGTTAATAAAATATTTCTTTCCATTTCTAAGGTGGAGCCTGCTCTGCTCTATTCCTGGTCTCACTCACAGCACCATTGTAAAGTACTATATTCTCAGGGGTGCACTGGCATGACAATCCCCTTCCCTCCAAATTATTATAATTTTGCAATTAGAAGCTTTCAGGCAAAGATATGGGAATAGGAATAACAGTTCTTTACTAGGAATATAATAAAAGAATACAAAAGTAGTAGTACAAAAAAAATCAAGCAAGCAAGCAAACAAAAGTCCTGGTGAAACCCTGACAGGGTCAGGGATATGACTTGACACCCTGTTGGTCAGGGTGTTGGAAGCAGTCCAAATAAATCCTCCAGGAGTAACAGATATGGTTCTGTGGAGTAGAGGTGATCCTGTAGAAAGAGTCCAGCTGTGGCGAGATGGGTCAGGTGGTCCAGTCTTCCTCTGGGGTCCAGAGTGGAAAGGCCAGGTCCACGGATGCCGGTGCTTGGTGTTTCTGAGTCCCAGTTTTTTATCCACGTAGGAACAGTTTGCACCCCCCACACAGGGTGGAGCATCTCACAATGGGATGATGTAATGTGTCATGTCATTGGTGAGCCTTAATGGCCCATTAGCAGAAGATACCTCCCTGGAGGATGGACTGGTGGTGAAAGAGATAAGAAACACTGCCCCTCCTGGTTCTAGCAGACCTGGGCCGTTATCAGAAGGCATCTTCCCCCTCCCCCCTGGAGTTACAAATGATAAAGAAAAAACATCTCAGAAGATGAAATAGAATACACATTTTTTGGTTACCAAACCCAAGACACACTGGATCTGGCATGTTGCTACAGGGCATCATGCACAGTGTCAGCGATGCTTCCTGCCATTCCAGACCAGGAATGAAACAGGTCTCCATGCCCACTCCACCTGAATTACAGATTGCCTGGACTTAGGTCGCTTTACTTGGTGCAATGCATCCAACAAATGTGAAACACTCCACAGATACTATACAGGGATCACACATACAGGACATATAGAAGACCCATTAGAATCATGGAATGATTAGTGTCAGAAGGACCTTAAAGTTTCAACCCCAATGTTATGAACTATTCAGACCACACCTCATTTTTAATGCAAACTCATTAACAAGAGGCAATGATATATGTTAATTTGAATTAAATTAATAATAATTACAAAGTGCAGACATCAAATACTTCCTATGAACCTGGTGCCTGTGTCTTTTCCCATTATGTAATAGAACACCTTGCACAGCTGCAAGCAGTATCGAGAGATGACGATAACATTCCCGTGGAAAATATTCTAGCTGTGAAAGATCTGATCTGTGGAGTGACATTTTCAGCCCTCTTCCCTTTTTGAAGTCTGAGCTTGCAAGTTCCTGAGGGAGAGTGAAGGAGAGCACACAGTGGCAAGCAGTCAGTATTTCCAGCCTGAGAGGGCTTACTCTGAAAAGCCTTATGGTTTGGTGGGTGCACAGAGCTCCTTCTGTTTACTGGGAAAGAGGGTTTTTTCCTGATTATTACTATGTGAAACACTGTTCCAGGAATGCTCTGTTTCGCAGTAATCTCCCAAAGGCCTACAGGATTATGAACTAACATGAGGTAAGTGGCAAAAAACAACCAGTGGCTCCTAGCCCACCTGCGTTTCCTTGTAATCTGGAGTGGGCAGCTCCTCATGCTCATCTGTTTCTACATCTACTCTATTTACCTCTGCACTAAAAGCCAAGGGTAATAGAGGGGGTTTAATTTGCAATTTAGCTTCATTAAAAACAGAATTAAGTTCAGACCTAGAGTAAAATCAGAGCAACCCTGTGAAATACCATTCCCAATTTTAATTTGGCACACAACTTTCAATACATTGCTCTGCAGATGTAACCTACTATTGATGATAAATACAAGCAGTAGACTTAAATTCAAGTATCAACACTGACTTGGTTTGTCAGAAAGAAATTTTATCTCTGAACTGGTTTTGAATTCAATCACTGCAGCAATTAGAACTTGCTGTACTATATATATGCATACAAACATATTTTGAATTCATTTATTTAAAATAATTAATATTCTTCAATGATTGAACTTCATAACTGTGGCCTCTATGGCCATTTAAACACAAGGGGAAAAGACCACTAGTGGTCCCTTTTGTCTTGTCAAATTTCAGGCATTTATTCTTTACTTTTGTACTCTAATCAATGGAGAGAAGGACACTTTTCAGATGGTGAAAACACCATCTGGACCTGCCTGTCCCTTTCCTATGTCTGGCAATCCATTTAGTAAGTGTGTTCCTAATAAAGACACTGAAACATTTGGTCCTCCAGAAGTTTCGAATTTTAGTTTAAATTGACTTCATTCCTTAGACTTATCTGAAAATTATATTTCCAAGAATGAAGTCACTTATAAAAAATAATGCACTGCAAGTTATATATAACATGCTGACTCATCAGGCATGGATGATTATGTATAAAATAATTTTGTATCTGTATTTTGAGATCTGTCAGGGGGACTTGTTCCTTATTACCCCATTTCTACATGTGAAAGTATGAATGCAGGCCAAGGCAACCAAACTCTCCTATTTTTTGTTATTAAGTATAAAGCTCTGGCATTTTATAATCATTAAGTCTGAAGGAATATTTAAAAGTATTTCTGTTCTGCTGATTTTTGTGTTATAAATGCGTAACTTCATAACTGTTCCTAACAATGGATAAAACTATTTTGAAATACTTAATGACATAAAATGTTATAAATCAATGGTTCAGTTTATATGGAAACTACTTTCATACAATTTTTACCATTGCATAGAACAACAGAGAACATAGTAAGTACATGATGTTCAGATACTGCCATATAATGTTGTTATTTTAGGAAGAAATTATTTTCATGGGGAAAACCACAAAAGACTGTACAAAAGATTAGGAGTATCTAGCAATGTGTGATTCATTGGTCATTACATTAGTGATTATTTTAGTATTTTAAAAACCCAAACAAGCAGCAACCAGACTTTGTTTCTAATAACAAAACCAGCTAAGTTCATACTTCTCAAGTACATTGTTAGGCAAAACCAAAACCGTATTCAGCAACATTAAAGATATTAAATAACGGACTATATACTCAAATAATGGTTTAATTATCAGAAAATACATCACGTGTATCTTAAGGCTGCTACTGACATCACACATATCAAAAATAATATTCTTCATACCCAGATGGGTTAAATTTATGGCTGTAAATTTGGGTCTTTTCTCAAGTGTCAGAGCTATCTCCAGCTGCTTCATTTTGTGTGCTAATATACGATTCAGCTGAAACAGTGTAAAAATGAATGTTGTTAGAAAATACATTTAAGTGTCTTTTATTTCTAAATTGTTTCAAGCAAATAAATTATTCCACTTAGGCAGTAATTTCTGTTGATGAAATTAGCTCAAGTCTATCTGCATGGAAAAAAAATGCAAGACAAAAAACTACGTGACTCTGCTTTTGACCACTCTTTCACTTTCTGCATCAGTTCTCTTAAGAGGTATGTTTCTCAGGGTGTTATGCAAGATCCTTCCATAAAAGCAGAAAAAGGCAACTCTCAAATATAATTGGTTTCACTATTTCCAGATGGGAGAGATTTGAGAGGAGCTATTACGAGATTCTTATAAGTTTTATTCAGTTATGAAGGGGAGTTATACAGTCTATTTTAGACCTCTAATTAGAGCGCATCCAAGAAGCACTAAAGATTAGGAATACAAGATTCCCTCTGCAGACAAAAGAAAGAAAAGCACTTTCCTGTACTCCATTCTGCAAATAACTTGAACCAGTTAAGGAAAGAAAAATAGTGCCACATTCACCATACCTTTCAGAGGTGTTCAGTGCTAAAAAAACCTCATGTCTAAAATAGCAAGAAGGACAAATAGCATATATGACTATCTTCTGAGTATTTCAACTGATTTATTTTCTCCCTCACAGCAACAGACTCAGAATTAATGTATCACATTTATTTTAGGTTACTGAAGCCAAAAAAGCTTTGAATGGAAATCTTCAATACAGAATCAGTTAGGTGCCTATTTCAGAGTCTTATAAAGGGTGATATAGGAACTGCTATTATTTTCCATGCTTGCTGAATCTCTCAAGAAAGTTTTAATGTTCTGCTGCATTTTGTAATAAAGCAAACAGGACTTAAGTGACTCTGTTTCCCATACACCTCAGATTCCTCTCCCCACCTCCTCTCTTCTCAACACTAAATCCCTTGCCGATATTCAGCATTATTTATCAGGGAAGAAGAGATACAATAAGCTTTATAAAACAGCCAGGAGAGAAATTACTTGTGCCTCATTTCCACAAAATTTCAGTGTCTGCTTGACTGTATTGGATTACAGAATATTCATACAGCAGCTCAACTGCAAGGGTAAATGAGGATTCTTTGGCACACAGAACCATTTTTTACCCCTTTCATATACTTGCAGAAGCTGAAGAGATTTTATCTGATACTTTAGAAAATATAAAATGTAAGAATTTCAGCACTTTGCGAAATTAGGAAACAAAAATTATTAATTAAAAAACAAAGAGAAAAGGATTATCCAAAGAAATTTGCTAGATGTCCACTTGAATTGGGGTCATGTTCACTTCATATTAAAGGTGACCAGTCCAGGCTAGGGCCTAAAGATTTTAATTTCTCTTCACTGATTTTATATTTCAGTTATAGAGAAGAACTTAGGCTTGTGCTGTTCTCACAAAACAGTATGGAACCTATGTATTATTTATGGAAATAAAAACTCCCAGTACTTCTACAGCTAGTCTGATGAACAAGGAAGCAACCAAATGTCCCCACACTTCAAGGACAACTCTCTCATACTTGGCAAAAGAAATTTTCCAACTGATCTGAGCTGGGTCAAGAAATATCTTGGGAGAGTCAAGTTGGGTCACTGGTATCCAGTTGGAATGGAAGGAATCAGAAGAGATACTACATTGAAGAAACAGATAAGTGCATTTGGTCAAAGAGCCAGGAGGTTCTAGTCTTGATGGTTTAGAAAGCAGGAAAACACACTATGACACCTTAGAGTATTCATAGTAGTTCTATTTTTACTTTCAGTAGATTGAAAATAAATTCAGCTGTCCCTCAGAAAATGCAGTTAATACCAGTAAAAGCCACTCTGGTTTTGATGCTTCCCAATATTGCAATCCCGAATTTCTGACATAAAAATGTATCAATGTGATAAAATACATAAATTTATTATTGCCTCATTTTCACAGATGTAAGTTTAGGTTCCTCCTTTAGTTTTAGGCTTTTTTTTTTTTCTTTTTAAACATTTATGCAATTTGCTTTATAATTTTGGTCTGAAAGCTATGTGAAATCTGTGTCATTAAAACAACTTTTTGGAAAGTAGAATACATTTTTAGAGGAACATTTTTTCTTCCTGGACATGTAAAACCGCATTTATATGAAAAGTTTTTGTCTTGCTGACTGAGCATTAATGCTCTGAAAGATATGCATTGCAAGTAAAGATAGAATTGCTCTTTATAGACCTGCTGTTTCATCATAGCGTAGGTTGTTACAAATCCCGTATCGTGAAAAATCCTCTTCATTTCTTCCAAGTCTGTGACTGAGAACATTACAAGATTAGAAAAAGCGAGATATTTTCTGTTTCTAATGCAAGATGAGTTCCCGTGGCCTAGACTGTCTAGTTCCATGCTTTGCTCCTTCCTGTTTGTCATCAGTATAGTTTAAGCCAAGTTTAACATTTCCAGCTAGTCTGGTCTTGTCAGGATATCATTTTATAAGAGTAATTTTGGAAACACAAGGTAAGGATGGAAATATTCTTCTCACGTGCAACAATCCCTTCATACAAATTAACTGTGCTGGAAGGATTAACGATGTGAAATATGTCCCTTTTATGGCACAAATGGGATAGATAAGGTGCAAGGGTGGTTTTTAGTGGCAAAAATCTTGTATCCATAACTCTCACAGTAATTTGCACTTCTGAAAATAAGATACAACCTTCACTTTTCTTACTTCTCTATTTATCTTCTGCTGTAGCTATCATGTTCTCTAGCACTATATTTTAACAGCAGAACTACCTAGATGCTACTAAAGATCTTGAAATTATTTTGGTCATCATGACATCTCTTGAGTAACAAAATGTAAAAGCCTACTGAAAATTACTTCTAAAACTTGAAATTTGAAAAAATTTCAGGATTGATCCAAAATTTCAGATAATTAAAAACTGAACATAATTGTTTTGCTTCAGAAATACGTTTCGGGTTGTTTTCTGTAATAACATCACATGTTTGATTTTAAGTGCAAGTATAAATTCATGTAGGAACTACTGAGGATTTAACAAGTGTACAAACATATCCCTTAGTGTGGAGCAGCAGTGCTACCAGAAAGAAATTAAATTTCTGTAGAAAATTTGATTTATGTCTGGGGATGTTTTTACTTTCTTGCTAATACAGAAAGCATCTCTTGACTTTTGCCTCATAATCCCAGCACTGTCTGTGACAGTCAGACAGTGCAGTAATTTAGACCCTTTCCTGTCAGGTGTCCATACTGTTTACATAGATGCCAGCTCTGATATTTGATTTGCTATTCAAGGACTTATCTGGAAAAGAGTTTCCCAGAACAAGAGTATTGGTGCTTCCCTGCAGCAGAACAGCAAGCCCTGCAGTTGACCTGAGCCTGGCTGGAAGATGTATAAAAATTTTCATCACCAGCCCCAGAGATATTCTGTGTCATGTGGCCCAAGATGGCATTGTATTATGTGCCAAAGAAAACACTGGTCTGTCAAAAAGGAAGGATTCAGGTTTCTTGCACAGCCAAACTATTAGAACACTCACTGCATTATTTGCCTGCCAAGCCTGAAAAACTTATCAGGAAGCACCTGCTTTCAGGAGCAAACTGTTCTGTTATTACATTTAGTTTATTGTGCCATTCACAGGCTCTCCCTGGAAGTCATGAATTAGCCATGATAAATGAACATCAAAATATTCAAGTGCTGTGCAAATTGCTACAATACTCTAAGCATTAAAACAGATTAAATAAAATCACTGTTCTCAGCTCAAGTATATGTCAAAATTTAATAGCTAGAAAACCAGCTACTATCAAACTAAGAAACACCTATACAAGGATTCTTTCTGTTAATTTCACTTTAGAAAAATAGTTCATTGAATAAATAGTTATGTACATCTTAATGGAATACAAACAATCAATTTTATAGACTTCTGAGCCTCGAAAAGGTTAGAAGCCAATGCCTTCATGCTATAAATGTAAAAAACTTCCTCCTCCTTCTTCATTCTTGCTTCTCTTAGAAAGTCTTAACAGCATAAAACAGAATATGTAAAGGTGGCAGAAGATGTCTCATAACCTTTAATAGAGCACCTGGAAGCATTATTTTTAATGACAGTTCATATAAACTGACATATCAACCATATCAGGCTGGGGAAAAATCTAATAATATTCTTCCAATTAATTCTAACCTCTTAGCTTTACTTTTAATTATTTCACTCAGCTCCTAAAACTCAGCTTATTAAGATCCATCCATCATGGTGTGGGTCACACAGTATTTCTACTATTGGGCTTTCTGGCCTTTGTCCTCCTTTCTGTGCTGGATTGAAAGCAAAACTAGTGAGAGACTCTAAGTCAGAAACACAATTTAATAAGAGGAAAAGAAATAAAATAAAGTAAAATAAAATAAATGCAATAGTACAAAAACCCCCCCTACTGACAGAGTCAGAATACAACCTGACACCCTGTTAGGGTGGCAGTAGTAGTCTAGATGAAATGGTCTTGTCGAAGCAGTGATACTGTAGAAAGGTCTGGTAGCTCTTGTCTTCTGGCAGTCTAGTGAGTAAGGCTGTGTTGTCCCAAACCCCAGATTATATCCAGGTGGGAATGCTTGGCTCCTCCCCATGGGTGGAGCACCTCACAATGGGATGATCTCATTCTATGAGTCATGCAGTGGGTCCTTGATGGCCCATTAAACAGAGACAACTCCCGGAGGGAGTTATCTGTGAGCCATGCAGCAAGGCATTGATGGGCTCATTAACAGAGGATAAGGGAAACACTGCCCCACCTGGTTTCAACGTCTCACGAAGATGGGGATGGAATACATACTTTGGGCACAACTTACATTGTAACCTAGGACACTGAAAGTGTCCTAGGTTACAATGGAACCTCTTTCTGTAACTTTCAGTGAGAGGACCTTGCCTATACTGAATGCATAACAGGGAAAATTGGTTTAAAATGAAGAATAAAGCTAAACCGCAAAATAACTACTATAATTCCAGATTATTTATCTTATTTATTTATTTAGATGACTTTCCCTGAACTTAGTCTGCTGCTTCCCTGGAAGGGACAATCCTTGTGCTCGTAACTTGTGAGACTGCTAGTTGAAAAATTTACCTGAATTTCCCATCTGACTTATTGTTGCATAGAGTGTCTGTTTTTATTTCCACCTTTTCCTTTGAGTGATCATACCTATTTATATAAAGTTATTGCTTCAGTAATTTGATATATTCCAGGTGAGATTGATAAAATATCACATTGTGATTATTTATGTTTAAAAAGCATACCCACAAAAAACCCAGCAGAAATTAGAAACAATACAATTATTCACCACAAAAGACACAAACAGGAGGCCTGCAGCTCCCCTGACACTTCAAGAAATCATTCCCAGGAGACACACATCAGCAGAAAAAATAATAAATGAACTATTTATCCTATCTGAAGCATGATTTCTTCTGTAATTAAAGCAGGTTATCACCTGCATATATGTTTCTCTATTTGTAAACAATTTAAAATACAAAGTGTTGAAATGTCCAGATAGATGATTGCTTTTCTGAAGATACTATTGGTGTCAAAAGGAAGCACATTTTTGATACATAATTGTCTTATTTAATCAGGACAAAAGCGGGGGGAAATCGCAATTCAGACAGCTCCAACTGCATGCAGGCAGCAAAGTCTCTGCATTTCCCCAAGAGTTACTGCTCCCACTATCTAATTTGATGATTAACCCTGAGTTGTAATTGGAACGAAAATCCTAAAGCCCCATTGGATCCTGCTGACAGTAGTACAAACACAGTTCAACACCTGCCTGTTTTATTTATGTAAGAATTATGACTGATGTGTTTAAATGTCTGCAGTAATTTCTGCCTGTCCACCTTGACTGTTGATGATCACTGCCTCTGCTGCAAGGATCGATTAGCAGTGTGGGGAAGCATTCAGTTCATTCCAAAGCAATACCTGCTGCTCACTCAGCAATCCCATCAGTCAATCCATCTCTGCTTCTTCACAGCTGCTCCCTCCTTCTTTTTTTTCTTGACCAAAGATCGCTCGTACACTTTACAACCCAGGACTATCCCTTACCTCTAAAAATCAATCACCACTCCATTCTGTAAGTAAACTTCAAAAAAAAAAATCAATCTTGTGTTTAAGGTTGCTTATAATTTGGGTTTTTAAAAAGTTCTTAATACATCTTAAAGGATAAGAGACTGCTTTTTCAAAATTCAGACATCACTTATGGCTACTCTCTACAGGTACAAAAATAAGTTACTTAATAATTAACTGTAATTGCTAATGAATTTGAAGAAAAAAAAAATCACTGATTCAGAGCGGAAAATGTTAAGCTTTTACAGGGAATTGAAAATAGTTGGATGCAAATTTCCACCCTATCAGAAGAAAATCTGGAAGTATGCTTTAACCATCACAAGCTTTGGCATACCTGTAAGTGTGCAAAGGATGAATCCTGTCTGCAGTCTCACACTGCACTGCAGTGAGTTCACACGACTCATGTGGGTAGCCAAGCCTTCCACACCTTTCCTTAGGGAATGTACTCAGTGTAATACAATAGAAGAGCATCACCTGCCTAATTCCAGGCAGGAAGTTGGTGGCAACAGATCCATGGACCATGTCTTGCTCTAACCACACTCAGGTACGTGCTCTGCAAGGCAGTGTCAGCAGAGTCACTCTCCTGGTAAACTCTAAACATGTCGTATACAACAAGTAAAAATCCCAAACAAACCAGGAGCTTTGGATAAATATTCCTGTAAAAATACAAAGAGGTAGTAAAGACAGTCAGGACTTCTAAAGCATCCTGGTTTCTCTTTCCAATGCAGAAGCAACTTTTGAGCATAACTAAGAAGATAGTCATAGTTCTGCTTCAAAGAGGGCCATTAAAACTATGTTTTAAAAATCCCAAACACTATTTTACAGTAAAATATTGAAAGACCCACAAAATATAGTGCATAGCCACACTATTCTTTCACCTTTTTCCTCCCATGCTGTCATCCAACTATTACAGCACTAAAGCAGATACAACTTATAGCTATATATATTCCTCTGTAAATCAGTGATCCTGTTAGTTTCCTTAATCTTGGCAAATGTGTAGCTCAAGACCTTTCATTAATATTTATTAACTCCTCTTTTCTACATTGAACATTTAATTATTTAAATTCCTAACATATAATTCTATAACTACAGGTTTTATGAGGTGCATTTTTCTTCCCACTGTTCTGGAAGTGAAAAAAAGGATATGTTAAGTCCAAATTCCAAACCTCAAGATCTTTCAATGCAATAAAGAAACAACCCAGTTTAATAAATGCAGTGAATGTCTTATCATCTCACAAATGTAATCCATATATTTAAGAGAAATATGTGGATTAAAATCTCATGTATTTTGATTTCAGTCATTAAAAAAGCACACAAAAAAAAGAAGAGGAAACAGCTTGCCACTGATACACCGTGATTATTATTGACTTTTGAAGGTTTTTTAGTCTCCAAAGAGTCCTTTTGATCTTCCACAAAGAAGGTTATTTTTCCTGCAAAAATATTCTCCTATAAAACAGTATCATTTCCCCATTGTTTTTCATATCACTATAAATTCCTAAATTAAATTGTGAGAAATTCCTAACTGAAATGTGAGAAAAGGCGGAACTTATGCAAAAACACACTCATCACTTGTCCAGAAGTTATCTGACATTTAGGGGAAAAAAAAATCAAGCTATTTGTCTGAGGACAATTTTCTCATTCTAAACATCAAATAAATGACAAAAGGACCAGCTCAGAGTTCTCTTTCATACCTTTGGAATAAGTTGCCTAGTCACATATTATAACTAGCTATTGAGTGAGAAGGAAGGCAAAAAGAAAAGGCCACCAAAAAAAGCTGTAACAATGAATTTCAGGTCTATTCTGCTCAGATGAATCCGTCTGTATTTCTATAGGTTTAAAAAGAAAAAAAAGCAAAATAATCCTGGACTCCTAGTCATCAGAAGTAAGGCCTGAGGAGAAAGTGAATTGAGTACTGGCACACTGGAAGCTGTTTTCTCTTCAAAAGATCAACAGGGAAGACAACATATTTCTCCATAACACAATTGTCTTCAGCTGTCCCTGAAATGAAATGATTGACAGCCAGCATTAAGCTTTAGGGATGCTCAGACAATATTTAATGTCAAGTTCAGTGTTGAAAGCGCTAGTATTTTAAGAACAACACCTGTTCCAAAGTCTTTGAATACTACTATCAGTCCCAGAAAACAGAAGGAGCCTGAAGCTTTTGGCAAGATAAAGTCCAAAGAAGATTTTTTTTACTGTTAAGAAAGTCTCTTTCCTCTCTGAGATTTGAGAATGTTTTGTTTGCTTCTTTATCTCTCTGTGCTTCCCCTTCCCCCCACCCCCTTCCCTTGCCACCCTTTCTCTTTTCCTTATTTCTCGTTTATTTTTTTTTAGATTGAGTGGGCAAGAAACAACATTACTGTGTGAGCAGGTTGTTCCTTACCCGCTTTTTTCTTTTAGTCTCTTTAACACAAGGTAAGATGAACTTGCTCATGATAATGCAAAACTGCTGTAGTAACTGCCTTTGTTAACCTTTTCCAGGCTACAGCAAATGTAATATACGTACTTTGTTTTTCTTTCAAAAATTCATTTCATCAGAATAGTACTAGGAGCAGTGAATGCTCTGAAATCCATATCTTGACTGATTTTTTTAATATATTCATGTAAATCTATTTGCTTACATTTCTACATGTACTTGAGGCAGTGTTTTTTTGTTGTATTTCTATTCTTTATTGCCCTGAAAAATACTCTGAGCATCTTTCCTTTACATCCAGAAAGACTGGGAATGTGTATGAAATTGCTACCTGCACAAATAAATTAAAAAATTGTGAAATAGAAGTGGAATGTACAAATGAAATTACAACAATAAGAGAAATCTTTTTTCAGGATAAACCTATTTACTCATTGAAATGAGTAAACTGAGAAAAAATAAGTATATGTTTGGGGAAGGAAAAAAGGCAACATTTACAGAAACTCTCTAATGGCAATCCAGATATTCATCTAAGGTTTAGAAACACTGAAAAATTTCTTCCACTCACACAAAGTACACGTTCATTCATATGCATGTAACTTCAAATATACGGATTCATTTTGATCACTGCACTGTGTATTGGGTTTCTACCCAAAAACAATACAGAAGATATTATTTTGTTACTCAGGAAAAAAGAATCCCTTATTTAATGACTATTTTAACTCTTAAATCTCAAATGCTTGCCTTGGATTCAAATACAGGGTTTATTTGTGAAGTAATGATGTGTACTATTAATCCAACTTAATAATACTAATAGAATTACTGAGTTATATAGGCTCTGAATGGAAGAACTGCAGAATTATCATCCTGTCTTATTTCTGTCTAGCAAAAAATAAGAGAACATCACCCAAGAATTGGAATACATTGCTATTTTCACTAGCAATAGCATGGATTCTGAATAAAACATACATTAATGACCATTTGTCATGATTTTAAAGTGCTTGCACATTAAAAATAATGCCTGAACACATTTTTGTTTGCTTGAATCAGATCCTTAGAACCAGAACTCAAAAACTAAGAAACACGGTTTTAAGATGCCTTGAAACCCTTCCAATTCCATCTTTCAAGTACAATTTCAGCTAAAGTTAGAATCAGAAGTTACTATAACTATTGAAAGTGGAGATAGCCAGATAACCTGACCTTAAGTTATGAGGTTCTACGCCCTCAAACTTGTGCCAAAAGAAGAGGAAAAGATTTTCCAGGTAGCTGTCTAATCCAGCCACTTGGTTACTTCCAGCACAGAGCAAAAACACAACACAGGTTCCAACGTCGAATCCTTGGTTTATATTAAAAATCATATTTGCCTTTTTTAGTAATGGAGCTACAGCAAGGTGCAGTGCTGGTCACAACTTTCAGAGAAAAGTAGAGACAGGTAAGGTTTGGTTTTTGGGGGCTCTGAGCTGAGAACAGGCAGTATCCTTTCCAGTGTTGACTATATATTTTTCAATGGTAAATGATTAATTCACAACACCACATTATTTACTTGTTCAAGGATATGAGTAAAAGCACTAAACAAATCTGCATTACCATAGGAGCAACAACAGAAGTATCTTTGGAAATTTCACTCTGGCTGACTCACTTCATCTCTACGACAAAGAACTAGACCAGCTTCCTTGCTCTTATTCCTTCAGAAAGACAGTTTGGCAGAGCATCAGATTTTCCACTGCCACTGCTTTGAAGCCTCTCTGACTTTGATCAGTACTTATCATAGCTTGAGTGACCCTTCCTTGGTCACAAGATTTTACAGAATCGCAAAATCAGCTCAGTTGGAAAAGGCATCTGAGATCATCAAGTCTAACCTATGACTGAACACCACCATGTTTACACCAAGTGCCATGTCCATTCTTTCCTTACACATCTTCAGGGACAGTGAAGAATTTCTTTCCAATGTCCAACCTAAACCTCCCCTATGACAGCTTGAGACTGTGTCCTCTCATCCTGTCACTGGAGAAGACACCAATCCTCACCTGGCTACAGCCTCCTGTCAGGCAGTGGTAGAGAGTGATAAGGTCTCCCCTGAGCCTCCTTTTCTCCAGGCTAAACATCCCTCAGCTGTTCCTCAGAGGACATTCTCTGCAGACCCTTCACCAGATTCATTGTTCTGTGCTCTACCCACTCCAGCACCTCAATGTCCCTCCTGAATTGAGGGGCCGAGAACTGGACACTGTACTCCAGGTGCAGCCTCACCTGTGCCATGTGTGGGGCTATCACTGCTCTGATCCTACAAGCCCCACGATTCCTGATCCAGGCCAGGATGCCAGCAGCCTTCTTGGTCACCTGGGCACACACTGGCTCATGTTCAGCCAGCTGTCACCCAGCAGCCCAAGGTACTTTCTGCTGGGCAGCTTTCCAGCCACTCAGCTCCCAGTCTGTAATTGGAGCATATTTTGTCTTTGTGAGGTGGACCATTCTATCCCGGAGTAGGATCAAAAGCTTCCTTCCCCTGGAAGCTCAGTTGTTGCTTCCTTACATCTGACACTGCTGCAATTCCTTGAGCCTCTTTGAGGGAGAACCCCCAGCCAGCCAAGAAGCACTTTTCTGCTTTTGAAGTTTCTGTGATACTATTAAGCAGCACGTTGACTGGTGTGGAGAGGATAGAATTCACCCTGAATGAGACAGAATTTGACAACAAAGTTGCAGAAAGTGTTAGTTCATTGGCTCAACTTAGCAGACATCACCAGTTTGTTTATGAGACAGAAAAGCAAATGCTGGGGGTAGCTGGGAAAGAATGGGGGAGGAATCTGACCCCGCAATCTGGAAAGATCACTGTATACAAAAGCTTTCAGCTCTGTACCAACTGACAATGATGCAAAAGAGACAACATGGTTCTACCCACAGTGCCAGCAGAAGTATGCTGACATCACATTTGGTATGCTTAAATCTGTATGTTCTCATTAGGTACCTTTCAATCACACCTTAAGGGTAACTAAAACAATCGGAAAACTGATTCCATTTTATCAGGAAGGAAAAAAACCAAAAAACCCAGTTATGAATATTGCTGCTTTGGTGCAAAGATCCTTTTATTAGTACTTGAGCACGATGTTAATTGGAAAATATATTTGAATGTAGAAGTTGTTCAGAAAATAAACAATTAACAAATTATCACCACTGACACTGCGTAAGAAGGAATTTACTCAGCTTGATCTTCTGTCTAAGTTAGACATATAGCATAAAATTGTCAATAAGAATGTGATGTACACACTTAATTTGGAATCTGATCACATATGACAGATAGGAGATAATTATAGAACTTCAGCTGTCATTTCATAGTATAACCATACATAAAATTATTGTCTTTTTAAAATACAAATTAATAAGGCTATTTGCTGAATCTTTGCTGTTAACTTTGCTCTCTGAGAAAGTCTCACAAATTTTCAGAAATAACCACCTTGGTGTGTATTTAATCTATTTAAATAAATAAATACTGAATGTAGAATATTTATGTAAGTGTGTATATATATATGAAAACAATAGAACATATTTTCCTACCATGCAACTATTTCTGAATGCTTTGCCTAATCTAAATAGGGTTGAGAAGCACCTATATGCAAATTTTCCATTCAAAAGCTTGAAGTGAAATAACTCACTTCAGACATTAATTTTCATAATATTTGATTGTGGGGTTAATTCTAGATTTATATTTGAAATATTTTCACACTTGAAAATACTATTTTGTCTCAAAAATCTAAAAAGCAAAACAAAATTAAACCAACCAAAACCTCTAAACCACAAACCACTCATTTGAAAATGCTTATGCTTGTTTTCCATATAGGCAGTAAACACATTGTTAACAGAGGGGGCAAAAAGTCTTTGGATGGCTTGGTGCTTACATTTTGGAGGTGGTGGTGGAGACATTGTGAGAAACCATTAACTTAAGATGTCAGGAACTCAAAAGATAGTTTTGAGTTGGAAGAAGGTGTCGGTATACCAATACATAGGCAGAGCCAAGAGTTCTGACATGGAAATTCAGAGAAGCAAACCTTTAATGCTGCTCCTCCACATGTACAACACAGGTAATGGGAAAAAAAGCAGAAGACCTCTGCAATCTCCTGCACAGCTAATAGTAACCCCAAAATTAATCTGACTGCTTTCTTCAGCATATATTGATGGTTTTATATGTAAGAAATACATATGTGTAACATACCGCAAAAAAAAAAAAATATCTACTGGGAGAATTCTGAGCAGCTGAAGAACCTGTAAAGAACTTGTTTTATGCATTTTTTGAGATATGCAGTATTTCATAGTGCAGTTTATAACTGCTAATTAGACATAAATTGCTGCAATAGTATAGCTTAAAAAGTTTTGTCAATGAAATTTTGAAAATTCCGTGCAAAGCAAAGCATATTTTCTAATATTATCTGGAATCCCTTCTTGCACTTTTGCCCGGAATTAGAATTATCCCTCTTCTGGATTAAAGATGCATTGGTGGATTAGTCTATCACTGATGACAACATAATATATCCTTCCCAGAGGCTTAAACTGAAAAGAGGTCTGTTAACTACAGACTATATTAAAACAACAGAAAAAAAAAAGAAAAGAAAAAAAGTAAAGGATATTGGACATAAGACAGTATTTTAACACTTAAAAATCATTGTGTGGGAGGTCAAAGTTTGTTAAACATAACCTCAGGTTCAGTGCCATGTATCAGTCCTACTCTTTGCATAGACTGTATCCCCTGTAAAACTAGTAAAACATGGGACTGATTCCTGTGAGGATTAGACATGGGTGCTACTATCTTTAACCACCTGGGCAAGCTCAGGAATACCAGCCACACAGGTAATTAAAGTGAAAAAAAATGATTTTAATTTTTCTACTTGATGGTCAGATATGTATACACATTTTGAAAAATTGTACTTCTTTATTTGAATTTCTTTGGCCTTTTAAAGAAGTATTAATTTCATATTTAAATTTAGCCTTTCCAAAGCAACAAAGCAAATGAGCTGTTTCTGAACTGAAATACTTTCTATTTCTGAAACTTTGTTTCAGATATTATGAAGCTGATTCATCATTTTAACACTCTAAAGGAGATGTTATATTATTCTGTATATTAAGAGACATGTCAGCAGTTTTCCATAGAATAGTGTCATCCTGCAAAGTTTTTCTAGATGTAAGATCACGTAGTTCATAAAGCATCTTTCCATGTGAACATCCTGGAATATTTTGCATGCTAATAATCGTACAATGACAACTTCTAGAATACACCTGCTTAATATTTAAGCCAAATTCTGGGAAACTAATTAACAAGAAATATTTCACTGACTATAACAGAAAATGAGCTGTACTTTTTGGTGAGGTTAAACACATAATTACAGTCCTTTTCAATTATATCCCAGGAAAAACTAGAGTAGTTGTTAGCAATAAATTTCAGTGTAAGACACTGGGGTCTGTTTTTTGTTTAAGAAAAGGTCAGTCCTTCATTTCATGAAGGTCAGTAAAATCATTGGCATAAAAAGGTAGCTCCATTTGGGTAGAGAATCCAGCTAAGAAATAAGCTTTCTACCACACTTGCCTGTTGGTGTCAGTGAGAAGATGGGGATTAGACATTTTTCTGGTTTTATTTAATAAGAGACCTGGATGTTATCACTTATGTTGCTTGCTAAATTGAATCTTTGAAGAACAGTGTAGAATATGTGAAGTGTTTGTGCATACAGGTCACAAGCTGTGTGCTCCATTCTTTGAAAGGAAACCATTGTGAAGGGGGAGGGTCCTGAGGACAAAGAAGGGAAGAACTGCTTTTCTGGCAAATGGCAGTATCAGCAACAAAACTCTATAAGAACCGCATGCTTCAATATGCAGTAAATAATACCCACACACTTTGTAGAAATAAAAGGTTGGGGGATGGAGGGAATGGACTTTGAGTCCTGTAGTCAAAGGAATTTAAAGTTACATCTAAGTAGTCTTGAGAGATTGCTTTATAGTGAAGTATCTGTTACACACAACCCTGGATCATAATTATCTGTGTATCCTCAGACTAGCAGAGCAGTTATAACACAGTTCTGTGCTTCTCTGCAACTGATCTCTGTGACTGCATCATTTTCTTGACATTTTCCAACTTACTGATTCAGTAATCACAGTTCAGTTGTCTTAATCACACAGTAATTGAACCATAGAGGAAATGCCAATACTCAATCAGAAGATACCAGTCCAATTTAAACAGCAATGTTTTCAGTCAAGAAACAGTTAACAGCAATTTAAATCTGAGTTTGATTATTCTCCACTGTCGATGTCTAGATTTCTTAAAAGGGAATTAAAGGGAGGGCAGCCCATTTTGGCCCAAATCCGCTGTCTCTCTGCTCCTTTAATTTGCTTTAGTATGTGCGAACCCCCTTAAAGAAGAAACAAAAGTCGAGGTACAGGCGGGTGCTCCCCCGCGGCCGGAGGGGGAGCGCGCCCGCCGTGCAGGGGAAGGCAGCGCCTGGCCGGGGGAGCTGCCCCCGGGAGGAGCCGTGAGCGGCGGGGAGCGGAGCGGAGCGGAGCCCGAGCCGGGACCTGTCCGTGGTCCTGCAGCCGGGCCGCCACCGCTGCCAGCGCCACCGCCGAGGGGCCTCGGTCCCTTCCTGCCTACCTGCTTCACCAACGCCCTGCAACAGCTGCTGTCACTGCTGAGCCCGACTTACAGAAATTCAGCTTTTAGGGATATTTCGTATCCCCTCAACGCTGGGGGTACTTAAGAAAAAAACATTCATTCCCCAAACCTCCTACCAAAGCCCTGCCCAGGCTCTGAGCGTGCCTTTCCCTGGCGGTCTCTGGGCTGCCCGGGGCGCCGGGGAAGCCCCAGTCCAGCGCACAACTTTGCCGCGGGGAGCCGGGCTTCAGCCCCCTCGGAGCCTCCGCGCAGGGGATCGAAGACGGAAGGGACCTGGCGCCCTCCTCGCCTGCAAAGCTTTGGAGAAGCCAGGCAGGAGAGCGGGAGAGGCTGGGAGCTCCCTCGCCTCCCGCTCCTCGTTGCCGGCTTCTGGTACCAGGGGAACCCCCGGGGGGCGGAGGGGAGGGAAGAGGGAGCTCCCACCGTACGCGCAATGCCCCCCGTGCATCGTCTTCTCCGGGAGCCCGGAGCCCCAGCCCGGACTCACGTGTGCCGTCAAACCGGGTGGCGATGGTGTCGAGGAAGGTGTTCTGGGGTGCCAATAATCCCTTCATAACCGGCATTTTTCCAGCGCGGTGCGAGGTTCCCCATCAAAGTTTGTCTACGAGGGTGGTTCGAGAAGAAAGTGCAGAGGGCGCCCGGGGGAAGGCAGGGAGGGAGGAGGCGGAGGGACAGGGAGGAGAAGGAGGATGGGGATGCCGCCGCGCCGCCTCCGGCGCCGAGAGCCCCCCGCTCGTCAGCCCCGGCCCCGCAGAGCGCTCCCGCCCCGGGGAGCCGCGCACAGGTGCGGAGCCGCGCCCCGGCCGGCTGCGCCCGCTCCCCCTCCCCGCACCCCTTCAAAGGCAAGGGGGAGGGGGGCGCCTGTGGAGAGCCGCCGTGAGGGAGGACGGGCTGCAGGAGAGAGGGGAGCTGGGGAAGAGCCACCTTTATCCACCTGTAGCGGAGCAGGGTGGGGCGGGGCAGCGCAGGGACCGGCGGCCCCCGGCGGCTGCGGAGACACCTCCACCCCCAGCCGACTCAGACACGTTTCCTCTCAAGCACCTGAGAAGGATCTCAGGCATCTCAGCTCACAGGGACCTTCTTTTATGAGTAGCAATATCTCAAGGCTCCTACTTTGCTGAAAGGATACACCCTTGATGGATAGCAAATGCCTCTGGAGGTGCTCACTGGAGAGTGAGACTGGGACACGGATAATGCTCCACCAGTTGTGTGGCCTCAGGCATCATTTGCATGTTGAGGCCATTTCCTTTATTTAAGGAATAGGCATTCTTCTGTGATTGTTGATGGATCCTACAACATTCTTTCAACATCCTTCCCTGAAAAATTCCTGAAATAATTTCTTTCTGCCAGCCAAAGAGAGAATTAATACACATCCTAGCCCAGGAGGTCTAATGTGTAAATTCAAATAAATATGTAACAATAGTAATAAAGAAGTGGCATTCCACATTCAGATGAGTAACCTGTTCAGACTGGTACCATGGCTCTTTAAATGCTGCCAGATAACTCTCCATAGTACAGTCATTTCACTTACTGTAGCAAAAATGGCAAAACTTTCCCATGTTCCTTGAGGACTAAGAGTCCCTAGAGAAAAGAAGTGGGAGTACACTCCCTAATCTACAAAGTCACTGTGCAGAGGAAGCCTGTTGGGTTCTTGCTATTTTACAGTACTGCTATTTGTATTTTTTGCTATTCCTGTTTGTTTAGGATTCTCTCTTTCTCCAGATGGTTAGACTTTGATTCCCACTTTTCAGCATAAGCAGCACTGAGAGAGGTTACAAAAGAGAGGAAAGGGTCTTTCTTTACAACAGGTAATGAAATGTAAAAAAACCCCAGAACCTCAAAAAGTGCTGATACACAGGGTTTCTAGCACAATATAAAGCCTACTGATGGTAACCTCACCTTGGCTCCGAAGAATGCAGCAGTATTTTGCTGAGATCATGAATCTGTCCAGTTGCCCTTGTACTAGAAGCCTTTTACAAACTAGTTGATACAGAGCTGACAGATCAGTTTTCAGAAGTAGCACATGAACTGAGAGACTGTCTGTACCGTACTTTGGAAGTCTCCAAGATCTCAAAGTGTCATCACGTTCTTGATACCTGATAAAATTCAAATTCTTGTCAGCCTTGTCCTTAAAGTATATATATAAGCACCAGCCTTGTCCTTAAAATATACAATTTTTAATACTGAATGCCAGCAATTTTTAATTTTCATTATTATTCTCATATCCTCCAATTCAATATAAACGGAGTCACAAAATTAATTTCTATTGATAGTTTTCCATTTAGTCTCTCTGGCTACTTGGGTATGATACTACATGTGCTCATTAGAGAAATAAAGAAAATCCTATTTCAATACCTGGAAAACCCTCAAAAGCATGATTGGGTTTTTACTTCTGACAAAGTGCTCAGCAACAGATGTTGTTAAAACCTTTAAAACCTGACCAAAAGACTTGCCTATGTTGTAACCTGTCTGCTGCAATTGTGTTTCAGTTTGAATTTTTTTTCCATGGCCTGCCCAAACACCATTTAAGTAGGGATGCAGTGAAGGAGAAAGGAATGAATTCTTAGTCCTACTACAGGCAGTCAGGAGAAGTAAACCCATATATGCATTTAAACATATAAATGTATTTCTCAATTTTGGCCATCACAAAAGGGAAAAGAGACAATGTTCTAGGGGAGTAAAATTGTTATCTGGTAAGTCTGCAAGCCCATAAATGGCCACAGCAAGTCTGAGATATAATCACAGTGTTTTGAGGGCTGTATGGCATAACAGCTTCAGTAAGTTTAGAGCTTTATTAAGAGCTCATGGAAATTTCTTAATTATGAGACAAAAAATGTTTTAATAAAGCCTTAAGACTTGGACAAAGAAAGCCAAACAGTTATGCAAGCACACACCTCAGTGTGTGGATAAGTGCCACAGGAGTTACACAGTATATCCCATGTTGATAGGGGTGAACACAAATTAGTTATTGAAGTGCACCACTAGCCAAGGGGATGTGATAGCAATGGCAGTGAAAGATGTACCAACAAGGAAATTCTGCTGATGCACAAGAGGAAGGGAAACCAAATTCTTTATGAGGAGAACATGCTGAAAGCCTCTTCATGTCTGAGAACTTCAGGAAAGAGGAAGGAAGTTTGCTGTCCAAGTATTCACAATCTTGGCATGCATTACAAATTGGTTATGGAAATGGCTACATACTATGAATAATTGGTAACAATTGAGCTCCTAAAAATTATGTTTGTGCTCTATGTATCACAAAGCAACCACCCAAATACCTCTGAAGTAGGACTAATAAAACATATTACAAAAATAATGTACAGAAAAAGCCTCAAATTACAAAAGATGAGAAATTGAAGTGCAGTATCCTATTTTACACTTGTATTTAGCACTAGAGACTTTTACTCGTAAGAGTAACTCTCCTTAATAGAAACTGGTACTTCAGAGAGTTAACAGCAAAACACAGAAGCTTAAAGCTGTTCAAAGCAGACAAATTTAACAGGCTGAAATTTTGGTGAGCAAAGAAGGAATAGATAAGAAAAGCGGACAAGAGCTGAGCATATGTAAAAGAGAAGTAAAAGGAGCAGCTGAAAGTTTGTAGTCAAGTCCCAGAAAATTATTTTTAAGTTTTAAATGAAAAGCAAACTAGGGACCCTGAATAGTCACTGACTTTTTTTTTTTAATTAATATTTAAGGAAAATTAAAATACAAACCCAGGTGATTTTTATCTTGTTTCAAGAAACCAGCTTTCAATTTTGCTGTATTAATTCCCAATATCTGGGATTTTTTGACATAGTGCCTAATATAATACTTATTTTTGCTGGAAAGGACAGGTAAGCAAAAGTTGGAATCTAACTTTGATTTTTGTGTATAAATCTATATCTAACTTCAGCCCACACCCCATATTCCTGTCTTTTTCACTGTGGAGCATTTTTTCTGAATTCAAAAGCATAAATACATGTAAAAATATGGAGATAAAAGTTACAGACAAACAGTGCCAAAGCTGAGAAATTAAGGACTAATAGCAGTGCTGCTACTCTTCAGGATGCATTTAAGCATCCAGAGATTGCAAGTGAAGTTTACTCAGGGGCTTATAGTTTAGACCAGAAGGACTGTCCAAGGAAATAAAATTTGCCACTTCAAATTACACAACAGTATATAAACAAAATCTCAGCCATACATTTGCCTGTACTCGTCCACAGCTACTTGGGCACTCAACATAGCCCATGGTATTGTGAGGCATGGTATAACCTGTATTATTGCTGGTTACCCAGAAATGAGCGCATGGGCAGAGTTTTGCACAGATTATATGCAAGGAGCAGTATGTTGTAGCTCATAACGTTTTGCTCATAACATTTCTTCATTTATGATTTAACCAACAGAACTTTTGCCAGTTTTTTTTTAAATTAATATTCCACGATATCATGAATTACCTCATAAAGCAAGAAGTTAGGAGTTGTTCCCTGGCATAACCATTTGACCTCAACTTACCTGCTGCAATTATGCAAATTAAAGCAGCTAGTGAAACTCAAATTAACAAGGACTGCCTGCAGCTTACTTTTGTGCTTGAGATTGCCACACACTTGTTTATTTGTTAACCTTGGCATCCAGTGGAAAAAAGGGAATTATGAAAAAGCCTGAAAATACTAGGAAATGGCAAAGACTGGTAACCTGCTGTTCATCTGCCATGAACAGGCTAATTTAGTCTGAAGCAATGTGTGTTAAGAATATTATCCTGATAAGTGATTGTTGTGCTTCAAGAAATGCTGGCCCCTGCCTTTTGTTGTGCATAAGCCTAGAAGAGAACTTGTCAAGAACAGAAATGCATAATTAAACCTCTGACAAACAAGAGACAGTTTGGATTGAAGTTTACATGCAAAGCCAGCACCTCTGGCTCAAGAGGAGACTAAGTTCCTATAAACTGGAAGAATTTGCAAGCAAACAGAAGAATCCATACCTGATGGTGTTTTGAATGAAGTTAAAGATTCAAAGCTCACTTTTTCTCTGCTCCTGGAAGACATCCATGAAACATTTTGGCAAAAGCCTCATTTCTTTTTAGTACTGGTGTTAAAGGATGCAAACCTAATGTTCAGAGACATGCCATTCACTAATGTACTGAAAAAGCTCTGTGGTAGATGCAAAAGGCTTAATTATACTGATATCACCATCATATTAGGCTGCAATTTATGCTTTTGTTTCCTTTTGAAATATATAGGTAATCATGGATAAGGTTTGATTTCATTATATGTATTGCTCAACTAAGTAGATGAATGATTTATACAATATTGATTTGTGTTTTTTATGCTTAGAAAGCTCTTCATACATTCACAGACCCAGGTCTCATGTGTCCATAGGATTTATAAAGAGAGAAGATGCTGTCCCTTTTTTTTCTACAAAGCAGAAAATGAATTAAGACAAAGGTATCTCTGTTGTCAAACCAAAAAAAAAAATTGGTTCAATGGTGAATAGAATATCAGATCTCAAAATTAATAAGATCATAAAATTTCTGAATCATAATTCACCAAGGATTGTATGGATATGGTTAATGTTCACATAACAACAAAATTTCACAGAAACCTCTGATAAACCTAGAAACAAATTAGCAGTTGTTATTTAAGAGATTGGATAGCATTCAGAAAGTTATTGAACCACATTTCAAAAAACAAGGAATTAAGAAGACACTCAGTTGCTCTAACATTAATTGAGCACCATCATGTGGGGAAAGAATAATCATTGTTTATTTGAAAAAAGCATTGCATAAAGGAGAAATGTACATCTATGCACAGAATTAGCATCCAAAGCTGAATAAACAATATCTATTTTGAGTGGAGTTTGGTTTTCATCAGAAAAAAACCCCAAAACCCCCAGAAAACTAAAACCAAAACTATCAAAAATAGTATTAATAATGTTACATAAAAGGTAAAATAAAATAGCTCCCCTACAATTCTGGTGACTAACTAAATAGGAACAGAATTTTCTTCTTAAAATTGTTGCAGTAAAATAAAGATAAAAAGAAAGCTAAATCCAGAAGAGATTGAGGCATTGTAATGGCTTATTTTGTATTTCCTGGGGATGAAAGACATCATAAGCCTGTTACCCTCACTGTGGCATTAGAGGCAATGCTGATTTTAAAGGTTGTTGTAGATTATTCTACATCTAAAAAAAAGTGGCCAATTCAGTTCACCTGTTAAAGAGGAGTGCTAATTTTGTTCCAAATTCTTTCTTTTGAAAAGGAATGATTACATTTAGTAAATATCAAAATAGCTGTTGAGAATATTCTCTATAGTAATATCAGACTTTAACTTATTCATGACCTAAAGTTTAAAATAATTTCATTATAAAATGTAATCCATTACCATTTATCTGCTTGAATTCAAAGAGTATAATACCAGAATTATTTACAAGTCAAGAGTGTACTCCAAGAAAATAAAGGAGAACTCAGTCCAAAAGTTTAAGACGTGATACTGATTGTATAAGAGACATAGAAGGATGCTTTGAATATAGAATAATCACAAGCACAGCTCTAGGTATAGGATTTTCTCTTAAGACTTAAACGTCTTCCTACATGCAGATGTAAAAAGTGATTCCTCCCACAGATCCCTCCATGTTAATTAGAAATTGTGCTACCATGCTTCCACACAGATATCCCCTGAACACTGGGAAATAGCTATCTAAATTTCAGGATCACATTCTAAATACCATTATTATAAAGCAGCTCCAAAGACAGAACAAATTCCTTCATAAGTAAACCTACTTTAAAATCCTTAAACCAGATCAGTCTAAAATAATTTCATCTATTCCTTACCTAATACTTTTGAGCATAATTTATTTGTGCTTAAGCTTCTCCAACATCACCAAAATAACTTGCATGACTCAGCCATATTTTTCCTGACTTGCACCAGTGCAATAAAGAGCAGGATGAGACACACCAGCTGGTTTTACCTTATTGATATTTCTGACTTGCAAAGCACCCCAGATAATGCTGAAAGAATTAAGCAGTACAGCTATGCTGGTCCCTAGCAGTGTTGTGCTGCTGATGTGAATTAAGATTTTAGTGACCATCCGTGAAGTGACAAGAGAGCAGGAAGTGACTGCAACTTTGTTATAAATCACTGCAAGTCACGAAAGACTACTAAGACACAGAAAACTCAAAAGGAAACAGAATAATACTTCACTAGATGTCATCTTCAGTTTTTTTCAATGCAATTGCCTTGACAGAGGATTCATTAATAAAAAACTCTGGGTGGCATTACTGGGTCTTATTCCTTCTTTTCTCTTAGATTTTACTGTATTTTTAAAAAGTGAAAATCTCATATTAAAATATAAGATTAATGTCTAAAACAAGTTAAAAACATTGGAAAATTCAAAGCTCATAATGTACAAGTATTTCTAATTACTTCATATCACAAAGACACAGAAATTAATGCTATGATGTACGTACTTTTAATAGACCTTTATATTAATATATAAATTAGACCTGATGTCTAATTTGTCTCCTAAAAGATGTCCTCCTAGAGAGACATAGGTGAAAATTCTTTGATATGTAGGGGTTTTGGTAGTAAATATAAATAGCACTCAATTAAATGGCTTGTTTGAGTGTTAACAGTAACAGCACATTTTCTCCAAGATGCAATTGGCAAGCTTTGCAGAAGTCAACAGCAATAACTTGAAGTCAGGTGTTAAGTTTTGCTTTAGAAAACTCCCAACAGGGAAAACTGAAGTTCTCCCCATTACATAAGTATAATCAGCATATTTTGTAGTATCTTTCATAACATCTAAACAATAACCAGATGATGTGAACTTAATTTTTTAACATTGTTTTACACAGAAATGATTCAGGATTAATACTTATGGCAGGTCAAATGTACCTTCTACTTCAATACACATAGTAAGTAACCTTAATTGACATATACTTTAAAGGTATCTTGAGGTCTTTAATCGTTGCATAGAAGAATGTAAAGACAATAATCACAGAGATTTGTGTATTTGATGTGTCATTAAAATGTCATAAGCAGCACCTTAGGAAAATTCCAAAATTTTAAGAGAAAAATGTGTTTAACTCTAAAATATATTACTATAGCCCCAAAATACCTGTTTATGAGGTGTAAATGCACTTTAAAAACCTCAAGATGATTTATTAGTATAAGTATAGACTCACCAAGATCAAATGCTTTGCCAAGAGTTAGTTGAAGCAATAAATTTGTCAGACCACTGAATGTAATAATACCCTTTCCTAACAGGAGAAGGACTGAAGGGGACACAGAAAAAAAAGGTATTGATTTAAAAAATATTTAAAGTTGATAAGGCTTCCTTCAAGAATCCTTGCATCAACTAGACTAGGTAAAATTGGTAAAGGTATGCAATACATACATCCTTTCAGAAATATAAGAAAGGTACGATTTTCCACAGATTTTAAATAAAACTTGCTAACTACAGTTCAGTTTACATAAATTTTCTATTATACCAGTGAAAACTGAATTTTCTTCTCACTTAGGTTAATTTCATGGTTGTTTAAAAATAAATTGAAAACTCATAAAACACAAGAAATCCTCCACAACCTTTTGTTTTGCAGTAAATCTTACTTCTAAATAACAAGTTCTTCAGAAGACAACAGTTAAACTGCAAGTAATTAAGGAACAAGAGTCTAACTTGATCCATCAAGGCTCTAACAGATCAGCCTTAATACTGATTGATTTGCTTTTTAATCTTCTTCAACTCATCAACTTCTTTTCCATCTTAATAAGAGTTTCATTAGTTGTTCTCCTCATGAGGCCATTTAAACAGAAGAACCAGTAGATACTTTGGTAGTCAGAAGTAATGTTTCTCCCTCTAGAAGATACTCCAAATCTTCACAAATAAATTAAACAAATTACCCTTTTTTCACCTTTATTAGAAAAACATATATCTCCCTTATTTTGGAGAGGTTTTCATAAATACATCTTCCCTGAATGTGTACTTTGAGTTAGATATTTGCAAAGAGGAACACTGCAAAGGGATAGAGATAGAGAGGGAGGACTGCAGGAAAGAAATTTTTGAGAAAAAGAACCTCAATGACTAATGCAAAGAATCCACAAACAAATCCTACAGAAGTAGACAGATAAGGAAACATCTAACAGGTTAAGGTGACCACGTTTGGCACAGGACTGAGCTTTAGACTAAATCTGTTGTGCAAGACACGTGACAACAGGCAAAACAGGGTTTAAGTAGGAGGAGATGAAATCAAGGGAGAGAAGAGTGGGAAGCACACCAGGTCTAAGAATGAACTGCAAGATTCAAGCAATGCTTAATCATCAGAGGCCAGGAAAAAAAGAAAGAAAAAAAAATGAAAAAAACCAGCAATTTTGTCTGTAACTGAAACAGTTGTGTGAATGTGGAAATCAGGATTAAGGGGAATTTTACGTTGCAATCACATCCTCTAGTTTTTGTGTGTTCTTCTTCCAGCAAAGCCCCAACAGGGCAGAAATAGGTTATTTTTGGACTTCGAAGAAATGAATCTTGAACTCCAGTCAGCTCCAAAATACACTGCAAAATAGTCTGCATGACACTTTGAACCTGAAGAATTCTTGATTTCATTTAGATTTTGATCTATCCCAATTTTTTTCAATATTTCAAGGAATTTGGGATTTCAGGTGTGTCAATCCTCTATTAGCTTAATTTCTACATAAAATCTTCCATATACTTTTATATGTTCCATCTACAAGCAGTGCTCTGATCCCACAATGGATGTGAGCAAGAAAAGCCTCAGGTATACAGTGCTCTCTGCATAGGAAAATTAGTTTGGCATAATAGATAGGTGTAAGGATTAGACTGAGGATCATATTACAGGATTAGGACAAATACACATGCAATGGATTTTGTAGGAAATGACCAGCCTTGCAGTAGGTGCAGCCTCAGAGTCCTATTTATAGTATAATCTACTCCCTAGTCAGGTTGAATTAATATCCTTATCCTTTTTGCATAGACTAGTTGGTATATTCTTGGTACAATTTTCAAGACTAATCTTTTATCTAGGATGGCATTTGCTGTTACAGTGCAGTTTAAAGCTCAGTACAGAATTTGTGTCAGCACTTTTTGTCCCATGAAGAGCTGAAATTAAAACATTAAAACAGATAATGTAGCCATTGTCCTGAAAAAAGCTCACAGCTTCTTCCAAGCTCATAAGAACTGCATAATATAAAATCCATGGGCACTTCATAAGTATTGTTTTGAGATTTCTCGGCCATGGAAAAGGTTTCCTGGGTGTTCTGAAGCACATTTATTTTCCAAGAAATAACCTCTTATTCTGCTGCTTGGACTAAAAACCTCTTCATATTAAGGTTTAAACTAAATTAATTTATTTCATACTAAGGAAGAGAAACCTGTGATCACATTCATATATTTGATCTAGTGTCAAACAGCAGAGGTGTGAATTATTCTATCTAGCAATTTAGTGGGATCAAATAATGTGGAATCAAATTCAGGGTGAGCTGAAATACTAAGTTTGGAATTCACAATTTGGACAGAATTCATTTTCCCACCTTTTAGTACTATTTTTCTAGTTAAGTTGTTCTACCAGGTTATCTGCAGGAAACAACAATCAAAAGCCTCACAAAAATAATCATCATAACTTTATTCAAGTGAAATACAAGTGAAATAAGAAATATATGAACATTATGAACCAACCTGTATGTATATCTCTACAATCTGATCATCTGTCAGAAGATGAATATGGAAAATTAAGGCCTGAGTATTTCAAACCTCTATCATTTGATTTGTTTGAAGCTATATACACACAGGTTAACATGTAAATGAAGTTTATGGTGTTATCTCATTGGCACTAGCTTACAATTTTCCTAAGTAAATTTAACATTGCTAAAATATGCTTTCCAAACAAACTTCTAGGCTCCGGCAACCTAAGCAGCTGGTTTTTTCATTAGAAATTTAGGTCAGATATTTACTAGACAGGTTAAGAAACAGATATTACCTATTTTCTGTAAATGGTTGAAAATATAAATTTACATCTGGAACATTCTAGAGTTTACTGACCTGGGCAGAGAATAATCACTCACAGTAGTTTTAGTTCATTATATTCTTTTAGCAGTTGAGATAAGCACTTTTCTGTTTTCTCCCTAACTGTCAAATGTATAGTTACATATATAGTTATGTTTCATGATAAATTATGTGCAGAATGAACACTTGAATGACTTGTAAAGGACTGACATGACTGACATGTAAAGGACTGACTGATTATAACTATTGCAGAAACCAGGGTTTAAGAGGTTTGTTTCAGTGACAAGACAAAAGGAATTATACAAATAATATATAAAATAATTATATACATTATTAAATTAAATAATATACAAATAATTATATAAACAAATAAGAAGTGAACAGTCCATGAAAATGCCAGCTGAAAAATCCAAGGATTGTAGTGATGTAAGTGATATAACATATGGTAAACAAGAAAACCAAGCATTTGGCAATCAACAGGCCATAGTAAGTTTAGATAAGTAAAAGGACAGTACTATTGCCTTATTCTATCATTTCCATTTAGTATTTTTCTTGTACAGAACTGAGGAAAACAGAATGCAAAGCCTAAGTTGTAACCCAATAACTGCCAACCTGCCTCTGGAATTAATTCTGTCCTCTTTGACAAGACACGCAAAGTTTATGGATTTATACTGTGGTTCTCAGATTTATCATAATAACTTTTGACTAATCCTGTTGTTCTTCACAAACATTTAATTTCAAAACTCTGTATGTGTCTTCCAAATTTGGAATATTTGCATATTTGAGTACACTTCCAGACTCTGGAGTGAATATTCTACATTTGTCATAGCTGCTAAATATTGATGTCCTTCTCTTAAAAGTTCATCTCATTCAATTTCAGATAGTAACAAGCTTATTCTAATACCTCTGATATTTGGACCTCTTATCCTACCTAAAATAGCACAAAATATAAGATTGCATTGGGTTTTCACCTTCCTTAAACCAAAACACAGACAACCATTGCATTTCACGTTAAGTATTACCACATTTTCTTACTCTGAAGAAAACATGAAATAATTTTTGCAATTTATTTTTTGTTTACATTGGAATATTCATATCTTTACTAAAGCATTTTGTGACTAATATATTAGAGAATTACAAGAATTACAGTAGAGAATCTTCTCATATTGCAGTTGAGATCACAATATCATATTGACTAAAATAAAGGGCAAGGATCAGCTTCAGCCTGTACAAACTTCAATTCAGGTCAGGTAAAACATTGAGTTCAAGGTACTAATAACTAAGGATCAAATTTTTAAAGGTTTTTAGGTGCTTAAAGAGGAAGGTGGGAAAGGTAGAGAATTCACAAAAATGTTTATTTGCTTTGTGTAATTTCACTTCCTGAGGATCATTTGGTTTTTTCTGTAAGTCCCAATGGAGGCATGAGAAGTGGTTCTCACTTTCTCCTCCACTGTGCATGAAGCAAATTATTTATAGCCATTAGGACTCCCATTCTCCCTCTCCTCAGTCTTAATATCTCCCTGAAATCATTCCCTCACCTTGCTTATCCAGCCCATTTTGATAAATATGAGTGAGGCAGGCTGCTCCAAGGACCACTATCGCAGGCAATTCTGGAGAAGTCAGCAGACAGCAGAGATGGGTGATTGGGGCAGGAACCTCTTCAGCCATCCTGCAGCAGCTGCTGAAGGAGGATGCAGTCACACCCTAAACACTTTGGAAGTTTGGCCTGTGCATCATACGTGATCTGGGTCTAATCCTCCAGTGTAGTTACATCACTACATCATGTTACCTCAAGTAACATGAAGCAATTGTAATGAGAATTAAAGAAGCATGTGAAAGATTCTGGAAAGAATTAACTTGAAAGTATGCTTTGAAATATCAATTTGGACTAACTGTATCCTCAGGTAAAAATACAAGCTAACAGCCTGCTGGTTCATAACCAGTTCCATCTTTCATGTGGTTTTGGGTTATAGAACTGTGGTAGAAGATGTTGGAAATTATTTTCACAGCTAGATCTGCCTCCATTTCCATGGTTTAATTGAGCAGTATGCTACTCTGAATATTATAACTAGCAAAAATTTGTTCAAATTAATATTTTTACTGAGTACAGGTTGAATCAAAGGAGAGGAGCTTCTATGAGCATATTTTGACCCACTTCAATTTGGTAATATACACGACTGTTGCAAATGTTTTGAATACAACTTGTGCTTAGTAAGTAAATGCTTTTTTTCTAAACTTTCCTTTCTGAAAAGGAACTCGGAATCAATGCTCTAGTACTGTAGGCACAAGCTTAATGTTCTCCAGAGCTAATTCAGCAAAACGCTTAAAACATATACTAATATAGGACTGGTAATATGCTTAACATTAAGCTCTATTAAGTGAAATACCTTTAGCACTTGCTGCAGTGTATTCTGTAAGATAAGCATACTCCAGTATTAAACTCTCAACATGCATTTTTCCAGGACTATAGTCAATGTTTGCCTCCAGCCGCAGCATGACCTGATTATTTATATGTTTTAAAGCTCCTGAATAGACAAAAAGCCTTGGTCTCTGCTGGTGTAATTATACTGATGGCGCTGGAGATACAACACAGCTTCCAGTCCTTGGCTTTAAACATTATGCAACATACACATTTTGTGAGTTCCCACTGGATCTATTGCTCTCACTGCAGGTGTCACGGACCCAGATCAGATGAACATTAAAAAAAGAACATAAAAAAAAGAAATAATACTACCCAGACTTGAGTAGTTAATTCACTTGGCTGTGTTGTTGCCTTAATAACTAAGTTTTAGATGTACACAGAATTCTTTTAGCAAAGAAGGATCTTTTTTAGCAGTTTTATTTAGACGTTGTTAAGCCAAAAATCCACTCTCTTTCCTTAAAAATCTAAAGAGGTTTCAACAATTATGTAACAGTTGAAAATGTCAAAAGATAAAAACAATATTTCCAGCTATGGTCTAAACATAAAATTGACACTAATAATGGGTATTTTTTCTCCCTTATATGCTTTGCAATTGTGTTGTCTCACAGTAACTCATTCTACATTTTCTTCATTATTATTCTCACTTTTTATACAGCCTACACATACTGAAATTCCCGTGTCCCATTTCTATTAGATTATGGATGGTAAATTATTAAGAACTAAACCTAAACAGGAAGACATTATTTTATTTGAGGAGTACTGTTCCTATTCACCAAAGACTTTGCAACATTAGCAAGACTTCATCTGCAGTACAGAACAGCATGTAACTCAGTGTTATTGTTTATTATTGAATGTGCAAGTGATATATTTCACAAAGACATCAGTAATGAAGCAGACTGTAGAGATAGCAATACCCAAGGTGCATTGGCCCAAAATCTATCATGTTACTGTAACATTTTCTTTTCAGAAATATAAATACTGAGATGAAAGTGTGTGCCATAAAAATTCTTTCAATAAACCTGTCTCTCCACAGCCCACATTCAGGTGGTTACATAAGTACGTGAATGATGTTAAGCAAATGAGTTATTATAATGAAGTTAAATACACAATTCATATCAAACTAATGTTTAAACACCTTTTATGTCTTTGTACATTTTCATGGAACATTTAACAAGGCTTAAATCTTTTACCACTTATTAAAAGAGAGCTGCTCTCTTATGCAAAATCTAAGTGATCAGCTTAAGGAGAAAAGATTAGACAATAAATGAAATATTTTTATGTTGAGCACCCATGTGATTTTGAATATTACAAAAGCTGCTTATTTGCATCACAAGGGCCAGTTACACAAAAACATTTAAGCACTGAGTATTCTTCCTTTTCAGCATGATACAATTATCATATTAGAAAGAGAATGAGCAGCTGTTAGGTAAATCTGTCCTGGCTCAAGTCCACACAAATAAATACATACTAAAATAAAAGAGTACCTCACCCAGTTCAGGACACTGAGTCTCAAATGTTGCCTACTCCTGATAGTTCCCATTAGAACTTGAGTGAGCATTGTTATTTCAAAGAATATTCTCAGGGATACCTCAGCAATCTATACTTAAATTCTACTGAAAGTGTATTTCCATACACAACAACCTCAGAGGGGGATTGGGAGGAAGGAAAAGGAAGTTAGGAACATTTTCAGAGGCTGCTAAAACAGCTCTGACAACCTTTGTTGAGTCTGAAAAGAGAATAGCTAATCCAAGTCACAGGGATTCTGGTGAAGCATATTAAGACCTTACAAAACCAGCTTCAGTTACAGATTGATTTCCCTGTCATCCACTTCCCAAGACTCCTACCCTCTCCAATTTCCTCCTGCATTATCACTTAGAGCCATCACTAACTCTTTTCCTCTCAAAACTTTGTTTTAGATTTTTTCCATTAAACACATCTGAGTTATATTTTTTTCACTAGCTTCTACCTAAGCACATAATCTGACACTTTGTGGTATTGAGTGAGATGACTTAAGGATAGTGTATCAATACTAGCAATTAATTTCCTTCCTTTTATTGCTTTGAACAGCCATTCAATCTAATTTTCAGGATTAATTATTTTCACTTCCCACTGGTACTGCAGACAGAACACAATGAGCATCTGAGAAAGCTGAAACCAATCCAGCTTCTCAGAAAAGCCTTTAATAATTTGATTTTGCTCATCTCTCCTGATTTAAAAAGGTCTGCTTTGAGTCTTGCAAAACAAATTCCAAATTTAATTTCAACTAGGACTTTCACTGCATGATACTAGCAAGTTTCCAGTATATAGTACTCTTGTCAGAACTCGTACACATTCCTGTTTACTTTAAGCCAAAAAAGTCTTTCCTTGGTAATACTGCACACAAGAACAAATAGAAAAGAAATTCTAAGAACTTTCTAGACTGAGTGACAACACATACTAGGAAGTCTACAGTGCACTCTAATCTTAAAGTAGGATGCCACCTACTGCTAAGTAGCCTGAATTAAAAACAAGAGAAACCAATTTCCTAAAGAAATAAAGTAAGCTGGAAGCAATCGTGACTAATGTTTCATGACTCTGTTGCACAAGTCCAGTTCTCAGAAAAGAGCTTCACAGCCAGCTTATCATGTAAGAATTGATGCTCTACTGCTGGAGGAGCAGAATTCTTTACAGTTAATTGAAAGATTACATGCACTCAACAGATTAGGTTATACTTAAAAAAAGTAGCATTACTTTGTGACATAAATTTATTTTCTGCCTGCCAGTTTGTTCTCCAGTTCACTGAAGTTAGCAGAGAAGACTTTGGATTAAAAGCTCCAGATTGGTTGCTCAGTGGGCAACTCAGTGATGCTTGCTTTGATATCTAAGAATTTGTTACAGTTTGGGGAGAAGAAAAAAAAAGGAAAAAGGTTGTAAGAAACAAAAGTATTTTATCTACTCAGCCTAGGCTGTTTACTTTAAGCTTCAAACTTGGCTAGCAATATATCTAGAAATGTACATAAATGTTTCAAATGTTCCTACCTGCAAAGTATTCTGTAAGTCTTTGCCTTCTTTAAGAAGGCAAAAATATAATCTAAGAAAAAGATTCCATTACTAGTACAACCAGCAAACAAACAAACAGAAAAGCAGTCTAAAGCAAACAAGCCAGCTTAAGAAGTTGCTTCCTTGGTTGCTCCTAACTTCCCTGGAAGAGTTTCAGCCTCCTTACATTTGGCAGTATAATTTGTTTAGTAGCTGCTCAATGAATCAAATCAGCTAATTCTTCTAGATTCAGAGTAACTTTCAAGAATCAAATTTCTTTTCCAGTCTTTATATTTTCTCTGATTCAGGTTATATTGTAGCCCTGCCAAAATCTGTGTCAGCACAATGTGTGGGACAAGGTTCCCTAGCACGAGGTCTCATGACACAGGGATTTCTGAAGCCACTTCTACTGCCAGAGGCAGTGCACAGTGCAGTTTCTTAAAGTGGTTCTCTGACCACAAATTGAAAGAAAACAGACATTTCTATCACATTTTAATTACATGTGACCTCTTCAACTCAGGAACAAGTCACAGTAATTGGACAAATGCTTTATATTTTTTACACAAGAGAGAAGTATTGAACAGAGAACACAAAGAGCACACATCCCCTTCACTTCCATTTGTGGTTCTGCATACAACTCCTCAGTGCAGAATGTGCATTTCCCACAGATGATAGTTTATAACAGAAAAATATACTGATTTAGAGGATGGAGAATGAAATTAGGGATTTTCTTAGGGTGTTCAGACCATTTTGAGTTTCCTGCACACCTTAAGGACAGCAGGAAAGTACTTTGCCCCTACCCTCAACTGATTTTAAACCAGGTTTGTGCTACCTTTGTAACAGAATCAGACAACTTCTTTTATTTGAATTAAAAAAATCAGAGCCAACAAATAATGGATCTTGAAAGAATGGATTTAATCCATCTAAAAGTCCTACTATTCACTGCACAAATTAACTTAATATGAGATAAAAACAGGATGAAGTTTTATTAACATACCATATATTAACATAACCAGCTTGTTTTATGTGATTAATCAAGACCTTAAAAAAAGAATGCAAAGCCTCTTTGGGGGGAAGAAAGGCACCAAATTGCAGCCTGGCTGTAATACCAAGTACTTCCTAGCCATCTAACAGCTTGGTTCAGAAAATCCAAACAATCATTTATCTCCTACGTTATAAATAATCAGTTTATTAAGCATATGTCATAATCTTCCATCTATTACATACATTAATCATCAGGCAATCACACAAATTTCAAAAGTATGCAGCCAATTGTGTGAGGATCAAGCTGTACTGCAATATATAAGCATAACACCAGTTGTAAATGCAACAACAAACACAAAATCTTTCACTTTGAAATTACTAGCTCTCTAAGGAACCAAAACATCACCATGATTAGTCTAGCATCTAATCATCTACCACAGCAAACCCCCAGTCTCCCAGGTCATTTAGAGAACTTTTTGTTTCAGGTGTGTAATTGCAATAATTAAACTTCATACTTCTGGATCTTTACAGAATTACTGTAGCCTATAGTGGTTTTCTTCAGAGAAAAAGAGAGAACACTTGCATAATTCCATCTCTTACTTAGACCCAGCCTGCTCATTTTTGTGTGGGTTGGGGCTGGCCATACATGTTTCCTCAGAATCTACCCAAAAATTGTGGTTTTGGATGATATTAGCAAGAAAACACCATTATAAGCACATGCATAAAGGGACCAGAAATGACTTACAGGGAAACACTGTGTGAAACTGTTCAGTGAAACAGCTTTAGCTCTCTGATGTGTGACAGCAAGAGTTGGCCCAGAAGGCACAATTCTGTGAGAGTTCAAAAACTCAGCACAGGCCTCCTGTGCTTCACCCACTTTTATGGGTAGTGATGTGTATTGGTTTTGCACAGCCTGGTTTTTGGTAGTGGGTAGGCTACAGGGTGGCTCCTGCAAGAAGCTGCTGGAAGTTTCTTCCATGTACAGGAGAGGCAATTTCTCGTGGCTCCAAAGATGGACAGGCTGCTGACAGAGGCTGAAGAGAAGAGTGGAGTGCGAACAACAACTCTGGAGACACCAAGGTCAGTAGAAAATGAGGGGCAGGAGATGCTACAGGGGCAGGGGGAAAAGGTTTGGGTTTTTTTTAAGGGCTTGTTTCACTTGTCATTATCTTGCTCTGATTTTGTTAGTAATAAATTCATTTCATATCTCTAAGCTGAGCCTGTTTTGCCCATGATGGTATTTGATGAGTGATCTCTCCTGGTTCTTATCTCAAGTCATGAACCCTTGGTTAAATTTTCTCTCCTCTGTCCAGCTGCAGAGGGGAGTGAATGGCTGACTTTCCTGGGTGCCTGGCATTTGGCCAATGTCAAATCATGACATTATGTTAACCCAAGGAGTGAACTTTTTGAGATTACAAGTGGAAGAATTCTGAATATTGACTGTCAGAATGAAGACTGAGAGAAGAAACCTTAATCTCACAATCCTAATTAGTGAAATTAGCAGCAATTATGACCATGAATGGATGCATTTACTTCCAAAGGACATTACAAAACCATTTCCAGCAAAGGCTCTGGAATCTGATTTTCTGTGGAAAAAACCCTAAGCTTTGATACTTTGCCTCATTACCTCAAAACCAATTTTGTCCCGTAAAACTTATTCTGTTTCAAATGTGAAAATTTTAGATTTATCTAGTATTAGATGTTTTTCCTTGTCAAAACTAGGAATTTTGAACACTGAAATACCTCATAACAAAATTTTCTAGGGCTTAACAGAAGATTTTCAACATTGTTGCTCTTCAGAGTCAGAATATTTCACTAGTATTTATACTTTGAATCCCCTTTATTCATAAGCTCCTTTGAAGGAGAACTCAGAGGATTATTTTTTGATGGCTATTGAATAATTCCTTCACTGTTTTGTTTTCTTTTACATCCACCCTCCTTACCTTTTACTTAGCATGGCCTTTCACATATGCTACAAATAAAAAGAATGAGCCCAAACCAGAAATTCATATTTGGACTTAACCTCTAGAAACAGCATTCCATCACTATAAGAAATACTTTGACTCACTTCAGGCATAAGGTTAACTCTCTTCAAAGGTACAGTAGTGTTGATTTTTTAATCAAAGGACCAAGTGTTTTAACTGGTTTTGTTGTATCATTCTTCGCTCAAGGCTTATTTATTAATCAAGAACTGGTAAATTTTATTTCACACTGCAAGCACAAAACCAAGCCAGTAACAGAAACAGGCTGTCCAGCAGAGAACCAGCAGGCTTAACACATATTCAAGTAACCCACAGCGAAATCTTGGGTTACACGTTGCACCTCACAACTATTAAATTCCTGTTGCACACCCCTAAAATACTGTCTCAGATAATTTGTTGCGATGCTTCTGGTTTAAGCAGGGTTAATGTGGTCCAGGAAAAAAACAACCACACACGGATTCTTGTTATAACACTTCTGTGGGTGCTCTTTCAGCGCTCCCCCCTCCCCGGCTCCTACACGAGTGCCCCCACGGCGGGCTGCTGGGTCCCGGATTTGGCGAGCATCGCTCCCGCGGCCGCGGCTGGCGTGGCTCGGCCGCCCCCTCGCGTCCCCTGCCCGCACTGCGGCCGGGACCCCGCGCCTGGGAACTGCGCGCTGCGCTCCCCCAAAGCCGGGGACGGCTCATTTGTGACAGGGCAAGGGAGACAGATGGAAATTCAGCGTAATCTGACCTTTTAACATCATTCCTGCTAGCAGCATCTAGCAGCAGAAGTTTAGCCATCGGGTTTTCTTCCTTCTCCTCTTTGCCTTGTATAGGATGGGGGGAGTCCTACAAAAAGAAAAGGCTTGACTTTGGGGTGGGAGTAATGGGAAGGGTGACACGACAATGATAACAAAAAACTGACCCTGTGCTTGTTACATCTCCCACCAGTTACTAATGACAGAGGCGAAATGATGCAAGTGTATTAATTGGTGAAATCTGATAGCTCAGACAGGTCTGTTGTGCATCTGTCTGTGCATAGCAACCATAGTCCTAGTGTTTAAGTGAAGCAGGATTGAGCAGGGCTTGCTTTTGCCCTTTACAGGATACCACGTAAAATTGATGTTGGATGTTTCTCAAAGTTGAAAATAACAAAAGAAACAGACATAATCAGATTTTTTTTTTTTTTTTTTGAGGTGGCTTAGAAACTTATAGAAAAATAAATCAGCTTAAATTGTGAATGATAACCTGTCAGATAATTGTGTGTCCATCTGTGTGAGTATCAGAAACTGGAGCCTTGAACTCTCAGGAACAAGCCTAATCTTAAGATTAGCAGTGATTGGAGAACAGTCCCTAGAATACTTAAACTTTTACCCTCAAAACAACACACAATTAACAGAGTTCACTCTGCCAGCCTCCCACAGGCAGTATGGGAGGTATCTGCCATATTTTTGTCATTTCCTACTGCTCAATGAAGCCAAATACACTATATTAACCTTTATTTATGAATTCTACTTCTGTTTTGTCTTTAACTAAAATATTTCCTTACAAACCTTTCTCTTCTGCAACCCACAGTTTTTTTCCTGTGTCACAATATTTCTTGTACTATGCAAGCACACCGGCACACATTTTCTACTCCTCTAATGGTGTTGGTCTTGAATACTCCAATTCCAGCTTCTCCAGAATTTCCAAATTTTAATTCTGCATTTACTCACTATTGCAAAATACTTTTCAAATTGACAACAGAACTATTTTGTTTGAAAACTAACCCCTTTAGTCATTATGACAAAGGCAGGTCCAACAGTCAAGCCCAGAAAACTGCAACTGGTATGTTTGTGCAGCAGTTGGAAATAACAGATTTTATTTATTTCTTAGTATCTGACAACTTCAGAATGAAGCAAAAATATAATGCAAAAGCAGTAGGATCCCATTTATGTTAGCTATAATCTCCTTTTTGTTCTCTTTTTTGCTTCTCTTAATTACTTGTGCTTTGTTCCATATTAGACTATGTTTTCCTTGGAACCAAGAGTGTTACTCATCTATTTATGAAAAATTTGGACATTCAGATTAGAAATCTTTTGTGTGCATAGAAAAACAGCAGATGATAATGAAAACAAAAGGTAACAGGTTACTGACTTGTGGTGAACTCAAATTTGTGGCCCGTGTTTTCAATTTGGATTAATGAGTGCCATAAAGAATTACATAAGCTTTATAATTGGGGGGGTGGGGGAGCTGGCAGACTGATAGATTTAAATTTTTTTTTTTTAATGTCCTGAGCCTTGATATTTTACTCATTGTGGACTTTTGTCTCCTGTAAAATTAAATGTTAATCTTTCTTCATTGTGTAGATTCTATTCTTGGGAAAAGATACCTCAGACGTGTACATACAAATCCTACCAACTAAGGAAAGGTACTGCAAACAGTGTTTACATTTTTGGGACACAAAGTAGCCCTTGCAAACTCCGTCCTACTAGTGGAGCAGTTACTATGGCTACTTCAGGATTGGTTTTAAGCATGAGTCCAACCTTATGCTTGAGTTCTTATTTGTCTGATACAAGTTATGTGGTCATAAGCCCATACTGTGGTGAGGAACAAATCCTGTTTCCATGGCACCCTTTAGCACAGGTGCAGGCAAGCATTTGTCTGTTGTGAAGAGCAGTGCACAGGAACAGTTGTACTTTCTCATTCCACATCTCCCATGCCATCTCCAAAAGTGTCCAGACACGATTGAGGTAGGGGAAACAGGCCCAGAAACAACACAATGTTGAGGTAGTAGTGACAAACTTGCTCTGCCTTCTCAATAGAAGCATGTGCCATCAGGTCTTCGCAAAATGTCACTCCACAATACATATGCCACCAAGACTGGACACTTGTGGGTGCAGGTCCCAGAGCAAGCCATACTTCTGCCATTTTTGTGCCTATGCTTTGGCAAATAGCCATAATGGCTTACCAAAATGGTAAGGCTCAACAGGTGCCTGAAAAGGCGGGGAACTACCAAAGACAGATTTCTGGAATGTGTACAATATAAAATCACAGGGTGATGAAGTATTAAAAATACATTTAAATCCAAGAGCAATTTATAAAATATATACAGAAGAAGTGTTTACCTTGATAGCAGTGATTAATTAGGTCCAATAGGAATTAATGGGAGTAGAAGTAAGAAAAAACTACCCTCGCGCTGGAGCACATTGGAAACTGTAAAATGAGGCTTTGTGGGTATAAAGAACAAACAGAAAAACTGTCGCAATATGACACAAATGAACGACACTCACACACTGAGATGTCCAAGGCAAAAAAAAGAGGGCATTTATTTCTAGATCTCGACATTTATAGAATTTTAACAGTGACCGTGGGTTGGAGGATGAAATTGCCCTCTCCAACCACACTGGTCAAACTAATAGTCCATCAATTTCCTCCTCCTCTAAAAAAGAATGCAAAACAATCATTATTTACATGAAAAGTGCTCAAGAAACTCCATTACAAAAATGTAAACATCAGAAGGCTTAGAAGAACTTTAGAAGAACAGGGCGACAGAAAACTCTGCTGTTGTTTACTTCTGTTAGAGGCTTATCAGGCTTCAACCTTCTCTTTGCTGCTAAAGACATGCAGCACAGCTTTGGCATGCCTGAAATACCATACATATGTGAGGGAAAATTCTATCTGCAGTAGTGGCAAGTGGCCTGACAAGAATCATATTGTTCATGACTGGAAGGTGCTCAGAAACAGGTGCAGTGTGAAAATAAATATCTTGTTTTCTCATTTCATAGCTAAGGTAAAAAAGTAAACTTCACTGTTGTTTTGAAAATATTGGATTTTTTAAAACTTCAGCAGCCATGCAAAGTGGTGGGGTTTTTTCCCCCATCCTGACTCTGTCAAGCTTAGAGTTTGATTCAAATGAGAGAAATCCAAAACAAAACTTGTTATCTGGAATCTCTTTGTATAACACATTGTAAAGCAACACGAAGAAATTAATCTCTATAGCTACTCCAGTAAAACATTGATCTTCCTAAATGCTATCCTTCTGTAGTTCAGTGGTAGAGCAGTTTTCTCAGTGGTTGTTTTCATCCCTATCCACCCTTAGCACACAGCATATATGTACCTAAATATTTAGTTCCTACTTTGATCATATCTACATAGATATTTTTAAAAAAAATCTTACTGCATTATTAAACTGAAATGTTGGTTCCCAGGATAAGAATAAAAAAATATTCATTCTGTAGTAAGGGTCTCTGCAAGAGTTGTGCAGGATTTAGAGTTAAGCCATGCCAGGTGCTGTATCACCTTCTTTTCCCCAACAGCTACCTGAAGGAATTTGGAAGAACTGTCTTGAAAACAAGGAATTTTTTGTCACAAAGCAGGAGTAAAAGCACCAAAGGATCAATATAAATTGCACCAACAACAATTCATTTTCAATCCAAATACAGCAGTTCCTGCAAAATGTTTCAGTCTAACTTCTAGTAACACACACACACACACAGAGATCCTTGTGCTGCATTATAACAATCAAATCAAGCCTTTATCGCTCTAGCCTGATAAACCGACAAAAGTTGTCCTCATCTTTATTTGCCTTCATTATGTTAAAATACTTAAAGCTGCTGTCTGCCTGCCTTCATAAAGCTCCCTGCACACTCCCAGACAGATCTGCAGCTGATGGAAGTCAATCCAGCTGCACCAAGGCAAATGGAGCCATTATGGCCAGGAGAGCCACACTGACAAATTCCAGTAGGAAGCCATCTCCACTGTTACACAGTGACCACAAGCAAGAAACATGTGCAAGCACATTCTCAGGCCTATCTTGGACTCAAAAGACTTCAGTTCCCAAAGGTCTATCAGATAATGAAAGTGGTGGTTTTGCTTTGCCTGAAATGAAGTTTTCTGAAAAACAGATTTCTGCTACTTCCTATCTTCTAAAAATTGAGTTGTACTTCATTCTTAAGATCTTCTTAAAGGCTGACATAACCACAATACGTAGAGTGAAGAACCACAGAATAATGTAAACACAAAGAAAAGATCATTAACAAACATAATTTCTGAGCAAAATTCCATCTAGGGGCACACTGAGCTTTTAAGTAATATTTAGTATTACTTAACACATTTTTAAACATCGCAACATGAACTGCAAATGCAGTCTGAATGTTTTCCATAGAGAAGAGACTTGCTACTGCATGATAGTCAATTTAAGTGTCTGTCTGTGGGGTTTTTTTCTTTCATTAAGTGGCAATTCAGCTCTTCATCTTTTCCGATTTTCTTTACTCACTTTCAGGCAATTACTGCTGGGGGCTCTGATGTTAATGAGTTATACACAGCATATTTAGAAATGAAATACGCTTTTAGAGTATGAAGTTAAGTTAATGGAAGCATCAACCTGAATAGATGCAAAAGCCAGACATCTTTGATACCAGTGCTTGATTGATTTTATAAGTCAGGTGTTCACATGAATAAGTAACCCTTACTTAGCTCAAGGAGCATTTTGACAAGAAATTTGCACTGATGAGCTATAAAGGCAGCCTTTTTATAAGACTCTTCTTTGCATTGTCCCTCATATTTTTTATCTTGTTTGCTTTCTCTCTTTAGTGATCTAAATCCTTATCAACATTGCAGATCTCTAGATTATCATAAAAGCTGTCATACAGCTACTTATAAAAATCTCTACAAATTAAGAAATGTGAAACTACTGATGTAAAAAGCATGGCCCCACTTCTGCAAATATTATACTTTTTTTATGAAGGGTCCTTTATTGTATTCTCTTAGTTTTTGCAATGGAATACAGCTTATAACTGTTGACCAAGATTTTTTTTTCCATGGAGTGCAAAACTGTTGATATTTAAAGTCATCGAATTTTTAAATACGTCCATCCATTGTTTATTCATGTTGACTAAAAACTTTAGAAAATTTCAATAATGAAATCCAAGAGGTATTTTAAGTACCATAATACTTAAAAGTGCAGAAATTTAATCTATTTTACTAACCACAGAAGTTGTCAGACTTTTAACCCCATAAATACAAAGTTAACCAGATTTTGCAACTTATTCTCCCTTGGTTTTGAGCTTCATTTTCTTTTACCTAAACTAAATCCCTAATCGGGATTTAGAAATGCAATTTATTATATTAGACTAATGATACAGAGTTGGCCTACTAGGAATTGTTACTTTGCTTCTAGTGAACATCCATGGAGCACATGAAAGACATCTAGATCTGCTTCAAATGTACATCCATAGAGACAAAATGTGAACAGGGAAACCCCCAAAATTACATTTAATTATTGAATCCTTTTTTCTATTGCAAACAGGAAGAATTATAGTCTTCACTGAAAATACCTAGCAAGTTCTCCTTCCCTGCAACACCCCACAACCTCTTCACCCAAGGACCTTTAGAAGAAGCAATACTATCTGAAAAACTCACCTGATCATATCGATGCTCCAGAATTATAAGCCCAAACTAGACAATTTGTGCAAAGAGAAAATAAACCAACAAGATACATTCACTTGTTAATCATAGTTATTTATATAACAGAACTTACCCATGGAAGTTGTAGACTTTCTACATTTTAGTAGCTTTAATCTAACAAAACCACAACAAACAATACAGAAAAGCAGAGACCAGAATAGTTACCCTAGATCATTAGCCACCCTGGGATAAGGACCCATTAATTCAATTTATATCCTTTTACAGAAACACTTTAACATGTTGAAGGATTCATTGTGTTTCCAGGTGACGAATGGCACTATTTCACTAGGGCTATGCTAGACAAGAATCACTTGAGGAAATGATGAGACCTGTGCTAATTTCCAGGTGGCTCACATTAATAGAATCCTTCTGGCTTGAAAATCTGTTAATCTATCACAATGTTCATTGCAAAGACAATCTTCTATGCAGCCATCAGGTGTCACTCTGTGTAATCAAACATTAAAAATGAAAATTAAATCTCTGCCTCTTAGGTTTCAGCTTATAATTGCTCTTTAAACAAAACATAAATAAATAAGGAATTTGAGCCTAGCTCTTGTGAAGGACAAATTATGGTTTTTATATAATACCATGAACACTTGAATTCTGCCTGAATTCTGGTAATGGTGAGTTATACAACCAAGACTGGCTCATTGTCAGAGGCAGCGACAGGGTGCTGAATTTCCTAGATTATGGCTTTGCCTTTGAGCTTATTTATTCTAATTTACTTTATGTGATATAGTAAATCAGGTTTCAGAGCACTAAAAAGTAGAGTAGAAACACCACAGTCACAATATGAAGTCCAAAACTAGAATATGCTTTTCAGATTCATGTTTGTCCAAAACACCATGGAAGTATGCCTTCCAGGCAGACAGCACCCCTAGACTAGGTATCACCAGCCTACACTGCTCCACTGTTATGATAAATGTGATTTTTTCTCCCTCACAACCAATATTAATATTGATTTATGTACTCTGGACAATTTAACCCTAACTTTGGTTACGTGTATACTGTGAAGTAATCCCACACTTCACAGACCCAAATTTGTCACCACACAGCTACAGCTGTAAAATGTGTACAGATCATGGTAAGGCAAAGTGAAAAGCAATATTTGGTCTAATTCAGTGACAGAGCATCCAAGAATTTGCAGATTTCTGCAGCTGTGTCATAAAGACCAGAAAATGGTTTCAAGTGCTCATACCATTTCAACTCCATCTCATAAAACAAAGAAAGGTTTGTCTGCAAAATGCAAATTAAAAATACTTCAAATATTACTTTGGTAATAATCTTATGTAGTTATTGAGGTATAATGCTCAGTTCTAAGGTGTTTTATTTTCTGGTTTTCATCAACCAATAAATCCTACCCAAAAGTTTCAGATAAGCAGCGTTCATATCCTATTTTCTCTGGTATGGGAACCATCACACCCAGTAGTCCAGCTCTTATGTGTCTTCAAGAGTTTTGGACCAGAAAGCACAGTTAGTGGCAAACCCTATCAAATCTTCACCTGTCAACAGCCCCATTTGTTCTTCTGCAACTTAAGATGATTAATAACCTGGAAGACTTTCTTGGCAGAAAAAAAAGATAAAGGGCAAATTTTCAAAGTATAGGCACAGGGAAATCTGAATTCAAATATATCCTCTGATGAGGAAAGTCTATGCAGTATCTGCTATGCAACTCCAACATGAAGGAACAAAAGGGCAGCTGAGCATTACAAAGAGGGATTGTTCTCCATCTGCACTGCCTAGCAGCAGCAGCACCTGATGTAGTCTCTAGAGCAGCACCATTGCCACAATTCACCACTGCAAATCAGGGTGAGGTGCTGGCACATCTGAGTCTAGTGGAGCTCTGACTTCAGCAAGACCAGAATTCAGCCCAGGTTCTTGTTGCCTCAAGAGACGGGGAAGTGTGCTCACAGATATGAAGTAGAGACATTTATACTACCACAAGCTGTAGTTTGTATTTTTATTTTGAAGGCAGACTCTTATGGAGACCTATTGGATGCTCATGCATTATTAATTTTCTTCAGCTATAAAAATATAAAATGGAGCATACAATAACATGTTGTTTATTGCTTATGCCGGTATGAGGCTCAGAAACTCGGATCTCCTGCCAGACACTTACAAGCAGAACTGTTCCACTTCATGCTGATGACACTGCTCCATCAAACAGCACTAATCAAATTGCCCAGGGCCTTCCAAACAAACTGTTAAACTGCATTATCAAAAAATAGTCCAATAATACTGCCCATCTTAGTCTTATATTGAAAGTGTGGCTTGGAACGCCTCCAAATATGTTACAAAAATATAATAGGTTCTGCAGATTTGCTTCTGAAATTCCAGCCATTTTACATCACTGTCCTTAAATGAATGGCAGCTGATAGCTATCACAATATTTAGAGGTTTATAAAGAAAAATGTTCCACTTTAAAGGTAGCAATGTGTTTGCATCAAATTTTAACATGCTTAATGACAAAGATTCCTGTTTATCTGGAGAAGTTGCTAATATCGGTCTGCTGGTTTCTCTAAACATTTCACAGTAATTAAAAACATTATTTCATTCCAAAGAACAAATGCATTCTGGTTTTCTCAGTTCTGTACAACAGGAAAACTAGAGTGTGTACTTTAAGAAGGTCACCTTCATACCATTAATTTCTTGGCTTGTTTGATTTTCTTTCAAGCAAGCACTTCAGTCAACACCACTGAATATTAGTAGAGTAAAGCTGCCCTTATATACCTGTTTTTTTTCAGTGATAATAAAATGAAAGGACCTTCTTTTAGTTGGTTGAGTATCTTCCTCTTGGTAGTTGTCAGTCTTGTCCATGTCTTCTGCTTTTTCTTACAGCTTTAGCAGTGTTTTCAAGACGAAGGAGGAGCAGCTGGTAGGACCATGTCATGAGAAGCAGGCAGCTTTCAGACTGGGGAAAGGCTCCAGAAGCATCATGAGTTGTATGTTCTCCTAGAAACTGGCAGATGTTCAATGTTGTCCATGTTGTCTTCTCAAGGATCACTGATCCCCTTGGAAAACAGCAGAAGGTTAAGAGCCTTTCCATAACACAAATTTCCCACTTGGAGTGAGTGGCAAGCTTTTTGTGCACATGGTGTTCTTCTTTCCTGCAATCCATGTATCCAGTTGCTAGCAGATCCTCTGAGCTATACAGTTGGCCAAGTCTGTATTGGCAAATTGTGCCATGTATCAGGAACAGGTCTGTGAAGCAAAACTATAGCTGACATAAACACTCTTGGTGATTCTCCCAATATGCATTGGGGAGTGCAGCTTCCATTTCAGTTTCATCTCCAAGTTTGAACCATTTTAAAATGCAATTATCATAGTAATGGGGATTACTGGATGATTCACTGCAAAAACATGCTCCTGATCTCAAGAAAAATGCCTTTGAAAGCTTCTTCATGCTTTAGCCCCCCAAATTCTATAAGATCTTAAGAGACAAACTGCTGTCTCAAAAATTGAAAAACCAGTTTCTTTCAGATTCATCAATGTCAGAAGACATCCCAAGCCTGAACTTACTTGTCTCTGTCTAACACACAGTTGAGGGATTTTTGAGTGTGGTCAGAAAAGTAAATAAACATAGCAATATTTAGATTGTAGAGGTGGCTTATATAATGTAAAATACTGGAAGGTGCAACCGTATTTTTTGCCATTTTATTTTCATCTATTTTCCTAGGTGAATTTGATAAATACAATGGAAGAAGCAGCAGGTCTAGTTAGGTCCTAGCACACTGTGAGCACTGTGAGTATGCTTCTGCAGGCAGTTTTGCCAATGTCACCTGACGTCTGTCTGCAAAACTTCAGTTCTTCTAGGGCTGGACACTTCTGTGCAGAGGCTGCCATCTAAGCTATTGTGGTATCACAGCATGGGTACATGAGAAGGGCTGGGAATTATGTCCTGGTAGCAGATAGTGATATATAGACCATCCATTTTAACACAGGAAAACTAGAACTTTATTGATTTATTTGTTTGTTTGTTTATACTTACAGGAAATACTTGTAATTATTAAAAACACAAACAAACAAACAAACAAAAAAGGCGTGGATAGCAGAATGATAAACCACTGATAGTTATTTGCCTTCTGAGTCCTGGGCACCTAGGCTAAGTTCTAACTTGGAAACTCTTCTACCATATCTCTAGTACCTCAGACATTTTTAATGAAGCACATGTAGTAATTATCTTCATTATGATTGCAGATAGATTTTTAAAAATTATCAATGCCTTTAGAGAGCCTTTTATTTGAAAATCAGAACAACAACCTGAATAAGTCAGAGGTTAAATTGAAAACTTGGCACTTCCTTCATTACCAATGTACCAGCAGTTCAGTAGAACTATTGGGAAATAGAGAAGAAAAAAATTTTAAATTGCAGTATATTTTAAAACACATCTCATGTAGAATTAATTCCCCAGGTCACCTCTAGATTTGTTTTGAGTATTCTAAAAATGTAACATGTTTTCTATTTACAGGCCAGTATGATCAGACTCCCACAGAATGCAATGAAGTTTCATTAATTTTTAATGTCCAACAAGGAGATTCTCTTTCAATCATTAGAGGTGAAATACAAAACCAAATAATACAATGTGCTTTCCTACAGTGACAAATAATTTCCCCTTTCAAGGAAATGTGGCCAAAAGATTTTGGAAATGAAACTGGTTCCTCTTCTCATTTCATAGGCATAGACATAGGTAAAGGCTAATTAAGAATGTCCTACATTACAATTCCATGAAGATCCTCCATTTCCCACACATATACACTGTCTTATAGACTAGATGCAAAGACCTGCCACTGCACTTACACATTTCTCTGGACAACCTCAATCCAGTGATATGCACAGAATTACAACACTGTTACAAAGGTAAGTATTTATGGTGAAATTTTGGTTTTGTTCTGGTTATTATTTTTTCTCATTCCTCAATCTTGCTTAACAAGAAATCTCATACATTTTCTTTAGCAACCATGCCACTCTAAGATGTGATTTAGCTGATATTAAAAAGGCCATATCAGAAAAAAATGCACCAAGAAAATCTGATACTCACAAATTTGCTTGCTATTTGTACATGCTTAAATACTTTATACAGATACGTATGTATCTGTGGATACATATGTATCCACATATATGGATTTGCTTATAAACAACTAAAAAGCATAAGAAAAGTTGAATTTGCAATTTTTATAACTGTAAGTATAAGATTAATCATCCAGCTTAATAGCATAAATAAAAATATGTAACAGGCATTATTTCAGAACAGTCAAAAAAATAATCCAAACAAGGCCCCTGTATTTATAGGGACAATTCTTTTACGACAGTATCACAGAGGAAGGTTGTAATTAATGCAAAAATAAAGCAGACAATCTATTAACATAATCTGAATAAAATCCTTCCACTGTTAAATGTAGACACTAAGTGCTAGTATAATACTTTATTAATTAACAAAGTATTTATCCACTGGGAAATGAGGATAAAAGACCGTATACTTTGTCAGACTGCAGAAAAATGTGTTAGCTCTTCATAAGAAATGCATAAAACTCAAACAAAAGAATGATTATTTCTTTAAACCAATTACATTTAATCTCAGAAGAAAGAGTGAATAAATCTTCTCCTTCATGTTACTGTGATACACCACCAAAATTATGGAGATCAGAGTCCTTATTAATTTCAAGGCTAGTCTCCAGCCATTTTCTTGAACAGTTAAAAGTATTAGTATACCACATGGAATTTTAAGTTACAGGGTTTTTTTAGGAGGAGGAATAGTTTTATAAATGCAATACTTTTAATAGAGCCAGTTTTTAAGTAAATGAAAGATATGCTGCTTTCTAAATGAACAGTCTCTGTAACACAACATGGTCATTCTGGCCAGACACCTTTATACAGTGTCTGTGCTTGTCATATGCTCTGAAATTCTTACTTTTCCTTCACTTAAATTTTACAACTGGTTATGGTTTTGGATAATCATACTTCAACTAATTATAAACAATTTGTTACCCATTTCCTGTTAAAAACAAGCAAACCAAGAATAGTCCAAAAAAAAAAAAACCAAACCCAAACAAACAGGCCTTCCAAGTTACAAAGAATTTACAGATCAAAACAAACACAAAGGAGCATCCTACTAAGAAGAGAAAATATTTTACATTAAGCAAGGGAAATTAGAATAGTAAGGATAGAAGGGTATTGCTCAATGGAAGACAACGCTCATTGAAACCTGGTAAGTATATGGAATAATCTGGTTTAAAATTACCCATGGATGACTAAAAAATTTCTAACATGACTACTTATCAATGCAACTGATTTTCAAAAATTAAATGTTTTGACTCCCATAAGACATAACTCAAGCATTAAATTTTCTGATATAGATTCTGAACCTGATAATTAAGATACTTTCTAGTGGCTTTAAATATCAACTTCCATCCTTTAATTCATGGGGCAACTTTGGAGACTCGCAAATACAGAATTCTCCAAAAAGCTGAGTCTCTTCCTATACACCTTTGTCCAAGGTCCAAGGAATAAGGAACGGAGAACACCAAAATCTATTCCTGTGCAGACAGTTACTGCATCATTTCAATCTTCCTGAAGCCTTTTATTCACATTATGTTATCTTGCATTTACACATATCACATTCTTTTAGTAAGAAATGCAAGTTAATTACTACCAGATTATCCTTTGAATTTTTTTAAAGGGGGTTGTAAAACTAATAAAAAATTTTCTCTTCTATTGTAAAAACTGGCAAATGGTTATTTGAAGAGTATATTAGTCTTTTCTGTTAGGAGTTCTAGTTAAGAACCTTTGCCCTTCCAGACTTTCTGTGGACTTGAGTCTCAGATAGACTGCATCTCCCTTATTGAAATGAAACATCACAGGATTGTATTGTAAAATGCAAAGTCTGCTCACAGAATAAATACTTCAGAGCATAAGTTCATCATCAATTTATGAGATTTGAAGTGTTAAAAAAGTCTTGATGAAGAGACCATTCAATCCTGAGGATGTGCTGTGAGAAAATCGTATTTCTCCTTTCAAGGCAGTTCTTTCTACCTGGTGGGGTGCTATGAATACCACTTACTGTGAAAAGAAGCAAAGCATTCATAATCAATAAGAGAGAACTAATTTATTTACTATTTATGGGTATGCATTGACTTCAGATTATTATCATTTCCCCTTTATTGAATAACATTCTAGAAACAAAAGATCACAAATAAAACACATTCAGATAGGAAAGATAAAACTTTTATTGCAATGAGTAAGTTCTTTTTACATCAACATTCCAGTAAACTAATCAAAGCTTGCTTTTACAAGAGCTCGTTGTAAAGCCAACATATAAAGCAGTGAATAACTCAAGTTTCTAAAATGGAATAAATTTCTATGAAATTCAAGATTGTCTGCAATTTCCTCTCACTTGTATTCATAAAGAATACATATATTCAAAATGACTGATCTAGTAGATAATTTGATTTTTTCTGCTTATTGTTAATCTCTTATTATTACTATTGCTCCATTTCACAGAATAAGAAACTTTCACAAAGTTGCAGAACGTCTTGCTCAGAACCAGAATTAAAACCCATAAGTTCCTAACTGGTCTCTGCACTTCACATACAAATAATTCTGTAGAAGCATCAAAAAATTTTAAAAAATATTCTTGGAGGCTCAGATCCTTATGGAATGACTTTCTCTATCTGAAACCTTAATATAGAATGAAAAGTTCTGCCTATCAATGCTTGTTTTGTGTGGCAGAGTCACAGGCATGTGCTACTGTGCTTCTCCTAATGTCTTTGCATTTTCAATATCCTTCTGTTACACTCTTGTAACATATTTAATATTGTTACAGGTGCAAAATTGTAATTTCAATCTTGAATGCTGCTGCACATGTGCAGCAAAAACACTGAAGGCCAAAACTCTATGCTGCTAACACAGATTGTGGGTCAACAACATTTTCCTTTGCTTGCTAATGCTTTATTGTCTCGTAGTATACATTGAAATAATAATGGTAATTTATGCAGATATTTTGTATGCATAGCAAATAATGAGAAACACCTGCAGAAATTTCCCTCCTTCTCTGAGTTCAGCAACTAATTATATTTTTAAATAATGGCTACCATTGAACACAATTATCCAAATCACTTTAAGTAATGGAATCTTTTAAAGGTGTTTTTGAAAATTTTCACACAGTTTTTAAACAGTCTTTTTATATAGCAGATAGGAGACAAAGAACATGGTAAGCAGCTTAGTAACCCAAAAATATTTTGGCAGCTATAAATCACACCGTGCTTTTTCTTCTGCAGCTAATACTTTGCTGATTTAAAGAAAGGCTAGGATTTCCCCAATACTTTCCCATCCTGATTAACATTCATGGGTGCTATAAAGAAAAAACTACTGGGAAAAGTAAAATACTGAGCCACCCTAGTTAAAGTGACTGACTCAGCAAATCTAGCCTTTTCAAAGTTGAGATTTGAAAGCATGAGCAGGGATGGAAAATGGCAATCTTATGAATAAGGAATGACTCTAATTTAAGGAAAAGAGTAGACCCAAGGTCTCTGAAGACTGAAGTAACATCCACTCATTTGAGAGATACTCGTATCTTCATACTTTGAGCATTTCTTCCAAATCCCTAACTAAATAGGACAGAGGTGCTGCTTTCCTGCTTTCCTCCTTTACAAATAAATGAAAAAGTGTCAAAGGAAATCACAAGGCAACTACAGCAATCCGTTCATCACATGGATTTGATTTTTTATATCTGCTCGTAAAGGAGAGAAATGGATCAGTTTTATCTCAGCATCTCTTTCTCCTGTTTCTATTTCCAAGCTTTCCTGAATGATATAAAAAGTACAAGACTGTTTTGAGTACATATGAAAATAAAACATATAAATACCTCAAAGCAATAAATGAAAGCAAAAGATTACCTGAAATCTCTATAGCATTTTCTGCCTTATACTCAGATATTTAACTAAAAGTTTCCTGCATTTCCCTGCACCTGGATAAGTATGTAACTGTAATTGTCATATTATTCACATCAGACCCAACACCAGGCATCTCAGCAGTGAGTTAAAACTAATTTTTTAACCCCAAAGATGACAGATCAATATTAGCTCAAAGTCAGGATGCTCAGCTATGGAAAAATAAACACACAGATGAAGGCTAAGGTGGTCCAAACAGGATAAGGACTGTGCAGTCAAAGCTGCAGATTCACTGTTTTCTATGGGACAGAGGAGATTACCATGGAAAAGTCCACCCTACAGCTACAGGTCCTAATCTAATCCACTGTGGAAACACAAGACCAGCTCCATTTTCTAGGGTACTACTACTCCTGTTGGTGATCTGTGACCTGGGTCTACTTTGCTTCAAGGCTTGGTAGCCAGTCTCTGACTGTACGGGTCACGCTTGGCTGCTACAGGATTGGTTTTGTGTTGCAAATTCAGCTTACCCTTCAACAATGTTGCATTGCACATGAAAACGCTCACCTCATAAAACACACAGATTCCTGGCATCTACCATACAAAAGTTGAAAACACAGCAACACCCTAAATTTGAAATATATCAGACAAGTGCTGAATTTTAGAACTAATTGGGGTTACTCCAGCTTGGCCACATGAACAAGATCATGCCTACACAAGGCATGGCTGCATCAGATTTGCAATTCATCTTTTTCATCTTCTGTTGCTAGTGGAAACAGTATCTTCTGTTGCTCCTTGAAGTGGACAGGGATGACAAAAATTACCATTACAGCCTCAAAGAAGCCTATTTATCTCTAGTATTACAGGTGCATAGCACAGTGAAATGGGACAATTAGAGTTAAAAAGGAGGGAAATTAGGATTCAGTTATATGTATGATACTTCTGTGTGAGATGAGCTGTTATTCTAACTCATCTTCCTGAAGTTAGGCATCTACATCATATAAATGTAAGAACTCAGAGCTCACCTTCTGAAAAGAAGCCAAGAATTAACTTCTAATTTTGAGTTAATCAGAACAAGGATAAAGCAGTTTGGAAAAGCATTGACAAACCCTCTTACATGATTTATAGACAAACAGTAGAAATTATTCCTCAAGCCAATATCTTCTGCCTGCACACATCCTTGTGATGTGACTTTCAGAATCATGCCTTTTTTAAATTATTATTTTCTTATTTTGTACATGCAATATATTTTTACAAACATTACATAGATTCAGTAAAGACATTATATTACAAATGTCAAAAGCGTTTGAGTGACTGATTTTAAAATTATATCCATTACTTCAATTTTGAAATTCATATTAAATAAACTTTTTTTCCCTGCAAACTTCCTACACTTTGGAAAATTAACAAAAATATTTTCACATATGCCACAATAGAACCCCCCCTCACAAACAGTTCTTTTTGAAAGCTGTCTTGGGTTTTTAAAAAGTCTTTACAAAAAATTTTAAGATGCTAGAAAAATCAGTATATAAATAATTTTTGTTTCCATCATAATTCTAAAAATTTCTTTATGTCTTTTGCAGTTCTGGAATTAAGAGTAGTTTTTGTTAAAAGCTGCAAGAATATCTTGTACCAAGATAAATTTGGAATGTAAGGAGTAGTATATCCTGGTTGTCTTGATGTAGGTCAAATACTGAAAATTGTATCCAGGAAAAATATCAGTTGTCATCTGTCCTCAGCCTTTTGTATATGCATTTGCTAAACTAGTTGATTGAACTATGCTTTCTGAAAGAGAGATAACACAGGGATTTTGAAGCACACCTCTGCAAAAGTGCAGTTCCAAGCTGGTCATTATTTCCAAAATAAATCAGGAGAATGTTAATGTGAAAAGGCCAAATAGATCTTCAGAAAATTAAGGACATTTTGTTAGGAGATGTAAATACAGAAAATAAACAGAATCTCTTCTGCCTGATGTCCTGTGTGGTACTTAACTGGAAAGGGAAAAAGCAACCTAATGCTACAGAAGCAGGCAGCACAAGAATTGAATAACACCAATTTAAGGAAAAGTAGGTAACTTTTTCCTGAAATATTGCCATGAGCATTCAAGGGAGAAGGAAAGTGCTGTGGGAATAGAATTCTCACTTCAAGGTAGATTTACAGGGATTACTTTACATTTCCAAATTCCAAAAGGAGACCCAGGCTTTACTATCTTGCAGGTTAAAATCCAATCTCAAGATATCAAAGACTGATCTTAACTACAAAATACATGATCCATTATAATCTCATTTGACCAAGTTATTTACAGTAACTTGGATTTTATAGAGATGAAAGGCTAATTTTTTCTGTTATGGGTAAGGCTGAATAAAAAAAATACATAATATTATTATAAACTTCCTGGTAAGTACTCTCCCTGTTAAAATACCTTACACACACACCCACCCACACACATCCAAAAAAAAAAAAAAAAAAAAAAAAGAGAGAGAGAGAAAGAAAAGAAAAAGTGAATTCCTTTGCAAACTGTTGTAAAAAAGACCTTTCATTCCCACCTGCATTTGCCTTAGACTAGGGTTATGGTGAGTCTTGTAGGGACCATTTCACCTACTTTCTGTAAGAAAATATCTCGTGTTTGGTGCATGGAAGAAGCAGTGTGTGTGTGTGTGTGTGTGTATATATATATATATATATATATATATATATATATGTTTAAATGCTGTTACTCTCCAGGCACATTTTGCAAACTGTGGTAGCTTCCAACGTCCATGAGAGGGAACTATTGCTTAACAGTTGAAGATTCATAGCTCCACTTCAGTTCATTCAGCACAATTTCCCTCTGCTTATCTGAACCCTGCCAAATGGGATGTTCAGAACGTAAAAGGACAATCCCGATCCTCATTAGAATGCTATTTTTGAAAGCTAAACTGTTTTAACTTTTAACAAGAAGGGTACTAAAGATGGTGCTACTAATGGGATTTAGTGTGCTATGCAGATGGAACCAAGTGACAGGCACCTGATACCAGAAACCAGAGACATGATAGCAGTAGACATCACAACAAGAGCACATTTGCTGGGTTCAGTTTTTTCTACAGAAAAAGAAAAGTTTTCCTAGGGATATAATAATTTTTAAAAGTGTCATTGTAAAACAAAAAGAATAGCTTGGTATTCATCAGATTCCTGCTTGACAAGTAAAAATAATGATCCATAGCCAGTACAATGTAAACATATGCTATGTGGTTCTCATTTTTACAATCTCCCAGGCCATTTCAACTGGCAAAATCTGACTACTGCACCAGAAGATACATATAGTGGACTCTTGGAGATTACACAGTCTCCTCCTATTCTGCTTAGCCCCTACAGTGGCAGAACTACAAAACAAATTAGAAAATATATGCTTCTTTAAGGTTTGGTGTTTTTGTATTAACTTCTTTAAAATTTTTTGGAGCAAAGGAGACAACAAATATATTCATTCATCTTGACAGTCTCCTGATTTATTAGAGCATTGACATCCATTCTCTTTGTACAATTTGGCAAATGATCAATAGAATTATTCTTTGTGCAGGCTGTCTCAGATTGACTGCGGCAGCAGGTACAAAAGGCATCATACCAGATTAGGCTTTGGGATGAATTGACAGCATAAAGGGACTTCAGTTTTATAGACTAGAGAAGGAGTAAGCCAGTTTAAAATGTGGCTGAAATTTATGGAAGCAAAGCCTTTTTGTGAAATTCGTACTGCTTATTTTTTGTTAAATAAATTTTACAGAGATATGTAAAATATATATTTATTTTCTAATAAAGATTTGAGAACTGCTAAGCCAAAAAGAGTTATTGACTCTGCCTTTTCCTACCTTTTTAACTTGTGTAAGTGAGTAGTCCAACTGAATTTAATGAGGGTAATTTAGAGTCTCTTAAGTTAAGAAAACATTTGCAAGTTTAAGTAAATTTTTTTGTGCATTTTGATTATGTAGCTATTTTTCTGGTGTATAAAATGACTCTGAAATAAACAGAATACCTTCAGAATTATTTAAATATATGTTGATTTAAAATGTTACACATTTCCTGGCCTTAATTTTGCCCTTTGTTTGAAATTAATGTCATCAAAATTGTGGTGGCTTAACCACTGTCTTTAAACAAGAAAACATTCCACATTTGATTAACAGAGAAACCTCCTCACCAAGTTTTTTTTTAATATTCTATTTTTTATTCTTTCATTTAAAAATGTAATGAAATAAGATGTCTTATAAGTAAAAAAACTATCACAATTAAGCCTATTCTCAAATTAATTAAATAGCAATGTCCTCCAAAACATTTTGTTCAAAAATGTAAAATCCCTCAACTTAAAATGCTCTGAATTAACATTTATTTTTTCTATTAAAAAGACTCAGATTCTCTCTGTGCTTCAAAACTGACATATTGTGCAATAAACAGCAATCAGCCTAAAGATGCTATATTAAACAAACCAAGTTTTGTTTTGCTAAACTAAGCAAAATTAGTTGAATGCCCTAAGTAATAGTTGCTGGTATTTTTTTGTAAATTATTTCTCCACTTGTTTTTGTGTCTATGCATAAATTAAAAATCTGCTGAAATTTATTATTCATCTGAGATGTAATTAATATGCAAAAATATGCAAATTAAGATGCAATTAGGCTTCAATTCTCTAGTGGAATTTTCCATTATAATTTAATACAAAGTAATAGAGTAATTGGTGTCACGTGTAATTACGGTTACTCACGTGTACTTGCAGACGTGAAAATGGTGTGGTATATGTTAGTTATCCTATGCAAATGTACCGTACTGGCTCTTAACACTTGGGAACTAGGTAAACAAAGATTGTCTTAAAAAAGAAGTGAGCAATAGTGACCCTTCTTACTAGTCATGTACTGTCATTTTCAAGAGCATGAATAATTGTAATTAATTTTTGCTGTGTTTATTCGTTAGAATTTATAAATAGGTGGCATGATGCAATACTAGGTTTTCTGGTTTTAATGTCTTCTCTAGAAAATCATGTTTGGCAAAACAAAAAATGGTCATCAAAAAGACAAGGACCTGGAGGATCAGTAATATGCATAACACCAACTTGTCAAGTCTTAAACACAAAATATATTTTCTGTCTTAATGTGATATATAATTAGTTTCAATTGCTTTATCATTTGCTACTTCTTACTATAAAGCTTTGTACTATAAACTAAAATGCAAAATCAGATTCATACGCTTTGGCTGGTGGGAGAATCCCCAAACATTCATGTATGTATGTACTGGGGTAAGCAAATCACACTGAATTCAAGTTTTCTGAAGTGCTAACATCTGCAGGATCAGCCTCTGAGTTTATATGAACTTTCAATGTAAGTGGCTACCTGTGATACTGCAAAATAATTCACAAAATTTTTTAAGTCTCTTTCCTGTTGTGAAGTAGTTCTTGCTTTGCCTTTACAAAATTTTGGATGTAGCAATAAGTTCAAATCACCCAAGTAGTCAAAATTTCATATTTTGGCTGATAACTACATATCCAGTTTGATCAAAGGGACAGATTGCCATGTACTTGAATTCACAAAAATAATAAAGAAAAAAGGAATGGGAAAAAGCCCCCAAGCAAAACCAGAAAAATGCGTTCCAAATTTTATTGTAACAAAAGCTGAAAACTGAACAAGTATAATTTTGTTCTTAGCTCTGACTCCAACTCATCATTCCTGCACAGCAGCATACACCTCTCATTTTTAACACCCTAACAGCAACAACACATAAACCAGTAGTATGTGTGAAAAAGAATTATTCCATTCCAGGCTGGTTATTTTGGGGGGTCTTTTGGCTGGTTTTTTTTAGAGTTCCAAGGTATATTGTACAACCATGCTTTAGCTCTAACTGTATCACATTCTCAAAACCTTTTTCCTCATGCAGGCTGGAACTTGTTACAAGTTTAATGTGGATGGATCAATGTCTAGGTAGGTGGGGTGAAGAGAGGGAAATTGGAATGATTTAATGTAATGAGTATAGAGCTTCAGTGTGCCAAACTAGTCTCCTTCTCTTTCTCTTCATTTGCTTCTACTGCCGCTGGCTAATTATTTAAAGGAAAAGCCATCTATGTGAGAAAATAAAATCTACCATTAGTCTCTCGAGCTGTGCCCTTCCCTAGCCCCACCCATTCATCCATATGTAGCTTTTCCATTCACTCCCATAATACCACCAATTACTATGCAGTCAGGACCATTCATATTCATATTCACATCTCACTGTGGACATTTAAGCTACACTCTGAGCAACACTCATACCTTAAACTACACCTATTATACAGCTGTTGTACAATTACTGTAAATGAAGTATACAATATGGGGCTCAGCTTGTATAATAATTTGTAATCAGTGATAGGGGAAGAGGGTTTTGTGTACTTCTGCCCTGCGTACCTTTTGGTCTCCTTCTTTCCATCATTCTTCTTTCCCTTTCTCCCCTTGGGCTTGGTTCAATAAAGGCTTATTCTGAGAGATACAATAAAGAGATTCTCATCTAGGGTAAAATAACTTAGCCCTCCTGCAACTACACCAGTTTATGCCAGCTGAGACAGTCAGCCTGTCTGTCTCAGCACATAGCACTGATCTCTTTTGTATCATTCTTTGCTGAAACAGACTTCAGTTTGATTTATATCAGGGATCAGAACAAAATATGTAACCTATGTGTGATAAGATGATCAGAAGAAAGGTTAAGGTGGAAGCACTAGAGGGAGCATTGCTAACTAAATTAATGGCCTTTGATCTGGTTATTTTTAAATGTTTATAGAGTATTAGCTGTTCCAACAGGCAAAAGATTAGAGATTTGATGGATCTAATGGTGAATCTCAGGTTGATAACAAAGGAAAGTATATTCAGTAGAATATGATTTATGTAGGCCAGCTATCTCACTGGTAGGCTAAAGTTTCCACAATCTTTCCATCTTTGTGATTTTGTCACTTGAAGTTGGGATGGATTTATCACTAATAGCATCAAAGCCATGTTGCAATATCTTGAAACAAAAATATCTTTCCCACTGCTACCCAGTGTATGGTCAACATGAATTGTATTTTGCAGAAAACATAAAACAAGAATTATTATAGGTGGCTTAACATAATTTTTTCAGATCGCGTCCTGCTTATAAACATGTTTATAAAAATACTGTCATACAAACAAAATTTAAAGTTGTGGAGTCTTCACTTGCCTAGAAAGGTTCCTCAATAACATGGAAGTCCATTTCAGTATCAGTAGATATTTTAAAATAAAAAAAACAATTAAAGACTTTCTTATATTTTTCTTTTACATAGAATATAGCCCTCAGACTCTATTCAATATTTTTGCAAATACATATGTGTACTTGTTCTTCATTACATTGTCATGTCCTTCTTCTATGTTTTTTCTGATCTACAAATTCCATGTGATTTGTTCTTGTGACTGTCTTCACAAGATTGTATGGGGACTAGTCCAGTATATTCTCTTCTGTAAATTGTTTGCAAGACTATAGCCTTAAAATAGGTAGCCAGTTTTAGTAGAGTTTTAGAAGTCTTGCCATCTAACATGTGTTCTCAAATAGAATTGCAATGCTAACAAAATTTAATAGCATTTTAATAGACATTACTGTTCCAATTACAACAGGCTTTCTTCCTTTCTCCCTTAAAGCAGAAGGCCACTGTCAATATTACTGATGCCACCCCATTGGGTAACAGTTAACTGAGGTCTTGTTGTGGGTTTTCAGCTGAATAATTTCTGGTTTTTATGCTTCTCTACTAAGTGGATTTCCTGATAGATAGGTGCTGTACATCATTCCTCCTTGTATGCCATGTTACAAGGAAGTTACATGTCACTGCTCTTCCATCAATATTTTGTTTATAGACAGCATTGTCTCCCCTCCTTTCTCTCTCAAGGCTCCTGCTGTCCTCTGTCATAGGTGAAAATAACTGGTTTCCTTCAGAGACTATTCAAAAGATCAGTCTTTCCATTTGTTCCCGTCTCACAAGATACTTATTGTAGTTCCTTGGGAAGGTAGTTTCTACCACAAAATTAAGGACCAAACAGAGATTTTTATTTTTGGCTGCTGTGGTACTTCTTCTCTGATTCACACAGTGACTGTTGTTCCTACATTCGTACAGCAATACCAAGTCTTTACACATTTCTTACAAATTTTCATGTTTCTGCAGTGAGGTAGGGTAGTTCAAACAGTTGTCAGCAAGATAGAAAACATTGTCTTTTATGGGAAAAGACTACACATATCATTCAAGTGGTTAATGGTTCAGAGTTGTTGCACTTGCCAGGTATATCAAAAGATACAGCATGAAAAGAGAAAAACCCTCATACTCAGATAGCCTTGAAGAAGGCAGATGTTCCAAACACAATTCATACCCACGACATCTGCTACAGTTCAGCTGTCTCAGAACATAAGAATTAGAACCTCACATTCAGGTAGACACCTGACTGCTTCCTTTAGGCCTGTAGTAAGGTCTTCTAGCCCAGGTTTAAGATACAGCTTTGATGAAGACTTAATCATTCTGTAGTTTAAGAAACGGCTTCAGAAAAATAAAATCACTATTAGTTAAGTCCTTCTGCAAGTAACAACTGAAACATTAATATATAATTTGTATTAAGAGCTTCTGATAACCTTCCAAAGACCTGCAGTAAATCAGTAAGATAAATGTTCTTAACTGGAGAGGTATTTTGGACCCCAAGTTCTCATCAAGTGACTTATACACTCCAAATTTATCTTTCATCTCTCTGTGTAGGTGCAGAGAAGAAATTTGTTTTAGCTGTTTGATCATGGAAAGAAATGTGAAATGCATCACAGCATGCAGAAAAGTTATAGTCTGATGAGGAGTGGTCTTGATAAGAGCACCATTTTAAAAAGCCTAGCTCTTCCCTCTCATCCTTCTGGTCTCTGGCTTAATGTTCCCACACCCTTTATACTCTTCAGCTGTACACCCAGTAGCAAGGGAATGTGATGAACTGACAAGGATTAAAAATAACCTGTTAAAACCAATTTGTTTTAACCTGACTGTGTTAGTCATACTGCTGCTAAAAAGATTTTCTCAATTTGCATTCCTGTTTCCCCAGTCTCTTCCCCTTTCTACTGTGTCCTCTAAAGTAACATAGGTAGTAGACTTAATTCATTGTCATTTCCATGGAATCCAGGTGATGATCCAGATAATAATTGCCTCTTTCATCCCTCCTCAACAGCACTATCTTGCTGCTCTTCTCTTTATCTCTCTGACAAATATGAAGTGCCAATATGGGTTATTTGCAACATTCCATTTTTACTTTAATGATCTCTTACTTTTACCTTCTGTCTAGGAAGCTCTGTCTGTCTTCTTAGTCATTCATTGCTGCAAAATCCCTCCCTTCATCTTTCCCAGTTTTGGCAGTACTCTACAACAATAGAGTTGTAATCTCTGCTTCCAATGATAGTAATGGCCTCACTGACTTGCTTTATATTACTTTATTTTTTATCATGGTTTTCCCTGGTTTGGTCTCCCATGAAATGTCCACAGTTCAGAACTAGAATTAGAGAAGACTCTAGTCTGTAAGAGGTAAAAATTTCCTAGAAGTTCCTGTGCATTTTTAGTATGGGAAGTGGTGAGAGAGAGAGTGACAAAGAAGGAAGAGACTTCAATTACCAACAGAACAGCCAGTGACCCACATTTGCAATGCTGAAATAGGATAAGAGGCTGAACTTCAAGTGCGACTTAAATCAATATTTAGTTACTGATATAGAGCGGAACAAGGTTCAACAAGAAACACAACAAATATCTACCAGCTGGGTGCAGCTGCCCTGTAGACAGAAGCCCAAGCCGTGTCTGGTGTCAGTCCATAGGAGATTTAACGTTGATCGACTGGGTGACTTTCTGCTCTAGTTTGTAATTCTCCATGGAAGACCACCACTGTAGAGCAACACCTCTTCTTAGAAGTCAAGTTGCCAAAACTGAATCTTGCATTTCAAATGCAGAAGGGAGATTTAGAATTTTTAAAGTAAACAAAATTAAAAGAAAAACCAAAAAGCTCCCCAAAGCTCTCTCAAAAAAGAGAGTCGGGAAATCTCTAGTCCGCTTTATGTAAGACCTTTCTTTCCTTCCCCACCCATAACTAAATAGAGTGTAACTTCTATCTGAAGCCATTTTACTTATTTTTCTGCTGAAAATCTGTATTTTACTACATGCTCAAGACTATTTCCTCCTCCCCAACTGCTGATCACCACTACCATTCTAACAAAGATGCCATATAACAATTAATTGCTTTGCTTTGTATTATAGCTCATCAACTTGTTGGGAGCTAGGAAAAATGAAATAATGGGGGTCACTTCTGGAAAATGAGTTTATTTTCATGCCAGCTGCAGAAAATGAGCAAGGCTGGCTTCATGCCAGTTAAAGGGATGCAATAAGAGGTTTCTTTCTGTTAGCCTGCAGAACAAATGCCGATCTAAAGAGTTACACATGCTAATCCACACATGTATGTTACATACATGCAATCCAAAAAAATCATTATTGTACAAAATAAACTAAATTTCACATCGTACTATATTTTGCCCACATCTTTCCTCCTTTATATTTATAACTTACAACAAAAACTCCTTTTCTTGTGCATTTATCCTTTTGAACGTGGTTTACTAATTTAACATAAATACCAGCCAACAGGAATTTTCAGCTATATGACCTGGAAACTAAATATTATTGAACTACTTTAGAGTTTGCTTAGAGTTTTTAGCCTTTTAAAAGCAAGTCTGATAACCTTCTTCATCTATTTGTGAAGCATTAAATGATTAAAAGTTTTATACAAATGGAAGAACCACATAAATATTTTCAAGTACTCAGCACCTGTGTATTGATATTTTGACTAATGTGTCTTAAATCCCCAAGAAAGCTGATCTCTATAGACTTAGCAGATTACTTAATGGCAACATTTGTTAAGGTGCTGCCATAAGTCAGTTTGGAAGTAACTGATGGCTAGACTCATCATTGAACAGAGAAAGGATACAGCTTCTTTCTAGCAACGACACATTGCTGAAAATAATTTTTTCACTGAGACACAAATCTCTTTCTAGCACTTAACTTGAACACCCCACATGTCAGTGCCCTTAACTTCCATATTTCTGTCGTGTATGAATGTCTGTTTCTTGTTATAAATTCTGGAAATTTGAATTGAGAAAAGAAATTATGAAAAGAGAAGGAAAACCTTTTTAATATTGGAATGTGTGAGCCTTAAGAGCAAAGAAAAAAAAAAAAAAGGAGAGTGTAACTGATAAATAAATGAAACAAGGTGTAAAGAAGTATTAATGTTTTCATTATTTCATACCATTTCTACTCTGTTGCAACTGATTTCCATAGTAATATAGTTAGCTCAAAATCTGTCTTTGCATATAAGGTCTCCATAGAAAAAGCAAATGTGAAAATGGCAATATTTCCAACACTTCTTTTCTTTAATAAAACTAACATTTTCAAATCTGCTTTTATTAAAACACAATAAATACCATCAATTTTTGACATGAAATCTCATTACACGCTGTAAATATTTATCACTTTGCAGAAAGAAGATTATACATTAGTTCTATTCATTCAATTCAAATCTGAGTAAGAATGAATTCATGTTTTATTTTTCTTCCTCTATTTAAAAAGGCCCAGTTGCTGTAAGAAAATGAAAGAAATTTTCTTTGTTGCTGCTAACAGATAGGCAGAGAGAAATATCTCAGAGGTAAGTGCTCTGACATACTATTCCTTGACCCTGCAATTACTCCCTGCCAATGCCATTTATGATTCTTACAAACTCCCACTGATTTCAAAGGAATCAGTCCATGAAGACCTCTTTGTAAATGAAGATACTAACCTTTCTGATTCTGGAATTTAGCTTCAAACATGGAGGTTACAAGAAAAAAAAAATCTGATTATTTTATTCTCCTTTTACCTTTGTAACAGAATCACTGTTATATTAACCAGCAGAGCTCAGAACACAGATATACCTCTGTTCACAAAGCTCAACACTGAAATAGCAGTGGTGTAACAGCAGGATAAGGTGAATAGATGAAATAAACTGTGGAAGCCTATGTTATGCCTGTCTGTACTAACCAACGTGAGGATTCTTTATTATTCTTTTCATTAAATCTAACTCCAAGTATTTTAAATCAATGTTTTAGCTTCAAATGTCTAGCTTGCATAAGTGGAATGTTTTCTGAGAAAATCATTCTTGCAGAACTGTTGCTCTTTGAGTTTATGCTTTTACCTAGATAACAATATAAACCATATCCTGTTGCACAGTCTTTGAAGAATTCTGCAAGTATCATAATTTAGTTGCATATGTTCCATAAGTCTCTCTCAAATACTTTGAAGAATGTTTTTGCTAACCAACATACATTTAAGAACAAAAAAAGTGGGCTTCCTCTCCTTTTGGGGGACACAGTCTTAGTAGAATAAAACACTTCCATCACATGTAAAGAGAATTTGACACATTGCTAAAGCAATATGAAATTCTGTAACAGACATTCAGCCTCCCAAATAATAAACAAGAAAACAAATACATAAAACTGAGGAGCTTTCAACCACAATTAACTCTGATGCTAGGCTCAAGCATAAATTTTCCTGCACAAGCTGGGAGACGTGGCTGAAGAGCATTCCCACAGAAAGGCATCTGGGAGTCCTAGTCAGCAGTGAGCCCTGCCAGCCCAGCAGGCAAACCCCATCCTGGGGTGCATCAGACACAGAATCACCAGCCAGTCAGAGGTGACCATCCCACTGCATTCAGCGTTGGTTGGCCTCACCATGGACACTGCGTGCAGTCCTGGGACACATAATTGAAGTAGGATGTGGAGGTCCTTGAATGTGTCCAGAGGAGGCAACGAAGCTGGTGATAAGCTCTGAGGAATTTCCTGTAAGAAGTGGCTGAGAACACTGTGTTTGTCTAGTGTGGAGACATTAAGGCTCTTGGTACCTTCCTGAGGAGGGGAAGTAGAGAGAGGTTCTCTTTTTTCTCATGTCCAGTGATAGGATGCATGGGAATGGTTCAAACGTGCAAAATGAGAGGTTCAGACTAAATGTTAGGAAATATTTCTTTACAGAGAGAATGGCCAGACTCTGGAACAGGCTTACTAGTGAGGTAGTTGACAGCTGCAGTGCTTAAGAGGTGTTTAGAGAATGGCCTTAAATACATGCATTAACTTGGTCAGCCATGAGTTGGTCAGGCTGTTGGACTAGGTGGCCATTTTAGGTCCCTTCCAAATAAAATATTCTATTCTATTGTGATAATAAGATATCTAATTATTAACCTAATTGTAAGGAAAATGTGAAAAAATAATATAATTCTGAATGTGCAGTTGAATATAAAACACTACTAAAGTAGCATTTGTTTATTTGTAGTCATGTGAGAATTAAAACTATGAATTAATTCAGTCAGAAGGATACCAAAATATTTTAGCCCATGATTTCATGATTCAAAGACTCACAAACTTGTTAGGTTTGGAAGAGACTTCTGGAGATCATCTAGTCAAACCACTCTGCCAAGGCAGGGTCACCTAGAGCAGGTGACACAGGAATGCATCTGGGTGGGTTTTGAATGTCTCCAGAGCCAACAGGCCATGATCTCCCTGGGCAGCCTGTTCCAGTGCTTTGCTACCCTCAATGAAAAGAAGTTCCTCATGGGAGGTGGAATTTCTTGTGGTTTGTTTCATGGCCTTGTTGCTCCCTGTCCTGTCTCTGGGCCCCACTAGAAAGAGTCTGGCACCATCCTCTTGGCACCTGCCTTTGAGATATTTATATGCTTTAATGACATCCTCTCTCACTCTTCTCTTGATTGACAGGCATAGCTCCCACCACAGTCTCTCCTAAAAGAGATGCTCCAGATCCCTAATCATTTTTGTGGCACTCCACCCAATCCTTTCCTTGGCTTTCTTGTACTGAGGAGCCCAGAATTGTACAGAGAGCCAGGTGTGGCTTCACTGGGGATGAGTAGAGTGGGAGGACCACCCCACTCCACTTGCTGGCTACATTCTTCCCAATGAAGCCCAGGATATCATTGTTCCTTCGGTTGCAAAAGAGCTGCCAGCGCATGGTCAGCTTGTCATTCACCAAGACTCCCAGGTCCTTCTCCACAGAGCTGCTCTCTAGTAGGTCAAGTACTAACCTGTGCTGGTACTTGGTGTTATTCCTCCCCAGGGGCAGGACCCTGCACTTGACCTTGTTGAACTTCATTAGGTTCCTCTCCACCCAGCCCTACCAGCCTATCAGGGTCCTGGTGAATGGCCTCACAGCCTTCAGGTGTATCAGCCGCTCCTCTCAGTTTTGTATCATCAGCAAACTGGATGAGGATGCATTCTATCCCTTTGTCCAGGTCATTGATAAATGAGTTAAATAAGACTGGACCCAGTATTGATTCCTGGGGAATGCCACTGACTACAGGCCCCCAACTGGGTTCTACTCTACTGATCATGATCCTCTGTGCTCAGCTAGTGCTTGAACCACTTCACTGTCCGTTCATCTAATCCACATTTCCCAAACTTACCTAAGAAGGATGTTATTGAAGATAGTGTCAAAAGCCTTGGTGAAGTAAAAGTAAACAACCACCACTGCTCTCCCCTTATCAATCCATCCTGACATGCCATCATGGAAGACTATCAGGTTGGTCAAGTGTGATTTTTCCTTGATGAATCCGTGCTGACTATCTTGATGACCTTCTTTTCTTCTATGTGCTTAGTGATGACCTCCAAGATGATCTGCTCCATCTTTTTCCAGGGATAGAAGGGAGGCGAGGCTGACTGGCCAGAAGTTTTCCTCGTTGTCCTTCTTGCCCTTTTTGAAGACTGGAATAATGTTGTCCTTCCTCCATTCATTGGCCACTTCTTCCATTTTCCATAATTTTTCAAAAATGACGGAGAGTGGCTTAGCAAAACGATTTTCCAGCTACCTCAGCACTGATGAGTATATCCTCTCAGGGCCCATGGGTTTATGATATTAAGTCTGTTTACCTGATCTCTAACCCAATTCAGCCATGGGGAAGTCTTCCTTTCTTCAGCCTTCTGTTACCTCTGAGGTCTGGAACTCCAAGGGTCAACCTCAACAGTAAAGACTGAGGCAATAAAGGCATCCCCTTTCTCTGTGTCTTCCATTATCAGGACACCCATCTGAGTCAGCCATGGCCCCACATTTTCCCTAATCTTCCTTTTGCTATTGATGTACTTGTAGATGTTCTTCTTGTTGTCCTTGATACCCCTTGCCAGGCCCGATTCCAAGTGGGACTTTGGCCTTCCTCATCACAGAAGATGACAGAAGTCCAAAGAAAAGAAGCACTCTTTTTATAGAGATAGAAAAGAGTAAAATATTTTTTTTCAGTCATGATCTTCAGTCATCTGTCTGGCTATTTAGTCTATTTGTGAAGATCTGTCTCTGATTTATTTAAGGTCGTCTTTTTCTGTTGCCAAAAGTTGCTCTTTGGAAGACATACAAGTAACAGAATGATTACTGTCTTTTAAGAAGAAGTTGAAATGAGCAAAGGAAGAGCAAAAGATAAATAAAAACCTAATGCAGTGAGTGAGGATTGTGATACTCCCAAACTCCACTTTGAGCTAATAAAAAAATGAAAATATTTCATCATAGTTTTACCTCCATTTTTCTTTATCTTAGCAATCTTAGTGTCAATTATACACAGCATGACAGTACATTCCTAGACCCAAGAAAACTGAAGACATTTTTTTTTCCAAATCAGGAGGAAAATTTTAAAATTTTACATGAGCAGTCTTAATTCAGGGTTTTTCTTCACTGAAGTTTCCCTAAAACATTTCCCTCTTGCAGTTCTAGTTTGCATATATGTGCATTTTTGCTATTTCTATTATGTCTGTTGTCATCAATAAAATATTGAGTATTGTGGATGAAATGTAGACTTTTGCAATTCACTTCTCAAACAATAAGAAGACTGAAGGAATCTTTGAAAGATTCTGAATATACACAGATATATTCAATATTCAGAATTTCTTTTTCTCCTCTGATGGGTGTTCCAAAGTTAGAAGGCAATTCAACTGAGTAAATGAACTATAGTTATTGTTTTTTTGGTTTTTTTTAAATCCAGTACTCAGAGTTTCACTATATTTAAAAACTATATTCAGCTTATGCAGATAACCAAATTTCTCATTCCTATGACTATTTCTTTGAGATGGTGATTTTTTCATGGCATAATGACTTTCATTTCCAAGTAAGCCTTAACAGTGCAAAAATAAATAAAAACTTATTTAAAATAATAATTATAATTTTAAAAACCTACCCAGAAATTATACTATTAGAAGCTTACAATATAAGTTTGAGTTTTAAAAAATCAATGCATATTTATCTGTGGACTGATGAATTTGGATTCCATTTGAACTCTGTCCATCCTTATTTCTTTCAGTCTTGGAGAAAATTCACCTTCATTATTCATATACCTAAACAACCATGTTAACAAGTACTTCTAATTGCCATATGGAATCAGAGCTCTGTGAGAGATATTTATATGAAACAGAAACTCTAGGAGAGGATATTCTCTCCTTTATTAATCTGATGCCAACATTTTGCTAATTAAACCACCACATGTCTCATGTCACTTCCTACGTAGGTCACTGGAAGAGGAGATACATTTGGGCAACCTTAAGGATGAATCCCAGGGGAGCATCCCACAAAAGCATGGTATTTAAGCTTGCAAGTTTATTAAACAAATCACAGAATATATTGCAGTCTAAATCACAGACGTGGCATGACACAATTAGAAGACTTATTGATTCTTTGGGCTAGAGATCTCACAGCTTGCACTGGGGGCTCTACACCCACCAGAACCAACAGATTTGGTTCATCACAAGTAATATTTCTAAACTAGTGCAAGGAAGTTTATAAAGTTGAAACTGCCTGACTTCAACTTTGCTTGTTTTCAACTTTGCTTCTATTTTAGCCCAACTATAAACTGAACACATTTTGTATTAGTCCCATGTCTCACCACCCTAAATTATTGGCACCCAGCCTTCAATAGCAGAATCACTCTATGATGCAAAGGAAAAAAAAAAATAATAAGCAGTATTTTCTACTGTCTAGCTACCATCTGCCTGTATTAGAAGTTCTTACCTTTTTATGTAGTCCTTTACTTACAGAGTAATGGTGATCAGAATAGTGGTCAGAACATCTACTCAAATAGAAGATGTTATAAACAATTGGCTATCATCTACATCGTATTTTCAATAAAAGATGGCTAATTATGACTGAATTATATGTTTCCCAGAACTCAGGTCAAATGTGAAATGGCTCTTTTCAATCATGCCTTGGAGTTCACTACTTTACAGCAAAGCACAGGGACATTTCTTTTGAAAGTCTACTTTTCGTTCTCCTTTGTGGCACGTAAAAGTGCCAGTATTTCTCATATCCATGTATATCAACAGAAACTCTGTCCAACACTCTATGAAGTTCAATGAAAGGTCACAAGGATGATTAAGGGACTGGAACCCCTCACATATAAGGAAGGTTGAGAGAACTGGAACCGTTAAGCCTTGTAAAGAGAAGGCTCATGGGGCATCTTACAAATATATGTAAATATCCAAAGACGACATGCACACAGGACAAATCCACAGTTTTCAGTGTCAGCAAAAGAGGCTCCATAAACATAAAGAAGTAATGTGAGGGTGATATTTTATTGTGAGGGTGACTGAACTCTGCAACAAGTTTTACAGAGAGGTTATGGAATCTCCTTCCTAGAAGAATTTTAAAAAGTTTAAAAACCTCCATCTAGACATGTTCCTGGGTAACTGGCTCTATGTGACCCACCTTGAGCAGGGCATTGGATGATGACCTCCAGAGGTGCCTGCCAATTTCAACCATTCTGTGATTCCGTGATTGCATGCTAAAATCTGTCTGTAGTGGAACAAATTATATTCCTTAGGATCTTTGGATCAAGAAATCCCTGTCAGTTCTTCACAAACAAACAAGTAACATTATCATCAACTTTTTAGCTGAACCATTAATGTAAAAGGCTCTTACTAAATCTGCATATTGGTGCAGGCTTGCCCACCATGATCTCATCAATACCAGCGGTCCGTGAATCACTAGCTCTGAGATTAGTCTGTCATGGCAATAATTTAACTGAAAGAATCAATTTTGTGCACCTTTCTTCTCTGATATAAAGAATGAAAGTCATCACAGAATGAAAGAATCATCAAAGAATCATGAAATCATAATGTCATAGATTCATAGAATTATATAATGGCTTGGGTTGGAAGGGACCTTAAATATCACCCAGGTCCAACCCCACTGCCATAGGTAGGACATCTTCCACTTGACCAGATTGCTCTAAGACCCATTCAATACAGCCCTTTTATAATCGTTTAGGTACTCAACATTGATAAGCTAGGTAAACCAAGGTCACTTAAATGATAAAAAATTATGGCTTTAAGCTGGTGCCTGTCAAATATCTTTGTGATGGCAACTGATATCATATATGACTAGAGTGTTTGTGTTGAGGTTTTATTCTCTTTCTGTAGAATAGTGCATTGTGAAAAAAGGTCAATGGCAAAGACAAATCAGAAGTGCCAACGACAACAAGAAAAGAGCTAAGTCAAAAAACATCCTTACTTTTATATTCTACTGGTGTTTAAAATTGAGGCACCCTAGAATCTGTGGTAGCTCTAGGCAATTTGGAATGCCTGGATGCCTCATTCATTCACATCAGCTTTTGACCTCAGTATCCACAGGATACTAATAAAAAGTATAGTATCTTAATTTTAGGCATAAGAGACTCTTGATTTCTTTAGGGATGAAGGGATGCTGCTCTGGATGGAACAAGTACTTGTGAGTGTGCTTAACTTTAAGCACACAAGTAATTCTATTACTTTCATTTGCTTTCAAAATTAAGAACAGGCTTGACTGCTTTACTAAAATGGATTTCAGCATAGAATTTCTGATGGCTGCCTGAAGTCATAATAATAGAAATTCTGAGAGGGGGGAGAAAAATAGGTTTATCAGTTTTATCATACATTAACTTGATATTTACTTTGCTTAAACTGTTTTCTGAAATATTTAAGACAGTGTTCTCCAGTGTTGTTTTGTCTTCTTTCATTTTTTTCTTTTTTAGAAATATCACATATCTGCAGTGGATCATATTTTGTCATTACATCAGAAAACAGATCTGCATATGTTTTTAGAAGGATAGCCTTAAGAGATTATTGGTTTTTATATTAGTGGGTTTTTTTCATTACATTTTTTCTTTTGTCAGTCCCAATCTTCTGAAAATGTGAAGGGGACATCTCAAAATTCATTCAAGCCTTTCCCTTTTAGAGTTCCATCTATACAACAAATATCTTGCTTTCTCCTGGGAAGCTTTTCCTTTTAATATGTCAAATTATATGTGAAAGGCTAATTTCCATCCGGAGACATCAGTGATGATCTTTCTTCTTCACAACCTTGGGAGGGAAATATTTTCCTCCTGAATAACTTACTTTTTTTTTTTTTTTAATCTTGGCCATCTCTAGAGCTGTAGTGAAGTGTCTGATCCAGAGTGCAAAAGCATTTAAATTCAGCTTAGGTTCCACTTTAAAGCAAATCTGCAAAAGTGGTTTGTTCTAAATATTGGAGAATTCCATCAGGGTATTTCTGAGTTTTCACAACACAGTTTTATGTGGGAAAAATTTTTGCCTTCTTTTTTTTTATGATATATGGAACATAAATGGTTAAACTATTTTTGTCACAAAATATTAGCTAAGGCATATGTCAGAAGTCACATCTTCTCTAATCTCAAATACTTAAGACAACATGATATATCAGCCCAAGGCAGAGAAAAGATTATGGTTCATCAGGAACAGAAGCTAGATTTTAGTGTAATTTTCGAATTTTAGTTCAATGTTATAACCTGAATTTGTAAAAATATTGAAATATACCTCCTTTTAGCCCCTATGTCTACCTGATTAGACTGCATTATAAAGGGTATCTTAACAATTAATTTCACTTTCTGAATTGACAGCTAAGATACATTGCCTTCTAGAAGTCATCTATTCAATATTTTAAAATCAGCATATCTTTTGCTCCATTTGTAGTACAGTCTACTCAGCCTCACCATCTTCCTTCTCTCATATCTCTGTATATTACAGGGAAAATAGCCTCTAGCTTGGCTCCCTGCTCAGCAATAAAACTAAGTCAAATGAATTCACGGCAAACTATCTTTCTAGATTTGAAGTGAAATTAATTCACCATATTCAGGAACAAACATAATACATGACACCACTCATAGTTTAACTACTGGTCATAATGTTAATTCTAGAGTGCTTTGAAGGTGCATCTAAAAATACAATTTGAAACATATTTTTAGACAACTAAACTATACTTGTACCAATTTTAAGCTGAGGGGGGAAAAAACCAAGAATTTCTATTCAGCTGGTTGTTTTCACTCCCAGTAGAATATTCCAGTTTGAATTTTTTACTTTTGATCCAAATGTAAATTTCTTAATTATGTTCTACAATGTATGCTTTTCAATTTTCAGCTACTACCCTTGGTATTTCTAATAAATATGTGACAGAAGAAGTTATGACTTCTTTTAGCTACTTTCAGTACTGGATTCACATTCTAAAGCCAAAAAATTATAAAAATAAACACTTTATTATATTTATTGGTAGTATGTAGCCAGAAATTTTGAGGTATATTTTATGACATTCTTTTCCTTTTTTTTATTTAAGTATTTACCAAATATCTTTGATGAGAAAATAAACAGTCAAAAAATTTTCTATAACACAGTTTCCATCTTCTAGCTTCTAAAACTAGCTAATCAAACAATGACCTTATTTTTTAATAGAGGGGGCAATTGAAAATCATTGAACAGCCCTACCCCTTAATGATTTTTTTCTCAGACATAATTATAATAATTAGCATTATAAAGTGCTAATTATCTTTGGACATGAAGGACTTGTACACTAGAGACAGAAGTCCACATTAAGTAAAGAGGATTTTGCTTTCTTCTGTCACCATTTTTTTTCCTTTTGTAAAGAGGTAGAGGACACTCACCTCATCAGACTTCCTTTCTGAATGTTCACATTTTATTATTGCTGGTTGATTGACCCCAGTACAGAAACAGGTATGTTCTTAAGAGCCATGTGGACTGATCCTGCACTCCGCATGTCCAGTCTGTATATCTGAGATTATCTTCTCATTTTATTGGACTTCATATTGTCCACTAGTATTGCAAAGACCTTGGATTATTGTAAAGGATTTCTTCAGTCCTAGTCAGTCCTGAAGGGATTGGATTAATTTTGTCAGCACACAGTATCATTTTCTCATAAATGACACAGCAGCAGGAAGGTTTCAGTCCCCTCAAGAAACACCAGAGTGACGTTTTTAAGGACTGTAATGTACACTGTATATGTTTAAAAATCAGGACTGAGAACATCATAAGCATGGCATAAAGAGTAAAAAAGATTGGGAGTTATTTTCTTGACTTCCTGTACTGAACCTTACATCTGTCCCTGGCTAAATAATCCTTCTCCTATCCCTTGCATTGGATATCATTCCTTGAAGCATGAATCATTGATCTCACCAAAATTTTTACTTTCATTTTCTCCTACAGGCTATAAATATTATTTTATATGGATTTTCTCCTGCATGTTGAGAGATTTTGCAACAAGAACTGCTATCTCATTCAGGTGTCATGCTCAGTTCCTTCTTCTATCTTCCACAGTCTTTTTCCAGTGCCTTAAAAATTTTTTTTCATCTCTCTCATTCTCCCTCAGAAGATGAGTGTCACAAGTATCGCACTAAAAGATGTTATCCACACATGTATATTTTCTACAGTCATCTTGGTGTTTTGCTCAATCATCACAGATGTATACAAAAGGTTATTCTTCCTCTCTGTCTATCTGAGCTGTCTTCACTGATGACCTTCTACATTAAATATGTACACAGTATCTTCTCCTTTAACATAAGCAGATTATGAATTTCAAAGAAATTGGCAACTGCTCATAGCATGTGTGGAATGGATAGATTGTTCTGGGTATTCAAGTTAACAAATAATAGAATGACTGCAAGAGTTTGCTCTTGAGAAATATGTTCTGTTTCTTCTAGAGAACACCTACTATCCACCTCTCATAATATTATCAGGGCTATCAGGACTCAACCTTCCTCTAGCTAGGATAGTATGGAAACATCTCTCAATTCCAGCTGAAACCTTCTCCAACAGTATTAATCAGGCTATTCCCACTAAGTTCTTTCAGAAAAGACCAGACTTTTTTTCAGATTTCTACAGTTTTTTCCTGGGTCTGAACCAATAAATTCAAATTTTCTTTGAATGTTGAGAGCCCTATCTGAGCTCTGAAAAAGATGTCTTTGCCTCAAGGGCTCTGGCTTTTCATTCATCTCATTTTTTTTAATCAAAAGTCACCATTCAACAGTGATCACTTTTGAAGATAGAACTGATGTTGGGTGTAATTACCTATGAAATTTATATAAAAAACATTCTCATATTCTCCCACAACAGGACTGGTAGAATAGTTTTCCGTCCTGTCTTACAGCTCTTCTGGTTGTATTGCCTTTGAAGTTTATCTTCCAATCGCCTGCACTGGTCATTTAAAATCACAGATTCTATTATAGCTTTTGGTTGAATGACTATGTAAGTATTTTTGGTATGTGTATCTATATATATACATATATATCTATCTTTACCTGACTCTTCTGTGTGAGAAACAGCTTTGGGGAAAATAAATAGAACAGTAAATGGAATATAGCCAAACAGAATTTGTTAAAAAGGTCTATAAAATCTCAGCCTAAAATGTATTACAGTATGCTCAGATTCTGTTTAGCATATGCAGCCATTTTTAAGTTTCTTACTCTGCATGTCTGCTTGGCTAGCAAAGGAACTTCATTTCAGTTATTACAAACTTGGAGTACTGATTATGTGTTGGATCAAGACAATATCATTCATTAAAACAAAAAAGGGTTCTTCTAATAGCTAAGACTCCCTTTCTTCATATTTGTGTCAATATTTTAATGCCTTTTTTTTTCCTATTTGGAAGATTTTTTCTTTTAATAAAAATATAAAAATACAAACTTAGGGATAAGAGGGAAGTAAAGTAATATGATATGAATAGAATGCATCACACTAAGCATCTCAAACTGTATACACTCACAGGAGTAATGAAAATCAAATATAACGTCATCATCTACTTCCCATATGAACAATCAAGGGAGTCAAAATCTAGATAAGCCAGCAAGAGTAAATAGTTTAGTGATGAAAAATTGATATAAAAAGTTCACTGAAAATATAAATATCCTCTGGGCTGTCAAAAGCAATTGGTTCAGCTCAATCTGGTAAATCTACTTTTAATGATAATGGCAACAACTTTTCCTTTTTATTACACTTTACATAAATTTATGAGCTTTATCACTTCAAACCAAAAAGAATATATTTGTCTCTGTATCAGGTTTTAAAGTTATCATATGTCTTGAAAACTTACCTAGAAGTACAAGGATATAATTGTTCTTGTAAGCCATTTCTGCTAGGATGGAAATAGAATTCTTGTATCATACAACTGTTACTAATTAAAAGGAAGGGGATGAACATAAAAAAAGACTTTAGTAACTTAACTGGTTTTCAGTTTTCTTAAATAGCTAAAACCCCTCCATTTATCACAATTAATGGTCATGGGAAAAAGTGTAGTTTAGAACTGAGATTTTTTTTCTTAACAATGCCTTTTATACTAGACTATATATTTACAAATTACTTCTGAAAAATTGAATGGGCCTGTTCAATCTATAAACAGTCCAATTTTCAAGGCCTCTCCTGTAGATGCAGAAAGATTATTTGTTGTTATTGAATTCCAAATATCTGATAATTTTTCCCCAATAAAACTACAGTAGTCAATGATATGTATACAAAAAGTGGGGACCTATATATCAGTAGCCATATATAATACTACTAGGAACATTACTAAAAAGATTTGGTTTCACTAAAACATAAAGTAAAATGTTGCTAAATGTTATACACCAAAAACAAGTCACTACTACTTAATAAGCAAGTGTACTACTTAATTCAAGTCAGGTCACATAATTTTTGTTATTATTTATCTATTAACAATGACATATTATGAGGACTTGAATTAAAAGCTGATCTCTCCATGAACTCATTAATTACCACTGCATCATATCCAGCTCTGCTTTCACTTTTGTCTTGCGTTTGACCAGTCAAGCTTTACAGACTGATGCAAAAAAAGTTACTGTTTTGTTCTTCATGGTGTTTCTACTCCCACAGTAAGATTATTGTGGTTTACATATGGTCTGAAAGAATGACAGCACACTTTCTTATTACATTTCTGTCCCTACTTCTAGAAATTACAGGTGCATCACACATGCATTACATTTCCTACAGCCTTAGTTTGCAAGAAATAACTTCATCTTTTTTTGCTTCTGTCTTGTTTCCAGTCATTAATTCAAATCCAAGTGTGTTTAATCAGAAACCTACCTTGCCTTACTGTGCAAAATCTGTGATCTCCATTGATTGCTCAGTTTCATAATTAAACAACCAAAAGGTTTTCCATTGCTTGTTTCCATTGCTTTCTCTGTCCGGAAATCTACTTTGAAACAAGAAAACCCTTCTTTTCAGCTACATATTTGCATCATCTCTCTGAGTAGACTTTTGACATTTCTTTGTATCCAGAAAATTTACAATTAATTCCCACTCGAGATATGAACATCTTTTCCTTGCTTGCCAATTGTAAAAATCCTTGCTCTATTTCTAGTTCTCTGAAACTAATTATTATTGTCCAAAGTATATTGTATTTCTTGCTTTTAATTTATATGATATGAAATTTTTCTGCGTCAAAATGACTTTTAAAAAAATCTCTACTCAGAGAACCCCACGAAGTTGCAGTTCTGACACAAACTATAAGGACAGATATGTGTGCAGAGAGGACAAAAATTATGGTCACACTGACTATAGTGAAGCTGGTAAATTTATTTTCCAGGTAGATATGAGTAAGAATCCTGATTCAGGATAGAATGGGAAGAAGATTTCTCCCTGTATTCACTCTCTGAAGTTTATCTAAAGCTTGTGCCTCAGTGCAGGCTTGCATTGACACGGTTTGACTCCCAGACAGTGTGCTTAGATTCATGCTCAGATGCAGCCACTTCAGTCAACAGTAGTTCAGGAAAACGTTTGCATTTATGATACAATAAGATGCTTGCTGTTGTAAGGAACCTAAGAGCTTGATGTCCTAAATTATTTGCTCATAACTCTGTAGAAGGCAAAAAAAAATTAAAATACCAGGTGGAAGGACTTTCTAAAACCACAGTCAGGGAGCAATGACTGCCTCCAAGAAACACTCAAGTAAGAACCTTGCCATTAGGATAGATTTTAGTGTCTTTCCAAATATATTACCTTTAGGCAATAATTCAGCTTCCACATCCTGTAATGTTGAGATTGCAGTGGGTTTTTTTAAAGTTTGTGTACAAGCAAATTTTAAATATTATATACCAGTTTAATTAGAAATTAAGAAAAAAGAAAATTTAAGTCTCAAAGTGACTACAGTCTTCTCAAGTAGTAGTCTGATAATACATAAACACACATATGTTGTCTGTGCAGAGTCCTTATATTTAGAAAATACAGAATACTCTACATAAAATTTGCCAGTTCAGTATTGTATACAACACTAAACATAAATTCAGAATTTGTAGGACTTTTACTGCTGCAAATCAATACTATGCCCTTACCTATTTTCTTTAACTTCTTCACAGTGGGATTACAAAAATTGCTCTAAAAATATCAAGGACAAGCCATTTTGATAGTTCCTTTTTCAGTATTGGTGGAAAGTGGAGGAGTTGGTGACTGGAAATGAATGTTTCTATTTTTTTCTGGAATTGGTTTTATTTGACCTCAGCTGTTTTTCTCATGGACTGAAAATAAATTTTCTTATTATAGATCTCATATGTACAAAGACAGCCTAAACAGTTATTTCAACACAGCATGGCAAAATGCCTCAAACGCCTATAGAACTTAAGCATTATATTTGCAATTAGGGATTTAGGAAGCAAAACCCAAGCAGGAAGTGCCACATACAATTATTTTACACAGCACAGAAACCATTATACAATATGGCTAGCCTAGCATTGCTCATGGTTTTTTGTGAGAGAAGAAGGTTGTTTTCTAAATATAGATAAAAATGTGCTGCACTTAGCCAATAACTCATGACAGAGAGGTAACATATGCTATCATAATGCAGTGGGAGCTGCATGACACAAAGAAAATATGAGCAATACCACCTTCTAGAGTTAGAGCCCCTTATTGCCATTATAAAACATCTTTATTGGAAGAGAAAATGCAATATTTTGGTAGAAAGAGGAGATGAAGTACTAGGACAAGTGAAATTCTTCATGGAGAACATTCAGATTTACAGCTCTATATGTCTCCTGCTGTGCTCAGGGTCCATCAGAAGACAGATGTCTGAGGGTCTCCTGCTTGATATACAAGGCAATGATAGAGTGTCATTTCTGACCTCTAAACAAGAGTTTTAAATTAAAAAACCACTTCAGCACACAACAAGCACAGAAATTCCTGTTCCCTTCTCATATCTCCCTTTCTCTGAAAGAATTTTTTATGAGTGTTTCATCAGAAGGATAATTTTACTGTCTGTCATATTTCATTTCAAATCATATAAACTGCTAAAATAGACTCTGGGGCCCAAACTCCCACTGATTTTAAAAGAGGGGGGACTAGGCCCAAGCTGTTATTCTTTTGTTTGTTTAGCAGGAACTGAAAATTCATGCCTGTAATTGTTCTTTTGAAATAACATATGCATTTACTTTTAAGCTCTTTGGTTATTATCTGACTTAAGACAACTGTACTCTTGCTCCCAACTCCACTAAAGGCCATGACAAAAATCACTGTTATAATGTGAACCTGAGTACACCACAAGAATTAATTGGTATTCAAGATCAGACTCAGGGAACAAAACTGAAATATGCTGGATTTCTACTTTTAATCAGCACACTTGAAAGAATACTAGCTAAAATATTTTCAAGTCCGTCAATGGGTGGAGTTTACTTTGGTCATTCCTACCTTTATTTCTTATATATATGACGCTGCACAATTTTAAATGAAAGTTCTGTTGAACAATTTTTTATTCTTTGCCTTTTAGACTCTGAGACAAGTTCAAAAGACAGGACACACAGATTGCCTGAGAGTGAGTGTGGTGAGGCAAGTTTAAAAAAAAATTAAATTTTGCTCTTAGATAGATAATGAAAAGGCATAAAGAATGTAAAAATCACCTATCTCCTAGTGTGCCCACTCAGGCTATGGAAGTCCAAGGCAGACTGAGTGTAAACATTTACACAGGCACTAAAGAGCACTTCTGAAAAAAGAGGGGTTTAGGAAACATTAAAAGAACTAATAAAATGCTTATCATTTTAACAGTTAAGTATACAAAAGAAATTCTTTTAAAAAATGAGATTCAAAACCAACTTTGAGCTCTGATCTAGAGCTGTTTTCACAGAAACTCCAGCACTGAACTTCTCGTGTCTGTACTTTAAATTAAGAGAGGTAGTACTAAAAAATCTTTTTGGCAGCAATTATCAGCCCTCAATTTTGTTTAAAAACAACTAAGGCATGCCACTACACCATCAGCAACCAGTACATTCTCAACTTCCATAAAAAACAGTGGACTACAAAGCGTTAATTTCTGCAAAATCATAGAGCCACTATACATACAGCTTTCTGAACTGAAAGAATCAGGAAAACCAAAAGCTTTGTTGAATAAAAGCCCTATATTAACTAGTGCAGAAACACCTGCAGCTTGACACATGTAATTTAAAGCAACTTATGTGAGGATTTATGTAGGTCATTGCTACTTATGTAGGTGTGTGTGGGAGATACTGGTCTTGATGCAAACGATAAACACATCTCAGTTTTATGCACATTGGTCAGCCAATCTGTAGAACAGCAAAAAAGGCCTACAGAAGCAGAGTTAAAAGTGCCTGAGATAACGTGCAAAACCCCAGGTGCTGCATATTTAGGTTACCATGCCATCTACTCAGATTTCTATGATCTCTGTAAGTGTGGGTAAGTTGTAGGTGTGCGTAGGCTGCAGTCTTCGTAAATCATGGGTAAGGCTCCAAGCCTCTTCACAAACTTGGTGTGAACCAGGATTCAGCACTCTGAGATGAATAATCTCAGAAAGTAAGTACTGAATCCTCTACAAAACTCTTGTTACCACATATGAACGCTGGGAGAAGTGCATGTTCTACCGCAGATGTGAGATAGTGCCCATAGCGTGCAGTCAACAGAGACATCATAGATAGCATGCAAGGTGGGATGAGTGGTAGGGCAGAGACATGTTAACTCTTAACTTCCAGATAAGGTGGTGCCCCATCTTCCCCTTTACCGCTAAACAAACTCAAGTCACATTTTGTATTATCCTTTCTGTGATATGAAGCTAATGCTTGCTTAAGGCTCCTTTTTTAGAAACATCTCAAACTACAGGTTAAACATAGGCCTCTTCTTCTCACAGACATGCTCTATCTTGCATTAATCAGAGTTTTTGTTTGTACCCTTTCACCAACTGACCTTGCAGTAGATTTCTTTTTGCCCAGTTGTGGTATTCTCATATTCAGGACTTCCATCTGCCCTCAGAATTGTTCTCCTAAGTTCCCATATAGTTCAGATGGAATTACAGATGCTTGTCAGAGGGCAAAGAGCTGAAATATTAACTCTCAGATAAATTGGAGAATGTACATTTTACTTCTTTAATAAATATTATTACTACTGCTACATACTATGAGCCAAATACTGTAGACATTATTTCTATTATTATTATTTCTATTATTTCATTATTTCTATTAGTAGTAGTAGTAGTTGTTCTTATTCCTGGAAGAAAATAGAGAAAAAGAGTTAATAGTCCTACTGCAAATGAGAATATTACTAAATATTAATTTCAGGACCTGATATTTTTTATGCAGGTATGCATGAAAAATTATTTTATTTGTATTTTTAGGTGTGATTTACAAAAGGACATATTTAATACACTGGATTCAATTTTGCTTCATTTAAAACACCTTTATGTATCCTGTATGTAAATGTTGACTACGCTAAATCCAGAAGTCCATACATCCTATTCCTTATTTAGAAAGACCCTATATGCCAGTCAACAGGTTCAAAACAAGTATAGTATCTTATAACAAGCTACAGATGAGGGGAAAGAGAAGCACTAGGAAAAAAGCACATTCATGGTCTTTAAAAAAATATGTCTTTTCTCCACAACCCTTACAACTATAAAATAATAAACCTGAAGGCCTTTTGTTTTTAACAAGTGGGAAGGAAAAAGACTTAATAAATAGAGTGGTTAAAGAACTTTCTCATAGGACTCATCATAATGGTATAATGGCTATCAACTGAAAATGTCAGATGGGATCTTTAAATGGCAATTGGTTCATGAACACAGATGTCAGCAAAGAACTAACTGATCAGTTCTAAAAAGTTGCTGGACTGACCTTATTAATGGCCTTAAACTGCAGTGATTTCATTGTCAGCGTTCCAAGGTAGTGATACCTAGTACATAAGTGCCCTGCAGAAATAAGATTGCAGTAGCTCAGACTAATGAGAAAAAGTACTGAGCAAGAGAAAAAGCACAGTGATACTTCATGCATGAAGCATTCCAGTAAGTAAACTTAGGAATCATGATGGGATTTATTGCTCTTCCAAATTCAGCCTGGATAGCGAAGGATGTACCTCCAGGTTGCTGCATCACAAACAGGAGGCTATCCATAAAGAAGGCACTGTCAAGAATGATATTAAAATGGCCATCAGTACAGAAATGGTCAAACTTTTACTGGATAAACCAGACTATGTCTCTGTGCAGTATGTTGCTAAGACTACACCATTTTCAGTGTTGACTCTCACAGTCTGTGCACAATTCCAGTTACAAAGTTGGTTTGTTCATGTGGATCCAGCTCGAATTTGGCACCATACACAGTAGGCACATACTAGACCAACAAATATCTTGTAAATTTTCTGCTGGAGATAGGAACTGTAAAAGCCAAGTCAGCTACTCCAAACTTTAGCTGTTTTTAAAGCATCTTTAAACATCCCTTTCAGAAAAGTTTTTTAATATTTACAATAGTTCACGTTAATTTGTATTTAAAATTTCCAAGTTTTTGTTAGAAAAATTGCATGAAAAATTATTTCATGCAATTGTTAGAAGTCGGAGGGAAAGTAGACTAGTCTGAGTATTAGTTTACTCTGGTTGATACCAGTAGCTAAAGCAGAACAGATATGAACAGATTGTACTGCTAAAAGGGAAGTAGTTACAAGATATTCTACTGTCATCCTGTCAAGTAAATGTTGTCTATATATTTATTAATAATGAACCAAATTAGAAACATTCCAAACAGAAACATACAAAAGTAATATTTGTCAGTACTTTTAATTGTCATATCAGAGAAAGAATTATTCTAGTATTTGAGTTTATTCCATGTGTTTGTGTTTACAAAACCAGGTTAAAAATAAAATAAAGAAACGACATTTGAAAGGTTCCCACTAGTTCCTGGTTTGGTCACTCTGTAAGACAGATTTCAAAGTCTTCCATGCACATTGCAAGAACAGTTTTAATCACCATTGCTTCTCCTTCTAATATCCCAAAAGATTGTGTACAATGTCCGTTTGGTGTGCCCAAATCTCCTCTCCTTTAGCTAACTATATCAAATAACCTAATAAAAGGTTAGATCTCACCCAATCAGCCTTGCCACCCTCATACAGTTTCTGTAATTTTTGGCTTTTCAGAAATTTGGTAAACCTTAAACAAGGATTAGTATTAGATAAAGGAAAAAAATACTCCTATTTTTAAACAACATTATGAAGAAAGTAATATCTCTCCCATTTTACAAATGATAGCTGTTATCAGAAAAAAAAACCCTGACTCTAAATATACTGTCACATATCAATAAGGAACTGCTAGGACCTAAAATAAATATTTGCCCTGCTATTGTGGAAAGAATAAACAATGTGGATGTCTAATAGAAAACTGGAAGGGAAATATATGCAGGCCCAGACAGCTCATGAAGTCTGTCCTCCAAAGGTAAGGTTCTCATGCAGGTATACTTTCCACCACCAGAGATCCTGTGCTGTGTTCCATTCTCATGCACACATTACTTGGTCTGTATGGAGCCAATGAGACAAGTATTCTTGGATGTGAACACGGCCTTTTGTTCTCAAATAAGTCTCTCAGTTCATACAGAAAGGATTTAATAAACTATCTCTTTACTAACAATTCAGGAAAATAGCTGTCATTTTCTTTTACTATCTAAGCAAGTAACAATTTAAATGTATGTTAAAAGGGAAAGGATTGTCTTATACCAAAGGTGCAAGAAGTTTTGCTTAAAAGTGCTTAAATGGTGTCTCAAGGTGTTAACACATTTCTGCATTTTCTGCACAGTGATAAGACAAAGAAAAAAGATTTTAAGCGCTGTTTTGAAAATTTTCATGAGCTTATTTACTTTTCTATCGCTGGAAGGGAAAAAAAAAAGTAAATTGTGAATTCGATAAACCTAATCTTCTTTAGTTTTGTTCTTGACATATCTTGTTAGAGTATAACAACATTTTCAATAACAGATTCACATACTTTTCAATAAATATGATATTGATGAAAATTAAGGGTTAATTGCAAGGATCACAGAGCCCATCTACTTTTAAATCAAAATCTACTGACAGTTCTACTTAAATAGATAAGATGATCCTTTTTAACTAGGGCTAATTCAGTAGGAAAAAATTATAATGAAACAGTTAAACACCAAATGAAAGGGTCAGCTCTTTGCAAGATTAAGCACAAACTGATTCTTATTTTACTTCTGGGCCTCCACAATGGAAATTGACAACAATTATTTAGAATTAGGTGCCGTTTAAAACAGTGGGCCAAATTCACTTCACACGTATTCCATTGACTTAATAAGACTGTATCAAGAATAAATTTGGCCCAATGGATTTTTAATATCATCTGAACAACCAACTAACAATAATACAGTGCCACTTAGTGGCAAGGAAAAAGTTTTCAGTATGTAAGATACGAAGAGAAACATTCAGGCATACAATATCTGGTGCTATTTGTATTTGAAATTTTGATACAATCTTATCTGATAGCTTCCAGTTACATTAAGCTCATTATTGCCACAATATTATATGCATCTTTTCATATAAAAATACAAAAATGTCTGCAAAGAGGGAATGAAAGCAAGCCCTTGTAATTAATGTAGCATTAAGAACACTCCCTTCACATTATATCTTCAAATTATAGCCATTTTCTAAAAAGGTTACAATGCTTGTAAAAAGCATAAATATCTTAAAGCTATTTGTATTTCCCATGCTTCAGTAATGTATGTGTCATCTCCCTGAAAAATTATCCCTCAAAAAGGTCTAGAGTATTTCTTTTGTTTAAATACCTATAGAATTACAGTTTTAGAGAGCAACAACTACACTTAATATCATTTTAAATGGCAGTATGTAACTCATTATTAAATGCAATACTATTTTATTCCTAAGAAAGAATGAGATAAAGAGAAGAAGATATTTCTCTAGAAATAACAAAAAATAAGTCCAAAAGGATCCACAATAGATCATGGGGTCCATCAACTTGTAGCAAAGAGAGTGATACTTATATTTCTACAGGAAGAACCAATGCACAGTAATGAAAATTTTGATAATTTCATAGAATCCCAGCATGGTTTGGATTGGAAGGGACCTTAAAGATCATCTAGTTCTAACCCTCCTGCCATGGACACAGGGACATCTTCCATTAGATCAGGTTGCTAAAATTCACATCCCACCTGGCCTTCCTGTGATGCAGCATTCACAACTTATCTGGAAAAACGGTTCCATTGCTTCAACATTCTCACAATAAATGATTTCTTCCTATTATCTAACCTAACTCTACCCTCTCTGTGCTTCCATTCTCCATATCGCTTCATGCTGTTGCAAGAAGTCCATCTCCAGTTCTTTTGTAGGTCCCTTTTAGGTACTTCTCTAAGGTCTCTGTGCCTGGGATAGCCCTGACTCATGTGGAGGACCTTATACATGGCATTGTTGAACTTCATGAGGTTCACACAGGCCCGCCTCTCAAGACTGTCGAGGTCCCTCTGGATGGCTTCCCTTCCCTTCAGTGAATCAATGGCACCACATATTCTGGTGTTGATCTCTTCAGCTTATTAAAAGCCAAAGGTGGAATGCATTGACACCAACAATGAAAATACACCCCCTCTGTGTATAGTGGGAGTAAAATTGTTCTCTGTCTTCAAAATAGGGTATGAATTTTTGGGACTCGTATTTAGTTGTTTATAACCACTTTTAAATACACTAAGGCTCATTATCTCCAACTGGATTGAACAATCCTTTGGCAATCATTTGGTTCCATTCATGCTTCAATCCTTTCCTTTATACTACCAAGAAAACTTGCTGGGAGTTGACTTTAGCAATAATACTGCAATTATATTGTTGATGAGATTTTTACTTTGAATGAGCACTGTTTCTATATACATCCTTGAACCTTTACAGTGAAAAGTGACCATTGCCTATCAGATGTGGGTAACATATAGATGCTATCTTGTAAAACAAGCTTTGTAGAACAAAGTCAAATTACATCAAGAAACTTTAGTATTCATACACATCCCATATTGCCATATCTAATGCCCATTACAGAACACACAGTACTGAATCAATTGACCTGCAGTAACACCAACCAAGCAATAATTAACCTGAATTTAGGCAATACACTATAGTATCACAGCATCATAATGTTAGAATAAATCAAGGGTAACTCACTAGAAAAATATTACATGAGTTAGGAGGCACTTACAGTAACATTTCACTTCAAAACAGGAACAGACTTTTGAAGCAGGTGTTCTGACTGTTCCCCATTAACCAAAACTCATGGAACTATAAAATAATTAAGATTTTAAAGGGTTTTATGGGGGTCCAACACCCTACTTGGAGCAGGGCCATTTAGATCAGATTGGTAATGGGTTCTTTTCCAGTCAAGCTTTTAAAATCTAAAAAAAAAATGGAGATCCCAAATCTTTCTGAAAAACTAGACCCAGTGACTGGCCATTTTCAGCCAGAAAAAGTTTTAATTTTTGAGTTGGAATTTCCACCTTTCCAAGTCCTGTGTGTTATGTTTTGTCCCAAAATTGTGTGAAAGAGACTGGTTCTGTATTCTCTACAACCTCCCATCAGCTAGTTAGAAAGAAATAAGATTCCCCCTGAGCCTTCTCAACTCTGAGCAAACCTGAGGTTTTTCATACTTTCCTCATTCATCCTGAATTACAGCCACCTCAATCTCACTCCCTTCAGCAAATCAACACCTTTCTTATGCTGAAGGAAACAGACATAATATTTCAGAAGTAATGTCAGAAGTGTTGAACAGAGAATGTTGACCTATTAGCCATGCACTTGCTAATAGAGCTCTCCTTTTCGCCCCCAGATCATTTCCTCCTGTCCAACTCCAATCACCTCACTGGTGGGGAGGAAAATCTAGAAGAAGTAAATCTTGTGGGTTAAAAATAGAGTTTGATAATTGAAACAAAATATATCAATAAAAATGATACTAGTAACATCAATAATAATAGTAACAATGGAAAGGAGAGAAGAAGAAGCAAACCTAAGACAGATAACTGATGTTCACTGCAATTACTCACCCCCTGCTTATGGATGCCCAGCCTGTGTCTGAGAAGTGATCTGTGCCTTTCAGCCAACACCTCCCAATTTACATACTGGGCATGACATTCTATGGCACTGAATATCCCTTTGGCCAGTTTGAGTTAGCTGTTCTGGCTTCTTGCTCATCTTCGAACCGGGAAAACACGGAAAAATGGAAGGTCCTTGACTTAGAATAAGCACTAGTTAACAACAACTAAACATCTATGTATTATCAACATTATTCTTATAGTAAATCTTAAACACAGCACTGTACCAGCTACTCTGTCCCAGCCAAAACCAGGGCAGTATATTTTGTCTTTTTCCAGTCTGTATTTTTTTTGAGCCATGAAATAGCCTGAGATCTTATGATACAGATTGTTTCTGGATGAAACCAGAAGTTGGGCTTCAGGAATTCACCTAACTTACTCCAACTACTAAGGTGTCTTTAGTTCCTAGGACAACAATAGAGCTACTTCAGATTAAAATCTCCAAAATGCACATAATATTGTTTCTCCAGGCCACAGCATGAGCTTATTACTTTTGACTTATTCTTTCCTGATAATTATCTGCCAGAGACAAATTTGATCTATCTTCTATTTAAAAATCTTTGTTGGAATATCCTGAATGAAACAAATTAAATCAATTTTGTGATGAAAGGAATAAGCATAACATATGAAATGAGCAATTTATCCCACACATTTAAAATATTATATGTGTATGAGTGCATTTATCAATAGAGTTTCAATAGTGTGAGTTATAAACACGTGGCCTCAGGAAGATGGTCCATTCTGACTATTATCATTCATCGGAAGATGATGATGTATGTTCATTACATCATATAAGGGCACTCTAACTTCACCATAGTGGTAGTATTTTTTAATTTAAAATTTTATTGGTGATAACAATAACTCTTCCTAGTTTACTTAATTTTTTGATGTAATTTATTTACTAAAAAAAAAAATTTCTTGATGTTTGTTTCTTCTTTTAATTAGTGTCCTGGTTTAGGGCAAATTTGTGAGAGAACCCCTGAATAGGGACCCTCTGGGAAGCAAACCTAAAAGAATCCTCCCCCAACCAGTCCAGGAAAAAAAGAACTTCCTCAGAGAAGAGTGGAAAAAACTATTTATTTAAAATATAAAGTGCCCACAAGCATAAAGAATGAATAATATGAAACAATAAGACTTCTCATTGCTCTGAAGTGAGATGGTAAATTCATGAAGTCCTTGCTGTGGGTAGCTCAGTTCACTCAGTCTCATATCAGTTCCTCCAGTGCTGGAAAAATGCTGTCCTGGGCCCCGGGGGGCACAGGCATGAGATTCCGATGCCTCTCTGGGCTTTCAGTACAGGACAGGTCTCAGATGAGCACAGTCCAGGAGCAGGAATGCAGAGAAGGGAATGCTGTTTTCAAAACAAGCTCCACGTATCTTCTTTCTCCCCTTTCACTCTCAGAACTAGTCTCACAGCAGTGATTTTCTCTCTAGGATCCTGCTTCGTGAGTCTCTGTTTCACGCTCCTCAAGGTTGCTCCTCCATGACGATTCTCCCCTTACCAGCTATGCCTCTTTAATCTCACTCATCCTGATTGGATATAGATGTTACTCATCAAGGGCAAGGCTGTACTGGTTAATTAACACAGCTGTTACTTATCAGGGGTTACTGAGTCTTAAAGGTACAGAACTTAACATACAGCATAAACAGAAGAGACAAATGGGGATACAAGTATCAAAACATCACCCCAGGACAATTAGTAAATAAGTGAAAAAACAAGTAAAATTTCCAAATGTTGAGGCAGCAGTGAATGGTTTTGTTATGTGCTTTGATCTGTGGGGGACAAGAATTTTTCTGCACTCAGTAATAATTTCTTATTTTATAAGAATTTCTTATATTATTATCTATTTCTTAGAGTCTGAGCTATGTAAACTTTTACATTTAGCATCAAGTACTGTCTAATTAAAAGACAATGGTCTTTCTCTGTTCAAATGCCATGTCTGAATCCAAAGTGAATGACCCATCTGTTCATAGGGTTAAAGTGTTCCTGTTTATAGGTTAATCATAAAGGATTGAATAAATTCCCCTCATCTACAATAGTCTTGTAGTACTCAGTTTTACTTAGTCCTGTGCCAATCTGACAAAAAGATTAATTTCATAGATATTTTCATTTATCCTTAAAAAAAGAGTCATGGCTATTTACCACATATTCAATCAGAGCCAGGGAAGTGATGCTAATTAATTTTTTATTTGTCAGGACATAGAACATGGAATCCTGGCAATTATTATGACATGAAATTCTTTTAGAATTTTTTCACTAAAAAAATTCTTGCAGATTTAGATCTTCTTAAATGTATTCTATAAACATTAGACTTGAACAATTTTCTAGTGTCAATAGGTCTTCTGACCTTGCTTTATGTTATGAGGCAGACTGACTGATTTAAATTGATTTGAAATTATTTATCTCTGTGCAATACATCCATATCACCTTAAGATAAGTGTTTTTCAATTTAAGAACCAGTTCTCTGTGATTTACATGTAACAACATTCTGAAACAAAATAAATATGCTTTAAAAGAAGGTATTAATCTGAATAAATTTATTTACATCTGTCCAGTTTGAAATATCCTTTATCACTTAATCCCAATTTATCCAACTGTTTCTGTTTCTTTCAAATGTATAGGATATAAGAAAAATACATGAGAACTACAGGAAAACAGTCCAAAGTGGTTTGAGAAGTGCATACGCAAACATTCCCTTGGATCTTGAGTTCACATGACCCGATCTGCAAACTCCACCTCCCCACTAAACTGAACAATCTCCAACCCTCAATCAATTTCAACTTCAAAGAACTGAATTTACAACTCTAAGAACTGAATTTTTGTACTCCATACCTCCCCAGCACACTGGAAAATTCTGAAAACTGTTTCAAAACAATGTTTGTTATTTAATTCCTAAATTGAAATCTTTGGATTACAGTTTCCAGCCAGAAAAGATTATTAGACTTAAAAACAACTCAGAAATCTTTCATAACATGAGTTGTGGATAAAATAACCTGGTTTACAATTGTATACTCAAAATACAGGCTATTAGAAAATAGACAATTAGAAATTAGAAAGAGAGTGTGTATCCTCTAAAAAAGTATTTTTTAGTATTTGTTGTATTGTATTTGCAACAACCATCTTGGGGGAAAAAAGATGAAAAGGCATACAAGTGATAGTGGGATTAGAGAAAAAACTCAAAACTGGTTTAAATCAGCTGCAAGTAAAGCCATTGATCATGGTGTAAAAAAACAGAGCCAGAAACAAGTCTTCTAAAAGTCCTACCCTAGTGCCTAAATGTATCGTTAATCTATCAGTTCTTGAGACAGTGAACATCTAATACTGATAATCAGAGCAGTTCTGCCACACCTCAGTCAGAAGACCAGACTCGCACATACTCTTCTATTTGAAGGTTCTCTTTGTCTAGAGAAAGTGTCTGGTAAATTAGGTAGAAAAAAATGTAAGACTTTTAGCTCTCCTTTCAATAAACAGAACATGTAATTTCAGCAGCATAATTATAGAGAAGCTGAACAGGTGTCATGGTACCAGGACAGGTCATCTGAAATATCTTTCAATATTAACCAAAGCAAAGCAGAGAGAAGATCAAGGCTTAGCTTCCAAGTTACAATTATAAACACAAAATGAGTTCTTCTTAATTTGGGAGATACCAGGTCTGCATACAGCATTAGCCATTTTCCAGTACATTTCCATTAGTAATGTCTTTGCTGATTAGTTTTTTTCTAAATTAGCATGTTTATCCATTAGCATATCAATATTGCTGCCAACCATCCTCTTAATTTTTAGTTTTCTTGTTGCAACAAAAAAATTGCCAATAAAAGCAAGCTTTACTTGAAGCCTTAATTAAGTCTAGTACAATTCTTTTTTCTTTCCTTTTTTTAAGCTTGTTTAATAATACTGTGTAATATTTACTCAGATTATAGATTTGCTTTGTTCAATAACACCACTTGCTTGGTTAATCAAAAACTTAGTATTTCGGTTCGGCTGCAACACAAGCTGCAGTATTCTGCATAGTTTGGAGACATTCTAATGAAAGCCTGCCTTAAAAATCAGAAAATCAACAACATCAAAGTCAAAATAATTTTACATAATTTCTGAAGCTCCTCTTTAGAGAAGGTACACATAAACCTCTGATCTCTTTTATACAGTCATATTATATTGCTCCCACATCAACATGCTGAGATATTTCTGATCAATGTCTTCCATGTAAGAGAAAGGCCAACCCCAGTTATTTCAAAAGTTTCTTTTTGTTCATATTCCTCTCTTTTTTTATCATCCATAATTTTTTCAGTGTTTTGATATGCTCAGTTACATTAATTTGAAGTCAGCCACAGCAGAATAGCTAAGATTTTGTTTAACAGAAGTATACAGAGAGCTGGCTTGAACGTACAGCAACGCCAGCTTCTACTGTCGACACTGTTATTCAGGACAGATACTCTTGTCTGACATAATTAAATCTTGACAGTAATTATTTCTGCTGATTCCTGGTAGACTGCTGTTAAAGATATGCTTATCCACTTTCAAACACACTATCTTATTAAACTAAATACATGCCAGTAATTACAAAGCTGCACTTTTTAAATCTGGGGTTTTCTAAAAGTCTTTTTAAAATAAGATGATAGAGCTTTCCCTAAAAGGATCCCCTGTGTTTTAAAACGAAGAGATCTCAGACAGTGCCTGATATTCCAACACCTGATATGAGAGAGAAAGAGGAAGAGAGAGAGAGAGAGAGAAAGAGAGAGAGAGGGAGAGAGAGGGAGAGAGAGGGAGAGAAGGCATGTTTGCATGTACACAGAGCAGGTTATTGAGAAATTTTTGCTTTACAACTCAGCAGGTCAATTTGTATTAAACCTATATGGAATTGTTAATTCTCACTGTTCATTGTCACCTTCTTCAAATAAGAGGTTCCCCTGAGCCATCATGTTAATATATTTCATATAAAATAAGTATTTCTTATTTATTTCACTGTTTGTCAGGGGAAGATGAGGAGATTTTGGATAATGGTCATACTGAACCATTAATAATACTTTTTACCTCATAAGGCTATCAAAACATGACAAAAGATAGGGAATGAAGTTTAAAACATGTTGGATGAGAAAAGTAAGATCAGATCTGCCCCAAATGTCTAAATATTTTTATTAAATATTACCTTTAAACTTCTCCGGTATTCATATCTAAGAACATAAAATATTTTCACAATACAAGTACATTTAGCATAAGCAAATGTTTAAACAAAAGAACGAGGAATTTTAATGAAGCACCCTCAGGAAAATGTTTAAACTTTGCCCTTAAGTTTACTTTGTTCACTAATAGGCTTCTATTTCTAGTACTGAGTAGGAAGGGTAGGTTCAATGTGTTAATAAGAAAAAAGTAATACTATTTAATTAATTCTGGCTGAACACACATGGTTTAATATACTTGGCAATATCATTCTATCACATGATATGATAATTTAATGGAACTTTTTTATTTAAATTGCTGGCAAGTTTATGAAATTATAAAGCAAATAGGCCATGCACTTGGGTGTAATTGACTGTATAAATGTGTTTTATACTATACTGTTGGCAAATTAGCCAATCCCTGTCACAGAATCAATTATTATCTAGCTGTATTCTGCAAACACAATAGCAGAAATAAAGCATTTGCAGAAAAAAAACCCCACTATAATTGTTAATCTTACATTGTGCATCTTAAAGTCAGGCAATAAACATTCATACACTGTATAATCATCTTACAATAAGGCTGCTGCGAAATGAGTGCACATTTAAAAATTCCTTGTTGAAGAAATTCCTTAACTGGAGGTGCTGTTTTTGTTTTTATTTGTCTTTTCCTCTTCAGATCAGTGAAGTGAGTAATACGTATGTCAGTGACTCAAAAGATATAAGGCTTGACTGCATGACTGAAATTTCCAAAGCTACTTAAAGGCACTTGGACACTCAGTTTCTCTTGGAACTATGTCCACTCTAACCCCTACCTAATGACAGTTCTGAGTGCTTTACCAAAAACTACAGGACGTAGTCATCATGTTTTTAATTCATGCTGTTTTTAGACATCAGTGGGGGATTCTGGGTGAACTGGACATTAAAATATTTTCTTCTGATTTCACTACTAATTGGAAGTTGCTTGACTTTTATATGTCTCCCTCCAAGCAGGCCATATTTAAATTATAAGCAATATTTACCATAAAAACTTCTTGATGGTGTAAACATAGAAACAAAATATACCTGCACTGTTAAAAAACTCAAAAACTGCTGTTCTTGTAGAATGCAAGAAATCGCAGTGGTTCTGAGCAAGTAAGAGTCAAGATGTCTAGACTACCATGTCACCAGCTTTCCTCCCTGTTTCTACATCTCTGTTGTGCAAGGACTGGGATAAGCAGTTTTATGAATTTATGAACTGAGCAGCCATTGAGCAGCTAGAAGCAGTTTCACAAGGCAGATGTAATAGTGCTTCTGTTCACTGGAAAGAAACAGTGCAAACTTGTATGCAGATGGTATAGTTCTACTTATGAATGTTATCCTGTACTCATACAAAGTGAAGGATGTTCACTAGCATCCAGGTGCACAGAATTGCATCTTATATGTGCACCCTTCAACTAGTTTGTGTACCAAAACAGTTCAGTTATAGCAAGCAGCACAGGCCCAGCAGAAGACTGATAGGTCTTGGAAGCTGAAGTTCACACTGCTATGACTTGAAGACTACAGAGTCACAAGCTATAGGATATAAAGCTTTCTCAGGGAAGCCTGTGCATATCTGTGAACAGATGCATGGTAGATATCCCCAGCACCCTTAATGACATGCAGAAAGCAAGTTGTTTAGAGCTTTGAAAGGCTCTGCAATTCTTTTATGTATCTTTACAGCACTTATGTGGGAAAATACCACCATCCAGCTGAGAGTCATCACAAATATTCTGTTGTTCTAGGGCTCCAAACTCAGAACTCCCAGTCTCAACTCCATTATTTTCTGAGACATTATTCTTTCCATGGAACCAAATTACTGATACCAGTTTGAAAACAAATCTGCCAAAAGGGAAGGTATCAACCATGTGCTTCTGTCTTAGAATCAGCCCCACTGAGGACACTCATGAATATACTGTACATATTTCTTAGGAAAATGAACCATGATCCAACTACTTGTCCTCTTAGCATAGTACTGCTTCCTGAAGTTTTTAAGTAAAGTATTCCTTTACTGTCCATTCCTGCATTCCTCATATTAAAGGTCTAAATCAAGAACTTTTCTGACTTCAGGGTGTCTTGACAGGGATGTTCCTATTCAAACTGTGCTGGCTTCTAAGTTTCAGGCTCTGATCTAAACTCAGATTTTAAGTTAGAACACAGTGGTGTTAGAACATAAAGAATAAAAAAGCAGGTTTCTGTCATTATCAGACCACCAAATTTCTTAGTCTTGTTCCACTTCCTTAATCTGTTTAATTCCCTCTGATTCCTCCTGGTACAATTTTGTCATCTCTATTTTATCCAGCTTTAGTGATCTCACTTGCTGGTGAAGTAATTTTGAACTCTTGTGCCTGAAAATATAACTTTAATTGCATGTAAAGGAAGAAATATATCAAGTTTGGGGACCAAAAGCTATTAGTCATATTAAATGTAGAGTTGAAATTTTAGAAAGAGTTGTGCCAGTCGTGATTACTAAAATATAAATCTTTGGCTGTGTGATTCATTCTATTCTAGGGATCTTAGAGATAACGGCAGCATCCTGAACTATAATTTTTAAATTACAACATGGCTGGGGTATCTTACAGAATAACTTGAAAGAGAGTTATAAAGATACACTGAGTGCATTGTCAGGAAATAAAAACAAATGAGATTAGGGCACAATAAATGCCTATAAATGGAAGATCTAGGATTTTATAGGATATATATATATAGGATATATTTCAGGATTTTTTTCTGGGACGCAGAAATTAGGTTTGTTTTAACAAAAAAATGAATTTAAAAAACACGTTATCCAAAGTTTCACCACATGTTAAATCAGTTTTGAAGAACAAACAAACCCCTCCACCCCCCCCAAACCCCAAACCTAAACAATCCACATAATTATCACTGTTTCCTTGGATGGGAAGCAGTGAGGAGAGTAACCAGAGGACTCAATGGCAGTTACTGAGCTTGGACAAGAAATATTTCAAAGAAATAAAACAGGAATACTTAGATAATAGGAAAGGTCAACAACCTCTTCAGAACTTGTTGTGGGAATTACATAACACTGCTGCCTTGTTAGCCAAGTGCTAGACAGTTCTAGGGCTCTGTCCTCTGGGAGAGAAACTGACATCAGGTGTATCCATCAGAGCAGTCTTTCTTACTCGAAACAGAGAGTTGATACTTGTGAGCCTTCTATCTCAGGATATTCTATGATTTCTAAAAAAACAGTTATAAAATCCTGTTTCTCTGACAGCAGCAGGGAAAAGAAAATTAAAAACACAACACAATAGAGCATATCCACTTATAACTGTTCCTCCCCAGCAGCATCTCTGTTCAAGTAGCTCTCTGTGCTCGACCCCAAGGTCATTCAGATAATTCAGTGATGGAAAGACTCAGAGACATACAGACACTTTCTGTAATACTTTATTTGATAGACAGTAAAGCCTAACTGGAAAGCTGAGATGCTCTCATTGATTCATTATTTCTATTCTTTATTAAGTACATTAACCCAATCCTAAGCAAGTCCTAAGCAAGGGCTCTGGTCACAATAATTTACATAAAATTGTCCTGCTTGTCTATAAAAAAACATTTTTTTCTTGGAAAAGACAAATTATAATAATCCAGAAGGAAGATTGCAACATTTCTTCAAGCAGAGAATTGGGATCTTACACTTCATAAAATACTTTTACAACTCTCGGTTTCACGTATACTGTGATACTCGCCTTCTATGACATGCTAAACCATTTACCAGATGGAAGGCTGTGGGTCTTGTCTACCTCAACTTTAGTAAAGCCTTTGCCATTGTTTCCCTCAACATTCTCCTGGAGAAACTGGCTGCTCCTGGCTTGGAGAAATATATTCTTCACTGTGTAACAACTGCCTGAGTGGACAGGCCCAGAGAGTGGTGGTGAATGGAGTTACATACAGCTGACAGATGGTCCCAAGTGGTGTCCTCCAGAGCTCAGTTCATATCTTTATCAATGATCTGGATGAGAAGATGGAGTGCACCCTCAGTAAGTTCGCAGCTGACACCATGTTGGGCAGGAGTGTTGATCTGCTGGAGGGTAGGAAGCCTCTACAGAGAGATCTGGAGAGGCTGAATTGATGAGCTGAGGTCAGTTGTGAGAGGTTCAACAAGTCCAAGTGCCAGGTCCTGCACTTCAGACAAAATAACCCCAGGCAGTGCCATGGAGCAGACAGAGTGTCTGGAAAACTGCCCAGCAGAAAAGGACCTGGAGGTGCTGGTCGACAGTGGGTGAACATGAGCCAGTGTATGCCCAAGTGGCCAAGAAGGCTGTTGGCATCCTGGCCTGTATCAAAAATAGTATGGAAAGACAGGAAAGACATTGAGATGATGGAGCCTGTCCAGGGAATGGCAACAGAGCTGCTAAAGGTCTGGAGCACAAGTCCTGTGAGGAGCAACTGAGGAAGTTGGTCTTGATCAGACTGAAGGAAGCTCAGGGGAGACCTCATCTCTCCCTACAACTGCCTGAAAGGAGGGTACAGTGGAGGCTGCTCTCTTTTTCCAAGTAAGAAGAAAAGGCCTGAAGTTGCACCAGGGGAAGTTTAGATTTGATATTAGGAAAAATTTCTTCACTGAAAGGGTTGTCCAGCATATGAACAAGCTTTCCAGGGAAGTGGTGGTGTTATCATCCCTAGAGGTATTTAAAAGACATGTAAATTAACACTTTGGGACATAGCTTAATGGTGGACTCAGCAGTATCAGCTTTATGGTTAGACTTGGTGATCTTAAAGGTTTTTTTAAACACAAAGTCTTCATGATTCTGTAACTTTCAGCATGAAGATTGTGAAAAATTAAAAAAAAATTAGGGAATGTAGGTAATTTTGGGTTGCATTTTATTATGGTGAATATTTGAAAGATTTCTACCAGGAATGAGTGTTTCTCTTACATAGTGAGATATAAAAAGTTGTCATTCTTTGAAGGATGGAAACCAAAAAGAATGTAACACAATGTGGACATGCTATACATGTGAAGGTTCAAGTTCAAATAGTTCAAGTTGTGTTTATGTTTCAATGATAAAGCAATCATCTATGAAATTCTGCATTATTTTTTCTTTTCTTTGAATGAGTGGGAGAGTTATAAATAAAATGTTGTTGTTCAAGGAGGTGTATAAATAAACTGGTATAATTAGGTGTCATAATTAAGGTGCCCATTGCTGTTCCAGACACATTTACATAATTGTCAGTGCTAAAATGAAAATAATTGTTTGTCAGAATTGCTTCTGTTAAGACTGATAGTTCCTTAGTTTGTATAGTTTTCTATAAGTATTTGTTTAGAAAATAATCTAAACTCCGAGCATAAAATGACTACATACAAGCCAAAATCTTCATAAGTGAACAAGTGTACAAAATTTACCACCTTAGAATTTAGACAAAATATCTTGCCTGGTATCTTGTTACTCATCTTCTGCATAAAGGCCAAACTATGCTTTCAATGTTCTGTCTGAGATTTGCACAAGCTGTGCAAGTAACTGCTTTACAAAATGGAAAGAGGAAAAAAAATCTTGCTTTGTGAGAAATTACGAGCACAGAAAAAGCCCTTCAGACTGGTTCTTTGGTGGGATTTATTTTCACAGTTTGCTTTTGTGTGTTATATTACTTGTTAGAGTACACTGACAGAAGTATCAGGAAGCAGAGGATTGAGCCTTGTGCCAGTTCATGTAATGCAACTTTTAGATTACTGCCTTAGAAAAACAACTCAGATTTAGGCTTAACCAGTCTAAGACAGTTTTGTTTTATTGAATATCAAGCTAACCAGATATGTTAAGTGCAAATGTTTTTATCCAAAGAAGAAATATCTTAGGGAAACTATATTTCTCAGAGCAAAACAATTTTCTATTAGTATAAAGCTGTACTTGAGCACAGCTGCAGTAATTTAAGATATTGTCACATGTGTGTAGAAATAATGGATTTTATAAGCCCTCTAAGATCCTTTAGAAACAATGAAAAAATTATTCATACACTTGCTATGACTTTTTTGTCCTTAATGTTTTTCCTACTTCCCTACTCTTAACCTTTGAAATTTCTCTTTTTCTCAAATTAGAAGTTAAAATTCTCTGGGGTAGTTTTGATCTGTTAAGCAGGGATCCTAAGCCACAAACAAATAAAAATTAAACAATATGCCAGTAGAAGATACAGTTTTATTGGGGGAGATGGGATGGGTAATGTATAGAGTGTTCTGTTCCCTTTAATATTAATATCATCTTCATTTGGTACATGACTGTCAATATCAGAGTTAAATTCACACTCTGTGCATAACTAAAGATTTATTTTTAAGCAGTTAGCTGACAAAAAAATCTAAGAAATTATGAGATTGGAAGATTTTCACTTACTTTCTATACCCATTATTTATATATGTGTATATATTCACTTGGGTTTATTATTCTTATATGTATATATTTGAAGAGATGGAGGTATATTTCTTTTTTTGAACCATTTGTTCCCAAAAAACCTGTTCTGCCTCTTCTGTGATGCAAGAATGAGTTTAAAATGGGATGTATCAAAAGAGAAATTCTGCATGTCTCTATTTCTTGTATAGTAGTGAGAAAGAAGGTTTTACTAAAGAAATATGCATCCCTTCTTTTATTTGTGAGAATATCAGTACATTTTCATCACGGAGAGTAGTAAATAAATGAACAAAACCTTTTGATTAAATTTGGCAAACTTCTCACATAACAGTAATGTAAATGCAAACTACCTATCCCACAGCAAAAAGAAATATAAATATATACATCTAAGTAAATACACCAAATTATGATCACACTCTTTTGTGATTTCATTTTTCAATTAAGCTATATAATTTCAAAATTTTCTTGTGATATTTACCTTGTTTCTCCTTATTTTTACTCATCTACTTATAATAATATCAGCAGTCACATGAAAAGCTATTAAAGCTAATCTTGATTAAGAGCAGGGCTGACATCAATGTCTTGGCTATCCTGCTTCCACCTACAGCCCCTCTACCTGACTAACATTAAGCTTTCTGTGCACTAGAAGATTACCATAATTTTAAACGCCCCTACTAAACCAAACTGAAATTCTCTCAATTAGTAAAGATCTTTTTTTTAAAAAAAGAGAGATGGCATAGAGAAAAGTTGCAGATACTCATAAGAACCATGCTGCTAGGCCTTTCAGGCTGGTTTTATGCAAACAGTTCTACCAGCCCTTCCAAATTACTTCTGCTAGAGATTTAGGCCTAGCTGAACCTACAGTTTTAACTGTGGAAATACACCATGTCTCCAGTTTTACAGGCACAGCACTAAAAAAACTTGTCAGCAAAAAGCATCCTCCAATATCCTTCTAGTGAGCTTTCTACCCTGAGAACCCTCTAGAGAGAAGATTTTCCTTCTACATCTTTCCTGCTCAAAGTAGGCTTTCATCAGCAATTGGAAACAATCTTTTCCCATGAGGAAAGGGGAAAATGAGAAAGAATGTTTGTAAGACAAATAGAGCTTAACCTGTGTGGTAGGTCTTAAAGGTAAGGAACACTAATGTGGATTTAATTCAATCTTGGACAAGAGGAAACCTAGAAAGAGTATCGTCACTTTGTCGTGGTAAACAATTTTAAAATGAGAAAAAAATAATCTCTAGGGAAAAAACACAACAAAAATTCAGCTGAAAATTGAAGGATTATATTTCACTCTTCACCCTAATGCTGTCTGAAAGCACCTGGATGTCACCTATTACAATGTCCCATTCAGAGCAGGATTGCTGCCAACACATGGTCAGGTCAGCCTTGTCTTTATCTCCCTGCCTTAAAAATCTCCAAGGTTGATGATCTCATGGTCTTTGGGAAAACTTTACATATCCATAGCACTCACTGAGACATTTTCTTAATGCTGAGATGGACCTTTCCAAACTGCAACATATGACTCTTTCTCCTTGCCATATTATTTGTCAGCACTAAGAACAGCTCCATGTTTATCGTTTCATTCAAGTAGCTGTAGGCTACAGCTGGATCTCTGTTTTGCATCTACTCCACCAGAATAAATAAAATCAAATCCCTCAGCCTTTCCCAAGAGGTCATACACATAAGAACCCAAGCTATATTAAGAAGCTTCTTCTGACTCTGCAATTTTTCAACATCCTTCCTGAACCATGGAGTTATGACTAGACAGAACCTTTAGACGTAGGGGGTTTAATTGTTTGTTTGAAACATAAATCAATTTGGAGTACCTTGGCAATGTGAAAGGCACTTCCAATGTGTAATAAAAAATAAGGCAATCTTGCTGCCTTATCCCTTCATTTCTCCATGACTTTCAACCTTATCTGTTTTGAGTATCTGTTCCATAGAATAGGAGGCTACTTAAAACAGGCACTGGCACAGAAAAGAGGACAAGGTTTCCAGAGGTAGTCATGTAAGGAGTTAGTATCATCAGAGGCCTTTGGTGCAGAACAGCAGAAGATATGATGGGGTCTTACTCCATTACTGCCATGGCTACCAATATGGCCAGAAAAATAGAAGAGCTTCCACCAGAGAGTGAGTAGAAAATGACACTGACCACACAGCCGATTGTAATAGCCATTACCATCATCAGAGAAGAAAAAAGAAGAGATTTGCTAATATCTTACATAATTTTAAAATAGGCAATAGCAGTGAACTTGATAAATGAATTTTGATTATCAGCTTGCCTGATAATCGGGTTGATGAGTGACCTCTTTGGCCATCATGCCAAGGTCTGACTGACTGTAGCCAGTCATGAACCTGCCCTCATGTCTTTGTGGCAGCTCAGCCCTCGGCTAAGGGCTTTCCATGCCATGGACCACAGCCAGCTTTTGCAGTATCTTCACTTAGAAGAGAGCCTCTAAATTTTTGCACAGGATAAAAAGCAGCTCTGAAAAGCCTTCCAGATGAGACAGCAGTACTAGCAAGGATCTGTACTTTCTTCCCCAAAGGAAGGTTGTAAGAGTTTTGTTGTGGAAAGTATAAGGCCATGTTAGCATGAGGATGGTAATATCATTTTTCCTCCAAAGTCTCCCTTACTTCTGTTGTGATAGATGAAATCACTCTTTCTTAAACTAGACAAAAAAGGAAAAAAATGAAAGACAGTACAGACTTCCACAAAAATGTACTTCTGACTTCCTTATCCTTGTTTGCCTGGGAAAATATAATGCTTTCAATTCTTTCTAAATATGTAACCGTAAAACTGTAAGTTCCCTGGGGCAGAAACACTCTTTCATGATGCTTTTTTATAGTACCTTGCAAAATGGGACCACATTCCCACAGGGTCTGCAAGGAGTTCTGTAACAAAATAAATAAGTAATGCTTCCAGGAAACACATCAAACACAGACTACACTGCATCACCTACTGCACAGAACATTAAAACTTCTAAAAATGTCAACAGAAAAAACTTGCATGATGCCTAACATGGAAGCAAGCAGTATATTTTGCAACAGAAGAAGAGTGTTGTAAATGTGTACTATAAAGCAGTGAAAATGGCATGTGTTGTTTAGGTGTAATAAAAAATAAGGCATGGCTTTTTAGTACTCCATTATTAAATAGTTGAATATTAAAGAAGTAATATCTATGCATATGTTATTATTACAGGTATCAATTGATATCTAAATCTTTTAAAAGTACTTCCATAAAAATTAAATTTGAATGAGTAAGTTATCTGTTTGTAGGTACTTAGGAATGTTCTCTAAATTATATCAATACTTCTTTAATTATGTTTAAGAAAGAGGTTACTCCAAAAAAGTAGTCTGCAATAACAAGTAGTCATCTTGGTTAATTATTCCCATGTGAGTAATAAATCCTCCCTATTTGCAGACTCAGCCAACAGGTATGCTTGACTGAGTCAGGAGAATTGATAACCTCTTTTTAAAAAATCTATTACGCACAAGATCAGCATGTCCATAATCTCAGGGTTCGGAATCAACTCCTTTTCCTCCTCTGAAACGACCTCACTAGTGAAGGAATCAGGCATTTTATGAGACTGGCAAACATAATTTACAGCAATATTTGTTTGGCTGTTTTTTTCTGCAAATTACTAATATCTAACTTCAGGAAACTGCAGGAGGACTCTCACCCCAAGAAAAGACCAGTGCAATGATTTTTAAATTGCCATTAATCTCTTTTATGGAAGCACTTAACACCAGTCATTCAAACCTAGACTGTCTAGAACAGAAAGCCACCATCAGCACAACCCATGTAATAAGCAACATGTTGTTGGAAGCACTCAATAGTATCATAGATTATCTGCAACTTATCCACTGCTACCCAAAAGCCCTCCCCAAGTGAAGCTTTTACTTCAGTTCTCTCTTTTTCCAACCTCAACTATTTTATATTGAGATGAGATTGCTCCCCAAACCAAGTGTTGACAGTTATGAGAAAGGGTTATTGATTTACAAAAATAAGCTAGCCAAAGTACCAAAAAAGAATAGCAAAAGAAATATAATTAATAGAGTCTGCTATTAGCAATATCCTTTCACTAGGAAAGCATAAAGTCCTATGCTATCCTGAAAGGGCAACCTCTGATGACAGGAACTTATTGGCATTTTCAGCTGCGTAGGCTTTATCACATCTACTCTACTTAGTAAGTGTGACGGACACTTCATGTCAGGGACTTCGATGTCATTCAGGCTGATGGGGTTTAGAGATGATATATCTTTCTTGTTCTGGTTAGGAGCAAAATGTACAAAGAAATTGTGTGGTCACACTGTTCAAAGTTAAATGCAGACCAGAAGAAAAAAAGTTAATGTGCCTGACTGCAGTATTTGCTCTTAGCATGCAGTTGCAAGCTTTGAAAGTCCCGTTTAAGTATCTCTTTTTTAAGATAAATACCTATTAAGTAATGTATATGCACAAGCTGAAGTGTTAAATGGTTTGTTGAAACCTATTAGAGTACACAAGATGATAAACATAAATTATAGCTAATATATTGCACCAGTGATTTTTAAACATAAAAATTACTGACACTGTAAAAACACACTTGAGTCATCGTAGCAGCATAATAGCACTAATCCATGTTTATCCAACCGTGCACTTTTCAAAAACAACACAAACCTCTAATAAATGCTTTGGCTTCACCTTGACAACTTATATGGGTTATTGCCTCGTTCATGCCTGGATAACCATGTGTTATGACTTAAATGTTCTTTAATATCAATTTATGCCTTGAAGAAAAAGGATTGAATAACATAGTGTACATATGGTTCAATTTATTACAGCAAAACAATCATTTTAGTTTGAAGATATTTTCTCATGGTGCATATCATAGAAATCTTATTCAATAGAGCTCTCAATAAACCAGATTTTTTATGTCACAATAAATGAAACTAAGGCAGCTAATTGTTGCTAAGATTCTAAATAGATGAGTCTATTTGGCTTTCTTGTCAATCAAGAAATAAATTCCTTAACACTTGTATTTCTGGATTCTAATGTCTCTAATTGGATTTTACACTATCTGATTAACGACGTAGTTTATAGACTACTGTAAAAAATGTGATACTTAAAAAGTGGAAGAGGAAATTGTGGGCTGTCAGCATTTATGGAAAAGGCCAAGACAACATTGAGTAATTTAGCATTTTTGCGAAATGGCAAGGAAAAGCATAAAACCTGGTCAATGATGCCTCATTTGTGGTACTCTTGTTGTGTGTCTGTGATACAAAAGAAGACCCTGGAGTGCTATTCTGAAGAATGTTAAAATATGTAATAGTCTGTACTGAAAATGGATGCAGTTTCAGGAAATTACAAAATAAAAAAGAAATCCAAATTTTAATTTAGAACCAAAAGCAAAGTATAAGCTTAAAATTCAGCCACAAACTCATGATGAGTAAAACTTGCAGAAAGTAAAAGCACAAGGTAGAAAAGAATGCCACAAAATAGCCTTGCTACTTCTGCAGTACTAATTTTTACTGACATTCTCATTTCCATAAACTCTCTGCATTTTCCAAAAATGTTTCTGGCAATCCTTCAGACAGAAAGATTTTCTCATATATGAAGAGAAAGAAATCCTAAAAGAGTTATGGCTGCAGATATGCAAGTCTGTCTTCTGCCATGTAATTGTTATTGGAAGGTGAAGAAGACTGGCTGGCAGCTAATGTAAAACCATGACGACAGTAAAATCACCAATGGCTGTGGGCACTACAGCTCTTCTTACGATGAAGATTCTCATAATATTCAGGTCTTAGAATCATAGAACCATAGAATTGTTTAGTTTGGAAAAAACCTTGAAGACTGACAAGTCCAACCTCTGTCCGAGACAAACCAATGCACACTGAAATATTCACCTTTAGGTCAAGAACTCTTGTAAAAATACCTATGCACATGTGGATTTAGAAATTTTGGAAGAAAAAGTTAGTTCAGCTATATGGAAGAATCTAAACTCTTCATCTTTACCACTGCAGAAAGAATCTCAGTACCAAATTTGAATTGGTCACTTATCAATATGGGTAAGATAATAAAACTGCAATTTAAAGATGGAGCTTATTCTGTAAAGGAGCATGTTTGATTTCCAAAACTTATGAACACTGGAGAATCATATACAAAAATAAAATACTCTACTATGCAGCTCTCAGCAATTAAGAGATTCACTTACTGCAGTACAGTTATTTTAGTATTTGAATTATTATTGCTATTAATATATTTTTTCATTCCTCTGCTGAACTGAGTAGGACCACTTGTCAGGCATCCTCTGGTCCATTTTGGCTAAGTTCCTGCCTGCTGCCCATGTCCTACAAAGACAGTCTCTCTTTCCCTCTAGCCAGGGGTGGGGAAGACTTTTTCCCCCAGGATGAGTCAGCAAACAAATCTTACAAAAGTAAAAAAAGTAAGACTAAAATTTAAAGTGACAAGTAAAATAAATTAAAATTAAAATTTAAAATAAAATGAGAATTAACATTTAAAAAGGCCATTTTTAGGTAAATTAAAAAGTAAAGCAAAGTCAACCAAAATAAATTAAAAATTAAAAATAATGTGGAACAAAAAGAAAAAAAACTACCCTACAGCCAACATACCATACATAGGAAAGCAAATTAAAACCAAAAGAAACCAAGGAAAACCAAAGTAAACAAACACAACAACAAAAACACCAAACCCCAAATCTGAAACCTTAATACAAGACTGTAACATAAAATGAAATAATGCAATAACCAAGGAACAATAAAAAATGAAAAACTCAAACTAAAAAAAAGTTTAAAACCCTCACCAAATACAATGTATGACCCCAATGTAAAACAATGTATAAAATTTAAAAAAAGAGAAAAATTAAAAAAAAAATAAACCAAAGGAAATAAAAATTTTAAAAATCCAAAAGTAATCCCCCAACATAAAACCCAATGTAAAATATAAAAACCCCAATAAGTAAAGTTTCAACAGAAAGGAAAAATAAAAAAGTAAACCAAAGTAAAACAAATAAATCACAAAGCCAACGAAAGTAGTCCAAAGTAAGCCAAATTAAACAAAAAACCCAAATTAAATGTGAAACTTAGTGGACAACAAACAAAAATAAAACCAATCTGAAAGGAAAACAAAAATAAAAATAAACAAACAGTAAACCGAAATAAACAAGTCAACAATCTCCCCCAATGAAATCCCAACATAAGACCACAATGTAAAATCTCAATATTCAAAAATAGTAAAAATCCCAGAGCAAGCCCAAAGAAAAAATAACCTAAAGTAAAAAAATAAACAAACTGAAAGGTAAGTCCCTTATGGAAAACAAAAAACCCAAAACAAAAAACCAAAAACAAACAACAAAAAATCCCCAAACCAAAGAAACAACAAAACCAAACCAAAAAACCCTCCAGCTGAACTCTGTCCCACTGAATATGACCCTCTGGTTCAACCAATTCTCAATCCACCCCACTGTTGACTGATCCAGTCCACACTTGCTGAGTTTACCTACGAGGATATTGTGAGAGACAGTGTCAAAAGCCTTGCCAAAGTAGACAATACTCACTGCTCTCCCCTCATCCCCCTCGGTAGTTGTTTTACTGTAGAGGGCAGTCAGGTTGGTGAAGCATGGTTTGCCTTCAGTGAATCCATACTGACTGCTCCTGATCAGCTTCTTGTCCTCCATGTGGACATGAACGACAAGAAGCTGTTCAGGTGTAGTCAGTATGGCCTCCAGGATGAGGCACTCCATCACCTCTCCAGGGATTGAGGTAAGACTGACTGGCCAGTAGTTCCCTGGTCCTCCTTCTTGCCCTTTTTGAGGACCAGGGTGACATTTGCTTTCTTCCAGCCCTCAGGCACCTCTCTTGATGGTCATGACCTTTTAGAGACAACCATGAGTGACCTGACTATGATGTCCACCAATTCTCTCAGCCCTGGTGGATGCTTATCATCAGGGTCCACGGAGTTGTAGATGTCAAGCTCATTCTGGTGTTCTCTGACCACATTGTCCTTGACTAAGGGAAGGTGTTTCTCCCAACATTCATGTACCCTGGATTTCTGGGTCAGAGATCCCTGGGGGCTGGTCTTACCAGTAAAGACTAAGTTCCATGTTACATAATCTTTAGCAGAGTAGATGTGTGGGCCTAAGAACGCAATCTACAGCAAGAGAGTGAATGAGGAAAGAGCTAAGACAGGCTGTAAAATTCTTCACAGCTGAAGTCCTACAAGTAAATTCCATCTGCACTTGAGATAAAACTACAAAAGAGCAACCTCTAAATGTAACCTAATTTACGAGTCAATTCAATTTTTTCTCGTTCTCAGAAATTAATTCAGCTTCTCTTATAGGAGATAGTATCAGGATATTTCACAATTTTCAGTGCATTTATCTTCACAGTATCCTTGAGCTATAGAAGAAGCATAATTACAAACACTGTAACAGAGAAATTAGGGAAATAGCCACAGTCATTGAGGAAGACTAGGAAAATGTAATAAATCAGTTGTTTCTAAGAGCCTTGACAAGAATCTTAACCAAATGATTGCATTCTTTTCTGCTCCTTTTTCACATTCCATGCTTCAATCTGTTTGTCTCCTTTTTATAAAAGAAGGAAAGGCAATCAGGCATTCAGTCAGAGAGATCAATAGGAATGCATGAAAGAAAAGAACACAACGAAACAAGTAATCTGAAAGGAGTTTAAGTGAAGAAAAAGTTGGATTTCCTTATTTTAAAGAAAAAAATCAGATACAACACCAGGTATGAAAGACTACAAAACAAGACAGTGCTTATGGTTGTAGACTTATTTAGAGAGAAACTACCTGTTGTCTGTCCTGGCTTGCTATATGACTGAGGAAAGAGAAATGACAACAAAGAGCATTGTTAGCTCAGTCATGAGCCAGATACATCAGCAACCATGGGGCAGTGCACTTGTCAAAAAACATTTTTCTCTTCCTCCTCTTAATCCTGGGTTTCTATGTACTAAGATAATTCAATGACAGCTTCTGCTTTGTGTCTTTGGCAATGGGTATGAAGTTTGCTTAAAGATTTTATTTAACTACAGCTTGCCAGCCATAGTTTCACATTTCCTAAAGTTTCTGAAATATTTTCTGTTAGTGTCACATTTTGCTAAGATCAGAGATTTCTTTCTTTGCAAAAACACTCCCAATTTTTTAGCGAGTCATTTTGTACACTACAGTACATACAAATATGGTTGACTTTACAATTTAAAGAGAAATGTTAAAATAATACATAGGAACTCATAATGAAAATAAAACTTTAAAAAAAAAGTATTAAAAAAACCAGTGAAAGGTGTTCTGGCACTGTCCCCTTTGAATTGTGACATTTGTATAGTCATCTTTTTTTTTTCTTCAGAAAGACATATTTTTATACCAACTTCTAAATTTTGCAGAAGCTAAAATATGAATGAGAACATTAACAAAGCCTATACTAAGATCTGTATTACATGTTTAATGAAATTGCTTTATAAGATTAAATTACTGTAAATACTACTTTTTTATTTGTGTATACAAGAGTAAGAATTTATTTGCTAGTGTTTCTTAGTATTTAGTTTTTAAAAAAATCATTATTTGTTTTCTGTCTGTAACTTTGGCAGGAATTTTCAATATGAGACCTGCTTACTATTTATTTTAATTTAAGAAATCTCTCTCTTCAGGGATAGCTCCAGAAGCTTGATTTCACCCTAGCATTCTTCAAAACAACCATTCCCATCCTAACAGCTAATACTCATATATACCATAGCATAAAGTTATCAATTTTAAATGTTAACCAACATCGTCTTGGATCTTAGGATGAGCTTTCCTTGAACAAAAATAGTTCAATAGAAGAAATACTGAAGTCCACATACAACCTCATTCCAGCCAAATACTGTGCTGTAAACAAAATCTTCACACTTTTGATCTCTGATTTTACTCTTGTAACTTCATTGCAACTGCATTTCTCACATGAAAACTTATTGTCTCACATGACAAAAAAATCAAAAGCACACTTAGTTTTTCCAGTCCCAAACAGGTGTGTTAATCAACTATCTACAGCTGTTGTAGATGACAGAAGGCATAAATAAAAAAATAAAATTTAAAAAAACCAAACCTGAAAAAACCTGAACAACCTGTTTGAATTCTTCTGCAGCTGCAGAGGATGTGGGACCAGATTCTGACATGAAAAAAAAAAAAAAGTTCAAATTCAAGATATGCCAATTCAAAGGAGGAAATTCTTTTGTGATTTAGAGAGTATGTGTTACCTTTCTACCAACTTTCAGGTCTCTCTTGCAAGAACCTTAGGTACATGAAAGGCATTCTGAATCTTCTGTTCAAGCAAGTCCAACACAATTATTAAGACTCACATTTTCGGTCTCTGATATTGACTTTATTCAGAAATAGTAATTTCTTACATGAGGTTAACTCATCCAGACCCAAATCTCTATACTAATTTTTTTTGAGTGGTCTGCAAGGGGAGTCTTCTCACAGGGCCACTGGGAAAAGCTACGTTCCTCAAAGACTGTTCTGGAAACCTACACCTTACAGAGAGCAATTGATTCTCTGCCACCTGGTAGTAGGGTATCTCCATTAGCCCCCTGGTTTTCCAGCCACACTGCTAAAACCAGCTATGTTGATACTAAGGACATACACCACAACAAAGCACAATGAGAATGCCATCCAGACTAGGAATGTGGACAATTTACTGGTACTGAAGCAGCTACAGTTTTATACCACTTCGTGGTATACAAAAGTTATTGTAATATTCAAGAATATATTTTCTTTAAATTCTTCAGACCATCCATGTTTTGATGCTGCTTAACCTCAGCACAGGTCCTTAACACTTCAGCTAGTTGAAGAAAAAGCTCAAATATAAAAATAATTTCATATGTTTCCACAGCTTCCATCTTCACTTTATCCAGTGACATACACAAATGCAAAATTGGTAAATCACTTGAAAGGTCTAGTAAGCTTATCCATTAAAAAAACATAGTTCTTCCTCATCAGAGGGAGTCTGAACATTTAATATATGGATACCAGTATAATATCAGTTCTGAAATATACCTTTATTTTTCTATGACCAGGGTAATCCCATGGGCTCCCCTCAGAAGACTTTTGTCTTGCTCTCTTCAAGAATCAAAGTAAAAATGCAGAAGTGTGTTTTACACTGTTTTTACTTATGTATTTATTCCAAGCTCTTTAGAGTATTTCTAAATCAGAAACATTCTAATTTGGCACATAGGTCTGCAACTTTTTTATTCAGAAGTCAAGTGTTCAGAAGAATATTTAAATTTAGGGTATTACTCTTCTCTGAAAGGGAAAGGAAACAGAGCAATCAGTTGGGGTTTTGCTGTTTCCAAGTTCAGAGCAGTGGTGGGAACTGAGCCTACAGGGAATTCTGAAGACTGGACAGGAAGATTAATGGTCCATTGAAGTACTGTGTTAGCATTTGTCTCTGAAAGTAGTAATTTTGATTCATGTTCATAAAGAATGGGAAATATATTTTAAAACATTACATTGTTTTCTTGCCATGTGGAGTAAATTTCAAGCTATTGAGTGTAAAGGTTTGTAACAGAAAGACAGAAAAATTTAACCATAATACTGCAGAAATATAAAGGAAATAAGTAGTATGTCATAAAGAAAGAAAAGCCTGAGCACTTCTGTAATGAGTGTCATTTAGATGGATAAGAGACTCCTTAATATTTGCTTATTCTTTCCCCAGATTTGGAAAGCTGTGTAATGGACTAAGAAATATGGGAAGTTAGACCATATTTTACAAATGTAAAGAACCGTAAGATACAAAAACGTAATAGGCCAAAATTTTTCTAAAATTTTCAACTAATTTAGTAATAGTGTGTTGAGTTGCTTGATTGTAATGAAAATATTTTATGGTTTTCTTAGAACAAATCTTAGTTAGACAGTAATAAGGACTATCCATTCCAGGACTGCAATTTTATTTTCTTTATATGTTTGATCTCAGTGCTTGTACTGATGTGAGATTGAAAACATCGGGTACATTGGGACTGTGCAGGGCAAAAAACCCCGAATCTACTGAAGATCATATGAACTAACACAAATAACTGTGTGTGATGTATCTTCGCAAATAATAGCTACCAACATACAAAAGAATTAATCTCTTTTTTAAAAAATTCACAGTAGATTTCTGCAGAATTTTGTGATCACACATAAAAGTCTGCTATATAAATGCATTTAAAAATATCTAACACTTTGGTATGTTCTTGTGGCTTACTATTAATTATCTGGGTTATAGTAGTTCCTAGGAATCCTTGCAATATGTTTCAGACTTTGGCCATCAGCTTTACTTTTAGTAACTTTGGTAGTGTTTATTCTATCATAAATAAGAACATTACGTCCTGCATTTGACCAATTCTAGTACTACTTTATGTTGCCTTTTCCCTCCAGAATTACTTCAAACACTGAACTGACTCTGGAATATTAATGTTTTTGCCTATGTGATAACTCAAGCCTATAAGAGCTAGAAAACTTTTAGAATATAATAGTCACTGTATCGATACAGTCAGTGTAGTACGGATGGCTATTATATTTCAAAAGAAGCTAGCTTGCTTGATAAGCAAACACATATAATTTTATAGGCTGAGTTTACACAAGAACATTTGCAGTTGAGGTCCATACTGCCTGTTTTCTGTTGTCCTAATTATTTTTTCTTTTTCACAGTATGGTTCTCTCTAGTGAGTCTTATAAGGAAAGAGGCTACCTGATCCCTTAATCCAGCTAACATTTTACAAAAGAAGATCCAAATTAGTTTTGCTTACACCAGATGCTTTATGTGCAATTGGGTATCAGACAATGGTGACTGAAATATGAAACACACAAATTCAATGATCTCCTTTGAAAGAATCTCTTACCTGGGGGAGCTAGCATGAAATGAGTTGTTTGCATAGTTGCTGCCACTGTGTAGTCCTGTCTCCTCCCCTTATGCAAACCAGTGAATGTGTAAGCTGATTGCCAGATATCCCCAGTGTCAGACTCTGTAACAAGAAATGCAATGAGTATTTGATGGAAGAGAAGGAAAATCAGATTTAGCAGACTGGTTACAGCAAGCAAATATGTTAGCAAATGAACGTATTATGCCTACAAGCTTGAATGCACTATGGTGATAAGCTTGTACAGGTAAAAGATAACAGAAATAGTAGAAAGTACAGATAGAAAAATATATCAATAATTAGCTATGCCAACGACTTGCTATGTGGCTTTCTGGAAGTTATGCCACTTCTTATTATGTTTTAGTTTAAATGCAATAATATTTTGCCTAAAGTATCAAACAAAACATTTTAATGTCTCATTGTTTATAAAAAATGGTGTATTTCTATATTCAAAGAACATACATAGGAATGTAACCTGTGAATCAGTAAAAGTCTGGTGATTAGTCAAACTCCAGTAATGGGATCTCGGTTTAAAGAAAATAAAAGTGTTGAATATACTGGTACCTCTGTATATATACAGGCACATACAAAAAGTTAGCAAAGCCCAGGTACTATTCCCAGGTAGAAATTTTCTTGCAGTCACCCTGTTTCGAAGGATAAGAGCATTGATTAGAGTGACTGAAGCCCTTCCATACCAGTCACCCTCAGTGCCACAGAACTGTCACTGGTGCATTCAAGTTGTTATTATTATGCAGTCAGAGCCCATAGGAAAAAAAGTGTAGAAAGAAGACAGAAGAGTTACCTCAATTAAATTTTTGTTAAATGTTTCCTAGGCATCCACAAATAATCAGGATTTAGCTACCCAAGAGACATGACTACCTACCCCCATTAATCAATAAAACACACCCTAAATATCTAAGCTCACATCTCAAGTGATGTAGTTCATCTTGACATCCTTCTCCAACTGTTACCACAGTTTCAGAGGCCAATGAACACTGATCACTCTTTAGCATTAAATGCATTATTCTTATGAGATACAGTGTGATCCATATTCTTAAGACTACTGCTCGAGTTAAAACTAAAGTGAATCTTTGCTCCTGTGATTACTCTGCTTCCCACGTTGCACTGTTCCCGGACACTGGAGACAGTCATAAGCCCTGAGAGGTTGGAAGGAGGCAGACTTAATTCTGCCTGCAAAATACTCTTATTATAAACATCCTACAGAGTGCTTTGCTTGCAAAGGTTATCCTCAGTAGGACCAAATTCGTGCTGATCAAATCCCTTCGCCCACATTCTGTCTCACAGGATCTCATCTGTTGGAGGGAGTTCTGTGGCTTTTTTTACTCTGGACAACAAGCTGTCCACTGCTAATGTATCCAACAGACGTGGACGCAATTTGGTATTCAGAGGTGCACCTCATCTTCAGACCCCTCCTTAAGGTCTTTCTTCATCAGTTACAGCTGCCCTTCTCATCTCATCACAGTCATAATGGCAGTGTCAAGCAGAAATTGTGAAAAAACCACTTCTCTTTTGAGACGCCACATGTCTGTTCTGTTATGAAGCAAGAAGAGCATGGGTTTTAACCATATGTTTCTTACCAGAGGTAAAAGAGAAAGCATGGAGGAAGAGACAAGATTCCTGTGAAAAATGGAAAAATAGATGAAAGACAGAAAATCAAGAATAGGGCTTTTTTTCCTTATACTCAGTAAGTACAGAGAAATAGGAGAGAGCAAGCCAAGCAGCACTTGTCCCTAATGCCAAGGGATATGTATGAGAAAGGTTTCTTTGGCAAAAGATACTTTTACTGAACATGCCTGTTAAGTGAGCAGCCAGCTACCAGGAGTTACCTGTAGAGAACCACAGGACTATGTGGTTAGATTGGGAACAAACATTCACATCCCAGACTGTGCCCTAGAATCTGGCACATCTCTCACAGACCAGATGCTGAGATGTGCATGCTACTGTCACAGAAATGGCATTCAGAATTTGGATTACGTTCTGTTCACAGTGCCTTGTATTTTGCTGGAAAGATAATGAAGATTTTGATGAATTCACAAAGGGCAACATTCCCAGGATCCTGGAGTCTGTCAATCTGCTAATTCCAGGCAATAATCTGGCTGCGCACTGAAAGTGTGACAAGGATGACTGCAGCAACATCTCTATGCACTTCAAGTGACTCTGTATGTTAAAAACATGCTGAGGAGGAGGTATGTCCTAGAAGAGAGCACAGGATCTCTGTATGGCTCTGATGTTCAGCCTGGAGTGTTCAATGCAGGTCTTAGCTGTTACACATAAGAATATGAAGAACAGAGACAGATTAATATTTCTACCCAGCCCTACTCATTCATCTCTTCCAAAATGCAGGTGGGGAGGAAATGTATCAAAGCAAGAACACCACCTAGTTTCCAGGTTTTGTCTCTAGCTTGCACACACACTACCGCCAAATATTTCCTTCATTGTCTCTCTTTTCCCCTCACCAATAGAAAACATCTACCCTGCTAACTTCAGCACTTTCCTTACCAAGTCCCCCTGCTGTGTTCCATCAGTTACTTTCTAAGCTATGACGCCAACTGCCTTACACTAATCTACTTCTTACACTAATCTATTTCTAAGATACTGTGAAGAATCTTTCTCTCATTATCTCCTGTCTTTCAGATTGTTTGCGAAGTCAGCCAACATGCATTTGGGGCTCCACTCATACACAGACCTTTGAATGTCATGGATATTACAGGAAATTCTTTTTTTTTGTTGTATCACAGATCTATTATGTGTGGCATTTTATTAAGACATTGTAATAGCTTGTCCAGATATCTTAAGCACTTGCAGTCTAAATATGGTAAACAGCAGATAAACAGATACAAGTACATTGCACAAGGTAAAAATGCAGTTAAACAGAAAAAGTGGAGATGTATTCTAAATTTTAGAGTCAGCGTCCACAAACTGCTCAGCAGAAAAATTCAGTTCTCAATTATACAGACTTTAAAGATTCTAGTAGATTTTTCCTGAAGTGGTACAATGATTGTTTACAGAAGCCACAATTGAAAACTTTCCAGTCAGGTTCTTCCTCAAAGATCTTATCTACTGCAATTTCTACTTTTTCTCCGTATTCTACGGATTATTTTTCTAGAAAAATAACTTCTTTCAAAGAGAAAAACTTTGGAAATACTCTCAAATTTCATAGAAGTTTAAAAAGAGTTGTTTCCTCAGGTATGTAATACTATGTTAATCAGTAAGATCAATCTTCTTCAAAAAACGTTCAAAATGCTTAACTTTTCCAGTGTATTCCTTCCATGTTACCCATATTTTACAAACCTTGCAATCCTGCTAGTGATATATAAACTGAAAATTTTTTCTCCTGTCTACTACATAACAATTTACCTCAATGGGCCTAACATAATATTGAATACAAAGACTGAAGTGAAATTTTAAGAAATCTTTGTTCAAAAAGGGGTGTCTCCAATCTTTATTATCATACATCATCATTTTTTCTGGTAGTCTTCTGGCAGCTGTGAACAAAGCTTTCAAGCCATTTATCTATTTCAATCACAATAGGCTGAATCATCACCATCTCTAGATGGATTTTTAACCATGCACATGATACATAATAAAAGAGTTTGTTAGAAAAATACAGATTTTTCCATCCCAATTTTTAAAAATTCAATGGAAAATTTGAGAATAGTAAATTTATTAATAGTAATATTTTGCATTGAAAATATTCTCTTGACTTTAGTAATTAGAAAAGATTTTTCCTATATTTTCTCTAAATAGATGATACTAAGGAAGGCATGCTAAGACATATGGTTGTAGTTTAAATAGGGTTCTAGAATACTTTGTGATCATTGTTTGAAAGGAGAAAAAAAATCAGTGCTAGAAAAGATCACTGAGAAGATACATGGAGCCTGTAACAATCCAGGTTCTCATACTGACCAAATATCTCTTCAAATGACATGGAGTCTTTGGTTTTTGATTTTCCCCATGGGAATCAGTTATAAAAAATCATTTGCTCAATTCAGAGAATTTTTATTTAAGGCAATGATTTCTATTGACTTTTCTTTAATCTTCACCCTCAAATATATCACTACTCTGTAAAAATTCATATGAGTATACAAAGTCTTTACCAGCTTTTCCATAGGTGGTTTCAAAATATGCAGCAGAGAAACCACCACTGGGGCTGAAAAGGAGAATATTCTGCCTGATGTAGTGGATGTTAATAGACAGGGCTTCACAAACACCAGGGTATGATAATTTCAGATGCTTTTCCACCTGTACTGTTTTCTCCAAAAATATTCTGATTATTCATCTGGATTCATTTCTATTACAATCACTGCTATAAGGGCCAGATGTATGTGTTCAGGGTGTTTAGTAGCTACAGTTTGACCTGAAGGACCCCACACTTCTAATTTCTAACAAACAGAGGAGCATACATACTCCTAATTTCAACAGTAAATTTTTATATTACAACTATTCCTATTTATTCATTTGTTACTGTACAAGACAAAATTATCACCTGATATTCTATGATTATCGGGCAGATTAACTGCTCCTTCCTTTCTTGAAGAAGTTACTGGTTGTTCCTTGTTCCTTTTCTTTGAAAAACATAATAGAAAAAGCAAAGAAAATGGAGCATTATGATTTGGAATAGGGAAGGGAGACATTCTTTATCAGAAAAGTTTAAAACATTTTGCTTAGGATTTCTGAGGAGAACTCAAACTCATCCTTGCATAAAGACACAGAAAAGCACAAGGTGAACACACAGCCTTAACTACCAAAGCCATTTCACACCATCAAGCATAGGACACAGATATATGGATACCAACACTGGGATATATTGTGCCAAGAAGAAATGAGGATTTTGGCAAAAATTTTTTGTGTGTTTTGGCAAAAAAAGTTGCACATCTAGTTCAACCCACCAAAACCTGACCTCAATAAGTTGTAACAGCTGTACTCTAGTCTTGCAACTAATTTTTTTAAAAATCAATTATTTGATGCAACTGCCTTTTTAAAGAGGTTCTGTGGCCTCCACTTGCTCATTTGTGCAGAGGAAAAAACATCATACTGAGATCTCAAGTGTTGGAGCAATTAAAAAATGAGAAAGATGCCGTTCTAGGATTTTCAGGGACATTGCACTTCACAATCTTCAATTTTACAATTAGGATAACTTCCAATGTGTTTATAACCTTAAGAATGTCAACATGTTTCCATTATCTACTGTGTACATATTATTTTGAACCTACTTCACAGTGTAGAATATATTTATTTAGATTCTGATAAAGTGGTCCTTCAGACACTTAAGAACTTAAAGCCTTCATAAAAATCTTGAACTGACAAGTATTTAAATATACTGAAAAATCATTAAATGTTAAATAAGGACTTGCATATATTTTCATTGCTTAATTAGCATTTTTTTATTAAAAATTACATGCAAAATTTACAAAGAGAACACTAATGGTCTAATACTCCCTGGCACTTAACAGTTCATCAGGACATATTTTTCATTTAAAAAAAAGAAGTAAAAGAATAGAAGGAAAATAAAAAGGGTAAAAAAAAAGGAGAATGAAATTTATTTTATCTTGCTTTGAACATGATGGGCAGACATGATAGATGACACCTCTTGTACATTCACTGTTTTGTCTGATAGAGGGTCAGTCTCAAAAAGTGACCTATTATGTAGGGATCTGAAAAATGGATTTCATGGGTGTCATGCCCTTTTACGTTATTCTAAAAGGCTCTGACAACCAGTACCCAGTCTCTCTCCCCTTAGCTTTCAGAGGGCTTCAAAGTTGATACAGCTGGCCTCAGGCAGCTACTCATTGAGTTGAGCCTGTAAAACTGCTTGAAGTTTTACAACTGTGTTCATGAACTATGTAAAAATGCCCTCTTGCTTACACTTTATCTGCTATTTTTTTGCAGTTAAAGCTACATTGTATCCTTCTGAAATATTATTTCTTTTCTATTCTTAATTGTTTCATCATTTTCATACAAGGTAAAAAATTGGAATTATACTGCACCACTGCAGTCATACGTCAGACAGTCACATGAGGTCAATTAATTCCATTGCCATTGTAATGCAGAGATCAGATACACTGTTGTACATGACATGAACTTCATAATTGTTTCAATCATAAGTTCTGCCCCTCTTCCAAATTTAAATACTCAGATTCCAGCTGCTTTCAGATATGTAGTTCCTAGGCCTGCAATGGATTTTAATCACATTGACGTCCACCCTGTATTTCAAAAGGAGGGGAAGGAAATCACTGACTCATTGGGCTAACCTCTTTGCATCCCCTGAAAAGGACAAGACAGAGGAAAGAAGCACACACAAGAAATAAAAAATAATTATCCATCTCATTTGCAATCTAAAGACACTGGATATGAGAATGAGAAAATATGTTTCCATACAATAGCAGGCTTTTAATTCTTGTATCAAATTACAGTTACCACATGATTTATATGTGTGATTTTACACTCACAAAACCCAAAATGTTCTCATAATTTCTGTAATAAAGTTCTATAAATGTAAAGCCAAGAGAAGTTTTATAAATGTAAAAACCAAGTGAATAATCTACTAGGAATAAGTTGTTAAATATATTTCTCTATTTGTTTGTTCAATAAAAATCTAAGCCTTTTTTTTCTCTGAAATCATTAATCAGATTTCTTTGCAAACAATTTTCCCTCTTTAGAGAGCAAAAATTGCAAATTCTTGAGCATTTAAACAGAAAATTTTCAGATCCACATAGCGCTTGTCAGTATTTGTCTGCACAGTAAGCAACACAGTTGGAGATGAAGAGACGCACAGCGGGAAATGAGGGTGCTCACCTGATTTGTTTGGTATTAGCTTTTACTTGGCAGAACCAACACCAGTTGGGAGCTCACACAGAATAAATTGTTTGTAGAAAGTTAGTCATCCATAAGGTCAAGAGAAAATTTCTTTTTCCAATTCATTTAAGTGCCAAAGATTTTAAAATTTTGAGAACAGAACTGTAGCCATGAAAAACCACAACTTGATGCTATGTATTATTCTGAAGGTGCTTTTTTTCTATTTCTTATTCATTTGAAACAAATTACCAGCTTTCAAAGAATCCTTTTTTATGCTAACAAAGCTGCAAATCTGCAAATCTTAACAAATATTTTCTTATGTAGGCTACTATGCAGGATGATAGTTGATTCATATAAAACTTAAAACCCGTGAGTAATTCCATTCAGTTCATGGTATTACTCACACCCTTTAATGAAGATACACATTTAAGTATCTTGACAACTCTTTAGAATATATAGGGTCAATTAGAGAATTAGGGACTTTTCATGTGGGCTGATCACCAACTTCCCCTGCCCCCCCCCTTCCTCAGAAGTCCATTTCTGAATCACTGAAACCTCTTAGAATTCTGAACAACTCATACAGAAAAAAAATAGTAAAAAAAGAAGAGAGTTGTAAAACCAAACCGCACTACGTTGCCGGATTCTGAGGCACACTATGCAGGATAGTGTAATGGGAAAAAAAGCAGACTGACTTACTTTTTTCCTAAAAAACATATTTCACCTTGCATCTGTGTGCCCAAGTCCCTCTGGAATTTTAAGAATGTAATGCATAACTAATTTTAAAACTAAACAAAATTACCATCTATTTTTCTGAATGTAATTTAAATGTAAACTTGTGCAAGTTTTGGGCTTTTTTTTTTAATGGCAAATGGAAGATGGACCCACACTGACACCAAGAAACACCAAAGAAATCCCCTGGGAAAGGCCCAACATAGGTCATTACACCCACTGTCCCTCCATCTGGCTAAACAGAAGCAAGAAGTTTTCTAGTCTGCCACCTAATTAATAAGAGCACAATTCCAGAATTCATTTGCAACTCAGTACTAATGAGTATATATTGACAGCAAGAGTTTCTATTTTAGACATATTAGTGAATATAATTGTATTCCATTCCCAGTGATTGGCATTTTGGATCACACATCATGAAAGAGGGTGGAGATAAAGTTTTCCTCTCTGAAGAAATTCAGTGTTGGATACTAGGGTTCCACAATAGCAGCCAAATCAAATTGTTGGAACTTAACACTGTGAAGCACTTTTCTTTCAAATTACTTGATGATTTTGAAAACCTAAATCCATCTCTTACTATCTGTTTTTTAATCCATATGGAGCAGCAGTCCAAACTAAGATCTAGAATTAAAACTATTAAAACACATTGGAAAATCTTTGCATAAAAAGAAAGAACAAGGACTATAGTCAATTCTTTTAAAAAAGTGGTATCATATTCCTTCTTTGTATTTATAGGAATTCAGATATATCAACAGTATTTTCCCATCGATCTCACAATTTTTCCACTTTCTATTAACCTGTAATGAATTTAAATAATGCAATTTCTTAAGCTGATGCTAAATATCAAATGGCAGCCGATGCTTGACAATAATTATGTGCATTTTATATGAATAAATAATTTTTAAAAGAGCAAAAATTCTGGTACTTTCAAATAAAGTCTTTACTGATTTGTGTACCACAACAATCCTTCTCTCATTCTGTGTATTGTTTTCAGAGGTACCAACACTGAAGGACAGGAAAATAACACTGCAGCTTGTTTGATGCTCCACAACAAGAATTTTAAATGCCTCACTAAGGGTGATATGGAGAATTGTATCATATTCCAGCGGAAAGAGATATTAAACACAAATATCAACACAACATTCAGAGGCCCATATAAGAATCAGTGAGTGCAATAACAGGCATTTTGTAGGCAATGATTTCTTTCATACAAGTTTTCAGACTACCTTAAAACCCTAAGCCCTCTGGTAAGATCGAACTATTAACTGTGATGAAGCATATGTGTGTAACACTTCACAAGTGGCAAAGCTGGACAAAATGACATACAAGACAGCTGAATATGTTAAAGCATATTCATGAAGGAAGATTGGTTAGAGAAACAGAATATATACACATTATCAGTAATAACATCCCTTTCCCTGACAATCTACAAATTTACATGTCACTATATACAGTGCCAGTCATTGAAGTCTTTAAAACTGCCACTTAGAACAAGAGTAATTTAAATATCACAGTATTTTCCTTACTTTTCTAAGGTTAACAACAGATAAGTGACAAAAGCAAAGTTGTACAGGTGTGACTAGTGCAATTGGAGTTATGCAGAACAATTCACAGAAATGCACCTTTACCAAAAAGATATACATAATATATACATATACTGAGCATCCAGAGTCCGTGACTGAGATCTGAGAGTGTTGCATCCTTGGCTGTAAATGACTGCAGCTAGAAAGTTTCCAGTGAAGTTCCAATTCAAACATAAAGGGAATGAGAAAAATGTCCTTATCACTTTTCGTGACGGCATAGAGAGATAAATCAGCTTCCCCTAAGCATGGGCAAAATGTGAACTGATTCCAGGAGATTTCCATGGGACATCCCATCAAACAGTGAAAGGACCTCTGCTGCTTACAGCAGACTGGCATTGGGCATCAGCATCACTCCACAGGTAGAAGCTTCACTTCCAGCAAGATCTAAATTTTATTGTCACCAATTAAATCAATGCATGGAGCTGGTCCTTGTAACAGGCCAAATTAGCTTGGTCAGTTGTTTTTAAAACTGGGATTTTCTGAAGCCAGTTCTAAAGCTATTCAGTATACAACAGAATGTGAAATCACAGCAAATATATTTACATTAAATTTTTCATGAAGTTTAGGTCCTGATTCTGTCTTCATCCTTACCTGTGTCTATACTTACCTGGAACTCTGTTCAGTATACAGACATCTACAGTTACAATAAAAGCCTACTGTTGAAAATAATATTTTACACTCTAAGCTGAGCTTCTTCATAATCCTCTAATACACCACATCAAAATACCAATGCTCGTACATGTAAGTATGCCTATATGGCATATTTGAAAATTTCAGGACACGTATGCCAGCATGAAAATACATTTATTTACATGCTAGGAGACATTATGGTAAAGATAATCCAGGGTACAGACACATGGATTCAACTAGTAAACCCTCTTCAATACAAGCATTTTTTACCAATATGAAGGCACATTAGCAGATTAGAACTGATGTTCCCTATACTGAAGAGAATTTCAATCTACATAGCTAAAGAACAAGTCTAATTTAGATTTGCTAGGTCCAGGATTTGCTACCAAAGGAAAAAAATGAAATCTGTTTGATGCAGCATGCCCCTTTTGTCTTTCAAATAAAGAAAGAACTCTTGACAGTCATAGAAAATATAACATTTATCCTCTGTAATTTATAAAATAACTGTACATATAATTAATGATCTGAAATATTTAAAATAAAATATTCAAATTATATTTGTGTAGGAAAAATGGGCCCCTATGAACTCAGCATTTTTAAAAAGCATTTTATCTCACTGTAAAAATAGAGAACATTTAGAAGAGAATACTGAAAGAAACAGCATTGGTGAAAGCTTCGGTTTGTAATTGCAAAGTTAATTATCTTTCCTAAACCATCAGTTGTCACTTAGATAGACCAGATTCTAGCAGGCTCTCAAGGGACTGACTTTATTTCATTCCTAATGGCTTGGGACCCACCATTTTGCTGTCTCTGAACATTTGGTCACTGAATGCACCATTTATGGAGTATTGTTTAATTAAGGGCAAATTAAGAGAACTGTGCACAGAATTTAATTTCATATCGTGTGTAAATTCTTTTAAAGAGGGTACTAACTATAGGCATTATAACTTTTCATTATCCACTGTTTCTACAAGGTATTGACAATTTATTGTTTGCAACAGTTAAGAGTTTTGTTTACCCTTTGGGGAATTCTGCTGGCATTGCAGTTTTTTGCTTCATCATTCCATTAACCCCCTATATGCCGCTTTCACTGTTTTGAGATCAGCCATATGTTTGAAAATCCACTCTTTTTTTCATATATGTTCTAATATAGTTCCATAACAAAATAAACAAGGCTAGAAGATAAGATGTACTATATGCATGTGCATATAGTGCACATGTGCTACAGGAATTCCTACAGGACTAGTGGAGATTACATTGTCTCCACAGGCAGCCAAAATTAACTGAAACTCCTTATGCTGTTGCCTCTGAACAGAAAGAAAACTCAAAGAGCTGGAATACTCAATGTTGTACAGAACCTCCAAGTCCCTTCTTGGAAGGGACACTTGCACAGTTTTGGTGCCATTAAGTGGTTCTTCAGCTACTACATGTGACCTGAAGTTTGCTTTTCCTTCTCTCTCACTCTCATCCAGTCCTTCTGCTTGAGCTTCAAAGATCTGTTTGGATTGTGTTGCAGCACAATGGCTGGAATGTCATCAACACAAAAACCCCCATGTTTGCTGAAATCAACTAAAAACTGTATCTACTAACAATAAAATTATTGCATCTGAAGTGAAGAACCAATTTCATTTTATACTCACAAAAGCATATAGCTTGAAAGTAGTTATTAATAGTCTTTGAAAGTAACAACCTGTCTCCAAAGAAAGAAAAAACCTGTTTCTAGACTATTAATAATCACAGAGGCGATGCATACCCTGGAGAAAAGGTACTCCAAACAATACAAAGCACAGCTTATATCTATCCTGCAAAGCTAGTTCTAGTCTATGTAGAGCACAAGCATGGAGCACAAGTAGCTATCAAACATCCATGGTATATTTTACAGAATGAGCAGAAGCAAATAAAAACAAAGGCTCCTATCAGAAATGAGATAGAAATGGTTAGCAAAGCTCAAGGCATCCACTGTCCTTATGCCAAACCAGTGGCAATACTTGATTTTTTTTCAGGAAGATTGCATAAAATTATTCAGAGACATCAATCCAGCAAAGCTAGCAAGAGCTACGCAGAAAGGAATACTGTTTTCAGTCCACAGTAAGCAATCTCTCTTTCATTTAACTTTCCTGGTTTTGTTTCAGGGTGTGGCTGTTTTGACCAAAGAACTTTGATAGTCACGCCATTTCTTCCCTCATACTTCTGTTCCAAGACAAGAATAAATTGCAACATTTGTAAATTGACTTCATAAAATTGCCACGATTGCCAGAAGATGTATATTCTTGGTTAAATTGCTGTTATTTCTATATTCCAAGAAAATTACTTAACCACTGGTTTGGGATTTGGATGTGATAGAGGACTCTGATCTCTGTCTTACATAATTAAACCTTCCTAATTTTTCAGTCACTTCCTTAAAGTTATAAGATCCTTGATGTATACCAATACTGCAAGTAAATTAGGATAGGATCCTAATACAATTAATGTTTAACTATTTTTACTTCCTAGCACATTTTTAATGGTGCTGAAGTTGATAATGCAAATCATTAGTATATATTTAAAAGCTCAGAGCATAAAGGATTGTTTTTGTTGTTCCTCTCTAGATATAGCTGCCTATTTCTGAGGAAACTGGATCTTCAAAGCATGTCTTACTGGAGAATGAAGCATTTAATTTTTCTTAAGGAAGCTCATTTGTCTGCTTAGAAAAAGCATATGAAATTTCACTGCAAAAGCAATTATAAGACAAAATTAGCACTAAGAATGAAAGGACTATCTTAATGATGACTGTAGCACCACTGGCATGACATTATAATACTGTAAGAATTATACAGCATCCAAAACCTGTCAAATGAGATTTAGGAATATAGTTTGGAAGTTATCCCCTATTGAGTTACTGTCCATAATCCTGATACAAATCCCGTAAAATGTTCGTGTGAGGTAGTCCATATGCTAAGGGTAGCATATCATTTCAAAGCTGTCAGTTTTAATTTCTGTTTTATTAATTTTCCCATAAGTCTACAGACATACATTTCAGAGGATATTTATCAAGTAGATTGTTTCCACACAAAGAAGCAATAAAGTGATGGCTTATTCTGATGTGCTTCACCATGAAGGCTTAACACATTGGAAGGAATAATTGTAAACACCACGTTACAAGAAGCAGGTGGGAAGATTTTGAAAACCTGGAGGTCCAGAGATGAAGGACATAGGCATGAAGCATGGATTCAAGAGGAAAATACGGATTTTTGTGTGCATGCAGAGGGAGAATGGAGAGGAGAACCTGTATTTGAATAAGAGGTTAATGCATGCTTAAGTTTTTCAGTCCTGCTGTCACATTCTTGCCCTTAAAGGAAAACTATGACAAGAATTAATTTAGCCCTTTGCCTGAAAAAGCAGCTGCAACTACACTATCTGGAAAGAGAATCCTTAGGTATCTTGGTAAAGTTCTGTCTGTGCCTGGCTGTGATTAGTTGAAAGAAAAATTATGTAGGAAAATGTAAATGAAGAACAGGCCCAAACCTTGTCTAAAAGTTCAGAGCAATCCAGTGAACAAAAAAGTTTGCAGGAACTCATTGCCACTTGTATTCTTTTCTACTAGAATATTTAGTACAAGTTGATCACCTCCTGTGATCAATTTGTGAACCTAAAATAATGCATTTAACACAATATCAGTTTTCTTTCTACTGCACTGCAATTTGCACTTTAACATAAACCATAAGACTTACATTTAAAGGGCAGGACTATGAAAATTCTCTGAACTTCCATATGTTCTTAAAAATCCAGCATGACAGGAAAGCTGTGTCAGTGGCTGATCCCATATAGACCATCATTACCTTTAACATACCTTTCTCATCTTTAATTTTCGTGTCAAAGACAAGGAAATGCAGACATAAGCTCTCTAGGTACATCTACACTGCCAAATAAAATAGGATGAGTGACTGAAAACTGGAATCTTGATTGTTCATACTGCTTAACATCTCTCTCACCTTTGACCTAACCTCAGGTCACAGTTTATTCATATGACAGATTCCAAAAGGGGTATGATAACATTACCAAGTATACTTCTCCCTACCTGACATTATAAGCCACTTTTCCAAGTGCACTTTTTTTCAGCCAATTTGCCTCCAAAAAGAAAAAACCAAAACAACCTAAACATCATAGGGCCTGATAACAATGCAGGATTATAAAATTATAGGATCAACACCTACTGTGACTTTTCTTTTACTGACTTGGTAACTCAAAACTTGAAGAAAGGTATTTTTTCCAATAACATCAATAGGCTTCTACTGAGCATTTCTGATATGAATCTCTGAAATATCTTAATGGTAGAATCAAATTAATTTCTAGATATCTGTCAATATAACAGAGGCAATTAGATCATGTGTAATGTAAGAGTGGTTTTAAAATTTGCTGGCATCATGGATCACCAGTACATTAATTAATGCAAATGTTTATATTTAAGTTAATACTGTATGGACACAGCAGTATGTATAATACTTTTATCATGTAAAATAAATTAATGTATTGAAGATAATTAGGTTGCAATGAAAATGTGTTTTGATAATTTGCTAAAAGTAATTGAGGCTAAATCTATTTTTGTCAAGAGCAAATTTGCAATCCAATGTTCTTTATTTTAATCTCCCCTGTCTTTTACTCTCCCTCTGATAATTGTTCTCTAGAATAACAGCAGCTATGTCTGCGTGTCAGTTCTCAGATTTCAGATGTGCCTTAGGCCATCTTGTGACCACAAGCATAAATCTCAGATCTTTTATCCAGTGGTTTAGCTCTAGATCTGTAGAAACAGTGACGCAGTGCTCAAGATCGAAGTGTTGACTCGCCGTAGGATACCATCTGGACTCTGCAGCTAAGATTCAAACACTGGACATGGCACAATCCTGTGAATTTTTTTCTCCTATTTATTGAATTTGACTGCTTGCATAGAGTACTGGCCTCTCACTATCTTTCCATGTACAGAGGCAGACAAAATGAATGAGAGCAATTGCATTTAAAACAATTTTCTTTCAAGAAAATAATTTTTTTCTGTTATGACAAGTGTGAACTCCTTTCTCTAAAACTATTATTTTCAAATAATTTGTAAACACATGATTTTTCCATCTTCTAAAAGACCATCAGGAAGGCTTGTTGGTAATTTATTGTAGTCACAGAGAATTGGATTCTTAACAGAAATCACCTGCCACAAAAATTTGGAGGATTGATTTCCTACTTCTGATCTCATCACTGCCAAAATATTTAAATAGATCTAACAATTGTGAGCAAGAGTACCTTTACAAAAAAGTGATGAGGGTACTTAACAAGGATGGTGGAGAGATCTTTTTCATAGGTTTTGCTACTCGTCTTATCCAACCTACAGGTTGGAATGACAAGCTTGTGAGCTGAAATAAACTCTCATGACCTCCAGGAAAAAGATGACTTACCATCTAGGCTTAAGATTCACCACTGAGAATCCCAAGAGGTGATATTCTGCTTCTCAGATATCTCATCCATCTCTCCAAAGATTAAGGTCTTGAAATTTCTGTCTTGTATTAACACTGTGTGCTGGTTTGAAAGCAAAACCAGTGAAAGACTCCAAGTCAGAAACACAATTTAATAAGAGGAAAAGAAAAGAAATAAAAGAAAGTAAAATAAAAGTAATAGTACAAAAAACCACCAACAGAGTCAGAATACAATACCTGACACCCTGTTAGGGTGGTAGTGGCAGTCCAGATGAGATGATCTTGTCGGAGCAGTGATCCTGTAGAAAGGTCTGGTAGCTCTTGTCTCCTCTGGGAGTCCAGTGGATAAAAAGCTGCCTGTGCTGTCCCAAACCCTGGATTTATCCAGGTGGGAATGCTTGGCTCCTCCCCCTGGGCGGAGCATCTCACAATGGGGGTGATCTCATTCTATGAGTCATGCAGTGGGTCCTTGATGGCCCATTAAACAGAGATAACTCCCTGAGGAAGTTATCTATGAGTCATGTGGCAAGGCATTGTTAGGTTCGTTAACAGAAGATAAGGAAAACACTGGCCCACCTTGGCTCCAATGGCTCATGGGGATAGAATACAAACCTTGGGCACAATTTTACATTGTAACCTAGGACACACTGCTTTCTTACAAACTGAGGAAGTTTTTCGTTTAGCACAAATGCTCTCTAGATCCTGGTCTTCCTCAGCAGAGGAACTACATTCTCATATCTATGTGGAAAAATATCTCAGTTTAGCCAAGATGATAAGAATTATTCTGGGACTGAAATCTTTCAATGGTATCTCAACCTAAATCTCGTTAATAATAATATTTTTAAAAGGCTAATTTCTAGTTTGATTTTTATACAGATAGTGTATCTTGTACTGCAGAAACAGTCACAGAACAACATTCTTTGAAAAAAGTGGAAGTAAAGAGGATTTCTAATCCAACTAAAACAACAGCTTACCTGACTGTGTTCTTAGCCACAAACCACGGGAATGCTTCCCTGCAGCTTGGCAGGTGTGATTTGGAGATAATTGCAGCAAAGGGAGGGGGCCATCTCTGGCTTGTAATTCTCCTAGAGAGACCTAAGGTCTTTTTTCCTTCTGTGTAACCTTGTATGATAATTTGTCCAATTCCACCTGTCTGCTAAAGTAGCATTTCCTGTTGGGTGTCTGTGGTTAATTGATACTGTTCTGGTTTAGTGTAGCTTCTGTGCTAGTCATATGGACAAGCAGAAATATTTTTTAAAGCTGAAAACTAAATCTGGAATCACTACAGTATCAGTATTTTGCTTAAGAGATTTGCTAAATGGTCAGTCTGGATGCTATTCTTTTCAAAGAGTTCAAATGTGTTGCAGGTTCTAAATTGAAAATCTCGTCTCAGGAAGAAATGCAGACTCACATACTGCAAAATTTAAATCAGAACTGGAAAATGGAGTAAAAAAAAATCAGTAATCTCTTGGCTGTGATAAATAAAGATATGACAAAATAGTCAGGGTGACCTCAGCAGTTTAGTGCAAAAACTTTTTCTCTGAAAGTTCATGGATTTGGAAGCAAAGATCTATCATCAATAGCATTAAATATGTCCACAGATTGTGAATGAAGTTGAATCTTAGATACAGATCCTCTAACTAACCATCTGGATATTAGTTTCCTAGTTTTGCAAGGAACTTTAGCAGGTGCCTAGATTTATATTTTAAGTATTCATGGACAAAAAGTTAAGAATGTTCATAGGCTGAACTGTTGGCTCCATATCCAGACAATAAATCTATTTATAGACACATACATATATAGGCCATATGACACCAACAATCCATATTGTATATGCTATCTCAGCTGAAGGCTTCTCAGCAGTGTAGGCAGAATCAGTTTTATGGAAGCAGCAATATGGGTCACAGCAGATGGGAGAAAGAGGCTAAAAAGATTCAGTGGAGGCTTCAGCGGACAGAACAGATGGGTTGTGGGGGGAGAGAATGGGGTTTCTGGAGTAAGACTGGAGCTAGCAACTCAGAGGTCAATGAAGGTCCATGATATTCTGGGTACAAAGTGATTGAGAAGACTAAAAAGACTGGAGAAGCAAAGTGAGGCTTTAGTGGGGTTGTGTTATCAGGGTAGTGACAGCTCTTCTATCCTTCTGTGCTTCTGAGATCTTGACTTATTTTCATGGGTAATCTCCCTCTTCCTCACTTTCCTGAAGGACAGAACTTTCACCATCCCCCCTTTACTCATCACCCATGGACCCATCCTCATCTACTACCCTTTTCCTGATAGGAAGGCCTGCAGACTTCCTGATAGGAAGTCCTCCCACAGAGGCAGTGGCTGCTCCTCCTGGGATAAGCAACAGCAGAACATTGAAAGGGATGGCTGTTGCAGAATACTTCGGCCATACACCCTCCTGAAGGAAAGACAGACAGAAAAGTGACTATCCTTTCCCTAAGAAGCTGCACATCCCTAGGTTACATCCTGTTTGTTCACTCCATGTTAGCAACAGCAGGAGAGGAAGATGGCTGTGTAAAGCAGGAAACAAAGACCTGCTGTTCAGCCTGGAAAGCCAGGCCCCATCCTTGGCATAGATGAAGCACACAGTCTGCTGCCATAAGCTGCTGCCTACCTTGTCTTTTGGCTTAATACAACTCCGTATGTGAGTGTGAGTGTTGTGTGTATATACATATGTGTGTATGTATATAGTTTAATCCAAGAAATAATTATAAAAACACAATAATGAGCTTCCAAGTATTATCAAGCCTATTAAGCTACAAATAGTTCATTGAGGACCAATTTCTAAGTGCTAAATATTACAGCTAGATTTTGCTTTTATGCAAAAATCAATGCAAACACATGAATCATTGAGAGGCATGCTGCAGCCTTCCAAAGTCAGTTTCTAATTAGCAATCTATTGATCCAAATAGCTAGCACTACAAATAACACAGAAAAAAAAAGTGTTCTACCAAGTATATGGAAAAAAGAGTCAATTTTTTTCTCTTTATAATTAATTTCAATTCTTTCCAGAACTGAGCAAAGTGCCAATGTTTCACATCCCTAACACTATTTCCTATATTCAGCAATGTTCCTCCTTTAATTCTGTCCCATTGGTTAGAATACTTGCTCAGACTGTGCACAAGAATAAAACAAATACAGAAAATAAATCAGGAAAAACTAAGTTTTGCAGGATTTTTTTCCTTGCTGCAAGTGTTCCCCCTTCTTAGAACAGGGCAATTGAGCTAGCTTTATTATCTCACTACAAAAATTTACATGTGTCCCTATGTTTCAGAAAATATTTGGGATGGTGAAAAACTGTCATCAGATTGGAATGAAAACTAACAAAAACTTAAACTTTTATTTATTTATTTAATTTATATATTTTGTGCTCAGAATAAAACATGATAATATCCTTCACATAAGATTTTCCCTTAGCTACAGAAATGTTCAGTTGTCTTACAGGAAGCTAGGATTCACCACTGCCAAAGGTCATAGGAATGACTTCTAGAAGTAAAGAACACAGATTTCACCATAGATATTTTCAATACGAGAAAGAAAATCTTAAGAACTTCTCTACTTGAGATCCTCTATTTAGATGCTCTACCTTTTCTGTGAAACAAGAGGATATTCTAAGACTGAACTGAATCTTACAAAATAGCTGAAGACAATCAACATAAATTTAAATATTGCATAGTAGCAGCTCTACGTCTTCCAATTTTTCTCATTAAAAAATGAGTGGTCTGGCATTGGTTAAAGTTGAAGTTTGCTACAAAAGAGCCATTATTTAGTTTGTCTTCAGTGATGTATGGGGTCACCATCTGTCTTCATTTGGTGGTATGTATTTGTATTTTCCAACCCATGACCTTTATACACCTTCAATTTTCAGATAATGTAAAGGCTTAAAACTAATCGCTGCATCTCAGGGTAAATTGAACAATTTTAAAAACACATTCAATTGTGAGTTGCATTCTGTAAAGAAAGACAGTCTTCAATATTCACATAATGGTTCTAAATGAATGGCAGCAGTAATTCCAAAACTCAGTGAAACACATCATTTAAACGAAAGTTTGAGATACATTTTCAATTCAGGAGTTCCATATGTGCAGAAAAAACTCTGGGATTTCCATCTTTCTTAGGACCTGCACATTCAGCTATTTGTTTAGAAAGAGCAGCTTATTTGAGAATATTGGTGGAGTATTTACATCATAGTTATTAGCTTATTAGAAACAAAATCTTCATCATTTGGGTATTTTTTTTATGCCTCAAAATTATATGGCTGCTTAGGGAATTTAGAAAATTATTTTTTAAATAATATTTGCTGAAAATTGTGTTAAATATCTCTTATTTTTGACATGGGTTCACGTGTCTGATCATGAACAAATTCCGAAGCAGAAACTTGAATAACATGATTGTAAGTAAGGAAATTGATGAAATATAAAAATAGAAGAATTTGTAGCTAAAATTACGGAGCAGTCCTAAAGCTTAGCAGAAACTACTAAAAGAAATCCTACCCCTGAATCTTTATTAACACTGTTTATCCAGTGTGGATATAGTACAATTCTATCTTAAACCTAGGGATGATTGCATAGATTGAAAATAGAGTCAAAGTTTGAGAAAAGAATGTACAACACGACAAAAGGAATCTTAGCTTGCTGTTAAAACTTGTTATAAATTAAGTCAGACTGTTCAAAAGCCATTACTTTGTTTCTGTGCTGTATCTTGTAGCACAGCTCTTAGATATTGAACATAGTAAATGGGGTCCACCAGGCATACTTATGAGTTGGAATTTCGCAAAACGTACAGAAATCCTCAGACAGTCTTCTTTTAAATTTCAATATATTTGACACAATTTCTGCTCATTCTGGCATCCCTCTTTTGCTCTATGTAACTTTTCTGATGATAGAACTAATAACTGTATAAAAACAGTTTTTATTTGCTGTTGGCAAACATTGTGATTTTAAGCATTTTATAAGACATATTTATTAAATTATCATTGCTCTGAAATATTCTTGCTTACATGGTAGACAATAAGGGAAAAAGAAATGTATCCCCCCATTTTTACTTCAACTTATACATCCTCAAATACAGAAAAGTGAGGTGCAACGAAAGAAAAAAAAGAGGGGTGACACCAGTTAAGAACAGGCAGGATGCTTGAATGAGTATTAGTATATATTAACAAATGTTCCAGCAGTCTGATCTCATCAGTGATGAACTAGAGCCTATTTCTCTGTTTAAAGATCATTAGGGAAGCCATCAGCCCTATTAATGCATGTAATTCTCTGTACTGTTGCCACATTCTCACATATTTACCTTTCACTGAATGACAACATAGAAAAATTTTCTGTGTCTTCCTGTTTTCTATAAAATTTAGCAATGTACTTCAGTATGGCAATATACTTCAGTTTTCAGTTTATGAGCCTCAGTTGTTTTGATGTAACTTTGTCTAATCTTCTGATTTGCCTACAGGACTCGTGTGCTTTCTAGTGTTCAGGAAGGCAAAGCAGAAACTTTTTGAGAAGCAGCCTGTAGGTCTAATGAGATATTTCAAAACAGGATTCTTCCAAAACAATGGGTTGATATTTCTGTTGAAACACATAATTTCTGCTTAGTTTCTCCAACTATGAACTTTAGATTGAGGTACAAATGTAGTTAACTCTAAAACTCTACCTATTGAGTAGCATTCCCACTGATTCTCTAGCATTCAGCAGTCTTCTGATAGTAGAATTGCAGTGGTCACTTTTCAAAGTTCAGCATTTGTCCCAAGTTATCAAGCCATTACCTACAATGAAGTGGTGAGAGCAACCGGAATCAAAAGGTTTTAGTTCCTGAAAGTGAGAAGAACCTCTCAAATCTCAGAAAAAAATGGCTACCTCTTGCTTTAAACGCACGGAGAAGTGTGAGAGTCTCAAGTACTAAACGAATTGCCACTGTAATCATGTTCAACAGTTAAAACACTTAGTTACTTATAGAACATTCTGCCTTTTAAGTATTTTGCATCTCTCCTCTTCTAGGTTCCAAAAAAAAATCTGATACAAGATTTTGAACTGAGATTTAGGTGGCAGCTGGAAGCCACTGACAGGTGATCCATGTGAAGTCAAATGAACTTCTTGTATGTCTTAGATGTTAATTTAGCAGTAATCCAAAAAAGCAATCTTTAATTTCTTCAGCCACACATAAAACCTGTTTCTTGGTTGTCAATAGTTCTAGACTTGAGGCTGTTGTACAAAATGTGAGTAACTAGTACTGCTATTGCTTGAAAAGACACAGAGCCATGGTGAAATCACAGAGCACATCATGGACATTTTAATCCATGAGAGAGTGCTGTAAACCCTAAATTTACATTGTGAAGACAGGGCTAAGCAGGGAGAGGTTTCTCTAAGTATGGCGTGTTTTCAGGCATATTTATTCCCTGAACATTCCTTCCATGTGGGCTTAGCTAACTGCATTTTGGTGTGCAGAGTATTGTAATGTCCTTTCTGGGTCAACTAAAACTCTGTTTGCTGTAAAAAATTGCATTGAATTCATCTCCTGGATACCTCAACTTTCATTACATTTTCTAAACTTCTTTGTGAATTGGGCCTTAATATTAATGAATGTCCAAAAGTCACACTGAATTTAGGGGATTTGGAGTTTAAATGTATACGTCTTGCATCTAAAGATAAGCAATAAACAATATTAATGCAATTGGAAAATACATCTCACAGGGAAAAGCATGTTTCCTTGTTTAGAAAGCAAATAAATAAATAAATAAATTCTATTAATGAATAATGCAAGGCCAAATAAATGCACATGTGCCTGTTCCAAAACACATCAATTTTCTATTAACAGGAAAACAAAGAAAATTACTTCAGGTGTAAATGAAAAAATAAATAAAACTAAACAAACTTTTCTTTAGAGACATTTAAACACTAAGATCAAAGAGACTGCCTGGTACTCTTACTAAATTACAGGCAGCCAAGACTGTTTTGCAAGCACAATATTCGCAGTGGAATTTCCAGTACTTTTTTGCCCTGATTCAATGCTCTAAGAAGCTCATTATTTCAAGTCCTAGCTATCTGCAGAGAAGTTATCTGAGAGTTAGGTTGACATTGATAATACATTAAAAAGCTTAGAAGCACATTCTATAGCACCTATTTATGGTAGAGATATTTGTAACATGAAACAAAAAAAACTATTAAAGTATTCCTGCCTTTGACATCTTTAGCTATCCAAAGCTGAGAGGAAAAGGAAAACAGAAAATCTTGTCAAAAGGTAATATTTAAAAATGTCTCATGAAGAAGAGACTTTGCATGATATCTTTCCCTTTGCTGTTGCAGTCACGAAGGAGTAGAAGCAGTCGGCTCTGAAGTGGTAAAACGTATGTAGAATATGATTTATTTCCGAAATCTAAGGAAGCATCATGCCAGTTATAGAGAAAGTTAATATTCCCTCTCCAGCCCAGGCAATGACTGAAGAAATGGTGGTCTCCTTTAACAGAGACATTAGCCAGAAGTCCTCAAAGTGTCAAAGTGTTTAATGATCACATGTTCTGTATAGTACAATCTTTCGTAAATTTTTGTTGCTACTGTATCCAGATGAGCTACTTCTGTGCTTCTCATCAGTATATATATCGTCTAATATATACTTTTGGAGCTTTTGTTGAACCATAATATTCAACAAGATGTTGAAAGTACATAGAAAATAAAAAGCAATATTCCATAATTCAGTTCTATGTGTAAGTTTTTTTCAGAATATTTAAATATCACGGTATAAAGGCTTGTATGATGTCTCCTCTCCCCCCCTAAAAGCATCAAACAAAAAAAAAAGTTGTTCAGTGAAACCAGGTGCAGTGGCAACATTTTCTTTTGTTTTTGTAAAATGTCAATGAACAAAACCCCTAGGACTCTATAAAAGACAAGTGTTTCCTAGTCTTGTTTGTTTTATATTTGATTATGCAATTGTCAATGTGTTTTACATGAGCCCATCCAGAAACTTATTCTTTGCTTCCACAGATAATAAAAATTAAAGAGGATTGGAACATACACAGTTGTTCTCTGCTCATGGCTGCAGCATGCTTGGCCTTACATGGGTTTAGATTCAGCTAACATTTGTAAGATTTTCTATACAGCCTTAAGGGATGGGTGCACTTCTCCAAACATACAGTTTATGTAGAGGTTAATAGGGTAGCAGCAGTTGTTTTCAGTCATCAGATGTGCTAATAGAATAAATTTCACTAGTCACATCTAAACTGTAACTCTATATGGGTAGTCAGTCAGAGTTTCAAGAAGGCCAGGACCACTATGCAGTATGCCACAAGGCACAAGTGTCCTGGAGTTATATATAGCCACTGTGATGCAGTAAAGAAAAGGTATATGTGAGCAGTCAGGGTAAATGTGCTGCTGTCAAGGTATTTCCAGAATAGACAGAAAAGTGACTAGATATTGGTAAGATCTTATCTGAAATACCAAAAATACAAAATTATGGCTACAAAACAAAGAGGAAACTCAAACTACAAAAAGATACAGATAAAAGCTATGTAATAAACAAGAAATATGTGAGAATGTTGAAAAGGGCTTCTTTGCTATTCTAATCAAACAAAGACTAAGATAGGTATATGCCACCATCAGGAAGTACAGCAGTGGTAAACACTAAAGAATGAATGTTAAAATTGAAGAATAAACTGGTATGTTTTTGTCTAGAGTAAAATTCTTTTGGTAATTAAAAGACATTTCACAGCATTACAGCAAGGAGCATCTGGAACCATCCTTCAAGTGGAGCAATGATTGTAAAAATATATTTGATAGATCTTCTTCCTTTTATTAAGGCATTATATGATGTGTACCCTCTGAAAGCAGGGGAATGGTCCCAATGCCTCAACCTTTCTTCATTTCTGCCTCTATGTTTCTCTCTTAATTTCATTCCGCTGAAATGTACAGGCTGTGTTTGCCACTGCCACTGCCTCCTCAGCAGTATCTTGTATATAGAGAAAAACAGAAATAATGGAGACAGTTATTACAAAACAAGAGTTAAAAAATTGTAGTGTTGTTCTGCTATTAACAAGCCTTACTGAGAAAAAACTATGGCAAATGACAGTCAAGAGGTATTTGACCTTTATGTAATTATATTCCTTAAAAGTGAGATACATATATATATATATATATATATATGCACACAAGATTTTAGTAAACATCAGCTGGCACATCTATTTAGCTATTCAAATATATTTTATCTGACAATGTTGATTTCTCACATTTATTTCTACTCATTGGGCATAGAATTGACTGCATTATGCCAATGTTTGCCATGTTAACTATTTCTAAAGGTTACCAACTACGTAATCATATATGACATGAAAAAGTAGTTAAATTTCACTCCCCAGCAAATTGAGTTCTGAGTCATTGGTACTTCCTTCTGCTGTAAGCTGTATGTAAACCACCCCCCACACTACCCCCATGTACATGTTAGAGAAATAAAAAAGTCAAGTAGAAATGCCATTCTTCTTCATTTGTATGAAAGAACTGCAAGGATGTTATTCCCTTTTGGTTGCAAGATAGTGCTCATATGCCCTCCTGCAAAAACTTCACAGAAACATCCTGACCTCTTCAGATGCTTTTTGTTCAAATATTTTCAGTTGAATAATGAAAGCCAAAGGCTTATGATGCATCTCCTAATTAAGACAAACAGCATTCATTTCCATTTTTAAATGCTATGTATTATTTTGCCTCCATCTTTCTTCTTTTTTGCTTTTCACTGTATCCCAACCATCAAATATAAGACTTCAGATTCTCCTCAAAACAAAGGCCTGCACAGCTGTTACTTTGCAACAAGCACATTGTGGGCCCCATCCAAAGCTCATTGAAGTCGCAGTCTTTCAATTGACTTCAAAAGGCTTTGGATAGGCTCTTTTCTTAAGCTATATCTTAATATGTGATGCATTTTTAAAGCTAGAAAACCTTTAATACACTGACGTTTCTGCAGTTTATTATAACAGAAGATAGAAGAAAAATGTGCAAACAAAGAAATGAACTGAGTTAAGTCTGTTCAAAGTGTTAATATGAAATGTGTTCTTATGATACTGCTGCCAACTACTTTTAATATCCTAATAATGTATTGTTACTCTGCGACAATACAGAATAATTTTAAATCCCCATTCATAAGGACTCCAATTATAATCTAATTCAGCTCAGATTAACTATGCTTTGATGGCAATTTCCTTATACAAAAAAAATTAGTCTAAGATAATGTGCTGCAAATATAGTTTCAATGCTAATAAAAGGCAGTTTAACAGCCTAGAGAAGTTCATTCTGACTACCTTTTCATTGCAATGATAAACAGTACATAAAGCACTTCAATTACATATTTAATGTAAAATATGAAGTTGTGACATAAAATTTAGTCAAACCACTGATAAAACTTCACTTTAGGTATCAGAAATTTTCAATAAATAAAATTGGAATTTTGCTATTTCTACACAACTGTGACAGAGTTGAGATCGGTGTTAGCAGTGTCACTACAGATGCATCCGTTTCATATAATAATTTTATTGCTAAGAAAAACTGCAGTAGCTTTCATTGTTTAAAACTGAAGCAGCTGTAAGTGGGACATTTCAGTTCATTACTGCTTCAGCCAAGCTTTGCACTGAAAATTATTCAGTAAACTTTCATGACAGCTTTTGATTTTTGCTATATCTTACAACACTCTTTTACTGCCATAAGTTGCTTTCTTGCAATAAATGTAAAATGATATGGAGCTACATTGCTTATGCCAGCTCAAGATTTGATCCAAAAGCTGATTCTGACATCAAGGCCCTGGCACAAGGGCATATCATAAATCTAAATGAAAAATTACAATAACTATATCTGCCGAAGGTTTTAATCTTAGCGATATAATAAGTAATTCCTTTCATTGGAGTGCAAGGATTACAATGCCTGTAATCTTTAATATTAACTTCTAATTGACATTTTTTCTTTCATCTAAAAAACAGTAATTATACTCCAACCTTCCTCTGTTTTTTTTTAACTACTGTTCAAGAGGAAACTTATGGATGTGTGAAATCTTCTGAGTGATACATAGCAGAGGCAACCAGAATTTCACTCCATGAAAAATTCTGTCAGTTTGGATTTTGTATTACAGAGCAAGCAAGAAAGGGATAAAAGGGAATTCCTCTGAAACGCTTTTATACAAGCAAGAGTGACCAGAAACCGGCCTAGTTGTGACTGACAGCTTTGATTAAAGGAGCCTGCGTGGAAGTTTCTTATGTTTTATATCAAGCAGACAAGTGTATTGCTCTCCTTTCTCCCCAAGTAGCCTAGATGACTAATTACAGGGACAAAATCTCCTCTAAGATTTTTTTCTGCTCATTTTCAGAAACAAATATTCCTTACACCTGATTAATTTTATAATGGTAGTAAAGCAGGTCTGAAAATTGTCCACAGGAGACCTAAATCTGAATTCCCACTTAAAATCAGAGACATGGAATAGGATTTTAAATCTATATCTTTTTCTCTGAAAAGCATCTTAACCTCAATTTAAGATGAATAGGTTCTTTTGGACACCACAAATTCTGCCACTGACAGAGAATTCTATTTAAACAGACCTAAATATAATACATTTTCCCTTTGATGATCCAAACCAATCCAAACACAGAGAACTATTAAAGGTGAAAGACTCTCACAATGAGCCTATACTATAGTCAAGATATGTTTACACACTTTTCTTATTAATAGCTCAATTTAATCCCTTAATCTGAACAAATCACTTCACTGAAATTATGACCTTTTGAATAAACATTGGGTTTGCTTAATCTTTTTTAATTGTTGATTATCCCACTTACTTTTTCAACACTTTCTTTTCTTAATGATTTTACTGAAATGAAATGTTGCAATTTTCTCCAAATTTGAATTGAATCAGCGACTTTCATTGTTTTGGGGGTTTTTGTCCCTATGGTATAAATCTAATCCATTTTGAAAGGAAAATAGGGATGATAACAAAACGGACTTTAAAGTAATGGAATAAAAAAAATATTTATGCTGTAAACTATGGCGTATGTCCCTTTGGTAACTGCCATTTTCGAAGTCCTTTCAGTATCAGAAATGAGATTTTTTCAAACTAATTACCCACTGACAACAAAAGAGAGAACAAAAGCCTTCTGGGCTTTGGTTGCTACGCCCCAGTTCCAGGAAGGCAGAGGGTTATACTGCTGACCAGCAGATGGAGACACAGTACTCTTCTTGGATGTTATTTGCCATATTAATGGAGTCACATTTCCTGGGCTCGCACTTGTGCATGCTTTCGAGTTTGATTCCATAAACTCAAATACTTGGTGTTGGGTTGTTTGGGGTTTTTTTTATCAGCTGAATGCTACCAAATAGTTTTATTTATAGATCCCAAATGAATATTTGGAATTACATTTGGCTTGAGAAATTCACACATTCCAGTTCAAAATTTGACTTCTCTCAATACTCTTTAACGTTAAAATGTTTTCCCTCAAATACTCCCATCCATAAACTCAATAGTTTTCTTGCTAATTGAAAATATGAGTTTACAAATTATTGAAACAATTTTTTAAAATGAGAAGTGAAAAAAATAGATTTTCCATGGGTTGCAACCATGAAGAATCTTGAAATGATTCATCAACAGCTCTGAATCCTTTGCTTTTAGATACTCAACACAGGGTTTTATCAGTTGTGTGAAACAGCACCAGCATTCTCTCTGATTTTTACTTTGACTCCAGAGAAACACACAGGCTATTCATTTTCTCAAAACAGGAAAATGAAGCAAAGACTGCCATATTTATTCTAAGAAAAATTGTTAAGTGGTGCATCAATTATTCTAGTCACTTGTGCGTCTAATGTCTAGAACACTAGAGTATTTTGCCCTTCTTTTTTAAGAGTTGCCATATGAAAAATCTGAGTAAACTTATATGCTAAATTCTGGAGAATAGCAAGAATATTTTCTCAAGCAAGACTGTTTTCTCAAGCATGACAGTAAGCCAGAGTAAAGAGAAGAAGAAAAGAGAAAGAGTAAGCCAGAGTAAAAAGAAGCGAAATAAATGCACAGTTAATGGTTATGCAACAAATCTACCAATGACTGTCCCTGTTATGTTGGGAGCAAAATGGCTTAGCCAGGAGGTTTGATGGAAGTCAAAAGACAGCTAGAAACCTGCAGGATTAATAACAAGAAGGGTTTTTCTAGATGATTGGACTGAAATCCCAGAGTTCCATATTTACAAAGGCTTGATTCAGCTTTAGGACACCAGAATTCAAACCATCCATCACTAAATAGATCATACTGGTAGGAACTAACAAGGGAGAAAGTAGGGTTTGTTATTAGGGACATAAAGGGGGGAAAGCACAAACTACATGTTTCTGAGTATGTGGTAGAAACTTAAACTTTCTCTCTAAAACATCGATTTATTTCATGACACAATAGAAAAAGGAACAAAACTCAAAGAGATAAAGCAATATTTTTCCAATAATATGGAAAAAGAGAACTCTTTCTTGAGGAAATGACATGTGAAATCTGTCTACAGATGATTTCCTAAAGTGGTACATATTATCCATCATGTTTCCATGACCCAGGGTAATATCAATTACAGAGGTACATGGGATTTAATGTTGTTAGTTCTAACAGAGACATTCTGTAGCATACTGACCAGAAGTAGAAAATGTAGTCACAGTGAGCTCATGAGTTAATGGTAACTTTGGGTAGCCTGAACTGTTCTTTTTTTGAAGGAATGGCATGTGCATTTTCTTTATGTTGGAGAAATAAAGGATTTAAAGTTGTACATTTTGTTACATTTCATTGCAACTGTGCTAATAATAATACCAACTTTCTATAAGTCCTTACTAAGTGCAAAAATAATGTTCATTAGTGGATACATTTGTTCACAAAATGAAGAGGTAGACTTTTTTCTAAAAAAATTGAAATTTTGTCAAGTCCTCATCAGTGGACTTGATATACTGAGTGACCTCAGTATATTTTCTGATAGATCATATAAATAGACATTCTATTTTTAGAACCATCATATTCTGAGACATTAGTAGTAGTAATAGTATTATCCTCCTAACTGAAAAAAAGTTAGGACCATTGCCAAATTACGTAGCATTTTGGTTCTTCAGCAGATGCTGAGGAGTATAACGTGTAGTAGGAGCTGTGTTTTTTCAAACAGCATATTTTCACTTTAACTTCAGTCCTAAAAACTTCATATGCTTTCTGACTTCAAGTATCTATGCCAAAATTGCTTTTCCATTAAAGTCTTTACACATGTGAAGAGAAAAAAAGGGGTATAAGAGCTATGACAGTGTTCAGGTCACCTGTTAATTCTCTAATGGTAGGGAAACCTCAAAAACTAGCTGTCGTTGAAGTGGAACGAATCAGACTTAAAGGGCTGGTGAATCTGATTTTATATTTGCTGCATATTGCCTTCAGCAAATACTACTGAACAAATCCTTTTTCCCCTCAAAGGGATGGCAAGAGCTGGTTTTGGTTTGAGTCTCTGTCAATATTTTTAATTCAGGCAAATAAAAGTGATTAAGCTATGGTTTGAATTAGTTTGCCAAATCAGTCTTAAATAACAAAATTAATTCTGAGTTATTCAAGAAAACACATAAAAATAGAGATAGCAATAACTTCTCGTTTTCCTAACATTTCAAGTATCTTTTTTGTTGTTTTTTTTTAAATAAGGGTAAAAAGCTTTTCTGCAGCAGTATGTGGAGTACATGCATACTTATGTCTACATTTTAACTCTCTAGAAAGGGTTAACAGTGAACATTATAAGCAATGATGTTTAAGAAAGTGGTGTAATTTAACCTTTACAACTATCCACACAGAGGCATTTCTTGGTCTGTGGTAACACTTCAGTTACAATAAAACATGCTTATGGAACACATAGTCAAAACTTGTTGTCAATTATTTAGTATTCCCATAAACCATTAGATGGTCAAAAATATCTTTAATTGATTCCATCTCTACCTACACTACTTATTATTTATTAGTATAACAAACTTCTCCATGGGAACAGCTAATTGTACCTCCCTAGTGGCCACTTCAAGTGGAATAAGCATTGCACAGTGCTGCCTAAGATACTGCTGAAAGGTCTTCAGCATTTGGGATTTGATTAAAACTGTATTACATGTACACATCAGCAACCATTGCTAAAACAAAACGCTAATTTAAAAAAATCTTTCTGCTATACTGCTTAACACAACTGAAAATCCTTGTATGTATGGAAAGAGGAGGGTGGGAGAGTCCTTCAATCACTTCCAATATCTCCCCAATAATCATTTTGTAATAGAAATAATAGAGCATTCTCTTATACAATGAGAAGGGAAACTGTGCACCCTACCACCTGCACTGTGGGAGAGACCTTTTCCTGTGACATACATGTATCACAGCTAACTACTTCAGACTAAGCCTTTTTTTTTTTTTTTTTTTTTTTTTTTTTTTTTTTTTTTTTTTTTTTTTTTGACATAACTGTTAATCTTATCTATAGTAGAAAAGACAGATGTTATGGAAATAGTAAGCCACACCATGTTTGGATTTTTTTTCTCTGACAAGATATTCCATAGGCAATGTTTCACAAAGGAAGATTTGGACAATAAAGCATACATTGAAACATGCAGATGCATTGTAAATACTGCTGAATGATATTAACATAACAGCAACTGCACTATATAGATCATTATAAATCATGATTTTAAAGATAGATATTACACTGATTATTGGATTAAAAGTTTAACAAAAAATGAACAGGTATTCTTTTCAGTTAAATTAGTGGGGTTTTGTCACACTCAGAAACCCCTTGTTGAAACGAGTAATCTCTAAGCATTTTTAAAAATGAAATTTAAAATACACCTGGCTGATTTGGAATACTCTTACTCATTCTTTTGGGGTTGGTTTGTTTGTTTATTTTAAGCCAAGTGGCATATCTGGAAGTGATCTTTTATGCTACTGTTAAGAGACATATTTCAAAAACTGGATTCTAGCCCTGCAGAAAGGATGCCCAGACTACATAACTGAAAGTAGATCAACAATGTAAGTGCAGCACTGGGTTTAGGTCACAGGAAGAGCAGAACAAGGAAACCGTCTTATCCAGAATAGGATCATGATTTTTTTCAGTATAGTCATGGATAACAGAGTCAGTTCAAATGACCTCAAAGTATTGAGTGTCAGGAACCCTGAAGGTAAAAATAAACTCTGGCAAAATACTGATGAACCTTCATGCAAAAACCTCACCATTGTTTGCAACTGCAAGTGCCATGTTCCAAGCCATATGTTGATCACTACCCAGAGTACTTTACTGTCTATACAGTCCTTTAATTCAAATTGCATTCCATTTGAATTTTCCTACATAAAAATAAGAATATCTCTTTGCTTTTCTTTCCCTACTTTTTCTTTTTCCGGTGTTCTAAATTTACAAAAATGCACATTTTTGATAAATATTCTTCCTGTGAAATTAAGTTGCTTTTTTTCCCAACTTCTTCAGCAGCAAATTAGAATTAAAGCTGCCAGAATGTATGCAACATTTAAAGTAATGTGGAGCAATGAAGAGATCAAAAATGAACAAAAATTCAAGTTCAAGGCACTAGCAGAAAAAGCTGAGTTACCATATATGATGGGCAAACATTACTGAAATAAAAGCAGAACATTAAATTCAAGACAGAGATGACAGAAACAAGAGCTATTTAACAGTCATCAGCATAAAATGACAGGAGTAACGAAGAATTATTTTGAGAAAGAAATGTCTTACTTTCTGCATGTGCACTTAAATGCGGGGTTTTGGTGCAAACACTTGTTCCTTATGTTAGGAAAATGGCACATTTCAGATATATAGTCAAGACCCGTAAAATTGGAGAATCAGGAACTCAGCTCTTGGATAGAAGCTGGAGTTGCTTTGCCTGTTGGAGGGTGTGGCTCTCACTATTCACAGCACAATGTTGCTCACCAAGACTTGCAGTAGGTATCTAATGAGCAACACTTGCTGCTCAGCTGCGATTGCAGGAGCTATTTCCTAAGAGCAGGAAGGATCATGGAGTAGCAAATTCTGACTGTGACAATTTGCACAGTAAGAGAGGTAAAATCTGCTTCTCATGGAATCCTTGCCAATACCAGTGGAATAAAACTGAAATGAAATGTGATGCTACCAATTGTCCTTGTAGTGCCTCTGACTGGGAAATCTGGTGTATGTGAGTAGTGATGACTGATATTTTCCATTATTTACACATCTAGGCAAGCATTTCTGTTTATGTGCAGGTCAGACTCACTTGACATACACTGTAAGGTTGTCCTGTACTTGCATAAGTTACCACACAGGACACCTGCAGTGGGCTGTCCATACAGAGTATCAAACTTTCTGCATTGGTTGTGGAATATCCTTCAAACTAGGTGCTCCAGCTGTAGCAGGTCACATCCTGAGGTGGCAGAGAGGCCAATCCCTACTGTAGTAAACAGATCTCATGGGATGTTACAAAGAGAAAAGGTTATTAGTATTTGCTAACACAGCTTTAAATGTGATTTTAGGACTAATATTCAATTTTATGTCTTTAACCATTTTTAAAAGAACATCAGGCATTTAGGTAATTCCATTAGCTTATTTTCTGAAAAACCTTCCAGCCTAATGTTGATCAGACTTATTTTTCTGTATATGAGAGGCAGCAGAGTATAATTCCTACCTCCATGCCCTACTGTCCATACCTGCTGATGTTCTGATTTCTCATATAAGAATAGCAGAAGCAATGAATAAGAACAGGGCAAAAGACATATCTTAATGTATTTTTGCCCACTATAATGGGTATATAGCTGGCATCAATAAAAATAGGAAATAGCTTTCTGATACCTTGATATTCACAAAGAATTAATAAACTAAGGAAAGCTTAGAATCATCCCTTCTTCTTAATTGCTTCTCTTTGTGGGTTTTACCTACAGTAAACAACCCTTCTATTAGCTCCCAAAAAAGTGTGAGATGTATAAAAGCCTTTAACAGAATTGGTTTTGAATGACAGTCAGTGTTTTTTAACAATTTTAGTAATCATTTTTCCTGACTGTTTTACTTCAAAATCTGTTGGTTTATTGCAATCATTTTTCTCTTGAGAGGAGGAGCTAAAACACTGGTTTGTAACTGATCCCACTATTACTGCTGGGAATATTGTTTTGACGATATTAGCCCAACTCTACAAATTTTAGATGATCTTTGCCATGCCTTCCAGCTGCCATATGACTAAGGCAAAAGTAGCATATTAATATATGCCTCCACCATAGATGTCTTATGAAGTATAACTTTATTAGCTTGTTTTAAAAGTAGAACTAATAAAAAATCAGAATGTTCACCCATAAAAACTCCAGTATCTCAATGTATATTTTAACCCCGTGGATATGACGACAAATTACAAATACACAAACATTTTACAAAAACAGACAATTTATTTGACAAATTCAAGATGCTTGTAAACCAATGAGCTTTCCACTGAGAATGGAGCAAAAAAATCTTTGGAAGGGATGAGCTTTAGAGCTAGGAAGAATATTTTCTCTTCATCTTGACAAGAAATCTAAAAATAGAAAATCCTCCAGATTATTACTTCACCAAACAAACTTGTTTTCTTGACCCATCACTTAATTAAAAACTTTCCCATCTAGCATGAAAAATGCAATTCTGTGTGTTCTAAATACCTAATAATAGAGGAAAGTCTCTGTAAAACCCAGGCAAACCACTTGATTGTGTATAGATTAACATATCTGGCTCAGTCATAATGGTAGAAATATGGAAACCCAGAGGGAATTGTTCTGCTGTTATTAGGACTTGCTATAAATAAAATATGAAGCATATATTCCAAGAACAAATCTCCATTAGGATTACAAAGAGGTATCTAAATGAAGAGAGAATTCTCTTGCTTACAGAGCATACTGAAACAGAAAATCATTGTAAACAAAAAAATTAACATTTTTTCTGAAAATGTTTATAAATTTTACAATGGAATATTGTTTTCACTCTTGAAAGACCCACCCAGTCAATGCCTCAGACAATATCTATATTAATTTGACCTAATATTTTTTTTTTTTAATAAGGATCATAATACCTAAAGCAAGCACAATTGTATGTTAAGTGGAGAATGATTTGAGAGCGGTCCTGAGTAGAAGGACTTGTGGGTGATGGTTGAAAATAAGCTGAGCATGATCCAGCAATGTGCACTCACAGTCCAAAATGTAAATCAGACCCTGGACTGCATCCAAAGCAATGTGGCCAGCAGGGTGAGGGAGGGGAATCTTTACCTCTACTTCCCTCTGGTGAGACCCCACCTGGAGCATCCAGCTCTGGGGTCCCCAGCACAGGCAATACATGGTCCTGCTGGAGCAAGTCTAGAGGACAGCCCCACAGAAGATCACAGGGCTGAAGCAGCTCTTCGGTGAAAACAGGCTGAGTTGGGGTTGTTCAGTCTGGAGAAGAGAAGGCTCCATGGAAGACCTTTGAGCAGCCTTCCGGGACCTGATGGCAGCCCACAAAAGAGCTGGAGAGTGCATATAGTGACAGGAGAAGGGGGAATGGCTTTAACAATTGAGGCAGGTTTAGATCAGATATTGGAAGAAATTCTTTACTGTGAGGGTGGTGAAGCACTGAAAGATGTTTCCCAGGGAAGCTGTGGATTCCTTGTCCCTGGAGGGGCTCAAGACCAGGTTAGATGGGACATTGAAAAATGTGGTCTAGTGGACAGTGTCCATGCCCATGGAAGGGGGGTTGGAACTAGATGAGCTTTAAGATCCCTTTTGACCCAAATCATTCTGAGATTCTAATACTCCATAAAGAATAAATGAAGAATTATTTTTATTTTTAAATGAGGGCTAAGTGCAGGGTAATATGACACTAAAAAAACCCAATCAAGAAGCTAGCAAAATTAATGGGCAGGAAAGCAAGAGAAATGTTGTTTTTCAAAATACAAAAAGTCTGCTTAAAAGCTGTAGCTGAAAGTCCTTCTTAAGTTTACAGAACTTGTTTCTAACACAAGATATTGAAAAAACTGCAAGAGGTAAGCAGTATGTTCATGAGTAATCAACCAGGTAAAGACAGAGTAAATGCTTTTTTTTTTTTTTTTTTAAGAAAAAAGAATATGAATTTTTTAAAACAAAAGCGTAGTATTTTTATATATAGGAATATTTATATTTGTGTTTATTATACAGTAGTAGTAGTAATGTAAAACAAATCAAAATCAAATTCTTGGTAACAAATTCTTAGCTATTCCTCAATAATAATAATAGAAAAATCAAAATCTCATTAGTAAAACTTTCTAAAAGAACCCCAAAACAAAACAAACTTGCCACAAGTTTCAGTTTTTACTACCCAATGACCTGTTATGCCTGAGCCCTAAAATACTGTTCCTTATCAAATTAGAGACTTAGTTACGAACAGGACAAGTCAGATATGTCTGTACAGAAAGCACCTTGAAACAACAGCAGTTGCTTCGATATATTCTTGCTCTCAGTAGCAGCAAAATCTCCAAGGATCTCCAGCTCTCCAACATTCTTTCCATTCTCTGGGCAACTTCAGTGTAGCAAACATTTTCTTCTCCATATTCTATGAAGCATGAGAAAGTGTTGAGTTTCCATTTTTTCCTAGTCCCAAATTTCTTATTTAAATAATTTTTACTTCCTAGCCTAGCCTGGGGTCAGATTATGTATCCATTTAGTCTCTAAACCAGTTTTTATCTGCCAGTTATTTGTTTTCCAGCTTTCCCTCATCGCAGCTGCATCTCCACAGCTTCTTTTATCACCTGGAAATTGGATACAGCAGGACTTAAAATACTCTCATTCACACGACAGCAGAAATCAACAGTTTTCTTCACAGAAGTGCCCTTTCCTTAATAAAAGCTCAAATTCCCCTACAATGAGAGAAAACAGAGATGAAGTGACCTTAGATGAGGGATTCCATGAGTGAGACAAGAGCTGTCTATCTTTCCATTCTGCTCGTGGCACAGCACAGGGAGATATTCATCATAATGGGTTTGTTGAACAATAATAATTGCTGATAGTAATTTAAGTAAGCAAGATACCACATGGGCTAGGTCAAAAAGTTCCTATCATTGAAATCAGAAAAAAACAATGCTAGCTTACTTCTACACTTACACATATATTAAATATACAAGAAAGTCTATAAAGAGTCAATAATGACTGCCATATTATGCTTTTATGTAATTTAAGATCTCCATTGTTATCCTCAAAAGTTCAGTGAAGACTTTGCTGCTACTCAATCCTTATTCTGTTTAAAATATTACTGTCCTTTTCTGTGGATTAAAAAAAAAAGTGACATTCAACATTATTTTTATTTAATTGTACTGGTTCTCTAAAATATCCTTGGATGTTATTTAAATGAAAAATCTATTAGCGAAGTTCTGCTTTCTTGTGTGTTTCAGTTGTTTTGGGAATAAGTTATTCTTGGATGCTAAGCTATTGTTATAATATCCATCACAGTTTTCAATATGACAAAGTTACAAAACACTGGCCAACAGAAAGGACTTCTCATTTTTTAGCCTTCAATTCTGAAAGTTCACGTCCAAAAGGATTTCACAGATATGTCTCATATATGCCCTGAGGCATCAGTTCATATTTCAGAAATTATCTACTTTAGAAAATTCAGTTATCCCACTGTTCTGGAGCAGAATATAGAAAAAAATATTTTAAAAAATCCGTTTTGGGAAAATTTACCCTTTTAAAACAATGCTCATGAAAGAACATTAAAAATGTACAAATATAAAATGTTTACATGTGCATACATTCAGATATAGTTGCATACACACACATGTGCATACATAGTCCTGTTGAAGACTGAAGTTTACAGACCATGTCTTCTCCTTAACTACGATTTATCATGAAAATGTTTTCATTCTGACTGTCCCATTTCATTGAAATACAGGCACCTCCGCTGCCTCAACAACTGCAGAAAAAGTGTGTGGTCATTTCAGTGCCCATTATTTCTCTGCAAATTTAGCTGTGGGGAGCAGCAAATAGGAATTTGCTCCCATTGAAAAGAAGCCCATATCTGAGATAACTTGTCTCACTGATGGTTTTTAGAGGATATAAAAAATACAATAAACAAGACTGAATTAAACTACAGAGAGTACTGAGGAAACTGGGTACAGGTCCACCCCTTGATAGTAACAAGTGTTGTCTCAGTTCCATCCATCCATGCCCATGCATGATACAGGTCACACATACTTCAGTTGTTTCAGCAAATTTTGGTGGATAACATCATTTTCAGTCAGACTTGGAGCCAAAAGGTCTTCTCCATTTAAAGGAATGCTATCCAAGCAATGTTGCAGAAAAATATTAACCAAATAACACACACCTATAATACGAGGTCAAAAACTACTCTTTCACTTACTGCTAGAAATAAAACTGGTTTTCAGCTGCCCAAGATGTATATAGGAATATACCTGTGAAGACTTTCACCCTAACCATAATAAAACTATCTCCATTAAAAATAATATTGGTAGTATTCTGTCTGTTCTACACGTGTTGACCTCTACGCCTGCTATGAGGAGAAGAAAGAATAAAACAGAAACCAGAAGGATATAATAGATGACTAGCAACAACTTCCTACCTGCTTACTTCAGAATACTTGTTGACTGATAAAACTTCCTGGTACTGTAAGAGGGAATGGTTATTATTCTTTTATAGTGAAAGTAATGGCTGTATTTTCTTTCAAAGGGTCTGAGATCAGTGGTTATCCAGCTAAGCATGCTTATTAACTAATCTGCTCAAGTGATTTCCACTCCAAGCAGCAGCAGGGCTCAGCTAGAAAAAGGTTGACAAATCAATTATTGCCTGACTGACAATATTCACCAGCTACAGTCAAAGCTGCTTAGACTTTCTTCTGTTTTATTTGAGAATATTTTCTTTTAAAAAAAAAAATGAAATGGTTGCAGGTTTATTGTTTGTCACTCATCTACCACCTTGATGACAATGTCAGGGACCGAACCAGCCATACTGTGAAAGAGAGCAGAGACACAGAAATGCAGCTGCAAAAAGTCAGGTGACACGAACCAGCAGTGCTAATTGGAGGGGCTGTGACTGGCTGATCCACCCCAAATAAATCTGCTCCTGGGTAATCCTTTACTTTATGCCTAGCAGAAAGGTTTCTGTGCAATAACTTTTAAAAGAATCCTGAGAGTGTGAAGTAGATTTAAGGATGATGTTTTGCTGGTTTTATTATCATCAAACACTTGCTCTCCTGACCCCACTGGCTTCAGAAAAGACTTCTTATTGTGTAAGGTTTTACTCACTCTGAGTATAGGTGGCAGAATCTTATCCAAAAGGATTGAAGCAAACTTTTGGGTTTTCTTATTATTTGAGTCATGTTTTTACTGCTTTCCCTTTTAACACTGGGTTTAAATTCAAGTGTTATTTCCAAAGAAACAGCTATGATAATCTGTGGTAAGCTGATTAATAGCACGTACGCATATTTCAATGACCACAAAGTTGTGAATGTGTCTGTGTGAGTGATCTACTTCTTATAAAGTAAATGAGTCTTCTTTCACATATTTAATAATACTCAGAATTCTCTTCTCCTCCCCTTCCTCTCTGCATTCACTCTGAAATCCTCTCTTTCTCTCATTTGTTGTTATTGTGGCAAAGTTATTTTTTTCTACACTATTTCCACTCGCCCACAGTTAATCATTTATGGTCTTTTCCACTGCAAACATGCAGAAAACACGTAAAAAGGAAGTCTGTTATCACACAATCAGTAACTCCGATTATAGCTTGATCAGAATTGACATCATTGTGGTTTCATTAGCGATATTAGATAAGCGCAAACTATTTTCAATCTCTTTTTTTTTTGTCTTTTGCAATGTCAAAGGAGACACTCACCCTGCCCCAACTGGTTCTGTTTGACAGTGACAGGACTGCATAAAGGATTCCTTTCACTTACCATCTCAAGACCATTTTACACGCCAAACAAATCAAATCTACACATCTCTCTACACATCTTTATCGACCTGCCCAGGCAAACGGTTGGAAGCATTACAACCTTTGACTTGTTAACTTATTTTTCTCTCTTTACAGCCTAAAGCAACTCACAAAATGTAGAGGATGTACGTGCAAGCAAGTAAGATTTGCAATATAAGTACTGGGGTAGAGAAATTCTCCCACTGACAAGATCTGACGATGAAGATAATGTTCTCTCCCTGTGTTTCATGTTACATACTCTACCTAAATTTGGCAGATATACTTAAACCAATTTTTGGAGTAAAAATAAGTACTTATTCTAGGAGATTTTTAATTTATTCTTAATATTTTTAGTTTGTTATTTCTATAGTTACAAAAAATGAAGAAGAAAAAGTGCTCTCAAGTGGGGAATCCTGGATTCCTTAGAAAAATAGCTTTTTTTTCCTGGGAAAAACAGCTTTATTAATTTTACAACATCTTTTTTTTTTTTTAATTATGTAATGCTTCTTCAACAATGTTAAAAAGAAATGGGATAGACCATGGCTATAAATATGATTCTTCAAATTTGTCTTCCTGTAAGAATATTTTTCTGCTGTTGACTTTTGTGAAGAGCAACACCATCCTGAGTTTCAGTAAGAGCCCTTTTCCCTTTAGATGTTTCCCGCTAGACAGAACCAGGAATATTCTTTTACAGACTCACAAGAAGCAAGGCATACTTTTTGAGGAGCCTGAGAAAACCCAGAGATCCTGGCAGAGGGAGATTAAACTCTATGATCTGCTTAGAGCAAGGCCTGGGGAAAGTTTTTTAAGGCTTATGGGTACTTAAGCATATACCTACAGGCATGTTTGGACAGTGAATATAACCATTCAACATCTGATGGCTAAATTAAGCTATTATTTGCTGTGAGATGGGAAGATTGATCAGGAGATTAAAATTCTGTGCCTTTACTGGTTTCTCATCTCTCTCCTTGGGTAGTTTCTGCTGTCCTTGTCAGAGAGAGCATATGGGATTAGATTGAGCAGGTATAAACTACTGTGGTAGTTATTCTGGGCTTGGTCCACTTGAACTCCAAAGTACTACATCACAAGGAAGGATATTTGTAGCATTGCAAGAGTATACCCTGAAGTCATACTTTAGAGACTCAGAAGGCTAATGGATGTTCGTGTACCAAACTGGCTGGGAAGTTGAGTGGGATCCCATGACAGGCCCCATTTAAATATGCAAGTGGTCATGCACTAGGCCTCATCTGTACTACTTCTATCAGTAATAATTAAACTGTTAAGTGAAGAGACTTTGAAAAAGAAGACAGAGTGGATGTAAAGTAGCATTAAGTTTTCACTGTATTATTTGACATAATATTCACAGTGAAATGTATATGCTAAATCTTTCATAGAATCTGTATTTGTTCTATAAAGAAGACAGGGATGGAAAGTTCCTTCTTTCCATAAAGGGAAGAAAAGAAATTTAGAGAAGATGAAACATTGATTCTGGATAAATATAGAATTTATTCACATATGGAAATTATTTAGAGATAAACAAATATTAAGTCTGGCTAGGTAACTGCGTGCAGAAAAGCAGCCTTCCTCCACATCAGCTCTGAAGCAAAACAACAAAACACAGTCCAGTTTGTCCTGCCTTGACAAGGAGAAAGGACATCTGGAGGTTTCCCATGGGAATATTCTTTTCCTCAAAATGAGCGACTTGAAATACCAGGAAAAGAAGTATAGAATTCAAATGGCAGAGTGAAATCTACCAAAGGCAAACACTGCAGTCCCCAAAAAAGCACTGGTCAAAGTCAAGACGCAATACCAAGACCTCTGCATGAGGTAAAATGAGCACACTTCTGAACTCCCATTAGCTTTAAAATCCCAGCTGGATATAACACCTGTGCAGACACTACATCTCTTCCTTACTGATATCTTTCCATAATCACCTCCTTTCATTTACCTATAACCTTCTATTCTCATCCAGACACACCTATTCTTTGATCTTCATTCAGGTCTTTCCCCCACTCACATACACTTCTCATTAGCAGAGAGAAGATGCATCTGACAAGGAGAAGGGTTTCTGTCTGCAATGGGAGTTCAGCTGTGTGAAGGAAGAGGCTGGGTCTTTGGAAGAGAACATTAAAATTTTTTAACAATACAGTAGCTTTGGGAAACAGATACATGTCTGAGTGGGGGAGGAGGTGGGAACAGTTAAGTGAGGAGAGCTACAAAGATATTTTCATACAGGTAAAGATAAACACAGTAAAACCATTGAAGTCTAATTTTGGAAAAACTTCTTAGAAGCCATTCCTGGCTAATTATTCTCCAGTAATAAATGAATAGAATAGTAAATCTTATTAGAATAATTTACTATTCATCAAGAATAATAAATGAATAGAATAATTCATTATTCCCACATCCTTGTTCTTTGCAAGCTCTGGCAAGCTAACTAGGGCACTAGGAGGAGTGTCTCAGGAAGAACAGGGAAACAGTGAACTCAGAACTTGGAAAAGAGACTTTACTTTTAGGTGAAAAGTTCACATATCTATCAGCATTTTGTAACTGCACTATTGCATTTGAGCCATATGCATCTTGCCATACTGTGTAAAACCTACTTACCTAGTTATTAGATAGAGAGCCAAAACTACAGAATAGGACTATGATCTTTTCATACAGGCAAAATTTCCTTCAGTGATTTCATTATTTTCTTTTGTTATACTTTTGTTAGCACAAACAGATTAAGCAAACTGACATGGCATTTGTACAGGTAAAAGAAATTATAATTAATATTGCCTACATCCAATTCTCTTGCCCAGTTTCTTGGCTCCCTGTATTTTATATTGATATATGATGTATGTATTTTTAATTTTCATATATATATAAGACACAAAAATAGTTTCTTCCATCAAATAATGTATAAATCCTTTCTTCTCTCACATGCTCCCCAGACAGAATTCTCTGCATCACAGGCCCAGTTATGTCTATAGACCCACCAGGTGCTGTCTCCCAGAGCTCCATTTGCTTCATGCTCCATTTGCTAAGCATGTTACTCTCCACCAGCAGCCAAAGGTCACAATATATCACATCAACTGAATTTGACCAGCACATCTATGTGTGTTATACAGATTCACAAAAGTAATGTTTCTAGGTCTTTCTGTTTAGAAATATTTTAATGTTCAGAGACATGAAGGTGCTCTTATAAAGGCTAATATTCTGCTTTTTACAGTTCTAAGACTTTTGCATCAGTAGACACTGCTTCTGTAAGACTCAGTTCATTTGGTAACATCTATGCTTCTACAGTTTCTCAGCAAATGAAACGAAATCCATCATAAACAGTTTAGCTCAGAAACATACAGTGAAAGATTTTTTTCTGATATGAGAATACTTCTTTCATACTAGTTTAATATTGGGCATTGGAGAAGAGTAAAACAATAAACTGAGTGTTGTTCAGCTTAGGGTAGGGCACTAAGCATCCTTATAACCTTGGCCAAGTTAATTAATCTTTCTATGACTCAGCTTCTAAGATGTAAAATGGAAAAAAATCTTTATCTTACTGCCTATCTTCCTTTTTTGCTGTTGGTTAAAACTCTTAGTTCAGTGGGTTTAAGGCTATCTCTGAACATTCATCTTCTAAATGGACAGTCTTGAAAGGCTTCTGCAGTCAGCACAGCTCACCTCTGTCCTGGGATGTGTCTGTGTTTTGCTATCTGTTTTACATAGCAGGTAAGCATTAGCCTTGCTCCATTCTCAGACCTCATTAGACTATGGGAAGAGATAATAGGCAAGCCTAAGAAAATCCATATGCATGGACAGCTTTAAAAGATGCTTAAATTGTATTTATAATATACATTGATCATTTAAAACAAAAAAAAAGGAGAGGTTGGGACCCAGAGATCAATCTTATATCATAATTCTGTTGTAACCATATATGTTGGGTGATATTGCAGTGTTCTGCCTTTTGCTATGTGTTTATTTTCATAATTCTACTGAAATTTTAAACTCAGGGAATAGTGTCATGTCCTCTCGCTAAATTTAATATATAACAGTGATTCAAGGAAAATCTTTAAGATGTGGTATAAACCAAAAATTTTGGACAGTCCTGGCCAAATCAGGCATATGATCAGTGCAACTGAAAAAGCAGAGACATCAGAACGATGTGAAGAGGAGGCTCAAGAGAATTTCTAAAGCTTCAAATGCATGTGAGAGATAACAATGTTTTTCCAGTGATTAGGAGATGAGAACATATTCAAGTACTTTTGGTGCATATAACTAAGGGCTGCCTCTTATAAATGTTACTCAAAAATTCTAAAATCTGTGAAGTTTCCTAACAGAGGAGCTCTGTTTGTTCCAGCTATAAAAATTGTGGCTTTTGAGAGTAACATTTTTTTTTTAAATTTAGTTTTGCAAAGAAACCTGCACACCTAAATTGCAGAATTTTTCTAATTTTGAGAAATAGTCCTATTCTAGACCAGGACAAAAAAGCTTGTTCATTAACATTTTCATGTTGACTTAAGACACAAAAACCCTTTCATATTAGTCAAGATACTGTGAAAAGAAAAAAAAAAAGAAAAAGAAAAAGAAAAAGAAAAGAAGAAAAGAAGAAAAGAAAAGAAAAGAAAAGAAAAGAAAAGAAAAGAAAAGAAAAGAAAAGAAAAGAAAAGAAAAGAAAAGAAAAGAAAAGAAAAGAAAAGAAAAGAAAAGAAAAGAAAAGAAAAGAAAAGAAAAGAAAAGAAAAGAAAAGAAAAGAAAAGAAAAGAAAAGAAAAGAAAAGAAAGTTAACATAAAAGTTACTCTAAATTGAAGTACCTTTTAACTCTAAAATGTAATTTTTACCTCTGTAATAACTTTGTGTCTTTAAAATGTAAATATTCTTTGAAAATTTTTAATCATTAAAGTTTCTAAACAGAATATTCTCTAGTTTATGAATTGTCACTGCTCAGTAAAAACACAGGGAAAAAAATTGAACTGTTTAGCTCATTTCTCTTACCTTTCTGCACATTCTGACCTATTCTTTTTATTGTGTTTCTCTAAACTTTCTCTTTAATGTTATTGTTTAAATGTAAACTTACAATCTAGTTGATGTTATCCCTAATTTTGTCATTACAGGGATATAAATTTCATGATACTTCCTCTCAAAGGGCAGAGAGGACAAGGAAAAGCTTCTTGTAGAATCACTGTGTCTTCCCTAACAATTTTTATTGCTCACCTCAACACTTGAAAATAGTAGGGAATATAAAATAATGCCAAAATCTATGGAACATCTCATGGACTTAAGTTGATCTAGATCAATATTCTCTCAGCTAAAGAAAAGAACTCCTGATAGGAACTTATAGAAATTAACCAACACCAGAAAGTATGAGAAAATGAAAGTCTCTCACGCTGTCCCTGGGGGAAGATGATCGACAAAAAGAAGCAAGGTATGAAATGTGCCACAGGTGAGGTATGCTTGCAGGTGCGCTTCATATATTCATAACACCTGGGAAGGCAATTCCCATAATTTTCTTCTTGGAATGATTCTCAAAATATTTGTGGTTAAAAGTACCCACAAACCTTGTGGGAGAGAGTGGGAAATTTGAGCTTTGACAGCTGATGGTCAGTCACTACAAACTCAGTATGCTGCACATTGCTTAATGAGTATCTGAAGTCTGAATTCAAAAACTGAGACTTGGGGTTGACTCCTGTTCTTGTTAATTCAAGTTCCAGTAAAAAAGAAAATGACACCTCTTACTCTTTTATGGTTTTGGTTCTGATCATGCAGGGATGAAGTGCACAGTATTTTTGTCATTCAAGAAACACACGCCATTTCTACTTTTCTTTCTTCTGCTTTTTCATTTTAATGGAGATATACTTTGCAATCCTCAAATCTGCAAGCAGTAAAAAATAAGCACTACATCAACTTGTTTATCACAGTTATCAGTGCACTTGTTTGTGTGAGATTTCCTGTGATAACAGAAACGAAACATACCATAATGGGTGACAAATATATGTTTTGAAATTTGTGCAACTGGGATTACTACTTATATTTTGTACAACTTAAGTTACTATGCATTTGGAAAAAAAACCTGAGGAATCCAAATCTTAAGTGAAACAATGTGCAAATATAGTAAACTTTTCACCACAACTAAATTTAATTAAGGGCAAAGGGAACATATTTAGACAACTGCAACTTCATGATAAAAATCCATTCGCTTTGAGAAGAGGTCAAAGATGTTCTTCAGTAACTTCAGAGGAAACCATCTTAAACTTGTAGTTTAACAGCACAACAACAAAACAGGTAAACTAACTTCAGGAATTGTTTTAGTCTGTTGTTTGGGAATCAAGTAGTCTTTTTTCTTCTTTAATATCTCTGTATACTCACCAATAAACCCAGTATATTTCCCAAATACATACAACATTCTCCCTACTAAATGGTTTCAATAAATATATCGCTTTTTCAATGCAATGAGTTTATTTCTTTTTAAGTGATTGAAAACATTTTTCAAGTAAATGTTTTCTAGAAGTGCTCACATCTAATAATTTTTATGAGGAGAGGTTTACCATCCCACCTGTATTGCTTTTAATGTGTAGCAGAAGGACACTTTCCACTTGGAAGTCACCTTGGTCTAAACGTCAGCAGCCTTCTGTCCCATACGTCACATATTATTTAACAGTGCCTGCACAATATTTTGTCACTTAGCTTTTTGCTTCCATTACCAAATTCCCTTATGATTACTTCCTTTTAGGTTTAGCTGGGTTTGTTTGATCTACCACACACAGATAAGACCTTCCTAACACAGGCTGAAAAAGTGCTTTTAGTCACCTGCATATAGCCACCCAAGGATTTTATCTTCAAGGGAGAATCTGGGAGTAAAGTATCCTTCTTACCTGATTACTTCTAACCAAGAACTTCCTAAGTTAAATCAGTGACAGCAAAGTCAAGTGTCATGGTAGCTTTCTTCACTAATCATCTGTGAAATAAATAAATAAAATTTTCTCAGACTCAAAAATTACCTTAAGCCAGATTTTCTATTTTAGACATGAATGCCTCATACATTCTTGCAAATGTATGATATGTGTATGCAAATCAGATCTTTACATCTGCCTACTTCAGGGTGTAGATATTTTTCTATATATGTGCAAATAAGCAAGTATCTCTGACAAACATTAAAAAACAAGTAAATTAAAGAGATATCTATGTCCTTACATCTGAAATGAGTAGTTTTATACCTGTTAACACCTGTCTACTGGCCAACTTTAAAAAGTTGATTTGTGGATTTTAACCTAGGACTGAGAATTTGTTTGGGGAAATTCCTAAGTCTAATTTTGGTTTTGGGACTCTACACCACATGAGCAAAGGGGAATCTTGACTGCCTTGTCCAAGAGGGAATTTAGATATGTGGTACCAGACAAAAAAAAAGAACCAAACAGCAAATAAAAGCAGACTTGTTCTGACCTGTGAATTTTATCAATTTCTTTTCTGGCTAGAATGATTACCTGAAAAACCTAAGGAAATATATGTAGCCATAATACACCGAGTCAGTCAGGGTACTCAAAAAATAGTTAAATACTTCATAAATATTTGAGTTTCCAGACCTTTTCTTAATGAAAATTCTGAGAAAAACTATACCCTGAAAGAAGAATTGAAAAGTCAACCGTATGTGACAGGTGAGTGGACAAGTGCACACAAGGCTATGGAATCAGTCTTTCATTTTCTCCAATAATTGCTTATACTAATTATATCTCCTGGTAATTCCAAGTAAATCACTGCCGAACAAAAACCTCATTGTAAGGTATTTTTAAAAGACAATTTCTGCTTTCTTTAAGATTTTCACTGCCAGTCAAAACATCACCAAAAGGGACTAAGTTCTCCCATCAAATTTATGAGAAAAAGAAGATTATTCTCTTTTCCCTTTAAAAAATGCAACCTAAACAGTGGAAATTGCATTTATTTCTGGAAAACTCAGTAGCCTTCCCTGCCAAGATAGTCTTGTCCTATTGCTATCTGCTTCTTCACTCTTTTTAGTAGTCCCTTAGCCCAGAAGAAATGACAGTGAAAAGGTAATAGAAATTAAAATCAATTTTCAAAACATTTGAATAGTAAAAATGACATTTGAACAGCAATACAAATAGAAAAATGCTTCTGAGATCTATCTAATTGTGGTAAAGGCTTTTTAATGAGAAATGGTATGTCTCTGCACTGTTTCATAATTCACTGTGCCATTCTCAATGCCTCTATAGTTTAAATACAATAAAATTTTAGTAGGATTTTGAATACTCCCCAAGTTAGCAGGTAAGTCAATTTAATGCCATAAAAATAGATGTAACTCCAGAGATTTTAAATAGTTTAATCAGGTGTAACCATTTCTTCTAAAGTTCTGTGATATTTTCTATCATGCTAAAAAGCACTACAGCATAGCCAAGTTTGTGGCTACAGGCACCTGCAATGACTGATTTAATTTCACGTGCCTGTTGCTGAGCAGTGAAGTCACTCTGCACAAGCCAACACAGGTTTGGGAAAATCTACAGAACCCCTGTGCTAACAAAAAAACTCTCAGGTCTGGCTTTTGTGATTCTACTACCGCAAACCCACATAATTTTGATGGGAAAGGGAATATATTTTCTGGTTTAGGTAACTTATAGGCAAAAATAGTACTCTCATGCATACAGCTGAAAGTTCGCCATTGATTTAAGTACCCACAAAGAAACATACTTATTAATGGTTTGGAGAGCAAAACTTTGGTCAGTTCACTCTGCCCACCTGTGATGGGACAAGCCCCTTTATCAGCTGCCTGCCTGTGCTGATGGGCAATAGAAAAATAAACCTTTTAAACCATTTTTCCATTTGCATTGCAATATGTTTTGCAGCAGGCAGGAATTACCACCAGTGCTGCTCCAGTCCTTAAGCCATACTCATTGTTCAAGGCTCACTAAATACAGATCTGTTTGGGGCTTTTTTCCTCTTTCAAATTGAATGACTGTTTATTTTGTATTTTATTGTGCACCCTTCTACATCCCCACCCACTATTTACTCCATGTGATAACACAGCAGAAAAACAAGGTTTGGTCTTGTCCTGGGAATTTATTTTTCATTAGTACTAGTTTGCATATATTAACTGAGTCCTGGGGGAGATATGACATTGACAATATTTGTGATTTTATTGTAAGTTTCACAATAATTAGCCCTCTTATTTTTGGGGGAAAAAAAAAAGAAAAACAAGAAGGGGAAAAAATAAAAATAGTGAGCTTGGGGATGATAACATCTCAAATTCTGGAAGGTTAGTCTAAAAGAATACATGTGCACACTTATACAAAAACTGATATATTGCTTTTAAAATCACACAACTTTTTAAGTTGATCTCGTTACTTAAAAGCCTGACTTGTGATTCTGAACACTTATGTGGCAATATGGGTTAGTTTAGGAGAAATTGCATGGGTTTTATTTCCTTCCAGTGGAGATCAAAAAGAGTAGAAGGATACATGCAGTAAAATTAATCTGATTCCTTTGAGAAACCTATTTTTTCCTTATTTTCCTTAAAATTCATTGTTTGTCCCTGTTCTAATAGACCTTTTCCCTTTTATTTGCAGCCTAAATGAAGGCAGGATGTTAAAGTAATCTTCCCAGAAACCAAATCCATGAAACAAATTTTACTACTTGCTTTGAGTTGCTCCAACTTTCCTCTTCCTATTCAAGCTTGGAAAACTCCAGGTTTACTGCGTACTAAAGCCTCATTATCTATACTGAATTAAAGTCGGCCTTGCTTTAAAAAGATTATTATACAAAATGGTGGATAGCCATATTTTTACCTATACTGTTACCTCTACATTTAGAGTTTTTTGCCTTTACCTCAACATATTACCTTAATTACCTTTGATGAAACAATTTTCCAGCTGCAATTGCTTTGCTTCTTTGAAAAAAAAATGCAGCTTGACTGGCATTTGTAAAGGAAGGTAGATTTCAAAAAATATTTAAAGACTGAAAATGTCTGTTATGTAACTAAATACTCTAAAAATGGAAACAGTTTTTAGTTATTAATATGGAATTTTTAGAGCATGAAACAAATGGATCCTATCATGCATGAATCAGTATGAAGTACTGAACATACCTTTTTATTCATTGCTGCATAAATATTCTGGGACTGATTATGATTTGTAGTGAATTAAAGAAAGAATATCAAATGGCCATAGAAATACAAAAGGATTCCTTTACCTACTGGTAAGTCTTATTCGTATTGTCATGACATTCCCTGATAGCAATAAGATGAGAGGAGGGGACACTGATAAAGATTTATTAGTACTGTGGCTTAGTGAAAAAACTACATGTTTGACAGAACACCTAGAAAATATCATTTATATCTTCTAATATATTTGCCCATGTCTGTTTGGATACTATTTACACACAACCACTAAGTTTTGTCCTGATAGCTGAAGTAATGGGAAAGTAAATAAGAGAGTAAACCTACAAGGATAAGTCCAACATACTCCATATCAGCTGCACAAAGCCTAAGTATAACACATCCACTGAGTATATCCATGGGACCTGCCTACACTGTTCTGTCAACTTTCTCTTGAGAGCCAAGATCAGCCTTAGACATAAGCAAAGTGAAAGTGCCCCAGGGTAAAGGGACCCTGTCTGTATCCATGCTGCTTGACCCAGGCACGAGTTGCTTCAGACATGCTGATTATTCAACAAGCCTCTCTAGCACCCCTGAGAAATCTCAGGTAGCCCTTGAGTTGTGCCCCACTTGTGAAGCCCTCAGGCTGTTTGCCGTAGGTAATTGTCTGCCTCTCACCATTACGCACCAGCTCTTCTGTTTATCAGGAAAATGTGGGAAGGAAGGGGAGAACATGAATCCAGACCCCTAGGCTATAAGCCTTCACCAGTTTCCAAAGAACTGTCTATACCTGTATCTGGCAGCATGCAATAAAACAGCAGAACAAGTACCTGCCCCACAGGCTTAGCCTGCCTGAGTCCTTGATTGAATGCAATGACCTTTCCCATTGGAGAGGGGACAACCAATATATCCCACAGTCACCATCCATCACTCCCTACCTGAACATTCTCGGGAAGAAAGCTTTGCAACTTGGTCTTAGAACTGCAAAGCCTACCAGACTCTTCAAGGGAGAGATAGAAACTCTCATGGAGCTTTTTTGGAGGAAAAAAGTGTGAATTTGAGGCAAGGTACCTGCAAGAGCACCAAGTCAGAAGATAAGTTTCTGGTTGTGTGAAATTGTGCCAGCACGGCCACTCAGAGATTTAAAAGAGGGAGGATTAGGAAAGTGGGTTGGATGATATGACACTAGGCTGTATCTCAACCATCAATAACTGCTCTTCTCTCTCAGCATATCCCTGGCTTTGGATGGTCTCTTACCATTTCAGAAGCGATGCACCTGATGCTGGATGCTAGGCCCCGGCTGGCCACCTATAACCAGGGACTTGTGGTTGGCCACCAGAGAGTGAGGAAATGGCTGCCGGCCCAGCTGGGCCTGCTGCTCTGGTCTGTCATCGGCTGGTGCAGACGCCTGTGAGGGACGATATTGCCAGGAGGAACAGGACCGGGAAGGTGTTGCCAGGTGGAACAGGGCCATCCAGCAACACAGGGCAGGGGGCAGGCAAGGGTGAGGAGGGTGAGGAGGGCCCACCACCCCTCAAGGCCAGAGGACAGGATCTGTCTGCAGGGCTGCCCCTTCTGGCCCCTGGCTCTGTTCAGTCACAGGCATAGGCTGTCCCCATGGACCATCAGGAAAGTTCCCTGAGAGTGAGGGTTCAGGCCATCCTGCCCAGCACATAGGAGGGCAATACCAACAGCTGAATAAATTTCCAATGTAAGGATTTTTGGAGGCATTTTTGTGAACATTTTGTGCTTTCAGGGCTGTGAAGTAACGGAGCCCTCTCTGTGGGGCAGATAACAAACATCCTCAGGCAGAGGTTGACCCAGGGAAAGAGAGGCGAGTGCTTCTCCAAAGCACCTCAGCCTCATGGTTCTGAAAACATCCCTCAGGACCACAGAAGACTGAGGGGAAGGACACCCAGGACCAAGGGTAGGTGGGCAGCCAGGCAGCTTGGCATCAATGGGCTGACTGTGGGTTAATCTACACAATACAGAGGTAACCACAGAAATGAAGGTACTAAACAAGAATTGTGGAGGCATTCATTTTTTTTTGTGAGTATGCACAGATATTGTGAGAAAATATCTTCTCTTTCAATGATGTGTAAAAAAGCAACATAGGAGGTACCATAGAATTTTATAGAAAGTTTCCTTATTTTTTTACCCACTGACAACTTTACATATGTAACATAATATGGTGTATGTGCTTGCAAAACATATATTTACATCATTAGTCATTCACTGAATAATGAATTAATTAACATCAGAACATTTCTGATATCAAGATGAAGCAGTCGTGTTTGTGTTTTATGTTAAAAGAGAAATGCATAGGTCAGAAATTATATTAGTCTCTTACTTTCACACATAGATTAAAATTTCAATACTTTGTGGTTAAATCTCACTACCTCAAAGGAAAGGGATAGAAGTCTCCCTTAACTAGTCTTATTTATCCTTCACTGTTCTACTATTATCTGCAGAGCACCCAGCACCACCACCAAAATTCAGACCTTGGACTTTCTGTTGTGATTCCTATGTTAAAAAAACATAGAAGTGGAAGTGGAAGAAGAAAAGATTATGAGGAACAGCAAAGAGGAGCTTTCCACTGGTAGTTCCATGAAACAGTCCCATGAAAAATTATGCCAGGCTTGAAAATATGTCAACACTTTTCTACCACTAAGAGTGAAAAGAAGCACCCATCATCGATGAACTTCTACAGTAAGAAAAGTGTGGGACATACAGAATTCCACAGTCCTCCATGCAAATATTCTTATAGTGTCAACCACCCTAGTTGTGACACTGTGCCACTGTTCTGTTGCTTGGGGTTTTTTTCAAACTTTCTGTAGAGAAGTTTCTTTAGTGCAGCATATTAACAGTAACCATCAATTCTTTTGCTCAGTCTTAACTCTTGGAAATTAGTAACTTGTGAAAAATAAAACCCTGCCAAACAAAGAAATCTGGCGGTATAGTTGACAAAATGTAGTAAAACTTTTCTGCAAATCAAAGAAATGCAATTGCAATTGCAATTGCTAATGAAACCCTAAAAGGAAAGTTTTTAGAATTATAGGCAGAGCAAGCCTAGAAAAGGAAACAGAGAGACAGGAAATGAGCAGAAGTGTTGGTTTCTCTTGGCTTATGATCAGGGTATTTAAAGAAATGTTTTCTTTCCTGAAAGTCAAGATGAAGAAAAAATATGGAGAGAAACCATAGTTAGTTCAGACAAGGCTTTTTGAGCATCATTTGCTCTGAAAGCATATGACGCGTTAGGCTGTTATCTTGAAATATCTAGATGAACCCTAGACTTTTCCCCTCTACCTAGTTGTTATCTCAGCTGGATATGTTTTTTTGTAAGGACAACACAATCCAGTATTTTATGTGTGAATGGTGTGAGCCTTCATACTGTATCTAGGTGGATTTAGAGCATTAGTAGTAAGTTAAGTAGGTTAGGAAAAAGTAAGCTGACTTTTGCCTCTGAAGTGTTTCCTTAATTGTATGTTTCCGAAACAAACTATTTTATTAACTAAATTAAATAAAATCAAGTTTTTAAAATCTAATTGGAAGCTAAGTGTTAAAGACTTTACAAAATTGAATTACTTTAAGTACTCACATATGGAATTAGTTTGAAAACTTCAGGAGAGGTACATTTTGATACATCTTCTTGTTAGAAGTCCATTTTCCAATAAAACACAGATATTCTTATCCTGCATAAAAGATGATGCTGCTTTATGTTGTCTTTTCATTTAGATTTCATGTATTTATCTTACTTTTCAAATTCTAACCTGAATTCATGAATACTATAAAGGAAAACTTACAAATTTATAAATTTCCCTGAATCAGCTTTTATACTGATCCCAAGAAGATGCATTGTATTTGTCATCACTTCAAATTATTACTGCTTGTTTGGTAATATTTATTAAAGGTATTTGTTCTCATACCTTTGTTTATCTAGACACCTATCTTTGTGTATCTAGACACCTAGAATTACATACTGGGGTTTTTTTCAGAATAAAGGGGTACATGTACTTGCCTCTTTTGACTGGAGTTCATTAATCTCCTTCCCAGTTCTGATTTACCCATCTTCATTCCAACCATTATTCTTGCTCCTATTCCTGATGGTTAAAGTCGTCACCTAACTTAAAGCACTTCTTACATTATTGGAGTCAAATCTAGGTGATGTGCTGTCTTTAACACCGATTCCTGACCTTACAGCCCACCTTTCCTTTCCCTGCTCTGTATATCCTGAAGAACTATTTTTGCCTAAAGATTCTTCCTTTGAGGCAGATAAAGATCCAAGCAACCGCAGAAAGCTTTGTAATGAGTGCCAACACCTTGAACTACACTCAGGAACTAATTAGCAGTTGATGTAGTAACAAGTCAAGAAGCTGTTAATTCACACTAAAAAAAAGAGTCAAGTTTACTTGAGTAATTCATTGTCAACACACTCTTTTAGACAGATGTTTACAACTGGCACACATACTTAGTACATATGTACACACATCTGTCATGGGCTGTATATATACACATGCTGAAGTTTACAGGTGATACTATCTCACTAAAGTACAACAACATACAATTTTTTGAGTAGGACTGTCCCAGGTTTAAGAAAGCAGCACATACTTTACTGGGAAAAATGTACAGGCAGTGGACCCAGTCATTGCTAGGATCCTGGAGGTATGACTGCTTGTATGTAGCTGAGGAACACACTTGCTGAAGGTCATAAATCTAGTCTTTATTCCCAGCAACCAAAGGGAGTCAGTCTTCCCTCACATCTCTTTGAGAAGAGATTCTTTCCATGAGCAGTGCATGCCAAATGATATGGAGATAATATATAACAGGATTTACTGCATTAGTATAAAAAATGGAGATTGGTCATGTGTTCTCATGACACTCCCAGTAGGTTAGGCAGGTACACTGTGTTGTAGTGTTTCACTTAAAGCATTTTTCCTGCTTATAATTTCATCTAGAGCACAGGAGTGTTTTTGATAGGTCCCAGGCACTGTAGCTTGTCACCCCAAGTTGTTCTGCTCTGCTGCCATGCTCCCTGCTGCTTCATAAGCCTTGGGAGTTTCTGTGTACAGTGGTCCAATTTTAAAAAAAAAAATTAATGCAGTTGCATGGCTTAGGATCAAGACAGATGTGTCCCATGGTTCTCTTTACTTCAGCTGTGCTAGAACCATTTTCAAAGAGTAGTTGAGTAACATGGACAGTTGAGTAACATGTGACATTCACGCTAGTGAATGTCACAGTCTCCCTAAATAAGTGTAAACAAATTGCCACAAGCAAATATGTAGTCATGTGATGATGGCCTGTGCCTCAGGACACTGAATGTTTACAAGATCACTGAAAACACATTCCTCCTCCTACATTTTTCCTTCAAGTTAATGTAATTGGTATATTGCTTTCAGACCCCAGCAGCAAAATCTGTCTAGTGCTGCAGGTAATTAGTCACAGACCTCTAGGATGTCAAAAGCCAATTTTCTAGAACTGTGCTGGGTTCCTCTTGGAGTGGTACTGATAGAAATCAGTATGAGTTCCCCTCTGCCTGAAGAATCACATCTCTCAGTAAATGTTTTGCTACTTAGCAGTAGGTAGTCTGCTGCTTTTTTTGCTGAGGGCAGATAAGCCACCACATTTTTTTAGCAGCAATGAGGACACAATTCTGGATACTGTTTTCCTAGACCATAAAATCCAGCACAGATGTAGTTATGAAAGTATTCATACAGTTAGGGTGATACAATTATGCTGTAACCAATGTTCCAACGCAGACCTGTTAACTTCCATTCCTTGTAATTCAGATACATAGAGCTGATGGTTCATGGTATTGCAAAACTTGATTAATCAGTACTAGTTTACTATTCATATGGATGCTCTAAAAAGTAAGAGATCCAATTTTTTTTTTAATTTGAGGAATGGAATAAAATTTCTTCTGTGATGGCATTAACACTAAAGCATTCTTCTTTACCCAATCATCCTGAAGATCTCAATTATCTTTTGTAACCTTGCTCATGAAGCCTTTACTGGACACTTACACAGTGATACATAATATCTGTATCAGAGCAAACACCCTATTTCTGACAAGTCTGTGTTCAGATATTCTGGAGAGAATTTAAGAAAAGACAAAACAGCCATACTATTTCCTCTCCCAGCTCAGAAAAGTCTTAATGCTAGAAAAGCATCAATGGGGACTTAATTGATGAATTTGTCCAGCTGTATTCTGAATTAATGAAATATTTTAATATCCACAATACCCTATGCCAAGGAACTGCACAATTTAAGCATACACTATTCAAAAAAGCAACCCCTCTTGGTTTGATTTCACTCTGTTACCTGCACAGGAGTAAAGGTCTTTACACCCTAAGTGCATGTGGAATTAAAATTGTGTATTTGAAAGATTTAGGAATAGAAGGAAGATACTGAAGCTAGAAGTGGAAAAGAAATATTTTTCTGTTGTGATGTGAATTTTCTTTTCTTCTGATTACTGTGATAGGACAAAGGAAAATTGTTTTTGCATAGGATGGAACAATAAATAAACATCTGATCCCTCTCAAAGTTTTACTTGACATATAATAGCCCAGTTGGAGAATTACTTGGTACAGGATTTACATATGGCAGATATGATACAATTTCAGGCATGACCATTGTACACTGGGATCATATAAGGAGATCCCATCTTGGCTATAGCATTTGGCAAGGTGGCTTGTTATGAATGTTAGAACATTATCAGGGTCATATAGGACACCCAAATAAGCAAAGAGCTGACCCCAGCACCCAACAAAGTCGTGTGGAACAACCTGGGAGGGTTTAGACACCTATTAGTTGTTCTATGAGGAATATATAGTCCTTCACACTTTGCAGCAGGTCAGTCTAGACCACATCTCAGAAAACTTATTTGCAAAATTTAGTATCTTGCATTAAACTGTAATAAAATTTGCAACAAATAAGCTTTTGATGTGAAGAGAAAGTGTTTTAATATGTAAAGACTAAAGCTAAGTTGCCACAAAAATGAAGTGTCCAGTGCTTGCCACAAACACGAATTGTATAGTGGCTCTTGCAAACTAAAACTTAATTTTTTTGTTTTGTTCCACTGAGAACCTGACACATAGATATTTTTTAAAAACAAGTAGGTAGGTCTGTGGCTTTCATCCTTAGTAAAGAGTTATTCCTATTCTATTCCAAAAATTTTAAAATTAAAAGCAATATATGTAGAAGGGCATATTTGTATGGCTACTTGTATACTGGGTCAATACAATATTCCTTTTGTACATGTTAGCATCATTTGTTTCCTTTGTTGATACAATGATTTTTTTTTATTGTTACTGTCAGTAGCAAGGGTGATAATGGATTTTTTATTCATGGAATTATCTATCTATGACTGGGAAGCAGACCTGACTGTAGCACTCATATTTCTATAATATATCTGTAATTATGCATTCAGGAAATTTGACAGTAAAATGTCAAAACAAAAGCAGATTTGCTCTGTTGAAGGTGCTTGAAGACAAACAGCGTTACATCAGAAGCTTGTATCTGGTTCAGACAGGCTATTTACTGCAACAAAAAAATAGCCTTTTGAATTACTTTCAGCCTTCCATACCTCATGTTAAAAGGCTACCGTGGTGCCCTGTCACTTACTTATCAGCAGCACAGGGGGCAAAGATGAACAGGAGTCACAAAACAAGTAAGAGAAAATGATCACTTCAGAAGAATGATTTCCTGTAGCTTTGAAAAGTGAGGGTTTCCTTCAGTAGCTTTTAGTAGTTATGGCTGAGCACCTCTCTTACTTTTACAGGCATTTCTGACACCCATGTGAGGCATTATTGATTTTCACACAAGGCAATGCCTGCTTGCTTGTTGGAGCTACTGTTGTGCTCAGAGAAGGTTGTACCAAGCTCCAAAAAGAAGCAGTGATAAATTCCCTCATTCTATATGAAGGGCAATATATTCTTTTCCCTTACCCTCCAGTATCTACAGTCTGACAACTTCATATGGTGGTGTCTATGAATCACTGAACAGGCAGTAGGAGTTAATTCTATGAAAAAAAATTAGAAGGTGATACATTTCATACTATGGTTGAAAGGGGAATTTAATTATCTACCTGAGAGGAAGTTAAAACCAAAATAGTTTTGCTCACCAAAAGAATTTAGGCTTACTGCATTCAATTTTTCAAAAATATATTACTTCGTTACTGTTATTTCCAATGACTATAACAAAATTGCAATTAGCACTAACAACAGGCTGAATCTTTTTGCTCAAGTCTTTTATGTAAATGGTAAGAAAAGGCTGAAGAGGAAATCAGGGTTTCTTGCTACAAACACAGGTGTGACTTCTGTACCTGCACTGAAGGTTTCCAGCAGACCCATATGTAGGGAGGCATCTGAGCATTCAGTCTGGAAAATCTATGGTGGCTGTCACACAACACTCTCCCTCTTCACCTTCTTAATTCTTATTTTGCTTTTGACAGTTGGTAAGTCATCTTTTTAATGGCTCACCACAGTTTTAATGCACAACTTCAGACCAAATTGTTTGAAACCATGACTTAATTCATGGAATCTATTAAAAAATGTGTTGACAGCCTTCATTCCAGGAAGAAAATGTTAATTACTTGTATCACAGTAGCACTCAAGATTCAGGCCATATTGCCCTAGATTATAGATATGCATAGTTCTTGTATCTGTTTTTTTGCTCAAAATGAAATTGACTGATGTGAAATACTGCCACACTTATTTTGCACAATAGAAAACTAGCTGTTATTATTGTATATGTGAGGAACGGTGACAAACGCATATTAAGTGAACTGCTTAAGGTTGCAAAGAGGTCTATGGCAGACCAAACAATCACTCACTTTCTCTGGCACAATAAGAAAGAATCACCTTTCCAGAGGACATAATGTCCATATGATACTAAAGAAAGTATATGATGGAGAAACAGGACTTTTATTAACAGGCATTTCTTACATGATGGTATTTATTCTGAAGCTCAATTTTGAGATATCTTTGGGTTTGGGTCTCAGAAAAAAAGTACTCTACAATTCCACCAGACCCAAAATGCTTCCAGCTGGGCTTTTAAAATCTGGGCCACCCAGATCAGTGGCCGTTTGTGAACATTTGCTCTTACAACTGTGATTTGACCTATATAAGAGAGTAATTCAGAAAATGTCTGGAGTCTTATTTTGTTCAACAGATCTGTAACTGATATGGGCTAATGAAATATCATTCACCATAGTTCCTAGCCAGATTCACAACAACTTCTTGGTCCATCTGTTCACTGAAGACACAGCATTTTACATATTTCTTTGTACCCATATTTGTAAAGTCTGTATTTAACTTACTTAAATATATTTATGATCCTTTCTCCATCAGAAATACAGAAATGAGTACATTCAATAAATAGAAAATAATATAGATTGGGTACAACAAAAACATAACCCCCCCACTTTGAAAAAAAAACCAACCAAAAACCAAAACCCATCATGCTTGAATCTTTACTGCATAATCTATTCCTATTCAAAGATACATATTTAGGTGAATTCAATTCAGGTTTGCTTTTCTACCAATAAAGAACTACACATAGCTAAATTGAATACCACATGAATAACAAATAGGCTAAATATTGATAATTCAAAATATTCACTAAGTACTTAGAAATTTTAACTACTTTAAAAGAATGACAACTTTTTCTGCTAATGACATCTTCAGCAAAAGGGAAGTGAAATTAATAGGTAAGGATTTTATGCACCTTCTCCAGATGGTTATTACTATGCTTTTACATACATATTTTTCTTGCAGATAGTGGTTACATGTTGGAAAAATTATCATATTTTTTATATAAGCTGTTCAGTCATTCATTAGAATTTCTGTTTATCAAGTTGTGTCTCTTTGTTTATAAGGTATAGTTAAAGGCAAGGGCTCTTTAAACTAATTTTTTTTCCCAACAATATAATTTTGTGTATATGCAAATGAAGCCATAGCATTTAATAAAATGTGCCAGGTCATAAACACTGAAGATTTTCATTGGTCGAAAGGATTTCATGAAAGAGTTAAGTTTGTTTTCATCATTGTGGCTGTTTTCTTTTATTGTCTTAACTGCCAGGAAATAAAGCCTGATTATAAAAGACTGATGGAAAAAAAAAGTTAAAGGAGCCCACATTCCATTTATGAATTTTTAAAGAGATATATGCACAGGTAACTCTTATAAAGACTGGCTAGGTATAAACAAAAGACTGTGTAAGTATATTTACTTGTAATTTAAAAAAAATTGAATCCCTGAAGTCGTAGAGTCCCATTGATATACTTTTCTTTCTTTTTTGAGTAAAAAGCTGTTGGTGAAAAGGGGTTAAATACAGTTTCTAAATGAAAAAGGGTTTTATTGTGTCAAGTGTCAGGAAGTGAGTAGAGGTGCAAAGGAAAGAGAGAGCGAGAGAATAAGATCGTTAGAGCTGATACCATGAAGTGTAACATAAATTCAGAGATGACAGAGCAGGTGAGGTCTTTGAAATGCAGCCATCACAATAATGTCACCTACAGCTGAGAATCCACAGAAGAAAAAGAAATGAGAAAGAGAAAATAAAACAGGGGAAAAGAAGAGAAGAAAAAGCATAACCGCAATCCAAATGTGATCTAAATACAGAGCAACAGACTTTACTACAGAACAACAGACTTTACTATGTGGAGCCTACTGAAACGATTTTATAAAAAAAAAAAAAATCTAGTAAGCATTGAGTAAAAGAGTAATAATATCATGCAGACCTTTCATAGGAAGTATGTCATCTCTCCTTAGCAAGTAAGTTGCTGGCAGTGCCAGATTCTGTCTTATAGAATCAAATTAGATACATAAATTGCATGAACATTTGGCCCTACACATATTGTTACTTTGACTGTTCCTTTTATCTTGTCAGATACCACAAACTTTGACAACTTTATTTGTACTCGCTCTGATAAATTCTCTAGTAGTGCATATAAGTGTATATATTTGCCCCAATAGAGAATGTTATCTTATGCCAGACATACTTTTGTTTTCATGTGAAGCTTCTTCATGGCTATCCAAGGAAATGATGTCAGGAAATTTTCCTTCTATTATTTTCTTCTAGTGCCATAGTATTTCAACTCATAGGCAACATGTTACTCTTAACTCTCTGAGCTATGCTCATCCCTTTGGTTTTGCCTGAGGGCAAAATCCTGCAGTCAGGATTACTCAAAGATCATAGGGAAGAAAATAGCAGTGTTACTCAGATAAGGCTAAAAGCCCCTTGTCTGGTTTAATATACAAGGTGGGCCAAGTTTTCAGGCGGTAAAAATCAGTGTAGCTCCACTGCAATGGAACAGAATTAGCATGTTTCAGCCAAGGAAGTGATGTTACATTTTCATAGTATTGCAGAGATGTTTGTTACACCAGGAAACAGAGTTGATGCTACAGCAACCTTGTCAATTAAAAAAAAAAAAAAAACAAAAAACAAAAAACAACAACTTAAAGAAAAACTAATGCTGTTAGTTAGGACTCCTTCAGTCCAAATGTTGTATCTAGTTATGATAAGAGAACATATAACAAACCATATTTCATCAAAGACCAAAATTTACAGGGCTCATACAAGATTCATTCCTGTTTACATTACATGTCATTCCTAGCAATTTATTTTGCAGGGACTGTACTAGGAGCTACCTTGCATCTTTTTTGACATCTATTTAAGTTTCAGAATTCAGAAGAGGACTATGAACTTTTCAAGAAAAGGATTAGAAGGAAAGGCACTAGAATGCTTTTAGTGAAAAATGCACACTATCTAGAATAACAGAGCATGTCAGACTAGTAAAAAAGAGAAGCAAGGCACACTGACAAACTCAACAAGGAAAAAAAAAAGAATTTTCAAATTCAAACATCTGTGTGTTACCAAGCATTCCAAAAGTAAAAGTTTTAAAAGTTTGCCACAATAGGAAGTTATTTGACAAGTTTCAATGATTTATATGACATTTGCTTAGATGAGAAAGTCAACATGGGACAATAATAATTAACATTTAATTTGCCATGTGTAATCAATTGTTTCAGTATCATTTTTCTTATACTTACCTATAGCTTACCTATAATGGAAAAGAAGGAAAAAGGGGTGAAAAAAAGTTTAAAAATATTTTTTCTAAGATAGATAATTTCTACCTAACTGAATGTTTTTAAAGAAGATAAGATTAACATAAGTTAAATGATGTTATGAGACTAATACCAAAGTTGACTACTGCAGGAGATATTGGTATAAGGCTACAAGCAGGTCAGTGCAGTAAGTTCTAGTTTGTTTTCACTGATGCCAACTAATGATGAAGTATCCTAATTTGGAGAAGTTATATAACAAGCTCCTTTGTCCTGAAATCTAAGTACCCTAATGAATTAGTTGGCCATGTAACATGTTTCCAGAGAACTTTTTAAAGCAGATATATGAACTGAGGATATTTTAGACCTTCTCTCTACCCAGTACTCACCCAATATTTGTGATACAGTTCTTTTTCATGGCTATCAACAGATAAACTTGACAGCTTTGAACAGGAGAGGCTGGACTAAATAATCTGTGAAAGTCTCTTCCAACCTCAACTATCCTGTAATTCTGTGATCTTTTCAAAGGAATAGCTGTCTTCTTTTTAGTGTGTTCTGTTTCAAGCAAAGAGTCAGCTCAGATTTAAATGCTCTAAAGTGCTTTTGCTCTGACAAGTGCTGTTTTTTGGAGGGTTTTTTTGGGGGTTTTTTTTGGTTTTTTTCTTTTGATAGAGAGATGTCTTTGGCAATATGGATTTACCTTGCAAGCTTTTTATTTCTGTAGTACTTGCACTACTGCATTTGGTTTGGCAGGGGAAAATCTCAGAATAACTGGGGCTGATTCTTGGTTTTGAAATCCATGCCCTAATCCTTTCATTTCTGTTGTTCTAAACTTTATTTCTATTGTATTTAATTTCTACCTTCATTCTTATTTGCATCATGCTGTTTTTAGTCTCCATTACTTCTGTAGTGAATAACACTATTACCATGCTGTATTCCCTTGTCCTTGGCCAAGAAAATGTCCAATAAATTGTCAGGTAACTTCTCAAATTCTAGTAGAGCAAAACAAAAAAGGTTCCCTGAAAGTCTACCTTAATTGCCCAGATATGCTATGCACTGATTTAACACAAGACTGTACCTTTTCCACAGATCTTTCCTATTTCAGCTTTTTCTTATGTACAGATTTTAGATCTGGTGTATGGCAAGAGTGGGCACATTGGTTCTCTAGTGACAAGGGACTACTTAGTGATAATAGAGCACATTAGATAAATACACAGGGGAAGCAAAGGCTTGATCCCAGATTAAAAGGATAACAAGACAACTTGGTTTAAGAAGTTTTGTTTCACAGACAGAGTGCTGGACTTTATGCAGGATATAAAGCATGCCTCACAGCAAGGAGGAGCATCTCTATGTAACAGATGTGCCCTAAGTACCCAGGCCTCTGAGTACAACTGCCTTCTGTGGACCCGTGTGAAAAGAAGCTCAGCAGGGGGATAATACAACTCAAGCAGTTTCATGATTTTTCACCAGAATTGTGCAATAATGCTTATTTCCTAGTGTCCACTGAGGTCATCACCTGACTGCCCCTCTCCATGACCTCATTTGTAGCAAATCTCAGCTAAATCAGAGAGCATTCTTATGCAGCCCAGGGAAGCTCATGGAGCAGGATATCATGTGGGCAATAGCCATTCTCAGCTATCTGCAAGCACATCTTTCTCTTTACAAAGGCACTGGATGCTGCAGTGCTGGGTACCAGTGACAGGCTGCAGCTTGAATAATGCAGATAAAGCGAGGGATATTCACAGAATTAGTTAAATATTTTCAGTAATGACAGAAATGGATAAAATAGTGAAGGAGAAAGAAATAGAATCCTCCAGAGTGTTTTATAACTTGACTAAAGGTATCATGGATAGCAGGGACTTTACAGGCTGTCAGCATTAACATTAGCAGTTTTTAACCATGACCTGAGCTCTGACAAGCTGTTTCCACACTGTCAGTCTCTCTGCTTGAGCTGGCAAGTCATATATACTAAAACTGTCCAGACTTTATCTGTGCAGTTACTTAAAAAGCCTATCTGGTGCATTTGCCTGTCCCACCAGTACAAAAAGAGCCTGGAAAAGTCTGAGTGACCTGTTAATGTGAGCAATCTTATTGGATAGTTAAAAACAAAATATCAACATGCATCGTCAGGTTGGCTTGAGACTCCTCACTGCCTTTCTATTTCAGCAGAATTTTTCTTTTTTTTTTTTTTTCAAATACCTCACTGCTCTTTAGTGCAGGCGTTGAGTAAAATACTATTTATTAAAGAAATAAATAAAAGAAATTTCCTTAACTTAACAACTAAAATGTTAATTGAGAAAAAAAAATTAGGTAGAGTGACTCTTGATTTAGAGGTAGGTGTGTTCCTGAATTTAAGTATGATCTGGGCTTTTTACTGTGCCTGTGCATTCAGTAGCACTTTTCAAATACTAGCTCTGGCCAATGCTACTAGAAGATCTGAGTGAGTTACAGCATGGCAATCTTACCAGATTCCCAATCAGGATGGCAGACTAGACAATGAGGAGCTCAATGCTTTTCAATCTAGATGCAGCACATAATGCTTAAATACTTCTACAAATCTTGAAATCACTCTGTTTGCCAGTTTATACCAGAGTAAATGAATTCCTTCCTTCTTTAACCCTAAGAGGTCCTAGAATAAGAAATCTGCAAACTAAATGAATGTTTGAGTGTAAACCTGATGCTAAGCATGACATATATGAACTTCTATACGTGAGGCACTGGACCGGTTGCTCAGAGAAGTTGTGGATGCCCCAACCCTGGAAATCTTCAAGGCCAGGCTTGATGTGGCTTTGAACAATGTGATCTAATGGGAAGTGTCTGTGATGCTGACATAGACTGATTAGTAGAAAGAAAACTTTGGAGCACAGAATTTTATAAGAAATAATATGTAGTAAAGTCACAATGTTCTCTAACTAAATGCTTTAAGCAGAAATTGCTTTCTAGGACACTTTATAAATAGAAGAACAATTGCTCTCTTGTGTAGTGGCTTTACATTAAGTCTCTCTAAAGAAAAAAAAACCCACAATGATAATAAGAAGCAGGAGATTATGGCAGGCAAAAGTTATGCAAATGTATATTGAGGGCAATGTGTGCATCTGTAAGATTCTATTGTCTCTTATGATGATTAAGAGACCTTTATTGGGAGGCCTGGAGACCTTTATCTCCCCAAATATCTTCATAACGAGAAAATGTCAGGTAATTCTCACTGTTAATAAAATTCTGAATATTAGGTCAACTGCACAGCAAGTTCCTTCCTCTGCAGTCTTGATGGGGGAATGCACTACCTGCTGTTATTGTAGTATATATTTCCATAGGTTTTGTAGAGACAAAATATATTCTGCTTTATATACTTCCTCAATACAAGCCCCAGTCAATCTCACAGTGGAAGACTTAGGAAGCTTTCTTTTGAGCCTTGATAAAACAACAATCTTGGAATTGTTCTCTAAGTTCTAAGGCTTTTTTGCCACAATCCCCAATCTGTCTGAGGAAATCTAAAATAAAAGACAAATAGTTGCTAATGACATTTCAATTACAGGTAAATATAAAGAGGCAGGATCTCATCCCCCACCTGTACAGACTTGAATGGTCCTTACTGAACTTAACTGAAGTGATTGATTCAGCAAAAATGTGATTTTTTTCAATAAAAAAAAGGTTTCTCTCACTCTTGTTTTAACAATGTTAGTGAGTTGTGAATTTGAAAGTGCTTTACTTTCTCTCATATCTAGTGGATTCATGGCATTATTGGGGGGGGTGTTGTTTATTTTGTCTAAATGGTCAATGAACACCATCAGATCTTAAGCTCATATCTTTTAATAGACCTCGCATGCTGAGACACAAGTTGCCAACAGTTTTCCCATATGAATTTCCTGTGTAAAACAAGTAGAATCTTGTTATTATAATTTGAAAACATTGTCTGAAATATTACCAGAAACAGGTAAACTCTTGTTACTATAATTCGAAAATATTGTCTGAAATGTAATGCTTTGAAAACTATTTTGAAAGTATAAATTAAAATTATTGTAGAATTGCCAAATTACAAACCACTAATTGTTATCTAATAGCAAAGTGACACCAGATCTAAAATTTCACCAGATTTAAAAGCACTAGCCCAAAATATTGAATCTTGATTTTCAGTTCCTAAACCTAAGTAGAAGTTAATAGTCAGGAACTAGATTTGTCTGTGGACTGGAAGGCTACATCAAATCATCCATGAAGCAAAACATCCTGAAAAGCAGTTCTGCAGACTTCAGGGTTCCCTCTTAATTTGAAAATCTAATTTTGTAACTCCATATGTAAGTACAGTGGAATGCAACAGAAATGAACCATGTAAAGCAACAATGCAGAAGTGGGCTAGAGCACATATTCAGACTTGTCTTGAAGCACATTCTTAGGTATGTACCTCTGAAAGGTAAGCTACTTATTATTGTAAAAATCTTGCTGTCTTCAGCCACTCAAATGGCAGAGCAAGCAATTGATAAATAACTAAGCCCTTGTCTCTTCCCACGGAGATTTATTAGCAGGGGAAGGTAGGACATGCAAGGTTTGTTTTTGTTTGGTATTTCCATGTTTTGTGTAGTTTATGTGTAAATCTAGTCAGATCAAGAAGCAATTTTTTAATTAGTTTTACTCTGCTTTTAATTACTTTTTTTTTTTTCTTCCTAGGATTATGTTTGTATGTTTAACTTCTTACTGTGTACCCTCAAGGAAAAAAAAAAGCTAGTGACCTTGAAAGGAAACCATTGAAGGCGGCAAGTTTTTGGATCCTGCAGTTCCTCCTTGGGGTCATTCCAGAGTCAGTAAAAAGGTCCCTTTTCCGAGGGGGCTGTTCAGCCAGCAGAATGCTGTGAGGCAGCAAAGCCAAAAGATCACAGACAAAACAGTGGCTGATGCTGGAACTGGTCACGGCAAACTCTGCACAGGGGAGGTCATGGTTCTGAATACTGTCAGCTGGCAAATGTTTTGAAATCTGTATTTGTTGCTTTGCAACAAATTCTTCCTAAAACGTCCTTTGCCAGAGGTAAGAGGACAAACAAAATTCATGTATCAGGCCAACCTCATCAACTTGTAAATAAAATTGCAGCAACAGGCCAGCAAAGTTCTGTACCCTGAGTATTACTTTCCAAGTGAAGGACAGTAATTAGCTGAAAAATGCAAGGTTGCTGAGCTCTTCTTTAACATTTCTGAATTTATTTATAGGGAAGCAGAGTGTGTTCTATATCTCAGTAGTGGCTTATACTAATGAGAGTTCCTCTAATCTTTTCCACACTGGAAATAAGGTGTTAATAGTTCTAAAATGAAATAGTACCTAAAACACAACTCAGTCATTTTCTTCATAGTTCAAAGTTATTTGCATAAGATATATCACCCTCTGCAAATATTTACTTTGCTACAGCCAAAGACACTGCAAATTATATGTGATGGGTTTGAACTCCTGTCTTTCACACTTGTCTTTGAGTCTGTGTCTTTCACTCTCTCTTGCTGGGTTCCAGAAAGATGAAGAAAAAAATAATTTCTTTCTCAAACAAGATCCAACCTGGACTTCAAAGTGAAAGACCAGAATTCTACCTATAAAATTTGATTACTGCCTGATTAAAAAGATGGGGGGAGGGGGGTAAGGAGCTGTATTCATGGGCTCATTACAGACACAAAAAGGGGATGCTCATACAGACCATAGAGAATTTAAAAGATTTATTTATGATGTATTACTGTAATTTTTAATTTAGACATGCAAATTTTTTAATTTGCACTGACTGCTTTGCCTTAATGGTTTTGATTAATACTTGGAGGTAGTGTTTGTGAAAGAGATTTATACTGTGATTCATCTGCAAAATAATCAAATCATTACCAGCTAATGACAAAGCTGTGAAAAATGATATAGATATTGTGTAACTCCCAGCTATTGCAGTGCACGTGAAGGTGCCCAGTTCTTTCAGTAAATGTGGACTTGTGTTAATAACTGCTCTGAAGTTTGCTCTAGGTCCCTTCTAATTTGGTAACAAAAACCCATTGATCTTAATAAAGCTGCCTGATAAAAGTAGCAGCGATTAACATCTCTGAACCCTACACTCTATGAACATGTTAAGGTTGGAGATACTCCTTCTTTTAATCCAGAAAGAAAACCCCATAGAAATTTCTACCTGTCTATGCATCTTACTTCAGTACTCTCAAACCATAAAGTCTTCATAGAGAGGAGAGTCCTCAACAAAAATAGTACATAATGTTGTGGCTTTCATTATTAACAAATAAAAATAAAAATTATTGCCTGTCAGTTTCTAAGCATTTTGCAATTAGAAGTTTCTTGCTTCCTATCAAGGAATTCTCACTTCATCTTCTTTTAATCTTTTCTGGGAAATATGTTGCTGTAAGACTAGTGAATGAATCACTTGAGTGCTAATACATGGTATTTTTTGCAAAATGAGTGTATCGTCACAGACATGCATGCATAAACATGCATGCACAAAAAGTCCAAAGTCTTAGAACCGTCTCTGGATGGAGACAACTGCAAAATAACCCCATAAAATTAGCTACCAAGATATTCTTTGGCTTGAGTTCAAGCTTTTTATGGATTTATAGCAGAATTTCCTTTTTCCTCTTTTTTTTAAAGGCTTTTCTGAAAGAGCAGATAAATCAGAACTTTCTGCTGAAAAACAGGAAGAAAACAGGAAGGGAAACTAGTTGCTCACCAGCTTGTGAATTTATACCTCTAAACCAATATAGATCAGCAGATGTAAGCTAGAGTGGAGCTATTGAAAGCAGTAAAGCTATATGACTTTTAACCAGCTGCTAATCTGGTCCCATTGGTTCCATCAATCTAAGGATGTAGCCTCACCTCAGGACTTCAATTCAATTTAACTGCACATTGCTGCCTCTCTCCCTTCCCTTACCAAAGCATGCCTTACTGATATTTCACTTGTATCCAGCGCTGATTCAGTTCAGCTCACTGATCTGACAGAAGACTAACAAAAAAATACAGTTAATTTATTGATGTGACTCACTCTTCAGCTGTGGCACTGCTATAGTTGAGTTAAGGAAAGTATGGGAAGCTGTGGAGTGTGTGTGTGCTCTGCGTGTGTGGAGCAGCCTGCCCTTTGGACAACAACTATGTTTTTAAATCAGGTGAGGCAATAAAATCCCCATTGTTACTCCATGGTGCAACTGGGGATCTCGAGCCAAATGAGAGTCCCACAGAATACATCAAGCTTCTTTAAGCTCTCATTTTCTAAGCAGAGCCACTGTCAGATCTCTTCATGATCATAAATCTATTCTTTGACTTTTCTTACTGCATGACTCATACTCTCTATCTGCCTTTCCACAACAGCCTCTAAAATTTCAACAGCCTACTTATGGATTAACAGTAACATCTTCTCTTCTGCCAAACCATCCTATAAAAGTGCTTGGTTGTCTGATAGAGTGATTCAGCCATTATCACTTGAGTAATCAAAACCTAGCCAACTCCCTGCCTTGGAGGGACACCAGTCTGGTGTACACACTCAGTTTTTCAACCCCATGAGTCTGTACACCTATGTTGCCCTTTCTGATCACAAATTTCAAGTGCCTGAGTTTACATACCAGCTTAGATGACTCACAGGTGAGCAAAATCTGACCTACTACCTGCCAAATAAATTCTTCCTTCATGGGCAGAGCTCAAAACTAAGTCAGTCCTGGACCACAGCTGACTTTCTCCATCTGGAGAAGCAGTCTAGAGGACGAGCCAAATTGCAACTGAGCAGCCAGGAATGTTGAGCTTTACTCTAAATTAATGCAATAGAAGGTCTGTGAGTACCTAAATCCTGTCTGTTGAACTAGAATTGTGCCATATTCAAGATCACTTCTCTCCAAAGCACTCTCAACTTGGAGCAGCAACTCTGTCCACTTTACCACTGAGCTCAAGACTTAACTGCACACTCTTCACCCTTTGCAGTCCCTCAGCTGCTTATTCATTCTGCCTCAGCTTTTGCATTACTGTGGTTGCTCTTACTCGGTTCTGGGAAAGAAGAATTCTACAGAAAAAGGCGCTTGCAGGTAAAGTGGGGCAACTGAAAGCATGAGGCAACCTGAGATTTAAAAAATACCCACAGAAACATGCCAAGAAAAAATATGTTTGTCCCAGATAAACACTCAGTGAGACAATGTGAGTTACCTGTGAGGAGCTGTGTGGTGGCTCCCAGCTGTGTGTTCCCATATCCACTCAATTACTACTCCTGAGAATGTCTTGGAGTAGAAAGTCATTAGCAGCAAAATGTCACCTCTCGTTCTACTTTACTTATCTACCAAATAATTAATTAGGTCTAATTTTAAGTATCCATCACACTGCTGATTAATATTTTCATTGAAGCCAGTGTAATGTCCTATAATTACTGAAAAAGTTTTCATTTCCTCTCCTGAAAAAAGGGCCAGCCTAAAACTGCTGATCTGTGACTTCATGAAACCCATTGATTTCAATACCTAGTAGTTATTTGGTCCAGAGGAGTGCATGCACTGTTATTTTTAGTCCATCCGACCTGCAATAAGAAGTATTGCCATCCAAATTCATACAGAACTGGGGCTAGGTCTGCAAAGTGATTTGACAAATGCTAAGTGTTGCAAATACTCCAATACCTAATTTTTAGACACTGCATTAGAAAGTTATGCAGCCTGGCTTGTCTTGTTTGCAGAGAGAAAATCTGGCACCTCTGAATAGAATTCATAAAAGACAACAAGCTAAGCACAGAACAGCTGAAATAAATACTGACAGAAAAGGATCTGGGCTGCACAGCTAAAAACCTGGTCTCGTTCCTTGACCTTCTGGAAATAAAGGCCTAAGCAAGCAGCATTTACGCACTTAGTCGTGCCATAAAAATTAGGTGCAATTATAAACTCAATAGTTCAAAGTTAGATACTCAGTAAATCCAGACACCTTCAAAGTTGACAAGCACCTGTGCTGTAAGTTTTAAGAAACAAAATGTCCCTTTTGAAGTAAGTTGCAATTGCATCCACAAACAAGCTCCTGGAATCTGACCTAATTCAAAGCCCAGAGAAAAGAGTAAAATTCTTAAATCGAACAACAACTTTACTATTCAAGCAAAACTAGGACTTAAAATATATGTATAATAATATATACATTTTAATAATTGATTATGTGCATTTGTGGTTTCTTTCACCAAACTTTTTACAGCACTTGGGTGTGTAACCATTTGTTGGAAGATTTTTTCTAGTGGTAAATATTTCATATATCAGGACATATTAAAACTAATTCAATTTTCTTCTTTATTACAGTGGTCTCTACAATGTATTCACCACTAAAAATAAAGAGAAGAAAATTCAGCAATATATTACTAGGACACAGCCTCAGGCTAAGACACTTTAAAGAGAGCATATGATTATTGATCTAAGGTGGTCAAATTTAATGAATCTCAGAAGGGGTTTTTTTGAAAAAAAATACTTTGCCTCCAAACACATTTCATTAACCTCTTACATGATAATTTGATATATTGTTACTAATTTCTGATTTACAAGGTTTATGTTTTGGTTCTTCATCACACAGCTGGACACACAAACACATATATATACGTAAAATAATGTCATTTTCCTTGACCCGGGTTAATTTGACACATGTAATGGAGTTTCCAGGGGTTTGAAAATTATTTATCTGCATCTAGTGTGCTTTACATATTATAATTCCCCAAACATTACAAAACACAACCTTCAGTATTTAGAACCAGTAAAACATTGTACAAGTCTTGAAGATCGCTATACAGGAACACTCAAAAATACTGAAGCCAGCGAGAGTTGCAAGTTTCCAATGGGCTTCATTAGGCAAGACACTTACAAGACATGGATATAGAATTTATGTGGCAGGGTGATTGTGGCAAGGGACGAGAAATGAATTGTGTCCTCTTTAACATAATCATGTAGGTATGAACACTTCATTCCACATTACTGCAACTTCATAATAGAGCTTCAGTTCACCTAAAACCCTCAATTTCTGTTAGTGTGATGGCTTTTTACAATTTGAATAAGTGATTTCAAACATTTCTAATAAGTATTACCAGGCAGATCATGATGAGTTTATACCACTGATATGCAAAATCCACTGGTTGCAATCTACATGTGGATGAGTGAATCTGTGTAGCAGATTTGTTTCTCATAGTTCTACAATCTCCTTTTGAGTCTGCGAGAAGTCAAAATTCAGTTTGAAATTTAGCCTTTTCTCAGATCTTTTGTAAAGCCACTAATTTACAAATGATTCACACTGAAAATGGCTAGTTCTGAGTTGTGACAGTCTAACTGTCTTTGGGTAAAAATTATGTTAAAAATCAGAGACAGAAAAGGAAATATACCATGAAAAGTTTACACCTTTAGTGGTTTTTCCAGCATGTGTGAAACCCCAATCACTTTAGTTTTGGTTTTCACTACCAAAAGAAAAAAAAAAAAAAAAAGCTAATGACATTGTACACTTTCCCTTCCATTGTACAAAGCTAAAGGAAAAAGGTTATATTAAATTAACAAACACTTTTGAAGCCTTGGGGTTTTTTTCCTTCCAGAAGTACATGTTCTCTATTATTGTAGCTGGTTTCAGTCTGTCTGGAGAAGCAACTGCATATTGTTCTTATGTTCATACAAGTATTCTGGAGAAAAGTTCAACACAGCTGGGCACTACCAGCACCAGCCAAACTGCAACATTGCTGTACTAAGATCCTTGCAGGCATATGAAACCTGCAACACCTCCTGACTGCAGAAATCCAGTACAGCTAGACACAGCCTTACAGTCAAGGCTTCATTTGGAAGATTTCACATAACCTCTGTGACACATGTCACCAGCGTCCACAAGCCACCAAAAGCTCCCTTGCATGCTCTAACAAACTTGTAGCCAAACAACTGTTTACAGAGATGTGCAGTCCTGCAAGAAGAGGAGAGGAAAGTTCCTCTCCACAACAGATTGATGAGATTTAATGAATCATCCCAGTGATCTTAGCAAGTAAAATCACCCCCAAAATTCATAGAAAGGCAACATATTCCTGCCAACCAGAGTATGCAAGTAGTGGAGGGAGAGAGGAGGAGCTCCTCCTAGGAAGGGAGGAAGAAAAGAATTTTCTTCCTAGTTCCTTTGGGAAACCACTATGAACTCTGAAATACAACCTGAAATATAATGAAGATGCATATAAAGCACAGTTCAGTCTTAGGTCTTGGTTACACCACCTTACTGGATATCCAAAAACTTGTGTCACAGTTTCCCTGTTCCTGAAATTCACCTGTTTAAGCATACAGACTCTTTTAAAACTTATGACATTCAAGTAATTTCAGTTCTTTACACTGCTATTATATCTGGAAAAATAACTCCAAGCGTAGTGAGAAATATTCTGCTACTATCCGCTCTATATTTATTCCTAGCAATTTTAGAACCATAGTTCTTGTGCCACAAAGACCTTTTCAGCTAAGTAGTGTTCTTTAACACTTACTTCTGAACGTAATTCTGAAGAATCATGCTATCCCCTCCCAACCTTTGTTTGCCTAGGCTTAACAACCCATCTCATTTAATATCTCTTCACAAGATTAATTCTCCATTCCCATAAACATACCAGTAATCTTTCTCTGTTTATGTTTTAAGGTCATCTTTCTTGAACACAAGTGACCAAGACTTTGCACAAATTAAATGAGACCTTGTCAATGCTACGAACAATGAAATAACATGAAAATGCCTAAATGATAGCACATCTTACAATTCTAATGGACTATACAATTGCAATAGACTTTCAGAGTTGCTCTGCATAGCAACTTATAGTCATTACCCAGATAAAATAGTATATTCATTTTTTTTTCCACTATCTTCAACTGATAAATGCATATTCTATTCAAGACCAAGGTCCCTAAGTTCCTGGCTTTGCAATCTGTGCTGATAAATTTCATCTCATCTCATCACTCGCATCAACAAAATCATCTGGTTCTCCTTGCCTGATGGTCCAATCCTTTGTTAGAATGATCTTTCCTCATTTTATGTTATCTGTACACCTCACAATTACACATTGACTTTTCATTCCTGTATCTCCTATATCACTAAGCAATAAGTTAAATGGAATCATTCCAAAGACCAATCATGAAAGCACTTGTAATAGTTAGTTCATTGTTCTTCTGATAGTTCTCCTGTAAAAAAAATTACTACCATCAGCAATCAAGTTCAGCCCACTGTCATTGTCTATGAAATCTAATCTAATCTTTGCATGGGAATTGTAAATATGCATATTAAAAAATTCTTGGTCCAAGGCTTATAGACTGTCAGTATAAAGACTGGATATTGTCCAAATTCTACAATTCTGAGGTACAGAACACTAATTTTTGCTTTTGCTAAGATATAATTTTTATTGCTCTACTCTCATTTCCTTTAGACATCTTTTGTTTTTGTAGATTGAAATTGTTCAAAACAATCATGCAGCTCTGGAAAATTTTCAACTTCAGAAGGCTTTTGAAATGAAACCTATCATTGAGTTTTTTATATATATATAGTAATGAAAAAATTTCATGCTGCTAATGCAGAAAGAGATTGGTTAATTTGAAAGCTTCAGAACCATTGCTCAAGGAGTCAAAATAAAATTTAACCTCTAGAACTGGGTCTACCATAATACAGAAACTTATGAGAGAAAAACCAATGACTTAATACCTTCTGATCTTCATGGCCTCAGAGGAATCAACAAATGACAAGTATCTAGGAAGAACAGCTTTCCTAGAACCTCTGACTGAATTTGCAAAGAAAGGATGGTTGTGATGAATAGGTACAGAGAAGAGTAGTAAGCTATTATTACCCTCTTTAGTCATCATCTTCATTGAAAAGTGATGGAAAATATTCTTTTGATACTTGATCCAGTCCTTGGTAAGCCTTACCTCCTTCTTGACACTCCACGATCAGCATATAGAGGAACTAGCTCCAGTCAGGTAGTTTTTATGATTATGTTTATATGGTTATTTATATGATTAACAAGCTTCAGACATTTATTTTTTGTGCTAATTCAGAAAGATTTGAGAATAATTTAATTTATTTTCTACAGAGACTGTTAGTTTGAAAATGAACAAACATCTTAGAGAGTAAAGAGTTTACAAACAGTAAACTCTTGGTTAATCCCAAAAATTCTATACTCTTCCTTACAGTTTTTTCACTTCACAACCCCATCTCCCCTTTAAATTTAAATAATTCTGTATCTGATAATGATTCAAGTTCTCAAGACCTAAATCTTACTTCTCAATCTATTAACTAACTTCTCCATGTACACCAAATTTGCCTTTCTATAATTCCAAGCCTTTCTAAAATTCCAAGCCTTTATTATTGTAGTAGTTAAGTATCTCACAACCACAGGTAAACCTACCTTTTAAATCTCTGTTTCCTCTCTGTAGGAAGAAAATAGTTTCCTTGTTTTACAGAAGGACAGTAAGGTAAAATTAGTGCTTTGCCTACAGAATCCATAGCTGAAGTAAGACCCAAACCCCATTCCTGAAAGCATCATACATGTGATAATTCTCATTCAAATTTAATCTGAATATGGGACAAAATTATGCAGTGGGCACAGCAGTAGTCACCTAAATATGAAATAAAACTCCTAACCTACTCAGTTTCTCTTAATTATACTCCACCCATTAGTACAAGGGCCTTTTTTTTTCCCCTGATCCTAGGTGCCTCTTTAACAAATATAATTTTTACCTGCTTACGTAATCTCAAGCAACTTGAGACTTCAGGGTGCATGCCAAGTGCTTCAAAAAGCACGTATGTTCAGATCAGAATGTGTACAAATGAAAGCATGCTGATACAGTTGCTGATGTATTTCTGTCTCTATTTCTTGCATAATATCAGTGCTTGGGCTCCCCTCACTTCTTTGGAAGGTATAGTCCCTTGGGGCTGTGGAGATAACAACAGCAAACCCAAACCACCTGGAGACAGTATTTAGTAGATGATTAACCCAATAGAGAATCAGAATGTTTGAAACAGAAACAAGAAAACAGCAGGAAATAACTTGCACTGGGTAACAGGATTGAAATCCCAGCCGCATCCAAGTTAATGCTTAATGCAGAAATTCATTCTTGATATTTATGATCTTTCTTGAATAGTTCTAATGTCATTTATGACAAATTTTGAGATGAGAAAAAAGATATGGGACAATGTATCAGCATAAGAGTCATGCACAAACCTGTTTGCTTCTGAGTACTTGCATTTGTTGGAAATTTATAAAGATTCTTCTTTGTGATAATAGGAATAAGAAACCTGTAGAAACTTACCTCTTCTTCCTTTAACACTGACTTGAGGGTTTGGGGTTTTTTTCTTGGAATAGCTATGCAAACTGAACAACTGAGGTGGGAGAACAATAAAACTACTCATTGTGGCTTTATTTATTGCAAAAGCACCAAATAAAAAAACCAGTGTCAATCAAGTCTTAATATCTGTTGCTAGGAGAATAAATTAAGAGAAGCTTACAGCAGTCAAACTCCAAGGATGTTCCCCTAGTGTGGACAGAGAGAAATTTCTCAGTGGAATCCACCTGGCTTCATCAGAGCTGGCAATCTTCCATACTACCATCAGGGAGTCGTTTGAATTCAGGTTTCTGCTACTTGAGCTGAGATGAGGTGGAAGGTCAGAGTCTGAGTGGGCCTAGGAATCATGGCTAAATAGTCTCAATGGGTCCCTGCCTAAGGGCCCTGAAGAGCCTTTGTGGACAACACTCATGAAGCTGCAGTCTCTATTGAACAGGGTCCCAGATCAATTTGGTTTATGCATTTGCAATATTTTCTTACATGTATTTTATCTTATTCACACAAGCAAAGTTATGTCTTTAAAGGAGACCTAAGATTTGGGGGAAGAGGGTATGTTTGATTTTTTTTTAAAAGACAAATATACATATATACGTGACATACATAGAAAGAGTTCTATAAGGGGTTGGAGAGCAAGAGGAAGCTACGTGGGAACTTTCAGTATTTCCTGTTGTCATCTTGACAAGCCTGACGTTAGGATTCCATCCGGCTCCATCCGAGCACAGCCTTAAACTGAAGTACAATTGTGCCTCACTGTAAAGTCACAGTGACTGCTCATGATGATCCACATAAATAAGGTATGCATCTAAATGCAATGTGAGACTACAAAAATTCAGTTTAGAAAATACCAGGAGGTCCTGGAATATGTTAATAAGTGAAATCCTTGTGGTTTTTAATTTTTTTTTTTTTTTTAATGAAGTCACTGTGTTACTGCTGTACCATTATAAAGCCTTCTGGATTGGTGGTCTCTGACAAAAGTGGGGAAAAAAATCCTTCAAGGCAGCAGCATACTAGGTAATGTCAAATTAAAAATAAACAAACACAGACCTCCAGTAGCAAAAAAAAACCCCGAACAAACCAAAACAACAACAAAAACAAGAACAAAAACCCATAGCAAATAAAACCACATTTCTCCCCATTTCAAGCAAGATTTTTCTTTCTTTTTTTTTTCCCACTAAAACTATTAAATAAATATGCTTGTATTTTACCAGTGTGCTTGCTGCAAAAAGTGCAATCTATTTGTACAGCAGAGAGAATGAAGGACTTACTGCTTAAAGGCACAAAAAGGGTGTGTAATAGGATTCTGGCATCTTCCCAGACAGCTTGCAGACAAATTCAGAGATGAACAGAGAAGTATCCTTTTTGAAGTATATTTGGCCAAGGTCTCATTCACAAACAGATAAAACCAACACATTTCTGCATGATAAGGGTCAACAGAATAGCGTATTAGTTTGAGAAGAGAACCCATCTGCAATATTCATACATAAAAATATACGAGGACACAACAGGAAAGCTGTCAGCATGACAGTTGGAGGATTCTGCCAAGGAGCCAGATGCTAGTGTCAGAAGAACATGTTCCACAGCTTGGCATCTGGGTTCTCTCATTGCCCTCCAAGAAGGAAGAAAAGGAGGAGTGATAAGATATGCCTAAATGAATAAAACTACAAGCAATTCCACCACCACCCCCAACATGCTCAAATCGCTACTTCTTTTAGAAAATCCTCAGCTACATGTTCTCCTACATCTTTTAAATTAAAATGGAAGGTGATAAATTTAACCCACTTGTGTTTTAGTATGTTGGAAAAGCATTTGCAGTTCTGAATACATAAGTCTCACATGATTTTAACTGCTCATGTGTGTAGCTGTGCAATTTATTTTATTATTTTTTGTTAGCTTTCCACTGTTTTGCTACTGAGTATATTTCAAGCTCAGTTTTTATCCCATGTCATTCTTGGGGCATATAATACCACATCTATGATTTACACTTAAGAATAATTATAGCTTTATTCTTTCTCTGAATAGTTACTAACTGAGAAAAGCTGAGAAATATCTAGGGCAAAAAGCTAAGGGTCGGTTTAAGAGCCAACAAGTCGATGAAGCACCATAGGGAACCACCTCATTAAGTGTGTAGAGAAGACTGTTCCTAAGATAGCTTTGAGAAAGACACCGTTGCTGCACAATCCCCTTAATGATTCTGATCTTAGAGCAGTAAGGCTAAGGCTGTGTTCTCTGTCCCAGGTTCTTTAGTCACATTCCCTTACTATGGACAAGTATCATCTGGTATCCATGTTCCCTCCCTGAGTCTATCCCCACAATGTCTGAAAGCAACAGCCTTAACTTGATTCTCAGGTGCTGCTGGATGTCTCCCTTTCTTCTGCTGACCAACTGATTAGGGAGGATGGAATTGTTCCCTCCATTGAGTTGGTTGGATCCTGTATGTAAAGATTTAAAAAACTAAGACCAAACTCCTGATGTTTCTGACATTTCTGTACAGAGACAAGAAGGTAGGAATCACGTACTTTCATCTGTCCTATGAAATAAGGACAGCTTATCCTCTGAGCTTCCAGAAGCTTCTAAGATTAGATATTTCAAAATTGCAAGTGACATTTGCCCCCATACCTTACACATGGAGTAGTAATGAAGTATTCTGGATACACATGAAGTAGCCCCAGAGCACTGATATTCTAGAAGGCATGGGAATGATTTCTACCTAGGAGTATTCATAATTCAGACAAAACAGCAGATGATATGCCCTTATTTAAGTGCAGTTTAAGTCACCTTCAATACCAGTCCATCCTCAGAATCTTGAGGCAGACGAATGAAGCAGAAGTACTACAATTTACAAGTTTTATTCCCTCTCCATGAAATAATGTCTAGCTTAATTGCTGGTATTTGTTCACAAAAGCAATGGTTGGTCCCTTTCAGGCATTCCTCCTACTTCTCTTTCAACACAGCACCTGCAAAAATGATGAGGGGAAATGTTTTTTTCAAGTAACAGAAGAGAATTCAGAAAACAGTATTGTAAGTTCTGCCCCAAGTTGTCTTGTTGTTAACTAACTGCCAGAAGAATCTGTTACAATTCACTGTAGGAACAGAAGGATAAGGAAAGCAAACTATCACTACTACTGTAATACCTACTCTTTGGATTCAAGATAAACTATGCACTTAGGACAAAAACTTATGTTGTATGACCTCCAAATTAAGAAAATGCTATCTACACAAGCATAGTCAATGAAGTCTTTAAAATCAAAGCTGATGTTGGAAAAATGAATCTTTGTTCAGGGATAAACTTGGTCAGCTTAAATCAAAAGATTTTAGTCACTGTCTATACTTTAAAATGCATTTGAGATCTGAAAATCTGAATATTCTTGTTGCCTCCTCCATCAGAACTGGTAATAAAACAACTGCTATTAGAACTGCTCCAACAATGAGACGTGGAGCATGAGATGAAAGAGATCTCAGATCAGTCTCCTATAACTGTCAGAGCTCATAGTATAATAGGAAAATTTACTTTCAGTCACGTGGATACAGTGCAAAGGAGCATATGGGAACCAGCTGAGGAAAAGTTCCATTTCTGTAATAACACTCTCCTATTTAAATTTAATTTGTTGGTCCAAAATTTGTCTACATTATGTTCTTAGCCTTACTGATGGGATTTAGAGTTGACTTTAACTCATTCTTAGAGAAATTATGTCTCCTAATCTCCTAAGTCACTCTTAAAAAAATAGAAAATTCAGATCACCTACTGCTGGCTCCAAAATTAACCTTTTCCTGCTGAAAGCAGAAATAAATCTGATCCAAAAAAGGAGAAAAAACTTTGTCACTCATTGTTTCTATGTCATGTTTGACAGAAAGGGATGTATTAAAAATGTTACCAAGCCTATTTTTTATTTTAATCTCCTTTTTCTTTTTATGAAGTGAAAAAATACCTGACCTTGTCAAGCCAAGGATGCTGGATTCTCTTTTAGTTTACTGCTAGGACAGGAAAAATGCTGATCTTGAGACCTCTTGGAAGGACATCAATAAGAAGTCTAGATCCATCAACTTTTATTGCTACATGACCACTTGGAAAACCTTGTGAAAGAAAACTTTTTCACACAGAATATGCAGTAGAAAGATGTATGTAAATGACAAAACAGCAAGAGCCTGGAAATGCACAAGAAGTAGTGCTGATCAAAGTTTGAGGACGTTTGCCATTATAGGATTCATCTGACAGGGAGAACTCTCTGTGACATGAAATGTATTAACAGAGCCTTACAAAAGCAGAACAAAGCAGGAAGGGTGTGACTTAGAGGAAGTTTATAATCAGGTACAGTTTTGTTTTCAACTACATATTAGGCTGACATTTCTTGATTCCCATTATATCATCCCAAAAACTTTTTCCCAATATCCCTGGGAAAAAATATCTTACCAGAGGCCAGAGCAGAACTCCAAGTGACTGTGCAAATATCGTGGTGGATCCGGTGGACATGAAACACTGCGCTGAGGAACCAGGGGAGCTGGACTGTGGATTCAGAGTACACTCAAGGGCACAGGTAAGAAGTTTGACTGCAGAGTAAAGTAACAGACCCTGCAAGCAAAAAGGTCCTGAGCGCTGCCCATAAGGGGCTACAATATCCCTAAACTGGGATACTTAGCACTCTGAGGTCTGGTGCAGCAATGTCAGCATTCTGAAACACGTGATGTTTCCATTTTCAGACCTGTTGTGCTAAATCAAGTCAGAAATATTGAAAATCTCATAGGACTTCCAAACCATCTGGTAGTGCCAAAGGGTTCGGCTGATGTACAACAATTGTAGTAGCAGACAACCCCAACTTTTCCAGTCCTCCTCTCAAATTTCAAAATCTTCCCAAGATCTGTCCACGACATCCATGATTAATTTGTTTCTACCTGCAGCAGCATTGTATATTTTATGTGATAAGTTATGAGGAAATCAAAAAAGTAAGTTTTAAATTTCAGTGTCCTTTTGTTTCAAATTACCAAGAAATGAGTAAGGCAAAAAGGAGTACAAGTACTATGTTTGCTTCACAGTTTTTATGTCACTTTTTTTTGCCACATTTTATGCCACTTTGATTCATGAGAGAAAAATTTCATTGTATGTTTAAAGTCTTTAAAGATATATATTACTAACGAAACAAGGACTTTTACAATCAGCAAACATTTGTTTGGTTTGCTCTTTGCCTCCTCCCTCCATACCCAACCCTTCAGCTACCACACAGAGTTTTAGGAGAATACTTCGTTGGCTATAATTAAACTATGTGTGTTAATTAGGATTAGATTTTTAAATGCACTGCTTGAGAAGTAGAAAAAATACAGGATCTGAAAGAGCCCAAATTGAGGTGACACTTCCACAGATGTTTCCATAATCCTAATTTCAAATTGATTGTACTTCCTGAACAGTAAGAAACCATTTTCAGTTATTTATTCAGATATGAACTACTTTTTTTCAGTGGGTAGAAAAATGTCCAGTCTCATTGTTGACTCTTTAAAATAAATGGATACCAAAGAAGATTTTGACTGGCAATAAGTTCCACAAAACCGAAGTATCCAGATCTGAGGGAGGACATTTGTAAGGATATACAGAATCTCTAGTTCATAAAGATTATTGCTGTTGCTGTTGGACGAAACACAGGAGGTTGATCCATCACCCCCCTATGTGCCACCATATATTTACACTCCTGTGCTCACAGTGAAGATCCATAGAGTCTACCATACAAAGCCAATGCAACCTGGCTCTGCACCAAGAAAGCCTAAATTATTCATCATGAAACCAAGTAGAGCCTGAGGGTTACTTTGACTTAATGGCAGCTGGCAGTGTCCCCAAGAGACTAAAATAGCAGCCATTAACCCATGTGCTCATTTGGTATTTTTTCCCTTCTCTTTTATCACAATCTCTAAACCAGTTTCAGGGAGGGTTGGCATCTCTCTCTCCACAGACATGAAGTCCTCTTGCCTGGCAGCTGATGGAGTCTGATGGAGGAATGGCATGGCACAAGAACATTATGCTCCATTAACAGATTCAACACAATAACTTCATTCACAACATTACTATTGGCCTGGTAACATTGGACCCAGATTTACAATACTGGCTGCAGAAAGGAGCTTATCATTATTATTAATGTATGTCCTTCTGGTCTGGCCAGGCCTTAGAATTTTTGCTGAAGAAATTCATGTAATTTAAAGCCCAATCCAACCTGATTTGGGAATAGTCCTAAATTATGTAACTCATAGTTTGTTTCTGGCCACATCTGTGGCACAGAATGTTCCAAAAACATCAGAAAGGATATGTCTAAGCAAGTTTTTCATTTTCTTACTAAAAATTTCTAAAAGGATTAATAACTTTTAGCAGTGAGTTGGGCTGGGCTTGTGCAGACAGCTTTCATACAAGCTTCTTCATACTGCTGTGCCAGTGATCTGTAACATAAAACCAAGTTAGTGAAAATTAATCTCTTTCCACAATGAAAAAAAATCTATTCCTTTTTTCCAATTTCTTTCTCCCACTTCATCATCAATTATACAGCAATGCTGGATCAAATGTGACTGACTGGGTTGATTTCCACCAGCTTGTGAATAAGGAACATGATAAGAGAATAGCACGACTGACTATGGCACAACTATTTATTCTTCCATGTGGTGTATTTTTGGTTTTGTATACTACACTATGAGCAGGGGTTTTTTTACAAATTTAGGTCATGCTACACCTTTGGCTCTTGTCAGAAATTCCCTAGTCTGTGTTTATGTATCCTGAGTGTAAAATCAGAATTGCATTTCTTAAATTTGTAAAAAATATCAATGGTACTTTTGTGCAGCATGGGACATTGGAACCTCATTGTACAAATGACACACTGCAGAGAAACATCAACTACTCTCAAGGAGAAAGGAGAGAAGGAAAATCGTACACAGATCAGCCGGTCCTTGAGGCAAATGTTTACTTCAGAAGCAAAAACAAGGAGACCTTATATGAGTCATAGGTCAATGCTGTCTTTGGATTTGATTTAAAGAGCCAAGCATCTTGAGTCAGTTGAATCCATCCTGCCTTTAAGGCAAACCAGTCCTAAATCTGTACCTGAACTGCCTGGGTGAGATTCTGCCTCTGTCCTGACTCAGATTGAGAGGCAGAAGTAGATGCTGGGAAGAAGAGTTCAGCATGAGGTATGATTCTCAGCTTCAGGTTAAAGTAAAGCCAAACTGCAGTCCTACCTGTAGAAGGCCTCCAAATCAGAACCCTGTAAAACAGGCAAATCCTTAGCAAAAACAAGTAGCAACAACAAGAAATAATAAGGATTTGGATTTTTTTTAGAATCTCGCAGCTTCCTCTTGTCACTAAGAACATGAACAGCTCTTCCCAATTTGCCTAGGAGCAATTATTCAATCTAGAATAATGAAGACAAGAAACCCTTTAGCAAATGTCATCATCCATTGTTCACCACCATCAGCAAAAATGGCCCCTTTGACTCGCATTCAATTGATTAAAGTTTAAGTCCATAAAAGGTGCCCTCACATCATGTTTAGTGTTACTTATTTCATTAAATGTCGAAGTAACTGGTAATTAGTTCAATAGAATTACTAAATATTATTACTTCATATAAAATGCTCCATAACCTCTCTGCACATCAAAGCCTGTGATTTACACAAAAATCATTGCAAGTCAATGCTTCCACACACCAGTATAAAATCAAGATGCCATACAGTATTCAGCTAAGATGAAATCCCTTCTGTTGATTCCTCTTCTTCAGTTTTTCTGCATATGTATACTTCTGAGAATTTTAGGCTAACTGTAACTGTGGGGTGAATCTTGCCTAAAATAGACATCTTCAGATGCAATTCTAGCAATTCAAGCCGTATTAACAACAAGATACCTTTCTGTGCTCTCACAATTGTAGACATAAAGGCCCTATCGTGCCTTCCTTACACAGTCAACAGATATCAACTGCAGTGGGAGTCACATGAAACCGAGGTCAGAATTTGGCCTACAGATAAGGAAGTAGTGCCAGCAAAGCATTTCCACTGAAAAGTCAAAACAAGTTTACCAACTAAACAAAGATTTCCTGAAAATGACAACAGGTATAGGTGTAATTTCAAGAACAACTTGAGGGTTTCATCAGCCCTTTTTTCACTGTCTTTTGAGAAACAACTCATTTTATCAGAAACTGCATGTGTGTGCTTGTATGTGTGAACAAAGAGTCACTACAGAAGTGAAGTGGTAACCAACCTGAGGTTTTTCTCTTTTGTTTCCTGGCTGTGTAAGCCTTTTTTTTTTTTTTTTTTCCTTTTATTACTGTAATTATAAAATTATGGGAGGGAGTGTATATTGACCATCACAAGCAGGATTTTTACTGCAAAATTTTATTAGTGGTTTTTCATGTACGTGAGTGCAAATAACTGTAAATGCTCAGTGTACAAATGCACATGCAGATTTTAGAGCTGTGGTGTATCTGTACATCTGTGTATGCACACACACATAGAGCAATATGCACACATACTTATAAATACATTGTGGTACAGCTGTGGTAGCTGCAAACAGCTCGATGTAGTTGAACAGCTATTTGTGGTAGGTTGTACTCAACACTATTCCATAAACACATTGACAAAAACAAAGCAAAACAGAAATCTTTACATACATGGGTCTGTCAGTGGCTTTATACGAAAATGCAGTCCTGTGTTTGATAGGTAAAGGCTGTAAATACTGTAAAAATGCAAATTTTATAAAACCTTTTTAAATCCTCTGGTAAAAGATGTGAAGCATTGGTACCACTTCTAAACTATTCATTTACTAAGCCACCTCTGGGGTTTAAAAATACTCAATCCATGCCTAAATGGACAAGTTAACATATGCCATTACTTAATATAGTAAAATGTATACTTACTGCAGATTAATCTAACAGATTAATATGCCTAAGGAAGGGTTCTGGTTGGTCTGTCATGTCTATGTCTGCTGATAAACAGTTCCAGGAAGGTTATTTGTATTTAAGATACCTTACTGAGAAGTTGTTCTTGGTGCCATAATTTTCTTCTTTTAAAAAAAGTAGATTTTTTTTTTTCTTAAATTAACAAATCAGGAAGTTGCTGACTTTCTGGAAACTTCAGCTGAAAATAATAAATCCACCAAAAGAAAAACAGTAGTTTAGTTGCGAAAAAAAACCATCAAAAAATCTGGTTTCACAGAAAGCAGAGATTTGGCAGATACTGACCTTTTGAAGTGAAGGTAAAGTTTCAGGCTAACTCTTGACCTAAATACCTTGCTTACATATTAAAAAGTATCTTGGAGGAAAGAGTCTCAGGATACCTTGCATAATTTTGACACAGTTGGAGAAACCCAGCTTGAATTTTTATCTCTGGCTTCCTGGATCACCAGCAAAACTCCTTTTCATCAGCCAGCTCTGCCCCTCCTCCTGTCCAACCCCTGTCCCCCAGCCCTGCCTTCCTCGGCCACCTCTCTCACTTAAGGAAGCTGAGCAATCTGCTCCCTAAAGCTGCTGGATGGACAAAATTATCTGAGTGAGTTTTATACCTAAAACAACATGACAGAGCCACATTGTCAAAACGGCTCTTTGGCTTTATCAAGGAAAATCAGGGAGTGCTGAAACTTTTTTCTGCTTTTCTCTGAAGCTGTGTTGCAGGGTACATGTTGGCATCTATCTGGTGGCATCCTCCTCATACTCAGAGTTGTCTTCATTTGCTGGTCACAGCCTTGTGGAGTGACAGCTAGATTTGCAGTACGTACTTTTGGTTCCCTGTCTTCGGACAGCTGAAGTCAGATTCCCAAAGTTAATCACAGTCTCCTGGAAAAATGTAGCATTAATTTTAAATGCAAATTATTGAAATGTACAACTAGTAATTCATATTTTCTAATTAATAAATACTGTGTGCATGATGCATTAGTAACGCTATTAAATATTTATCTATAACTGGAGATATCGTGAATTATAATAAATTGTGGAGGGATTCTATTAGCTTTTTTTAAAGATAAATAAAATTGAAATTGTGATCAATATAATTAATACATGACATTACAATGCCTCTTGCCTCACAAAACCATATCTGTTTATGTGTTTTATGAACAAATCTCATAAAAATGTTAGCAATATTTAAAAACAAAATATGTTAAATAAAAATATGGAAAGTAAATTTAAATATTTAATGATATAATTAAGTCTTATTAATGCAATGTTCTTTATTTTTTTGGATTAAAAATTCACAAGAATTGTCATCCTCTTTCATCTTAATCAGATGGTATGTTTGTCATAATTATTTGTTATGTATTTTCATTAACATTTGATGAATATTAACTTTGCAAAATAGAACAATCTTTTTCCTGAACAAATCTGTTGGAGCAATATAAGGCCAAGTGCCCTGTGCCTCTGCTGCAGCACCACTGAGGAGGCAGCAGAGTGACAGGAGGATTCTCACCAGCTTCAAGGACTTTTCCCTCCAGCCCATTGCCAGGTGCTTCTTCATCCATGAAGACAAGAATGCTAAGTTTAGGCTTTCATGTCCTATTTGCATTTCTGCTCATCTGGGTCAGACTTTCAGCCATGGCAAACTGATAACTTCATAATTATCCCAGTTCAGAGAAGGTGAAACTTCACAAAATCTCTCCTCAGTCATCCTCTCCTGATGCTGCCTCTTGCCACGAGCCTCTTCAGAGCCCAGCTCACCGTCAAACCTCTGAAACAAGCACAGGGAAGATTTGGAGAAAGTGATGTGAGACCTTCAAGAGTGTGTATGGCCTAACTTTCCCCTGATCTTCAAGTCTGCTAGGCATTACTCCTCTGGAAAGTGATTACATACAGGCAGCATCCAGCCCTGAGCTGTGCACACTGCCCATGCAGCAGTGGGATTGCCTACTGACAGTAAAGGTAGTGGAAAATTAGATCCTCTCTCCTGAGGGCTCTATTTAGCTTCTGGGTCTTTTATCTTGCACAACTCACATCAATGGGACTACATGTCCAGTAACACAAGACCACAGGAAGAGTTTTGATGAAATAGTGGCCTTTTGCATTTTTTCAATATGTTAAATTCTGAAACATCTACAAATCTGCACAAAAGCTTGTTACTTACCTTAGCAAAGCCACTGCAATATCACCTCATGACTGTTAAAATACTTTTGCGTTGAATAAGAAATATTATTAGAGACTGGGAATCCAGTCCTACATTCCACCAGTATTGTTTACACAAACCATGGCATCAGATTAAAGACTTGATTTTGCCTCCTTTTCAATTACAAAGGATAAAATAAAATTGAGTGACTGAAAGGAATAAATAGACAATGAAGTATCGGGATTTTTTTTTTTTTTTTGTATATAGAAGCTCCTTATTAAAATGACTGTTTCCTTCAACTGCTTAATTTAATTCTCTAAAGCAGGTTTTTACTTGTTCTTGCTCATACTAATGTACAGGTATCAGATGTGTTAATATGACACCTCATGGGTCCCACCCTGAACTTGAAGAACCACTTTAACCTCTTCATTACCCTGTGGACATAACCTGCACTTCCTCCCATGGGGCTGCTTGCCCTGACCTACAGAGATGTGACTTAGTGCAAAAGGATGCATCAGCACTCAGGAGGCATCACGGGACTCATCTGTCCTCTCTACCCTCTGCACAACTCTTTGGGATGCTTCTTCACTGCTATGACTGCTGCACATGCAAGGCAGGTGATCACAGTTAGATAACAGTGTTTACTTTTTTATCTGTTGCCATTAGTTTATATTTTTTCCACTGAAGTTAATGGAGATTAGGCGTTTTGCAGGAACATTTTTAAGACAGAGAAAATGCTCGTTTCCCCTGCAAGAAACTTCTCTTTGATAAACACATACACTGTAAAATTATACACAATATTTTCATTAACTAACCAAGCACTGAAAATATCTATATCCTTGAGAAAGAGTCAGTTACCTGAGGACTTGTTTTATGGTATGATTAGGGCTGAAAAGAAGTTTTATTTGACAACTTGAGAAAAACAGAGGCAGAAGCAATAGGGAGTCAGTGGTGTGAGAGGGGTCACAGGGAGAACAGCTAGTAGAAAGCTCAGGCTCAGGGTGAACAGCAGGCAGGAAGCAAGTGGGGGACAGGATCAGAGGCAGGAGAGCTACAGCAGGAGGAGGAATGCCTGTGTAAACTTTTCATGTTATCCACACAAATTCACAGTGTAGCTGAGTCACCAGACAAAAGGAAGCCATGATCTCAAGTAAACTTCAGGAGAAAACCATAATGCCTTTGTCATCTCAATAGACACTTTATGGTAAAAAATCTTCACTGGCCACTCTCCAGTTATGAAGTTTGCACATTGTGCAGGCATTAGTGAGCAGAGACAATAAACTGCCTGGTTTTGTTTCCCTTTATATTCATTTGGAGGCATTTTTCCACTGTCTACTGTTTAGAGCAAATAGGTAAGGGTCAAGGGACTAGAGTTCAACTCCAAGTTTGAACTACTGGCTCCAGGTGTGACCTGGAACAAGAAAACCAGAGAGATGGCAAACTCCCCTCAGTTTCCCAGCATTATCTTGTAGTGCCTCTGTGCCTCTTGCCGTTTAATGGGAACAGGGAGCATTTGGTGGGGTATTCGCAGATCAAGGAGGGAAATATGTTTAAATTATGAAAAGTTAATTGTCTTCCTGTTTATTATATGTAGGTGCAACGACTCCACAGGCAGGTTTGAGCATTTTTTGCAATTAGGTTCAGAAACAGTCTTTTGACTCAACAGACCTCTGAAGGTAGAAGCTGGTAATTTCATGTGGACAGAGCATGTACCTAACAGGAGTGGGATTACAGATCTCTCTAGCTGTTGAATTTTAGCAGTAATTGCCTTTTCCATTTCACCTTCCCTTTGAAAACTTGCAGGTTTTATTAACATAAAAAAGCCTTAGGAAATTTTGTGGGCTGTATTTAATGGAGAATTCTGACACAAGATAGGAATCTTTTCCAGCAGTTAATGCCTTCTCAGAGGCTGTTGAGACAGCTGAACAAAAGATGCAAACCTCAAAATGGCTGATTCCCTTACAATCACTTTAACCCAAAACCAAAATAGTAAAACAGATCTACAGGCACCTAAATGCCTGTGATCCTGTGGATGTCAGTCACGGAATCCTTGCATTTTAATCAAACCTTTACTCTCAGGCAAACATGACAAAACTCCAATGTATTGCTTTAAGTCTTCAGTAGAACTGAGTGGAGAAAAACTTTTTTATGTTCCAACCAGCCGCAAAGATAGTAGAGGAATGAGCTGTGGAGCACAACCACACAATTGAGTATCAATTCCCTTTCCTGTTCAGAAGACATAAGGGGAGAGAGAGTCTACTTTTTCAGTGATGTAAGCTTTTTCTCATATCTGCGCTGTTGATTCATCCTTCCCATTCAGAAACATAGACTGAAACTGTAAGTCAACCCTTGTTTAGAGTAAACCTGTTGCTGCCCCTGAAGCTTTACCAAGAAATTTTGTTTGTAAGGAGGAGATTATAAGGATTTCTAAGGGGAGATTAGGAAGAGACCTCTCAATTTCTTTTTCTTCCTAGTGCACCACTTGTGAAAAGAGAAGTTATGATTTCCTTCAGCTTTGGTCCTCACAAGAAAATTAGATGATAAGGCATAAAGCAGGCTGGCTACTCCTGCAGGCAATTAAGCTGTACTGCCCAGCAGCAGAAGAGGAGTACACTCTGCTGTCCATTTTCACTGTGAAAGTAGGGACTCAGAAAATTCTCCTGGAGGTTTTTTAGTGTTGCAGCTCCAATGTACCTCCAACAAGGCTACAAGATACAGTCTAATCTACAGTGAACAATCAGTGAGGTAATTAGAGAAAAAGAGATGAACACAAGCATATTCCCAGGCTTTTGATGCTGTCTTTGGCAGGTATTATTCTCCCTTTGACACCTCTTAGATCACCCATTAACCATAAATGGAGCCACGCCTATCCACTAGTTACTAATAAAGTCCATTATATGATTATATTTCAGAGTTAAATGCTATTGATTAAAGGCACAGAAGAAACAATAATCACTTTTTAGCTGAATGATTTTGCTACCACTTTATCTGTAATTTTATTATCACTTCACCAAAAGGCAACAAAGATTCTTAAATTAATGAAAAGCTTAAGGTGTATCAAGCAAATTAATATGAAAGAGAATTCCGAGAACAACATCTTCAGTGAGGAGCAGAATGGCAGAGTCACAATAGTCAGTTGCTACAGCCAGCTCAGTTTCCAGTGTCAGTAGCAGTGAAGGAGTTAATACTTGGGTGTTAATCAGACAGAGAATTTCCTTGTGACATGAAGTGCTTGTAGATAAGCAGTAATATGCCTTGTTTTACAGGTTTTTTGTAGCTGGGGCAGGGTCCCTTGCTACACAGCATATATTGAGAAGGACGGATACACAGAACAGAGGTAATAGCTTTCCATGTCACAGCAATATAAACCCGACAGTTTTTATAAACTGGAAACATGGCTTTAATAGTAGTTCCATACAAGAAATACATCTCTGAAAACAATGATATAGAAGGGAATTTTTTCCCCTTCCTAAGCAGAGGTGAAAAGGAAAGCCAAGCAACCCACATAAATCTATTCTCAAGCCTCACGGGAAACCCCATAGGTGAATTATGAGTCATAATAAGAATTATTTGTTGTACTACTGTATGCAATCAATCAGTAATTCAGACGTAGAAGATTTTTACCCTCTGTCTCTATCAGATAAACCCCATAACCCTTTCAGAGGACTTTAAACCAGATGTAAATTGATGTGAAGCATGAGCAACTCCCAATACAGCCGTATTCAGAGTGACACTTCCCCTCCTTCAGGGGTTCTCAAACTTCTTGCACTCAGAATGTCAAAGCTACCAAAACAGGAGGAAAAAGTGAAAAAAAAAAAAAAAAAAAAAAAAAAAAAAAGGCTCATCTTCCCATACTCCCAACTGCACAATCTGATGGTTCCTGGACAGGTGGAAAATCCTGGCAGAGAAGTGAGAAGAAGCTGGGGGCTTATAAGCAATGAGATGTCCTGGTGAATGGCAACATTTTTCAAGGAAGTCCTGCTGACGAGACAAGATAACTGGCATCATGTGTGTGCGTTTATCTCTCCTGAAGCCACACAGGCTTCAAATGAAATACAAAGTGGAGAAAATATTCAAGAGAGTGAAGAGTGCAGTAGGGGTGGAAATGCAGAAAACAAAAGGAAAGTTATTCTCACTTTTTCCTCTATCCCTTGCTTGTCCCAGAGTCTCACTAACAGTCAATTATTATAGATGTTTTTATGCAATGCTCCAGAACACCGAAGTTGAGACTGTAACTCTGTATAAAGGAGAGCATATTAGATAACAGCCTATCTGCTACTACATATTAATTTATATTTTCCATCTGAAAACCCCACCCCAAATTTTGTCATGATCCTCTATAGCACAGAGGAAAACATGGAAAACACTGAAAAAGCAAGAGATTCCATGAACAACCGTAAACATTGTTTGGTTCTTTATGGTTTTGGTTGAGTTTATCTAAACAAAAAGTGTGCACTGTCCTAAACAGAGGGAGTAGTGAGACTGCTATCCAGGCTCTGATTCATCCCATTGAGATCAGTGCATTTTGGGTAAATGTGTGTGAAATTTGTCAGAGAGCTCTGAACCAGAGACATCATATCCCTCACATATCCCCCAGAGAAGCCCAGTCAACCACAGCACCAATCTCATGAAGAACCTTCCCCAGTTCATCCCCAAGGGCAATTTCATAGCCCACAAATTCCACAACCGTCTGATCACATTTACATTTTTCCAGCTTGGCAAACAGGTTATTATGGTGGAGGCATTTGAGGACAAGTTGAACATGCCAACTGTGTTGCTTCTGGGTTCCCAAAATAAGTGTGGGTGTCATCCAGACGTGCTGCTATATCCTAGTCTAACATCTTCCTCTCAAAGTTGTAAATAAAATGCTGGAATGTTGCTAGAGCATTAGAATGGCAAGGAGAGGACAGGATTTACCTGTACAAACTGCAGAAAGAGATCTGCTCTCAGCGGCCTGTCAGATGAGTTTATGCTCCCTGAAAAGGCATGTTTGTTCAAGAGCTTTAAATAGTTAATTAACAAGATGCAGAGGCTATTAACTCTCAACTGTCATAGAGCAGGGTTCAGTCACCTACAAAAAAAATTTAGAGGCCAGAACCTTATTTGACAAAGTCATGGTTATCAACTTAAGGCATCAAAATAGGAATTCCTTGGCAATCCTTTAAATGAGGTAGTCTCTTGTATCCCCAGCTTCTGACTCAGATGGCAAATATCTTCTAGAGCCAAAAAAATCACTGCTTCAGACCAGCAGTTAACAGGTGAAGCATGGTATCTGCCCTCAGATAATATTCATACCACAAAGACTTTAGTACCTCACATGCAGTTAGTCTCATCAGCTTTGTAGCTCAATGTGGGGCACCAGGCATTGCAAAAAACGTCCAGTTTGTTGCATCCTGTTATGAGGGAATCCAAGTCTCTCTCAAATATGCCAATCAAAAGAAATCCAAGAGCAATACTCTGAACTGAACCATAATCTGTGGAAAGAGCAGTGGATGAACCTGGAATTGCTGAGCTTGATGGGGCAATACGCAGAACAGAAGTGATTTACTTTGGTTTTGAATGGTGAATCATGAAATACAGGTCTCAACATTAACAGGCATGAGCAGAACCAAGAGCTATCAATTGACTCTAGAATCACATTTGAACTGAAAAAAGGAACAGTATAGACTGTTTAGAAGTCAATCTATAGTCAAAAATTTCCTGGATATCTTTCATTGGATTCAGGGGAAAGAGAATGACAAAGCATGAGGAAAAGGCTGAAGTACTTAATGCCTTCTTTGCCTCAGTTTTTAACAGTAAGACCTGTTGTCCTCTGTGTACGTAGCTTCTACCTTCCTGAGCTGGAAGACAGGGACAGGAACAGAAAGGGTCCCCCAGGATCTTCAGTGGTGACCTGCTACACCATTTAGACACAAACACATTTTTGGGGATGGATGGATCTCACAAGGTTACTGAGGCAGCTGGCCAAAATGCTCACCAAGCACTTTCAATCATTGATTAGCAGTCCTGGCTCACTGGGGAGGTCTCAGCTGACTAGAGGTTAACAAATCAACACCCATCTACAAGAAGTGCAGGAAGGAGAATCCAGGGTGCTACACCCCTGCCAGCATGACATCAGTGCCAGGGAGGTTATGCAGCAGATCTTGAATGCCATCACACAGCACACATAGGACAATCAGGGGATCAGGCCCAGACAGCATAGGTTTGTGAAAGGCGGGTCCTGCTTGACTAACCTGATCTCCTTCTATTACAAGGTGACCCACAGTGGATGAGAGAAAGGCTGTGGATGCTGTTTACCTGAACTAGTAAAACCTTTGATACCACTTCCCCTATCATTCTCCAGGAGAACTGGCTTCTCACAGCTTGGACAAAAGGCAAACACTTTGCTGGATAAAAAACTTCCTGGACGTTCAGGCCCAGAGAGTGATGGTGAATAGAATTACATCCAGCTGGCAGACAATCACAGGAGGCGTTCCTCAGGCTCAGTGTTGGGGACAGGCTTGTTAATATCTTTATCAATGATCTGGATAAGGGGAATGAATGCACCCTCTGCATGTTAGAGACATGGTTTGGTGGTGGACTTGGCAGCACTGGTTTGATGGCTAAAGGTCTTTTCCAATTTAATGGTTCTGTGATTCTACATTGAATTTAGCCATCAACCAAGTCTAGGTGCCTGATCAGAGTAAGGTTTGCAGAAGAAAGAATCATCAACAATTTTTACTTTGATAGAAAATTGACTTCTTATAACAGAATTAGTTGCCATCAGTCTATCACACATCTTGTGCAATAGGATTTACAAGGGTTCACTGTTTACACAGTGGGTGGCACTCCACTAACCTGAATTATGGTATTTGAGCAAGTTAGGAAGTGAATGTATCAGTCGAAAAAAATTACAGCAGTCTTCTTTCAGACAATGGACTGCAACTGCCAATGAAATTACACCAGCTTTCATCACATATGCAGAACAAAACAAACTTTAACTGAAAAAACAAACAACTACCAACCAACCAAAAAAGTCATCATGATGCAGATGAGCAAACCATTCATGCACTTTATGCCCTTTACCCACCTTCCTGTTCCTAGATCTTAGACAGTGGCCCTTAATCTGAAAAAGCTACAAAACCCCTCAATTTATTTGGTCTTCAGCATTTGAAGACTAGCAGAAATGAAGTCACAAAGTCATAGTGATAATCTGAGCTAAACCAATAGGCAAGTCAGTATGAAAAATAAACAGTGAGATGATGCTACTGTTCCCACAGATGGACCTGTGGGTTATAGACAACAGAGGCTTCCCTCAAGTTTGCAAATATTGAACCCCAAGCAAAAATTTCCCTACAGCTGTTTTCCTCACCACCACCTTAATCACCTCTGTAAATACAGGTTCAAATGAAGGCCATCTGATGCACTGGCAACCACTTACAAAAAAGAGGCTACCACTAGCTTCCCTTGACTGTATGCAAGCCGTGTTGGAAAAGAAGCCCAAAGTTGTGGTGCCTGTTGGTCCCTCAGTGCAGCATCCTTTTTTTGACTCCCTGCACTTTTCAGTTCCTCTGTTTCTCAGTCACAAAAACAAGCAATGACCCTTTTCTTCCTGTCAGCCCTCCAAGTTACTCCTTGGGAAAGTCTCACTTGCTGGGGAGCGCTGCAGGCTCCACTACCCATTAGAAGAACCACAGTGCCAATTTTGGCCAGGGCCTATTGCTGTCCAGGCCCACTTCCTAAACACCTTGATGTCTCTGCTTCCACTAACATTTTACTCTTTTCTCTCCTACACCTTTGGCAATGTCCTGTTAGGGACTGCCCCTGCATGACCCTGCTCATGCCAAACAGTGAGGACAAGGATATTTATCTTGTTATGCAACACACAGAACAGTAATTATTTCAACCAACCCATTGTTTCAGCAATACCTAAATTAGTATACCACGAAGGCAAATATACTCTAAATCCTGACCCAAAGAGTGGTTCTGTCTGCCAACTAACACAACTCCCTGTTTCCAAAAAAAGACACCAAGAAAACAACACTGAAGCTTATTCCCTGTGAATTTTATAATGTTGTAGCAGCCATAAAGCATATCACTGTTGTTACCAACTTTTGCTGAATTTAGTGAGGAAAATTAAAGGTGAAAGGTTTCATTTTTCAACCAAAATCCCAATCTATTCTGAAGCAATGTATTTTCATTAATAAGTTTAAATACAGATCATCCCTTTTAAGGGCATCCTGTTTGGGCTGTCCTGTGGTGCTATATTACTCTATTACTCTGTAAACATGTTTTTGAAATATTCTGTTCCTTCTCCATTGCCACCTCTTCCTTACTCTTGGGACAAAAGGATCTTTTCCTTGACATTTTAAAGCATTAAAACAGCTTGAGGGGTAAAGAAAACGTTTTTCATGTAATCTTTGAAAAGTTTAGTTGTCAAGGAGACCAAGACCTTAGCGACCAGGAATGGAGGCCTTTTCAGCTCACTAACATGGTTGTGAAAGAAGGTGCAAGGATGCCAGTATACCTAGAGGCAAACATGCTTAGTGTTTCAGGAGCATCTTGCTTCCTGACATACCTTTATTACACAACTAAACAGTGACTCAGATTTTCTTCTCTTTGGATGGTATCATCTGGTGAGAAAAACATGGTTAAAGGACCTTACTTGGATGATATATTGCCTCAATAAATCACTAGATTGAGGTATGCTCTGGTAATGTCATTCACAGACTGACACTTCCCAAAGAAGAACAGGTCCAAAAGCACATATTATATAATTGCGGAATAAATGACAGTCAAAAAGTAACAAATTGGAAAGATGCTTTCCTAACTCCAGGCAAAAGGGACATGATCAAATGAGTCTCTCTGATATTACTTCTGTTGCCAAGATAGGCAGAGACAGAGAGAGGTAGATGTTTGGCATTTTCAATTTTTACAAAAGTCAAGTTTTGTTTGCAAGTTTTTTGTCCTAGAGAAGTGGACAGCCTTTCACAGGAGACAATGCTTTCTTAAGACTAACCACTCAACCAAACTACTTGTAAATATTTTAGAAGTAAATATCAAAAAAAGCATTTGAAGTCTGAAAGAACCATGGATTTGCATCTCAAATACACTTAAAATGGAATACAACGTAATAAATAGCGAATACAATTAAAAAGTGTTTTGTGATAAAATGCATAGATAAGCATGTGCAAGGCACTTCAGTAAAAATCTCAGGAACCCCTAGAGATCACTGTCAGAACCAGAGTTAGTCAACATCTTTGTCGATGACTTAGAGAATGCAGTGAATGGAAAATAGCAGGGCCTTTTTCAGATAATGAAGTACCACACTGACCATAAGGAACTCCAAGAGTTCCTTATGTGTCTCCAAGAGCCACTCCAGGGAGTGTAAAAAACACTCAGGGACCAGTGAGCTTCCATGTGGATCATTGTGGAGTTCTGTATCAAGGGAAGAATAACCTAAACTTTGCTTACCTGATGTTGTATTCAGAACAGTTTCCATTAGTGGAAATGCGAATGGAGTCATCAATAACTACTCTTTGCAATTCTGAGTTAAGTTTGCAACACCAGTCTTTAAATGCTGGGTGTTGTTAGCAAAGACAGTCACAAGAAAACCAAGAAAATAATTTTGCCACTGGGGACACCTTGTTCCACCCATATTTTAAATGTGTTTGCAGTTCTGGTCTGTGCATCTTAAGACAGAACAAAGCAGGAAACAGACTAGAATTAGAAAAAATAACAAAATAACAAAAAACAAACAAACAAGCAAACAAACAAAAAACCCCACAACAACACAGGGAAGAGCAACTAAAGTGATAAGAGAGGGTGTGCCAGTAAATTTACAAAGAACAAAGAGAATAAGGAATGAATATATGAGAATTATATGGTAAAAAGAGGGCAAATTCTTAAACACTATACTACCATGTGCTATTTGAAATATTGTCCTTTTTGGTTTAGTTTTTTTCTTGCTTAGTGCGTTTCTTTGGAAGTCCAATTGTGTTTTCCAACTTATTGGCCCATTGTTCAGGGATCTAGTTTTAAGTGTACTTTAAAGATGAAAAAATTGCAGACTACAGCAAGTTGCTACTCTGCATGAGTGCTATTAAAATGCCTACCTAGCAACAACTTCTTGTATGAATGAAATCACTCTTCTGTGTACACCACAGCCTTGCAAACCAGCACACTTGTCAAATCCTGCCCAGCAGCAGTGGCCTGGAATAAATATAAGGAAAACTTTAATATAGCAAAGAACAGAACTACCAACACTGGTGCATATGTCATTAAAACAGACATTACCAAGAAGAGGAGAAGTTTATGGTGAGTACATTTAACTCATGGTAAAATAGAGAATAGCTACTCCTACTGCAAGGAAAGAGCATTTCTTAGCTGAAAAGCTTTTTAGTGTTACTTGGATCCCCTGAAACAAGTTGAACAACCACAGTATGAATTCTCAGTCATCTGATCAGTTCCACTCCTCCAGTGCTTCCTAGATATTAAGCATTTGTACACCAATACTTACATCTCAGCTTCCCACGAGGCACCTTCCATGCTACAGTTTTAAAGTAATGGCAGATAACAGACTTGTCCACATTCTATCGAAGAGTTCCATTTTCAAAAGCATTGAGTTAGCTTGCACTTGTTTTGATTTTCCTTTTATTTCAAGTACTTGTAACTACTGCCTTTCATTCACAGCTTTAGGGAATCAGCAAAAGCAGGTCTAATTCCATTAATTGTTTTGGTAGACAACTTCTTGCAAGGAAGAGGTGGTTCAATCTTGATTTTTTATTGAAAGGAATTGTGGTTTTTCTTTCTCATTTGCTAGCTGCTTTTCATACTGGCAGTGAGAGGGGAAGGGCAAAACAAGAACTATTTTTCATAACAATTGCAGTCCATTTTTGTTCAATAACACAGAGGTTGACCATGCCAAGCTCAGCAGCACTGTGTGGCCAGTCAAAAAATTTCCCAGTGGAAATCCTGGGTTTATATTTTTTTAACCCTTATGAACTTATGCTTTTTGCACCTCTACCAGTGTATTCAATAAGTGTATTTTATTCAAAAAATGATCACACTCACAAGTTTCAACAATTTCCTCCAAAAATTAAAAAATTCACACACAACTTATTTTTATGACTAATAGACACTTTCGTGCAATGGCCCCTCGCTTTCACTTCTTGTCCAGTGAGCAGTCTAGCAGAGATCACCTGGACTAAGACCATTTTTTGTTGAAATGAGCATGCTTTTTGGGGGAAAAAATTACATTTATGGCTTTTGTGCTAGTTCACTATTTTATCATAGCAGCAAACAGAGAAAAGAGCTTTTTAACACTTAAAGTTCTGGTTTAAGGAGAAAGTGTAGAACATGCACACACAGAGCCACTTGTTTCCTCATTGAGTTGACATGACCTTGCACATGAGTAAAAGTCAGGAAGGACAGGACATATATAGGTCTTTGAAAATAAAGAATAGGATTCTGCTATAGTTGACAATCCCAATCTTCTTAAGAGGATAAAGAATGATATTTCAATCCCACCTCTGTTTAATTTTCCTCTCCATTGGGGGGACTAAATGTGATATTGTTTTTTGATCCTTACTAATTATTCTCCTTTTTTTTCCCAGCCCCAAATCAATTGGAGCATCATAGCAGTTTTCAAATTAATTATTAGATTTTTTTTCCCCTGACTCATTTTAGACACTTTTATTAGAAAAGTGATTGATATATTAACACCATTAATTACTTATTTGACCCATTAATTTTGTCTATCTGCACAGTCCTAATTGAAACTGCCTACACTGATTCTAGGATCTCATTTTGCGGATCGAAAATTAATTTTCAGGTACTCTTGACTGCTGAGTCTGTGTGATGGTGAAAAACACTGTTCCCACCTCACACATCTGTTTAATATTCCCACTCTTTTTTCTCAGTCCCAAAAAGACCTTCAGATTCTGCCCCTGAAAGATTTCTATGAGCTTCGCTCTCTTCCCTCAATAAACAAGACTATCTCAATAGGCCTCCATAAACGACAGTTCCCGTTCATTTGACATAATTTGCCTTTCCACCATCAAGCTAAATTTCTTCAATAGACTCTTAATTATTCTAACCCCATTATCTAATGCTATTATAAATGTTTAAATAATATTTGATATAGTCCTGGTCCCACTGAAGTTAATGGGAACATTGCTGTTGCCTTAATTAAGATCAAGATAAAATTTATATTGTTTAATTTGTCACATATTACTGTTGGGTAAAAACAACTTAGTTAGTATTCAGAGGTACTAAACAGACCCAGCTCCCAGACTAGAACTGGCAGGGCCTCAACACTTCTCAGGAGAAGTCTGGGAGCCTGTGCTGCACAGTGGGCGAGAAGAGAAGGGAGCAGTCGCAGGGTCATGCACTCTGCTGCGTATCGGCAGCCCCAGAAGGCTTCCCACGCTCTGGGATGCTCAAAGCCTTTAAATGGAGCACTCGAGTCAGGATTCGTCAAAAGGACAGGAAAAACAGAGAAGTGAGAAAATGGAGAAAAGCTTTCCCTAATGTGAGAACAAACCAGATACATTTATCCAAATTATTTGATCAAAAATCTGGACAATTTTTAGTGAAGCATTTTTAAAAATCTTTGGCAAAAGACACTGTGTGCATTGATCAGATCTGGTTCAAAAAGAAATACATCTTTTAAACCAGAAACCAAATATTATTAGTATGAAGATTTTTTGGCTGGTAACCATTTAACTTTCATTAAAATTTAGAAAATAAATTTACAAGTTTTTTTCAGACTATCAGCAAAAGCCATGGTTATTCTTATACTCTGAATAAAGCCATTCATTTAAAAAAAGTGAACAGAGAAACTAGATTTTAATGTTTCTTACAGGTCTAATATTGTATTCTGTTCTCTCATACAATGCCAATTTAAGCAGAAAAAACCTAAGAATGGATTAATTTGTGACATCTTTGTTATGTTCACGGCCAAGATACAATCACACCTACATGATAAAATCTCACAGTGCGTTACTTCCAGGCTTCTGTGGAGGTGCCTCTCCAGAGTGTCTGGCTTACCAGAGTGACACATTCCACAGAGACACCCAAAATTCCACTGAGACCTCAGTTCTGTTCCTGTGACTGGGAAAGTCCCACAGATACTTCCCCATTTCTCTACAGATACATTCTTCCCACTAGGCTGGTGACTTTTAGGACTATAATCAATAAAGTCTGCCCAGGTGCTGTTTCACCTCCTATTTTGAGGAAGGGGTAAAGCAAAAAGGTTTTGAACAGCCAGGTTTTGGTGGTGGATTTTTACAGGGGTGGCATCTGTGAGAAGCTGCCAGAAGCTTCCTCCATGTCCAACAGAGCCAATGCCAGCTGGCTCCAGGATGGACGTGCTGCTGGCCAAGGCTGGGCAAACCAGAAATGGTGGGAACATATTTAAGAAGGAAAAAAAGAGTTATTGCACAGATGTAATTGCAGCCAGAGAAAAACTGCAAGAGTGAGAATTTGTGAGGAACAACACTACAGACACCAAGGTCAGTGAAGGAGGGAGAGGAGGTGCTCCAAGCACTGGAGCTGGGCTTCCCCTACAGCCCATGGTGAAGACAATACCATGGGGGACAGCAAGGATGCAGAGATCCACCTGCAGCCTGTGAAGGAGACCCACGCCAGAGCAGGTGGATGCCTGAAAAGAAGCTGTGAATACTTGGGAGGCCCATGCTGGAGCAGGCTCCTGTGGACCCATGGAGAGAGGAGCCCACAGTGGAGCAGGTTTCTTGATAGGACTTGTGAACCCATCTGGGACTCACACCAGAGCAGCCTGTGCCTGAAGAACTGCACCCCATGGCGAAACGACCCACATTGCAGCAGCTCACGGACAACTGTTGCCTGTGGGATGAACCCATGTGGGAGAAGTTTGAGGCAAGTGAACTTCCTCCTCCCTGTGGGAAGGACCACACATGGAAGCAGGGAAAAGACTCCTCTTCTTTAGAGTGGCAGAAACAACATGTGATGAACCGACCACAACCCCCATTCCCTGTCTCCCTGCACAGCTGAGGGGCAGAAGGTAGAGCTGGGAAGGAGGGAAGGGTGTGGGAAAGGTGTTTTTAGACTTATTTTACTTATTATCCTCCTGCTCTGATTTTGTCAGTAATAAATTCAATTAACATCCCTAAGTTGGGTCTTCTTTGCCCATGAGTGATGAGTGAGTGATGTCTCCAGTCCTCATATCAGCCCATACATCTTTTGCTGTATTTTATCTCCCATGTCCAGCTGAGGAGAGCAGTGATGGAAAGGCTTTGGTGTGTGCCTAGCCTCCAGCCAGCGTCAGCCTACTATAATATTGCTCTTATAATATTGCTTCAGAAGGCAGAGGAGCAGAACGGGCTATTGAAAGATGGCCGAAAGAGACAGGCATTTATGTCTAACTTCACTCAGTTTCACCCTGTCCTTCTCTCACTGTTTGTAACCCATTTATTACCATGTCATCTCCTACTGGCCTCAAAGAAAGCCAAGCCTTAACTTTTTCCCAGGAGCCAAGTGGAGAGGGTATTGAAACTCTGAACACAAGGTCCCTTATCACTGAGGTGTGTCTGGATATGATGAGCAGAGCAGCAAAATCTGATATGCAGGAAAAAAGATCATAGGTAATTTAGTTTTAAAATATATGTGCAAACAGAAAGGATGAAATTCCCCAGTGGGCTCATTTGCTGGGATTTCCACATGTATCCAGAGCTACCAGGTCTGAGCCCTGATAATGACTTTCTGGTTATCAGAACTGGAAATTGTAAAAATATAGTGCTTCAAATCCTTAAGCACTCTTGATGATTTTTTTTTTTTAAATTAAGTCTCTGATTCATCCAGTCCTTTACCTCCTCATGAGTCTTCAAATGTTGCCCTTTCTTTCTAGATTTCTGGAAGCATCTTGCCAGTGAACAAGGTCTATTCAGCGAATTCAGAAGTAAGGTTGCTTTGTCACAGAGCTGAGACATGTGATGTCCTACAGCTGGAAGAGCTAAGAGGCTCCTTTCTGTCTCCTTTTCATTGATTCACAATATCCCACAATGCAAAGAAAAGCATCTAGATGCCTTCCCTACACCGCTGAGGAATTTGCTTTGCTAATTTGCTCTCCAAGAGCTCCCAAATGATAAAGCTATCTTTTACGGCCCCTTGTTCAAGACAAAGGTTAAATGTCTTCAAACTGGTCCCTAGAAAGAGATTTCTAGACCAGTAACAGATTTCTGAATTATTGGTAGCATCTTGTAGTCTGAACTTCATATATGACCCCAGAGGCAGAAACCCACTCTGCAGTTCAGACCTTCACTTTTCATTTGATTTCCCATTGGTTTTTTGTAACTGCTATATTGGTTTGTCCCATGACGTTCTATTCCACTGTAACATATACTCAGTAATTAACATTTGCTGCCCAAATTAATCTACCTATTACATGCTTACATTAGTCCTAAACATCAGTGTAGCAAACAAATCAATGAGGAGTCTGTGTCCCTTTGCTAAACCACTGTGGTCTTCGACAGTAACTAATGACAATGCTACGCTTTCATCATCCTCCTAATCTCATGGTTCTATAACTCTCCTCTAGCCTGATATTTATTTGTATTGGAAGAGAATAGCAAATACATACTACAAAGTGCCTACTACAAAGCAATACTTGTATATAAAAGCACTTTCAGGCATTTATAATATTTACTGTAGGTCATCAAATATATTTCCTGCTGTGAAAGATCGTCTTTGTTGTTCTTAGGCTCTTCTTCTGCTTTTTTCATCTTCCACAAAGAGAAACATCCTTATCTGTGCATACCCACTCTAACACAAACTGTAATCTTCAGCTTTTATCTGTATTGTTCTTGGGGAAAAATACATCATTGCATACGAGCAGAGCTAAATCTGAGTAAAATATGTTACAAATCTATTAGTCTACAGCAGTACAGCTCTTAAACACATTCTGGGAAGGTTTCAAATATCTGCATTGTTTTTCAGAGCAATAAACAGCTTGATATGGAAATCAAAATAAAAGCTTGATATGGAATGGGGTTTTAATTTATTTCTTTTTTAAAAAGCACACAAATAGGTATGTTCTTAATGTCAATTTTCTGTCATGACACTTTAAGAAAAACTCAGAGTATAGCAAGACCTGACAAAAGATAACACTGCTTGTGCTCTCCAACTTCACAAATGAGCATCTACAAAGATCACATGCCTGGAAGTGACAAAAGATTATCCTTTATTCTTCATCTCTCTTTGCCCTTTGGAAATGCTAACCTACTGTATATAAAAACTGTGCATAGCCTGCCTGGTGAAAACCATCACCAAACACCTCTAAATGGTTTTCCTCTGTGTTAATTTGCTTCTTGGCAGTCACTATTTTTAAATGCTATTGCATTACACTTCCACAGTTGAGCTCATGTGTAAGATCAGATTTTGTATTCAAATATTCAGCTCAAAAAAAAAGAGATCAAAAAATATGCCTGTTCTATGCATATTGATCTCAACTGCCACTTCCCGACTCTTAAACTGAGAGCTAAACCAATCTCCCAGTGACGTTAACTAAGGTTGCTCTAAGCTCAGCTGCTTGTCATCAGCCCACATAGACAGCTGGGTGTCTTGGGATGGAGGGATGTGCTGCTGGTCGTGAGCAGAGATGCAGCAATTCTCAGTGCCAAGGAGGACTCAGACTGGTGGCATCCCTCAGTCTTGGCTTTGCTGGCTTACTACCATCAGACCACAGCCATGAACTGGGCTGCATGACAAATATTTTGTTTACTATTGTATTATTTAAAGGAAACAAGGATGCAGAGCAAAACCTAAGAAAATAGGAAGTTTTGCATCCTAAAGCCGCAACTCTGTTTATAGAGAAAAATTCAGTTTTAAAAATCCTCTTTTTCTGGGGGGATGCTTCAAGGAATATTGAGTTCTTTCCAGCATTACTCAGATAGTGGATTTTGAAATATTTTGCAAGCCTGGATGTAAGGTCTTTAGTTTTTGGTGTCTATAACACAGAAACACAGCTTAAAATACCCAGTCTTTAAAGTGTAGGTGTTTAAGAATAGGTGTGTTGGACAAAGGATTGGCAGTTTCTTGAGAGATCTGTAGAAATTAATTTTTCATTGGGCACCTATCTGTTGGTAATTTCTCTGAACTTTCAAAAACTTTTCAAAACTTTTTTTGCCGTTTTTATTTGACCTTTAAAAAAATCTTAGCAGATTATAGGCAAACCAATAAGTAGAGGGTTTGTATTATTAATAAAGGAAGCCTCACCTCAGTGGCAGTTTCTCTAATCACAACACATGTACTTTAAATAATGAAAAGAAGGACATCTCCTGCCCTCAAACAAAGTTTGTTTTCTAACTTATGGAGATTACTGAAAGACAAAGCTACATGCAGAGTTTACTCTCAAGAGTTTTCTGTGGGTGATTAATCAATGGGGAATGAGACTAATCCCAAGTGGGATTCTTGTGCCATAGAAAACCATCATACCTTCCTTTCCTGAAAGGCTCAGAGACAGTGAAAGAGAAGGGAAGGGAGTGAAAACAGACATTGGAATAAAGAGTACAAAGTAGATAAGAGCTTGCACAGCTGTAAAAGCAGATCTGAGAGAAGACAACCTTGACCTACTTCACACATTAAGAACACATTACCTGAAGTCTAAACCAGTTCAACACAGCCAAGTGCACAGTCCTACACCTGGGTCGGGGCAATCCCAGGCACACCTACAGGCTGAGCAGAGAAGTGATAGACAGCAGCCCTGAAGAGAAGTACTTGGGGGTGATGGTTGGTGAAAAACTCAACACGAGCAGTCAGTGTGTGCTTGCAGCCCAGAAAGCCAGTGGAATCCTGGGCTGCATCAAAAGGAGTGTGGTCAGCAGGTCGAGGGATGGGATTCTGTCCCTCTACTCTGCTCTCAGAGACCCCACCTCACCAGGTCTGGTGCCTCAACACAAAAGGACATGGAACTGTTGGAACAAGTACAGAAGATGGCCATGAAGTTGATAAGGGGACTAGAGCACCAGTCAACACTGGTAGAGTGGATAGACCTGAATTCCTACCCGGATGTTTGAAGAAGCACTATTTCAGCTATTACTCAAGTTATTCCACTACATGTTACTAAAACGAGAAACAGGTAGGATAAGCCTGTGCTTAATCCTACAAGGTGCTGAGCAATCTAGTCTTAAATGAGATGTGATTTAAACATTTTAGGGGCCTGTGAACAGGTGTCTCTTTGTCTAAAAGGATTAAACCCTTCCTTAACACCACTGCTAAGCATGTTCACAAAAGGCAAAGTTAACAGCAAGAGTTCTTTAATTAAAGAAGAGAGCATATTAGCAAACAAGGCAAGCTTTTAATTGCGATTTCACAAACATTTAATAATATAAAGAGAGTATTACATACCAAATAATAGTGCTGCCATGATACTATTAATCATGATGTTCATTTTTCCTGAAAAAGAGCAGCATTCAATCTCAGATTAGTTATCTCAGTATCACAGAGATGGTAACTCATTCAAATCATGTCCTTATTTCATGGCTACGGAAGCACATCATTTTGCTAGAAAAGTGAAACATCAAAATCTCACAGTGCTGTCTTTTCCTTTTTAAGCATACAATGGAGTAAATTCTGACCTTGGTTAAACCTATATAACATCAGAACTGTTTGGATGAAACTAACAACAAAATAGGGCCAACTTTGTGAGCCTTTCTATATGTTTGATTGAGCTAACCAAGCGAGAGAAGGTTTTGTATACAAAAGACTTTTGTATTTGATTTTATTGTAAAAAACCTTTTTTCCCCATATCCGCCTCACTCCTTAAAAAAAAATAAAAATTAAGCAAGCAGGAACAATGCTAATTACATTTTGTATGCAGTAAGAATGGGCAGGAGAATGGGGAGGCATGGAAAACAGGCCCCTGCAGAAAATGTGTGGAGGATGAAAACAAAGTTCTCCTGAGATGGATAGAAGTTTCAATTCCACAGGCTTCGAAATGAATGGTTCAGATGTTGTGAACACAATGGATAGTAATGATGATTACTTTTGCCAATGCCTATGGTGATGTTATAAGCTAATTATATTAGTCATTTACGCAAAGGCAAGATGCCTTTGATAACTACTATTTGGAGCAACAATTCAGCATGTTGAGTCACTGTTAAGTCACTCTTAGAGACAGACTCCAACTTACACCCAAATGAATCTTCAGCAACTTTGTTGGACACAGCAGTTTTACTCTGCATTTAAACCTTTATAGAAAAATCCAGTTCTGGCATTTTTTCTATATACATTCCTTTTTATTTTTCAAAGGTTGTCTTAATCACCTAATCCACACCTCATGGGACTGTATTAATGCACCTACTGTAGCTGAAGATACCTGATGTCCATGAAAAACATTAGTCTCCATTTAGCTTTATCTATTTTGACGTTTACTACTCTTGATTCTTTGGAGCCATTAATTTCTCATTAAATGATAGGGAATCCAGACGTATTACTCAGTGGGGAACATAACCAAAACACTGGTTTGCATCACTGAAAAAATTTCTTCTTTAAATCCCTCTAGAGGAATATAACTGAGCACCAGCTTTTCAGGAAAACCTAAAAGTGCCCATCGTATTAACAAACCAGGGTCATGCCCAAAAATCCCATCAAATTCCCCCAAGGTATGAACAACTTTTCAGAGACAGGAAAAAGGAAAATGTTAATGCCTGATGATCTTAAAGGACATGTCTCCAGGATTTTCTAGAGGATTCTCTATCATCAGAGGAAGACAGATGTGGCCACCAGCAACCTATTTTAATATTCCAAGTTACATTCTCTTCTGTAGCTGAAGGTTTTCTTGCTGAGAATGAGGCTGTGAGAGCATTTGAGCCTCCAATCTTCGGATATACTGGTCTAAGATCTGTTTCAGTCTTCACGCAAGATGGTCAAGACTGAGAGGAGCCAACCAGCTCTTTTAATTTGTCTCCTTGCACAGATGCTTACCAAGGCTTCTGCCAGCGAAGCTCTGCTCTGCCATAGTATCTCGGTAAGCAGATCATGTCCTACCATCCTAACACAGCTGTTATCCACAGTGAAATCTTTCTGTTGGAAAATGGAAGTCAGCAAGTGCAGGAGATATCCACCAACTTTGTGCTAGAAAATAAATCTTCAGCACAGAAGTCAGGTTTCCTATGGTGATAGTGCATAAAAGGGCACTTACTGAAGACAGAACCTTTTCTATAAGTCTGTAAGTCCACAGATCTACAAGGCCATAAGTGTCACAAGCATGTTCTAAATCCAACATAATTTATGGCTGCAATGGTAGTAAGGTGAAATTTCTGAGGCCTCCCAAGTTAATGTAGGTTAAAAGTCAATGAGAAAAATGGCAATCTTTGTGCTCACTTCAAGAGCTGTACATACATTCCTCTGGTTTTGACTGATCAGTCTTCCCAAGGATAAATGCTCCAGAGCCTTCCCAGCCAGGAGCTCAAAATTATCCCATCCTTAGATTCTTAGCAAATAAAGCCTGATTTTGCCCTTCAGATCATTTGGGATTCTTTACATATTCATGAATCTGATTTCTCAATAACAGTACTATAGTTTTTAGTCGTAGAAAAAAAAAACTACAACTGTGAAGAATTTTCTTTGTTTTCAGTTTGTCTCCTGACCTTTGACATCTTAATCCATATTAACTCAAAGCTTTCCAACTTTGCATTTATAACAACTATTATGACTAGAATCCAATCAAGTCTTTATTAATAGCCACTGAATACTTAAATGTGATCTTGTGGGGAAGACCAGAGCTGTCATCATTGTTAATGGAAAATAGAAAGAGATTTTCAGAAAACTGTGTCAGGACTTCCCCAGACTCAAGTCACTTGAGGTTTGTATTGCTGTGCATCAGGAAAGCCTCCAGTAAGAAGAAAAAGCAATTCACAAGGCAAGGATATAAAATATAAAATTCAGAAATCATTCTTTGTCTCTGCTCCCTTTTATGAGTCAGTAATTTTTACAAGTTACCTTTATTGTGTATTTCCACTTCATAAACTGTTGAAATTGTTTTCAAGCACAAAATTGAAGGAGGCACTGTTAGGGATACAATTTCTACTAATTCTTGTATTAGTTAATTCCAAGTAACATGCATGGCTCATCAGCAAGAAAATGCTTGTGTTTACACATAATATATGTACAATGAGTATATTAATTTTTATAGCACAATTTATTCCAAACTTAGTAGTTGTCCAGATCAGTGACCACACAATACTCGCTGCTCCACAAATCACTGTCCATTTTCCAGCACTCTGACCAACCCTGGTGCTGCTCTTACCTTTTTTTCCCCTCAAGGGGTCAGCTCATTGTTTGATCCCTTCGAACTTTGCCTGATGCCAGGTGTTTAGAGGTGGATGAATAGTGACAATAGTATAACACACATTTCATGAAGAAATGACTTTTTGAAGGTCAGTTCCAGGAGCTCGAGTTTGAAATGCTGAGTGAATATAGATTACAGGAGAGGACTTGATTCTTGACCTATGGGCTTTTTGTGCTTGCTAATTTTGAAAGACACTTGAAAGCCTCTCCTGGAGGATCTTTCTTATTTGTACTGCCTTTTATCTAAAAAAGCATTTGATGTCACTTTTGCTTGAGAGAAATCACTTTCTGAGTTTAAAAGTGGGAAGAAGATTCCTCTGTTGGACTGCTTTGTTGCTGGGTCTTTGTGACTTCCTTAACTTTCAAACACTAACTGTTCATATTTATAAATCTTGTCTGTTAGGCAAGAGTGTTAGGAATTTTTTGAGTAGCCATTATGCTGTGAAATCCTACTTGACACTTGCCCAGATAACACTGGCATCCAGCTGTGCAGCTGCAGTTTGAGATCCATTGACATTCAAAATCCAGTCTTCTCAAATTCCATTAAGACTTCAGTTACTTACAAACTGTTTCCTTTACAAATATTATAGAGCTACTGTAAAATTTACTTCTTACAATATGTTGGTATTTCTATTGTTTGTGTCTTGTCAAATCAGTAATATAGAAATGGAAGAGAAAAAAAAAAAAGAGAACAAAACCTAAAACTGTATAAAATATTTCATCTTCATCCTCCCAATTCAGCAGCAAAGGTAACATGCTGATTGTTATAAAGATGGCATAATGAGAAACCACAAATATTATCCACGTGATCCAGTTCCTAATAGAAATACTTTATCATCTCATTAGGGCTTACTATTTTTGACGTAAATTATTCTGAATGTAAAGTGTTCAAAAATTAAAAAAGGCCATGTTGTTATAGGATCTGAATGGAGAGCTACAAGTTCAACCCTCTCCAAGTGGAATTCATGGTAAATCTTTTTGTTGATAAGAAAATGGACTACACAATTGTATTTTCAGCTCTCCTCCGAAATAACTTATGAGCTCATTGTCCTATTTCAATCCAACCTGAAATGTCAAAGATATGTTTCTATATAACCCATGAGAATTGAAAGTGGAAGGAGAGCAGGGACAAGGTCAGTATCTCTACTAAGGGGAGGCACTACCAAGTTTGGCTCCTTCTCCCTCTGTTTGGCTGACCAGGCAGCATTGCATCTTGCCCTGCGGCTTCCCTGCACCTAGGGAATGATGTCACATGGGAAGGGAGGAAGATTAATTCAGTTCAGGGATTAAGAAACAAAAGCATTAGATCTCATTAGCTCTGCTGTTCTTGGAAAAACAAACCCTCCTCCCCTCTGCCACCTCTATCCTGGTCAGCTTTTCTTTCAATATATAATAATATTAATCCTTTACAGTTCTCAGCTCTATCTGGCACGTCCTAAATTCTCTGAAATAGAGGACCAGTTTGCAATTTTTTTTTCCACTCTTGCTCACTTAAGTAGTCTCATTAACCCCACTATTCATGTAAGCCACCTGCTGTTTGCTTGAGCAAAGAATGCATAAAAGTAAGCAGGAGCTTTGGGAAAAGTAAAATTTCTACTTATACAGTTCACATGCCCAGTGCTGCATATATTGTTAACAATGGCACTACAAACACTTCCCATAAAAGAACATTTGGGACCAGATCCGTAATTTTTTAACTCAGTAAGAGTCTGATTTCAACAGAATTTTGGATCAAAGCCATAAAAAGCAAACTACTTATAGAACCCAGCCTTTTACAAAATGAGCGATTGCTAGTAGGTGTATCACCAACCTTCAGTATTTTAACACCACACCCTGACATATGTGATTATTCATTATTCTGTGGGAAAAAGACCTTTATATGTAAATCCTGGGAATACAGCAGATTAAAATCAGGTAGAGTACTTAAACACATTTGTAATAATTAATAAAAAATTACAAACAGGTGAGAGAGGATAACTGCCTCTGAAACATTTATTCTACTAGTAATTTTATTACCATTGAATTCTTGCCAGCCAGGAAACACCTAGAGGCTCATGTTTCACACCCAGTATTGCAGAGGTGAAAAGGTAGAACATTCTGCCTTAACAAGTATGCAAAGAGCAACTTCAAGCGGAAACAAGTTTAGCACCCAGCTCTTACTGGCTCAGCCACAGAGAAGCTCTCCATAATAACTCGCTCGGTTGCGCAGCTTCTGCGAGACTGCAAGCTTCTTCTTTGGCTCTTGGCTGTGGGGAGGCATGTGGTGTGCATGCACGCTCCCCAAATCCACTTGCCCTGTGAAGGTTTCCACTAACTAGCTGCTTTTTCTGCCTGACTCTGCCATATATACATACATAGATTTAAAAAAAAAAAAAGCATATCACAAGTTTATATTTAAAGAGAGCTAGCTAAGGAGCTACATTATAATCATGCAGGGTATGAACTGCATCTTTTCTAAACCAGAAATAAAATTTTGTAGTGGAATAATTATTCATCTCTTAAAGAATAAATTCTTCTGTTGTAATATACTACACAACCCAGAGGCATAGTGATCTCTCCAGATGACAGTAATTCTCACTATCCTTATCAAAAATGACAGTTGTTCCTTTGAAGCAGATTGCCATGGTAAGGAACTAGCTGAAAAGCCAGTTTTGTTCTGTCACGATAGGAACCTATCCCAACTCTGCATACACTAACATCTTCCTTCTGTGAAAGCAAATAGAATAATTTTTTCCATTTCTCCCCAAGATTTGTATGTCTGTTCACTGTGTGTGAAGCTGACAGGAAACCTGGATACACAGAGTAGAGCAGACAAAGTTGATCTAAACAAAGGCAGCACAAAAATATTTGCTTGGCTGGATTAGCTTGCTGGATCCCTCTTCACCTGGAAATATAGGGTCTTAGACATGCCTTTATTTAGTATCCAGAAGTATTCCTATTCAGGACATCCAAATAAGCATTAGGCATTTTTTCATGAATGTTGATCCATGTATATCTTCAGTACATGTTCTGTAATAGTGATAGGAAAAAATGTGCACCAATAAACTCATAAAATGGCACTCTAAATACTTCTGTACTGTGCCTGACTTCATCTCTGCCATGAGGAAAAAATGTGTTTGATTTTTGCTTTTTAAATCCAAGGCCACAACACTGGCTTTAACACAGATAAAATTATTGGCACCACTATTGACATTAGTGCAGCTAGTACCACTCCTGCCCAGAGTACTGGCACAGATGCAAGTAGATACACCTTGAAAGGAACTCATTACAGACTGAAGTCAGTCCGATTTGGCCCAGGAAGGACAAGGTTTAAAATAAGCACCAGCAAAATAGCATTTTGAATGCTAGTCTGTATCATCTAGCTCTGCAAACTGCTCTTGTATTCTTTCCCTGGGCAAAATGAAAATGTGGAAAATGAACATGCTTTGGGGTGTGATATATTCTCATAATGATCATAGTCAGAGCACAGAAACTCGACACAGCTAACAGGGAGAAGGAAAGCCTTCCAACAAGCCTATGGTAGCATGGAAAAAAACCCAGATGTTTTGGGCACATAAAACCTCTCTAAAGATAGAAATAGAAACTTTATATTTACATGATGTTTGCAATTGTTCAGGCAGAGACTGGTAGCTCTCTCGTGCTGCTGAGGTGACCAGTAACACTACAGTGAGCATAGCCCTGTAGTAATCCAAAGGCTCACAATCATTCTTCAGGAAGGTTTGACAAACACGATTACGAATTAACAAAAGTAATTAAATTAATTAATCTATTCACAAATAATTCATAGAACCAGTAAGATGAGTCTGTAAATGATAAAGATGGGTGGGAGAGAGAGCAAATCCATCTAGCTGCATGTGTATGTTCATTACATCACTAAAATTTAATTTGTACCAGGAAGAAAGGAGGAGCCTTATCCCCACCATCTTGCACATGATGAGATCATTTTCATCTGTGCAAAGTGAACATGTGGTCTTATTCCATCAGAATCCTGCGTTCCCATTTAAGGATTTTACATCTACCACACACTAGTCTAACTGACCAGACATATTATCACCTCAGGCATATTGTCAGCCTGCATATGGAGCTAGCTAGGATTAGCTAAAAGATACATTTGGAATTATTTTTATAAATAGGAAATAAATAGCACAGGGTGGGGGAGAGAATGCCAGCTTATGATAGTAAAGGTGGTTTAGCATTATATATATATATATATATATATATATATATATGTGGAAAATTTATACTTTGTTATAATTTGTTAGCACTCTGGACACATCATTTTTCATCATGTACTTTGAACGAAAGAAAGATACACTTTATAAGAATCCTCCATGCTTATATTATACCATCATTCTCTCTTAATAGCCTTCTGGCTATCCACATGCTTCATAGTAGAAATTATCTGCCAAAATCACTTAATGCTGAAGATATCATGGGACTGCAGGAAAAAGTCCACATTGTAGTTTGTCTTCATTTCTTCTTCGATTTCTTTATTTTTCCATCAATCACAATAGTTGATTCCTTAATGGTGCCCTTGAGAATCCCTACTAAGAATGCAGAAAGTCCACAGACTGCCTCTCAGTCAGATGTTTCAAGTGTTCTCTGAGGATCTTGTAAATCTTCTCTAATACAGAATGGATCATTCAGGTCTCAAAATGTTTAGTATAATCTTTCCTCCAGTCAGCTAAGGGACCACAATCCTCAGGGTTGCAGCCCTTCCCCTAATTTTCTGAGGCTTTGAAAATGTCAAGACTAATCTTAGATTCACATAGGGTTTTTTTTTAAATAAGTTGCTTGACCTTTGTGTTTCACAGATATTCTGGCTGATGCAAGCCAATTACAAGTTTGTCACCATTTTTTTTTTCCTTGGGATACTCCTTGACCTTCTGGCTATAAGAGGGAGCTTTTAAGACTTCTGAAAATCTGTGGTTACTGCTGATCTAACCTCAAACCACTCAGCAGCTACAAGTTCTCTCCTGGCTGCATGTTGGCAGAGGAATTTTCTTCTCTTATAATCTACAAGAATTGCCACCATAATACATCAGTAATGAGAATAATATCCAAAGCATGTGAAAAACTTTTTATTAACTGCTTTCACAGGGTTTTACAAAGGTGAGGAAATATTACTCCCATTTTAAGGGAAAAACTTAAGGACTAGGCAATGCTACGTGCTCAAGGTCACCCAGTAGGGGAAGGTCAGAGCTGCAAACATAGACGTGGTTTTATAAGGCCACACATAGGATTCTAACTGTATTAATATGAGTCAGTGTTGTTCAGCAGATTAACCAATCACATACACTTTCCATTTTCCATTTTAATATGGGCTCTGACACCTAGTCCCTCTAATAAGTCCCTTGCTTAAGCCACTGAGAGGAATCACTTTTTATAGGCTAATGTCAAGGGTTTTTCTTCCTCCCATGCAATTTAGGTTTTCATAATTTGCTTCCTGAATCTTATACTTGCACAAGGATAGACATATTTAATAACTGACTTTTTTAATTGTGTAACTTGCACTGACAAATCCTGACTGAAGCACTCTGTAGATTTGTGCCCAAAAAAAGACTTCAAGATGCAAACCCAAGCATTCCACCTTTCCAGAGCTAAACATGTATATATGGAACTATCCCTCAGAAATATGACCTACAAGGATGCCAGATGATACATGATAGTTGCCCATGAGTTTCCAAAATGTTGTATTATTTTAAATTGCCATTTTAGTATCCTAAAACAGGAACAAACACTCACAGAACACATTATCAATAACATAATTCAGCTAAATTTGCCAGGAGGTTGGAGGAATTATCTCATTGACAAGAGATCCAAATCTGGTCCTCTATTTGCTTATTCTGGCTGAAAACCAGTCAGTTACATCTACAAAGAACACAAATAAGACTTTCCAGCATTTCACTATATTAAGGCCTGATCAGGGTTTCAACAGTTTTCAGTGTCATTTCAAGTGTCACACCACTGTGTTCTGGCAGTGGATACCTGTGCACATGGAGAATATGTGATTAGGCAGAGCATGTCCTTCAATTTCAGTGCAATCAGATTTTGATCTGAGATCCTTTCACACCACTTATCCTCAGGAAGCATGTCTGTAACATGTTATGGATTCCAGGAAGGAAAACATGAGTTTTCCTTTTTCAGATGGTTTGCAACAATAGACAGAAGGCAGAAAGGTAAGGGAGACAACCTGCAAGTTTACCCAGCAAGGTAAAATTATCTGAAGGTGATGGGACAATGTAAAGATTCAAAGACAACTTTTCTACTCAAAGGTATAAGAACAATACTATGATTTCCTGAAATTTTCAACATTTCTCAGTATTGTCCCCCTTTTATTCTTATTATTGATCTTGAAGGCTAAAATAGCTAAAATAGCATGTCTATCATGGTCCTTCCTACAGTACTTTGAGATAGGTGAGGTTTGGATCTTTCCTTACGTTTCTTGGTTATAAATGATGGAACAGAATCCTGTAAGTTGTAGGATTCTTTGCAGCTGTTTTGCCTTAACGAACACACCTTGGGACACATCCATTTCAATGCGTACATCTCTTTCATTTCCTTTTCTTAACATTTGCAGTGGAGCTACTTGAGAAGTAGAAGGTAACCTAAAATTTCAAATCTGATTTACTCTTTCTATAAGAAGGTTGTTAGTACAAATACTGAAATAAACACTTATGTGAGAAACACAGACTGTGAAAAGGGAAATATCTTTAGCAGGAGTAGATTTTACAAGTATTCTTAATTTTATTACATTCCAGCAAAAGTTACTAAGCAATTATTCTGCAAAGGTGTTACACCTATTGTGAGTGCCATGGAGAACTGTGAAGTTTCCTCATACAGTATAGCACCACTACAGAAACACCTGTGTTAAAAATAACTTCAAGCTTTTCTACTCCGAAGTATTCCTTAAGCTTTAAAATGTTTCCTTTCTTACTCAATGTTTTAATACTTGCATTGTGTTCCAGACCACAACTGTGACAGCAAAAGCATAATCTCTTTTCTCCCCTTCTTCTGAAAAAGGCTAGTACTTCTCTTCAGTGACAAATATTTGCACCTACAGCTGTAACAAACACAGACAGAAGTGTGGCAAGTTAGAATGAAAAATCCACAGTGCAACATTATTCATTTGGTGCTTGCTTCCTTGCCCTCATGTAAATTGTGGCTGCCACAAGTGGCACCATGTTGGTCTGGAGAAAGCCCCTCATCCAGCAACAGATATGGCATCTACTTCCACCCCAGTGTCCTACAACACTGCTGGGGTGGGTCAGTAAGCCCAGCCTAAGTCCTGGCATGCATGTGAATTGTTTTTAAAGAGAGGAGTGAAGTGTTTCCCAAGATGAGTGAAGAAGACGGGGAGAGTGTTGAACTGAATAAACTTTAAAATATCTGACCATGAAACTGGCCCTTGGTAACCGGAATAGAATCACTCTATCTACTACGGCTCCTGCAGGAGTACGAAAGAACAAGATTATCTTTGCAATGGTCTTTAAGAGCATTTCCTCTTTTGGGAAAGAATTATCAACCAGAAAAACCCACACAATCTGTGCTTTATACAATGTTCCTCACCCAGATCAGTATGGCAGACACTTGAGAGGTAAGAGAAGTGCAGAATGTTGAAAAATGGTGGATTCCTTCTACTTCTTCACAGCTGTAAAATGCAATGAGTTAGAATCAAGTAAGGCAGCAGGGTGAGGCAGCTTGAGAAGTACAAAGCTTTTTGCTTTTCACCCTTGTCCTGGTGATTGTTAACACTGAGTAGAGCCTTTTCTTTGTGTTTAATACAACATTTCTTGTAGAATCAATAACATCTCAGAAAAACTACCAATAGTCTTCTTCCCAGAAACGGTACATTCTCAATTCTCGTTCACTCCTTTATCTGCCAGCTGTCTTAACTGATTAGTCAAAGGCACACTCCTTGTTGACATAAAATGTGTGGCAAAAACAAGTGTACAAATGAATAATTATTTCCAACACTTGCAATGAGATTAAGCACTTATTGGATTAGGAAAGTAACAGGATTTAATGGGGTCATTTATGCTGCAACTCTAGTATAAAAATGTACAGTGCATGCATACATATCAGATTACTATCTCTATAGTCCGTCTAGCTATAACCATTTAAATATTTTATATATACAGCACTAATACATTTCTGGTCTCTTCCTTTTTAGCACACTACAGGTGAGTGTCCTTGGGCATCTCTGTAGTGAACACGTGATGTAGCTGTTATTGCCATTAGTGAACAAGCATTTTTCAGCATGAGCTAATTTCAGCAACTTATAACTTTCCCAAATCTAAGGAGCTTTTAAGTCTCAGACACATACACAAAATGCCTCTCTCATTGCCTCTCCTCCCTCTGTATGTTGCTGGAGTCATCTCAAGCACTGTCAGCCTTCATAGCAGAGTTCCTACAGTTTCCTGGGAAAAAGAAAGGAACAGGAAAGGATTATTTGGCAAACCCACATAGGAACCACTGTATTGGTTGTGTTTGGCAAGGGTTTGGCAGTAGCAGGAGGGTTGTAGGGGTGACCTCTGTGAGAAAAGGCTAGGGGCTGGACACAGCCAGCTCCAACGAGCGCCCCAGCAGACACATCACAGGACACAGCTGAGTCCGTCACGGAATTTGGGCTGTCTCTGAAAACATATTTAGGAATTGGTAGAAAACATTGGACAGCCAGAGGAGGAGGTGGCGGGGCAGGGCGGGAAGAGTGAGAAACAATAGAAGAAACACCAGTGTCAGAGGTGGAGGTTCCTCAGCAGCCCGAGGAGAGGACCATACCAGAGCAGCTACGTATTCTTGAAGGAATAGCAACCCAGGAAGAGCCTACACTGGAACAGGTTTCTTCCTGAAGGATTGCAGTACATGGAGAGGACCCACTACTTCCCAGAAGCAGGGAAAAGTGTGAGGAGGAAGGAGCAGCAGAGAGAAATTGTTATGTATTAACTGTTATCTTCAGTCCCCATCCTCCCCACAATGTTCAGTGCGGCCGTGAGAGAATTCAGGACTAAAGGGGGGAAGTTAAGCCTAGGAAAGGCAGAAGCAAAGGAGTTGTTTTAGGATTTGTGTTCTTGTTTCCCACTATCCAAATCTATTTGAACCGGCAATAAATTAAATTCATTTTCCAAAGTTGAGCCTGTTTTGCCAATGACAGTAATCGACAATTGATCTCCCTGTCCTTACCTCAACCCACAAGCTTTATCATTCTTGGTTTTTTCTTATTTTCTCCCCCTGCCCAGCTGAGGAGGTGGAGTACAGCTTGGTGGGCATTTGGCTGCTAGCCAGGATTAACCCATCACACCATTTGCAAGTTCTAGATTGATTTTTTTCAGACACTATGGTGTATAGGTGGCTTTGTGGTGTAGTGTGTGTCTGGTTTTTTGGTCAATTTGAAAAAGAATCATCCTAAGCATCTGTGTCTTACTTGTAAGATCAGTATGGACAAGCTGAAAAAATAGCTTCTAGACTGAAATAAGTTTCTTTTTCAGTCTAGACTGAAAAACAATGAACTCCCTGATGTTACCTTGATCTAGAGTTGATCAGGAGAGTCAAAAAGTTACTTGGTGTGGGAAATTGTGGGAGGATCAGAATAAACAGAGATGTCCACAAAAATGGCTGACTGAGTCCTAAAGAAAAAGAGTAGAATCAATCAAGAGAGGAAATAGCAATAGGTATTTCTCTATTTTGAATGACTCTGTCTTTTGACTTGTATAAACTGAAAGAAGCCTGGTTTACATGCCATCTGCACTCTGCCTTCAGTATGTTTAATCTGTTATGTGTCCTTTAAAAACATGTACCTGGCAGCTTAAGATCCTGGAAAATAAGCACTAATACGTCCTGTAGGACCCTACTTATAAGTGACAGAAAACCAGCCTTTTTTCTTAGGAATACAGTCAAATCAAAGAGTCAGTAACTAAAGTTTTGTGGCTGTTGACGCTTCCATTCACAGAAAAATAAGAAAAAGTGAAAACCACTGAGCAAATATAAGCTTTTTTCAACAACATTTTAAACTACATGAAATATGTAACTTAATCTGAAGTGGACATTTCATTGTGATTTTGAGTTTATGTACTTTTAAAAACACATTTCAAGGAAAATTGAACATGCATAGTATATTCAAACCAGAAAATGAGTATTGCAAAGAAAAATCAAAATATGTCTTCCAATTTATTTTTAGGAGTTTAAAGGGAGTTACTTTTTGTTTGGTTGGTTTGGACAAGTAACTTGATAAAATGAAATCAAATTCTCAGGCTTGCTTGATACTGCTGAACCTGCCTTTTTCATGTATATGAAAAACACAAATACTGTGTCAGATGAAAAATATTGACAAACTTTACCTGGAGCCAGACACAGTCCACCTGGAGTGTTAAAGCTCTGGACCTGCCACAAGGGAGAAGTGTGGGCAAGGCTGAGGGATAGATCAGTGCTTCCTATTGATCCCAGTAAAGTTGCTTAGGTCTTTGAATACCAGACAAAGCTATAAAACATATAACAAAACCAAATTAACAAAAGGCATATTCCCTTTGATGTCCTTTTATTTAGGTAAAACTTCTAAAAAAGTAAAATAAGACTGGACCTTACTCCCTTGGAAAATGAATTTAAAATTTCATCAATATTTCTCTTTCTTTAAGCTTTTGAACAATGGCAAAAGTCTGGCCAAAAGAAGCATACAGCACAGAATGCCAAACTGATTACTCCAAACCTAGTTCTGTAAGTCAGTATTAAAGAGTAATGACATTTTCACCAAAACCATCTTCCCCTCTTATTGCTAGAGATGACACACCTCTCACATTTGACCATTTAATGACAGGACCCTGCTCAGAAGCATATGCTAAGCTTCAAGAAAAGGGAATATCTTGTAAAGTCTAGGAAAAACTCTCATTCTGAGAATGAGCATGTCTCAAGTCCTCACTCTGGGCTCCTAGCAAAGTCCTGTCTCTTATATGTTTAATAAGTATCATGTTCAGGTGCTTAGACTGGCCCAAGAGTTGGTCTACAGGAGGTACCCAACTCTCATTTGTCAGCCTGACTTTTCCTCAGAGAGAATGGGAGTATTTTGGGAGGATCATCAGGTGACTGCACTATTGCAAGGAAATGGGGGTGAACGAGGGGGCAAGAAGGACACACACCCCTGCCCTTACACAACCCCTACAGCCTGCTGTCATATTGCAGGGAGGAAGGAAGTCAGGCAACAACACCTCTACCAGCTCAGAGTCAGAATGGGTGGAAGGAGGTGGCAGAGGTGGAGCTGCTTCCAAGTTTCAGCAAAGAAGAAAGGGAGAGTAACCTCACCACAGCCTGCTTTATGTGGGACAGGACAGGAAGAAAGATGGGAAAGAAGAAAACATGCCATCTGCTTACCCAGAACCCAGAAATCCAGAAGAAATACTAACTTTCAAGGTGGGAATCCTGAAGTGGGATGCTGCCTCTGAAGCTGTCAAAGCCGGAACATGCTGAACCAGGACATGAGCTTCTTTGGGCCTACTTCTCATCTTAGCCCCTGTGGTGTGAGATTTGCTTGCAGTGACTGTAGTCAGTGCTGAACCTCACACCTCATCTATGCTTGTAGTAACCACAACTGCATCAAGCCAAACTACTTCTGATTTTTTTCTGCCTTTTATTACCCAAATACAGGCTTCATTTTGTGAAAGGCCGGTATATTTTTGCTTTGTGATTTTGCTGGTGAAATTTCTTGTCGGTGACAAAAGATCATGTAGCCAAAGGCAATAGGGTCATTTTCCTCACTTTCATGCACTTTTCCTGTAGTAAGTGGTATGAGGTATTCTGGCTATCAGTATGTATTCCAAAGCTACATAAAGAACACAAACAGTTTTCCTTAGGAAAGGGGCACAGTTATAGAAACTGATCTTGTACTGGTGGAAGGCAAAATTCCTACCAAGACAGAGATCTCAGGGCCAAGTAAAGCCACCAAGTCACCAGTGTCATGGAGCCACACAGGATCTCCCATGCCTATCATGTGAAATACATTCCCACCTGTCAGACAATCCCACTGAAAAAATTTTGACTCAGATTATGAATGAAGCCAGTCCTATGCTCTTTACTTAGTTTTCCTAAGTCCAAACAGATTCCGTTGCTGCTGGGTTTTCTTAAGAGTGAGATTTTTGCTTTTTTTTCTGTAAGAATGGTATCTTGGACTTTCTGCACTTGCACAGACACTCTGAAACGGATATAGATGTGCACATCTTCTCACCATGTTCATCCCCAAAAATCTCACCACATTCACATGGTTACTGACTGAACAAACTGACTGAATTTCCCCTGTCTCAGGATCAAATCAAAAGAGGAATAACTTATCTGATACTCTTTTCCATATCATCATACCGGACAGTACCCAAGTCTCACCATCATAACTTGTTTTTGAGGATAAAATCACTATTATCTAAAAAAGAAGGCACTGTGTTCTCAGTGGTGTGCAAACAAAGGCTCAAATACTCTAGGTCTGTAACTTAGTCCAAATACATTCTTTAAATTGTGTTGTCAAATCTTTTCACTTTTTCCTTTTTAAAATAAAAAACCATAAAACATTATGATAGTTGATATATTGAAATTGGACTGAAATTGGAAGATCCATAGCTGTGATTTCTGCAACTGACCTACAAGATATATCATAACTCCCCCCCATACATCCCAAGTGCAATTAATATTGTTCTATGTTGTTTGAGTGCAAAACATTAAGATAATAATGAAGTAAAACAACTTAAGGAGTTTTTGTTCTCTTTTAACTCTGTTCACACATACATTTGCTGTGCAAAGCTAGGTGACACTTTCATGAAAACTTGAGGTAAATTCACTGTACATTATTTTACTTATATACTCACCAAACACACAGATTTTCACATACACTCACTCTTATCCACATCAGTGACCAAAGCTGAAAATAAAAACTGATTTTTGTCTGCGCCTCTATCACAGTTGAAAATCTAGGGCTTGAGAACACCTTCCCAGCTTGTATCTGTTTTATATATGAGCATTCATGAGCTCAGCACAGAATTTCTACTTTTCTACCTTATTTTCGTTCCAATAAATACATGGAAACAAACAATGCATGACTCAAAATAATTTGACCTAAAACTCTATCTTTATGTTTTCCTATTTGAAGACTACTCATCCTATTTTGTTAGTTCCTTTTCCACTATTCTCTTAACTGAGCTACTCACATCTGCCCTCTCCCAAATGTTCCCTTTGTTTTAATTCTGATCATTCATGCAGAGACATAGAAGTGGTCGCATTCCTTATCAGAGGGGTTTGTAGACACCACCATCATCCACACAATGTCTCCCTTTTCCACATCTCCTCTGAGACCACTACAGATGGGCCTAGACTCAGGCTTCCTTTGAACACTTCTCTCCTTGCACAACTCATCCTTGTTTTCAAAAATATTCTCTTCCCTCTGGGGTTAGATTTAGAGAAATCCATGTATATATCGTGACCAAAATTCACAAGTATAATCCAAGTAACAAAGTTTACAACAGCTAATCTCAAGAAAGTTGATTTACATGAAAACAGCCTCTTTGCTGAGAAGACATCACACCATTACTTCATTTCCTCTGCTGGCATCCTGTTGAAGACAAGGTAATATTTAAGATTTTAGCCTGCACTTTCAAATCCACATATATAACTAGTCTTAATTATGCTTAGGATTTGTCCTCTGCAATCATGACTCATTGCATCAGCTACTCTCCAGATGTGAATGAAGAGTTTCTCCCAGTGCAGAAATGTGTTAGTGCAGGAGACAGGACTTGGTCAGCAGCTGGTGTGCATAATTGGAAAGGAATTCACTTCTGGTATGCACAGGAGGACCACAAAGCCATCACCTCAAACACAACATATATCCCACGAGATATCTCTCAACATATAACCCACGGTGTATTGCGCTTCACAACAAAACAGCCTGAAACCAAAGCAAGCCAGATGGATGGACAAAGAGATGTCTTTGCAAGTGTGACAGACTAAAAATGTTAGTTGCTATCTTCACAAAAGTTAAAGCTTTAAAAATATACCCAAACCTTATCTTTAAATTGCTTAAAACACCAACCCAATGTGTTTATCCTGCGTATATCTTGTCAGGCAGTGTCCACACTGCTCACACACAGGCACGCATCTGTAGGCCAACCACAGGTCAAACACATCAGTGTCACATTGAAGGAATCCCCATCCCACTGTGCTCATTGGAAGGGCTTATTTATACACTGAATACTTTTGTGGCTGAGAGCAGATGGGATCTGGACATAGATTTGAAGAGTTTGCACAGTTTGCTTAAAAACCCTTATGTAGGTTTTAACTTCTGTCTTGATTCCTGGTTGCATATTCATTTTCCATGAGCTTGAACATAAGAGAAAAAAAAATTATGAGTCAGTCAGTAAGAGTATACTTCTTTGTAACTAGGAGCTCAGATTTCAGGCACTTGACTTATGTATGACTTGGACAAATTTACATTAAGTGACAAGTGATGTCACACTGCTGAAGGACATAAATGTCAATATGTGATATATTGTTTAAATAGTTTCAGACTCAGAAAAGAACTGTAGTAGGGAAACCAGAATGATTATTTTTTTCAATACCTAGGAAAACTTTCAGCCCCTATTTATCCCTGTAGATGCTGCATATGCTCTGCACTTTTCAGTTGTTCTGAAAACAACTGAAAAGCCCTAAGGATAGGGCACAACCTGAGTGGTTTTCTCCTTCAGATATGGAAGGATTTACTGAAAATGTTTGTGAACAATCTATCTTGAATATTTTTCTGTCTTTGAGGAATGTACAAAGCAACATATAAAGATGTATAAATGCCTCATTTCTCATCAGCTGTAGGATTTGGTAGCACCCTTCACACACTTGGAGGTTGGAAGACATTTGTGTTATCAGCTAAGCCCAAACTGGCATGTGACCAGAGTTGGAGAAACCATCAGCAAAATGGAGGTTTGTTGGTCATGATGGGCTCTTGTACCTTTATGGTATCATTTCCACTATGAGCTGGTCTCCTTCAGTTCCTTCACGTCTTTTTCATGGCAATCCCCAGCTCCAGCCTCTCAGAGGGTTACTTTTGTGGCCTGCAGGGGACGAAAACAGTGCGTTGATCATGAGTCCCTCCACCTCCATGTGAAGGGATGAAACTAAAGAGACTGTCTGCTGTCAACATGGTGCACGTGGTTTGCTTTTGAGACAACACTTTAAATTATGACTTAGGGCTCACAGTCACACAACTGCCTCCAGCTTTAGCCTTGCACACTCACAGTTGCACAGGAACCTATTGCCCTTTGAGATCAGCTCAGACAAAGTGCACCAACCTAAAACTTCAGGGTTTCTGCCCTGAACCACATTACAGTTTTCACATTACAATTATTTTATCAAAGTCAATCTAAAAAAACCCCTACTTTTATTTTAAAGTACATCCATTACATTCCTCAGTGTTGAATCCAAAGCAAAGACGTGTTACAGAGCAAGGTTTGAAGACCATTTTCTGACTTCTGAGTGAAATTAGCACTTCTAATAGAACCAAAGTAATTATATAAAAGTGGAAACATTGTATATGTTCAGAGAAGGTAAGACTGTTAAGAGAAATTCAAAAAAATCCCCTAGATATTACCAGTATGCAAAAGAGTATGAAACTATAATAAAACTGCAGCCACTTAAGGGAATAGGACACAGTATGACTGGATGTACAAAGAAAACCGATATATGTGCATCTTGGTAAGACGTTTAAACTCTTGGAAATGAGTTAAATCAACAGAGTGGCTAAACCAGCATAAAACAAAATGTTACCCCTTCAAAGGCACAGGTTCTGATAGGGGAGCTTCCTATCCAGTCCACAATTTCTTGCCATACTCTGTACCTCAGGGTTGCTTGAGTAAAGTGAACTGATACAGTGGGAATAGGAATGCTTCATCTCAAAGGCAGCTGTATTTTTAAATATATTTTTTAGCACTTCGTGATGTATTTGCCTGTGTCAGGAGACTTAAATATTTAAACAGGGTGACAAAGTTCATTTCAACCTCAATGACAGGCAAACCCCCTGACATCCCCCTTTTGTAATGTGAGCAGAATTTTCTTCACAGAAATAGCCCACCTCAAAGGAGTGGGGAAAGGAAAGGAAAAAAAAAACCACACCAAAAAACTTCTATTCCAATTTTTAAAGCCCTGAATGTCTCTTCCACCTTTACCTACTGAGTCACCCTACTCATCTCCAGCCGGTAGATATTTATTTTCCAAATAAGCTGCAGGCACCCATATCGTGGGAACCAGCTGCCCGCTTGGCCGCTCGCACGGGGCAGCTGAGGGCAGCTGAGGGCGGGGCGGCAGCCGCCAGTGACCTCCCACGGCCCGGCGCTCGCCAGCCTCACCCCGGCCCCAAACCCTCCCCGGGCACCTCTCGGCCTCCTTCCGTCCCGAGCACAGCTCTCAGGTCTGCCGCAGGGGTGTGCCTGTCCGCCGGCAGACCGGGCGATGAGCAAGCGCCGGTGCAATGTGACAGAACGAGAAAGGCGGGCTCGGCGCTGCCAGCCGGCGCGGCCCCAGGGCGCCGCGGGCGCCGGGTCACCCGCGCGGAGCCCCCTGGTGGCCCGCCCCGGGAACGGCAGCGCCGCCCTCCGGCCCCGCGCTCCTCCTTCCGCCGGGACGCGCCGATCCATCCATCCATCCATCCATCCATCACCCCCGCCCGCTCCGCCTCCGCCGCCCCGCGCCCACCCGGGCACCGCTCGGGGCCCGCCGCCGCCGCCGCGCACGCCCTGCGGGTGAGCGCAGAACCACAGAACAGCCTGAGCTGGAAGAGAGCCAGGCGCATCAGCGAGTCCACCCCTTCGCTCTGCACAGGACATCTCCAAGAATCACACCATGTGGCCTGAGAGCGTTGCCCGAACGCTCCTGTGGTTCTGGTTCGCCGTGGCTCTGGCAAGAGCGGTGCTGGTGCGAGCCCACATTGGCTGTTGTAGCTGGAACACGGAGGGGCAGGCAGAGCACGATGGCAGAAATATCTTCTGCCGAGGTGGAAAAAGGTAATGCTGTCCTCAGGTGAAGTACTTGGCTCGTGTTAGGGAACAGTCACAGCCTGCTTGAGACGAGAGGCGGGAGAGAGCTCTCACAAGTCCCATCATTGCACCATCCCTTTCTGCCGCTGTGGAGGGAGGGAAGAGATCAGCTTGGGAAAGACCATTCTGGAGAAAAGAAAATTGTTATTTGAAATACATCTTATGATGCATAGTACAAAGGTATGAAAAAAATTAGTGTCTTTTGCATGGAGAGTTAGTAGTGACTACACTGACAAATCACAGAATCATAAAATCATCAGGGTTGGAAGAGACCTTTAAGGTCATCCAGGCCAGCTATCAGTCCAGCACTAGCACTGTAATCCCTAAACCACTAAACTAGAGCTAACCCCTAAACCACACCCAGCGCCAGATCCGAATGCCTCTTAAACCCCTCCAGGAATGGTGACTGTACAACCTCCTTGGGGCAATCTATTCCAGTGCCTGGCCACCTTAACAGTGAAAAATTTTATGTAATGCCTAATCTGAGTCTCCCCTGTCGCAGCTGAAGGCCATTTCCTCTGGTCCTCTCACTGCAGTCACAGCAGAATAGACCGACCCATTCTCCTTTCAGGGAGGGATGAGGTTCCTCCAGGGTAAACAATCCCATTTCCCTCAGCTCTTCCTCATAAGGCATTTTCTAGACCTTTCATGAGCCTTGCTGCCCTTCTCTGGACACACTCCAGCACCTCAGTGTCCTTTTTAAAGTGAGGGGCCCAAAACTGAGTGCAGTACAAACAACACAATGGCTCAGTCAAAAAGGGTTTAATCTGCTGAAAGGACTTGACTGGGCTGGGTGGGTTTTTTTATAAATGTGTAGGGTTAATTTTTTTTTTTGAACCAGTGGGCATGTGGAAGGGCTGTGAAGAAAGGGGCAGGAAGAGCAGCACCTGGAGCTCCTTCCACTCTTGCTGTGTGTCTCTCCTCACAGCGGGGCCTGCACATGAACGCCTGAGCGGCCTGGGGGAAGGAAACAGAAACCAACTCACTCCCAAGTACACCCAGGGTGCTTGCAGCCCTGTTTTTTACTTAGTGAATCAAAAAAGCATAAGGACATGGGAAGTGGGGAAATCATGCCTCATGCTCTTCCAGAGCTGTGCAGGCCAGTACCCTGTCAGACCTGTTTTTCAAGCACAGGGATGTAGAAATGGCTTCCTACACACACACAGGGCTAACACAGGAGTTCCCCAGACCCCTTATCTTCAAACAGGAACAAGACTGAAGAAGCTGATTGCCCAAACTGTTTTAACATTTTTGTCCACCTTGGTCTTTTCTTCATCCTTAGATCTCTCCTTCCATAAAATGGACATTGTATTCCACATAAGGGACAAAATTTTATGTCTAAAAGCCATCCTGCTGTACAGCAATGCCACTGGCCATGAGACTAGAGGAGGAGCAGAATCTTCCTACCAGGAACTTCAGCTTCCTATGCAGTCAGGGAGAAGGCAAAGAAATTTTCTCCTTCCTCCTCCATTTCCAGCTTGCCCTGTGCAATAGACAGTGTGGCTAAACAAGAACAACAGGATCTTGTTATTCCAACATATGACTAGAAACAAAGTGGGCCTGACATATTCCTACTTCTGTATCAGTCTCTGCCCCTCCATCATGCTTGTGCAAGTTTTTGTGGAGCTGCTTAGTAAAGCAGTAGCTGAAGTAGTCCATCCTGAAGAAATGCCTTGAAAATTAAAATAGTGTGATTGTCCTCAAAAGATTTATATCCATTGTATTGCTTCATGGAGTTATCAGAATAAGCAGAAAGGCAGCATTCTTCAGCCAGCTTTTCCAAGATGATATATCTGCTGGTTTCCACCATTGCTGAACCATCAGAGTCACAGGAAAAATGTTGCTATAATTTCTGTGTGTGATACAAAGATATGGACTTCAAGTCCCTGCTTGGTTACTCTCAGGGAGTCCTGCAAAGCACCATGGAGCCTTAGCCTGATATCTACAAAATCAGCTTCCCTGCCTGAGACAGCAAGTAAGCAAAAGACTGTGGCATACTCTGATATAGTTAAAATGGAACCCATGAAAGCACTGGAGCTAGAAAGCCCCCTGCCACCCTCAGACAAGGGGTTCTGGGGCAGATTTCCAGCTCTGAGGGGTGGTGACCACCCATGCCGGCACAGCAAGCTGGCACAGTGCAGCTACATCAGCATGGCACTGTTCCCAGCTTGTCAGCTCTGAAGGGAGAGTTTCCTCACTGCCCTGGGTCATGTCTTTCTCACAAAGATTTTACAGGGATGTCATAACTATACATCCTCCCATATGCATGGTTAAGAATTAGAGCTTTCCTAATCCTGCGTAATTATTAACATGAGAGCAATTAGACAGAAAGATCAAATACCTTGTTATTAAAAGACCAATGAAGAACATAAAGAGCTACCAATTGGCATAAGAAATCTTGATTCCAGAATACTAAAACCCATAACTTATGGAGTGTTTATATTATATGATTTATATACTATGGGATGTATCATTCAAGTTCCACCTGTCCTGTGCTGTGTGAGAACAGTATAATTCATCATGCAGATCTCCAGGTAAAGGAGAAGTGACATCTGTGTGCCCATGTAGCCTAATCCCACATTTTCATGGTCAGACTTTAGAATATTATTTTAAGTTCAGCTAAAACATTAGTTAGAGATTCTGATTTATAGCTAATTTTTTTTTTCATCATTGAACTGATAAAGTAAGCTATAATGAGAACTTTCTGGATGATATATGTCATTCTTCTGAGTGGTGCTATTAGCACTTGTCCAGTTTCAGGAATATTTATTAAAAAAAAAAAAAGACACACATATGGCTTGGTATAATTATGTAGCCCTTCAGAGTAAAAGAACTGTTCAAGAGAACACATATTCCTAAAGCTATGTTTATCTCCTTTTAATTTCTATTACTTTTTCCAAGTCTGTCAGCTTTACATATAATTTTACATTTTGTCAAATGAAGTTGATAACATTTATTTCACAGAAATAAAGGCCAACATTCATAAACTACAATAACAAGCCAACACATGCCGGCATCTGTGAATGGAAAGGGGGATAGGAAAAAGGCCTTGTTTTGGTAGGCAAACAAATTTCAGTTTGCATTTAACAAGGGATTATCATTAGTCTCGAGCAAACTCAGTGTCTGTGAACGTCTTACATTATTCTTGTGAAACACAGGTTTTGATGAGCTAGCTTGACTTTACAGACATTTCTTTGATGTAACTTAAACCCTTTTTTTTTTTTTTTTTCCCCATGTAGGAATTGGAACTGTATCATAACTTAGCAGGTAGGTTATGGTAAAAAAATCCTCACACAGCTACCTAATCTGCCAGATATTTCTTTGGACCATGAATAGGAGGTATTACTATTATTCCTCCTCTAGTATTTATTATTACTAGTATTTCCTTTCTTCTGTCCGTATTATTGAATTTATTCTTCACACAGTTGCTATTTCTTTTCCTGTGCTGCTTTCTTCTCTTTACTTCCCTTATTTTATCATTAAGTATTATTCTATGTCATCATCTTCTGAAAAGAACAAGAAGCTAATAATATTTCATGATTAGAAGTGGTCTTTGAATGGGCTTGTAATGAGGTAAAATGAGTTCACCCATCTCTAGTTGTTTTGTATACAATATTCTCCTAATAGTGATAAATACTTTGACAGAATCCCCTTAATTAAAACATTCAACAAACTGAGAGCCTGTTGTAGCTGGCTTTGTAGATTTACACAGTACTGTACCTTAAGTAGTAGTTGGGCTGAATTCGAGGGTAAATTCATGTGATCTATGATTTCTTTAGGCCAAAGGTATTTTATACTGTCTTAACTTTTTTTTTTATTTAGTGTACTTAAACACCTTCAGAGTTACTTAATTACCCAGAATAATTTTGATTCACAATCACTGATTAATGTACAAGTTATATTCTTGTCCACTTACATGAATCCTTCACCCTTAGTCTATTTTACTATAAAAAGCTTTGACAATGTTGGGGTGTGCTTCATGAGATGTGCTGTTCTTTCACTAATGAACTCCTTGTGAATAGTGCAAATATCAAAGAACTTTTTCTCTGTTGTAGGAATCAGTTACAATTTCTTTTCCTTGCAAGCAGCTGTGGGGTTTGCCGCTTTTTCATAACATGGATTTTTTTAAGAGAAGAAATGTAGAAAACTACTGACAGAAAGTTACTTTCCTATTGGAAGTTACTACAGCTTGTCTGTGGGCAGAGAAATTTTCATTTAATTTAAAAAGTCTAGAAGAAAAGGAAATGTTATAAATAAACAAACCAAAACTACTATTTCACTGTAATATCCATGGCCCTTAGCAGTAGGAGATCTAAAATCAAGCCAGGAACACAAAACTGCCAAATTGTATACCAGCCACTGTTAGTAAAAGCAAAAACAAGATTAGCACATTGAGAAAGGAATACTATATTTTCGGTGTCAGTCTTTCTCTAGACTTTTCTATACCTGTGATAGTTGCTCCAGAGAGGTGTGATGGACAGGGAGGAATAGGAGAGTGCTTGACAGAAGTGGTGCATTTGTTTGAAGTTGTAGGGCAGCAGCTCAGCTGGGTTCAAGTGAGTTCGTTGATGGCACTTCTTGGAATTACTTATTCTTGGTGGTGTACTTTGATTAACTCTTTGAAAAAAATGGTGTTCAGATGTTATGAGGCAGGAACTGACAGTCATTCTGCAATAGCGTGGGAGTTTATAGTTTACTCAGCAAAAGCTTGCATGCTGGTGTATTTTAGAAATGTTGGTCACCTCAGTACTTGAGAACTCATTCTTTTTGGAGTCTCTTAGTTCTCCAGAACAGAAATTAATTGCATAGTTTCAGAGTTTGAATTTCACTTACTATTTTGTCTTATTCATAAAACCACCTTTCAGCAAGGTCTCCACTGTGTAGCTGAGAAGAGTTATGAACTCATATGAACCATCTGTCCCTGACCCAGCAAACTCATCATGTTTACTAAGCACTGACAAATTCAAAGGATAGGGTCTTTCTCTTGATGAACTGACACAACCGGTCCAAAGTTTTCTGATGCCAAGGGAAGACCCTCATAGACCTCAGAAGCCTAGGGACCAAGCTGTAGTTTCAGATATGCAAGAATGAAAAAGGGCAATGAAAAACAGGAATGTCATTAGTACTGCAACCTTAATATAGCATATTTTATAGAAGCATGGTGTAAAATAATTATAAACCACATTTTTACACATATATGTTCAGGATCAAATTTCAGTTATAGTTGCTGAAGAACTGTAATCACTGGAAAAGACACACGACATCATTTCAGTCTGAAAGGAATAAAAAAGATGCTTGCAACAGCATGCATCAGAGAAGAGCTTGTTAGTTTTATGAGGAAGAGAAATTATGCACTGTCAGTAACAGCTCAGTCACAGCCAGGTCTTACCACAGCCAGACTGCATCTGTATCCTCATGTCTACCTGTCTCCTATGTTACTTGCACTGGACATGTGTTTGGTGGTGTTAAACTCATATTCCCAAAAGCTTACTCTGAGAATCTAAGGTTCCTAACATGTCTTCTCCACTGTCTTTTGGGCATGTAGGAAGTGAATAATATTCTCCATGATATGCCCCATGCCCACATCCCTGTGTTGTCTGTTGTTAGTCACATTTACATTTAGCACAATGTATTTCACCTGCCAGGAGAACGTGGATCCAGTTGACCCACTTATTTAACACTATGCTGAAAATATCAGACAGTGTGTCTATATATATCATACGTGTTTGCCATAACAATAGGAACCAGGACAGATCTAGCTGGTTTTGCTGCTATCAGGATAATGCTGCTAGCTTGTGAAAGGCGTTATGGGAAAACTCTTTGAATAACTTTTGAGGTGAATCACAACCACTAGGTTTGGAAAATGATTAGGTCATGTAGACCAGCATTTCTCAGCATTGCAGTGGACAGTAATACTATTGCAACATTTCATTACCAACCTTTACATAAGGAAGGAGTCAAACAAAAAGGAGGTAATAGTAAAGAAATATTCACAACTATTTGATTTTAAATTAAAAGTGTGATAGCTGTACAACACGAGGAAATCCAAAACAAATGTTTGTTAGCTTCTCCATTGATTTAAAGAGGCTGAAAAACTGTAGGCTCAGAAATACTTGCAGCAAATAAAAAAAAGATGAACTTTCTGTATTTGTGAGGAGCTACTTAGTTGTTGAAAGTAATTGATAATCTTTCTTTTAAAAGTAATGAACTATGTCCATATTTACATGTTCTTTTCACTGAGAAACACAAAGGCAGTGTCATTTTCTTATGATTCTCTAGTTGCTGCAAAAAGTTTCAAGTGTCATCAGCACTTGATTAAAGTTTTTCCAAGTTTTGCAGTTTCATTTAAAGCTATCCTACAGGTTCTTTAAATGCCAACAAATCTGTAGTTTCTTCCACATAATATAAATTTGGCGCTGTTTCTTTCTGAAAAGTTCTTTTTCTCATGTGCTTTGCATAAACAGTTGCAGTAAGAGTACTTTACGTATACAAAGTCATGTATACAATTTAAAAAAAAACAACCTGGAAAAAAAAGGTGGTGTAACAGCCATCTCTTCGTGTCCACTTCGTGCAAAAAGTATGAGCCACAAGCAGACATTTTCATCTGTGTCAGAGGTGGCTTCTGTGATGCTAATGAGTGTTGCTGTATATGTCATTGGTTGGGCCAGTCTTAGGGGTTTTACTGTAAAATTTCTCCTCAAAAAGTTTGTGAAGGGAAAATAGTGATTAAATCAGTATCTTTCAGAGATGGAAACTCTGAGGCCATATCAAAATTAGTCTTGATGACCAATACCTGACGACTCAGATTTCTGAGAACCGCATTGCAAAACAACACAAAACTGAAGGCTTTTCTTTCCTCCTTGTTCTTATGGATAAAAGTTACATAGAAAATATTAGTTAAAGCATGATGAGCTGGCTATCTTGTGATTTGTTCCCAGTTTTTCACAGGAAAACTTTATCTAACCTTGTGGATGTGTGGGGAGGCTTGGGAAGAAACACATAATGCTTGTGCTAGAGACTGCATCCTCACTGCAGAAAGGTTAATGCAACTAGAGTCCAGGCTCTAACCTGCCCTGCCTAGTTAATTCTGCTGGTCATTTTATGAAGAGTAACCCTTGTTTCAGAGTTAAAGGGTTCAGGTGCAGAAAAAATTAGGGAGTGATGCAAGTTGTCATTAAATGATACAGAGGACCTGGCAGGGAAAAAACTTTCTATTTCCTTCTTCCCACTCCCCACTTCACAGTTTGCCTCCTCCTGGTCATGCTGACACAACTAGAAGTTGGGCTGTGAAATAAACCAGATCCCTGAAATGATCCAAGTAAAAATAATCCTTCAGAATTACAAATGAAGTATAACTCTAGCAGAGCTCTTGGAGACCAATTTTAATGCTTATTTTATTTAAAATAAATAAGACAGAAATGATTAATTGTGTTATCAGTAAAACACTATTGTTAAGCATTATAAAGCAGTGCATCATCCTTTTATCAATTCATAGATTTATTTTTTTTACAGCCAGAAGGGACTAAGCATTATGGAGATGATTTCAAGTTCATGGAGAACAAATGAATTGAATTTTGAGTGAAAAGTAAAAATTGACACCCTAAAGTTAAAACTAGATTGGCAGGATATCTAAAAATGCAATACTGAGTATTTTAAAAAGGGAAAGAGAGTGAGATCTAACCTTAATAACAAGAAAACATGCAAGACCAAGTGTAAGCTTTTGAAAGATAAATTTATCCCACTTTAATATTACTGCTGCTTGCTAAAGCTGTCTCTGCCTAGTTAAAAAAGATTGATGAAAAAATGCTAAATAATAGAAATGGAAAAGTGTGCATTTCATACAAGTGAAGCAGTGAACAAGAGAATAAGCAGATTGCCTAATAATCAGTGTCTGTCTACATGGTTGGCAGGGATAACTTTTAAAAGCAGTGCTCTAAGCCATGCAAAAGGAAAGAGATGGTAGGTAATGGCAAAGGTCCTTCAATAATATGGCGGGGGCATTTTGGTTTCTAAATTATTTGTATAACTTGCACTATAGTTACTTTCACAAAATGCATGTGAAAATTATGGTGTTTATGCTAGAACACCTAAATTGTCTGTGAAAGACAAAGTGATCAGAAAAAAATCATTAGAAGTGCCCTGATTGAAAGTGTAGTCTCAAAAGGGGGTTTTGGCCCTTTACCTGAATGCTGCAACTGTCTGTTTTCAGTCTGCTTAGTTTCCTGGACTAGAAGGCACAGTTACAAAACACTTATTCAAGGAAATTTCACTTTGATTCCTGCAGCTTAGGAGGGCTCAGCATAAAATTCTCATCTGCTTCTCCATTTCACTCACTTACTTGAACAACTTTCTCTCCTCTGCTTGAGTTGAAGCAACCTTTCATCAGCATCGTTCCAACCATCTCTTTCTTTCAGCTTCATCACTACCAGATGGCATGATGTAGTATTAACCTGTTTACATTTTAGATTCTCTCCTCCCACACGGTAGGCAGCTGGGACTTGTTTGGCTACAAAAAAAGAGTGATGGGAAAACCTCCATTGTTTTCTAGAGAAATTTTAGGAGAAGAGTGAAAGATTATCTGTATTTTACAATTCAGAAAATAACACCAGATTTACTAAACCCCTCTATATTGCACGAAATTTTATAAGCTTGCCACAGCTTTGAGTAAAGGAGTAGCAGAGAAGGGTTTATCTACAATGCAATATAGTAATGAGATGTTTCAGATGTTTCAGATTATGACAGTTTAGCTTTTTCTGGAAGAGAAATAGAACTTTCGAATGTTAGTGCCCTTTCGTAATTATTTATTTCTGAGCTCTAATAATATTTTTTTCTTTAGAGTGTCATTTTATCCTTTGCATACTCATTAGGGTCTTATTCTCAGCCATAACTTCTAAGACCTAATCTAACATGAACAAAACAATATTTAAATCAAAAAAAACTTGAACACAGATTAGAGCACTCATATCTTTGCAAGCTCTTTGCCTTGGTGCCAGGTAATATATTTCTCCTTGGTACATGAATACACACATGGTTTTACTAAGCTATATGTGGTAGATACCTTTGCAGTATTTCTTTCCCACATCCATATTTATCAAAATCGTTTCAAAATGCTAATATAATCTTGAATGTTGGGAAGAAAACATCAGTTAAAGGGGCAATTTAAAAGGGTCATTTTTCATTTCAGTTTACTGGTGTTTATTTCTTCTAAATGTTGAATTTTAACACTTGTTATTTTTATCTAGGTTCCAGGCTTTTTGTGACCATTGTTCAGAGAAAGACAAGAGAACAGCAAAAGATTGGATGAAAGAGATTTACACCACCTTTTCCCTCGTTAGTTACATCCATGTAATTATAGCAAAGCACTGAGTGGGTACCACTTTGCCATGCACCTGAAGCATTTTTTCCTTGACAGTGCACTGATAGTTTAGTAACACAGTCCCTACTGTGACTGACAGTTGGTTTTGGACTAATTCATATAAAATTGAATAGGAGACAGTGGCTATTGGTTAGTTCAGCCAAAGTCTACTTGGCAGAGTAGATTAACCTACATGAAGCTCTGCATTATTGCACAGCTCCATGCGATGCTGGTGTCTGCAGCACAGGTTTACCCTTAGCTTGGCTACTAAAAGTAGCCAAAGGCAGCGCTGTAGAAAAGCAGAGAATCACTAGAAAGGCTTTCTTTAGCAGCAACAAAGATTACATGTGTGCCAAACACATCAATATGGCAGATGACCTGACAGAACCGGTAGCTGAAACAATTTAGTCTTCTTAGGAATGTTGTTCCTGGGGTAAAAGCTCAAACCTCAGCTCACTCAAAAGAAAATTATTCTAGAACATCATTTCTGTAGGTAACACCTTAGGATGCAAAAATGAGTGAATGAATACTGTTGTTTCAACACTTTTATCTACTTCACTTAGTATTTTCCAGGAGCCAGTTGAATGCCATCTGAATCTGTAAATTACAGAAAAGCATTTAAGTCTGTTGATTAAGGATAAAAGGATAAAATAGAATGTTTCTATTGAAGAAGCCAAATATGAAGGTGATCTGAGAAATTGCATTAATGTAAGCCTTTTCCTAGGATCACAGATGAGTCTAGTCATCTCTGATGGAGATCTTGGGAGAGATGAGAAAATGAACAGAAGAGTAAGAAGAGGTTGAATGGAAACATGGTATAAGTCCTGCCATCTGACCTCTGCCAGCAGAGCCCAGTGTTGATGGGAGCACCTGTGTGCATTTTCCAAACCAAGTTTGTGCTCTTCTCAAGAGTGCCAGGACTGCAAGATTAGGGCTCCCAGCTGATCTGTCTGCACAGACCCCCATGAGGGAGGAGATTGTCATATAGTAAAGCATAGGCATGCTTTACTTTAGACACCTAGACCAGTTGAAATTCAAGGTAATTAAGTCGGACCCCAGGATTCAATTGCTTTCTATCAAATTAGGCACCAAGTTCATGGAATAAGTTAGAGTAGCCAAGACATCAGCCCAAGGTTGACAGGTGTAACACAGACACTATAGGGGAGCGGTGGCCTTCTGCTGCAGCAGCTGTAGGCCAGGCAAGTGACGGGAGGGTAGCTCCTGCCTTCAGGAAAATGATCCGAGAGCCTAATTTCTAAAAAAGATGTAGCCAGCTGCATCAGTTAATTCAGGGTGCTGAAGTTAGACAACATGATTACAACCCTCAGAAAGTGTTTACATAGACAGGTGGCCTTGTCCATTCACCCTTGGAAGTTCACATCCTCTCCTCACTGTTAGCAATCTTTCACTCCTGCCACCAAGACTGAGATGGGATTGAGTCTGCTGTCATGGAATGCTGGAGTCCTTTTCCCTCTGCTGACTCCTGTCCTTCTCCAGGAGGGAACTTTATTGAAGTGAGGCAATGGCAAAACTCTGCCTGATGCTGAAGCCTGCAGCTTCAGGCTGTCTTAATCCAGGCTGCTGTATCTCACCTCTTCTGCTTGGCCTCTGTCTGACTGTGAATTCCACTTAATTTAAATTCACACAGGGTGGAGGTGATATTTGTGCAGAGAGGTGGGGAAAATCCCACCCTTGAAAAAATGCTAGGATGGTGAAAAGGGGGGCCTGTTTTGTACATGGCCTTTGGCAGGTTCAAATGTTCAACTAGAATGAAGCAAAATCAGGGCTTGAAGCATGGGTCTTTTTCTTCCATGTGAGTGTCCTAATATCCTATACATTACTAGCTTTTCCAGAGTTGCCTTAGAACACTTATTTCATCCCTATACAAAGAGGGAAATTTCTGAATTTTTGGCAGGATAGTTAAACCACCCAGCTACAGTCTCAAGGCATGCACCCTCTCTTCATGGGAGGTGAGCAATCACACGCCACGCTGAGTTCCCTCAGGTACTGGCCCAGCTCCACTGGCTGATAAAGAGGGATAATAGGTCTACAGCCCCACCTCCTTCCTTTGCCTTTTTGACATCCTGCTCCCCAAATCTGAGTGACAACAAAGGCTACCGTAGTTCTTGGGCTGCCTAGGACACCCACAAGGCAGCCTGTCAGGTCCCGCATGGATGCCAAGGCTCAGCTGGGGGCAGATCCTCAACAACACAAACAGCTTTGGAGACTCAAAAGCACGTCTTCCTTCCTTTTCCAGCCATTGGCAGCATCCCCTGGGCTACCTGAATTACTCCTGGGTCCAAAGTTTCCTTCCTACCCTGCCATTCCACTCCTGTATCACGTGTCCCCTACTGGCCAAACCTCACCCGTTAGAGGGGCAGGAAGCAGGGTGAAATTAGACAGCCATTGAGAAGGCTCACATAAAGCTGGAAGATAATGACTGCTCCAGCCAGCGCTGGCAGCCACGACACAAACTTCCCCGCACAGCACTGCCAATGTAGCTCGCTCCTGACTGCGACACACCTGCTTGCTGAGAGATGTGCTGCCCGTGCCAGGGCTGCCCACCGCTCCCGAACAATGCACACGGCCGAGGGGAGCCAAACCACCCCGTTTGCTCCACTTTTAAATGCAAAGAGCCAAATTCAGCCCTACAGCTCTCAGTCCTGATGTAGTAACACATCCTTTGCGTTCTTACCACCTGTATGTGTGCCGGATACCAAACCAGGAAGTCACACTTTTCTGTCTGTCGAATCCTCTGCGTGATTTGCAGAACATCATTGAGCACATTTTGAGAGAATTCAGTGCTGCAAAATTATTTTCAGTGAATCTTTTATTAATCTACATGTGCCACATCGTATCTGCAGTGGAAAAAGAAAATTCTGAAAGAAGCCCAAACAAAAATAATGGAACAATTATTGCTTGAAAATTCTGATTGCCTATAAATTATAAGTCTATTCAGCTCTGTGACAATTTATGTTTTCATTTATGAAACCATTCTTGTTATTAACTTTCAATCTTGTTTACTGAGGAAAGTAGGAATACACCAAGCAGGCAAATCATTTTAAACCACGTCTTGAAAACCTAGGATTATGGCACACGGGACACGTTTATTACCACTGTTTTAGAGCACATGATAAGTTTAAAATGGGGCCCTATTTCAAACAGCAGAGGTTGGTTAGGACAAGGCAACTTACCATGACCGCAGTTTCTAATGTAAAAGTGTCAATGTGCTCGGTATATTCATAATGTGTTTATTCTCATTACAGTTTTCAATTTGTCAGTGTTTTACTGGCATGCAACCACAGAGCACAGACAGCTATTGCTGGTTAACCTTGTTATTGCAGACAAGTTACAAGTCCTGACAAGAGTCTGATAACTGTGCCTACTTATTTTAAGCCATGCATGAGGAAAGGGTAGGAGGTTCAAAGTAAGTTATGCTTTCCTGTGTGAGTCCCCATATGATCACTCAAAGTTACTGTAAATATAAAGGCAGAAATGCCTGATTGCCATTTTGTCATTATGACATTAGACAAGAAGGTAATCAAAAGACAGAATCAAACATGGGGCTGAAGTTACAAAAGCATAAAACCCTGAAGCCTCAATCCTCTAAAGCAAATGTATGGATTAAGTCACCTGAGCAGGTCTTTGCAGGATGGAAGACTCATTCACTTGCAAATATTCTGTCCTGGAATCTATATCCCAGAAGGAACAGTGACCAAACAGGTAAAGAGTGGAAATTACTATTTCTTATGGAAAAAATATGCTTTTCTCCTCCTCCTCATTTTCCTCTTGACACATTTACTGCTTATTCATTTGTCTCAGCACCTTGTTGTATCCTGATGTAGACTTCATAAATTTGCTGGGTCAGAAAAATCTCTTTTCCTATTAATTTACCAAAACCAAAGCAACTTGTAAAAAAGCCTATGATCTAGCTCTGATCTTTGACTGAGGCCACATATCACTGCTGGAATGTAAATATGATTTTACTAGTTGACCAAGTGCACCATAGCAGTTAAATAATAAATATACAGTCATGGAGGAAAAAAGAAAAAAAAAAGTTTAGGCAATTCCTGAGTTCAATTTCACAGATCATGGTAAATCAGATAACACTCTTACAGCTTCCCAAAAGGAGACATGTAAATAAAATCTTTTTAATATTCAGAGACACTGGCCATGTGCTGTTCTTTAAAAGTGAGGATTGTGGATGTGCAACCCTACAGTTAAGGACGCATTTTCTATTTACATTTTGTCATCTAAAGTAAGAAGCCACCAAGGACTGCTAGGGGGGAAAAAAGTAAAAAGGAATAAAAACTAAGAAAAGGGAAAAGAAAAAATCAATCTCTTACTAGCATCTGCCAGTGGCCATCTACACATAACTTCTGATTGTTGTCCTGCTGTGGAGAGAAGTGATGCTGTCCTGTCTATGCCTTTGGTTTCAGCAGAACTTCCTTATCATTAAGGTCCATTAGAGTTCATTAGTGTCCTACAACATGAGCAGCCAACATATGGGAGATAGAGCAGAGAGAGCCAGGATTCTGCTCCCGAACAGCATCTGATGCTGCTTGGAAATCCTGCTTCTTCAGTCTAGGAGCATGCTGCCTCTGGAAAAGCAGTATCTTACACATACAACATTCTTTCAATGAAGGCAAATTTTACCAGAAAATAAAAAAAAAAAAAAAAAAAAAAAAAAAAAAAAAAAAAAAAAGATAAACTCGGAGAGCTGTGAAGCTGCTGTAAAATTAAAATTAAGAAAACCCTTTTCTTATTCATCTTTTAATGTTCCTTCAAATTAGATTGAGAGGAGAAATAGTTACTTGCTTCACCCTCACCCTTCTCCACCCTATCATTTAACCACAGAAAAGACTGATTTATAACAACAGTAACTTCTGTACTATCAGACATTCCAGTCTGCAATTTTACCTCACATGGATAGATACTGCAGACTTAACACGCTTCAAAAAGTTAGAACCATTTAATGAACTACAACTAATGTGACTACACTTCTGAGGACATGCAGTTCTCTCAAATGTGTTTCCAAGTGAAATAATGCTTCTGAGATTTATTACAACACATATATTTTTTTCCTGAAAATTCAGGGCTCAACTAGTTGGAAAGTTGAGAGGGGTGTGTACAGACATCTTCTTAGCTCTGGACTGGACCATTTTCAAGATAGATGGCTTTAAGTAGAATTTTGCTTAAATTATTCTTAAGTATTTGAAAGCTGGTTGTTTTCCTCTTTGAAATCTGTTTTGATCCAAGCTTGGTTTAAAGAAAAACCAAGATAGACTAAATGCAAAATTGTCCATTTCTGCATTTTTTGTTTTGCAGTCCTACAGATGTTTTGCATTAAGATACTCCAACCCAGAGTAGAAATTTCCCACATCATTTCACAAAGCTTCAAGATGGAACACCTATTCTTCTGATAAAATGTTTGTTTAGAGAAACCTCCCAAGCTCCTCAGTGGCAGTTTTGCCACCTTGGTAAATATTTATAAATGAGTCACAAGCCTCTGAACAAAACCTTTGTATTGGAAGCCTGACTGAAGCGCTTAGTACCCATATTCATATTTCACTTGCTGTCCTTGTATGTGCACTTTTATGGGAAAATCAAATGCTTTTCATTATTACATTCAATTTCTGTCATATATTTCAAGCCACATCTAAATTCTACTCCTTGAGGTTCATGATGGTACACTTCTTTACGAATCATACAGTTGTCAGCACCGTGGGTCTTGGGTCAAGTTAACACACCTGATGAAGCTAAACCATAGGGGACTTTTTTTGGTGTCTGTGAGAGTGAAATGGCACATTTAAATTGATTGTTTATATCCAGAGCACAAAAGAAACTTATTTTTTTAATCTGACATACCTCAGTATCAGGAGGTGAAACATCAAGAATAAGAAGGAATAAAGGGGAGTCACAAACATTCCACCAAAACAAATATACTTTTTTGTACAAGAGATGCCATGCCAGGGTTAATCCCATTTTTAGCTCTGTGGCTGACAGTCCATGGGGACTGTGGTGTCTCCACACAGCTATGCTATATAAGTAGCCCATGTAAGTCTCATTGGGCCAGTAGATTCACATGGCAACACACTGTTTGGGAAAAGAAAATCAGACTTAAATTAAGATTGTTTGGGGGTGTTTTGTTTTGTTTTGGGGGGTTTTTTGTGGGTTTTTTTTTGTTGTTGTTGTTTTGGGGGGTTTTTTGTTTGGTTTTGGTCTTTGTGGGCTTTTATGGTTTTTGTTTTTTGTTTTTTGTTTTTTTAATTAAGTGCCAAGGAGAATTTAAGAATGAAATGAACTGTGTGAGGTCCAGCACCAAGGGATTACTGGCCACGATTTCTGTCCAGTTGTTCACAACTTTGAAAAGCCAGACTGAGTTTTCTTAGCCAGTTTCATCTCAGGATCAAAAAACATAATTCAGACCAATGAGGTTCTATGAAATTAAAGAAAAAAAACCGGAATATAGTCTCAGTTGCAATCCTCATACTGATCTTCATGAGGCCAAGATCATTCCATCTACACCAACCACAACCCTCCTGATGCAACTGGAGAACCAGAGGTGTCAAGCTGATCACTTTGCATGTCTCTGTAAAAGAATGTTGGGGACATGAATCCCAACAGAAGTTGCAATTGGGAAATGAGCCTCTTACAGAAATGCAGGGAATGTGCTGGAAGGAAATTACTTCTTTCAGGCATACCAAGTAAAACCACAGCAGGTATTCTCTTGCAGGTCTCTGTACTACCTGGACCTTTTAGGTGTTGGAATTATATACTTCCTGATCTATAGCAGAACAAAACAAAACAAGCTTTAAAACAAAGAAAAGCATTTATTCATGTTATTCCCCCCCCCAGTGCTTTAGACTTGGAAAGATGTGACAAAGAAACCCTAAAGTTGAGGGCAAGCAAGACAAGGGAATTAATGGCTAAAACAATAATACTCTATTACAGTCACAAGGGCTGATGGACTGAGGGCAGGCTGCTCATAAAAAGGTGAGGTGTATAGGACATGGTGGAGAAGGGTTTGAGTGGACAGTAATACAAGTGATACAGAGTAAAAAAGAGAGTTATATTTCCATCAGTGTGCAGCCTGCTGACATGGTTTTAAACAGCTCTACTCTTACTTAAAATGTGTTAAAACATGGTAAGTAGCCTGAATTGTAGTGTAGCTCATTTTTTTAGTGCTAATGATCAGGATTGCAAAAAGAAAAACTATGAAGACCATAAGATAAGTATGGGAATACCTCCATGTTTTCGGACAGACTGCCCCATTTATTGTAAATGCATTAACTGGGACATTTCTCATGGTGTGTGAAAGGGTAACAAGATTATCCTCAGAAATATCCCAGTCAAAAAATTATGCAGAAACAGGCTGATTATCAGAAACAGCACAAATATTTTATTTTCCTGCCTGAAAATAGTTGAAAGCAATAGGAACAAGTATCCAGTGCCAAAAAAATACAAATATTATCACTCCAGCATGGGATTCATGAGCCAGCTCTCAAATTTGAGTCCAAACATTACTGACAATTCTTTAAAAAAAGTTCAGTAACATGTTTTTAAAAAATTCAAATGTTTCTGCAATTACTGTTTTCATCCAGATCACAAAGAAGAAGTATCAGAATGTGAAGAGAAAGGTCTGGCAGTCCTGCTGAGCAAGATGAAAACACAAGAAGAGCTAGAAGACTCACAAAAACAAACAACCCCTCCCAACAGTTTTTTTGGTGGGTCTTTTTTTACTTTTTCCCATTTCTCCAAACAAGAAATTAGGAGGAGTGTTTGTATATTGAGGATAATATCCCTACATTATTTCAAGTGCTCTTCTCAATACTGATTATTTATTAGAATATTATTTATTCATACTTGCCATGCATGTCCTCTCAAACTGACTGAAATCAAAGGGACATTAAGGCAAATTCCCCTGCTTCAGCCCATTTTCTGGGACAGCTGTAGAGAGCTGTGAGACAGAGGACAAGCCAGTCCCTGGCGGTGCCTACATCCGTTGGGTGGCTGCAGAGGCAAGCAAGGGTCCAAGCAGGTTGCACAAACATCTCCTCATACAGGAACCACAGAGATCCACATCCCAAATGTGCGTGTTGCTGTGCCCTGGACTAGCTGGGGTGGACAGACAGCAGCTTGTCACCCTTGTCCGCAGAGAGGAGGGACAGAGGGAGATGCCTGAGCAGTTCCCGGGGTGGGATCCGAGAGGAGCAGGGATTGTGGCTCTGGAGGCAGACTCAGGCACAGGTGTCCACAACCAGAGTGCCGGAGGGAGGGTCACCTCGCCAGCATGGGTCCAGATGGCACTGCACATGGCTCTCCTCTTGCCGGAGCCGTGTCTACTGGGGCAGCACCTAAGGTCACAGCAAGCCTTGGCAGAGACCTTGCAGACCTCCCTCTCCCCCCACAGTTGCTCAGGTTTGGAAGGCCAGTGGGTTTGCAAACGACAAGCTGCTCTCCCCCAAGCTGGGGAGAGCTACCTGGTGACCTTCCAGAAGACAGTGCCTACCAGCCTTTGCCGTGGCATGAGCGACTTGCCTGCTCCAGGAAAAATAAAGAAAAAGCAAAGCAAAACACAGCAATGCTCCTCCACCTATCCCAAAATTACAGGTGGAGGGTCAGTTGTTCCTTACCTAGGAGACCACTGCAGCATTATCTGGCTTGTGATAGGCACCCAGAGCAGCTGAGAATATTGGATCTGGGCTCAGATGTAGCAGCTCTCACCAGCCAGATACTGTGCACCAGGCATGGAGTTAACGCTGGTGCTTGTCAAGGGGCCTTGGATGGTAGATATGGTGCCTGATCAACTTGTTTTGATCAGGCACCCAGCAGAACTAGCATTTTCTACTCTAGGCTGGAACATGGTGTTCTTCCTCCCTGCCTTCTCCAACCCCAAGAGTGGCCACGTACTGCAGTGAGCGTGCACATTGGTGGGACCTTCACATGGGATCAAGTGTTAGGATGGCTTTAGCAAGGATACTACAGTGACTAAGGGAGTGGGGACATGTCCAGTGATATGTCACACAGTGTGTGCCCCACGGATGACACTTAAACAGTCCAGGACACTGCAGGGGTACCTCTCTCATGATGAAATGACAGCAGTCAGAGGAGATGATCCTCTCTGGCTCACCAGTAGTTAAAGATACCTTGAGATATAGTGACAGGATAGTCAAACTTCTCCCCAGAACCACAAACTCCAGGAGTCTTGTGCCTTTTACATAGTTTTTGTGGACTTTGTTTACAAGTTCAAAGAACATGAAAATATGACCTAAATATAATGAATACAGGTACAACTATACTATATATCACTCAAGCTGAAACAAGACTACTGTGCTGGATGGTGCTGTGCACTTCAGTGAAGTATTAATATAATAGGAGGTGTGCCAGCTAGCTTATAAAACATTCCTCAGTCTCATCCTTGAGTTTAATTTGTTGTTGAGGCACATGCCACAGGTTGAGCATTTCAGCTCATTTAAGGAGTTATGACCCAGCACCATACCATAGCTACCATATTCCAAAAGACTGAACATTGCTGTTAATCACAGCTTCCCAGCAGATCCAGAGAGGGAATACCATAAAATTGTTTAGTAAACAGTGCATCTGCTTTGAATAAAGATGAAAGCCCAATTTGAAATATTTGAAAGTAATTTTTAAAGAAAAAAGAAAAGGCATAAATTCTTATTACACGTTTCCGCAAAATCCTTTTCTGCTGCTATTACAGTGTACCTTCCTGGGATAAATGTGTGGTTTACAGCATTTACATTACAATGTATAACTTTTAGCGCTCACTCACTTGATGCTGTAACACATGTAGAGACACATTTTTTTCTCCTCGATCTTCTTTTGGATATGATTTCTTAAGGCTTGTCTACTTGGGGAAAGTTAAGCAGCATAGCAATTCCAGGATAACTACTCTGTGATAGCTCCCTGTGGACACTTCATTGCAATAAAAAAAGAAGACTTTATTTGGGAATAATTACCATGCATTGTGACTAGTGGAATAATTATTCTAAAATAAAAACCAGCCTAATTCTAAGATAAAGTATATACACCCATGCAGGAGGTTTTGTCTGTTTGCTTGGGGTTTGGGGTTTTTACCACAGAATACGAATTCTGTACAAGAGTAGCTAGAACACTTTCTTTTTCCCCTAGAATAGCTATGTTAGTCCATTTTTCCTTAAAGATAAGGTTATGATATTGAGTTAAATAAAACATACGTCACCTGGATGCTTGTTAGTTTGGAATGTGGTTTTTCTCAGTCCAAAATATTTGTGTTGGCAGCCAGTAACAGGCTGATGTGCCTTTCCTTGACAAGGATTTTCCATTCCTTGGTAACAGGAGGACTTGTCCTCCCCAGCATATTCTTTAGGTAGGAAGTCTGTAGCTGGAAGCCAAAGTGTTACAATTTTTATTTTGTGGGATCATGCTGGAAATTATCTTCTTTTTTGTATATATCTAGCAAAAAAACCAATTGTCTCTGGCCCATAAATCCAGAAGAATCATACCGTGACTGGCAAACTCTTATCTAATAGTGTTTTGTCTCTCTTTTCTCCTTAAATGCAACTGGCAATTTATTTTAAGCAATTAGGTAATAGACAAAGATATAAGAAGGCCTTGATGCTTTGCCTGTTAAGCAAAGCTGAAATAGCTCTCCACCTGGCCGAGACACGGGCCAACCACAGGCATCTCTCCCGGTCTTGTAGCACCAATCCTTCTCCAAGTTCACTCAGGCATTTCCTACCTCCTGTATTTATGACCTCTCCTGCCTTTGTATTTTAACTGGTTCTGCTCTTAGGCTGTGGGTGGAGAGAAATGTATAAAACCACCTGCCCATGATGATGTGTTTCCATTCAGCTTCAGGAAAAAAGGTTTATTCAGTAATTAAAAACTCTTTTTTGTCTTTGGATGTGCCTAAGCACTTCTAGCAAGACATGCAAACAAATCCATTCCTCATCCATCTTCCTGGCTTGCCTTTCCCTTTCAAAGGTATTCTGTAATTTTGGTGGAAGGTGATCTTCAGCATTCTTAGTCCTTTCATAATATGGCCTTTCATTTCCCTTCTTACCCTTTAGCATTTTTAAGAAGATCTGGCAGCAAAGGCTGTTTCAGATACAGAATGTGTTCATGATACTAATAGTGTTTTAATACACAAGCCAATAGAGATATTTAAAGCATCCCATCAACCATAAGGAGTTAAATTCAACTGTCTTCAATATGAATCAGCTTTATGTGCAGATGAATTGCCAGGCAAAGAGCAAACTGCAAATGTTGCTCCTGATTCTGTGTACACCAGCATTTTTGGTAATTTTTAAACATTCTATATTATCTTTTAAACAACAGATGGTGTTAATAAAATTATAAACCACACCCCATAAAATACCAAACAGCAATAGCATTTTCCACGGAAATAATACAAGGTATAATATTTCTGCATTTATGAAAAGCTGAGCCTGAAAAACATTCAGGTTGCAAAAGATAAGACCCAAAATACTCCTTTTCATTTCTTGTTAATGCAGCTTCAGCATTTTAATTAGTATCAATTACTGCAAATGGAGTTTTTGATGTGTTTTAACTTGTTCAAAAGTTTCAAAAAAGAAAGTTTTTATTTGTTTGGTATTAGTCTCACTGCAAGTTCAGATGTGCAATGAGTAAAAAAAAAGGATCTACTTTAAGAAATGGAGTTTGCTTTTAATCACTTAAACTGAAAGAGATGGATGACATGTTAAGTTTTCTGTGAGCTCTGAGTATTAAATTACTTAATAAAAGAAAAGTAAAATTTGGCAATGCCTGGTAAGTAATCAGAAAATAATGAAAACACTCTTAAATAGGTGACAAGTCAAAGCTCTATCTAAAGGGCCAATTAATATTCCAGCAAATCTCACATTACCTTTGATCAAAACAGGAGCTTTTGGTACTTCCACAGGTGGAAAAAAATGCTGACTAGTTAACGTAGAGATCTTTATTCTACTGGCATTTTTCAACAGTTTATAAACTAGACGGAAACACACTGGCTTTCTCCTTCAGACTAAACTTGAGGTCTGAATATCACTCCAGAACACTACAATAGTTTCTCAGCTACAGTACGGGTATGGTGATGTATGGACAATACAAGTGTCTTCTATACATGCAGGAGAATGTCACCAAGCCTGTCATCACTTGGGTCATTCTGCACTTCCTCTGTCTATTTTGAGTCCAGCCTGCTGCTGTATCACACTGTACTGAAGGGACAATCTTTCTTCTCTCCTCCATCTATCTTTCTGATATTCACAAGGCAGTTCTCTTTCCCCCAGAAGCCCAGCAGCCATGGAAGTTCAGCTACCGATCTGAAAGAAATGAAAGTGGAGAACGTTTGTTAGAGAGCTGGGCAAGGAGTCTGGTAGTGAGGATATGAGTGTAGCTAGACTGCAGCACAACCAAGTGTGAACCCAGTCAGACTCTGCACTTAATTATGGAAAGTAGTGATTATGCAGGATGAAAGTCTCGTCTCAGCCAACTGCTGCCAGGTCTACCTGTCTTAAGGTGTTCCAGCAAGGTGTGTGGCTGAATCCTCATAGCTCCACCCTCCTTTTGCAGTCTCCTGTGGCATGTGTGCATCTTCATTTTATAGTCTTCAGGGCTAGTGCTCTGAGTGCAGTTTGTATGAGTCAAGAGACTCACGCTGGCATTACTGAGATCAGAATCTAGCCATTTGTATGTCTGAGCACATATTCTCCTTGAAACAAGTTTGTGGTAGTGTATTCAGGAATGTTTCGCACTCAGGTTCAGATCTGGTTCCAGCTGGAGTTCCCTTGTAATGTTCCAAATCTCATTAAGTTAATGAGAGTTTTTTTCTAGCAATTCCAATGGGATTCCCTGTTTCTGTGCCCACATCCTCAGTTCAGCCGCACACTCAGGAAGCCAGGGTGAGTATTGGGAGCAAGAGGTCACACTCCATCCTGGTTGCTCCCTTCGCAGCAGGACACTGAGAAGGGAGGTAAGGCAGATAAGTAGCCACTCCTGTCTGCTTCCCACATGCCTTGCCTTCCCCTGCTCCCCAGTTTTTTCTGTTTATTGGTATGGTAAGAGACTTGAATTTAGGATTGGAGGGGTAGGACATTTGCACAAGCAGAATTAAAATGAAACGTGAATTCTGTGGGGAGTGCACACTGACATTATGGTGATGGGCAATGGTGTGACCCCCACCTACAGGTCAAGTTCAATTATTTAACACATGCTTTATTCCTTTCCAACTCTATTATCAAATCGCCCTGTCACACCTGGCTGCCTTGTTGACCATCCCAAAATAAAAGAGACCGCAGATAGAAGAGCTTGCCCTCAGATGAACTGGGATGGCTGGAAACCTTGCACAGCAGGTGACAAAGCTGACATTTTCATGGAAAGAAGACTGTAGCAATCAGGACAGTCAAACCAGTACCTTTAATGAGAACTACATTCACCCACACAAACAAGTTGAATGGGCTCAGAGATAGGTATCTTCTCATATCCAAATCATATACTTCCTATTAGCACTACAATTATTATACAGACTCACTAAGAGAAGACAATCTTCCTAAATATTTATTTAGTGTTGATAGAATTGCTTACAAAACCTCTCTCTCATTCTGAGAATCCCTTACAAGACTCCCTTGTTCCCAAGTTCATTATTACTACTTATATTATTACTGTAAATCTTTCTAATGCCTCAAATGCTTGGCTCAGAAGAACATTTTTATAATGAGGGTGGGGCAATGCAAAACTTTTCCTTTCCTAATTCATTGCTAAATTGTATTTGCAAGTTCAAATGCCAGAGTGATGAAATCACAATATTATTCATTGGATTTTGTTTGATTATTTGGTAGTGTTGTAGGGAACGTATCTATAAAACAACATGAAAAGCAAAGCAACAGAGCTGTAGGGGTTTTCCGGAATTTCTCTTCCGCACACATCAATTTTGCTGGATGACTGTCCTGAAAGATTTATGCTTTGTGTTTTGAGGGCCAGGTTTTAAATGGCTTCACAGAATAAAAATATTAAAATTTAAATGCAACTTTAAAAATGTGTGTTGGACCTTTGGGCCTTCTGAAGAGGTCAAGTTCAAGACACTTATAAAAAGACCATTCCCAGAGAGACTGCATGGGAAAGCCTATTAACATTACTGCTTTCCCTTTATTTCCCCTTTGATCATAAAATAAGGTTATGGGTGGCAAAAGCTGTAATGGTGGGAAGATCCCAAATAGGATAGTATGATTTAATCTACTGAATATAAAAAAACCTAAATTACCAACAACAATATGGTGGGTTACCAAGCAAGAGTATGACTACAAAATACCTTACTAAGGAAAAACAAAAACAGTAACAATAACAAAAATGGGGGGAAAAGCCCTGTACAACTCCACAGTAGGAACAAGGTTTGCTTTTTAAAGGAAAAAGAGAATTTTCGTTCTACTTCTTCTTTAATTAAGTCATATTTTGTCCATATGACAAAAAACATAACTACTATTTAAAGTGTTCCTAAATATTGACTAAAAATAAACAAGCTCTGCATCTGGCTCAGAAAATACCAAAGGAAAAATCTCTATTTAGGCTAGGGACATGACTTGAAATCTCCATATTCCACATAGAGGATATCTCTTTTTCCTACTTCTGCAAGTCTAAGAGTTATAGTAAGTGATTTAGGGGGAGAGAGGGAGAATCTACAAGTCTATGTACGCAGTTCTGAGCTCATTTTCATCCAAACAAACTGGCTTTGGACTGTTACATGTATTTTATATTAAAAGCTGGGTGCTTTATATATATATATATATATATATATTTCTCAATTTTACTGTATGAGGTAAAATGTAGAAAATATACTCTATGAACGTTATAAATTCTTCAATTGCTACTAAGGCCATTTTTACTATGTGGGTATCAAAAGGTCCCCAGTGCAAAATAGACTTAAGCTCATTGATTTTAAATAGTCCCATCTAAATAAAAGCAAAATTTGCCTCTGAACACCTCTAGCAGAAAACTCTGCTACTGTCATGAATATCTTAAATGTAATCTTTTTTCTTTTAATTAACATTCTAAAGAGAAGAGGAAGTTGGAAATCCAGATAAATCTGTTATGAGTCAATTAAGAAGTCGAGATTAGCATATGCAATCAAGATGGGTGCAGCAAGATTTCATGGAAGAGTTCATGAGGAAGCAACCAGGATGTATCATTTGCATGGGCAGCCTCCTTGGTTTGTGTTCTGCTCAGCCTCAGTATTGTTGACTTGACTGACTGCATGAATATTGCCAAACAGTAGCAGACCACGATTTCATTTCCCTGCTTGCACAGATGCAACTTACCTTGACATGCGGTTTTTAGAGAGACAAATCATATGAACTATGACCAACCGTCGTGGTTCTTTTCTCCTTTCTGTAGATGTTCATTTTAATAAAATCTCTTCCTAAACCTTGGTTTTTTGAGTATCATCAGCAGATATTGTAGACTGTCTTACCCTTTCCTTGATCTGATAAATTATATTGAATACTCCCCTGGGACTAAAGTGGGATACTTCACACATAGGCCACCTCAGCGATGGAAGCCTTTAAGAGGGTGTGATTGATTAGCAGATGATATAAAAGGAATTGATGAACTCACACAAGTTATTATCAGTCAAGCATTTATATTCTAAAGCCTATGTCCAATCTACAAGAGAATGCAGCACTTAATTTTCTTTTGTTTTTTTCTTTTTTTCTTTTTTTTTCTTTTTTTTTTTTTTTTTTGTAGTAAAGCAAAAAATACATGACATTTATGGTGCAGAACTTGAAACTTTTTACATTTTTAGCTGATTATTCTAGAATTTGGTTATCATGGAGCAAGTATCTTCCATGCTTTACCGTGCTTTATTTTCTACAAATAAACTGAAAGCATGAGTATCCTGGGACAAAAAGCAAATGTTTTCCGAGGTTCACGTTTCACAGAAAGAAGATTTTAAGCTGTTTAAAATGTGATACTCAACAGTAATAAAAATAATTAAGTATATATGTGTGATCTTAATTGTTTTGAAAAAAGCTGTCCATAACACTGCAGAACAATACAAATTTAGCACAGCTGCTGAAAGACAGTCACTACTGAACTCATTTTCAACATATGGTGTGATTTTTGCTTAGATCTACAGATTGAGGGAGTTTGATGAGAACTAAACAATCGTTCATAAATCTCAAGCCTCAGTTACCATGGTTCACAGGAAGCCGTACACCTAATGCCAGTTAAAAAAACTATTTATTTAGCAATGACTGAAACACGATTATAGAATATGAAATAAGAAAAACTGAATTTCAGCCACCTGAAGCAGTGTTAGAAGACCACGTCTCCTTTTGCTGATTTCACATTCAGTACTTATGATAGGCTTTGCACAACACTGCTTTTCCTCGTAACGACCAAGACTTATTTTGATACTGATGTACCACAAGATTTTATCCTTTCACATTCAACAAAGAAAATTATACTATATCACAAATGTAGTTTCCTAATTTGAAATTTTTGAAAAAATGTACAATACTGAGGGGTTTGTGGGGTTTTTAAATATGCTGTGCAATGAAAGATGGCAAGGCCTTGACAGTGCAAAGACTGACCACCATAATCACGGCAAACATAAGCCTTTGTCCTAGGACAGAACCTTCCAAGTATTAAAAGAAACACATCTATACTGGATCTTCTTTTGTCTTACTGAGTCATCATAGTCAACCTAAAAAGGAGTAAAGAACTCTGCAATTCAGAAATGCTCTACATGGACTACATTTTTAGAGGGTGTAAATACATTAGAATATATCAATGTATATGAACAAATTAGGGTAAAAAGGTGTGTTCCAGAGGCTTCTGAATGTGTGTACTCTATTAAAATCTGTCTGAGATCTGTTTGGCAAAAGCAACAATTATATTTCTTATTAAAGAATATGCAATTACAGCCCTCTTAGCACTTCCTGCTTCCTTCAACAACGAAGACCTGTCTGCACTGAAGATTATAAAGTCCTCCACTGTTTCACTGGGCCACCAGACTAAACAGGCCAAGCCACTCTTACAGCAATTCATTCCATATTTTTTCTTTTGGGACAACTTCTTTTATAATAAAACTGGGCCTAGCTGGAGATTTACAGGACTGTCACTGCAGGAGAGTTAGCCCCTGTAAAATGGCATAGAATGCTGTTCAAATTTAAACACCAAAAACTTTTGTCAAGCCCCTAGTATATTTGATCTCATATCTATTATGTTTGAATTCTTCATCAGACATTGAAAAATATGATCTTCAGAATTCTCACGCTTCCACAAAAGTTACCACAGCCATAGAGCTGGTGCAAATGTTTTATATACTAAACTATTGTTTTAGTTCACAGTATTTCTGTCATCAGAAAAACCAGAAAGTCTACAGTTCAGATTTCTCAGGATCATAAATGGTTTGATTAAACTGCAGATGTTAATTAAGACCCAAATCTGTATCTTCATGCATAGCCAGAATAACCAGCTTGTTAGCTAGGGAAAGCCCAAGATATTTAGAATATTCCATATTGTAGGATGTAGATCATAAGTGGAAGGGTTCCAGGACAGCTTTGTAACCTACTCTTCAGTTGTATCAAGCAGGTTTGGGGAAGGAAACACAGATGGGGCAGACTGTCTGAACTGTGCCCATACATCCTATATGTGGCAAAAGCAGTCAGTTATGCCATGGCAGAGGAAATCCATGCAATGGACTGCTGATAAGTAGTTACCTTTTTTTGGAGGAATATATTGTCCCCTGATTTTGGAAGTTTTCAAATAGGCAAAATGAAATTATTTTTAAAGAAAAAAAAATCATCTTTAAATATTATTACACTTTTTCTAGAAAAGGCCAAAATTTTAGTGTATTTCCATTTTAATTTAGATAAATTCCATAATAATTCCAATTCTAACCTTGAATCCCACAGGACTCAAAACAAATATGACTGTCTAGCCATGTTAGCCATTAGAGCTTCTAATGGGAAACACTTACAGTGAGAATTTTCATTATAAGTAATATGCAATCCAACAGTTTCCTGTGCTGTCCTCTGTGATGCAAAATAAAAATGGACCAGAAACTGTACCGAGAGAACAGTTCCCAGCAGATACCAAGTATTGCTGTTAATATGAAATAAACTGTTATGAATAATTAGATACTGATTTATATAGTTTATGGCCTAATCCTATAAAGGATCCTGGTGCTCCAGCACTGAATTTTTTGTACCCTGGTTCCCTACCAGGTACCCAGAATCATGTTTTGAAAGCATGAGTTTCCTTCAGCATACCAGGAGAGACACCTGGGTGGCCTGGAAAACAGCCAGCACAGCATGTCTTGACCTCAACATAAGAGAACTGGAGTTAACCAGGGGAAAAATGAGGTTTGTCCCAAATCTACAATCCTGCCTCCTTCTAAAGCCAAGGCTCTACCTGAGGGTTACCTCTAAAGACAGGGCTCTACCCAGGGCTGTCTGAGAGATGCCTCCATCCACTCAATATCTACACCCTCGTTCTTTTTATGAAAATAGGTTCCTGTGATCTTTCCTTCAAAACTTATGTTTTATTAAAACATAGCTGGAGGAGAAGCTGGCTTCCCATCTCCCTCTATGTAACAACTCTGTGATTAGAGCACTAATGCAATCATGGGATTCATCTCTGCTGCCCTGAAAGGCCCCAATTTACAACTCTTCTCACCCCAGGGAGGACTCTGACCACCAGGCTGATGGTTATTCTAGAAGAGGCAGTCTCGACCCTTCTGCTGAAACAGTGCCCTTGAGCACAAACGAATTCAAGATTCCTTAGATCATAATCTTATGTTTAGTTTATTCCCAGGGCTGGGGCACGCACTGAGTTTTCTCGGGATTATTTTTGTCTTCACAATGTTAAATTGTTGTGAAATACATACAACAACCCCCTAAAAAAATTAAAAACAAAAATAAGAGTAAAAATAAAAATAGTCCTGGGAATAAGTCCCATTATTACTACAGTGACCCTGCTGTACTTTGTCAAGAATGCAGTCATGTCAGGGAGTCTGGGCACACTTCACGAGTAACCAGGAGGCCAAGCTGACCAAGGCACTTGAGCAGAAGAATATTGCAGGTCTAGAGGACTTAGGTGGGCATGAACAGTCCTAAATGGCCACTTAGGAGTCCCTGGTAGAAAAGGAACTAACTCTAAGCCAAACCTAGTGCCTTGAGGTTTAGGCAACTTCTTAGAAGAGGTTTTGTGAATCACAGCTGTTTGTTCATATGTTTAAATTCCATCCGATTCCCACATTTCAACCCATCCAGATCCTCTTATTGACCGAAACACAACTATTGACAGAGACATATTTGTGCTCACCAAAATCTCTTTTTATTTAGGAAAAAGACAGCAGCAGTCACTGAAAATCATTAACATTGAAAGCATTGAGCGGTTACCTTCACAGCATAATGCCTGTCATAGCTCATCTGACAGACTGATTATTCTGGTCTGATTAAGTCTGGTGCACCTATGGTTGGGAATCATATTGCAAGGCTTAGGGCTTGACACTAAAACTGCCCTGTCTGTCCACAGGAAGAATTATGCTAAATCCTATTTTCGCTTCACAATATTCCTGAGGTGAAAATATAATTTTGCAGAAGTAAAATGTTTATTTTGACATTGTAACTGATGTCTTCTAATCTGTGACGAGAAACATTAATAAAAGGCCTCACTAACTAGATGCTGTAAACTCCACACCAAAGACGTGTTTCTCTGAAACTTCCTTATTCTGGGCACATTCTTTTTAGGCCCTTACAAAATCTCTGCATTCCTAGAAACCAAGTGTACTTTTGTCACTAAACAGCACAGTAGTGAGGTGTTTATATTATCACCTATAGCAGGAGAAGCTTTTTTCACTGGACTTTCCAAGAACACAAGAAAAAAAGCTAAATTTCTTCTGTTTCTTCTGGGTTTGTAAACCTGTTTACTAAGATCTAGTGGCATACCTTGTAACTCCTAGTTAGCTATTCAAAATTGCAACATGACTACAAGTTAAATATAATTTGTGAAATATATGCCATATTTGATAAAAAATGCATGTAGTCAGAATCATATGATGATTTAATTTGCATAGATGTAAAACCGGAATTTATTATACACAACCTATATTCATAAAAGTAGACAGTCACCTGGTTTCTCTTCACTGGTTTAATCTGGCAGTCCCTCACTAGAGGCAACAGAAGTTTTAAAAGCAGCCAAGACAAACCAGACACCAAGTGGAAGGAGAAAAGAACAGACAATGTGCAGGAAAAGTGGTTCACACAAATATTAATATATCTCCTTCAATCCTTTTAAAATTATACTTTTGGACTGATGGAACAAGGAGATGGCAGCCAGGCAAAACAGAAGTGAGTGACATCACTGATGCACCTGCAAAAAGTTGATCTTCATTTCCAAAAAGCAATGTTTTATGAGGAAATCTACAGGATGCAGTTAACTTTTTTAGGTAATCCTAAGATCTCCTGTAACAGAGATATGGAGCAGAAAGTAGTTGCCATCTTGGAGAGAGGCTGAATGGACTGAGGTACTGTGTAGCACAAGGGCCTGGAAACATAGGCCTTCACTGTATGATTGGCAAGAACTTAAGCCAGTCTGGAGACAGACAGACATATTATTAACATGATGTCCACTTCAGTAAACCAATTTTCAGAACAGACATTCAAGAAGCAAGGTGACATAGGCCTGAGCTCAAGAGACTGGTGTCTTACCAACAAAGAGTAGAATAACCAAGAGACTGCAGAAATGCACTGAGGATACATTCAGAAAAAAGACATCTGACGATCTTCCACTGAGCCACTAGCAAGATGAAACATCAGAAAAGGTTGTAGTACAGCTGATAATGGCCACTTGCACTTAAAATATGCACAGAAGGCTACTTCAGCATGGTTGTATCAGTTGACTACCATTTTCATCTACAACAGATAACATTTATTACTGGTTGGAACACAGTTACTCAAACCAAGTCTTAACATTTCATCAAGCTGCTGAGACATCCATGTGTAGACCATGCCAATATGCAGGGTTCTTTGCTATGTTTCACAAATAATAACATATAAATAGTTTTCAAAACGTAGGCTGGAGTTTTTGTATGTTAAGACGGAAAAAAGTCCCAAATGTTATTTTCAGTTTCTGATGTGGTCAGCTTAAGCAAACCATGATGAAAGCAAGAAATTATAAAGAATGCTAGGTGACATGTAGTGGTTTTCACTGATACAGCATTATTCACACACTAAAAGCTGGAAATAAACCATACTTGATAATGTACCTATTACTTGAGAACAACGTAAGTATCTGAGCACTACTAAAGAGTTCTGTTGCTTATCTGTAATTTCAGACAGAATATGGCCTGCTCTGTCAACCATGGGTCAACATAACTCTCAAGCAGGCACAAGTTCCTGCAGCGTTTCTTCTTGATAAAGAACATTTCATTTCAAGCCCCAGGTAATATCAGATACAGAAAAAAACCCATATAAGTATGTATTTGGTTCCTGGATGCATGTGGATGCTTTTAACCCCACTCTACTCCTCACTGAACTTCACTTTCCACCCCTCTGTACTCATGTCTAAACATAAAGGTATTTACATGTCTGAAAGGAACTGGAAAGCAACTGTGATATTTCCCAGAGGATTTTAAAGCTCTTCTCACACAAAAGAAACACATCATTATGTCACAGTAGCACTTCAATAAGGGGCACCTCAGGAAGGGCCTCTGACATGGTTATGATTAGCAGATTTATCACTTTCACTACATGTCACTTGTAAAAGAAACACTGGAACAGAAATATTTTCAGTCAGTATTATCCTTCCCTGGAATCAGTTATGTCTGTAGGCCTTACAGAATGTGCCATCAATAACATGGTCTTTGGATAAATGTACTTTTATGCATTGTTGGGAGTCCCTAAAACTGATGGGTCTTTGAAATCGTGTATCTGTTGTTCCTTGGCAGGTTCTAAATCCACAAATTCATGAGTGGCTTATTGTGATTCATATGCCACTTTCATTTTTGGCAGGTAATGCTAATGGTATTGGAGAATGACTATTTGAATGAGATCTGCACCCACTTCCCTCAAATCAGGACTCTAAAAATGCTCAGAAAGGAGCTGTCAGCATAAATAAAAAAAATAAATTAAAAGAATGCGAATACTTATTCTGTATAGGGTTTCAACTGCACAATTCCAGGCATCAGGGATGAGCAGGATGAACAGGACTTTCTATAGTTCCTGCAGAAGGCTGGGCAAGCAAACATCTAGGGTGGGACACTGAGGAAGAGGAAATATCTACGTGTCAGTAACAGGAAAGTTATATTGTACACCTGATTTTTGGGCATGCCATCTGTGCTCAGTCATACCATATAGCTTTGATGACATGCCACAGCTAAAGGGCAGGCAATATATGTCTTGCTTCGGTGACACGAATGACACAACTTGGTAAAACTCACTGCTTAATGATATAAATCTTAACTCTCAAACACGGTATATGGTTGTCCCATATGTTTTTCAGTGTTTAGACACATACTAGGTATTTTGATACTGAAAGCACTAAAGGAGCATTATGGTGAAAACCAATGCACACTAGATAGGAAAGAGCACCTTATCTGTACTAATGCTGGACTTCCCATCATTTTTTGTTGGTTTTTAACAATACCACAACATTCAGCTAATATTGTTTACAGTAGCCTAATAACAAGCAATTCTACTCCCATTACTGCTCACAGTCTGATATTAAATATTTGTTTCCAAAGTAAACTGCCTGATGTAGTTGAAAAGTATTGCCACACTTTTATTTTTAAAGCTGGATAAACCTTATCTTTTAAAAACAAAATGTGACCTTAAAAAAAAAGTATGTGTATTTTGACTAATATACAAAGTTGCTGAAAAATAAGGTTCATGTTACATTTCAGATTTAAGGAAGGATTTTCCATAGTGCACTTTAGGATTTTTAAGAAGGAGTTTGGTCTAAATTCAGTTCCAGTTCTGGATCTGGTCTTAAATCCATGTGTAGCCTCAGGCATATGTGTTAATTTTCCTGTTTCAGTTTCTCTGCCTTTAAAGTGGGGATAACGTGACTAACCCAAATAGCTTAGCTGCAATTTGTAGCAATGAGTAACTTGATTATTAGATTTCTGAGACATGAAACATGATTATTATTAGGGCTTACTGACCAGCCAGTCAGAAATGTGATACAAATAAAGGATATTGTCTTTGACAATAGAAGGATGTAGGTTAGTCAGTCAGTCAGTCAGAATAGCTCTGCAAGGAGACAACTCTAAGGAGTGGAGAGTTGAACCTATAAAAGTAAGAATGTCCCCTTTGTACTGATTTCCTATTTATTACCCCATGGTATCAAAAGACCATAAAGAGCTAAGTCCTCTCTGAGAAATGAATAGGTCCAAAGCACTACAACAAATCAGTTGCAGGCAAATAAATTTTTATCTGTGTAAGTGAGCTCAATGTTATTTTCCAGTAGAAATGTCAGAATTGATTAAAGACCAAGCATTTCTATTTAAAATGAGAGAGTAGGGGATGATACATTTTAAACGGAGAAAAAGTCAGAGGACTGATAACATGGAGATAAAGGGGTGAATTAATTTCTGGTGTTGTTGCAGTAATTTGGTACTCAACATATTGAGTCCAAATTTGCATCACTGTACCTAGTATAAATAGTAGTGCCTTTTAATAACTGCGACAAAAATACTCTCCCCACTGGCAAGGTCAGTATTATTAATTGCTATTCCTATTATTAACCTTTGGGCTTGTGTATCCTCCATGGATTAATGATTATTCAATAACTGAGCTACAAGGTTAACTTACTAATAGCGATTAATAGAAGGACATACTGCTGGCTAACTAGGAAAAGCAAGGACGTATTAACTTCTTGGCCTTGGTCTTGTTTCATGAAAAGGTGCCAACGGGAATTCTACTGTCAGTTCCCAGAGCTGAAAGAGAAAATCTGCCTCAAAGTTGAGACAAATGAAAAACGGAGACTGGGCTGACATCTGGGATCCCCTCTCTCATCGGTCTCCTAGGGAATAAGAAACAGCCTCAGCTTTCAGGGAAACCTGCGCTCGCTCACTGCCAGGGTCATTCTCCAGGAACTCCACTTCCAAATCCTTCATCTGCAAAGAGGGGAAAGAAGGTCTTAAAAACAAAACCAAAAACAAAACAAAAAGAAAAATAAAGAGAAGAAAAAAAAAAAGAGAGAGAGAAAAGTACTTTCCGTAGGAGAAGTTTCACGAATAAAGGCAATTCTCGAACAGCGTTACAGAGGAGCACGTGGTGCCAGGTGAAACACCAGACAGAAGCACCAAGTGATGCGCGGCGGGACTCGGCCCCGCTCCCGGCCCGACGGGGCAGCGGAGATGCCGGCGGGCAGAGGCCTCCGGGGGCTGCCTGCCCGCACTCGGGCATCCCCAGCCCGCGGAGGCCGCCTGCGCGGTATCGGAGCTTCTCTCCCTCAGTCACCCCAAATCGCGGGTGGCCGTGGGGCGCCGCCTGCCCGAAAGGGGCTGCCGCCGGGGCTCTGAGAGTAGCGGCGGGGGGCGGACAGAGGGCACGGGGACAGCTGTGGAAATAAAGGAGCAGGGAAAGGATGGAGAAAAGGAGGAAGAGGGGGGCGGGGACGCGGTGCCCGGGGAAGGCAATGCAGGGACGGTGGAAGGTTTCGACCCGAGTTGCGGGGGCAAGGGGGGCACGGCAGGCACGGACACACGCACACCACCATCCCCCGGCACTTCCACCAAGTCAGCCCCACCGCCCCGCGGGGCCGGGAGCCGCCGGAGGGAAGGAGCCGCCGCGCACACACACACACACAGAGACACACGCCACCGCTGCGCTCCAGCCGCCGCTCGGTTCTCCCCCCTCCCATCGCCGCCGCGCAGGCAGGAGGCAGCGGGCGCGGAGCCGAGCGGGCGGCGTAGGGCTCCGAGTCCTTCGGCCCCAGTCGGACCGGCCTCCAGCGGCCGCGCTGCCCCGACGGCACCGCCGCCCCCTCCCCGGGGGCAGCGCGCACCTCCCCGCCTGGAGGGGCCGTGCGAGGCAGCGGGCGGGGGAAGCGCGGGCACACACACTCACACACATATACACACACACACGCAGGCACACCCGCACAGACACACGCAGGCAGAGGCAGGGCTGCCCCACGCCGGTACCTTGCTGCCCTGGTGTTTTCTGTCCGGGCTCCTCCTTGCTGAGGCAGCTCGGAAGCGGAGCCGAGCGGGCGGGTGCGTGTGCGTGTGTGTGTGTGCGTGCGTGCATGCGTGTGCCTGTGTGTGCGTGTGTGTGTGTGTGTGTGAGAGAGAGCGACCGAGCGAGAGAGACTCTCCCCCCTCCCCCTCCTCCTCCTCGCTCTCCTTCCTTTAAACGCCCACTCCTGATGGGTGAAAAGACAACTTGAACTTCAGTGCAATTAACTTCGCCGGCGCCTCGGAAGCCGGAGGTGTCGCCGGCCTCGCCCGCCGCGCTCCCATGAGTGAGTCGGTCCCGCTCCTTCGGCGTCTCTCCTCGGGGACGTGGGGGACGGGGGGGGACAGAGCCGTGCCGGGGGCACCCGCCGCGGCGATTTACCGAGGCCGGCCGTGCCGGCCCGGGAGGGCGGGCGGGAGGGAGGCGCGGGGCGGGTGGCTGCGCTTGGCGCTGCCGCTGCCGGAGCCTCCCGGCCGGCACGGGCTCACACCTGCCGCCGCGTCGCTGCCGGTCGCCGGCCCCGCTCCGCTCCGCTCCCTTGCCCGCTGCCGCCTCACCCGCCGTCGGCACGGGGGGAGCGGGGGGAGGTGGGGGTGGGGGCAGAGGGAAAAAAACCCCAGAAGTTTGGCAAAGTTCTCAGCCAGCCCCGCGCGCCTCCCGGCAGCGGCGGGCGCGGGGCGGCGGCGCCCCCGACGGCGCGGGGCGAAGCGGCGGGGCCGGGGGGGTCGCGGGGGGCGTCGCGGGGTGGCGCTTCCGCGGGGCGCGGGGGTTGCGCGGGCGGCCGAGCGGCAGCGGCTGGCCCGGCCGGGGGCGCGCCCGTGGCGGTGGGGGGCACGTCCCCCTCGCCCGCCCGCGGTAGGACCCGGCGCTGCCGCTGTCACGGGGAGCCGTGCCAGGAGCTCGTTTGTGTGCTCCAGGATTTTATTCTTGATTTTTCCGCTCCGTCTCCGAACCCGCCACCCGAGGTTTTGCTAAATCCTCGCCCCTTTGTCGCCGTCTCCGCCGGCTGCCGAGGGGAGCGCTCCTGGCAGGCACCTGCCCGACCCGGAGTTTCCCTCTGCCAGTCTCCAGCTTTTTCTGACTGCGGGAGAAACTTCGCTACAATCTAAGTTTTCTGAAACACTTTGCACTCCTAAGCTGAAATGAGTTAAAACTGAGGAAAGCTCTCCGCTGGTTTTAGTCCGTGCAAGTGAGCGCAGCGCTTCTGCGAAAATAATTCACAAATTCAGATGCAGAGACTCCAGGGCGTGTGATCTGGAGGTGCCCTTTCATTCTGGTCCGTGCTGCTTGGGTGGAAGTTAGCAGCGGCCCCTTATTTCTACTTTATATTATTTTGGTTCAGCGTATTCATATATTTGTCTGCTGTAGTCTGCTGGCAAACATTAGCATTCAAGCTTACATTTTTGACAAATGTGCAGACAGGAATAGCATGAATAGGCATCTTAAATATTAACAACCTAAGCATCTGTTGTGAAACAAATTTAATATATTTACTCTGTTTTTCTCACATTGTTAGGAAAGGTTACAATAAGTGTAAAATTTCAGCTGTAGTTAGCACAAGGAATGCTTGGATATTTCACTATCTCTTCAAGCATTTAACACAATCACCAGATAGAAATGTGTCAAATCAGGCGCACTATTCAAAAACAACTTGAAACTGTAAGCGTAGAGTGTATAGACATGAATATAGCATGTTCTCTGCAATTTCTATCTTCTAATTACTCTTCAGCACTATTTGTAGAATCTGAGAATGCTCTTTCCAGTCCCATACTCCTATATGCTCTTCAATATGTTTATACATACACACACTCATTTTCTAATTCACTTTCTATTTGCGATTGTTATTGGTATTACCTTGCTTTTCATGTCGAAGCAATGGTTTGGCGAGGAAATGTGAAATAACATAGAGTAGGTAAAAAAATGAGCAGGCAGAAAATGCAACGTGTTCACATATAGGCATGCGTCGGAACAGATAGTGCACACACATAATAAGGCAACAGAAGAGAAATTAAAATCCTTGGCTAGTATGCTATGTATGCCCACTCTTCAGTACAGCTAGTGGAAAAGAAACAACTGACTCCAAGGAATTCCTCTGTCCCTGTAATAAAACTGTTCAGCGTAGAACAAGAGCACAGAAGAGCGAAGCCTCCAAAAAGGCTGTAGAGTTATTTCAGGAATCAGTGCATTCCTTTCCCTTTTCCCACAAGTTCAAATATGTAATAAATAAGTCCTTTGTATGCAAAATAGTTTACTGGAACAAAAAAAAATTTAAATTAAATGCTTTTTGTGCATGAATTTTGAAAAACTGGCCATTTCCTTTTTATATTCTTTGTTCTCGATACTTTAAATAGCAAAGTAACCCTCGCAGTTTCCCCTCTCATGCTATTTTAGCGGCTCGTGTGAATCCTAACCTGCTGCTGTGCTCCCGAGAAAGCAGTGTGAAGCACAGTCGATCTGCAACTCGCTGATGGGACACAGTGTTTAGGCAGTATCAGAAGCAGAGAGAGGCTGCCACGCCAGCCCCAGCTTGTACACGAGCAGGGCACCTCTTTGGTTTGCAGCGTAGGCCCAGCAGGTCAGCGGATGAGCACCTGCCCTCTGTGGCTGCTGTGCTTCCCAAGGCAGTGCCAGCCCTGCCTCCAGCCCTGCCAGCATCCCACAGGCACCAACCACCACGTTCAGCCCCTGCTGGGGACGTGGGCACATCCACTCGTGCAGCACTAAAACCTCTTTAGAGAGGTTTCTCCCACATTACAGGTTTGGGATAGAGAGGGGTTTACATGTGCGCAACTGCCCTTTAGAAGATAATCAGCTGAAGTCTGGTGTTCTCCTTAAAAAAAAAGACCAACAAAAACCCCCACCAAATCTTTTATATGTATCAACTACTTGATCTTTCAAAGTATTGTCACCTTTTTAATGTCACCAATTTTTTTTTTTAATCTCAGTATTGTCAGAGGAATTTGAAGTAATTCCTTAGGTTTCCAGATGTATTTGAAAAAAAAATTAAGGAGATTACTTTATTAGTGAAATAGTTTGTAATATATGGAAAAATACATTAAAGTAGATTTCTGAATTAAAACTGGAGGAAATACGACTTCTGAAATGTTTTAGTCATATTTCTAGGAACGATGGTATTTTAACATAGACTCTAGTGAAGCATTTTATTGCTTTCTTGTATATAACTGCCATTGCTCTCTCTAGATATATTTAATATATATCCAGTGAAGCCACAAACTTTCCTTCTACAACAGTTTAAACACATCTGGAACATTTTACTTTCTTATAATTTATGTTAATAGATGTAGAGTGTATATACAATCTTCTCAGACATCATTGCTTTTTCCAAAGGGGAATTTTTTTACTTTCAGTCAGGGAATATATTTATAAGAACAAAATAACTCAAAGTATAGGCAATTCTATATATCATTTTATTTTCTGTTATATTAGGTTGATTATATAAAGCTTTCATTTAGAGAAATGGGATGATGAAATTACAGGGGAGTGATTGGCTTTTGTTTTTTCAAATGGTTCAAGTTGAGGGCTGCAAAAATAAATGTTTTTGGTAAAGTTCTTTGAGTGCATTAGATTTTTCACAGAATTCTGACAAATTAATTTAATAGAAAAGCCACAAGTCTCTTAGCCAGGTAAAATGGAAGTTCTGTTTTTGCCGTTATAGGCATCAGGCTTCAGTAATCTGCTCCTCTTGTGGAATGAACACTTTCTACTTAAAGCTATCATGCACCTACTGTTTATTTACGCTGCATTAAACTGACAGCACGGCAATCAGAGGGAAAAATATGACTTACTTTCCTGAAGTAAACACCAGTTTATAGGTTAGTGCCTGTATTTATATTCCTGTTGCCACTAAATAATGGCTGTCTCCGTTTTAATATCTACCTGTGGTGTTACCCAGGGCAGCTGGCTCTTCCTTGTTTAAAACAAGGGGAAAAGGCGGGGGGGGGGGGGGGGGGGGGGCGGGGGGCACGTGAGGAAGAGAAGAAAGTTTTGTTATCATTCCACTCTAAGAGGAACTTAATAGAACAGTGATTTGGTACTCCTTTCTGTGGCAAGCAGAAGCCAGTTTTAAAGACATAGTATTCAGTTTTACTTGGTGTAATTGAATTGCATCTCAAACAGGGAAAACAGAATTCCTTAACAGTATTTGTCTATCCAAGACACTGAAATTGTATATTCAGGCAATGGCAGATTAAGGGCAGAAGCATTTTATTAATAACTGAAAGCACATATGTGTGTGTGATGAAAAATGTTCTGCAAATCTGTCACTATGCAATCAAGTGCATTTTTTAAACTTTAGTTGTCACAAAGTTGCTACTGATTCTAAAAAAAAAAAAAAAGAAAAAAGAAAGAAGTAAAACAGTTTGACGGTTAAAGAGTAACTTACAGTTCTTACTGCATGTTATACGGAAATTTTGCAACTTTATAGTCAGTGTCAGAAAGCCCTGTTGATGCTACTTTTAATCTTGGAGTAATGAGTCCAAGTAGCTGGCATTTGAACTGAAGATAGCTGCAGTCAGAATAATCCACAGTTTGCAAAAAGCTTCTTTAAATTCTCTGTTGAAGGATTCCATTAATAACTTTTACCTGAGAGGTTCATTTCTTCCTCAGATTCTGAAAGTATTATACTTAACACTAAGTTGGCTTGTCGGTCAGTTCCCTTGGCTGTGGCATCATGAACTCTCATCAGCCCTGACCACAACATATAACTGTTACTTCCAAGAGGATATACTATGATGTTCCTTTCAAAAATGCTGGTGGTTTCAAACATTTGCCATTCTGTGGCATCTAAGTTTACCGCAGTTATCACCAACACGTCATTACATAATGGGTATCCATTCTATCGCTTTGCAAATGTCAGCTTTCTAATGGTTTCTGCACAGCATTGCTCTCAGTAGGTTTAAGTCTTGGTAGAGGTTAATTTTAAGGAGACCTGCCAGCACTGATCTTGTACATATGTTCTGATCTGGTCCTTGTGCCTTCTACCAGTTGTAATCTACTCTTAATCTGCTTTATCTGGTGCAGTGTACTAGGAATGGCATAGTAATAGTAGAGCGCAGTAGTAGAGTGTAGTAACATACCTCAGGCACCATCTGAATTCTAAATATTTCCTTTTAAACTTGCTGAGCCTGACTTTGCTCCCATGCACACTGGTGTGTCACTGCAGAGCTTAGTTTTCACTGTTCCTGCAAAGGATCGGCATCAGGTGTTCAGATTGGCTGAGGGATACACTAACACTTAGTATTTGTGCCAAGCCTTTTAGCTATTTATTTAGAACACCAAGGCACAGCAATGTCTTTGGAGATTGATTCCCCTGTGAAACACTGTGCATTTGTGTTTGCTGGGATTGGGACTGTAAGACTCGCTTTCACCGAAGTGTAGGCTAGCTGCTGTGTCTGAGCTGCTGTAAAGCATTGCTGGTGGCACCTCTGCACAGCTGTAGGTTCACAAGAGTTAGCTCTCGCTGCCTTGTGCTCCGCTGTTGTGAGCTGAGGGTTAGAGAGGCAGAGGAGCCTGCTGCCCTGCAGATGGGCCTCGGTCACCCCAGCTGCACCTGGGTGCAGAACGTCAGGATGGGCCACGTCTGTCAGCTGTGTTGGCCTTACATAACTTCCAGCCACTATCAGCTCTATCTCTTTCCCGTGGCGCATTATGACATGATATGACCTGAGGAGATCAGGGAGGTGCTTTAAACCTCAAGTGCATCTCGTCTTCCCAGGATCCTGCTCTGACAGGATTTATTTGGCCAGCAGCAATCATTTGTGGGTCGTTTACACTTGCTGCTCACTAGATGAATTGGTGATGCACTCAGACCACCTATGCTTGGAGGACTGTCCTGTTATCTTTTCTGGTGTCTGGACTCCTGGTTCTGGTTTCAGCCCTGAAAAAAAAGTGTAATTTTGAGTTAACAACTGTGCATGCCATGTTTGCCATCCTCAATGCTGTAACCTTGATTCTGAAAATGCTCAGCACATAACTTCATATTAAGGAAAAGGAAGCTGCAGCACACTATCCTTTTATAAATGCGGCCTTAATATGCTCCTGGTTTATTTACCCAGCTATAAAATTAGTAATATACGTGTTTCATAGAACACTGAAGGATTAAGTAATTCTTTATATTTGTAAATCCGTCCTGGAGTGGAAAACACTTTTAGTAGAAGTGCCGAGAATTGCTGCTCTGAACTCAAACCCGTATGCAAAGGTATGAGTAAGGTATTTCCTTTTCAGTAACTGCACTTAGAATATGTGTCTGGTCATAATAGCCAGGTAATTAAAAACATTTTCAATGAAAAGGAGGAAAGTTCTAAATATCATACACACCCTATATTCCTACTTCTATTGCATTAAATAAAAGACAGAAAAGAGAGGAGGAGAAAGAGAGTGAAAGAGAGCATGTGTGCATGCAGGCTCTTGGAAGGACCAAAGGCAAAAACTGAAGTGGAGAGGAATTCCAGACTGTGTTTTAAAATGTTTATAATCAAAGATTAAATTAATATGTTTGTGGAGAGCAGTATTAGAAAGATTTTAAGTCATTAGTGCTTTTCATCATAGGTGGGCTTCCTTGATAAATGTAAGAAGTCTCAAGAGTAATTAAAGGCATCTTAAAACTTAAAAATGACAGTTTTAGCTTCTAAGGATTCATTGTAATGTAATAATACTGTATGCTTTTTAGTGTGACTTCTGCACTAGACATTTAATTACAGTCTTTGTGAGACATGTTATCTGTATAGTAACCAGTGCATAAAAAGAATGATATTTACTTTTACATACAAGCTCTTGCTTGCCAGCTTTCTTTTTAAGACTATAGATTAAGATCTCCAATCCAGAATGTTCATGGCTTCAATGAAAACAACTTAATTTGACACAATTTTGGGGAGGAATGGAGCATTTATTGTAATAGTACTGCTTCTCTAGTTACACTTTTTTCAATAATACTTAAACTGCTGTTTAGCAGTGGGGTTTTTTTCTGTGCAAAGGCCCAAACTCAGAGTTTCTTTGCTTGTTTAAAGGGTAGATTTTGGAATATCAAATGAAAAGGCATGTTTAATTTTTATATTGAGAAGAAGGATTAAAAAAACTTCTAAGCACAGTATGGTAGGTTTTTCACAGGTACAGTTTATTGCTGAGAGGAAATTTGGAACTTGATTTTGCTATGTCAGATATTGACTATTGTCTGAAACATATACTGGATAATGTAAATTTATGGGGTTCATAGTTTGGTCCACCCATTGCTGCGGAGAAGTGAGTACATTTGCAAAAAGGTGCATAAGATTGGTTTTTCTTTTGATACGTTTCCAGATTCCCCTAAGTGTGAAAAGTGCTTCTTGACATAGTGAACTTCCCACAGTTCCTAGGTTCCACACTGCCGTCATTGCAGGATGAAGCACAAGGGAAACTGCATCCAACTGTTTTAAAGCAGAACTTTTCAGTCGATAATATGTATCATACATCTTCTTTCAGGTCGTGTTTTTCATTTCTTATCTCGCAGTCCTGTGCAGGAATGGTATGATACAGGTTTTGAGCCCTTAGTTTCAGTAGGCTTTGTAAGAAAATCTCACAGTAAAGTCAATCGGTCAAAATCAATCTCTGTCCCATTGACTGCATTTTATTGACTTTCTTTTTCTTTTTTTCTTCACTTGACTCACTGAATACCATAATAATCTTTGCCATTCCTGATGAATTTCGTTATAATCTTTTCAAGACAATTTTATAGCGTGTTCGCATTTGAAACTTGTGATTCCACTATTTTATTTGGGCTGCGAGCCCTACAAGTAACTGACTTCTGCATTGCCGCTTCAAATGACAATTAGGATACTCATAGGTGTAGTTATTGTTTTCTAAGCATTCCAGAAGAATTTTATGGATACCATGCAAGAGAATTGAACCAGTAGAATTTCTTTATATGTTTGGCAGGATGACAGATATGCCGTAAGAAGCATTATACTGTCTGATAAATTGCATTACCAAGCACTATTTCATATAGGTTCTGTCTCTTTAAAAATGCAGTCTCCTCTATTTGCCCTATTAATTGTTGATATGTTGCCATCCACGAGACAAAAATTAGAGCTGTAATTAAATAATCATGTGATGCTCCTTAGTGCCAGTGAGAGCAAACTCATTTTTCCAGGCCCTGATGGTCACTGATTATTGTATTACTACTGGCTTGCTTTATTTTTTTTTAATGGCTCTATATTGCTGGGTTACCTAACCACTGCCCTTCTTTTCAAAATTAAAGGAATTGAAGAACATTAAGTCACTTAATTGGCCAGTAGTCTATGGGGATACAAAGTAGTCATACCTTCTCTGCTTTTTGGTCACTCAATTGGTTCTACTGGGAGAACTACATCAGTGGTGTGGTTGCGTGCCATTTAATTTACACTGGTGTTTTGGCTGGGATGGATGCATATAGGGAATGCCAGGAGAATTACAAAAGGAGCAGGGTATTAAAATTCAGAAATGATTAAAATTGAAATAAAAGGATGCTGCTGCTTTGCCAGTACTCTGGCAGTCATAATGACACATAGAGATTAGTTTCCACCTTCATCTTTTCCTTCTTTCTCATTTCCTCTTGTTTATTGTTGACACATTTTCCTTATGTCTCTGCTTCTCAGCGCTTTTTTTCACTGTTATATATTCCTACTTTTTCTCTTTCCTTAAGCATGGAGAAGCTTACTTAACCTTATTATAACAATAACAGAATAGGTTATTAATATTTAATATGCACATGATTAAAATTTCTCTCTTAAACATAGGTCAGCTCTATTATTAACTGACATGTTATTTTTCATTAAAAAATTTTTATTCTGCCCTTACGGTTTCTCAAACACCCTTTACTTTGGTGGTGATTTAACACATAATGTTTAGAAAACTGTGTTAGGCTAGTGAAAAAAAAGAACTTACCAGTCATGGATAATCAATTATGCATGAATTCAGATATAACAGATGGAAACTGGTGAGTTAAAGTTTCTCTTTAGCTTCGTGATTTTTTTGTTTTGTTTTTGTGACACCTGTCTCTTATGTATAGATAAACATCTAACATAGCATACTGCTTTTCATGCGTCTTTGTGTTTTTTGGGTTTGGGGTTTTTTGTTTCTTTTTGGTTTTGTTGGTGTGACATAATCTTATTTTCCCCTGTTTATAACTTACTATTTTTAATTTTTTTGTCTGTGAGCCCTTCTATACTGCTGGCCTTTTTTAGGGCTGAAATGTCCTGTGATGAAGCAAGCATTTAATATTCTAATAAGCTACACAATGTAATTTGACCTTAAAATTGTGTCAGCACGATATTTTAAATTATAGGAGTTCATTTTTGCCTTCAGCTGCTCATGGACTATAGTGTTATGACATTAAAGCAACAGGGTAGACTGCGGCTGGGCATATGTATTCATATATGCATATAGGCACATTCTTGTGATTGTGATACTTATACAGGCGTTCCCTCCAAAGGCATTAATTAAATTTCTTGAAATCATTTGACAATGAAGTAGATTGCTTTACTGCTTTTTATTAAAAAGTTCAGTATGGACTATGCCCAATACTTCTTTTGGTCATGGAAAGATATTTACAAGACTAAATCAACCAAAAAAACCCGATAACTCTTTGGGATATGCCCACAGCAATGACTGCTTGGTATTAAGTAAATGAAGATCTGATAATGTTTTCTTTTTCTTTTTACACAAAAGTATCTAAAAGAGTTTTAAGCATGGGCTTAGATGTGAGATGCGTTTCTGTGTAGTTCATTCATGGCAGCATATTGAGCAATTCTTGTATTTCAAGGTGTCCCGTGTTTGAAAAATATAGCAATAAGTTGATTTGGACATTATTTTTCTATGACTACAATAATTTGGAGCATTTCTTCACCTGGCCCCCCTCTTTGGAAGTGGCACATTTGCAGATGTGGTGCAGAGAGGTTTTCCGTCTATATACCTATAAAGGAAAAACGAGTTGAGAGAATGCACTGCATCTTTCATGAGCAGATTATTCTAAAACTTCTCATGAGCATTTTACCAACATTCGTGAAGGAAAAATCTAATGCAGGAAGGAGTTTATAGTATAACCTGCCCAGAAGCAAATTACAGAGAAGAGATCTTTCCCCACAAATTTTTGTATTTAATGCAGGAAGTAACTTTTACATACCTGTTAAGGCATTTCGTTCAAGTGCTTTCATGAGTATAAATGACTATCATAAATATTAACCTAATTTTGCCCTAAAAATACTCTATTCTAGTGGATTTCCAACTGCTGCTCTCCATCTCCGTTTGTTTCCATTGTAGTCACTTAGCAGGAAATCTAGAAACATAGTTGCTTTGAGCAAATAAATACATCAAATACTTGAATACCTTTTTTAAATTTCTCTTTTATTTTTTTTTCCCTGAAATCAGAACAAGTATTTTTACCATTATGGGGTGCTTGGAGTAACATTTTGAAGTTATTTGGGTTTGCTTTATGTTGTTTGTATTAAACTAAGCATACTCTGACACATGCATAAATGACCTTTATCTTAGTGACACTGCATAGGCTAAACCTTTTTTAGTTTACTGCCTGGTAATATTAACAGGTATCTTGTTCTTTAAAAGAGCTGTCAATATTAACAGCTAATTGCTCCTGAAAAGAACGGAAAAACTCATTCATTTCATCTTTGTTACAGTGGAATCATCTGAGTTTTTGTTTGGAAAGAGCTCTAGAAGAAAATGCTAATTTGGCCAAAACCACCAACTTTCAATTTGTTTTACACCAAACCCACATATTTTGCATGTATTTTATGTACAATGAATATTGACTCCTGTCAAGTTTGGCCATAATTAGATGCACAGTTTTACTTAAAAGGTTTTGAACCTTAGAAAAAGTGTAGCAGAACCTGTGCAGAGTTCTGAGTTAATAATGAAACTGGAAACAGGACATTTCATGTGGTTTTGTGTTTCATAATGAAAGTTTGACATAGTTCAATTCATCAATCAGTTCTAACCATTTCCTTCAGTTTAAAACTCTTCCATATTTTCAGTTTGTGTCAGTAAATTTTTATTTGTACTGTCAGGTCTATGACAGAGATGATTCTTCTGTTGATGAAGAATTCTTATGTAAGAATTCACTGCGGTTTGAGCTCAACAACACAGACATCTAAGCTCTAGTTAATAATACTTGAATAATCCTCTGTAGGGCTAAGTGCGATGGTTTGGGTGTTTACTGCCATAACGCACACACAGCTTTGCTTGGGCTGTGGGAAATTCATCCTTACCCAGAATTGTTGGATCAAATTTCCGTATTTGTAAAAGCATATGAACTGGGATAGAAGGACAGTGGTTGGAAGTGAGGGAAAATGAGTCACAAAGGGAAAAAAAAAGCAGAACCAGTCAAAAATTGCAAACAGCATTGAAAAACACTTTAGCGATAACTTGGTGTAACTCTTCTTTTAACAAGTGAAAATAAAAGGAACTATGGCTTTCTGCATCCAGCGATCATGATTTACATACTGTTAAATTAATAGAGCTTCTATTCAGACACATCCCTAAAATAACCCCTTATCAACTGACTGTTTTAGGTAACAATTATATGCCCATCTCATGCCTAGGAGTTATCTAGTGCTGTGATGACAAGGGCTTTAACAGGAACCACTCTTTTTTCATCTCTCAGTGTCCCACATTAAGCATCTTCACTTGAAAGACCTAAAAATTATACCCCTAGAGAGAAAGCTGTGAAATTAATGACCTGCTGAACATACATTTATGACATGGGAAACTTGGTTGATCCTAAGATGCCAACTTTCCTCCTTTCTTCCAGCTGCCTAATTGCATAAAATATTATTATATAAAGCTCTATTGGATTTTTTTTATTTGCTCTTTTTTGTGGAAGTAGTTGGCTGTAGTTGCCACATGGAAATTATGAGCATGACTCATCAAGGTCCTAGTCTAGTGTTAAGGATGGAAGAGAATATGGTCTTCAAAATGCTTTTTTTAAAGTTGAAGCTTTTTATTAAGTGGTTCTGAAGTCCACAGTCATAAAACATACTGGCTTATATTAAATAACATATAGTTAGTGTTTGTGGGAGTTGATGTCCTACTATAGATAGCAAAAGTGAACTCAATTTGTCCACATAGCAGGCAAGAGATTGTGCAACTACAGAGTAAGATTTATGGGATTAATCATTAATATTGATTGCTGTCATCTTTTATGGGAAAGTAGGCACCTCTCTATTACAATTTTAAGCAGCTAAGATTTCTCGTGGCAGCCAGGGGTGAAAGACTCACTATTCTCATTAGCGCTCTTGTTCACCCTTCCCTACATCATGCGAAACAGATTTGTTGGATTTTACTCCACAATTTTCTTCCAGCATTTTGCTTCTCCATGACTCACCAAGGGGTAAACTGAAGTAACTGTTGGGGCCACATCTGCAGAAGTATGTACTTACTTCAGTTCTTCACAAGCATCTTTGTCAAAATAGACATACAGCTATGAAATGACTTTCACAAAATGGTGCAAGTAGTTCGACTAAAAGTAACTTGTTTTATCCAAAATCACCATATCCTTATTCAACTCCATTTTAAAAAAAGATTCCGTGATTGAAGTACATTGCAGATAATATTTGCAGGAGTAAACGAGCCTCGTCACAGAGGCAATCAATAGGGAGATGTCTGTTTGTATATGATTTTACATATCTGCAAGCTAGCTGAGACATCCAGCTAAAAAATGCTGCACCATGGGACACTGTGTAGATATCTGATACTTCCCAGGGGCCTTGGGGTCTGTAAACTAATGAATGCACTACATGTAGCCATATATGTAGGTTTTTCACCTCTGACAAATATGGTAAGGATAATTTACTTTACTTAATAACCAATTAAGTGCAGTTCAATACAGCTGACTATCGTAAGTTAAATATTCATTTTACGTAACTGTTTCAGGACATGGTGTATGAGAGAACACAAACGAGCAGAAATTGCTCATGCAAAATGTGAGAGGGGACGACAGCTTGTGTGCGATGCCTTTCAGTGCTATGAATTTCATTTCATAGCACTTTTGCTTTTTGACAGGCATCCTATCCAGGCTGGGGCAGGTTGCAGTCAAAAAAATCTAGGTTGGTATGTAACTTTTGAGTTCAGCGTGGGGGATGCTGCAGAATGCTGTGATTCACTTTGGTGTGCATTGGATTCTTGGGTCGTATGTAAATTCAGATTGCTGCAGTCAGGTTGGTTGAAGCATTTGAGCGGTGTCAGGCAACTATTGTTGTTCAGGGCAAAGCAAAGGGGAAGTTAGTCAGAGGAGACTGAAAAACAACTTCAGTTTGAGGTGCAGAATTTGTAGGGCTGTGGGACTGTGTTGACACAACACCAGTGATGTGCTGAGGTTTGCACAGGTAGATGTGGGAAAGGACTGGGGGTGCATCCTTCCCCTTCACCCACACTTCTCTCTAACCCACATGGCAAGTAGGCACAAGCCCCAGGGCGTCACCCACCTTCCGGCCACAGATGTTTACCTTCAGAAAGCCATGGAATGGTACTGCCAGTGCCTTGCTGTCCAGCAGTCACCATTACCCGTAGATATGCACCCACCACACTTTGCAGTGGGAGAAATGCATTCAAATCCCCACTGAAGAGAATTTCCCAGCAGTCCCACTGCTGCTGCACAGCTCTGCTTCACCTCCAGCATGGGACGAGCTTACCATGGGTTGCCCAAAGAGCTGCAGCATTGTCAGAAGTACATATTTGTAAAAGCCAATCAGCCTGATCTCCCCAAAGAAATCTGTTAAAAGAGAATACACAGCCACGCTGGTTTTGCTCTGCTGCCAGGTCATTTCTGTTTGCATTGCACAAGAGCCAAGCCTCAAGATTTGGGCCCGTATTTCTTAATTTATTTTGAACAAGAAAATACTGGAATAGAGACCTTAGGAGGCACTGAGGCAGCATGCCACACTGGAGAATTTGTTTTGCTTTGCAGCTACTGAGACTGCTGCTCGAGAGTTAATTCACCATGGGGTTGAAAATATGCAACCCAACTTTTTAAATATTTGTCTTATTTCAACATAAGCTAGGACAAAATGCATTTATATATAATAAAAACAGTGCAACAACTTTATTAAGGATTAATCACCTCTATTAAGCATATATTTGCCTGCTGTATGTTGACTAGAAGCTATGAAAAATGTGATGTTACTATTGCCGCATGTTTAAATGATTGCCTGCATATGTATCCATGACAATATCTATTAATCTTCTGTTCTTTATATATGTTTTTATTATAAATATCTTTATTCTAGCTAAACATTTTAATATCAAAGTTGACATAGTGAAGTGCAAATTGGAATAGGTCAAATGAAAATCAGATATCTGTATCTTGAATTATTTCCAAGTAGTTCGGTATTGATAAGAGATATCTGATTGTTGTCTATCTGTCAAGACATAGCAGCCTTCAGTAATTCGTGCTTTCTAGTCAAAGCAAGGGTTCCACGCTCAGCTTTCCAAGTCTGTAGTAAATACTTTACCAGGCATAAGTGGTGTATGGGAATTAGATTAATCCATGTGGTAGGGAGTTTATAAGGTTTAGTGCATATATGCAATTTCAAGAAGAGAGTTCTTTTCCATAATCATTTATCTCAAGCATAGGAAGCATATGCATGATTATATAATTAACAGAATATTTGTTTGTCAGTGTTTGGTTAGTGTGCGTAATAATATCATTATTAGGCCTTCTGTGCTCCTGTATTATCAGATTGTTATCTCCCTGCTCCTTTAATTCACCATCTCTGCTTTTTAGATTAATCACTTTGTTTTAATCCAAACATTTTGTTGTTTTGGTTTGTTTTTTTTTTTTTGACCATGAACAGAATGATTTGTGAACACCAAAGCAAAAGTTATTTTAGAAGATTTTAATCTTTTGTTGTTTTTGTTTTTGTTAGTCATTTCTATGAAGTGGTATTTTAGTCCCAAATCTTGTTCCAGATCACATTTGCTCTATTCTAATCAGCTCTGCATCTCTTAAATTATCTTCAATGTCCTTCTCCTCCATCATGCTGCAGGCAGCATACTGCCAGCTGAAACTCTCACATCCATGATTTTCTTCTTTAGTGCCCAGTCTTGCTGAAGTTTAAGTTTACCTTATCAGGCTTTTCTGAAAAGGTTGAGAAAATAATACATTGATATTTTCCATTGTGCTCACAAAGTTTGAATTCAACTAGTTAACACAGTTTTCCTCCAAGTATTCAAATGTATTGGGATTTTTTTTTTAAGAGGGACTGATTGATACTCTATCTTGTTGAAAAAAGATTGGTTTCTAAACAAACAACCCGCTAGCCAGTTACCCCTTGATCATATGTTATGGAAGATGTCATCTACATTTTCCCTTGTTTTTCTTTGTGAAACATGTTTCTTTGGTTTTGGGTTTTATTTTTCCGTTTCAGCAGTCTCAGTAATGATCTTAGTAACCCTTTTCAAGACACACAACACAGGTACAACTTTTCATGTTTCATACATATGCCACCTCCACTTGCTCTGCTTTGAATAATAGCATTATGTAACAGTGTATTCATTTTCCAGCCTTGCCTTTCTTTGCTTCTGAGATTATAATCTATTTTACGCACTGCAGAATATGATAAATATTTCATGCATTTCACCCTATTACCATTTTCTTTTTCCTGCATGTCCTATATGCTGTTTGTGCTTATTTTAGTAAACATCTATGTGACTCTTTACCTTGTCTTGATGTATTCCTCTTCTTTAATAACAAGTAATATATGCGTAGTACAAAATTTTCTCTTTATAGATTTAATGATTTGCCTTTTCTGTGCTCAGAGGCCATGCTATTTTGTGTATTACAGGACTTAATAGCCTTCTCACTCACCTACTTTTGCTGCTGCCTCATGTTTGTATTGTTTTTGTTGTTGTTTTGTTGTCGGTTGTTTTAAAATTACTGCCCTAAACATTTTGGTTATATACCTGTCTGTGCAACCAAAATATACCTGTCTATGCAATAATTCATGTTTTCTTCGGTCGTTGATACAACTTTCCCTTTAGACATAGTCTATTCAAACACTGTGCATTTTATCAATAAAGAAGTTTAATTTTTCACTTATCTCGCAGCTTGTACAAACTTGTTGCTTTCAAGTTTGGCTAGTTGGGTTACTTTCTTCCAAGGGCATGATGGGAAAAAGCCATGTCTGTCTCGCAGTTACTTTTTTTGTCAATACTTTACCACGTTTTAGCTTTCACCTTTCAGGGGTGGGTTTCGGTCCCGCGCTGTGGACTCGACGCAGGGACAGTTTTGTGGCGCGGGGATGTGGCATCTCGCCGTCCCGAGCCCGGAGCGATGTATCGCTCTCACCCACGGTGTGTTGCAGCTTGCTCTGCTTGGCCGCGGCGCCCACCGGAGCCACGAGAGCCGCGGTGGATGATGCCCTCCGCGGAACGGGGCCGGTTTCACCCAGCCTCGGCCGCCTTTCAGAACCGTGGCCGGTGCTTTTCTTTCACCCCTGTCGGTATCGACGGCAAGGGGAGGGAAGGAGAAACTTCTTTTCCCCACGTGGGCCGCTGGCTCCCCGGCGTGGCCCCCGCGACGCGCCCCCACCCGCGGGGCTGCCGCCGCCGCCGCCATGCACCTGCCCGGCGCGGCCCGCGCAGGCTCCGCGCCGAGGGGCGGGGGCTGCGCTGGCGCGGCGCACCCGGCAGCGCCGGCAGGATATTGTTCAGCCTTCACCCCCGCCCCTCTTCCTCCTCCTTCTCCTCCTGCTGTGGTGCCGCTGCTGTGCCCCCGTGCCCGTCCCCCCCGGCTCGCCCCCTCCGCCGCAGGCCCCATCTGCCGGGGGGGCGCGCCGTGGCGCGGAGCGGGGCGGCGCGGAGCCGGCATTGTGCGCGGCGCAGGCAGGGCCGCCTCACCCGCACCCAGCGAGCTGCAAATTCGTGCGCGCCCGGAAGCCGCACGCCCTCTTCCCCCGGCCCCCCCGCTCACCTACCGCCGCCGGCGGCCGCCCCCCCGGCCTGGCCCGGCCCGGCCCGGCCCGGCGCCCCCTCCCCGCTCCTCGCTGCGGTCCCTCTCTGCCACCGCACTTCTGCCGACCCCCCTCCCCCTTCCCCGGCTTCCCCTCCCCCACGCCTCTCTCCTTCACCACCACCACCTCCTCCTCATCCTCCTCCTCCTCCTCCTCTGCCACTTTCTCTCTCTCTCCCAGGACGCGTCGGATGATCCGGGGCCGCTGGGGAAGGGCTCCGGGCAGCAGCAGGGAGGCTGCGTCCTCCTCCCGTCTCTGGCTGTTAAAAAAAAAAAAAAAAAAAAAAAAAAAAAAAAAAGCCGGTGGCCTCGGTGTTATTTTGTATTAAAATGAGGAGGAGGAAGAAGAAGAAGCAGCGGCAGCAGCGGCAGCGAGCGGTAGCGGAGAGGAGGAGAGGAGGCTGTGAGCAGGGGACGGCGGCGGCAGCAGCAGGAGGAGGAGGAGTAGTGATGAGTCAACTAATAATTTAATGGGGACAGAAACAGAGAGAGGGAGAGAGAGAGGAGGGGGGGGAGAGCAGAGCAGAGCGAGGCAGCTCCGTCCGGGGACACACACACATATCCATGTAACATCCAGCAACAACCACCAAACCGGCCTAAATAACAACCATACCCAGCCAGCCAGGGGAAACGAGAATTAAAAAAAAAAAAAAAAAAAAAAAAAAAGAGACTAAATACAAAGCCTACCATTATTATTCTTTTTCAATTGTTACTGGGGTTGGGTTTTTTTTTTTTTGCTGGCTTGGTTTTTGTTGTTGTTGGCTTTTTGCAACCTTTCTATTTTATATTTTTTTACCCCTTCGTGCGAGTAACTCTTCTCGGAGTTCCCAGATTTTCTTTTCTTTTTTTTTTTTTTTTTTTTTTTTTGCAGAAGCAGAACCAGTTTTTGTTGTTGGTTTTCTTTTTTTCCTTTTTTTTTTTTTCTCCTTTTTTTTTTTCCAATAGGATCGGGGTTTTTTAAAATTAGAATTTCTCCCGGTGTTGGAGTGAAACCTCGTCACTTTTTTGTAGTGGTGGTGGTGTTCCTTGTTGTGTGTTTCCTTCCTCCCCTCTGTTCTTTTTCTCTTTCCTCTCTTCTCTCGCTCCCTCTCTTCCCCCCTCACTCGCACAACAGCCCCCGGTAAATGAGAGGAGACAGGTCCTCTCTGCCTTTTTTTTTGGTTTGTTTTTTTTTTTTTTCTTTTCTTTTTTTTTTTTTTTCCTCTCCCCGGACCGCAAAGGCGAGATTAAAAGTGGCATTTTAGTGCCTTTTCCTGCAATTTTCTCTCCACTTTTTTTTTTTTTTTTTCCCTTTTTATCTCCAGTAGCGATCTCTGGGGCTGAGGTTTCCGCAGAAAGTTTGGGGGCTGTTACGGTGTATATTTTTGCGGAGGGGGAGGGGAGCGGGCTCCTTCTGTGTGTGCTGCTCCTCTGGGTGCCTATTGGAGAATAATAGTGTAAGTGACAACCTAGAAGTAGACTTTCTGCTCTTCACACTGGATAGAAAAGCTGCCTTTTTTTTTTGCTTTGCTTTTTTTTTTTCTTTTTTAATAACCCCCTTTCTCACTTGATCCTTCATGCATTGGTTTTATTTTTGAAAGGATAGCTAGACTTAAATCACCCTCCACCTTAATTTAAACCTGCTACTTTAAAAAAAAATATTATTATTATATTAATTCCTCGTTTTGAGCGTTACACTTGTCTGATCAATTTGATCTGCAGCTCTGTCTTGCGTTGCTAAACCTCGAAAACTGGCTCTCTCAAACGATATTTAATCTGTATTTTTTTTGTCCATTGCCATTTTTGCTCATGGCTACTCTGTTTCTCGCTATCTGTTTTTGCCCCTCCCCGCCTAGAGGAAAATAGCAACAAGAAAAAAAAAGAAAAAAAAAAAGACAATATTAGGGGAAGTAGTCCTCAGGTCTGCTGCCCCCCCCCCCGCCCCCCTTCAGAAAGGGGGGGACCTAAAAACATCAGTCTTGAACTTCTTCCTCTTCAAGAGCTCGGGCTGCAAAGGAAACCTCCTTTGTTTTTGTTATTTATATGCTGTCAAGTTTTGAAGTGGTGAGTTTCGGGTCGGTTTTGCTAATTTCACTCAGAAAACTGCAGTGTTTCTGTTTCTAGATAAGTACTTTGCTTCTTTGTCTCTTTAAAAGGTCACAGGGAAAGCTTGGCCTGGATTGTGAGAGCCATATGGAACGGATAAGTGCGGAGCCTCTCTCAAATGTGATTATGGGTTTTTATGGGGGAGGGAGGGAAGAGGAGGGGAAAGGCATGGGGAGGGGGCTGATTCAGGAGGAGAGAAAGAAATAATATAATACCGGCAGCGTTACATCGCGACAAAAGGAGATACGGCACCGACTCTCATTCAGAAATTGCGCGGTGTGCCTGTACGTGTACGCTGGCTCCGGGAAACTGTGCCTTGAAATTGTGCTCTTCTCTCACTGATCTGTGATGAAAACTTGTAGTTGTGAAAGATGCCTAAATGCGAAACCCGGGGAAACTCCTGGCCTGGAACCGGCGGAGATGATAGGTCTTTCCTGCCACCCTCTCCCTGGGCAGGCCATGCTGGTTGTTGCTCATCACTATTCCAAACTGAGGTTTCAGTGAACTTTAGCCTTGGGCATGGAGTTTAAATGAGTAAATTAGGTGTTTTATGTGCATGTAATTTTGCTTTGTGACATAAAGCTTTTTACAAGATGACTAAGCGGTGAAAGGATGCCGATGGGTGGGTATTCTCAGGCCAAGCGAAAATGACCCATTTGGTGTTTTGGTTGCAGTCAGTGTATTAACTAAGTGGCGATCTATCACTTTTATTCACTGTACATGATGTAGTGCGATTCTGACTCATGATGACTAGATACTTTTTGTATCGAAGAACCTTTGTGCCTTAGAGTACTTCTGAAGTTGCCAAAAGTAATGAGGAATTTCTTGTTCAAAGCTTTTTTGTGTGTGTTTTCTTTTTCTCTTCCCCCCCTCCACACCCCCTTTTTTTTTTTTTTGGTTAATCCTCTTTTTCTTGAGATAGACCAGTCTCAGAATAGCAGCCCTATGGTATGTTAGAATTGTTAGAAACATCGGAAGATGTTAACAGTCTAAGTCTGCAGTTCTTTGCTTAGGTTACACTTAGCACAGTTTAAAAAATTCTTTCTGAAAAGTGGCTAAAATAGGCATGTTTACTGTTAATGAGACGCATGACCTAAAACAGATGGGATAAAGACGAATGGTGATCCTTAGCCTGTCAGCTAACAGCATAAGGAAAAAAAGAAAAAGATTGTTTGAACTTCATCTATTTGGTTGCATTCTTGAGGTTGCTTGTAAAGGTTTGAATTAATACATTGCCTCTTTCTTCACCATATCGGGAAAAACAAGGTGATGTTCAAACAAGAAAAAATAGTTTACAAAATTATCATTGGCATGTATTCTAGTGACATAGAAGTGTATATATATATAGATTCCAAGATATTTAGACTCTAATAACTTCGCTATGAAATGTGCAGAAAATGTATTGAATTACTAGGCAACTGAAAGAAAGTAGCAATTATCCGATTCACACCAGTCTTTCTAAATATGACTTCCTCAGTATTAGTATTTGTACTTGCTAGTGTAAATACTAGTTCAAAGATTAATGTCTGTTGACCTGTCCTTAGTGATGATATTATTTTTACATATATATAACGTAATTGTCTGTGTAGTTATACCTTTCCCTGTCAAGGAAAGGTAGGTAAAATACCTAACAATCACAACAGTATTGATTAGTGAAATCATAACCAGAAAGATGTCTTTGCTCTCAGCAATGTTTTTTAATATAGTTGGCGAAACAGGTTCTGATGAGTGGCAAAAATCCTTAAAACTTACTCTGTTATGTTGTAGGCTTGGGAGATTTTTAGTGATTTAACTGTAATTGTTATTCATGGACAGAGGTTTCAAAAGTTTATAAAAAGGGAAGTACAAGCATGCTAATATATACCTTTTCTTAATTTGCTATTGAAATTCTGGTTTTTTGGTTTCAAATAGCTGTGTCAGCATCACCCAGGTTTTGGGGGTTTTTATATTTAAGGACATCAAAAGTACTGTAGAAATTGTGGAAGATTTTTCCCCAGCTTTATGTTTGGTCAGAAACTATTCAGTTATTTATCTTAATTGAATTAACTACTCTGTTTAACACCTGAAGCTTAATATCTGAAAAATTGCATATTTTGAACCTTGCAAAAGTTGATCAACTCTGTATAATATTGGAAGGAAACTCAAAAGCAACCATCTCCCGCCACTGCTTTCTGAAGTTAAATGTCAAATTCTTTTCTAACTTTTATTTTTAAGGGGGAGAGGAATTGTAAATGGTCAATAGTCTACATCTCTAATAAATCTGTTGCTCCTTCAACTAAAGTTTTAACAATCTCTCTATTGCTGTTCATCCGTTTTATAATCAAATACATCAAGAAATTTTTCATTAGAATCTTTCTCTCTCTCTCTCTCCACAATAAAAACATCCGCAATTAATAACAAATCTTTCTGTGAGATTTGTAGCAATAGCTGTGTTGGAGCACACACCTTGACAATCATCATGACTTATATGAGTTTTAGACTCCCTCGGGTTTAGTAGAATATCTCCAAATTTTTTTTTAAATTATTTTTTTTTAAGAGGCATTCTGGTTGGCTTTTAAAAAACCATTCCACTAGATTATGATACAATCTCTTTGTAAACTGGGTTATGAGGTAATTTTTGAAGAATAAGTTTGTTTCTTTTAAAAAAGGTATTTCTTTCTAGTTAAAATAGTTATCTATTCTTCTTTATGAGCTTATGATACATATATATCTGTCTCTGTACATGTGCAGGCTGTGTACGTATACATATGCGCACACGTGTACAACATATATATTTTTTTTTTTGAATCATGGCAGGTGATCTTTAGAGGCGGGACTGAGTATGGATCATTTGAACGAGGCAACTCAGGGGAAAGAACATTCAGAAATGTCTAACAATGTAAGCGATCCGAAGGGTCCACCAGCCAAAATTGCGCGCTTGGAACAGAATGGGAGCCCATTAGGAAGAGGAAGACTTGGAAGTACAGGAACTAAAATGCAAGGAGTGCCTTTAAAACACTCTGGACACCTGATGAAAACTAATATTAGAAAAGGTAACATTTTTGATAATTCTGCATTAGAGAAATATGATTTATAATATTTGGGGGGAAGCATACTTTTGCAGACTACTTCATTTATATTTCAAGATTAAATTCTCCGTTCTAAAATACTATATATTCCCAATTCTGATATAAATCACATTTGGGAAATGTAAGGTTCATTCTTGGGTGGAGCATCATGCTTTTCAGGGTGGAGTCTGATTTTTGTTAAGGTAAAGGCTAGCTGCTCTGATTAAAGCAAATTCTTACATTGAAATGTAAGTAATTTGGTGTATTAATTCTTTGAGTAAGCGCTGGGCTAAGAAACGCAAAAATATGTAAGAGGAAATACTGAACCCCCAAAACAAATTCCTGCCTTTCCTCCTAATGATGGTCCTAAGATTGGAAGGGCAGCAGTATTTCCATAGCAGTTGCAAGTTGGTTTAACGGAGAGAATGTAAATCTTTAGGTATCACATTGGAAAAGTCATTTATGATGTCAATCTTCGCAGTTTATTTTCTTAAGTACAATTCATTATTGAACAATGAACAACTTGGGTGTCATATTTTTCAGTGGCTGGTTTGCTGTAATTAGACATTTACACAAGGAAAAGGCACATTTAGAATCATTGATGTTTGTATATGGATGGCTTTTGTTTGCATTGAAAATACTTTTAATGGACAATAATATGAAAATTTTACTTACCAAAATTTGTAAGTCTTTTTGACCATGTCCTGCAGGCTTACTAATTTAAATCAAAATATGCAGCCTCTACTTTTCCTAGTATAATCAATTATGTTTATAATCTAGATTGTTCTTGTATTTGCTAAGCAAAGTGCAAAATGCAACCAAGACTATTAAACGCAGAAAGTTAGAAGGCAGAGGAATTTCATTGTGTCTGATGCATAACATTTATCGTACAATCATTTATTTTTTCCTCGGTTTGGCGAAAACAAAGAATATATTGATCCTGAAATGAACAGACACAGCAGTCCGTATTGTTAGATCTTTATCTATTAAAAATGGAAAAACAGCACTTCAGCAAATTCTTTGGCCTCTGCTCATGATTACCCTATTTATTGATTGTTTGCCAAGAATGTATGCATCTTAAGAAAGCCAGGGTAAGAGCATTAAAAATATAATTTATTATGGCTTTTCAAGCAGAGTGCATTAACATTGTACAGTGAAGCAGTGGGGCTGTATAAAAAGGACTTTCTGACGCCTGCAAACATATAAGTTCCATAAATTCCTAAATAGGAGATTTCAGCTGTCTCTGGTATTATGTGATATTTGCACAGCAAACTTTAATGCCAGGACAGTTTTAGACAAGGATTCTACGGACTTCACTGCTCCTTATGGCAGACGTGCTGTTTACACAGACTCGTAAACCTTCAGCAAAAGCTCTAACACTGCCTTCAGGTTTAAATCATGCTGTATTTTTAGCAGGGAGCACTGACCAATGCTCTCCCCTTTAATACTAGAAGGTTATGAAGTTGCTGCACTTGGAGGTCTTGCCAAGTACTAGCAGGAGTGATCAGCCAGCTGAGATTGTGCTCTCCTGTATAACATTTTTCACATTAACAGAAGGACACTAGTGACAGTTTGCTAAAAGATTTAGTGGCTTGATTTGTAGTCAGATGATACCTGTGTCACACTACTGGGAGCCACCTCTGATAATCTAAGCTGTGCCTCAAAATTTGGCCAGGAGGCTCTCCTGTGTTTAAAGTACCACATTTCCCAAAATGCTGCAAGGAGGAAACCCTGGCAAAAAGGGTGCTGATAAGCAGCGAAGTACTTCTGTGTTGTGTCTGATCATAGCTTAATTTGTAGGAGCTGATGAGGGGAAAAACAAATATGCTTTAGCAGGATGTATCTGCAGTGTTTGTTAGAATGATGCTTTGCTTATACTTTATCTTCAGGAATTTCTGGTGAAACTACTTAAGAATTTTGAGCCCTTACTCTGAGTCAGATGGTAGTAGTTAAAACATTAATTGTGAGAGCCTGGAAGGGAGGAAAAACCCAAAAAACAAACCACCACCTTTTTGCAGATGAATCGTGTGTGTCCACAGCTTATTTAAAACCAGTGAAGTAAATACCACTTTGCATGTACTGCTTTTGCTTTGGTCTTCTCTCCCTTCTGGACAGTCTCACTTAGATAGCAAAAGAAAAAAAAACCCTCCTTTTTGCACTACTTAAATATTGGCAAGCTTTTGCTCTTGTATTTCAGTCTTTCATGCTGAGCCTATTGGGCAAACTGGAGTGAGTTTGTGAGCTTTTCCTTGCAAGCCTGAAGGGGTTTGTTTGCCAGAGACTGGTTCTCTAGTGAACAGATGTAGTTTAAATATACGTGCTTCAGAGGTATCTTTTTTATCGTGATTTCTTGCTATACATTAGAGCATAAATCAGCAGACATGGTCTTACTCTATTGTCAAGAATAAAGCTTCCTTTTAGACTACAGTGTGTCAGGTGCACCTTAGCAGGTTAGGAGGTTTCCGTAAGTCTAGAGGGCAGTGGTTATAGAGGCATTAACATTGTAGGACTAATTGGAGTTCCTGGGTGCCCTGTTAAAATAACCCTTGTCATCATTTATGCTAAAGATGATACCCCTCTGGCAGGCTGCCATAAGATAGTTCTGTACATCTCCTTTTAACCCTTCTGCTTTCTGTCATTAAGAGATCCTAACCTGTGCTGCTGGAGACAGTGCAACAGGATTGGAGCTTAAAACAACAGGTCATTGTGTCATGCATCTGGAAGGCTGGGAGGAATTTTCATAAAGTCCAGGAATCTGATTGCTGGGAGAGACTTTATGCCTAAAACAGCTTGGGTCATTTGTTACTTCTCTCTCTGTCATCAAAAGGGAGGAAAAAAATAAAATAAAATTTTTTAAAAAGATAAAAGGAAAGAAAAAAGGTTATTTGCTTATATTCTGTGCAGTGTATGGAAGGGTTTGCCATATAATGCTACAAAACTGGAAATTAGTAATTAACTTTCAGGAATGCCAAAATAGTGTTGTGGGATGTAAAGTGCGGTAGACAACAACAACAAGAAGAACAACAAAAATAAGCCTGAACTGCAGGTACACTTCTTAAAGCAGCATTGAAATCATGATTTGTTCCTTAAAGATGCAAGTGAAAGTAGTGCTCAAGTGCACTCAGTGAATGAAGTACGAATTAGTGTTAACTTTTGCCTTGTTTCCTTGTGTACTGTTTTCAGAGTGAATACATAACACACAAGGTGATTTGTTGCTGATGTTGAAAGCAATTAAATATTTTTGGCAGGACTAAGAAAGTTTTAATGTTAACAAACAAAATTATGTGGCTGGTACTAAAATGACTTACAGTGAAGACATCTGCAGTATGTATTTAGGTTCTCATGCTGCCTGCTACTCACAACAAATCAGGCAGGACAGAGAGAATCAACTTCTCTTCAGTCAAGCTTGTTATTTCTATAGAAGGTAATTCTTTAAATTTGTATCTGATCAAGGGAGATAAATTTGCACTTTTGTCTTTCAGGGAGATGTATGTTTTGTAGAACTTTCTCTTTTTTGGGGAGGGTGAGGGGAAAGGACTCGGGGAATATGCTGATCAAATATTTGTGATGATTCTTGGTGCCTTCTCTGCCTGTTCGTGCAGGTTTTATTTACATAACTCTATATAGACCCACCTACTCTACTATAACTCAAGTTTAATATGTTAAACTTAATTTTTTTAATAGGAAGTATGCTTCCAGTTTTCTGTGTAGTGGAACATTATGAAAATGCCATTGAGTACGATTCTAAGGAGGAGCATGCAGAATTTGTGTTGGTGAGGAAGGATATGCTTTTCAACCAGCTGATTGAAATGGCATTGCTATCTCTTGGATATTCTCACAGCTCTGCTGCCCAAGCAAAAGGTAAATAAGATTATGAAATTGTACAATGAATTGTGTTTGTTCGTGGGGTCTTGGGGGAGGGGCACGATTTCTTTCAGGAATGTAATGCAGGTTTTACTTCTTAAACTTCTTGCAGATTCTCTGTCCGTATTTTTTTTTCCTTGATGTGTTTTTATTTAGTTAGTGCACATTTTGCTCGTGGGGAATGTGAAGGTAAATTCCTTTTTTTTTTTTTTTTAAAGAAGAAAAAAGACTTCAGCTGAATCATTAGTATGCTTATTGACCTTAATAATCTGCTCCACTGAGGATCCACAAGGAAGTGTAAAGCATATTTGAGCAGATGGACTGTTGAGAGTCAACTTGCATTTATGACTGAATATCCAGCTCTGTTTCTTTTATTTTGTTCCTGATGGTTTTATAGACTGCAAAGTAATTTTTTTTGTATTCAGTTCTTGCATTGCAAAATCCTTTCTAATTTATTAAGAGGAATGCTAACTATTATATCATGTCCTATTGAATTCGTGGGAACTTAGGAAAATATACTTCTATACATATTTTTAAAATCTCTACTGTAATGCATTTGTATAATTTCATAATATAGATAAGGCCTATCCTTGGTGGTGTGTGGGCGGGGGTTTTTGGAGGGGGATATTCTTTTGTTTTACCAGATTTAAGAGGTGAGAAACAAAGGTGATGATCTTGTTAATATCAGATATTTGCTTTGCCCCTAGGTATTAGGTAAATCACTTTCTTTCAATTTTTTTCTACCCTTCTTGCCCACTCCCCCCTCCCCTCTGAAAATTACAATCCTGCAGGGCTTATCCAGGTTGGGAAGTGGAATCCAGTTCCACTCTCCTATGTGACAGATGCCCCTGATGCTACAGTAGCAGACATGCTGCAAGATGTGTATCATGTGGTCACACTGAAAATCCAGTTACACAGGTAAGTCATATACCAGTTCTGGGACCTGAACTGTTACTTGTCTGCTCTTAACTGTTAATATTGCATGTACTTAATTCCCACTGTGCTTTGTGCTCGAAGTACAAAGGCTTGCCTTAATTCCTTTTTAGTTACTCTAATTCTTCTTTAACTTACAGTATACTATTGCAGAAAACTTTTATAGCTCTGATACATAGATTTTTCTTTGGATATCTCATTAAAACTATATTGCATTTTAGTCAATTAAATGATGCATTACAAGAAGGCATTTTACATAAAGTTTACTTAAGAGAAAAATATTTTTGCATATCATGAACAGTACCATCTGTGTGCATTTTGTAAAAGAATGACTTGCTCACACTTATTGTTGCTGTCTAGGTTCTTAAATTTCACGGCAGCAAAAAAGAAAAAAATGGTTAATATATTAATGCTTTTCATGATCAGTCGTGAGAAAGCATTACACCTTAAATTGTTTTACCAAGCGCATCAGAGCAGGAAGGTAGAAGTAACATGAAAAAATAGTCGCCACATGCAGCTGATGTATAATTCATGCATCAATACAGCAGATGTGTTGTATAAAGTAATTAACTAATCGGAACAATCAGGAGACCGAGAGCAATCTCCAGATGCATCTGCTTGATGCGCAAAATGAAATCTGTCTGTCTTAAAGGAATGTTCTGCAGCAGGATGCAATCTTGTAATAATCCCTTTTCTAATCTGTGTTTCAAATAGTTGCCCTAAACTAGAAGACTTGCCTCCTGAACAATGGTCTCACACAACAGTAAGAAATGCTCTGAAGGACTTACTGAAGGATATGAACCAGAGTTCATTGGCCAAGGAATGTCCCCTTTCGCAGGTACTTAGCATAACATGTAATAAATAATAAAGCACTATAGGCAGTGCTGATGTGAGATTTGAGATTTCTACAGACTGTAGCAAGTAGTACCCGTGGAGAGGATCTGCCAAAAATGCAAATGCATTTGACCACTTCATGATCTTTATAAATATGCCTGATTCATTTTGAACATAGTCTTACAGTGTTTCCCATGGGGAGTCATGAAAGGTTGTTTACACCACACTAAAATCATCTCACAGCAAACTGGATTTTAACTGGTTTTTGTCTGCAGTCTTTGAACTGCTTTGATGCAACTACTTTTTTCAAGCACATGTGTTCAAGATGTTAAAAGGCTCTTTACTTACTGCTGTCAAAAGTACTATTGAATCTGAATGCTTGTTAGATAACCTAGAGTAGTTTTAAATGCTAATTCATAAACTGAGACAGTCTTTGGCATGCTATATGAGAAGGGAATAAAGAATAAAGCTCTTTGGGTGATATGTTGTTGTTGCAAAGAACCAAAGGAAAATCAGTCATTTATTAGTTCTAATCAAAATACACCTAAACAAAAATGAAACCTCAATTTATGCATTGCTAAATATTGAACCAATGAGTTCCTGGAGCCTTAGTTGTATTGTTCTATTTTTGCCATTCTTTTTGTTCTTCTCTTGTCAAATTACTGCAGAGGCACAACTCTTTTTCTGTGCAGTGTGGTGTCCAATGATGCTGTGGTGGGAACACAGTATTTTTTACCTTTTGAATTTTAAAATATATTTCATTGTGGTGCAGTGGAGACGAATTCAATACACCAATAAATGATGCTAGTTGTGGCAGAGAGGGAAAAAGAGAAATTAAGGAAGTGAAGGTATTTTTATGGGGATTTTATTTCTCTTGCTTAGAATACTGGAGTCTTTGTCTCTGAAAGACTTCAGTTAATCTACAGGAGACTACTCTCCCCCTCTGTCTAATTTTCGTGAAGAGATTAGCAGACTTGTTTCCCATCACTTTTTTTTCCCCTACGGTTAGATTGTTTTCAGTGATGTGGCTCCAATATAGGAAGTTTTGAAGTGGAAATAATCAAAATTATCTTCACCGGTTGCAAACCATTCCAGTAATATGTCTACAAAGTTATCTTGTATGTACCTACTGTAAAAGCGCGTGAGCTTTTGCACTGCTGATTTATGGAGGCTGCAGATAACTGGGGATTTTTCTCCATTTTAATCTAATAGTGCTACTTTTTACTTGATACTGATGGAAAGTAAATAATTTCTGTTGAGATGGAATATCTCATTTCTATTTGGACATTGTGTTTCACAAAGGAGTTTCTGTATATATGTATATATAAAGCAGAAAAAAGCTTTTAAAAAGAATGCTTTACTATAGAAAGTATCTTGGTACTGGAGACAATTCAATAATTCCATTCTTCTAAGAAATTTTCTTTCAAACTCTACTGAATTTTTATGTAATAACTTTAATGGACAAAAAAAATCTTGCTTAATAGCAGTGCTTCAAGTTAATGCTTGAGATGACTAAAACTCCACACTATAGAGCTCTGATTTGGGACTGTTTGTTTACTGGTTAGTATTTCTTTATTTGTAAAAGAATATACTTACAGCCATGAGCTTCCTTCTGTTGTTAAAAGTGTGCTTATTACTTTTGCCATCTCTATCTTCACCAGTGCTGCCATAGTTGTGTTGCAAGAAATTAAATAGCTTCTGCTTTTCTTTTATCTTTAAAAACCAAATCATATTGAGCTTAAAGTACATTTACTTATTCTTAACTTTTGGAAAAGCAAGCTTTTACAGTAGTTGATCTAGAGCCCATCAGTCAGTCTAAGTCTTCCTGTTTCCCTCTGGGAGCTTGGGGGTAGATGAGTTGATCTGACAGTGTCCTTTTCACATGAGTAAATTGATCTGAATACTTCTCTCATTTGCCTTACCTCTAACTCCTTGTATATCATTCCTATGGAAAGGACACTGATTTAAGAGTGCCAGTGTTTTATTAAAGGTATGAAAGTTTTTTAATTGCCCTGCCATGGCGTGGTCCTGCAGCAAAGGTGAGAAGAGCAAGGCAGAGGTCAGGAGACAGCGTTTCCTCAAAGGATCCATCCAAGTGCCAGCATAGGAGATTCTTCTGAGAACAGAGAAGTGCTCTCTCCCGTTATGTTCTTCCATGGGTATAGGTAATGCCATATGAAGTGCTTCATCATAAATGCAAACTAATGCAGTGACACCGTACCATGACTTATTAACACTGTTATGGATATAATTTATTAACCACAGAAAAATGACTCAAAGTGGAAACGAGAGTAGTTATCGTTTTCTGTCACTGTCATTAGCAATACTCTGTTTTGTGTAGGTATGGAAAGACTTGCTCTAAAGTAATTATGCCGCTGTGCTCAATGCATGGCATATCTGAAGCCCGATTTTCACTTACAGTTTACTGTATTTTCTGAAGCAATCTTGCATTTTGTATATTAAAGATTATTTGTTCAGAATACTGGCGTTCTATGTACTGAAGAAAGCTAAAAAGCAAGCCAACTATTTTATAGTGCAGATATACTTAATAACTTGAAAATATGTGAACAAAACTTTGAGAACTAGTCTGTTTCAATTATAGAGTCTTGAAAACTTAACAGCATTGTTCGTGTAAAGGTACACACTCTTCACACCTTTCTTGATAAAATACCACTGTGACTCTTGCTCTCATTAGGAGAGTTGAATACGTGGTCCTTTTTGAAACTGCTGTAATTCTCACTCTGTGACTATGTGGCCACTCCTGACGGTCAATTTTATTGCTCAGCATATGAGCCCACATCATGGGGAATCCCTGTCAACAGGACTTGGAATGCTTAGGACAGACCCGAGCAACCACACTACTCTGAATTGCTGTGGAATTGCAAACAGCCATTCAGACATTTAGCCTCAAATTTTTTGTATCAAGCAGTCAAGGTAAAAGGACACTTCAAATTTTGCGTTGAAAACCCAAACCTGTTCTGAATTATGCACTAAAGCACATATTTTCATGCTTTACATCAGGTTTGCAGATTTTATTGCTAGAGACTGGCAGCATGTGCAGATGCCGACTGAAAGACTTTTTGCGTTTGATACGCACAGCTTGCTTCATTTTTGTTTCCTCTCCAGACCTCTTTTGATGGGGAAGGTAACTTGGAATTTAATCTAGGACTCAATTTTGGGCCATCTTGTGCATTCCATTAAATTGGTCTATCTCGCGAGTGGCCTAGATCTCATTTCCCTCCTGTTTTGGCTCTTCAGTCTCCGAAGGGTTGTAAAGAAATTGTTCTACCATCAATTCTTATTTCCAAACCTTTGCACAGAAGCTCTACTCTACTTCGGTCTTCTGGGAGCTGCTCTAAAGTGATCAGGCTGGCAGCTCTGTTGCATTTACTTATTTAATGTTAGTCCTTCAATGCCTTGTCTTAGTCTTAGCATTTTCATACTTCACTTTCACGGTTTTGCTCTGTTTTGATTTTTAGTGCAGAGGTTTCTTCTTACTTCCACAGTTAATGACTGAAATATTACAGGCTGTATTTATTCTGATATTAATAATGGGGTTTTTTCTCTTTTCCTCCTATTGAATTACTGCGCCTTTCTCTGTTTCTCTGTGTATTTATATAGATATATAAGTATGATATATATAGTTCAATCAACTCTTATGAGGAAGAGGAGAGCAACATGAGGTATTGGTCTAAGAAAAGGACAGGAAATCCTTTTGATAATTCTGGAACAAACTCACTGTGTGCTTTTGAACATTTAGATGTATCTCTTATCTTGAGTTTCTGTAACCTTTTCCATGAAAACACGATAACAAGTCACCTACCAAATAAAGAGATTGTAGAGATTAATTAGTATCTGGGAGCTGCTTTAAAAATATGACAGTGATCAAATGACATTGACTTTTCTACTGGTATTATCTTGCCAGATTTTTTTCTACAAAAAGATATTCCAAATGATTGTTGTTAGTATTCACAAACAGGCACTATCAAAGCACTGCAAAAGGACTTCTGAAGCAAGGAATTCTTTTTCTTACCCTATATTATCCTGAAATGCGAAGGTATTTGGTTGGGGTTTTTTTTCCCTCCCTTTTGTTCATCCTTTGAGACCGTTTGTACCTAGTCTGACACTCAGAACAACCATGAGTCAGTGCATTATAGATGAGAAATTCCAGGCCTGATATATACTAGAATCTCAAATCTCAATGGCTTTTTGTTCAATATTTTGTAGGGGACATGCAGTATTTCAAAAAAATATATCCAGAGGCTGTGATACTTGGAGACATAGTAATTTACGGACTATTTTAAAATTTTGGAAGATATTTGTGTGTTTCCCCCTTCCCCTGCTTATAATGTCATTTACATAATTTTGGTCTTGGTGATGAGGGAATAGTGTTCTTTCAGTCAGAGAGATGGATATATGCTTGCATTCCATGAAACGTATGCATACACAGTACAAGTGCTAGTATGATACCCAAGTCTGCATAGTTTTGCACTTGTGACAAATATAACTGTCCTGACTGCGTTTTTAACAAGCTTTCATGCTATAGTGAATGATTCTCTTCATCTGACATGGGCACGGTAGAGATCATATACTTTCCTTTCTGTTCAGATACCCTGCCCTGAATATGCATGCTATTTTGTTCAGACTTGATATGATCTGGCAGAGACAGCAGACAGAAAGCTTTCTTGGAACATCAGTGTTTCTGAGTTCACCTGGTGTGAAGGCACTTGGCCATCATAGCAGATAGGCAGCTCAATAGAAATCCTCTCACATTTCCAAACCACTGTTCTGATCCACCCTTCCAAAATCCTAACCAAAATGTTGTGTTTGCTAAAATTAAAATTTATGTACTTACAGATAATCAAGGAATGAGCTATTAAGATTTGCCAAAATACTTACTTTTTATGAGCAGTTTTTGATTCATGCTGTACTAAACCAAAACGTGTTTTTTGCACCCTCTCCTTTCAATTTTACCTGCCTAGACCTGAGATCAAGTCCTTGGATTTCTTTGTTGCTTGTCTCTTCTGTCTTCTTCCCCTCCCCCAATAATTAATAACCCGAGTAAGGAATGCAGCTCCTTTTTCTGCTTTAGAAGTTACTGTACTTTAGATTTTAAAGATGTCATTAATTATTTCGGGGAAATAAATCCTTGAGGGCCTGGGCTCAGCTTTTGGCAGGCAGGGCTTTTCAACCCACCCCCCAGTTGCTCAAGAGCATTCATTGTGATGTCTCTTCAAGCTGATCTGGATTTTTGGTATCTGTATTTTTAAAGTATTTGCAATTAGCTATTAAAATTTGTGCCTATAATTTTTAGTTGTCCAGATAGAATGGGCAGTGCAGAGCCTATTGCTGATGGGATGAGCAAGATGTATGTAATAGGTGTTTGGGTAGAGCTGTGTGAGGACATTCACAGGGTACTCAACCTTTCAATCGATGGTTTGGTCATTGATTTATGCTCTTTAGATGCACCTAAACACTCTCACCTGCGCCAGTCTATCTGCAATTTTATCTGTGTAGCACCCTATTGAAAGCAAAAATATGCAGCTATGTTTTTCTGCCTCTTCACTAGAATTAAGTATAACAAGGGTGCAAAATCACTTTCTAAAACAGTTATGAGGCCTGAAATTATTGTGAGAGGAGGGGGTAAGCATGCTTTGTTCTTCAAATAAATGCAATATCTGACTTCAGGGGTATCTGTAAGGTGCCAGTGTGTTCGTTGGTATCTGCGCTATAATGCGGTCTTCTGTTTCTGCTTCTGAAAAGTAGAGGGGCCCAAGAGAGGAATGATGCTAATGTTGAGGGGTTTTTCATTTTGGTTTGGTTTTTTGTTGTTGTTGGGTTTTGGGGGTGTTGTTTTTGGTTTTTCTCTGGGTTTTTTTTTTTTTTTTGTCTTTTTGTTTGGTTGGGTTTTTTTCTTGATGTTTGATTTTTTTCTTTTTATTTATTTTATTTTGTTTTTACACTTCTAAAGTCAGGAGTTATAAGCATCTGTCCTCCTCAAGACTCTCTTGTGAGAAGTACAAAAATAATGCATTTTTGGGCCTGTGCGTCCCACTTTGAGTACTGACCATTTTTGATTGTATCTCAACAATTTTGAGAACTGGGTCACGTGAATGATTATCTGCATCATATAGACTTCAAATTTTAGGGAAGTTACAGAATGAAAAAGGAACATTGCATATTTTCTTCTGATATGTTTTCCTCCTAAACTATGCATGTCTTGTAGAACTGAGCCCTACTTGACTTCTGTTTTCACTCAGTGCTCCTGTGAATGGTATATAGAATAACATAGATGCATTTTAAATGTTTGTAGTGACACTCTTCTTTTTGTAAATACATATATACACATAACCATGGGTTTTTTTTTTTCTTCTGGGTACATTTAGTGGGTTAAGAGGCAGTCAAGTAATGCACTTCTACAGAATTTTGTATTCATTTGTATTCATTCATGTTTCTTGCATACCTCTTAACACAGTCACGGCCAAGTGCAAACCCTGATTAATTTCTTTTTTCCATAACTTTATTAGAGAGTTAACAAACCACTTCTCCAGTGTTCTTTAAAGCAAGATTGCAAATAAATCTTTTTTTTTTCTTATTGGCAAATTTTTGGCTGTGCAGTACTACACAAGTATAAACAACATGAGAGATCCTTTAACATAACATGAGAGAGCCTTTAGTCGCTTTGCTCCCTAGCTTTGGAACTCATTGCCAATTGAAGTAAGGAAAGCTTGGCTGTTGGGACTTTTAAATCTAGACTTAAAAGTTATTTGTTCTGTTTAGCATTTTTAAAATGATTCTATTAGGAATTGTATGTGCTTCAGTTTTAATTTTAACTCATAATGATTGTAAAGCACCCTGGGATGCTTGCATGAAGGGCGCTACAGAAACCCAAGATTGTATTGTACTGTGTTGTAATGTATTGTATTATTACATGGTACTGGAGTTGGACCACGGACAATTCATATAGAAAGCATTTGAATACTTAGCTGAAGATAAGGAGTGTGTGTGGGGGGGTACTGTCTTTTCTTGCTTCTTTTCCCCCTTTTCTGTCAGTTATTTTATTAAACTAAATTAACATGGCAGTTATTCCCTAAGAAATGCCAGCATAATTTACTGCTGCAAAGGGGCTCAAAATGTAAACCAGATGATAAACTAAAAATAAAAAAGTCCACATTAAGATTTAATTGCACTTCCCTTTCTATATTACGTTCTTATGTAAAATACATTACAAAACAGTACATTCTTTATCACTTCCTTCACTTTTAACTGAATTTCATTAACAATAAAGAAATATATTGTCTCTATTTTCAGTAATGTCACTTGACAGTTAATCCCTTAACTTGATGTACATGTCTTTAAGATTTTTTTTTTTTAATAAAGAACACGATAGCACTGACTGGAGCCAAGTATTGCACAATCATGTGATTTGCAAGTTTCCCAGCTCGCAGCTTTGCCAGTGCAGGTCAATTCACACCTGCCACACTTATGCCGTTCCGGTCCTCATGTTGCTTTTCCTCAGTGATTGTCAGAGGTAGAGAGAGTTGTGCATGCAGCTCCTTCCTTCCCCCCTCCCTCCCCACTCCAAATGTGTGGTAAACCTTGTGCATTGGAAGTGTCTCCTCAGGAATTAAATGGAGTTTAATTTCTGTCCATTAGAAGGCTGCTATCCACATCGCCAATTAAGCCTTCTATTTAAAGGGTGAGGAGATATGTATGTCTACATCTTAATCACTGCTGTGACTGGTTTGCAGAGACCTTCTCTGACTGGTTCAGTTATTACTAGCAGTGGTGGGAGGCACAGGGATCAGCGTGGTTATAAAACCTACTCAAAAGCTGAGCAAATTCTGTAGGTGCTGTAGCGTCACTGTCAGCAGATTTGAAGCTGAGGTACATCTGTGTTAGGGGACGCAGGGGTGTAAGCATAAAGATGCACCAGGGGAAAATTACTTGAATTGGTGATAATTTTTACCTGGCAGGAGCAAAAGCAAACACAACCCACTTGTTGAGAGGCAGTGCTCAGAGACATGCAACTCTCACCTTGTTGGACTGGACTCATCGTATGCCTTGACTATAATCATAACTTAGAAGAAAAGAGATGAGTTTCTCAGACTGAGCAAAACTCTGAAAGCTTGCTTCCCCACCATCAACACTTTTTTCTTTTTTAATTAGTAATTAAGTTCCTCCTTTTTAAATCCAAGAACCATGGTAGGAGAACCCTAAGGCGAGGGTGAGCTTTGTCTCTCTTCCCTTGGACACTTCCTTAAGAGCAGCACAAATTATATCAAATTCTGCTGGTGCCTTGCAGCAGTGATCAGAGGACAGGTTTTTCAGGACAGTAGCAACCTCAGAGGTGCCTCACTCGAAGCCATGGAATAAATTGCTCAAAAGGGAAAAGTTCTGTTCCCCAGAGGTGGGAAATGATGAAATGTTCTCCTCATATACACCTGTCTCATTTATTTTTAATTTGTTTTTTAAGTACTAAGATTTCCTACACTCAGAACTGCAGTTCTTCTATAAGCTTGCACCAGAAGAGGGGAAAATGTGCCTGGCTGTGCTGCTGTTCCAAGGGGTTTGGTAATTTACAGTAAACTGTCAAGGAGAAGGATGGGATTTTGATGATGAAAAAACTGAGACACATACAAAGGACATTTGTATCAGTGGCCTTTCTAGAGCCAGAGAGGATTTCAGCTCCATAGCTTTACCTAGGGTGTTTGTATTTGAATCATAGAATATTAAGGATTGTATGTGTGTTTATATATTTATGTATATATCACAATGAAATTCCAAGATATATGTGCGAGCTTCCACATCCCCGAGCTCCTAAAGGTGTGTTCCTTACTCTGCACTTCTTGCAAGGAGAATCTTTGTGTGCTAAGTATAATTCAGCTGTTGTTTTTTTGTTTTTTGTTTTTTGTTTTTTTTTTTGAATTTATATATTTTAATGCAATGACTACTCAAGAAAAATTTAGTAAATAGAACTCTAAAGTGCACATACATATTCCTCATGGAAAGCTAGCCGGAACATTTCTCTTTTGAGATACCTTCATCGAGTCTTGGATCTTTTTATGAATTCATCAGAGCATTTATACTTTTCACAAACTCTTGCTAGTGAAAGATAGCAACACAGAGGCAAAACTAGTAGCTTGGCTAACACAACTGCTTACAATGTCACCTTTATGATTTTACTTAGCAAAAGTTAAGAACCCATAGCAAGTTTCATACTATAAATTACTTTTCTCCTGACAAATTTTTATGTTTTTCTCAGTACAGAAAGAAGTGTGTTCATGTGCTTTTAGCAGCATGTCCCTCATAGAATTTGGGTCTATATGATTAAGAATAATCAGATATGCATGAGTTTCATAAAGAGGCATGTAACCTGAAACAGTAAAACTGAGACTTTACCATTTAAACAAAGGATAGATAAGGGATGTTACATTTGGCACTAGAGGTGTATTTAAGCAAGCAATTGGAGGCATGAGAAATGCATTCACTAGGAGCAGAAATCAATAAAGTTCAAAAAGCTAGTCGTACATTTAAAAAAAGAAAGAAAAGAGGTACATACAAGGTACATTTAAGAGGTTACAGAAAGAGATTACAATGGATGTGGTGAAAGATCCAGCACAAGAAGTCTTCAGATAAATACTTGTTGATTTCTCTAGCTCGGCCACTGATAACTTGGCTGAACTTGGAAATTGTTAGATGAAGTTCTAGGGTCTCATGTTATATAGGTTCCAGAATGAATGCTCAAAATGGCCTCTTTTGACTTTAAAAATCTACAAAAAATTATGTAGAAAATGGAAAAGAGATCAAAGGAAAGGTTTATCCTTAACACCAAAAGAAATTCAGCAAGACAACTGTTAGTGCTACCGAGTCTGATGACTTCTTGTCTGGACATTGTGCCTTAGGGCTCAACTTCATTTCAGACATCTGATGCTTTGCTTAGCAGAACAGTGGAATCCGAGAAGAGACTTGCTGAAAATCATGTCCTATTTCCCAGCAAGGAAATCTTGCTTAACGTGGTGGGTAATATTAAGCAAAAACTGAAATGAAAACAAACATTGTGGCTGGGTGAAGATAGAGCAATTATCAACATCTCTATCAGGAGAATGTATGTACTGCACTTTTGTAGAAAACTTTACCGTACACAAAGCTGACTTTAATGCATTAATAGGTCTAAGCGTTTGCATTAGGTTAGTATTTGAAAGCACGTTCATTAGGACAAACATCCCAGATAGGAAACAAGGCAGAAGCATTCTGACCTGGCTGGAACAGAGTGATTGGAAAGAAAAGCAATCCACCAGAGAGGAATGCTGAGAATGTCTCATATTTTCACCAAACCAGTCTGTGAGATCTCCAAGACCTCACCTACCTCTTTATTCTCATACAAGAAATGCTGGTTTGTATCTTGGATTATTTGGATTGTCCTCTTGGTTTCTAGTTTCCCCTAGTCCCATTCATTGCACCCCAAGAAGAGGTGACTGCAGGTGCACAGGCTTCATGTAGTACATAGCCTACTGCAGGAACAGCAGCCTTCTGGAGAGAGGCTGAAGCTGTCACCACATGGAACTGCTAGGAGGGATGGATCTTACCCTGGAGTCCAGCCTGGGCTGGAGCATGGCTTCTGGGTTTGTCTTCATCCAGCAGAAATTCTGCCTGTACACCCCAGGATAGTGTTGTGGTGGGCACCAGTGGGGAGAGCTCCTGAAAACATGCATCCCCAGCTTAACCTGAAAGGGAAGTTTAAAGCAATCTATTCATTTCATAACAGCTCTTCAAATGGATTCCTGGCTGAAAGGGATAGCACATTTCTTACCCATGGAACTCTCAAATTTCAGAGCTCTGCTGGCAAAGGCACTTGCATAATCAAAACCTTAGGGTGTAATAACTCACCCCTCAATTTCATTTTCATTCTGTGAAGTAAACCAAAAATTAACTTATTAAATACTGGTTATTTTGCATTCTATATTTTATCTGAGTTGTTTTTAGGAGGGGTTTAGCCAGGACTTTTACTACTAAGTATCTGCCATTTACAAATTGTGTGCAGTAAAAACGGGATTCTTAAAAAGATTTGTGTTGGATATCTGACAATGAAGACAGAAATGCGTTATGTCTCCTTATCTTTTATAGGTTAAGGTTGTGACTTCATTTTCTTTTTTTTTTTTTTTTTAGTCTAAGGCACTGTGCCATGAAGCTTGTAAAGCAGTAATGAAGTTCTTCAAATTTGAATTAACATTTCCCACCTACCTATCTTTCTCTCTTTTAAGCTTTTAACCTTTGTAGATATAAGAGTAGTATCTTGGGAAGCAGCTTTTTTATTTGAGCTTTATTTATATCCCATCAGTGGGAGATGCTCGGAAAACATTGGGAGAATGCTGCTCTGTCATGCAGCAACTGGGAATTTACATTACAGAATGGTAAAAATAGTGCAAGGATCAGTTCCTTCAGATGCTGAATCCTCATTTCTGATTTTCAAAATCTTCCCATGTGTGGGTATATTTCTATCCATATATAAATATATGTGTATATATGTATATATAATTTGGGTTCTTTTGGTTTTATATCTTTCCTCATTATACCAATGTAGCTCTATGTTTACATTAATACATACATTTATAATACTTAAAGACAACATAAGACAGAAAAGGAGGAGGAGATAAATTCAGTTTTTCAGGGATAGGAGAAAGGAGGAAAGGCATACTAATGTATTGGAAGAAAAGTTTGTGCCATCCCTGTAAATCTGCCTTTTATTCAGTTTTAACTTATATGACCAACATTTGCCATGTTTATTCTCCTGACCCTGGCAACAGTATGGAGGTCAGCTAGCCATCCAAGTGCAATGCCAAAGGCACAAACAAAAGTTTTTTTCTTCTCTGTCCATCTGTGGGTTTTTCCCTGATCCTACATGTTTATAGGGCATATGACAACAAATTCTATTGCATTATTTGCTATAGTTCAAGCTAATGGACCAAGGAATTTAACATAATTTTTCGTACGCAGTTAAACTGTCAGTGTCAGGACTTCTTGCCCCAAAAACAACTAGTGGCTGGATATATTTGGTCTACTTTTATTCAGAATGGGAGATGATATTTCTCTGCCATGCCAGAACACTAGGAACTAGGAAAATATTTTGCCCTGGTTGGGTTTTTGCAGTACATGGGCTGGCATAGGCTCAGGCAGGCTAAAATCTTTTGAGCTGGGGATATTCTTGGGTTCTCTGGTTAGAGCTTGAATGTTCCCTTCTCATTTGAAAAATGTTAACGTGGAACATCCTGAGAAATAAGCACTCGTAAGAGTTTGGCTTCTGTTAGAACTGAAGCTTGCTATTCCCACGCAAACAAAAGCCACTGATAGTGGCTACAATAGAGGAAACAAAGTTCCTCTGTCCTTTATGAAAAGATCCCCCCCTCCATCTGCCCCCAAATCTTTAAGTTCTGTTCTGCAACTTTATCACTTATTCAAACTAGGTCTAGGGACAAAGGCTCATAGCTTTTCCCTTTTACTTTTTTTTTAAAGCCATGTTAAGTTTGCAGCATTGGAACATGCTTCCCTGCTGGTGTCAAGGATGTAAACCAGAGGATTTATGGGAGACAAAATAGAATAAAGCCTTAAAAGTTTGGCTTTAAAAAATGGAGCCAGTGGTTTGACAGATTGTTCAGTAAATGTTCATTTTATTGAGAATTATAAAAAAGGTGCTTAACGCCTCTGTACCATTAATATAATACATTAAAAGGGTACTGTCAAGATTAGTGCTTCAGCTCTGAAAATTGACTGTAGGGTTTATGGGCAGCACTGTTCATACTCTGCTTGTAAGATGAGGTATCTTCTACTTATCACTTCACAAAACCATTATGTTGTTACAAGGCTTTATACTGAAAAACTTGATAAATAGTAAAACGTAAATAAAATCTCATTTGAAAAGTGAGAGGGTAGTTGCTGCCTGTCTTATAGCCAGATTTAGCAGATGCGGGTTTGAATGTAAAACAGTTGTGAAAATAGCCTGTGTCAAACTAGTGCAAAATTAAACTTGTGGGGTGTTCTGTTTTCAGTGTCTGTCATTGTTGAAGTACTCCATTTCAAAAGCATGCATTCCTTTCTACAGAAAAAAAATCAGATTCCTTAGTTGAAATTAATTAGCATTCAGAAACCAGATAGCATGTTTTTGGGTATTCATGAGATCTCTGTTTGAAAAAATGTTTTTAACTTGTAGAAATGTGTTGCAACACACAGATGGGAAGAAAAGAAAAAAAAATCTCTTTAGCAAGCACTGTGTGTAAAAGGAATATTACATTTTGCACGCTCCTGATTACCCTGTGTAAACAGTTTTTGACATCTGTCTTTATAGTTTTCGAGGAGAGGAAGACTTTGTTAAAAGAACCATTTTTATACAGCAGTCACCATTTCAGTCTTGCTTTACCTGTATTATGAAAGCAGATGGTCTGCATGTCTTTTGAATATTTATAACTATCAAAAACAATCTCTTGCTATTCACCCTTAGGCTTATGAGATGTCAGGACTGTTCTGGTTGAAAAAAAATCATCTTGGGTGTTTACAGAAAGGGGATTACATTAAGCTGAAATGACTATACATTTTCCAGTTTAATATTTGTCCATCAGCTGTTTAATCGTATTTAGATAATTGTGTAAATAAGTTGTTGCAGCTCTTGCCCCTTTCACTGAGCAGGCTTGAAGCTTTAAACACCAATGAATGAGTTGCAAAAAAGCTCGGATTTTTTTTTCCTAGTTAAACAACCTGGAAGGCCTAAATAAGTTTTGGTTACAGTGCTTCTTTTGAGAAAAATGTTTAATTTGCAAAGGAATCCCTGATATCTAATTCAGCCGAGTTGTTCTAGGAAGCTGCTGTGTCTGTTACTCTCTGCTAAGTCTGTTAGCATGTATTTGCTCTGTGTAAATACTGCAGGCCAAGTACCCCTTCATGAGGCATGAAAACAACCTTATTCTGCCCATATAAAAATAATTTTAAGGTTATTTAGGGGAAGTTTTGGGACTGTGGGGGTTAAAAGCTTTTTTGACTGGAAGCTGAGCAATCACTGATAACAGATTTTGCTGTGGTTGGTTGATTTGGCAGAAAAGCATGAACAGTTTTGGTTTAGATGATTGAATTAACCTGATTAACATTGTTTTTGTTGTTTTGCAAAAAGGACAACAGTATACTTTTAGCGATGATCGAGCAATACTTCACCTGGTTGAAGAGCAGTGTTAGAGGCAATGACTCAGAAATGCCTCCCTTGAAGCACCTGCAGCGGTGGCTGCAGCAATGAGCTGGCATGAAAGGCTCGGGTCCTTCCCGTATCTTGCAGGATGCACCTTGCGTTAGATTCTGGCACAAAACAAAAGGTGTCTGATGCTACCATTTTATTGAGTTTTGTTTGATGGGCATATGAAACGATTCCTGCTTGAGATTTATGATATTTCCCCAGGGAGTTCCCCAACTTCTTTGAGAAAAAGATGGTGTCTGGTATTTAATCTCTGGTATTTAATCTTCCAGAGAAAATGGGATTTGGTTCAATCTAAGCTGGGTGAACCTCAGCTGAACCTCAGAACAAATTCTACCCCTACCTTCACACAGTTGTTGGATGCCTAATTATAATTAACTTATTTGGCTAAAAAAAGAGCACTTGGGCTGCAGCAGATGGTATCATTCCAGAATAGTGGGATTTCTGTGAAGGTGGCACCATTTCAGATGAGATCTCCCGATTCTCAGAACATGACTGCAAGTGATGTGGTTGGGGGGAGGGAGATATGGGAGAGGGGAAAGAGGGAAATTTGAGATCTTGAAGGCTCACAACTTACTTTCATGGATAAACTACAAGTTAAGATTGCAAATCTGTGACCAGTTTTTGCATTCTCTCAATTTTCTTTGCAACATGTGAAAAAGAAATCTGATTATGAGTGATGCATGTGATGCATTTGAATATTTGTATGATATATTTATATTCGTCATCCTTGTATGTGGAAGGCATCTGCCTCTGTGCCTCACAGATAAGGAGGATATGTGCAGTAGTACCAGAATATGATTATTGATCATAATAATTTTGATTTTGATTATTGATAATTCAAGACATGGGAAACTCCTCAAGTGTAATGACCCAAGTAATATGAAGAGCATCAATATGCCTTTAGTCCAGATAGTGAATCTCTGAAGACCACTAACTTATGGGGTTAATCTTAAGTTTTAGGCCATAAGCATACCAGACATTTATATATGTAGATTGGCATTAAAATGTACAGGAATTCTATAGCAATAGGAAATTTCTACAGCCGAGAGCATCTCTCTGCACTGATGTGACTGCACGTTTGATGACAATAAATAAAGCATAGAAACAATGAAATTCAGTGTTGTCAAGATATTTTCTGAGTTAACAAGGTAATAATATTTTATCTGGCTTGTAAAATTTTGCCTTCAGTGAATTAGTAAATAAATCATTGATTCCTCCTGATGAGGATTCTTAGCGTAGGTAATATCACTTGAATGTTTGCATGAAGTGTTCTCAAAGAAAATGCAGGATAATTTTCATTTTTAAATGTGTTTATAATGTCTGTGGGGTTTTTTTGTTTTTGTTTTTGTTGGGTTTTTTTTAAATCTAATTTGAAAAGCAGGAGTAACATCACGGTGTTAGCCATCAAAGCTTGAAATTCACATTGTGTCAGGGAAGCTAAAATTCCCAGCAGTGTTTCTCACACAGACCAGTCCCCTGTTTGGTTGTAAAGTTACAGCATTAAATTTATTCCTGAAGAAGCAAGGGATGTGTTGCAAACTGCCATGTCATTTGTGTATCGTTTTTGTAAAATGACATGGAAGGGAGCACTAGGAAATCTTAGACAAACATCTTCAATAATAGGTAATTTACAGAAATTAATATAGATGTTTTCATACTTAAAATTAGTTAGGCAGGAGAACAAATACGAAAGGGGCAAAGTAAAATAAGAGAAACACACCTTGAAGTTTAAATGACACCTGCAAAATACACGAGCTGGTGTGGGATGATGGCCTCTGACAGGTGCAGTTCCCCATTTTGCACATACAGTTCTGCAGTTTCTCCAAGTAGTCTGTGCAGTCATAGAATTTGCCAGTTCAGATCCACAGGACTTTTTAAATCCTGCCTTATGTATCATGTGCCCATGTTTAAAATGGTTTAATCTATAAAAAAATCTTAAAAGATAATTTTGTACATATTAGACATTAAGTATACTGCTGTTGTACTGGAAGTTGAAATTGGGTTCAGCTGAGCTTAGTTCTGATCATTCAGGCTAGGCTTGTGGTAGTCTATTAAAATTTCACTCTCCTTTTATACCACTGACAAAAGGCTCCTAGCTAGATTATGCCAGAAATGCCAGATTAGTATCAAGAAATGGCAAGAATTTTGGTGATTTGGAGAAACATTAAAATACCTGCCTGGTGAGTAGGGGATATCTGCATTTGGCATAAATAATGCTGCTTCACTCTAGCAGTTCTGAGCCTCCACAAACAGCTTGCTACTGAGTAATACCTTAGAAACTGGTTATAATGAACTTCAGTAAGATCAATAATGAAGATACTTTTAGTCAGAAACTGAACTAGCCTTTTAAAAGAAGACTTACAATAACATTTATTGCATTTTTACTCCAAACTCTTCCTTCCTGTGGCTGTTGTAGTTGGTGTAACAAAGGCTTGATGCTCTAAATGATTTTTAAGACAGTACAAATATATCTAAATGTTACATGCTGAATAGTGAAAAAAATGTAATAATCAAGGCTTTATCTTCTTGACTGTCATTGCTGTTTTGATACACTGGACAATTCTTTTAGTTAAGTCAAAAGTAACTACTTTCCACATAAAAATTTAAAGGGTGGCAAAGTTCAGTCTGTTGAAATTATATTTGCTAATTTTGTTGTCCATACATCGTATAGTGAGTATATTTTCAAGTTGGAGCATTATCTCATTTTGCAAGGCTTAGTCCTAATTGATTTGTAAAAGAATGTACAGGAACTGAATTTTATGCATTGTAAATTCTCTATTTTAAAATTGGTCAAAACTGAGCAGAAGGTAAATTTCTCACTGTAGCTATCTGATATCTCGAGAACCTTTGAGAAAAAAAGCATCTTGATCTTCCTTTGGTCTGTTTTACAGCTAATATTCAGTTACAGAATTAGACATGACAATAAGCTTTTCATAAGCCTGTTTTTGCAAATCACTTAAAATACCCTGTTGAGGAAAAAGAAGGCTGGGTTCATATTGGGTTATTAGATGCATATTTTATTCTGCTATAAACCCCATATTTTATCCTATTCATAGGTCATTCAGCATTCAGATAAAGTTTTATCCCATGATTTTCTGGGGTCTAATCTGTGATGAGTGGCACAGAGGAACTGGACATGGGTAGCTTGGGTCACTGCTTGCATTTGTAAAGGCAGTGAAGGAATTGTATGCCTGTGTGGATATGTGAAGGGTCAATCAAATTTAAAAGCAGAAATGGGATGAACAAAATTCACTTTCAGGATTATCATCTTCTGTCCAGAGGCCATCCCATTGCATCATGTTTCTTGGTCGATAACTTTGTTCTTCTCTTAGTACATACGCTATTTTTGCTCCCATTTACCATATACCTTGGCTTGTTTTCATGCTCAATTAATGAGTTCTTTAAAAGGTTTTGGATGATAGGATTTAAAGTGCAATATGGTTCTCAAACTTTAAAAATATAATGGTTCAACAATTGAAATAATTTGTGCTTTGACTTGTACTGCTCTGTATTACAGATTTTTTTTTCTTCTCCCCTTTTCACACAGAGTATGATTTCTTCCATTGTGAACAGCACTTACTATGCAAATGTCTCAGCAGCAAAATGTCAGGAATTTGGAAGGTGGTATAAACATTTCAAGAAGGCAAAAGATATGATGGGTAAGCAAAAAAAAAAAATTGCCTTGATGGTGGTTACATAGCATTATGTGTCACATTGAGGTCTGTCACAGTCATATAAGAAGCCAGTTCCCTTCACTGTAAGTTTAGGATGCTTTTGATGAGTAGATGTAGAAAGTACATATATAGTGAAAGAATTCATTTAAATAAATATTTGCTATTGAAACAGCCAAGCTGACTTGGGTTGCCAGAGATGTAAAGCTGTCATTCTGTAAATCTAGAGATCTTCTACCACCCAGAATAATTGTTTAGAAAACCTGTTCCTGGAACTGTGACGAACTGATTTTTTAATGTATGTATTTTTTTCTCTCTCTGGCTAATGTATATTTAAAGAAACAGGCTTCTACAGCTATCACTACCTTCCAGCAAGAATGCTGTAGTTTTATAAATTCATCTTTCTCTAACCTTGGGACCCTAATTTCAATTAATTTTAACCAGTAGTTATTGTGACAATTGTTTGCTTTTTGTAGTAGGCACAAGTAAATTATTAGAGAAAAAAATCTATCAATTCTCTGATACCTTTTATCTTTCTTAAACCTGTTTACATAATTTTGAACATTTTATGTCAGAAAACTTCTACATAGATTTCAATAGGATGGAGAAATAGGACCTCAATTTGGGTTGAATTTTGAGCTTGACTTAGCTTTCAGTATTTGAAGCAAAATCATTCATCTACCAAAACGGGTTCCTTGCCTTTTATAGCTTAAGGCTGTAATGAAGACAATGCATCACTTTTGTGATAATTGCTTGAATTACTGTTCTGAGTGAATGGCCCACTTGGGTTGATCTCTACTTTCCCTGACTGAAAAAAGGCAGCTTCTTTCCTTAATCTTCTTTGTACCTTCTGTGCAACACGGAACCCTTCTTCTGAGACCACCAAATTTTAGTGGTCACTTGGTTTCAGGTGGTTCATGTGTGAGGCAGCAGAGTGGCCATACAGGGAGAGTGACCTTTCCACAGCAGCCTCTCCCACATCCTTTGCAGCAGTGTTCCTGCATGGGGCAACCCTTGCAAAATTTTACTTATACAGACTGCCAAGACAGGTTCATATTCTATTCACTTGGAGACAGTGAAGCCAGCGAATAGAAAATGTGTGTTTGTGTATTCTTGTGTAAACTAATGCTGGCAGAAGAGGTAGCATTGCCCTCAAAGCCACCTGTGTGAGGAGTAGCAGAGCCTCTGCTTGGGTACTGATCCCAGGCTACGGACACCAGAACTCTCTGCAGAACAACGGGCTTTTATTTATCAGATTTCTGCCCATGATAAGACAGGGGAGGAAGATGGGGATGCAGGTGGGAATCCAAGTGGCAATTTCTTCATCCAGCTCCAATCCTTGTGGGGGAAAGGGTGGTCTTGCATTGATGACTGTTGGTGAAGATCGTAAATACAGTGACAAGCTCAGACACTGCCTAAAAAAAAAAAGCCTTACTAGTATAAGAAAAAAATTTGCCACAACACTTTTGTGAAAATACTGGACTTTTTGTTTTTAAATAAAACTTATTTTCTTAAGGTTATTTCCAGACCAGAGCTGCTAAAGCTCTAGAATAAAAAAGGTTACAAATGCTGAAATAAAGGAGACTCCTTTATAACAACCTAGGGTTATTTTATATTGTTTAATCATGCACAAGAGGGCAACTGGAAGAACTCTTGTAGTTTAAAATACTGTGCTGTTATTTAAAAAGGAGGGTGTGTCAAAGGCAGATGAGATAAATAAGAATATTTTTCTTAATATAAGAAAAAAATTCAACCATGTTGCAAGTCACTGAAAAAAACCATGCATACATGGTTGCAAGATAAAGCAGCCCATCTGTGTAATTTACATAAATTATACTAGTTCCTAGCAGTCCCATACAATTGATGCGGCATCTAGAAATTAGCAGAGCATGGGGAGGTCTGCTCCTCACCCTGCTTGTTACAGATTTCCAATGGCTGGAAACTGCAGATGTCATGGCAGGGACCTCATGGGAGGAGCAAAACCAGTCTCCAGGGGCTTCTCTCTCTCTGACTGGGACGTGTTTTCCCACAACAGCACTCTTTATCCTTTGCACAGATGCACTTGCTCTTTCACCTGCATCATCTGCAACACAGAGTGGGTTTTTGTCTCTTGTCTTTACCCCATCTCTAGTTGGTTACTGCTTTGTCTGAAGTCCCCTGTGTCTGTCACTGTGGAATGCAGCAACCCTCTCATGGTTGGGTTGCATTGCACTATTTTACATTTGTTTATTTTTATTAGCATGTCTTGTGAGGACAGTCAAGTTTGTGATTTTCAGTCTGATGTTGGCCTTTCAATGTTTCTTTTCTGCTGTAGTTGAGATGGATAGCCTTTCTGAACTATCCCAGCAAGGTGCCAACCATGTCAACTTCGGTCAGCAGCCAGTCCCAGGGAACACAGCCGAACAGCCTCCATCTCCTGTTCAGCTTTCTCATGGTAGTCAACCATCAGTTCGGACCCCACTTCCAAACCTGCACCCTGGACTTGTATCTACTCCCATTAGCCCTCAGCTGGTAAATCAGCAGCTGGTAATGGCCCAGTTGCTGAACCAGCAGTATGCAGTGAACAGACTTCTAGCCCAGCAGTCCTTAAACCAACAGTACTTGAACCACCCTCCTCCTGTCAGTAGATCCATGAACAAACCGTTGGAGCAGCAGGTCTCAACGAACACAGAGGTGTCTTCCGAAATCTACCAGTGGGTCCGTGATGAATTGAAACGAGCAGGAATCTCACAGGCAGTATTTGCACGTGTGGCTTTTAACCGAACTCAGGTCAGTCGTCTTTTTTCTTATTGTTTTTTAAAGTCCAAGAGTCCCTTCTTTCTCTCTCTAATTAGTAATTGCCATCTTCTAAGTCTGTCTTCTCATTTCTACCTTGTCACTTAGCTCCTCTAAAGGAACCATGCTTCCTTGCAGGATCACTGTCCACGATGATACAGTACTGAAATCCTCAGGGATTGGTCCGTGGAAATACCTGCTGTTCTTACAGGAAGCGTGGTTCCTCTACAGTTGTGATGGTTTATGAACTGGATTTCCCAGTAAAGGAAATGAACAGCTCTATGCAGAACCATTCACAAAGTCACTCAACAGATTGCCTTTTGTGTTGTAGAGTTGTGACCACCCGCTCTGACCACCTGCATACACTGAACAACCTGTCTTATTTCACAGGTGTACTGGAGATGGTCTTTTATCTTTACTTGCATTTATTTTTATTATTTTCCAGTGAAAGTCCTAATAACATCTTTTCAGACTTCTGAAAAATTAAAAATTAGAAGCTTTATCTCTAGATCATCTACTCTTTTCCTGTATTTTTGTAGTTTGTTGCAAAAACTGTAGTTGCTGAGCTTGCCGGTGTCCACGTCAGAACATATACTTCAGCTCTTCAATGCAGAAAAAGCCAGCCCTAGCAAAGCTGATAAGTAACACTAAAATGTGTTATTTTTTACACCTGTTTTAGAAGCTAACCCTGTTATAATTTATTCTGCTCTATGAATTTAACTTAATGCCATGTTGCATGGAATTTAATCAAGCAGAAATTATGGAAGAAATGTCAGTATATTGGATGCAAATAATAAGATCTCCAAATTTTAGAAGTATATTGTAACATAAAATATTTTTAATAGGACTTAGTAAAATGGGAAATACTTAAAAAAGACATAGGTAAATTTGCTTTGGGTTCCGCATTTTTAAATGAAAACACATGCTTAGGGAACAATTTTGCCCATTGTAGATTGTAGTATAACAAAAAAGATCATAATATGAGCTTCTCTTGAAACATTTTTGTTTCTCCCTGCATAGCTTAGAGAATCAAAATTCTCTTTCAAATGCTCTGGTAGCAGGTTTGAATCAGGATGTAATTTATAATTGTTCTGAATTACTATTGCCTGACAATATTTTACATCCTCCTTTAGCTAGAAGAAAGTAGAGTCATTGTGTGAATTCTCTGTAGGGCACTGTGTGTGTGTGTGTGTCTTTCCTCTTTACAGCAGAGGAGGTTTTCAAAATCTGGGCCTTTCATACTAAATATCTTGGGTTACATGAACTCATATAGGGATTATTAACATTAAGTTAGGTCCAGGCAGCGTCAGTTGTTATATTTACAAATAAGTGAGTCTTAATACAGCATTTAAAATTTTAATTATTAATACTCTAAAGTATTAAAGCAATAGTAGTAGCTTCATGTTACAGTAATTTACATCTGCCATCTTACCTGGACAAAAAGCCAAGTAATTCAGAAAATAAAGTTTATTTTATATTTACTTCTTTCTCAGGTTTGCCTAAAAGCATATTGTTTTATCTAAACTTTCTCCTCTCTGAAGTGGTCAGTTTTTGTCAGCTAGTTTTACATACAGCTTTTGGCATGTCCTTTGCGCATAAACAGCATTTGTTACCTGAAATACAAAGATTATTGGTTCGACATTGAATTTATATGACAGAGTAGGAGAAAATGCTCTTTTGATGTGATGAATGCAACTGTAGAACAAGATTTCTAGTGCAAATACTGATTCTTTACTTTAATATTAGTATTATTACACTAAATATATATTAAAATATATATCGCTATGTATTTTTCTTACTACAAATGTTACTAAATATTTGCTTAAAGTTCAATTCTTCCCCAGACTTCTTGGTTAACCAGTTTGGTAAAATGTGTTGAGAGTGACCCAGAGCTGAGAGGAAACTCCAAAATGAACATTGAAAACAATTCCCCTAAAGAGATATGAAATACACTTATATATTTTGGCAATTTTCAACCAAATCTATTTGAAAAAACACCGAGTAGTATCCCTACATCCTACAAATTGTTTTTGTTAATCAAGTTGGTATTGCAGTTAGCTAGGTAAGACTTTGCAGTATTTGTTATGTTTTGTGGCAAACATAAGGAGCAAAAAGAAAATATACTAGGAGCCTCGAGTGTCAGTTTTGCCAAGAAATATCTCAGCATACTTTTCATATGAAGCAAAGCCCCACTGAAATACAGAGGGATTTGTTGCCGGGTGCATTTCACCTTTGCAAACCTGGAAATTGTTAATTTTACCCACAGTGACAGCTGATGTGCAAGGGTAAACACAGGTACCAGCAATTCTTACATGAAAACTTTTAAAATTTGTTCTGCTTGTTGTATTTCTGAATTCTTCACAGCTTATTCAAGGATACATCATACTGAGCTAAAATTAGGATAGTACTTTAATAACTGATGCTGTTGAGGAGTTACTTTCTGTAGTTATTTTCTAATAGTGATGTAATATCCTAAGTTGGGTTCTTTGTTTGTTTGTCTAGGATTGGGTTTTTTTGGCTAGAAAAGTGAAAATGCTTGTTTAAATTCATGGTCTGTTTTCTGAGATAGAAAGCTAACTCAGGCTTACCACTGACATTTTTGAAACTGTCATAAGCATATTTGAGCCGTGTCCAGGGACCATATCATACCATCAGTTTCTAAAGGCATAAGAACTTGCTGAAAATTGGTTAGGAGTTCTGTGCAAGAAAACCCTGGTGTCAAGATACAGTCTCAGAGGAAGGGAGAGATTTGCTTTCAGTGTAAAAGTTAAGGAAGGAAGCGATCTATAAATTAAGAGTGATTCAGCTTATATTTTAGGCAATAAAATGGACTTCAAAACTGGCTGAAGATGCTCTTGTTTTTTAGACTTATGGTCTACAACGTGAATACAGAATTTGGTGGTGGTTTTTGGGTGGGAAGTTTCTACCAGTGTAGTGTGGTAATTCAACACTTGATCCTAATTGTCAAGATTTTTAAATTTAGCTGCAAAAATGTCAACTAAAAATATTTCTATCTTTCCACAATCCAAGGATTTGGCAAAAATACTTCTGAAAATTAGGGTGTCTTTTTTTACTAATATTTATAAAGCAGAAAAAAACCCCCCTTAGCTACACCGTAGAAGTGTGTCCTTGAGAGAGTGTGACTTTAATGTGTTCTTGAATAATTTCCCCCCTACCCCTAAGTTCCAAATGGTATATTGAAAGTCGAATTCTTGGGAATGTGCCTTAAACTTTAATCAAGGTCCAGATACCTGTAACTTGAATGAAACTTCACATCTATACAGACACAATAGGACAGCTGTTGCAGGGAGAGAAGCAGTTTTAGTGGGAGGAATTTCTCTATGGTGCTTCTAGGAAGTCTTCAGAATACAGTAGGATCTGAAATTTTGTTTGTCCTTCAGCGGTTGTGATTCCAACTCACTGGATGCAAAGAAACAGGTTGAATCCTGTTAGCACCTCCTTTCAGTGCACTGTGGAAAACTTTGTTGAGTTAGTACTTGTGCTGGCAGATCTGAGTTTCACCTCAAGCAAGGTGTCCAAAGGTGACTACCAGTCTGCCAGGATAATTTTGGTAAATTGAGATGCTTATGTTTCATTTGCCAGTTCATCAAATTAATACACATAATATTTTGTTTTAGCTGATGTCAGTGCACTGTGCAGATACCTATACTGTCTTGACAGAGCAAGTTCAGTATTTTCTTGTGTTTTGCAGGCTAGCAAATGGTATTTGTGATCAGTTTGCTGCCCTGGGTAGCCCCAAGCAGCCATGGGGTGACAGTGATTGATGCATTGGGGTAGCGCCCCAAAGCGTGGTGCCACAGCCTCCCATCAGCAGAGAGGTTCCACCTGCTGTTTCAAATGTTAACTTAAACTGGGAGTTCTCCACTCTGTTTTGAGAGCTGGAGTGCAGCATCAACATCGGTTGGGCTGAACTACCCTCAGAGCCCTAAACAAATAAATAAACTCCTCCCCCATTTCTGTTGTGTTTTTAAGTGTTACATGAGTCAGGAAGCGAAAGGGTTGGGTTCCCACAGCCAGTCTGACATTTGACTCGAAGGTGTAGCTTAGCCTGGTGCATGGCGGGGTGACGAGCCCACACTGTGTGAGCAAGGAATTGGTTTAGTCATGGTTGTGGTTGGAAATGGAACTGGGGGCTGCATATCTCTGTTTGTGTACACTTTCTGCTGTAAGGTTTGCTGCAGGGACTCGGGTGCTGTTACACGGAGGTGATTTCATGGCTCTGTCTTCATGAAAGAAGGAAGAGTGCTTTTTGCTGCTTTTCCACGTCTGAATTTTGATACTTTTCTTTTTCCCACAAATGACAACATTTGATCTTAAGGCTTTTGAATATTTCTCAGTGTTTCTCACTTTTCTCTCTCACTCCTTTTTACTTGAACCCCATGCTTGCTTAAAATATTAGCTGCCAGGACATACTGCCTTTCGTTCATGTATAATGCCTTTTCTCATATGTGAAAACTTCTGTGTATTTAGGACTGTGCTCATGCTAATTCTGGGCAATTGCTATTTCGAAGGAGAATGCTTGGATGCACTAAACGGCTCTGTGTAATTGTAAAACAAAATCTAAGTTTACACAAACCACCTTCTCAGACGCTACTCTTTTTTTTTCCTTCCACTTTGTCTTTGGCACACTTTATTTTCCAGTAAAATGAAAAATGAAGATGGATTATTCAAAATTGATAACAGTAATGGACCATCATGTAATGTTTTATTGAATTTGAGTTCTGTAAATTATGTGGTAGAGAGAAATTTGCCTGCTTAAGTATAACAGAAATTGCCACTGTATTCATATAATTCTTCATAGTGTAATTTAAGAAAAAGTACACTATCCATATCACTATTGAGTAAAAGGTAAAAAGGTGCTATTACACTATCATGACAGCTCTCCTCTTGCTACTAAGCGACACAGATAAATGTGTCTGCTTATAACTTACTTGGCTAGGATCCAGGCTTGAGGGTGGAGTTTGGGAATAATCTTCACCTGGACATGGGATAGGAGCACCCTGCAACCAAGAGGGATAGTGTTCAGGGATGTTCTGCATGTTTTGGGAAGGTTTGGGCAAATTGCATGTTTCTTCTGGAAGCTTTGAAGTTCTGTCACAGTGATAAAAATCTATTTGAATCAGTGATTATGTTCAAGGAGGAGACAAACCGGGGGCCAGACAGGCAATGTTTTTGTTCATATTGGCAGACACTTTAATTTATCTCCATTTTTAAAGAATTTGTAATGAGCTTTTGAAAGCCTTGATAATATTTATTGAATATTTTTCTGCCATTAGTAATGAATTATACTTGTGATGACATGTAAACATTCTTTTTTTTTTTTTCCGATGGAACCTGGGAATGTTTTAAAAAAAATACATTTCCAGTGCAAAAAGTATACAAGGGAGGAACAGTGAGAAGGGCTCTGAGCCTAACACTGTTTATAATCTCTTTGCAAAACAAGCTTAGTTTTCATACGACTTGAGGTACAATATCAGGAGATCACAACAAGACTAGTATCCTGGAAAACCAGTTCAAGCCTGGTAAAATGAACAATTAATCTGTGCACATCAGCACTGGCTAGAGTGCAAGAGCCGATATTTTCTTTCTAGGATTTTTCCCATTATACATCTTGTCTAACAACATTTAGCTGAAGTTTTGTGCTCAAAAATTGGAGTAGTACCAGTGAAGTAATATATGAAGCAGGCAAACGGTGCTCTAAGACTGCCTGCACCTGGTACTACGTCTTCGTTTTCATGGGTTTTCCTCACATACTCTGCCCTTTAAGGTTTAGAGCCCAGAAGCAAACTCCTCCTTGCCTTCTCCGTGCTCTATCATCTCCCCTCCTCTCTCTGCATCACTGTCCTCTGCTCTGCTCCCAGCTCAGACAAAGAGTCATGACAGTGATTGGGGAAGAGAGGAGAATGAATACTTAGTGGCATTTCTAATCACCTAGAGGTGTTCCACAGCAGTGGAAATGCAGGCAAAAGTTTAAAAAACCCCAAAAACCCAGCATTTTCTTTATTTACTTATTTCACTGAAGAGGGTAAAGTTATACAAGAAAAACAGCCTTCTCTACCTTTTTTTAGATGCTCACTATGTGGCTAAGGCTTATACAAGCAAATATTTTCTATTATGGGCATTTCCTGTGGCTGACAGTGGCTGGTTGTAAGGAGTCTTCTCTCATGACAGTCCACTTGAGTTTAGTTTTTCTTGCTCATTTTTTCATGGAGAGGTGTCTCCAGCACAGAAACAGTCTGAAATCACACGTTTAAAACTACCTATAAGGAGATGAACGATGTGGGCGTTAGTCCCTTCTGCCAAGTAACAAGCAACAGGGTGAGAGAGAATGTTCTCAGGTTATGTCAGGGAACATTTAGATTGGATATTAAGAAAAATTTCTTCTTCAAAAATGTTGTCCAGCACTGGAACAGGCCGACAGGGAAGTCGTGGAATCACCATCCCTGGAGGTATTTAAAAGACATATAAATGTGACACTTGGGGACATGGTTTAGTGGTGGGCTTGGCAGTGCACGGTTAATGAATGACACAATGGTCTTAAAGGTCCCTTCCAACCTAAATTTTTCTATTCTGTTCTCTACATCCTGTGCTCTGTAGACAGCTTTGTCTTGTCTCCAGCAGAACAAAATCATTTTTTACCTCCTCTTGAGGTGCATTGTGTAACCCTACCACTAACAAACATTGGTAACTGTGTATTTGAGTACTTAAAAGTAGAAAAAAATGATAGACACACATTTATTTTCCATGTTTGCTAATAAGTAAATTTATTATTAGACTAACCATTAAGAAAAAAAATTAAAACATCACCCAAATGCCACTTTTGTAACTTGTTTCTTTACCTTCTGAATAATTTCTGCCTGGATACCAAAAAACAGGAGGTTTTCTTTATCCTCCTCCTCTGAAATATTTTTCGTGCTTAATGCTGGAATAATTGTTTGGTTTTTTTCCATCCCATTTCCCTATTACACGTGCAGGCACAGGCAGGGCCATGAGGACCACACTAGCAGAGGTGTAGTGGTTGGTACCTCCGTCCTTATCGCCCAACAGGGAATTGCAGAGCTCACACCCACACTGGGTGGGCCCTGGTCCTGCCTAAGCACAGCTGCTTGGGAGCAGTGGCTTTGCAGCAGCACCTCCCTAAGGGTCTTTTGCCTGGCAGGAAAAGACCCTTGAGAGAGGTGACAACTTCCACAGGTGCTGTGTGCATCAGACTTCCCAAAAAGATTCCCTTGGTCATATCATTCTCTTGTACCCTCTTAGGAATAGATATATTCAGTCAGTATTACGTATCTTAGTTTTAACTTTTTTATTGTCTGCTTCCCTCTCTCTATTTACCCCTTCATTATCCTGAATAACTTAGAACAGTTCTTTAGGAAAAGAAACACTGGGTTATGTTATTTCTTGAAATTCACATGTGTGTTCCCTTGTTATACTATAAGTAAGAGCCTCCCATGCCAATCCTCTCTCTTTCCCAGCACAGCAACAGCATTTATTCTAAGTAGTAGTTCACATTTGCTTTTCCAAAAGTTACCTTTCTTATCACCATCTTGTTACTCCAAGTCAGTAGAGCATTTTGAATGCCCGACATATTTAAATGTCAAGAACCTGTTGACCTGTTTATATTTATTAAATATGAATATCCCGGGCAATGGACTGTTTGAGGATTAGGGTTGCCCTGATGAAGAGAGAGGAAAGTGCCAGAAGGAGGAACATGAGGCACCAAGTAGTTTCCTCGCTTGTTGTTAAACTCCAATATGCAACTCTTAGAAAGAAATATTGACTTATAAAAATATGTCCCTGAGTCAGTGAAGCAGTACTTTAGGAGCATTGCAAGTTTATAGTCTCCGATTAGTGGTGAAATATCACTTCCTTTCAAAGATCTAAGTTGCTAGAAATGTGGAAAGCCTTTTTTTAGGGTTGGGTATGCATTTTGCCTGTGAAGCCTGAGAACCGCCCAGTGTATTCATGTATCCTTTAACGACTTATGATTGTCTGTGGGCTGTGAAAGGTATTATGGCAAGTTAAGCGAGTAAAAGGAAGAAGACCTATTAGGAAGGTTTATGTTGTATTTAAAACAGGTGCTTAATAAAATTAAGGGTACGATTGAAGGTCTCTTCTCTACTACCTAAAATGCCATTAATATAATCCTATGTGGAGTGAATAGTGCATTTGCTGTTCTCGTTCCCAGCCCAGTGGTAAGAAGAATGAAGACCGATAAACAGTGTCTTTGCAGAGCACGGTTTTTAGAGACATTCGCCTAGGATAACTCTCGAGCCTGTCTTTTTTTTTCCTTCCCTACAGGGCTTGCTCTCAGAAATCCTCCGAAAAGAAGAGGATCCCAAGACTGCCTCTCAGTCCTTGCTGGTAAACCTTCGGGCTATGCAGAACTTCTTGCAGCTGCCAGAAGCAGAACGAGATCGCATTTACCAGGACGAAAGGGAAAGGAGCTTGAACGCAGCCTCTGCGATGGGCCCGGCGCCTCTGATAAGCACACCGCCCAGCCGGCCTCCACAAGTAAACCGCTCTCTCTGCCTTTGGGATTTGCTTGTTGTGTTCTCTCACTGTCCCGCTGGGTGAGACCTTTCTGAAAAAGAAGAAACCTTTTGCTGTTGCGCTTTTTAAACACTCGTAGAATCATGACTTGCACTGCATTTCACAAATTAAATTTAAGAACTATAATGGATGATAGTAGCAGTTTATTACTACCTATTTTCTAATTTTAAGATGAATTCTATCCATTATGGTTCCTACAAAATTTTTTGCGCATTTTATTGAGGTACAAGCTCTACTGGGCATGGAAGATGATGGCTTTTAGCTGTCATCTTTTCTTACAATTCTTACGTTCTTAATGTTATAGCTTCAGATAGGGATTTTGGAGGATTTGGACCATTAATATGAGAGGGAATGAAAGCAGAAGTGTGAGTACCTTGTAGTGCCTTAAAAATTATTTTTCCAGAAAGCAAACAGGTAAAACTAAAGTGATGGAGGAAAGAAGATCCCATCCCAAACTGCTGGGCATGCTTTCACCAGCTTGAGCTACTGGCAGATGTGTAAAATAACAGGCTTGCTATAGCCATTGCTCTGAATGATTTGGATATGTTCTTTAAAGCTTCATGTAGTATTTGTTAAAAGAAAATTCCTATTGATTTCTCTAAAATTTATTTGATTTAATTCTTCAAAAATTACAAAATTTGATAAAGTGGGATCGGGAGATTCAATGGTGCAGTCCTTGTGTTGATCAAGGAAGCACTGATGGTTGTTTTAAAGTACACGAGAAATGCATGTGAGCTGTATGTAGGAATGCACAGGATTTCCACAAAGAAGCATGATTCACTCCAAAACCTGTATATTTTCAGAAATATTGTGCATTGCTGTGGCTCAAGGTTGTACCTATGCAAGGAAAAACCAAACTGATCTGCAGATATGTGGGAATCATGCTATATACACAGTCCAGTTTTGCTAAACAAAGCAAGAGTTTGGGATTTTGGGAATTTTGTGACGGGTGAGTTTTTGACAGAAACAGCAGGTTTTTGTTAACCAATCATAGGCTTGTGACTGTGACTATGTTCTATACCCATTCCGAATGCTATAAATTCCTCTCGAGATTATTTTTCTAATTTCCCTTCAGCTAATGGATACTAAGGACCACACTAATGTAACGAATAAGAAAATTGTAGGAGGGAGGACAGAAGATCACGTTGACCTGCTGCAGTACTTTTTACAAGAGAAGAAATTTTAGCAGAAAAAACAGACTGTACTAGTGGTGTAGTTTTGTTATCATTAACTGAGTTTAGTCTGTAAAATCCACTATAGATATTCTTCAAGATAAAGGACAAGAATCTATTTACATAGTAATGCTTTAGCAGGAAATAGTTAAATAGAGATAACTGTGTTTAAAACAACATTTGAGTTTGTTTTAATATCTGTACCTGCTCCCACAGCCCAGGTAATTCAGAGCCAAGGCTAGCCCTCCTTCTTAACTTATCTCTTTCTGCCAAGGCAATGTCTAACTCTGTCTCAAGTGGTCTTGGGCAATTTCACAGCTAAAGAACAGAGTTAATTACAGGACCTTCCTGAAGGATGTCAAGTCAGAGGTAGTCTTTGTACTGGTTTTAATTCACACTTTAAACTGTATAAATCCCTTGCAGCCAGAAAGAAAGTGAGACTTAGGGGTTTTCTTGACTGACAAAACATACTGTAAGTCCAAATTTGGATGGAAAGGGGGGGCTAAATCTATCTGTCTCTACTGTGTTCTTGTTCGTAATTACATTTCATTTTTTTAGTGTGAGTCAGGAGTATAGTTAACCTAATTGCGACAGTTCAAAGTGGAAACAGCATATGTTTTTGTTTTACTCCTTCTCAAAAGGAAAGCAAGTTTACAAGGAAACTTTATAGACTAATACTTGAGGTATACAGAGCAAAGCACTTATTTTTCCAGTTGTTGTGCTGTTGTCTGTCATTCAGCAAAACACACACACATTTTCCCTAGTGAATAATGTAGAATGTAGAAACCTCTGAGTTGTGATTCTTTGTGACCTTCTTACATGTTTCCAGAATTACCCTCTATAAACATCTGAAGCACTTTTCACCTGCTGCTAAGTGTTCACAGTCCTAAGTTTGAAAATTGAAATACCTGTATTGGTAAGATAACTACAATACTTGATGCTTGAAACAATAGTGAAATCATCTGGCAAGTATAACTTTACAAATCACAACAGAAATAAATTACAGTCAGGATACTGCAAAATTTTTAATGCAAACTGCTACTGTGATACCTCCCTCAAAATGTCCACAGTTTATTGAATATTTGATACTAAGGAAATAAATTTCTATCGTCCTTACTACTAAATTTATTATAAGCAATTATTTAAAGATCACTTTGCAGGAATACAGCATAATATTTTTCCAGCTTGGCTATGAGCTTCTCGGATAACCATTGAAAGAGAAAACAGACCCTTTATCCTGACAACAGAATTTACACAAGAGCCAACATATTTAATATTAAATCTTTAGACCAGTGTAATGTTTGAAACAATTAAACTATGAAACCATGGAAAATGGGAGCTAATATGCCACACATGAAGGTTTATTTTGCAATTGCAAGTTATCAGTTTCGGAAGGATGTGAAAATAAACATCCTGAAAAGGATCTATTTTGCATTTTTGTGTTGCCAACTGGTGGCCAGACAGTAGAGCAGACTTAACCATTTAGCAGCTGAGCTTGTTCTGTGTAAATTTTGCATTCTGTTGTTTGCAAAAACAGAAAGCTTGACCTTGGAGGTCTGACTGGATAGTAGGGACTCATCAAGCATAAACCCTGGTGCCTGAGTTAGAAGGAGCAGTGTTGAATTTATCTCATTTTTACAGCATTCTTACTAGTTGCTACTTGAGCTAATGTATCTGGATAGTTTCCAATTCCTTTTTGAAATCCTTTAAGAAGCTCTTTGTCCCCCTTACTTCTTCTTTTCTCTCTGACTTAAACAAAATGCAAAATCTTATTTTTTTTTTAAATTGAAATCATTAGCCTCTAATGCATGAGCTTTTGGGATGCTTGTATAGCCCTTTAAGCTGGTCAAGTTGTAAAAGTCTACTATCTTCCACACTGTTGGACTGAGCACAAGGAGACGGCGTACACAAGGATTTTTCCCTTGGACGTTGTTCGAGTTGCCACCCCTGGGGCAGAAGCCTGTCTGTCAGGCTATTTCCTGGGGCACTGGAGTTTATAAGTATTAGCATCTCCATCAGGTAGGTACTGCATGGAGACATCATTTAACCTTTGCAATCTAGAAGGAAGGGAAAAGGTCCTTTTATGTTTTATTTCTTTTAATAATTTCGCCCCACTCTTCAACACCTTCATCTTGCATATCACCCCATAGAGGCCCTTTTGGGGTATTCCTAGGTCAAACTGAGAGAATGAGTCTTTTGCATGTTATGTGGAAATGAGAGAATCTGGGGATACTTTAGAGGATGCTGAGGTGGTAGGGATGGCCTTTATGTCTCATCAGGGCAGTTTGGAATGTGGGGGGAAGGTGACTCCCCCCTCCTCTGTACAATTTGTGGGGGAGGATGGGTACAGGTGGCCATGTTACAGATTTTCTTTTCCATAACATTCTGCTTAAAGGTTTTTAGCCATCCTGCAGTTATAAACACTTCTTTCTCAGGACAAGTAATCTCCATTTCAGCAGAGCTGAGGAGGAAATCTTTTTTGCCACCCATATTCCCCAAAGAAAATTTGTGTTAACCCTTGGGGCCCATCATCATCCTGTATAAAAACAGAGTATGTGTAATTTCAAGAGCAGAATATTATTTTAACAAGGCAATGTTTTAAGAAGTAGCCTCAAATCTTGCATGAGTCATGGTTCTAGGTACTCATTGACTAAAACCTTCATCTCATAAATACAATCCTGGCCTCTCTCTAACTTCAGATAAATTACAGTTCCTTCATGTTAAAGCAATAGTGAGTTGAGTATCAGAGATAGTATGTTACCCTTGAAAGACTGGTATCTAGGAGAGCACTGCTTTGATGGTGTTTGAGGACCAGTGAATCTCCATTGCAAGGAGTTCTGGATAACACCAGCTTCCATGAAACTTCATAGTGGAGTCTTAGAGTTTAAATACATGCATGTGCCATATATCACCACCAGCAAAATTTTTATTTTTAAGTTGGCAAAATTTGAGACTTAGGTTGATAATCTTTGTGCCAAGCTGCATTTTAACGAAAGTAAAACTGAACAAAATAATAAATGCAGTCCTCTCCTCTCACCCCCACAAAAACCACCATGGAGGAGAGTTAATGGAAACCCTGACACTTAAGTATAACTGCACTTCCAGGCGCCACTGTAATAATGGAGTAGTAAACCTTGTCCTGATAAAAGCTGTTCTGAAAGCAACAGCATTTATTGTACCTCCTCTGCTATTTGCAGAGCAGAACTGAAAAGTAGTTTGTTTTGCCTGGAATGAACTACTTTATGAATTTTAATGTACAATGTAATATTAAAAGCTAAACCAGGATTAAAGAAGATTTTTGTTCCCAAGCTAAAACAGTACTTATGAGAATGTGTTATATAAGATTTTTTTTGTTTCAGTTTCGATAGGGAAGGAATGAGCTTCCATGTTTGTGAAGGCGTCTTCATACTGGTTATTCCTTGTATGACAACTTACCCTTTTTTTAGGAAAATTGAATTAATCCAGAACTTCTTGCTGCTGTAATCAGTCTTATTTGATGAGAAGATCTATCTGGGTAGGCCAGGAGGAGATGGATGTGTTATTTTTTTTCAAGTATTCTTAGAAGACTAGATTGATTTGTGATAGGCAGATGGCCAAGTGAATTCCTGATTCTCAGTGTGGTACATTTGTAAAATAATGCTCCCCTCTTCAGTTAGTATTTGCAAAATTTGCTTACTGTAAAAAAAAAAAATTAGCTGATCTATGGTTTCTTTCCTAAGGAAAATGTGGCTGTAGGTGTGGGTGGGGTGGGAGATTGTGCTTAAGTGTAGATGAGATTGGAGATTATGTTTTGTTTTGTTTTTCTCTCCAAAATGAATACTTTTTCCACCTCCTCTACTAAGTCCTGAAGTTGCACCGTTGAGAGCTTTCTTGTTTTCTGTTGGGTTTTTTTTTTTTTTTGAGGGGGGTGTTTTTTCAACCCAGCTTCAAACAGCCTCTGTCTTGAGCTCAATTCTAAATTCAACACGACAGCCTAGATGTTTGCTTATGTATAAATTATGAAACAGTTTTATGTATGGATATTCTCCAAGAGGTTAATTGACATTACTGCATGGAATTCATCAGACCAGAGCAGACCAATAGCCCATCAAGACCAGCCAGAGTCTACACCTGATCTTTGAAGAGAAATTATTAAGAGACAGGAGAAGAATTTTGATACTTGGCCAATGAAGTGAAATGGAGAGGGAGAGGGTATGACTGCAAACCACAACTCTTGATAATCCCCAAACCCATCATTTTATAACTTTAAGACTTTATTCCCCTGAAGATATTTGGGCTAATATTGCTTTTTGATGCAGATATTAGTGTTTTCTGAATTCAATTAGTGTTCCATAATTAAATATCAACAGAAGGCAATAGGAATTTGTGTGTTTGTTTTAACTTTGGTGACATATTAGATGCTGTTGAATTTATTGTACCTGTATAAAGATAGATGTGATTTGAAACCAGAATGAGGATTTTCAGTAATTCCCTTGGGTTAAATGCATATCTGTATTAAATTGGACATTGAAAACTGTGGATCAAGTAGCATAGTTTAAATTATGTCTACAGCATGGTATGTGATGGTTTTTGATGATCTGGGTGTTCACAGCTCAGTTAATTGATCTATGAAGTACTGCTGCAACATGAGGCTGTGTTTTGAAGCACAGTAGCAAACAAAAAGGCAGTGTGCTTACAGAAGAGACACATTTTGATCAAGATCACAAGAGCAAAGTGTTTCCTTCTCAAAAGACTTTTGTGTGCTAGCTGAATATCTTCATCTTCTCATCGTCCCCTTGGGTCCTTCAAAGATTAGTTACAAGTTAAAATTATTTTTGGGAGGAAAGACTGAAATTTGTTCCCAAAATTTAAACCCAAGGTTCAAGAAGGCATATTGACAAAGCCATCACTTTTTCATTCTCTAATTTAGCTTAGGCTGATTTTTACATGCAGACAGATAAATCTGTCTTCAATTGTATGTTTAACATCCCCACCAGTTGTCAGTTATCTTCTGGCAAGTCCTTCTTATTTAAAGAGGATTGACACTGATTTTGTATTTTTAAATGATTTCACTGTATGATGTTCAGGAGATGCACCTGCTCTTGCAGCTCTGTATGGATTTGTCTGGTGTGAGACATACATTTTCCTGCTCTGTGGTGGGAAGGAGAGAGTTTCGTGGTGCTGCTCCTCACCACCTGCTGCCAGGTGCCTCAAATGTTTCTGAGCAGCCTTTGGTCCAGGCTAGGCCATCCTCTGCTGTAATGCTGCTGGTAAAATGTCACACTGCAGAAAAGGGCATGGCTGCAAAGTACTAATTGTTTTCAGATGAAAAAAAATCACATGATTAACTGTATGCTACATTTTGCGATTTTTCTTCATTTCTGTTTTTACTTAGGACCCTTGTTTTCAGACACCAGAAAATGCTAATGCCAGAATGGGAGCAACAAGGGAAAGTGCTTGTGGACACCTTGTTCTTGCTGGAGTTTTGCCCCTTGTAGTTAATGGATGTATGTTAGCACAGTTCCTGAAAACCCTGATGGACAAATCAAGTTCAGCAAAAGTGGCATGCACTCCCAGTTTCTGGGCTAGATTATTTTATATTAAAAGCACTGTGGATGATAGCTAACACAAACTGAGCATGGCATTTCTAGGAAAAAATGGGCTGCTGATTTGTCTAAGTACATGTCTTATCCAAAGCCCTCAATTCCCATATCGTGAGACCTGTGACATATGAAAGCTCATATAGAGCAAGATTAGAAGATGAATTATCATGTTGTCATGATTTCCTTTTGAACCTCAAGGGAGTTCAGAGCACAGGAAGATGCTGACTTGCACTGGATCAAACTGATAGTGAAAGTGTGGGTTTAGACACGTACTTAAGAGTAGAGGCTGAATCACCTTCTGAAATGCCAGGCTCTGTCCATTAGATTTAGAACTAGGCTGAATGACTGTCTTAAACTAGATATGTAACTTCAGAATAACTAAATTAATTCAGCTGTCAATAACCTCAGTATGAATCAATAGGTTTGAATTGAAATCTTAAGGTTTGGCTTTGTTTGCATCATCACCTTGTGGGTTCTTAGCAGAAATCCAGTTTTCCTTTCCTCTGATCCACTTTAGGACTAGTGGCCCATTAGGTCCACCAATCTTGAGCAACGCTTGCAAAAGTAACTGCTAAAGACAGACTTTATCCTTAACTACTGAGAATATTGTAGGATAAGCTGCTGATTTTTTGTACCTCTCAACTGATATTGCAGAAACTGCAGTCTAACCTTGCTGGTGTGATGCTTGGTGTTGAAACATCACTTCCATCATTTCCAGAGGATGAAGGAAAGGATAGTCTCCTGCACATCATGTCGCTACTGATGTATTTTTTTGTTGTGTTCCTTAATGCTGCAGATGCAGCATAAAGGTGGTACTGTAATCATTCTGTCTTGTTTACGTTTGGTGTTTATTTAATCTGGACTGCAAGAAGAATAAATATGTGATGTATGTAAGTGAAATACAACTAGAATCAGTAGCTTTAAGAAAGTCCTATCTTGGTTTCATGAAGGAGTGGTTAAAGTATGCATTATTCTAAACTGTGTCTTAAAAACAACTTAAGAACTAAACTGATAAGATAAATTCTTAAAAATTCAATCTAAAGCCACAACTTTTCAACATTATCATGCATTTGAGTGTACTGGGCATAAGACATGAATCAAGATTTATCTGTTGGATTTCTATTTCATTAGAGATTCTTTTATGTTGCACTTACAATTTTTATTTAATTTGTGTGGGGCAAAGAAATCTTGTAAGGATTCACAAGTCTCTATAAGACTGTTTGACAGGTTTCCACCTAATTTATGATATTGAAATTTGCAGTGATCTGTTAATGGTAACTCATATTTCAGATGCACTTGCCTGTTACAATGCACTGAATTTTCCTGTTTCCCAGTTGCTTGAACCATAGGTAACTTATAATGTTTATTCTACAAAATGCTGAAAGAATAGCAGAGAAAGATTGGATAAAAGGAAAAAATTGCAAGGGGGAACTACTTAGGCAGGGAAAGAGAGGAAAATAACCTTTTCATAATAAAAAATGTCTCATATTTTCTAGGTCAAAACTGCTACTATTGCTACAGAGAGGAATGGAAAACCAGAAAACAATTCCATGAACATTAATGCTTCCATTTATGATGAGATTCAGCAGGAAATGAAGAGAGCTAAGGTGTCCCAAGCACTGTTTGCGAAGGTTGCGGCAACCAAAAGCCAGGTAAAATTCCCAGGGCTCAAAGAGCTCCATGTTCTGTGCAATTATTCCCCCAGATCAGTTTCTATGTGCGTTAAAATGGGTAGCTGGGTCAGCTTATCAGCCCAGAGCTCAGAGCTGCTTGCTGAGTCTGGAGTTAACTTCTGGTTTCCCTGGACCAGGCAGGGTAGACAAGCAGCTTCCTGAGATCTCTCTTTTCCCCACCAGCCAGGCACCTTCCCTGTGTGCCCATGGGTCTTGGCATGGCTCAGAAGGGATCAGGTTCATCAGTTCTTAGCTGGTGTGGATGTGGCAAAAGGTGTGGTCAAGATCTGGGTATTGCTGCCAAATTTATCTTGAGGCTTTGGTGTTTTGCAATTACATGTGCTACAATGAGGAATGCTGGAGTGCTGGTTTTTTGCAAAAAAGTATTTAGTCAGACCCGCTGGTGAGACTCTGCATGAGAGGTGGACTGTCAAAAAAAAAAAAAAAATTACAGTTGTATAAGTTACAGCTGAGAAAAAATGCATACTTTTGTGGAACACAGTGTCTTCTTGGTTACCTGCCTGAGTGCATACATATATGTTGCCTGTTCAGTTTTAAGCCTTTGTTTTGTGGTTTCCTATTCTGTTTTCTTCTGTTTTCTTTAACTGAAGATTTTCTGTCAAGTTTAGTGGCAAGAGGGAAATCAGCAGGCACTGGTTGGGTGTGGTTATCATAAATGACATGCCTTCTGAGAAAGATCACTGGAGTATGAGAAAGCATTGATTTAAGTTAGAATGTACTCAAGAGGTAAAGGAAAAACATATAGGAAAATGGGAAAGACTATGGTTATACAAATGCTTGAAAGAAATCCAAAGGCATCAGTGGTTGCAATGTTGAATTTTCATATTAGATTAAGTGCTAAATCCACTTAATCACTACTTCTTTACTTTTCTAAAATTACTTCATAGAAAAATCCAGCATCTTCCAAGGAAAGCTAGTGAATATCACTCAGTTAGACCAATGTTTCTTGGGCTATCAGTATTTTAGTGTTGGTTTTCTTTTTAACAGGCTTTAACTTTTGACTTCTGTGCTGTTCACATTTTGGAGTTCACTTCATTGTACAGAAAGGATGTTGTCTCTTAAGTTATATGGTGTAAGGAGCATTTAAAGGGATATTTTGGAAATGTTGTATCAAAATGATTAAACTCAAGCTGTGGACTGTAAAAATTATAGCTTTATAGGCCACATGCCTGCCTACCCTTCAATCACTGTCAAAGTGATAATTTCAACAATAATATGTTTCTTTTATTGTGGGATTCTAAACACCAAGTGCTGTTTAAACATTAAACTGAATTGTTTATGTTAGTGCTGTACTCAGTGTGTCATACATCAGGCCACTATAATCTCCCATGGAATGTAAAAATTCTGTCATGAATCATGGCTTGTATATCGGAAATTACTGTAATTTTGATTGGAAATTACAGAGCTCTTGAAATGTTTCTAATTATGATAGAATGTTACAGCAGCTTCCAACCTGTGTGCTCCTCAGATGTCTTTATTTACATGTCAAAACTTGGGGTTAGAGAACTGTCCATTTTTCTGCACCTTCTCCTTTCCACTGCAGTCTTCTGTAAAGCTAAGGTATGAAGCCAATCTATCAGCCCACATAATTTTGTTCTGATCTGATTTGTGCAATAGTATATTTATTTCAGTGCAAAGCCTTAAAATTTCTAGGTGGGTCAGCTCTTCCAGTGCTGACTTTCAAAGGGACAGGTAATGAAAATGAAGCCTGAGAACTTCCAGAGGATGCAGTGCGAGTTTATTTGAGTATTGGTATAAAATTTAGCTTCTTGTAAAAACTTTGCTACTAAGTACAGAAAACAACATTAAACACATAGTTCTTTTCCATTTTACTCTGGTGATTATACCTGTATTCTTAGGGGTTATTTTTCTCCCCAATTTCAGCAATGCAAGGTTAATTTATGTGTCTCGCAAGCTTTCAGGTCTGTAGTTAGATAAAGTGTCATTTGTATTTGAAAGCCGCTTTGCAGAAGTAACCTCCTTGGTAGACTAGGATGTAGTGGGTCTTCTTGAACTAGCTGACTGCTGGTAACCAATCAATAATCTTTAAATGTGTAGCACTGCCACATATATTAAAGGAGGTACATGTATCATAAAAGATTCTTCATTGGAGCTCTTCAGTGGTACAAGTAAACATTTCTTGGGCAAAAAAGTCTCCCTTGCACAAAAAAGAGGCTTATTCAAACATATCCTCTAAGAGAACCTCTATTGAGAGATCTCTTACTGATTTTTTTTTTTTTTAATTTGGAGACATTTGTTACATACTAAGAACTGGAAATCCTGAGATAACCCAAGTTATAGTGAAAAGTCTGAAGGACATATATTAGAAAATAATGTGTTGATTAACAGTTTTGTTTTTAAAAATCACTAAAATTGAACATTGCTGGTTTTATCTTATTTTGGATATAAAAACTTGAGTAATTTCTGAGTGCAGTCCAGAGTTGTGGTGTAAAGCCATATGTCACCTAACCCAGCTCTGCAAGGGGACAAAGGTAGTTGTTTGCTGGAAGGCCTTGCCTTTTTTTTTTTTTTCTCTTAATAAACTGATTTGGGGCAACATTAGATTGGATGTCTAAGCAACCAGCATCTGCAAGGTGGCTGGGCTTGCCTGAGCCAGGAGACTGCAGATAATGTTCTGCTGACTAGAGCACTTTGCACAGAATTGCTATTAAATGATGCGCTACAGGAGTTTCTATTTGGGTAGCGCCAAGGTAAAAAACAAGCATCTTCCCTTGCACTGTATTAGTGCCTTTGGCAAGAGTGGAACTGGAAATCCTGGGATAATCACTTCATTACAGTGAAAAGTCTGGAGGAAACATATTAGAAAAGAATATGATGATTAACAGTTTTATTTTTAAATCCTCCTGAGTGATGGAGGAGCAACCACATGTGGACCTGATGCTCAACAAAGCAGCTGGGTGCTGGGGAGTGGTGTGGCAGAGGTCATGGGATCAGGCAGAGGTTGCAGGGCTGTTAGAGAGATCATGTATTGACTCAGGTGAGGGATGATTTACCTGCTTGGAGTTTCACGGTGCACTTTGCTGGCAGCTTGTTGGCTTTCCCAAAGGAAAGGGCCTATCTGGTACATGGGTAAGAATGGGTTTGGGAACACAGCTAGGACATTCCTTCAAATGTTAAATTCTTTTCCCTTACAGGAATGCATACATTCTGTATACTTTTTAAGTTTCTATGTTTTTAAGGATCAATATATTATCTACAGAATAAATTAAAAATCTGTTAAATACAAAATATATACTTTAAAAGTTAATACGATTATACTGAGGAGCTAAGGAAGGTACTATAATTCAAACTCCTGGAATACATCATATCTTTGGGGAGTTTTAGAAATTTAATTGGCAAAACACCTAATGTCTGTGTTTAAAATCTTGTGGTTTTATTTTAGGTTGCCTGTCTAATAGGCCTGCATGGTTTTCTTTGTTAGATTATGTTGAAAAGAAAGCTTCACAAAAATGCACACAAAAGGAAGATAGAAAGGTTTACCAAGTGTTTTGTCTCTTCTCACAGGTTGTTGGTTCTTAATGGTAGAGTGGCAATGCCAACAAATTTGCTAAAATTTAATCAGCACACCTGAATAACTCTAAATTAAAAGAATCCACACATAAAATTGTGGGGCATACATTACTTTTACAATTTCATCATAATGGGTTTTTTATTAAATTTGTAACCTGAAAGTCTGATTTGAGTAATTATGGAAGCACATTCTTAATTTTGTTATTTAAAAAAAATTTAAAAAAAAAAGTTGATTTGTGTAATAATCATTAAGGTGTCATGGTTCAGTAACTGTGCAGTGGTTACGATGTTCTCATGTGGGAGCCAGGGATGAGGTTTTTTTTGATGGTGACAGATGCTGAAATCTAATTTTATTCCATAAAAACAGATAAACAAGCAAACAAAACTCCCAGACCTAAGAGCCCTGAGAGATAAGGCAAGTAGAGACTTGTAGCATTTCTGTATGTATGCTATGTTTTGAGAAGTTAGAACTATGTTATGGCTTATCCTGAAAAGCTGTGACTTGCACGTGCTAGTATGAAGCAGGAAAGAAAGCAATACGTTGCTGAAAATCAGGTTAAATTGCTAAAGCTTTCTTAAATTTAGGAAATTACAGTTTGCAAAACCTGAAGTAATATCAAGCTCTGTACCTCTGAGAGTCCCAGGCACTATAGTTTAAGGCTGCTAGCCTGCATTATTTACCTAAAGAAGTTTAATTTGTAGTAAAATAAAGGGTGAAATCAGTATTCTGCAGCGTCAATCCTGCCGATGGCTCTTTATGGCCTCATAGGTGCTGGATGCCCTCCCTTCTCACCAAATGAAAATGCCTGTATGTGGAAAGTGAGACACTTGGTTCTCACAGAAGGTTAAAATCATGCTTTGATTTTAAAATAAATCTAATGGAGTACTACCCATACCTCCAGAAACCTCATCTAATGATGTAGAGTTCTGACCAGTTACTTCTGAGCTGTTGTGTCCTGTTGCCCAGTTTCCTATCCTTCCGTCCCTGTCTTTTATTTTGGTTAGTAGTAGTTTCACATACAAAGCGTGGAGATAAAATCATGTGTTTCAGACCGTACTAGAGGTTCCATCCTGAGCCATCAGGCAAGTATTTTTTGCAGTGCTATTTAATTAGAAGCGTTTGACTTTTTGCCTTTGTACACACCCGGAGTGCTCTCCTCCGGGAGGCTGTGTGAGGAGATCCGATGGATGACAGGTAGGCACTAAGCAGAGCATCTAGGACTCATGAGTAGATGGGAAGGAGTTAAATGGGAAGGGAATGCTAAACATTGGCACTAAAAATGCTTTTGGCATGCAAATACCATGCTTTTCCTGACATAAATATTTTCAGAATAGGCCATTAGAGTTCAGGTATATAAAACCGTGCTTTTACTGGAAATTTTAATGTTGTAGTAAACCTAGAGATTTATAGTGAAAAATTGATGCCTGTTATCTCACTTTTATCTTTTTAACCAGCAGTTTTATAAATGCTATATCTTTGATCTGGCTTTTTCCATCTAGAGACTAAGCTATATACTCTAATAGGAAAGTCATTTTTAAACAGCTTCCCACACTGAACAAGCACGGTATTGTGGATCTGGCACAGAGATGTAACATGCCATTACTGCAGATATAGAACAATCTATTCAACTATTTTCCAGCTGGAGGAAAAGAAACCTTTTTATCACCAAGAGTAACCCTCTGGTAAAAATGTGGCTTTAGGAGGGGATCTTGAAACTAATTTCCAAAGCTGTTTCCTCAGGGCACTGCACCTCAGGCTGCCCTGAGGGGTGCAACCTTCGGGGTAGGAGGGGGCTCTGTCCTTCGCCCATCACCCTGCTCTCTGTCAGTCAAGTTCTCTCCTGCCTTTGTCTTCCTCAGAGCAGCTGAGTCACTTCCTGGGTTTAAATCTTGGCTTAAAAACCTTCTTCCCCCCCATCCCCCCCGAACTTCAGTGTACAATGGATTCTCTGTGGAGCAGGGAGGGATGCTGCACAGGGAGACGCGAGGTGGAAACACAATGTACTCTGAGGTCTGCTGTTTCCCTGGTCCACCTGGAAATAAACCCCTCGCCATGGTGCAAAGGCTAGATGCAGTAGTTAGAAAACATTAGCTGCAAAAACACACAACAGCATCTATTTTTTTATTATTTTTTAATGTTATTTTCCTCCTTCCTCATTGCCTGGGGGTGATTGCTCTGGCAGTTGAAGAGGTGCCATGAGCAGCAGGAGTCAGGGTGGGATCGAGTGTCAGCGGGGATGCAAGAGGAAGAGTGTGAACTGAGAAAGCAAGATGGGCTTTTGCATGCGATCAAGAATTGCCCCATAAAGCGGCATGTCATTCAGTGAAACTGTGAAACCTGGCAGATAGAGCTGATTTGTTTCTTTCACAAAATATCAAGTTACAGAGTCATAGTGTGTTCTGTCTTGCCCAGGTCAGAGCAAAAAAGATTTTCAGGATTCTGGTGGGGGAAAAAAATGAATGTTCCATGTCCTTCCTCTGCCCCATGTCCTAGTCTCTTTTACATCTCCTCTCAGAAATAAAGGTTATTATATATAATCAGGAAATTTCCTTAGCTTTTTTTAAAAAAATTACTACTCAGAAAGAGGGTAGAAAAATTGAGTTTAGTTGTTTCTCTTATCTCTTGATCATGGTAGACTCAAGAAAGGGCTGGAATTGATCCTGACTATATCCCACATTATTGATATGGCTTTGGTCGGGTGACTTGACTTCAGTGAGCCTTGTGTTCCCCCCTAATAAAGAGTAGACAACAGCATCATGAATCAACAAAGGTGCACTGAACAGAAACCACCTTAAAATCTTCAAGGTGGTTCACATCAGCATGCAATTGCCCACGTAAATCTACATAGAGGAGGGAGAAAAAGGCATTAAAACCTGAAATAAGAAAACAGAAATAAGAAAAAAGAAACAGGTACAGAATGGAAAATACCTAATTGGTAAGAGGATTATATTGACCTCTTCAAACAGCTCCTTGGAATCAGGTAGCCCTTTCAACATGTAAGGCAGAGGCTAGATTTGTTGACAGACTGATGAAAAAGTGTGCTTCCTGAGCACGCTGTACACATGGGGTCATATCGGCTGAGGCTGGAGGTTCCCAGCCAGGTGGGTGGCAGCAGGAGCTGTTCAAATGCTGCCATTTAAAGGACTGGTAGCAGCTTCAGGAGACTGAGTGTATTTGAGCCCCGAGGAGAGCTTCCCTGGAGGGATACGGTGCACACCTGCCCTGCTCTGGTTGGGAGTTAATGCTTAACGCTCTTGTGGCCGCAGCTTGTGGCATGTCCCTGGGAGGCGCTGGGAACACTGAGTGCCTGGCAGGATGTGGCCCGCAGGTGTCCAGAAACAGCAGAGTAGGGGGTTTTGCTTGGATGGTTTTTGTCTGGTGGAAAGAGCATAAATGAGTGAGAGAAGCTTGGAGAAGTACAAGTTTAAGTCATTAAATGTACAAATGAAAAAAGAGAGCCAAGAAGAGAAAGCTCTTTACAAAATATAAAATTATGTTAAAGCAGCAAGACGGCACAACATAAGGAATGTTTGGTACATGTTATTGAAACTGAAAAATCAGAGTATGGAATGAATTATAATTTAGCATAATCCATAATTTTACAGTTTTCATTTTGAATTATTTATCTTATATAATTTGATTAAAGATAAAACTGGCTGACAAGATCTCTAGCTTCTCTTCATGCCTTAATGTCAAATGAAAAAGCTCCATATTATAACTTCACCATTTTAAATTTTTTATTTGTATTGTTTCTATATAGCTCCCTTTTATTTTTAAAGCATATTCCAGCTACACATTGTGTACACGCAATTCCATAACCCATCAGGCTTCAGTGTTGCCTCAGTACCTCTGATTCAGTAAATCAGATCATAGGCAGCATGCTGTCATATAATAAGGTGTCTGATCCTTATTACCAGTTTGTTGATGCACAGACTCCTTCAAATTGACCATTGCAACACATGGTTTCCCCTGAAACTAGCTGTGATAATTAGCGTGGCTCTAATGAGACAGAATGTCACTGATCTTGTGCTGAACTGTCGAGTATCGACGCTACGGATGGGAACTGTCAAAGCTTGCCATCTGTGACAGAGCTTGGCATATTCCATTTGCAAGGTAGAGCATGCTCAATAGACTGTTTTTAAACAAATGGTCCATTTCTTGATTAGGGCTCTGTGTTCTGTTACTGTGGAAGACTTTATATCATAGTTAAACTTTTTGCTTTTTTTTCCCCCCTTTTTCTTCTGCTGGGGTAAGCTTGTTAGGAAATGAAAACATTACTGGTTCTCAGTCCAGTCCTTCAGTCTTCTGTTAGACTTTTGGGGAGAGGTGGGGAGGAGCTGGTCACATATTTATTCTTCCTCCTTCCCCCACTTATCTTAATGTATTTCTTCTAGGGCTTGCACTCCCACAAGCCTTTTATCTGATTTTTTTAAGCATTGAGGGGTAGGGATGGCATAGTTTTGAAGAATAGAGGAACAAAAATTAAAAAGTCTCAGGTGATGTGCAGAAGGAGCAAGTGCACCTGGGATGAAAGATTGAATCGGTCAGGAGAGTCAGGCACCCAGGCTCCTGGGACCAGCCCTGCAAAATGCCGTGCAAAAAAGTCCAGCGCTGCTTATCATTCCAAAATATGCTTTGTTGCTTTTTATTTCCTCCTTCTCTGGCAGACCACACAGGGCTTGTTCTGAAGAACATTTTCACTAATCTGATCAGGCAGCCAAATACGCCGGGAAAACTGCTTTAATGATCCCACTAATTACCTCAAGTCAATATGAACTGTATTATTAGACTGAGGGAAAATATTCCATTAGGTCTCCCCCTTGGGAGTTTCTCCGCTTTGTGATGTCACCGAAGCCTTCGCCCTCTCGCTTGTAATTAATTTTATTTACACACGCAGGCACGCACAAGGTCACACCTGCACAACCGGAGCTGGCCAGGGAGCTAGTGGCACTCAGGCTTAATCAGATCTGTCATAATTACCATTCTGCATGTTTCTGACACACGCTGTGAAATATTTCAATTTAACTGCCGCTACCAGCACAACCAGATGTAGTGTGAGTGTGGCTGCATTGGAAATATTATTCCTCAGGATAAACTCTCTCCTCCTCCTTTTTCCTCCCACCCCCTCTCCCTTTTACAGCTAATGTGGCACAGAAGCTGATGTATCCTGTAAATCTTGAATGCAGTGCTAGATTGATAACAGCAGATTAGACAGTTTAACCACAAACAGCTTGTTCATTTTTCACAAATGAAAACCACATGTGGTGTAACTAAAATTTCAGGCTTTTTTTTTTCCCCCCCCTCCTCTTTGGTTGTTGCTTCCTTTTGTGTGTGCGTGTGTGTGTTAAGGTCTGCCTTTAGCTGTAAAGGGGTGAAATAAAAGAGTAAACATACAGGGGGAAGAGACACTGCTGTCTTTGGAGATTATTTCTCCCTGACCTTTATTAAAAACCTTCTCTGTTTTGGCAGAGAAACCAGATACCACACAGTGGTTTGTCACTCACTCTGAGACTTTCTAATCTCTGGGGCTTATGCCCATTTATTAAAGAAGTCATCCTACTGTGCTGGTTTTCAAAATAACATGCCAGCAAACACCTCGCTTCAAGAAGAGCTTCTAACCAAAAAAATGTAGTCTTCACTGCTACCTAAATGTGGCAGTAATAAATTTTTCTGCCAAAGTTTTTCAGCATGGATTTTATCTCCTTGCTAACCCTTCCCTGTACCTCTTCCTTTGGGGAAAAGATTATTTATAAAAAATAATCCTCAAAGTGTTTAAAAATTTGGGCAAATGGAAAATTGATTGGCTTTTTATTAAAATATTCCCATATTCCTTTTGAAAACAGATCATGAAAAATTAAATATTTTCTTATGAAAACATGTTTTAGGAAACTAGAAATTTCTGTAAATTTTGTTTTGCTTTTTCTTTCGTAAATCCATTTTTTCAGGTAAATTCTTCAGCTTTCCCTAATTAAACAGCCATCAGTACTTGGTAAGGTGTTTTTTTAAACAATCTACTCTTTAGTAGATCACAGTTGGCTAGTTTTCCTACACAGAGAAAAAAAAATGTGGTATTTTGATAGAAAGTTTTAATTATAAGACTCTAAGACAATTTTTACAGCAAGGAGAAAAACATAAGTGTGCAGAATGGAACTGAGCAGATTCTCCGAAAGCAGTTCCAGGTATTGTCAGGTGGGAGGAGTGGTGCAGTGCATTGGATAGAAATTAATCAAATCTAATCTGTAATAAGGCTTCCAGGGGAGGTTTTAAAAAGAAAAAAAGTAGCTTTAGTAAGAAGTTGGTTTATCCATTGACAGTGATTTGTGATGCAATGGCAATATTGAAAGTGCAAGAGTCAGGGAGCCAAGACTGTCAGTCTGAAGTCAGTCAGAAGGTGAATATGACAGGTTTTGAAAGTCACTGAAGGTGCAGTTTGTAGCAGGAAATTTGGCCATGCAGATGGTCCCCCAGGCTGCTGCAGACAAGGTTAAAGACCCGTGCTCATACCAGTTGGCCAGCAGCTATTGACTGCATTACTGACTGCAGTACTAGTTCCCCAGAGCTGAGTTGGTCAGTGCAGGTGTGCCATCAGTGTCCCTCACTGCATGGCAATGCCATCTCCATTAGTTACTCCCACAGGATCCATGCAGGCCCTGGAAAAAGTGAAAATCTTTTTCTGGAGGTGCAGCCAAAGCCCTGGAAGTACTGTGGTTGCAGATATCGCAAAAATAAGTCTGAAGTAAGATGAAGAGGAGAACAGGAAGGACTCGTATTGGATGAAGCAATACTGAAATGAACTGTCAAGATTCTTGCAAAGATCTGGAAATACAGCACTCATTTCTCCAGAAAGCTATTAAAAAAAATGTCACAGTTGGGAAGCACTGGATTGCCAAAAGAAGAAAGTGTGGCACCCTCTCCCACCTCCTCTGAGTTTTTTATTTTTAGTTTTCCTTTCTTAGGTAGAGGTGTTCTGGTTCCTACACTCCAGATGTGTGAATCAGCTCTTCCCCAGGCAGCACCTGCTGTCTGCCTGACAAGAGGTGCTGTTTCTGGCAGGATGGATTTTCTTAATCTCACTTCCTGCTTTCTATACCCTCACCTTCTGTTTTGTTTTAATCTCACCACCTTCTCTTATTCCTCTCAGTATGACTCTTTTCTTAGTTCTCCTTGGACTTTTCCCACCCCTTCCTGTCCCTTTAACACCCTCACCACTCACTCTTGCTCCATCTGCCTCTTTATCCTGTCCGACCCCTGTTGTTCCTGCCTGATGGAATCCCGCACACACCATGATTTTGTACACATATTCCTTTGTGGGGGGGGCCCAGTGTGGGCACGCCATGCCCTTGGCCTTTGCTGGACTGGTCACCAGCACTGCTGGCTTTGAGGGTGAAGCATTGTTCCTTTCTCTGCATGGTGACATGGATTTAGGCAGGAAAAGACCCATACTCTTGATTTCTCAGGTTGCTTGTGCCTTCTGTGAGCAGATCACTGATTCAGGAAGCTTTTGAAGACTGAGTATATCAGTGTTTTAACTATTAATAAAAAGGGGAAAAGTTTAAGTGAGCTGCATGAGAGTTAACTAGAGACATACAAGAAAACTAAGCTGTGGTGGCAGAGGCAAGGAGGAGGCTGAGGAGTTAGCGAGCAGCCTGTGGTTCCCAGCTGTGGGGGAAGCAGGGTACCAAGTAAACAGCACAGAAAACAAAAGCGAGCTCAACCCGTAACTAAACAGGAAATGACAGGGTAGAATTCCTGCTGAAAAACCGAGAGCTGCTAAATATGTAACTGCAAAGAATAAAGGCATCTTGTGCAAACACAAATATTCAGTAACGGTCCGAGAAGCAACAAACTCCAATTTGTTAAAGGAGTGACCAATTACAAATCAGGTGAAGGGCTGCTGGGCAAAGGCAGGAGTAAGAAATAACAGATGTGTGTTTTCTCCTTTGATGTTAAACTGCATGATTCAAAACACATTACACCCTGAAAGAATGTTGCAGGTTTTCTAGGTGCAAGGTGAGAAAGGAGATGTTATTTTGTTCCAGATAAATTTTTATTTTGCTGTTTCTAATAATTTCTCATTGCATCCATTTTTTTTATTTTCTTCAAAGTCAAACTTCAGATTTTAGGTTATGCATTAGCCTGAACTGTTGGCATCTATTGAATAGGCTAGAGCAGGCATGCAGCTAGCTAAGTGGGGAAAATTCCAATTTGCAAATATTTATCTAATTTCAAATCTGCCAGATTCTATCTGAAAGCACATTGTTATTCGGGGGGCATCTCATTTTTATTCCTGTGCTATGTTCCCTTACTTCAGGATGGAATTTTAGAAGCATATAAATACAGTTTTCAGAATCTTTGTAAAGCAAAGATGTTTGGACTGAGAAGTCCATAGCAGAATTCCCTGAAATTTTGGACCCCAATTTAGCAAGATTTCCCCAACTATCAGTTAACATCTGTGGGTTTACTCAGATGACTGGTTATTTTGCTGAGCCTGGTGCTTAGCATCTTTAGTCCCTACAGCATGCAAGAGAAAGCTCTACTGATACAGGAAGTTTCCACTTTTTATGTAAGACCAGTTATTAAAAAGAAAAAAGCTATGAAGGGCTTAAATTAGTTTCTTGATATTTTTTGCTTTAAGGGAGCCAGTTTGCTTCACCTACAATAAATCATTTGCTACTCCTATTTTATATAAGGAGAGAGTCCAAGAGGATTGATCTTTTTCACCTGAGAAACAGGATGAGAGGGATCAGGGCAGCAAGATGCATGCTGCTCCATGCAGCCCCTGACTTAAGGGCAGAAGGTACTGCTGAAACTGCTGTCTGGAAATGCAGCTGGGACTGGGACTCAGCTGGGCTGGCACTCTTCTTGGCCAGTGATGAAATTGTAACAGCTAAGAACTGCTCTCTCTAGGAACTTTTCCCTTGTGGCTGTTCTTGACCTCATCCTGATGGCAAACTACCTGGAAGCACTCTTGTGTTGGTTCCCACCCAGGAGAGAGAAACCTGATCTCTCCAGCTTCCCTTTTGATCCAGTTTTCCTATTGTTTTAAGTTTCTGCCGCAAGCAATTGTGCTCCAAGTAAGGGTATTATAGCTTTCTGAGGATTTCACTGCCTTTCTTTTTCCATGGGTGAGATGTATGCTTCTGGCTTCTCCCTTCTCATTTGCTGGGAGGCATCAAACTCTCACAGGTGTGAATTTTAAAGATTTTTTTTTTAATCTGCTTTGAGATAATGAATGTTATTAATTTTCTGACTATTTCTGTGGTTAACAAAATCTGGAGGAAAGTCTGAGAAAAGTTTCTTTTCAATTTCCTTAAGACTCCCCTCACCCTTGGCTTTATCAGGGCATTAAGTGTTCTTCACAGTAAAACTGAGAGCCACAGAATCCAGCTTAACTGCAAGAGACATTTTCTCAGAATATTTAAATGCCTAATTCAAATCTATATGAAAGCTTTTAGTTAGGCTGTGAAAATTTGAAGGGATGTCTGAGAATGGATTTGAGCTGTGTACATTTTGGAATGATGTCATTTGTTGGAATATCTTGTCAGCTGAACTGCATTTACAATGAAGTCCAAATATCTGTGAGCCTGTGATTCCTCAATGTGTGGTAGATCTTCCCCTGATCCAAAATGAATTCTGGAAAGAAAAAAACATGTGACAAGAAGCCATGAAATTAAATTGCTCCATCTGGGAAATTATAATATTTTTTTTTAGATATATAACAACATGATGAGTAAACATATAAGTAATTACAAAAGTGACACTTTGGCCCAATGGCTCTTTTACTGGAGGTCTTTTCCCCCAAAGCAAATGTTAAATCTCTTTAAGCAATGTAATAATAAACATTTGCTGTTCACTGTAAATTGGTAGTAGTAAAAAAGATTTTTAAAATTGCCAGGCTCTTTCTATTAAAGACTCTAACTAAACTGCAGATATAGCTGCCATACAAAATTGATTGCATGTTTAAGAATAAATAAATGTGGGCTGTTAAGGGTCGTGGTTGAATTTAGGGTTGTATTTACTTTCAAGGGACACATTGATATTGCAGTGAAATCAGTAGTTCTTTCTGCTTAAATAAAAGATAAAGGGTTATATATTATCAGTCACCCTCTGTGAAACCCACTGACCCATTTTATATGACTGTACTATAAAAAGTAATGTACCAGACTAAGACTGGCTTATTTAATAATTAGCAGGTGGTTTTTCTTTTTTTTCAGTTTTTTTTATTATTGTTAAGTCCATTTTTTTCAGGCGTTCTCTCATGGTTACAATACCAATTGAATCAAGTGGGAAAGAGGAAAGATCTGGAGTAGAGAAAGGCAGGGTAAAGCTTCACCCATTATTTTTTGCATCTTTTATTTTCCCTCTTTTCTGCGTATGAATTTAGTTGCATTTTATATAAGATTTTCAAAGATATATACATTGTGATTTTGATGAGGGTTTGTGCCTATCTATCATTGCTAGGTAATTGAAAACAATGCTGTAAAAAAGATATATTTGAACAGGAGAAAGAAAAGGTGAAGGAAGCTCAGAGCAGGGAAACCAAGCTTGGGAGAAACTCTTCATTTAGATTATTGAATTTCCTATGTACTCTACTAAAAAGTAATGGTACTTATGTTTTCAGTCAGGTTTAGAGTTACAGGTTAGGTTTTTTCCTGTCCATGAGCTGGTGGTGTCTGCAGTGCTCATACACAGGGGACACACAGACCAGTTTTGATCCAGCCTCAGACCTTAATCTAGCTAGTTTTTTGCAAACACTGGCCTTTGGACACTCACCATGGCTCCATGTAGAAACAGAGATGTGGTAGGACAGACAAGGCTGTGGGAGCAGCACAACAGCTCTCCACGTCATTTTGCTTCTGTACTTGAGGTTGCTTTAGGAAGTTTCCCCTTCCCTATTTATTTGTTTGGATGTTTACAAGAATAGAAATATGTATTTAACTTTGAAATCCTGCAGCTAGGGACAGGAAAAGGCAGAAAGATGAAGAGACATTAGGAATCCTTTTCCCCTAAAACAGCACTGAAAATTTGTGTACCACTGCTAGGTATTTGGTCATTTGTTTTTCACCACAAAAATGAAAGGTGGAGGTACCATGCAGACATGGTGTAGCTGAAGGATAGGTTGGATAAGAAAGTTAAATAATGGCATAATCTGTCTGAGAATTCTTCAAAGGAAGTTTTTTTTCTGCCAGTGAAGCTTACCTTTTTTCTGGAAAGCCCTATGAGGTTGTGGGGGTTTCAGTTTCAAATCTCATCTATGATGATGGTAGATACAGATTTACTTAAAATCCACATCTGGCTTCCCTTTTCAACATTCTAGTAAAGGAAGCCAGTAAAATAGATGAATAGGAATATCTGGAGATAAAGGACAGATTCAGGTTTCAAACTTTCTCTGATTTAGGACAATGCTCAAAGGCAAACCCTGAAACTTAAGGCTGATTAGTGTAAATAAAATTCTAATGCAACCATTGTTATGGGGACATTTATTATCACTTTAGGCCACGTATCAAGAAGAGAATTCATATTATGGTATCTCTACTCATCTTCTGGAACCAACTGAAAATGAGCTTTTGCTTCCTAAGTTCAAGATGCACAATTTACTCAGAAAAATAGGGAAATCCCAAAGTATTGAATATTCACTGCAGTTTTTAAAATTAGTCAAAACTATATGCCTCACAGAAGGAAGTCAGTGCTTAAAATTTCCTGAGAAAATAAGCTAAAATGAACTCTAACAAATGTTTTGGTCAGTATCAAAAAATGCTAAATCTGGTAGATTATTAGTTTTCCCTGATTTTTATAAAAATACCCTGTGGCCTTTCTTTTAATAGAGTTCAGTTCTTCTGTGAAGCACTTAAGTCTATTCAGCTTTGCATAGGAGCTAGCCAGGACACTTTATGTATTTTAGGAAAGATAAACCTGCAGTCAGAACAAATTTTCCTGCAGCAGGAAATTCCAGAATAACATCTAAGGGTGAAAAGGACTGCTCTTGTCATCTAGGCATGTTCCCACATCTGAACCCACAGGTATTTCACACAGAAAGAAGTTAGATTTAAGGGATCTTAGCATGAAAATGAATTTTGAATTAAATGCTCTCTTCTTACCCTGCGGTGGGTGTTCCCTGGTTTCCCTGTTCTATTTTTTCAGATAATGTAAATGTAACACAAACAAAATTTCCCAGAGAAATTAAAACAGTGTCCATTGTTTGTTATTGGTCATATTTGTTTGTGCTGATGTGACATTTGCTTATTTTTGCTTCTCAGTGCCATATGCATGAGTTTACTGATTCAGAACTCCCTGAATTTTTGATCCTGTTCAACACTGTGAGAAATCTCAGTTGAAGGGTTTAATGCATTTTCCAATCAATGCGTAGGGGAAATTTGGCCTTATCAATTTAAATGCTGGAGATCCTTTCATTGCATTATGGAAGAATCTTCTCTAAGTAGAGATTATTCTTAAGAACTTCATAACATTTAAAGGTTAATATGTTAGGTAAAGAACAATATCTTAAGACAAACATTTTTATTACAGGACATGAAGGGATAGTTCTGATTAAATTACACGATTATTTGAATGGGAAAGAAGACAAAGTGCATCATTTCTTGCCCTCAACTTTAATGCCTTTAATCAAATAATGACCTTCTGGAAATAGTTAATTTTAAGCATTTGGAAAGATCAATACCACTTTGCCACCAAAAAATGGCCCAGATGATGAAATTTGATGTATTTAAAGTACCATTTCACCCTTTTAACCTAGTAAATAATTTAAAATGCTTTCAGTACTCCTTTGCTATCATTATGTATCTCACTCAAAGTATTATGACTTTTCCAAAAGCAACCTTTGTGTGTAATGTGCAACTCACAAGTTTAATACTAAAGACTAATACTATATGCATATATGGTAGTGGTTGTGTTGGCCCTTTTTCTTCCCTTGTATATGTGGAATCTGTTGTGTAAAGAAATAGAAGTATCTAAGATAAGTGCAGCCCTTTAGAACAATAATGAGATTGTAAAGCAAGCTGGATGTCTTTTGAAGGGAAAAAAGTCAATATTTAAAGTTTAGTCCATGAGTTCTTTTCCTTTGTTTTGTCTATAAGCTTTCCTGTTAAAGGTGAAGGATTTGGATTGTTCAGACAATTAAGAGTCCATTTTACCAAGTGTAATTTCATATCTGCATTCTATAAACTGGAGTGCCTTCAGCATTGTAAATAATAAAAAATTGCCCTCTATTAGTGTGTTTGTGGGCAGATTAAAAACAGTCTTCATTAGCATAAGTAACACTTACAGATTCTTTTAAAAGTAGAAAATTATTTTGTTGAATGATAAATTGCTAGCTTTCTAGTTAGTTGCTGAAAATGTGCTCATTCAAAATGCCTACTTTAGTTTAGTCTACAATACTCAATTTTTTTTAGTTAGAAGTACTGTTTAATGGATTATGTACTTAGTCTTTGTTCACGGTAGATGCTGAAATGTAATTCACGCTTTCTGCTAAAATGTTTGTATCAAATACCTCCCTATTTAGATTGATTTCTTTTAACACCATATATTTTTATTATACTATATGCCCCAGAGAATGATACAAAATAATCTTAAATATACTATAACCAAAAAAACCTGAGCATGTCTTAGCATTGATACTCTAAAATGTTTTTCCTTCTTAGATTTAAGCTACAGCCTTTCTGAAAAATGCTGAAGTCGTTGTTATTCTGTAAGAAATAGTCATCATTTGGCAAATTAATATCACTGTAACAAATAGACCAAACAAGTTCAATTGCTTCACCTTGTAGCCTTCCCTTCTCAGACTAGATGTATATGTTGCTGATTTGGAAAGCTTTGGCCAGAGAACATTTTTCATTATTGTAATGTTATCCTCTTTGATGTAATTAGGGTAGGTATTTACACCTTAGGTATAGATTTTTTTTTTCCTTTCAATAAAAAAGAATGGAAGAATATTTTATTAGAAACTCTATGTGAAAGAGCTGAAGATTTTATTTCAGCACAGCAGAGGTCTAACTGTAAAGGATAGAATTCGGATATATAGATAAAATGCATAGATGCTTTCTTTAAAATAAGCATGCTCATGGGTATTGCAGAGCCTAAGTTTGGCAGTTATCCTCTTTGCGCTTTTCCTGCAATAGTTTGGCAGTTCAGCTTTCACAGGTTTTTTTCCTCTAATGTCTTGTGTTTCTTTACTAAATCCCTATCAAAAAACCAGACAGAAGACTCTTATTTATTTTAAATATCTTAGGTTTAACATCTTTTTTTTTTTCACCATTTTCTTGCTTACTGTAGCAAGACCTTTGCAGATGGTACTTGGTTACTTGAAAGTGCGTAACAGTATTTTCTTTGTAGCAGATGGATTTAAGACTTTTAGTTCCCAATAAATGTAGGTTTACAATACATAACTTTACAGGATTTGTGTTGTATATAACAGGTTTGAACATATTATCTCAGAATTCATCTGCATGGCATTTTCAGCTTATCCAGGGCCCATGCCAGTATTTTAAGTAATAGGGAGAGCATAGTGATTGATAGCAGCTAAAGGCGTGATTTTGAATAGAAACAAAGGTTTTAGAACAGAAGGTGTCAAATTAAACTTTGTCAGTTTGAAAAGTAGTAACATCCTGAAAGTTCTCCAAACATATTTACATGTGGCTAATGTTTATATTTTGCTTTGTACTCTCTTTATATTCAGTGTAATGTTGCCTGGCAAATTTACTCTGTTTTAAAATCAAGGTTGTTCCCAATGTCATTGCAGAGTTTTTGTGGGGTTTGCCTTTCTGCATAAATGTATCAACTTCATTATTTTAATGCTGTTTTATTAACAATGTATTCTATATGCTGTAGAAAGCGGTTGTGATCTAATCTGATTTATAAATATTTCCTTATTATTTTGTGGTCATTTCCGCTTCCTGTAAAATTAAAAAGACAAGAAAAAAAGGAAACTAGGCAGAAATTGCTCTAGACTTAAAAAAGCATGAAAGGAGAAAAACCAGCCATGGTACATTCATTTGTAAATTCAACTGCATTATCTGCAGCACTTCATACTTTTTTAGATCAAATGGAAAAAAAAACTTATGAATTTTACAGAACTTAAAAATAACCATTGGAAAAGTCCAGATGATTACTTTTTCTAGATTTTGTAAAAACATTTCATACTTTTTCATGTAGGTGACTTTTATGAATGAGATTTATTTCATATACAGAATTCTGAACTGGAAACTAAATGAAATTATTTTATTTTTATTTGTTTGTCTTGAACCAAAAGACAGCATATTGGTAAAAAGTTCTCACTCTCTTAACAAAGTAAGCCCCTACAGTCTCTCTTGCTGTCATCCACTATCTCTTCTGAGAACACTGGTGAGATCAACTTTCGTAAATATGTACAGAAATAAACCATGAAGACCAAAAACTTGTTTCTATCCTTGTAATTGTAAAATAATTAAGTTGTTTGTTTCCTTGTTTTCCATCAAATGTTTCATCGTAGTGTGTCTACTTCTTTAAAAATGTTCCAAGTGGAATAGTGTTTTGGTAGAACAGTAATCTTTTCTGTGTACCCTGTCAGAAGTATCTGTCTTCATTATCTCAAAATCTCTGAAAGGCTAACAGAGACATGTTTCAGGTTACAATTCATCAAATAATTTTCAATATGGAATTAGAAGTATTATTTCAGTGCAAAAATTGAGAGAAAAATATTGGAAATACAATGTTAGCTATCAGTAGTTAATAAAAAATAAGGTCTGACCTAGTAAATACAGAAACAGAAAAGACAGTAAGGGCAGAAGGTATTTCTTAGTTAACAAAAACTGTTGTGAAATATGTTTAATCAACAGAAAATGTTATTGCCTAGGAATTATTTTTTCTACTGGATATTTTTTAATTATAAAGATTTTTTTAAAAAAACAAACCCTGTGGTTCTCATGGTCAGATGACAAAACATGTGCAGCTTCTAAACGCATGGTGCAGCTTCTTTTCCAGCCTCTGTGTATGGCTTGGAGAGGTGTCATGGGTGGAGACAGGTTGTCTTGTCTTTTTTTTTTTTTTTTCTTTTTCTTTTTTTTTTTTTACTTCCATCAAACTGTCAAGATAGACAGCTCTGCTCTTTGTTTCAGTGCTGTTAAAAAGAGAGCCAGCAGTTTCAGTGTGAAGCAGTGCAGATTCCAGGCAACCAAAGGACAATTTTTACACTTTGGCATGGGATGGTTTATGGCCTTGGGGTTCTTTAATTGTTTTGTGACTTTTTTTTGGTTAAAAAATCTAGAATGGTTTCTCTTCACCATCTTCTCTCCTCCACCCAACAAGCTACCTCTGCTTTCTGAGTGCACTATTTTTAACTTACTGCAATAAACGAATACTGCTGTTGGGCATAATCCAGCACTCAACTTCCCTGTGGATGCAAGGTGTGCTGAGAGTCATGAGCAACATGTTGTTTTTGTCAGGGGCAGGGAGAGCTCACCCTGCTAATACATTCCAGGGAGATTCCAGAGACCCTTGCTACTGTTTTGAAAACATGCCATACAATTCCAGCCAGGACAGGCTGAGTGTTGTGTGCTGTGTGTGAAGGCATTTGGCCGCATTTCGAAGTCATCTTGCTAAACCCTGGGGCAGTACCCGGCATCCCCACTTAGTGCATGATCAAGGAATGGGGTACGCTCCATCCCTGGGGTGTAGGGGAGCCCTTCTGCTGCCCCTGTTTCCACTCCCTCCCTAGCACACCTCATGAGCACCTGGCAGATTTTGGCCCCATTTAAATTTTTGTTTTTTCAGCTCTGCTACCACCATCTCTATAACATTTGTCATTTTGATAGTTTCTTGGGGGCATTTTCTTCTGTGTCATTTGTTCAGTTTTCCACTTATATCCAAGCAAATATACTTCAAATTTTTATACACACCTCACTAAATATTTTCATATACAATATGAAAGCATTAACAATTTGTTTACTTTTACTCTTCCTGTTGTGGCAATATTTTTACACTGCATTTATTAACTATTTATATTAATATGCATATATGTATAAGCATTTATATTTATTAACTATTAGCTAAAGATATGAGTACCTTCAAAAAAATACATGTCTATGTCATATCTATGTGTCTATTGTATCTGTTAGTAAACCAGTCTTGATAAACCATTAATCCACTACCGGTACATATAAAAAGGATCTAAAAGCCTCTGTACATTTATATTATTTGTTGATTCAATAAAATGTCACATTATCTTTCCTACAGCATTAAGAAATAAAACTGCATGGGCCTATTTTTGAAAACAGATCCTTGAAGCTAAAATAAAGGAAATATGCCTGTTTTATACATGTAATATTTTGTTCCTAAATTTTAATATATTAGAAAATTTCTGCTGATGCACCCTGTCCTAGCTAGAGGGTTTACATTCCTCTTTCAGAACTACCAGTGCACAGTTAAGAAAAAAAATCCTCAATTAAATTTTAAGAAGATGTAAGGAAACATTAAATTTTTGTGATGAACTCATATATCTCTTTCAGAAGCAAATTAGCAACTGCTTCAGTTCTTGCAGGGGTTCTGTAGCTGACTTCTTATTATGCTTAGGCACCTTGCTGTCCTTGGTGTGGAAATGTATAAAGGGTGTATCAGAAGCTAGAGCACATATCCCTACTCCCCAGCCCCTAATAATCCTGTATGTAAAACTGAGAGACTGTTTTTTTTCTGGGTCTATGAGGACAATCTGGAAACAGTTATGTATCACTTGAAATAAGTTCACCTGCAGAGGAACCTCTTCTTGACTCAGATATTAAGAAGCTATTGCTTGACTGCATCAAGTCATAGGATTCCTGTCTTTTGAAGGGATATTAGGGAGTTCCTCTACTGCTGTGATTTATGTTAGGCAGCCCTACAGTCAAGCAAACAAACAGCAGTGCTGTGGTCTGAGACCAAGGGGAAGGTGCTTTCCAAAATGCCTATGCTTGGTAAGCATCTGTGAAATGGCTGGGCAGCCTCTCAGTGTATTGGTGTTGCTTTAAGCTCAGCCTGTGCAGTGAAAGCCTTTTTGATCAGGCGAGAGCATGAGAGAATGGAGCACCTCTAAAGTACACATTTCACCCTCATTTTGCCCCTTGCAGTGTGACAAAAAAAACCCCCTAATGTTCTGCTGGTTTTATCTTCAAGGGGTGGCTTTGTGAGCTGTTACGTTGGAAAGAAGATCCGTCACCAGAGAACAGGACCCTCTGGGAGAATCTCTCCATGATCCGAAGGTTCCTCAGTCTTCCTCAGCCTGAACGTGATGCCATTTATGAACAAGAAAGCAATGCAGTTCATCACCATGGTGACAGGCCTTCCCACATTATCCATGTGCCAGCAGAACAGATTCAGGTTAGTTTACCTTGGCCAATCCCGCAGAGCGCTAAGTAAATAAAGCTTTAAACGGAGCAAAGGAAATTAGTGTTTCTTCCCTCCCGGTCAGGCTAAATGCAGGTCTCTCGGTGCAAGATAAGAGTGTGCTGCTGTCCACCACCGCAGTTCAAAGGCGGCTGTGCGACCACCCACAGTCCTTGTTTCGGTTCGCTGGTTGTTTGCAAACGTGTCTGGTGGTAGCACAGAGGCAGCTGTGTGCAGGGCAGGGCCAGCCCTGTGCTGGCTGTGCCTAGCTGGACAGGCACCAGGGCTAAAAGGCAGGGGCATGTGGCACCGATGTCAAAGGTCTTCCCAACAGAGCAGGACGATCTTGTGCTGCTGTTCAAAAACTAAGCAAGAACCTTCAGCAGTAATAGCTCGTACTGGGTAGGAGTGAAGGGAAGGGGATTCCTCATCCCACTTTAACCTCAGCTGAGACTGGGGTGAGTCAATATTTGTTTGTTTTTCCTTCAGAGCCCCTCTCCCACCACCCTTGGGAAAGGAGAGCATAGAGGCGCTTTCCTACCAGGCCTGCTGACCACTGGACCTTGGCTGGGTGCTGCTCCGCAGGTGAGCTGGCACAAGGGCACCATGGCAGGGACAGAGAGGAGGGGATGCAAGACCCACACCATGAGGCTTGGAAAAGGTGCCCTCTGCTTCAGGACAGCCCCAGTGGGGCCTCCTCGAGGAGCTGCACTCACCCTTTTTGCTGGCACAGGCGCTGCCAGCCGGGAGCAGAGCTGGCTGTTGTGCTAAGCTGTGTAGCCCAGGTTGTCAGTGGGGACTGCTGTCTCTCTAAAGAGCTGGGGACTCTTTAATCGCTTCTCGCAAAAGGCCTGAGGTTAGCCTTGCAACTGCTCCTTCTTAAAGGGCAGATATTACCCCATGCTTTCCCAACCTCAGCTGAGACCCTGTGTATCACTTGTATTACCTATACAGAAAAATATTTACAAAGCTAGGAAGGATAGAGTTATCTTGCAGCCAGAAACAACACGAGTGTATATTAAAGATAAAGCAAACTGAATAAGACAATCCCTTAGGATATCAAGTACTAAAATAATTGTGAAAGCCTGGAAACTTGCTGTTTGATTTAGCAAAAAGAGAGAGAAAGATCTATATTAAGTAATAAAACAGCACTTGTTTGAAAATGTACATTGTTTTTAATAAAATCGCTTCTTAAGGGGATAAAAGGAGAAGCTTATACACAGTATAAACATTCAACCACTATGCCACTTACTTAGATTTTCTTGCCTTGTTGATAAAATTTGTGTGTTTGATCTCATAAATATTATTCACATAAGCAGTTGCATTATAATCTCTTAATGTGACTTGTAAGAGTAAGGATTGGGAGATTGGGCTTAAATTTTGTCTCTGCTCTTCTACATGGCAATTGCTGTAGATGCATAAATATGTAGCTCAGACACAAGTTTTCAAACTGTATATACAAAGCTTCCAGTCTTGTAAGAATTTAATGTGCTGGGAATAGTCTTGAGTCTCTTCAGGACTGGAGCCTTGGATGGGACTACTCACAGACCATAAAACATGAAAGGACCTGAACAGGGATGAGGAAGGAGCCTTAATTCCAGGGCATTTGTGTCAGATCTTAAAATATGAGGATCACTTGAGACAGTGGCTTCTAAACTGTTTGTGGAGGTCTGTGAGAAGTCTCCACAACCACAAGAGTCCCTATGAAGTGGACAGAATTATGATCCCTCCAGTATTATACCGTTTGTGCAGCATTTTGTGCTTTTTAGGGTCTCAAAGAACTGCTACTAGAAGCCTGGAAACCACTACCATAACACAAAAGATTGTTCAAGGGAGACTCTCAAAAAGAAATAAAATGCAGTGATAGCAACTGCTTGTTTTGCTGTGGTTGTTTTTTAGTAAGAGCTGGTGGTTTGTACCATACGACAAGAAATTTGCTGATCCAAAATATCTTACTAACCAATGCTTCCTGTGCTGTGCAGCAAAAGAATTGTCAACACAAACAGTAGCTGATAAATTTACTTTTGATTTTAAACATGATCTTACAGTGTACTGTACTCTGGTGGTAGATGAGAAAAACATTTCTGTCCCTAGGGCTCAGTGCCTCACCTTTTAAGAATGTTTCTGAATCCATGCTTGCAAAACTTCATTTTAAGCTCTTGTTAATTATTTACATCATGATTTGCTTTATCTTATTCTTCTGATGTGCATATTGGCTCATTTTTTACTGCCTGAGTTTTTGGAATGCAGCATGTTCCCTTCTAATAATAATAGTGCAACTTATTTAGAGCTTTGCATCTTAGTACTTTATAAATATTAACTAAATAATCCCCAGCACAAACACAGAGGCAGGTAAGTAGGTCTGTTCCCTGTTTATTTGTTGGGATACAGGCAGCGCAGGCCTGCTCAGAGACCACAGGGAGGAGAGGTCACATCCAGTAGGGGAAATACAGGTTTCCTACCTCCAGATCCCTTTGTCCTTGCCGAGGCTGGGTTTGGCTGCGTCACGTTAGGTGCTTCCAGCCAGCACATTCTGTCATAATGTTTGCGAGTTTGACGAGACTTCAGTGCATGCTGAGGTCAGATCAGCAGTAAGATATTTCTGTACAAAAAAAGCTAAAATGCTCTCCTTCCCCCTGACTCCTCAGTCCCTTCATCTAGCTATTGCTAGAGATTTGCAGCCCTTGTTTTTGGGCAGCAGCTGCCGTTGCTGGCAGAGCTGCGGCACGTTTGCCCTCATCTGGCACTTTTCTCACTTTGTCCTTGCTACAGTTCTGGCTAAGCTGGTCAAGTTAATCCTATACTATGTCACCTACTTAGCATTTTGTCTTGTCTGCACTTGACTCATGGGGCATGTTCATTAAAATTTGTCTGCTAAACAGCATCGATGTTGTATCATCGGTGCTTTTGGTCCAGAAAACCTACAGTGTTCTTTTTGTTCTTTTTTTTTCTTTTCCTTCCTTTCTGTTCTTTAAACTTAGTAAGCTTTTGTTTGTAGCTCTGCAATTTCTTCCCCCTGCTCCCTCCCCAGGATTTTCTCAGTAACAAGATATGAGCAAGAATACATGTACAAAAAAATGCTGTTCTTTGTCTTGCAGCAGCAGCAGCAGCAACAGCAACAACAGCAGCAGCAACAGCAACAACAACCAGGTCCCAGACTACCCCCAAGGCAACCGACAGTAGCATCACCAGCTGAATCTGAGGATGAAAATCGTCAGAAACCCCGACCGCGAACAAAGATTTCTGTTGAGGCTCTAGGGATCCTACAGAGTTTCATACAAGATGTAGGCCTATATCCAGATGAAGAAGCAATCCAGACTCTCTCCGCTCAGCTTGACCTGCCCAAGTACACCATTATCAAGTTCTTTCAGAACCAGCGATATTATCTCAAGCACCATGGGAAGCTGAAGGACAATTCTGGTTTGGAGGTGGATGTTGCAGAATACAAGGAAGAAGAGCTGCTCAAGGATTTAGAAGACAGCATCCAAGACAAAAATGCAAACACGCTTTTTTCAGTTAAACTAGAAGAAGAGTTATCAGTAGAAGGGAACACAGAGATTAATGCTGAATTGAAAGACTGATCTAAAAGTATTATTTTCTTTCAACAGTGCCGCTGGTATTTACTAATGAAATGAAAATTCCATCTTGCGTTCTGTCAAAAACCCTTATTACTCATTGTTTGGCCAATGAATCTTCCAAAACTTGCACAAAAGTTGAAAAAAAGGATAATGCAGACTGCACTAGATGTTTTACTCTGTTTTACAAACTGCTTCGCAGCAACAGATGAAGCGTTGAGGATTGTTTGATATTAATTTGTGTTCACTGGATACACTGTGAGTGTACCCAATAAGCATGATACCAGTGATTTTGATTCTGGAGCCTTCAGACAAGCATTACAACTTTTGTGATTTACTGTTTTTTCGTTTCTGTTTTGTTCTTGTTTTTTAATTATTACTGTAGCACTCCACACTTGATCTTTGAAAAATCACATTTATTTAAAAAATAAAATAAAAAGAGTTTGTTACTCTTGTTCTATTGTATGTTACAAAAGAACTATAGACTGTGGAATGCAGTTTAAAGATAACATATGCCAACAAATGCCTTGTATTATATGGCACTGCCGTAATTCAGATTTGTTTTCTTTTGGAAATAAAGGTCACTGTATTTTTTTTTTCCATTCTCATTGTTACATGGTTTTAGAGAAAATGAAAAAGAAAATGTGAAACACAATTTAGTCCTCATTATTTATTTGTAGATCCTGCAGCATCATGTTGTAATTAATTTTTTTGGAAGTTTCCGTTAAATGTAATATTGCTTCTCTTGTTACCATACTGATTTTTTTTCTATTTATAAATGTATTTTGATGGGCAGTAAAACAAAGTGTCTTAAAAGTTTTAAATAGAGAAAATGTGCTTTACACAGTTGCCTATAAAAAGTGCTCTATGTTATCCAAGCAATTCATACTATAAGCTTCACTCTTATTGTTGTATGCAATTTTTACTATCATGCAAATAAGCTTAGGTAAATAAAACTAATAGATCACCTTAGAAACTTATGCAATTAATGTGAAAATAATTGATGTTTGCAATGTGTCTTCCTTTGGTTTACAATCAATTTTAAAGCTACAGCTGTATAAATTTTCTGTATAAAGGTGTATTTCTTTTTTATGAGTTTATTGCTATGAAAACACCAGTTATTTTGTTACAGCTGGCTGTTTTTATAAGTGTATCACAATTTTCTTTATGCAGAAATGTTCTGACTAGGAGTGGTTATTGACTGTAACTACACAATTAAAATTGTTTGTATGGTATGATATGGCAGGGTTTGTCTGCGTATGTGTATATCTGGGAGGAATAACTTGTTCTTAGTGCACATCATACCTTCTTGCCACCACTCTGTTCTCCTTTAAAATCACTGGCAGATTTTTTTAATGACCTTCTTAAAATTTGAATTTAGATAACATACTTCAAAAAGAAACACAGTTTGGTTATGAAAATCATAACCTGTCTTTTCTTGGTTTAAAAACTTGCCTGCCCAACAGAGATAGCAGGATATTATTGAGTCAGAAGGCTATCAGGCATAAACATATTTACAGTTCCTGGCAGTAATGCACTTATAATGGATACAGCTGGTTTTATTTTACACTAGAATTATGCTAACACTGTTCCTTGCACTAATGTATAAACATTAAAAAAAACATTAATTGTCATAAAATAAATAGGAAAGATGGGCTTTGCCCATAGCAGTCTCCTTCTAAGCAAGATTATTTTTAATGATCACTAATAAGGTTCTTGATAAAGCCATAACAATTGGTGACCTCTGAATTTATGCAAGGCTCATGTCTAGGCTAAAGAGCAGTCTGCAGCTAAAAGTTAGGAAGTACACACTGTTGTTCTCCTAGGAAAGAAATATCTCACACATAGTGTGACTCGAGATGGGGATTCAGCTCAGTTCTTCCCAAAATAACTAAAAGTTTGCAAAACTCAGCATGAATTTCAAAGGCACAAATGACTTAGCAAATGTCTTGGTTTAGTTTCATTAAGTTCATAGGGAAATTTAAAACTGCTGCAGGTTGTCCTTTGTCTCAATGTCCTTGTGGGTCCATTGAGCAGCTCTCAGCTGCGGCACCTCTTGGCTTCTCCCAGGACTGTGTTGGGGATGCACCATGCTTTGAGCTTGGGATCCAGTCCAGTTAAAAGAAAAAGCCTTAGTACCACTCTGGGAGGGAAATAAGCCTTAGGAGGGACACATATATGTAATTTGGCATAGCATTCCAATAAAAAGGCAGTAAAACTATGCTCTCGCTTAAGGGACTTGTAGTAGCTATAAAACTATTGATAGCCCAAAGCTATGCTGGTCACTAAAAGGCAAAATTAAGCCTAGTCCAGGGAAGTCACTGTGATCATGATTGGATTTCTTTCCTTATTTCAAGTGGCATTGCTGCTCTGTACAGCCATGCAACCAGAGCTAGGGCTGACCGCTGTACACAGCTGAGGGGCAGGGCGTGTTGCCCAGGCAATGCAAGCTGATTTGGTGGGCAGGACAACACTGCTGGCACCCTTGGGTACACTCTATAACCAACAATATACATATACAAGGCAGAAGGGGAAGTGAAGGAAAGACTTTCCTGGCATATACCTCTCTACACAATAAACGCTAATACATACAGCACTCCAAATACCAGAAAGACTGCAACCCTACAAAAGCATAGGAAGAAATGTTATAAAGTAGTCTTTGCTATTTCGCAAGCAATTTCCTCTTCTTTTATCATTTTAAGTTTTATGGGTGCTGAAGTAGAGGCCATGTGTGCTTGCAGATGGTTATTATAGCTGTTTCTTTTCCATTATCTTCGTTGTTCTTTCTTCCTACTGTAGCTGAGGTTATCTTCCAAATAGTTCAGCCTCTGTAGTCACACATTACCTGCATAGGAGTTCGAATCATTGCCTTTTTGTGTCCCAGTGGGAGGGCTGCAAGTACATTCTTTTAACTTGGCCTATGTGACCAAAAGCATTTTTGTTAAATCTCTGGCAGTGTTTTCAAAGGTGATATGGGTATTAAGGATTCCAGCTTTCTGTGATTGCAAGAAATTTGTACTGTTAGGAGTTCATCTACAACAAGTATACGCCACCTTGACTCATGGACCAGTTAGACTACCTAGAAAATTACCTTATGTCCGTTTCTGTTCCCTAAGTTCCTTTTTCTCACCATCTGGTGGAAACAAAAAAAACCCACCAACAAAACCCAAATGATCAAACACCTTTCCATTTCAGCAGAGATTAAGAAATCAGACTGGAATTCTATAATGAAGAACAAAAATTGAGACATAGACCCACTATTAGTTGGGAAGTTGTTAGTAAAACTCACTGAGTAGGATTTCTCTGAGTGTATGAAATGAGTATTTCACATATACTTAGGGAAGAATGGGGAAGGAATATTACGAGGAATAGAATTTAAGCTGCCATTTGAAAAGCCAAATGCCTAAAAAAGAGGGAACTGAGTGCTAGGAGGGGATGGCAGAACTTAGGTTTTACTAAAAAACTGAAGTTAAGTATTTACCATGTTTTATGGTGTTTATCATAAAAAGTGGAGAATTTTTACTCCCTGATGATTTCCATTATTCCATCTTTAACTGACAAGATTTATGTGTATGTGCTAGAATCCCTGGTGTGTGTTTTTCCACCCTGAAAGAAACCCAAATAGCCCCCAGACTCCAAGAGGTCTGTGGTCTGAGGACAGTCTCAAGCCCACAAATTGCTTAAAAATACTCACTATCCTATGATGCAGGGGTTTCGGTATGTTTTTTGTATAACTACTTAAATTGGTAAGGTGACCCAGCAAAAACTGGGTCACCTTACCAGTTTAAGTAGTTATACAAAATACAAACCAAAAATCTGTATAAAAGTAAATTATTGCACTTAATTTTTTCTTTTAGTTGGGAAGGTGCAGCAAATGGAGAAAGGAGAAGGTTCCTCCAAACCAGTGATTTTGTTGCAATGATTTACAAAGTCAGTGCTTTGATTATGTGCTGGGAAAGCACCAAATATTACTAAGTTCATTTGCCAAAGCAAATGCTCCATATGTTAAGAGCAGTATAAATTAGATATTATAGAGGCTCTACTAGAACATCAAGTATTACCAATTCTGCTTAACTTATTGAATTTGTGCTTTGAAGTCAGGTACATTGCAGAGACCAAAGGTATTTTGATTTTTACATAATGATTTATATTGTGCTTTGAGTAACAGTCCCATAGCAAAGCAGGGATATAAATATACTCCCAGGCCTTTTTTTGCACACAGAGGTAATTTAGGTTGGTCTCCTCACAGTGCCTTGCGTCCACACACTCTTTTACTACAACAAATGAGCTAATAATTCAAACTGCAATAAGTGATCCTCCTTGGAGCAGGAGTAGTGCTACTTGGCAGTGAGTTTGTTTGCTTTCGGGTTCATACAGGAGCCTTCCTGCCCACTCTGCTGCTGGCAGCCCTCCCACTATCTCACGCTGTATTGTTTCGTTTTGGCCTGACCCAGGCACTCTTCCTGCTCCAGGTCATCTTGGCCAAATGTCATCTCTCCTGGTTATACGCCATTACTCAGGTATATGTGCTGCAGTTTCATACGAGGCAGAGAGGACTGTGTGTCTGATGTCACCCACCCTTTGTCATCACCATTTATGCTGTGAGTCCTGCAGTGCTGCTTGAATAAGCCACTTGCAGTGGAAAGAGAGTGACACCTGGAGCAAACCCACCAGGAGACAGATTGCTTCTGAGATGATGGAGTAGAGGGGACAAGGGGATGTGCATTCCAGAGTGGAGAAAGAAGAAAGGTGCCAGAGAAAGATGAATGAATCAGAAAGGTCTAATACTCAAAATATTAGGGTACTGCCAAGACTCCATGGAAAATGCACAATTATCTCCAGTTGTGGGATTTGCCCTGTCAGGCAATATCAAGTTTAGCACAATAACTTCCTCAGCTGTCCATGGCTAAAGAGGTACCATCCTCTGGTATGTGTCCAGAGGTGTCCTCTGGTACCATCCCTGTGTGTAAGATATGCAGGATGCTTTTTGCCAGCTGCTGACATGTTACCATGGCATATGCAGCTGGGACTCTCTTTCTAGGTTACTTGCTTACCCATACAATATGCTAAAGTAGTATCCAGGCTGTAAGCCCTTTCATTTTCTTCCAGGATCACATGCAAACACAAGCAGTGTGCTTGTAGGCTCAAACCTCTTTTTTGGAGCTGTCCCCTACAGTGCTCCTTCTCCTCGGACCAGATGTGCCACAGCAAATGTGTTGTATAGCTCAGATGTTTATCATAGTGCAAGAGAATAGAAAAAAAACATGAATTTTGTGGGTGCAGAAATGTATAAAACACACACAGTTCAGAAATTTTGGAACAAGTAAACTGCCCCAAGAGGCTTCAGAGAGAGATTTCATACTGCTATAGTTGTCTCAAAACAGCAGTTGCAATGACTGGAAATTGTTGGGGCCAGAAAAGTTCGTGTACAATCCTACTATATTGCAGAGGACCTTCTTCCAGAGCAGAATTTGAAACAAAGGGCACTCTGTTTTGTTATTTGTATTACAAAATAAACATTCTTTGCAGTACAAACCTTGCTGCTCTTCCACAACTACACTAAAGCAGGACCCTGTCCTGATAAGGAGCAGCACTGCCTCAGCTATTGGTCCCTCATATGTGCCCCATCTCCAGGGGGGTTCCTCTGAACGTGGCATGCCCCAAAACAGCTTAACTCTTCTTCACTCTCCCAGCATCAACCATGGCCTTACATCTGCAGTCAACATTTTCACCTGGGGAAAGCAATTTAGAAAACACCTCAGAGCAAACCAGGGCAGGGAAAGGTAAACTAGGCTGTCTTTTCACAAGGGAAGGAAAAGTGATTCTTTATCATTAACAGCATGGGAGCTTGCACTGTGAAGTAAGTAGAAGTGTGGTTGTTGGCTTGCCTTAGTTGGAAAAATGCTATATCCTCAGCTTAATAAGGATTTAATATCAGCTGGAAGAAGAGTAAAGGAGACAGCAAAGGAGGAAAAGGGAGTGAGAAGAAATAACTTGATAAAATCTTATTGGAGGCAGTCATGCCTAGAGATGGCTGGAGAACTACAAGATTAGTTTAAACTAAAGGAAATCTAAGTTAGCCACAAGATAAAACTAAGTGAGGACCACTTTGTGGTTCATATACTGGATGTCCTGTGAAATGGGGAAAGAGTGAACACAGTAACAGAATTGTTTCAGAGGAAAAATTAAGTGAAAATGCTTGTAAAAAGGCAGCTCAGCTTGCTGCACAACCATAAGTGATGCATGGGAGGTTAATACAGAAAGAATATTCAAAACTTCTTGTAACACAATTAGAGACAATGTTTGAAATTATCAACTTGCAGGATTAAATTCAGTATGAGGGAGCATTTTTCTGCACATCCAGCTGCTGAACTCACTGCTATACATGCCCCTTCATACTAAAAAGCACAAATGGCTTTAAAAAGGTGCAAAGAAATTGTGAAAACAAAGGGTTGGTCCGACCTTCTTTTGAAGAGGCCGAGGACTGTTTTCCACTCTTGTACTGGACCACTGGAAACCCACTGATGGCATCCATATGGACAGTGCCCAGCATCCAGCCAATTGCTTTGAACTCTCCATAGTCACAAGTGTGACAAATTTGAGTGGGCTGAAATTTGCTGTCTTCTTGGTCAGGTATGCTAAATGCAGTTTGTGTACTTTATTCACTATATTCTTCATAATCAGATTTTTTAAAAACTGATTTGAATAATTTCATTGAGGAGTAGGTCACCTCATATTTACAAAACATTCCCTCCCATTCATGCCAGTATGAAAGTTTATACCCAGATCATTTTGGTCATTGCCATGGTACCAGTAGAGTGGCTGTTCACAACTGCTCTCCAACTGCAGCAAGAGTAAAGTAGGGCTCCTTTAACCCCATTTGCCTACAAAACTGGGCCATTTTTTATCACTTGTTACCATCATTCTTTCAACCTTCCCTCTGTACGTCCCACTTCCATTCAGGTTTAACTGACCTGTTCCTTTCTCTTCTTCAAAAGCCCTGAGGAAATGTTAACACAGGATTAAAAAAAAAAAAAAAAGTATATATTTACATTGTCACCTCATAAGCCATCACTCTCAAACTTTTTAAGGATGCACTTCTGGATGGCCAGGAGAAGGACCACAGGAATGTTCTGGTTTGATTCCAGGTCTCCAGTTCTCACTGGGCTTTCTGGAACAACTCTGGGTGATGGGATAGTCACTGCTGGGGGCACCTCCCCAGGGCACCACGCAGCCCATGAGCCTGACGCCACTTGCAAACACTGTTGGACAAGAAGAGCGCCATGGGAAAGCAGATCAAAGCAATGTGATTGCATTTCACATTTGATGCAGCTCATTCCTGAAGCCAGAGTGAATTGCCTAATCCAATGTATCATTTCTGTGCAGGCAGACCCTTGGGCTGGCATTGTGTCCCACGGAGCACTGCTCCAGTGTGCAGCATCTGCCACCATCTGCCCTAGGGCTTGGCTTCAGATTGCCCTCCTCCTTTCCACCTCCTTTTGGGAGATGCTTTGCACAAACTTTGAAGGCCAAAACTCAGACTGTTTCAGGCCCTTCAGGGTATTTATTACCCTCACACTTCCTCGATTACTTGATCTTTGATCCACACTCCTGACCTTTAAAGATTCAAAGGGGCATATTTCCAGTGATTTAGCTTCAATTTCACTTGCTATTATTTTTGGAAATAAAAGTCTATCTGCTTACCCTTTGTCTCTCCTCTTTAATCAATATGACAGCTGTTGATCACAACCTCTGCCAGCCAGCCAGTAGATGGGACAATTATTCTCACAAGGACTTTCAAGTCCAGACTTTTAACCCACAGGGTCTAACATGGAGCAGCTGCAAGAGCTCTGAGTAGCAGCTGCCCCTTTTCTACTGCAGCTGCTGAGCTGCTCTCCTGATGGTCTCTGGCTACTTTGCTAGGGCAAGGGGAAAGCTACTTTGTTTTCTAGGCATCATAGTATAAAAGCTTAGCTCACGACTGCTGTAACAAAGGAGGTGACATGCCATGGTCAGCTCTCACCCATGGTCATGATGCAGATTAGGGTATCTGGGGTAGTTCTTTCTACCTTGTTCCCAGCCAGCAAATGAGTGAGAGGCACGAGACACGACAGGAAAGTTTTTCCTGGCCTTATAGTCACAGAGCACTGAAACTGGGGATAAAAATTTAAGGCCATATTACCCCACACCTCCTTGGCTTTGCTGTAAGCACTGGTCTTCAGTATCAAACCATCTGTACTGCCAGAGTTGAGGGATATAAAGCTATAGCTGCAAAGTGTTACTGCTGATAGTAAGAAGTTATGTGCCACATGCAAGTCAAGCAGCTATAACTGCAGTTTTCTGCCTGGACATGTGGTCTTTTATCCACTCCTTCAGCACTGGCGTCTGGCAGGGTAGGCAGGAGGGCATCCCTGACTTCAAGGAAATTCCCTCCTTCTGCCGATTTCTCTTTCCTGGGTTCCTCCAGAGCCTGGTTCATGTGATTCATTAAGGGAAAGCAAGACACAGAGTGAATTCATATCCACATGCCCAGTCCCTTTACAATACCTCAAAGTGAGTTACAGGGCTGGCTGTAGGGTCAAGAAATTGTTTCAGATGATTTGTGCTGACTTTTGTCAAATGCTCTATCCAGCTGTGTAATCAGCTGTCACATCAAGGCACTTTGATGCCCCACAGAGGTGTTCCTTCCTTCAGCACAGAGCAATGAGTCTGCTGGGTCTGTGTAAGAGCATGTCAATGGCCCACCACTGAAAGTGCCCTAAGAGAGCAGCATCAGAGGCAAGTGAGGAGCACCACAGGGAAGAAAACCTGTGAGTGGGAAGGATTTCCTTGGTACTGAAAAAGTGGAAGAAACAATAAAAAGAGGAGGAGGGAAAAAAGAAAGACAGACAACAGAAATGCATACTAATATCAGTAAAATGTCTTACCTCTCATCTATACTAATGTTATACCAGTATTCCATCTCATGTCTTGCACAGACTTGCCTGCTTTACAGTGAGACAGAAAAGAAGAAACAAGTAGAAGCTATTTCTTCCCCAGTGACGGAAGTTTTATAAACTTTGATGGACTTGGATTCTTCTAAATTTTTCTTCATTATTTTTCTTTCTTTTGGGTTCCTACACATGATGTTTATCTCATCCTTGTATGGGAAGAGGGGGAGGAATGGGTAGGCTTGACTTGTGCTAACTGTTGACAACAGTTGTTTAATATTTTGCAACATGCACCCAAGTATCATGAGACTGAGTAAAATATAAATAAATATGGTCTTTGGAAACCCCATACATCTTTATGGCCTACAATACCTTCAAATCATGGAAAAACACATGTTTATTTGTTTGTTTGTTTTAAAAAAAGATTTTGGTGGCAATGCTACCTCCCATTGCTGTAAACAAGGTCAGAAGGCCAAAATTAGTCTGTCCTATTTTGCACAAAATAGTCAACAACTTAAGATGTTTTTGCAATAATCAGAAAATTATTGACCGGTGTCAACACCCCCTTTCTGATAAACTGTTGAAATGTTAATATTCTTGGCAAAATTGTTTTTGCTCTAATTACTGTATCCATCTGGTCTATAAGATTGATTATGCTGTGAGAATGTTTGTTCTCTTGTCTCTTGCAATGATGGGCCTCTCCTTGGCGCAGGAATAGTCCTGCCTTATCTTTACACAGAGACGAACATGCAGCAGAAATCAAACCAACACTCAGCTCCTATGGAGCTGAATAAAAATTCCTTTAAGGAGTTAATACAGTAGACATCAACTGCCTCTTGGATGGACCAACCCTTGGAAAACTATTGCCCTGGCCCAGATGAAAATAGCTGGCTTTCCCCCAGCATGGATATGGGTGACCAGGAAAGCCACCAAAAACCTGGGAGCCCACAAATGCTGGCATTTCTGCAGCATTACTGATTCAGCTGAGGAGAAGTTTGGTACTTGGCAATGCCAGACCACTCTGCAACAGCTCTTTGGCAAGGAGCAGCTGAGCTGTCTGAGGAGCAGAGCGTTTCCTGTCCGATCTTCCATCAGCACCTGCAAAGACTAATGTTACCTGGATTGGATTGGTTATTTCTGGAGCCAATGTGTAATATATGTGCTAACTGTGGCATGTGCCAATAAAGGCCCAGTAAAAGTAATGTCAAGTATTAATCAATATTAAATCTGATTAAAATGAAACAAACCACAACAAAACCCCCATATGTTTTCTTCTGAAAAAAAAAAAAAAAACAAAACAAAAAACCAAACAAAAAAAACACCCCAAAAAACAACAAAAACCAAATCCAAAGCCAGTGGAAAAAAATATTGCTTTATTGGAAAAATTTCCTTTCTCATGGCAATTATAGGAGAAATTAAAAATTGCATTTTATTTTGTACTAGTATTTCAAAACATATGCACAAAAAAGTCATACTAACTCAAAAAAAATTTTTTTTGAGCAATCTTGCACAGCACCTGAACATTTTCACTGGAAAGTGATTTTTTTCTCATACAAAAAAAAAATGAAATTCAGCAAAAGCGTTTCTTTTAGAAATACAATTTTCAGTTAAAAAAAGTTAAAAGCAGCTATTATTTTCCAGGTAGTGAACTGTGTAGTCATGTCTAAAGCATTCAAAAGCCACTAATACTCAGACTGAGAGTTTTCTAGGTTTTTCATTTTAAAAAAGATTTAGGGTCTTTGTAAAAATATTCCAAGTTCTTGACTCCATTGGGTGTAATCGATGCATATGATTATCCTTGCAGAAAGAAGCTTAAGGGCTAGAAACTTCCCAAAAGGAAGGAGGACTTTCTATATATTGGAGGGATGGCTTTTTCACAGTTTTAAATTCATGATATATGAGCACATATAACTTTTCTGGAACTGGAACTGCAACACAGCCTAAAAAGCATCTGCATTCATTTGCACCTTTATATTAACCTTTCACTTGTGCCAGCAGGGAGTTTTAAGTTGTGCTCAACTAATACAGACTGCTTCCAGTGTCCCAGCTACTGTACCATGCAAGAACACTGCAGGAAGGATTTAAGGGAGAAGGGGGAGAAAACTAAAAAAAAAAATGTTATTAGATTTATTTGAGATAGTATGAGAGAATGAGGTTTTTAAGTTAAATTCCTCCTCAGAAAAAGGTGTTGTATGCCCACTTCCTTAATGTGCTGTTACACTGCTTAGAATTTTTTTTTTACACCTGAGAGATATTTCAGTGGGAAGGGGGTGACTGTAGTCCAACCCTTACATAACTTCTCTCCTTTTCTTCTGGGCTGACCTTCTCTTCCCATTTCTCACAACAGTTTCCAGCCTTAAGAGCCAGCACAATGTCTTATTCTTTCCACTGCATTAGCAGGAGAAATGCAGGAAGACAACCTATAGGAGAAATGTAATAGAAGTTTCTGCAGACTTCTTGCTTCAAATAGAGTTTCTCAGACTTGACATCAGGCAGCCAAGACTTCAGACTCTGCCAATACTCCCCCAAGTCTTTGTGTTGGTGACCACCATTCAAAGGACTTCCCACCTGGAGAAGACCATGCATTTGGCTATTGCAAAAGCCAGGAGTAAGAAGATTCCTTTCAAAATTAGCAAAGCTGTAGCTAGGTACCTGGTAGATATAAGTCTGGGGTAGCTTAGACTGAAATCAGAAGGAATTTCTGATCAAAATTTGATCTGACAGCTATTTTTAAATTATTTTTTGGGAAAGCTTTTTCAAGGTGTATGATTCTAGCAAGCACCATGGCAAACATATCCCGGGAAATTTTGACACAAAAATCTCTAAATCTCAGAAAGGAGAAGGATTGAAAGGACACGAGCAACAGTGAAGACCACATTCCACAAAGAGCAACTGGGCAACCCAGAAGTTCAGAGATAAATTAGGGATTTTCTAAATATTAACCACTATATTTACTCTTTGTGCAGGGACCTGAGCACTTCCTCATCGTTCCCTGTGCAAAATACATAGAGAATTTCAGTGGCTGATTTAGGCTTAATAATTTCCTGTCTGCCTGCAGACTCAGACTGACATCCTGACGCTTTCCTACACTGGAGGACTATTTTAAAAGCTGCCTTTACAGGCATGCTGGATGTAATGCACTCTTATTTTTAAATGAAATCTTTGATTATGGAGAACAAACCCATGGCTAGGGAAGCAAGCTACAGAACCACAGTCTGTGGGGGACCATGCTTATCGCAGCAAAATCGCCTTCTCAGTGTTCAGCATTGCTGCCGTGTCATGTTACAGTAATAACTGCAGATGAAGAGCTTTTAATTCATTGATAAAAGCAGAAGGCTGGAGTAGCTGGCTAGCTGTAATGAAGCTTATTATTCTGCAGCTAATTTGCCGATTATGTTAGAGTTTTATTTCTGAGCACTTGTACCAGAAGACAGCATTATCAACATAGCATCTAAGCATAGAAGGTCCTGGGAAGAATGTTAATGAGCTGTCACCTATCTCAGCAAAGGTCCCCATTATTAATAGTGAGTATCCTAAGTATAGATCAGAAACTCTCCCTGAAGAGTGTGCAACCTGTGTGAAATATGATTGCTCATTTGGAATATAACCAGAAAGTAATGGCAAAGTCATGTCTCATTTAAAAGATTGTGGTTTCTTTAATGATGGTAAGTGGATAATGGCTCAGATGAAGCACCCTGGTGTGGCAGCGGGATTCCCACACACCCCAGCAGCTGGAGACTTATCCTGGGAAAAAAGCTGCTCATAAAGAACTCTGTTGTTCCCTATTTCTACTTCTTTAACACTTCTGTTTCCTTTTACTCTCTGGAGGCCAAGAGCCCTTGAAGATTACTGAAACGCAGGAACTCAGCCTTTCTCTTACTTCTACCACTGAGATCCTCCAAAAGCCTGAAAGAGGATAATAACACATCTATTTTTGTGTCAGGGAATAAAAGCAATGTCATGATAGATGCACAGGTAAAGGGCATAGCATCTGGGGACCCACCCATCACCTAGATCCAAGCAGACTTTTAGTCAATCACATACAATCATGGCATCTTCCCAGGAATACTGAGACATGTTTTTGTTTTCCTAAAATTCCTTCTAAATTTCACTGGGAAAAGGAATCCTTTCATACACTCTTGCTTTGCTATGGCTGGTCTCCCATTCCCAGACACACAGTCCAGCTTCCTTCTGTGTGCTTAGCAGAACAAAACATCATATTAAAACAGCATCTTCTTGGACCACCTCCTTTCAGAAAAAAACATCATCACTGTGCTTCCTTGTGCCTCAGGAGTGAGGAATGGCAAGAAGTGCTTTAGTTGTTTGGAAATTTTGTAAATATGTCTACTTGTTGCTACACTGATGAGAAAGTTATATATGGAGTTAGACTTTGGCAGGTTCAAGCTACACCAAAGCACAGCAGATATTGCTGTAGGATATACTTTGAGTCGGTATGTAGCAACACTGTAGTTCAGAGAGGTTATTTATCCTAATCCACAGAAGCCCATAATTGCTTCACAAGCTCACTGCTTGTTCAAGGGAATCACAGGCCTGAGAGTTTCTTGCCTCCATTGTGTCCAGCCAGAAAAAGTGATCATCTACTTCTAAGGAAAAAAAAAAAAGAAAAAGAAAATGCAAAACCACTCTCATTTTCTTTAAAACACAATAGTCAGCAGCAGGTACAGTCTCTTTCTCTTTCTTGTTCATTTAAATATTGCTGTCAAAAAACTTGCTGTCATTTCCTAGTGGCAGTGTGCTCTGGTCGTTAAAATCAGTTTAAAATTGTACTTCATGACTGATTTATAAAAGCATCAATTGCTGAAAATATTAACATCAAACTGATATAGCTGACATTAGGTGATCATTGTCTGTCCCCACAGACGAAGCTGTGGCAAGCCAAAGGCAGAGTGTGGTTGATCCCGTGGGCTTGCCAGCCCACTGGCTGTCCCAGAGGAGCTGTGCACATGGGTGACATGGCCATAGGGACTGGATGACAGGGGCATCCCCAAATGATCTTGCCCTTCCTTTTGGGTAGCTGACCTTTGCCATGCTAGGGGCCACCTGGAGCCAGGAGGAAGACTAAAGAGAGCTACCTCAGTCGTGAGAGTTACTTAAATCTGACCCTTGCTTTTTTCCAGAAAGGGACATTTGTGGGTCAATTCCACTCTAAATTGTGCTGCCTGTGCTCCAGCACATGCTGATTAGCCACAAAACATCAGGCTGCCAAGCAGAGCAGGCACACTGCATGCCAAGCGGCTTTCCAGGGCAATGCCTGAGCTGCATGACCCCCATCCCATGCCCAAGTGCAGAGTTCCTGCATCCCAGAGCAGGACAGTGTCCACACACTCACAGAGAGGTGAGACTTACCACTGTGAGTGGTGGGGGTCTGACACTCGGGATCCACAGCCTTTGCAGAAGGGAAAGAAATTATTTGCAAAAAAGCTGAGGAGATGGACAGCGATGGCAAATTCCCCTTCCCAAGCAAATGTCAATGAACCAGCACGACCTCCTGTGCATATAAGATATTTTGTCTATTAGAGACCAATCCACGTAGCTACAGGCAATCTAGACTCCTTAGGGAAACAGAAGGTTGCCTACTTAGACTTATTAGAATGGGAAATGGCTGAGCAGCTGGATGAACAGGCAAAAATAAACTACCTGATATTCTTCCAAGTGCTATGCAGACACCATCCCCATTTCTCTTCAGTCTTCTTGGCTTTGCAAAGCCAAAGGGACTTAGATGCTTAACATTCAGGACTTAGAAACCCAAATCATCGAAATGTAAACAGGCAGCTTTGAAAATCTGTCTTAGGAGACAGTACAACTGATTTTCCATTAGACTTTCAAAAACAGATGTGCTTAGGTCTGGCAAGGGCAAGTGTAATTGCTAAGACATTTTGAAGATGTTTACATTCACTATGGCCTGGCATGTAGACAGCAATGTAGAATATGGGACTCATCCCCAAAACCTGGTAAGATCCAGGTAGATCCCAAAACCCTTCCTAATAAGATCTAATTCAGTAAGGAAAAGATCTCTACTGCTTACACCACAGAAATCTACACAGAACATCAGATATTAAACTCAGCTAACAGAAGAGTCATCATTGTGTCATGTGCCATTCAACCATGACAAAATTTTAAGGAAATACAGGACCAGCTCACATTACTGTGTAGTCAATTTTTTAATGTGGTTTTTTTTTCATCAAAACATTTTCTCAACAAACCACTCCAGTATTGATGGCATTGTGTAGAGTTTTTTGACTAGAACAGTTACAAATGTTTTGTAACAAATGAGTATGTATGAATAGTTCAAATAGTTGTAACTCAAATTCTTGTAACTGTGCATTACCTTGAACTCATGTCCCACAAACTCAGTGCAACCAGTGCATTGATTTCCTTTTCAATCTTTTCAATGATTCCTTTTTTTTTCCTTGAAAGAAAGAAATACACTGTAGCTTACTGTGCATCTTTATATTGGTGGGAGGCTGAGAAAAACTATTTAATTGTCATTCCATCTCTAAAGTCTCTTATTCTGTGGTCCTTGAGCATGGGGGCCAACATTTTCCAACAGACTGTGTTATGTTAAGCATTTGAATCCATATCTATACACGTAAATAAAGTTAGGCTTGCTTTTCAGAGGACTCTCAGATCCCATCAGTGGGAGTTTTTATGGACAGAAGACTGAATAAGCATTGCAGGATTTAATTAGTACTATTACCCAAAGGAGTGCTTTAAAGATGGCTATATCAGAGGACGCTGATACAGTTCAGCAGATAACTGTTCTTTTTTTTCCTGTGTATAAGCTTGTAGTGATGTTTAAAAGAGGAGAATATTGTTCCTTAAAAATTAAGCTCAGCTATGTACTGCTTGAAGTAGTATTTATTCGATTAACCTGTCAGGCATTAAGGATGTCAATAGTCAGAAAAAGTGAAGCATAGAAGACTAGAGTCAGAATAAGGAAACTGTCTCTTCAGAGCTGTGCTTAACTGCTGACTTAGTAGAACAATCAAGGACAGTTAAAAACACCTTAAGGAGTAACACATAACATAAACCCACACAGCTTCTGAAAAGAAATAGCACTCATCACACATATCCTTGAAAAAGGAGGAAGTCCGAAGTCAAAATCCACCATAAAATTTACAACTATCTTCAGCTGGTGCCTCAACTGCTGTAAATCAGAGTTGGTCTGTTTGTTTGGAGGGAATGACACTGATTTACACTGGCTGTATTGGACTGCTGTGCAAATGTGCTTCTTACATACCTAAAGAAAGAAAAAAAATTAAAAATTAGGAGGAGGGGAAGATTTTTAAATCTACAGTAGAAAATGAGCCAGGAAATCTGTGCCTATGTTTGCTATATGAACACAGGTATTTTACTGCTTAACAGCCCCATAATAAAAGTAAAGTTTCAATTTAGAAGGTATCACAATGGCAATTTAAAATATTTGTGTAATAGAATTAAATTGCATGCTTGTATGTTGCTGGGATGGTGTGGCATATCTGCCCTTATGGAACCAGTGAGTTCAGTTGGACATTATGAACTCAGCTTACACTCTTGATTTTGCCACTTTCTCAGTTTTTACTGTACTATAGATTTACTTGTACTGAGGCTATGAAGCCTGAGCCTGGATGTCTGTATGTGAATAGGTCAGGTATTATATTGCTCATAAACTGAATAAAATAAATATACTGAACAGATCAACCCTAACAAATATTAGGATGACTTCAACCCAGCTTTCTGCAGAAAAAGGTTGCTGCAGTGGGTTTTGTTGTCTCAGGAAGAAAAGACAAAGATAAGATACGTAGACTAGACATTTTAAAAGAATTTGTGTAAGGGTAAAGAACAAAAAAGAAATTACTATGTGTAATTTCATGCTCAAGAAAAGAAAGTTGAGCTTAAAAAAATTAAGATGATGTTGCAAAAAGGAATCTTTGAGTGTCCCAAAAGGACATCACTCAAAATCCAAAGGCCTCTCAGGAGAAATGCAAGAAGAACAGCTGAATTAATTTTGCAATAAATTCAGTCATTTTTGTCCTGACCATAGTAAAGAGAGCTATACCTGAGAAAGATTTGGCAAAGTGTACAGGTTATTTATTTAGACAAGTATTTCTTCATGAAAGACTACACTGGGAAAAAAAAAGAGTGCAGCAAAAGCCTTTGGAGGGGGCACTTGAAGCCTTTGTGGTGACTCCATTGGGGTGGTCTCTTGCAGGGGGCAGTGGCAAAGCAGGGCAATGAGCCTCTCTGCTGGGGTGAGGCAGGGGCAGAGAATGGGGAAGGTAGGGGGCTGCCCACAGAGGAGCTGCTGTCCTACAGTCCAGGGCATCTGTCCAGCACCAAAATCTCTACAGTGACCTTCAAAGACCAGGTACGGTCTGAGGACACCCAGAGCAGCTTCTCTGTGAGACCTCCAGCCACACTCAGAGAGGGCTGGGCTGGTCTAAAGGCAGTCCTTCTCTAGTTCTCCTAAATCTCACACCTTACAGATAGCTGAGCCAGTGGGATCATTTCTCAGTTCCTACAGATTAAGTCATATTCATTTCACCCACCTCTCACATTACAGCCCTGCTTCTCACCAGGTCTGAATTTGTCTGAATGTACAAGCCCCTCTCCATGCACTGAGCTCATAATAGAAAAGTAAAGCAAGAAAAACAGCCAACAGAAGAATACACAGAGGTTTATGCTGAGAATTTTGATCAGTTCTACTTATATTTTCAACTTTTTCCAAGGTTTTTGGAGTTGGACTAGACTGAAGTGCCTCCCATGTGATAAACTATGGAAGGCAAGGAGAGCCTGGTTAAGAGTGAAGTAAATAATTTGAGAAGGAAGTGGTTGAATGGGAACTAAGATGAAAAAGATCTTCCTGAGTCTGGCATAACCATTCCCTTGGCATGGTGGGGAAAACTGCAAAAGTGAATAAGTATTGCAGCCATAAGTAGTGACTGCAGAGGGTGTTCACATGTGTTAGAGACAGATGAATGATTTAGTAGATAAATGGCAAAACAGGTGACACAACTTATGATTCTGACTTATGGAAATTGATACCTCTGCTGAAGTACAACCTGTTCTCCAAATCCTGACATTAAGACGAATAGCAGCCAAAAGGCAACCCCAGCATTTGATATTTGCAGGAGCTCAAATATTGATTGCACTACTTATTAATGAGTTTCATTCATAATAAATACATGGTATGTTTGCACAGAGGAGGTGTTTTCTAGGGGAGGCATTACATGCTGTATTAAACAATGAATAATTTCTTAATCTTAAATGTGAGTAAACAGCAGGATAGTAAGTGTCATGGTTATAGGCAATTTCAGAAAGGTGCAAGTGTAGCAAGTGCTCCAGCACACCTGATGAGACATCTCTCACTCCAAATGAAGATTTCTTTGATATCAATCACTATATGAGGTGCTATGTGCTAGAAACCACTGTCCTAAGTTATAACAGATAAAGGGTTGCCTTTTTAAGTATTAATTTCCATGTTGTTTCATTACTCTATTTACTATGGCAATTTTCCGTATTGCCTTTTAGAGCTCCTCCTACCTTAATTATAATTACTTCTGCAGTGTCTGGTCTTGGCCAAACTCCTGGGTTTTTTATTCTCCATGTGGATCTATTTCAAAGACAGTGTTTCCTTTGTAGGACAGATGACACATTTGAAATCCAGAGAAAATAATGTATCACAAAACCTACACAGAATGGACTTCTTAGAAATGGATGCTTGACATTGCCTTTCATAATGGCTGTATTCCCCAAGTTGCTGGTCAAATTGCCATTTACTGTAATGAAACAGAAAATGAGGTCTTGTGTTTAGGAACTGAAACTCCAGAGCCCTCAGCATTCACTCTTCCTATTTCCCTATGTATTTTTCACTACAGTTCCTTGGTGTTAAATTTCTGTGATCAGCTTTTGATATAAGAGGCAAAATAGGTGAGTATGGACAAGCAGAACATCCAACCAACAGTAAAAATGATCACTGTTTTATACCAAATGTGCAGTTTTTCTTGCACAAATATTGTCTCAGAATACAGATCATTACAGCTGGGCTACTTGAAAAATGTAATGTAAAACTACTGTGGAATGTTTCCTTTCCTTCACAGCTAATACCCACAAGCCTCTGTTTGCATAGGTCTCCAGGAGTTCATTCCAAGATTCCCTGAAGCAAAAGCAAACTCAGTAAACATGGACATACCTACACTGTCCTGCCAGCTCAGTGCTCCGGCTCAGACTCTCCAGAGGCCCAGCCTGCCTCAATCCGTAGCTGAGACAATCCACCCTTGTACCTGGGGAAATCCAACCCCTGGAGAGGACAGAATATTGGCCTTAGCTGCCACACAAGCCATGGTCATGCAGTGGGACAGGTACAGCTCTTTTAGGCCACACAGAGAAGCAACTCCTGCCTGCAGACAGGCTCAGTTAAGAGTACAGAGCTCATCAAAGCTGATCTGTTCTGTGCTGCTGCAGGAGGAAGACTTATATATGAACATTTCTGTATAAGGGAAAAAGCAGATAAAACTCTTCCAAGGTTTGATATGATTCACAGAAAAAACAGCAGCCTGGTAAAGTATTTGCAGAATGCTTGTAATAAAGTCTCAGTGTTTTACCATCTCCGTAGGCACCAAATTTCCCATCTAATACTAGCAAGCAAGATTGTTCTCAAGGGGAACAGACAGCAACTCTCACACTTGTGCCTGGAGCATTGTCTAGGTCTCAGGCACACAAACATTGGATTGTATCTGCAAAGTTCTATCTTCAAAGTTACATCATTGGTTCCAATGTAGATCCACTGAGACCCCAGACTTTTTTGTTAGTTTCTTGACAGTGGTGCAGCCTCTTGGATAGGAGAAGCATCACTTATTTTTGAGAAACAACATATGGTACTTAGAATCCAGTGGTTGCCAGCTTGTGATGTAATTAGCCATGATCTTGGAACATCTGCACTCATCAGTTAGCCTCTAAGTTGGTGATCTATTGTTGTACATCAGAATTGAGATTACTCTTTCTTTGGGCATGCTTCCTTCAAGAATGCTTAATACCTTTAGTTAAAGTTCTTAGCTTCAAAACCCTGTGAGTACTCTGTAGGCAGAAATCCTATTACAGATTATCACCTCGTCACACTTGAAAAGTTCTCCTGAGACTAGAAAAAGAGGACTGCTTAAAAGGCACTGTAGGACAGTGAAGGACCACAATACCTGATGGTACTGTCAAAACAGAAATGCTCTCCTCAGAATAACAATGTTTACTAAATCATATTTGTAGCCTGATACTGTCAGACTTACTGTCTTGCATATGCATGAGGTAAGTCCAGTAGATTTGTAATAGGAAAACTGGAGTTTAAAGGTACTAGTCAGAGGAGCCAAGAAGATGAAAATATTTCAAAATTTTGCTAGAGCTTTTCATTAGAATTAGAATTTTCATTAGACTTTTTGAAGTCAAAGAGTGACAGCCTGACAAGGTGAGCAAGGAAGAACCATTTATACAATGTTTGTTTTTTCTTTTTGAATTGCAAAAGCAAATTAACCTAGTATTTGTGAACAGTTATAACCTTGGATTACCAGATGGATTGAAAGAGACAGTAAGGCAAGAGAGAGAAACTATTAGTTAAACAAGTAATCTCATTGAAGCCATATGGGCTGTTTAGACAATTAGGATTACTCATAGAAGAAGGGACTTAAGGACTCTTTCAGAAAGTCCATTTTCTTTGATAGCAAGGTTACACTGGGCAATGTGAACTATCTGGAAGAGAAACGATGATGGAAGGAAATTGAATAGAAAGAAAAATGTTGAAAAGAAGGGTGAAACCCTGGGAATGACAATTACATCTAAAATAGCAAAATCAAACAATAAATGAATTGATACATAGTTTCCCTAGATGTCTAGAAAATACTGTTAATTAGTCCTGTGGCAGCAGCAGGAGAAAGGAAACAGTTACTCTCATGAATGCTGGGCATTCAGCAATAAATCACTTTTTTTCTAGCTCTGTATTAATACTACTCATGTACATAACTGTAGGACTTCTGACACAGGTCAAGGACATTGTTCATATTTGAGATTGTCAAGCTTAGTGCAAATAATAATCCAGCTTCTCAGTAAATAGAAGAAGGCTACCATGTGGCCTATATTGAATTCTCTTAATGCAAGTTGAAGAGTTCCTGTCAAGCTAAATTCCCCGACAGATTTTCTCTGCAGCTTCTGCAAGGTAATTAACATACACTGAATTTTGCATTGAAAGTTTGTTCCCAGGCTAAACACACCACTTAAGCATTCCCCAAAAGTTACATGCTGGACAAGGCACCTGGAAGATAAACAGATACACTCAAAACAGCCCAAACACAGACTGGTGCAGACTGAGCTGGCTGAACTTTCAGCACAGTCAATCCTGTTGGTTTGCCCAACAGTCATTACGCCTTTCTAGGGAATTCCAAGCAAGATTATCTTCCATCACCACATTACACCACCCCTAACAGGTTTAAGGTCTCATCCTGATTCACAGTGGAAGCTCATTATGAAGCATGAATCCTGCATGCTGCCTAGTATCAAGATTAAATCCTTAAATATGTGAGGGATAAAAAATTCTTCCGTTCTGAGAAGTTTCTCTGGAGTAAGCAAGTTCCTTCAGGTGAAGAAATAGTTGAGCCATGTAATGGGGCCCTGCAAAGTGTCATTCAGCTGAAATCAGGTTAATATAATGTTAAATGACAAGCAAGAAGAGAATGTTTATTTTCCCTGTTTTGCAGTGGCTTTGCTATACTTGGCCGTGACACAAAGAATTGAGCTCTGATGAGCATTGCAAGAAGAGAAGATGATTGTTTTACCAGCTTGAAAGAGAAGGGAATCTGGGGAATTCATTCTTATTTATATTATTGCAAATATCTTTTGTTTTTTGGCCTGAGGAAAAAAAAAAAAAAAGACCAAAGGACATTTAAAGCCTGCACTTTTTCCTGTAGCATTTTCATCAGCTGACACAAAGCTGGCCAATTTATTGCTCTGACTGACAGCAGCTGATCAAGTGTTCCCACAGCCACTATCACAGTGTGAAACATTGGGTTCAAAATGGTGATGGGTTCATTTGCTGTAATTCTAAATGGGACAGAGCCCAAAACCAGGATCCCAGCTCCCTTGAACTCGAGCTGCTCAAAATTCAGATCCATATCAAAATCTTACTGCTCAGGCCCATCACTACTTAATTTACCAAGGCTGTTCCTGGCACAGCACTTCATTCTGGCTGTCTGCACTATCCCTCACGTGGCAGCCACAATAAATTATGCAGCTGGGAATGCAATAGCATGCAAAGCAATTGACCTGTGCAAGGATAGTGATCTCCCTCACGTGGCTTTGCTGCAGCCCCATGCTGGGCAGGGCAGCACTGCCCTCTGCCAAGGGGACCAGGGGGAGATGCCCTACTCTCTTGCATGAGAGTAAATCTCATCTAGTCAGAAATGCTGCCTCCCTTGTGGTGGGTAGCAGTAGCATTGGATAACATTGATGAGAAAAGATTTCCCTTAAGCAGGACTGCTTCCATCTTTTTTAAGAACCCCATTAATGAGCAATGCTGTAACCCATAGGAGGCCTTCTCATGTAGGGACTTAGGTGGCTTCAATGAAGCCTTTGCTTTAGTCAGCTAGTATACTTGCTGAAGAACTGGATGCAGATTCAATAGCTAATGGGATCAGTATTCATACCTCTAAAGCCAGCAGTGTGATGAAATGCTACTGTGACTACCTGAACGTAAAGCCCAGAGGATGGCTCATTTGGCTGAGACTCAGGAGATGCATGACAAATACAGCAAAAGTGGGTTAGAAATGGGAGCCAAAGGAGCCAGCAAAGTGCACCTTGTGACTCTTAGTAAAGAGTATGCAGCAGTAAAGGCCCGTCCCTAAGCACTGAGCAGCCCCAAACTGTTTTTTATCCTGGCTTTTATGAGAGAAAGCCCCACTGCAATGATCCAGATGCCACTCTGTGCTCCATCCACTACAGTCTAAGGTCTTCAGGAGACAAAGCCAGTGCAAGATCCCCTTACCCTGGAGCTAACCTGAACTTTCTTCCAAGGGTGGCACTGCACAACTTCAGCAACAGCAGTCATGCACAGCTCCTGGTAGTGTTTCCAGCTGACAAAGCCCTCTACAGACAGGGACTCCTCTTTCCTCCTCACCATGGCCCTGCAATTATGTGCTCTCAAGCCGCTGTTCCTACATCCTCAAGCATAAAAACCTCCCAAAGGAGCCGAGAGGGACAAACTACAAGTCCCTGGCTTAGCTCCAGAGCCTACTAGAACTGCTGGCTTACAGATCACAGAATGACCTTCTCTCTGCAAAGGGAGAACGGGGGCAGCTGTGTTCCCTATGAGATTGGGAGCTTTTCCTCCTTCAGAAAAAGGAGCTTCACAGCCTGCCCTTATGTCCATGCAGAGATTCCCAAGGGACAGACACTGAGCAGCATAGCCTATGGTAATGCTTGTAGCTAGTTTGCACCTTGCTTTCTGTCTGAGGCATCAAGTATTCACCACGAGTGCCGAGCTACATATGGTGCAAGGTATACATTATTCCACTGGCAGCACTTATATGACACTGTAAGTAAAATAAAGGAACAGGTAGATATATTTTTCTTGTTAATCACAAACCTAATTTTCTATTAAAATGTATGAGATGACAAAATCTCAACAAACTCTTTAAAGCTATTACTAGAGGATAAAGTATTCCACCAAAGTATTAATATTAACATCATTAAAAGAGTTTTATCAAGTGTGCCTTTATCTCCAGATTGCAAACAATAGCAGCCTGAAGGAGAGATATGCCCTTGAGTATTGTGGTATGAAAACCAACAGCAGTTTTAGAGCCACATAAAGTCTTCTTGTGGCTTCAAAATTAGGGGAAAAAATTATTGGAACCACAATTATAAGAAGTAATAGAGTAAATGAATCTATTTTTCATCACCTTGGGCTTTGAAAAGAAAACATTTGAGAATTATATTGATAAGAGAAAGAGCTGAGATATTCAAATGCATTTAATGTTGTTTTAATTGATTAAACTAAATCAGGAGCATTTGAAAATGCATAAAGGAGCTGTTTCTGCATAAATATTCAAAATATATCTGGTTCAGAAGATAGGTGATGCTTTGCACATGCAGGTGATACAAGATATCTATCTTCCATAAATCAAACAATGTCTTAGAGTTCAGAAGATTAAGAGTCTTACATTTTTAAGGTGCATTTCTCTCCCAGTCATATGTTCATATCACAGAACTCTTTCTTTCACCTTGTGGGAAGGGAGTTCCAGAACTTTAGAAGAAGGGATTTAGAAAAGGAACACAAGGAAAGACTTTGGTTCTACTGTGACAACCCATGCTATGTTTGTCCAGAAGTCTGGTGGTGTCAGTGAGTTACAGACCAAAGCATGTGAAAGCCTGGACAAATCCACCAGTTACTATTTGGAAAACTGTATCTGTTTCCTAGCATCTGATTTCCAAGAGAGATCAACACCATTTCACCTCTGAGGGTAACGGCTCAGTTTTTGAAAGCACTAAACTATTGACCCATGGATATCAAGAGCACCCCATTTGGTATCCCCACCTCTCAGATCACACAACACAAGTTTAGTAGAACCTGCAACGTCCAATGCTCCTGCCCAGGTCCTGGGAGTCCTGTGTTAACGGCCCAGACATAATTCTTTTTCCTTTTGCTAAAATCAGGGGTTTTTTTATAAACCCCAACATTGAATTACTTCAACAGATTTACCAAATGGGTCTTGTGGGCATGAAGGGATGGTCTAGGAGAGAGGACAGAGGTAACTGAAAGCCAGTCCACTGGAGGGTCTGTACCAATATCAAAATTCCCAATCTTGACAAGGTCCCTTTAAAATGTTTCTTTGTTTCATGATCATAAACTCAAAATAGTCCCCTTTGCCACATCACTGTAACACTGCTCTGAGATGAGAAAAATAGAAGAATATTGTACTGTAGATGTCTGTCTCCCAGCTGCATTGAGTGATGAGGCTCTCTCTTCCCTGTATGTTCATAAGAGGTAATTTCTTCTAGAGTCTCTCCATAAAAAACTCCTTACAGGGAGCCCACCATTAATCTTGAGCACAGTAAGTATTAGCCAACATGGTAAAAAGAACATTAAAAAAAATCTTGTCCCTAAGCTGTGGAAGCCTAAATAATGACAGTAATAGCATAATCTCACTCTCACACACAAAGTTGTTAACTGACAAAAATAGAGTCCATGCAAAGCAGAGCACACAAGCAGAGCAGAAAAGCACAACTTTCTTCACTAATTCCCAAATAAATAATACCAAATATATTGCTTTTAAGTGCTTCATTTATTTTAAAGAAATACTTCTGAAAGAAGTGTTCCAATGACAGGCCATGAAGAGCCCTTTGTAAAAGATTAATTATATCCTGAAAGTTACAAGAGTCACAGAGTAAGAGGAATGCTGTATGAAACACCAATACACCATCCTACTCAGCCACCCATTCAAGCTAGGCCTGATCCTGAATTTCCATCTGAGAACTGGAATTATTTAGCAATTATTTAGCTGAACATAAATATTTAGAGACAGATTCTGCTAACAAATCTTACCTCTAGGAGCCAGGCCCATAACAATATTCTTGGCACTAGTTTCCCACATATAAATCACCCCCCTAACTTCACACCTTCCTTATTTCATTTTTACAATTTTGTAGAATATCCAGCCTAGCTTATTTATGTGTTGCTGCAACTAGGAGTCTCTATCTGAACACTGTTATTAGATCTAATTCTGGCTACATTGTCACCATTAAAAGCAGCCCTATGGTATTAAAACAAGAGACAAGGGAAATAGGATTCTTAGAAGCAGTGGTTGAAAAAAAACTTAAAATGGTTTTCTAGCTCAAGAAAGCACAGACAAACAAAATATCCTCCTTCTCCCTGAGTTCTGCAACAGGTCTCTGTATTGTTTCCCTCTATGATTTAGACAGAAACCAGCAATCAACTAGTTCCCCTTGGGGGACCAACAAAGTGTATGGTGGACTAAATCTGGTAATTTAGGTGCTTATCAAGTGTGTGGCCAGGGAAGGCCTGACTCTGGCTGGAGCAAGCACAAAGCAGTTGGTGCCCAGTGGCTACTCCTGCCCTCTGAGATACGCCTTTCCCAAAGGAAAGCCCAATGAAAACAGCTGAACATTTACAGCTCCCTACGAATTGTGTTGCATGGAAACCTCAGAAACCAAAGAGGTTTCTTAAGACAGAACTAAGATTTACTGCCTTAAGTGGCCCAAGAGGATCTGCTGGAGGTGAGGTTGAAGAGTCAGCAATGGTCTGCCATGGTCTGCCATGCACCTATAACCACCCTCCATCCCTTCTTTCCTTCCTTCCGCCCTCTGTCACTGAGAAGGGTATGCTGGAGCAAAATTATAGTAGTTCAGCAAAGATGTGACGTGAAAATCCCCACTACTAAAGCTCATTTTAAATGCATCATTCCTGGCACAACTCTCTTTCTATTAAGCTACACAGAATTCAGGGCATCCTGCAAGTTATTCTTTGCATCTGTTGCAACCTGGCCATTATTTCTTCTGTGGAAAAGCACCTTTTTTTTGACAGCAAGCCCATAGTGCTCCAATAAAATTGGCTACTTGTCTTGCTTTTTCTGTTTTGTACTTTTTGGACACAAATGGAGCATGTCACAGGCTCACTACTTCAGTTTTCTGAAAAGCTTGAAGCCTTAGAAGAGGAAACAAGCTTTGAAGATGAGCTGTTAAACTGCAAGTGGGGAAGTGTTGAGCAAAAGGGAGAGCAGTGGCCACAAGCAACAGCCCTTGGATAGAGGTGATGTGCCTTTCCTGATGTGGTAAAGCGCTACCTTCCTTACCACAAAAGCAAGTCACAGTTAAAAACGTGACTCTTCCAGCCTTCCCAAGGCTCCATGATGTGTTAGGGAGAGAAAAAGCCCCCAAGTCAACCTCTGCTGCATGTGTTGTTCAAACAACTGTTTCACTCTGCTGCAGCTTGAACCTTGCAGTTCCAGCACACTTTAATTCATGGAAATGTGCCCCAACAAAGAGCTTACCAGTTTTCAACTCTAAATGCAGAGGAAAAACTAGCAATAGCAGCAGCATCACAGCTGAGTTCTCCATAGATGGTAAATAAATCATGGGAACAACAATCCCCAATTTCACATTAATTGTTTGGAAATCTCTACAACATCAAACATTTTGTTAAAAATCTAGAAAAAAATCAGCACGGCTCTTTTGTTGTTTCTGTTGTTGTTTTGCTTTAAAATGATTTGTTCTAAATACAGCTTAACATGCAGATGACTGGTTTGAGACTACTGTATTTCTTCAAGTCAGAAAAAAAGCCCACAGTAATGGTTTGATATGGGGATATCTGCAAAGAGACTATTTAATAACATATTTAATAGATACCTGGAAGCACACTCAAATCTTGCACAAGGACGGGGACAGCCAGGCCTTGGGTTGGTGCAATGAACTTGGCTCTATTTTACTTAATTTGGGCAAGAGCACTTTCCAAATCAGAGTGAATAGTCCCTCATTGATTATGAGGCATTGGAGGACAACCAATAAAACAAATATGAAGTTCCTCACAAAAGAATGAAAGAAGTTAATGACTTGCTAGGTTTGGTGTTTGGTTTGTTTGGGGTTTTTTTCTTACTTTGCTAGTGTGACATTCAGAGACGAAGAGTCAACCCAGGTTTATAAGAACCACTATATCTTCTCATGTTGCACTTTGACATATACAGCCTGATCTTGCCCTTGTCCTTTTTTCATTTGTTTATTTGTTTGGCTGATTTATTTGCAATTCAAACCCATATCTAATTACTGCCCAGTAACAACATTTCCTTTTTTACAGAGCAATTGCTTTCCATATTTTGGCTTTCCATTGAATTTCAGTGTTCTGGATCACTTGCCTCTATTGTTCTATCTGAGCTACTGTTTTCCCCACACTGAATCCCTTTATGCTGTTTTTGCCAACGATTCAAGCTTCTCTATAGCCTATTGTAATTTTTCTATCTTCACTCAGATTTGCAACTTCTTTTGACTTTGTATCATCTGACCATGAATTACATTAGCATAACTATTTCTTTCCTCTTCCAAATTTGATGCCTAACAACCAGCTCCTTTGTGCTGAAAACAAAGAAGTAGTTAAAATATAACTCTTCAACGTGTTGATAAAAGCTGTCACAGGATTTCCCTAATTCGTTCCCAGCAACTACCTGGCCTATATTAATAGATTCACCTAAAAGGTAGGCTTTTCTAGCCCAGTCCTTACTCAATGGTTAGCAAAATAAAAACCCCAGCAATATGAGGAAACAAAACAAAACAAAAAAATCATTAGATTTCTCTATAGTCTTCACTTTTCCCTGATTAATGCTATGTTCCTCATTTTAACCTTTCTGGCTAAGTTCTTAATGGTGAAGTGAAACTAAAAAGAAAGCAAATTGAACTAAAGTCTAGTGCTGAGTCACTGCTCTCCTCCCACTCCTTTCAGCTGTGTCTGTTACAGATAGATGGCTTCAAAATCAGCCTCTGGGGGCTGGTAATTATGGGAGATGTGGCAATGGGACTTAGGGACAGGATAAGTAGTAAAGACTTTTTTTGGGTGGTGGGGGAGGTTTTCTTTAGTTATTAAAGATTCTAAAAAAACCAGAATATTCCTTTTGGGTGAAGAATTCAGGCCCAATTTTCTTGCCCTATGTAGAATTTTGGGTATATAGTAAGATGAGAAGGGATTGTGAGTTACTTAAATCCCATAAGAAAAATGCTGAGAATGAAGTGGCTACATGTGGGAAAGACTTTTTCAGATGAACTGAGTGTAAAACAAATTATTTACTAGTGATCCTTAGCTTAAGTTACTTTGAGTGCAAGCAGCCATATTGTATTAAGGGAGCTTTTGGTATGACTGTAAGATGTGGGTTATAACTGAGCTGAAATTGAACTGCATTTTAAATCTTTATGAGATAGTATTAAAGATTCACTGGTATCAGAATATCTACCATCTGGGCTATTCTCTAGTAGTTGGGAAATGGCTATTTCTTGGAGCCTCCAGGTCTATTTTAACCTGCCATCGGCCGTAACACCTGTTCCCCAGACCATTTTGTGGGCACTAATGTCTTTTCCTGTTCTCATGGTGTTGCACAGGCAGAAAAGAATGAAATCCAGACATCGTGTTCTCCTGCAGGTTTCACATGGTCCTCAAAGCCCCTTCTACTCTAGCAGCAAATCCTCAAGTTAATGCAGCCAACACTGCAATACCAACCTTTGTTTCAGAACATCATCCAACAAAAGGTATTTAGGAATAATACCTCTGATTAATAAAGTATTTTCCTTTACTACCCGTCAGCCTGCAAACCAGTCGGTGACATGAGCCAACTGTGTCTTGGCTGCCCATTGCATCCAGTAATGTATGGCCCCAGTGTGGATAGGGGACCATAACTCACTTGCAGGACTCTGCTGATGTCAGACAGCGCCTGAGCAGTTTATGAACAGCCGCAGAGCCTTGAGAATGAATTACGACTCTGCATTCACTCCTAGGACATCTGTTGTTGTTCAATATAGAGTATACTTTCTGTAAATTAAAAAAAAACCCAACAAACAGCAACAACTGCACTACTTCTTCACCCACTCTTCAGTTTCCAAAATATCTTTTTTTCTGCTTTATTTGAAACCAAGCAGATTCACTCAGAAAAACTGAGGTTTGCCATGCAATTTTCTTGCTAGAGTTGCAGGGCCATCATTCAAGACTATGGTAGCTTTGTAGCACAGGTAAAAGGATGATTTCCCTTTCATGCTTGTGTATGCATAACCATTGACTTTACAAAGCCAAGTTCCAACTAAATCAGTTTAATGTCACTGTTATTTGAGAACTATCTATTCCTTTTGTCTGATCTGAATGTAAAAGTCTCCTGCCATGTCACTTTAATTCTATTTCCATAGTAGGTTCAGTTGCACTGGGGCAAATCTGAAGTCATCTGGTGCATTTTGTTTCTTTACAAGTACAAGTGACTCAAATCCTTGGAGCTATTCCAGTTTTTCAGATTTTGGCCCAGAGAAGCTAGTTACAGCATGTGACATCAAAGAGGCGTTTGTGAAAAACTTTGTTAAATGGTCTATTTATGAACATTTCTGGCCATGTGTCATGTTTTCTGTAGGTTTCCCCCCTCCTCCTATTTTATTACTAGGGACATTTGCCTGAAAACAGACTATTTGTTACTTAGCAAGTTCATTTGCTCCTGCTGCTTATTCCTCACTTGAAGTCACTCCTGTGATTGTGGCATCATAATTAGTTGCTCTGGAGATGATTATGATGTCACAGAGGACTGTGTGTTATATGGCTGCAAGTGATGAATAAGCAGCAGGAGCAGATGATCTCTCAAGCAATAAAGACCATGTCTTTATGAAAATATCCCTGGAAACAGAAAGGCTGAAATTCTATATTAAAGCAATGGAATAGTTTCTAGTGTGTCAACACTTTCTACAAAATAGCAGTGTTTCTTTTAAGGGGGGAATGGTGTTGGAGGGGAGGGGTTGTGCCCTTCCTACCAGCTATGTGCATCACTTTAAAATGACTTCTGAAATGTTTGGCCTTCACTTGTCTCTAGTGAATTACAGAGAGATTGAACGAGTTATACCTATCAATAAAAAGATGATGTATCCTACATAAAACAGCACATCCATTTCTGATGGTCAGTGACCCCCTTTACTACCTCTCAGTCAGCACAGGAAATAGTAAATTATATAGGCGCTGATGCACAACCTAAATACCACCACTGTCCTGCTCCAGCCAGAAGGGTCTTTGCCAAAGGGGTGTCCTGCAGGATAGGCAGGATCTACACACACCCTGCCCTGTACCTGCAGCAGAGGCTACTCACACAGGACACTTCCTCACACAGAAAACTGTCTCCCAACCAGGCACATCAATAGTCTCCTGAAATCTTTCCACTGGCACAGCGCCCTCAACTTTGGAGCTCTTCTTGAGTCTGCTCTGGGTCAAGGAAATAGTTCATCTCACCCCTTTCCTTCTTCACAGTGTTTTATTCTCACCTCTACCTTCTTTCCAGCTGCCTACGATGGACAGGAGGCAGGAAGACTGACTGCAGGTCACTTACATAACAATAACTTACATAATATCTAAAAGAGAGACATCTCTCCCAGACATAGTTGAAGGTAGCATGCCACCTTGTTTGCTTTCTGTTCACCTGGTTTTGACCTACCTGCATACTAGAGTTGCCCTCTCTAATCCTCTAAACCCCATAGGTATAATTTCCAGATAAGACCTTATCTCCATCACAGCATTTCAGTCTTTCCAAGTGTCAAAGCTAATGAATTAGGCATTCCTAAAAAAGTAGGCTTTAATTTATTGTTTAATACATTTTGGTGTTGCTCATTTTATCTGATTGGTTAATCTAACTTAATCTAGTGGGACAAAAAAATCTGCTTGGCGCCACAAAATACAAGGGAATGCTTTTCCTACTCTGACTACAAAGCCTGCTGTTTAATTGTACAAATATTTGTGGCTTTGGCTAAGGTGAGCACTAATTTGTTATTTTAGCAAAAAGCTTCAAATAATTTAGAACATGCTAAGAAAACATTCCCTGCCTTTTTGCAAACAGCGACGTGTTAAATGTTTAAGAGAAACTACCATGCTACTGAAAGGACTTTGCAAGTACACACTTGCAAAAAGAAAAAAAAAAAAAAAAAAGAGGCAAAATTTTCAGTGGTTATTTTCTGGAATGTTGAAAAATACAGCTTGCAAGAACTTGCCTTGTGGGCAGACAGTCTCATTGTGTCCCTAGTTATTTATTTTAATTAGTGTTTTGGGCTTTTTTAACCTCTGACATAGGTTTTTGTTTCAGAGGGCTTTGCCCTTCTAGTCCTCAAGAAGAAAAGTGTCTGCTGCTGCAAAAATAAGAAAGGCAGTGATTGAGCATCTGCACAGTCCTGTCGCCAGGCAAATGGGGACCCACTGAATTCAGATAAATACCCCTGGCTCTTGAGGGGGGGAACTTCAATAAATCTCAGCTTCATCCTGATTACAGACCATGCTGTAAGTGATCGTTTGCAGCAACACTTGGTGAGATCAATAGCCACATGCCAGGAGAGTTTCTCTGGGAGCACTTCCCTTGCTGGGCAGGGTGAGCCAGCAGCACAGTGGCTGCTGCTGGAGGGCAGTGTCAGTGCTGGGAGGCATCGGGGCCGTGACATGCAGTGCAGGCTTCTCCTCTCACCCCTTGCATCAAGTCGTGGAGTTGCAACCCATCTGCCAGGATGCTTTTTGGCAGCCGTGAGGGGCCTCTAGGGAATTCTTCCTGAAATGTTTAAACCCTGGCATAGACTCCAGGCTCAGATATCTCAGAAAACCCATGGCTTTGGGTGCACATGGAATACTCTTTATTTCCCCCCTCACATGTCATGAGCTAAGTGCATGGATTTAAATGCCAGAGTATCTATTGAAAAAAGGAGAAAGGAACAACCACAACAAAAAAAAGAACATGTTAGTAATGGTTAACTACCAGCCTCCAGAGCACACTGGCCACAGTCCAAGCCTTCCCTCAGCAAGGATGAGTGACAGCACTGGTGACAAGTTGCTGCTCTCCTCCTCCAGCCATTACCCTAATGGAGGTGCAACACTTCCACAACTATTGCCTCTCTGGGTGTCAGGCTGCACCACCTTAGCCAAGGTCTAGCAGCACTAGTCCCAGTGCCCCACTCCACTACTGCTGCTCACCTTCCTTGCTACCTGTTACTCTCACTGCCAGGTCCGCCACACAACTCTCTGGGATCCCTGTGCTGCCAGCATGTCCTCCACCAGCCCTTTGTCATGCTGAAATGATTCTTAACAATGTTGCTTTAACTCCCTCTGGCTGGACTTCAGGGCCTCCTTTGCTTCCCTGCTCCCCAAGGTTTCCAACCTGTGGCATCAGGCTGTGGTGATGAGACTCCTAGAGGAGTCTCAGGGGGAGTGAAGGTGTCCAAGCTTTTCACAGAGTCTCCCCTTGCCTCTACTGTGAGCTTTACTAAAAATAACCTGTCTGGAGATTAAACCCATTTTCCTTTCCTTTTCAAGTCTCCAAGAAACAGCAAAAGAGCTCGCCCACCCCTGGGGCCCTGTGGCTTTTTCTGAAGCACGTCACCAGAAACTGCTGCTGTGCTGTGGCCTTGGGCCCCACCTTTCCACTGTAGCTGTTTGTTTGTTTGCTTGTTTTGCCAAAAGCAGATAAAACACACATCAATTTCTTTCTTGAGGGAGAAAAACAAAGAGATTATCAGAATTTCACCATGGCTCATGCCAGCCATATTCAGAAGGAGACATGAGGTGAAGTCTTTAGCTGGCTGGAAGAAGTTGCTGAAAACCTGAGCATGAAGAAGACATTTCTAATGTCTCTCTCTGTGATGCTGGAGGGAAAAACACAGTCTGTGCACTGTTTTCTGGGCTTTCTGCTCAGATCAGCAGCAAGGCTTTAGGTGAAGCAATGGATGGTTGATTAAATATGTTTGAAGCGTATAAACTTCACCCAGCTAAAATGGACATTGAAAGAGCTGGTAGCTACAGAAAGGGGGGAAAAATTAGGAATGACACCCCTCATCAAGAGGGGGACAAAATCACAGATGAAACCACCTCAGGCATTTTAACACCCCCTGGACTGAATGCCTACTAAACTGGGCTATCTGTCACCCAAAAGTAAGAGAATAAGGCCATCAGGTCCACACTTAGAAGAGCTTTGCCTTTGCTTGGCTACAGGTCATACCTATGTGCCTTGTTACTTGCTGTCCTCTGCAGAGTGTGGATGTGCCTGGAAACACTTCAAAGCCATCCCTGACCCAGGACCACAGCAGAAACAATTGCACCAACCTGCATAGATGTTTTGACAGTTTTGAAAACTGTCTATTCACTAATCACTATTCGTCTCAGAGCATGGCAAAATGTAGAACTTTAAACAAATGCCCTCTCCTCAAGAAAAGTTGGGGGGTTTTGTTGCTCCAAGTTAAATAGCGTAAAACAAGGAGGATGTAGGTCCTGTTGATCCCCCCAACTGATTTTTTTTACCTCCTGAAGGACACAGTAACTGCTGAGACTGCGGAAGTATTATCTTGCTTTCAGAGAGCTCTCTGATGAGGAATTCAGTGCTGTAGCTGTGGCACGGCACGAGACACGTGGTTGGGATGTAAAAAAGTGAAAAATAGGGCCCAAAGAGCTAGAATGTCTGTGATGAAGCTCCTCCTTCAGCAAAATGGGAAGTGTTAAAGCTCTGAATATCAATCAGCACTTCCCACAGGCAGTGGGATTCACTGGCAGGATCTGCCAGTGTCTCTGAGACACTGAATCCTTTCCGTAAATGAAAATTGTGACCAACTAGAGGCAAAGCAAATTACTAAGGTAATCAAAAATGAGTGACATTACTCTTGTAAAAGAAATCTACAAAGTAAAATTCACTGTAGGATGTATGAAAACTCCATCAGTTCTTTGTTTTATGTAAATGAATCCCCCAAACACTTGCAAATCACAGAAAATTGTAAAAATGCACCACAGAGTTCAAGTTTACAATTCAATAATAATAGTGTAGAGTATAATAATAATAATGTAATAGCAATAATAATAAACATCCACTGTTTTATTATAACTACAGATTGTGTCTGATTGAAAGTCATTAAAAACGTATGTAAAAATATGGAATAAAAAAAGAAAGTAGTTTTTGCTCTAGCTGTTTATGTATAATACACTTAATCTCTCTAAAACAAATCAGTGGAGAGAGGGGAGGAACAACAGGAAAACCCAAAATAATAAACAAACCATTTTTTAAGACGCGTTATAAAACTCCTGAGATTCAATTGTAAGGGCGCTTTCTCCTAGAAAGATGACAGCAATTATCTTTCTGCAAAGAGGCAGAGGAAAAGAGGGACACTCTCCTGCAGTTCGAAACACTAGCTGTGATTTTCAATCTTCCTTTTTCTCTGTCCTCAAGAAACTCAGTTAAAGGAAGTGGCATGCATTACCAGATACCACCAGAGGAAAAGGTACACAAATTATCCAGTCTTAGTCAATATTAGAGGCACAGAACAAAGCACCATGGCCATTAAAAGGACATCTCACATAATGGTTTTGCCCGTGCTTCACCTGTTCACACTCAGGGGCAGATCAGAGCCCACAAGCTCCTGAATACTTTTAGGGGATCATTACAGAAAGGATCCATGGAAAAGCAATTGATTCTGGATTTCAAGCACATGAACAACTCTTAAACATCGAACCCATTATCTCATATTTCTGATTTAAACAAGACATAAGTGAAAACCAGAGGATACCAACAGATGTGGTTCATGGAATTTAGAATGAGAAGCATGTTCTGAAAGCTAAGAAATTTATAAGGCATATTTCCCAATTTATAGTCCACAACTTTTATATATATGCAAAACAATAAACATTTATCTTGGGTGACAATTCTACAGATTAATACAGACCGAAAAAAATTTCTAATATTCAGCCTTAGTTTTCCATTTCCTATAATTATCCCAGGATTCTAAACTATACCCTAATTATACCCTAGGTATATAATTGATACCCTAGGTACTAGCCTAAAATAATTCTCTCTTGCTGTCTGCACCCATCTAATTCTCCTGGGAAGAAAAGATGTTAATAAAATAGATGAACTATTGTCATTTTTTCCCCAAATCTTTAATAGAAAAGGGAGGACAGCTGAAGGGCAAATGGAGATTCTTACTAATTCTAGCATCTTTTTACACAGCTCTTACCTTTTCCTCCAAGCTTTCATAAGCTTTAGGTCTTTTTCTCCCAGTTCTCACTGCCCTCAATATGTATGCTACTGAACTTAGTCTGGTGTTTATACTTTACTATTATCATGAAAAATAGTGTTTACCCTGTGGACAACATTACAATAGAGATGCTACTCAGCAGCTAGAGAGATCCCACATGAACTGTTCTTTTCTGTCCTCTGGATCTCAAACGAGTGTGAATGGATAGTTTCTTTCTGAATGTGCTATGGTCCAATATGTGGAGTAAGTTTTCTACTAGAAAAAGACTTTTGTGCCTCTCTAGTCAGCCAGATGTTATCTGCAGCTGTAAATAGGGAGAAGTGAGGAGGAGGCTGGAATGGTGTCCTACTAAAACAAACAGATGAATACCTTCCTTGTTCTTCTTCTTGTTTTTCATTTGGTCAATCAGCTCTGCAAAATATGACATTGACACGTTGATCAGTTTCCAGAACAGCTTGTGAATCAATCATTTACTTTTGACCACTCTCAACTATATCTTATCTACACTAGGTCACACAGTTTATCAAACGTATAACTTAAAATAATGGTGATGGTAATTTGGAACTGGCAAATGCAATGCTACGAAAGGTTAAATTTAAATTTCCCTGGGGTCAAAGGTATTTAAGGATAATCTAGACACTGGTTTGAAATACAGCATAGTTAGCTACCAGATGAAAATTATTTTTCTTGCAGCAATTACCATGGTAGTCCCCGAAGGGGTTTGTTATGTTAAAACAGCACTGAGACTCCAGAACTGTTCACAGGCAGGTTTTTAGGCTGCTTTGGAGGGCCTGCTGTTTGCTTTTGTTGGCAAGCATGACCTGTATGTTTATTTTATTCCTTCTTTACTTCACATGGCGAATTTTGTTCTCTGCGTGTATGAGGGGATTACAAGCAATAGATGTTAAAGTTTCTGTTTACCTACAAGGCATGTACAAACAGAGGGCCTGATCCAAACCCCGTTATCATCAGCAGAGTCATCATCTCTGAAAGTCTAGTCGTCTTTTTCAAGGTACCAAATGCAAATATATGTTCTTCAAGCATCACATTTGAAAATTTAAAATATATTCTTTAAGGGGCAAAAAAAGAGGAAACTATCTTTTCTTTAATTTCCCCCTAGTTGGTGGATACTTTTTTAAAGGGCAACATTCTGTTTGACTGAACTTGAGTTTTAAACTTATATGTCATCAAAGATTATACCAAAGTGGTGGCTGGAGATCAGTTTTCCCTGGAATGATTTATGAAGCTGTTTTTTCAGTGCCTCCTAGCACGTGAAAGACAATTCTCTGACCCACTCACCCTTATGGTGTGCGTACTGCTCATAATGTGTATTTTTTGGTGAACATAAAGAATGCAAAACAATGTCAACATCTCATTTGCCAGGAAAAGAAGTAAGAGAAAACCATACAAGAAGAGGGCCAGTCCAACAGCAAGGGTGGAAAAGAAGCACACTATATCATACATGCTATACAGCATGGAAATAAGTCTTCACACGGTGCATGGGAGACCTCATCACACTCCTCTCAAGGGAGTCAGCAGGAGGTAAAGAGTGAAACAGCCTTTGTGTAACATGAGCACATCCTCTAAAGAGCGTATATAGATGGTGAATCTCTCTAAAAACTGATACTTAGCATGCTAAGCAAACAAACAAGCAGCTGAATACATGTAAATTAGATGAATGGCTTGGGTATAGGAGACAGGAACCTCATAAGTCAAATGATTCCCAGCTTCCAGAAGGATTTGCATATAGCATAAGGAGGGACCTTCTGCAGATGCAGGTTTGCTAGCAGGGTGTGTGCCTGGAGAGCTGTGCCTTTGTGGAACTGGCTGATTGGTACAACAAATTAATAGACTGGAGAAAAAAAATCCACTTTCAAAACTTCAAAATGCAAGTTCCTGGATGCAGTGTGTTAATTTTCTGGCCCTGTGTGTTAGTGGGTTGCACTTTTCTGGTTGAAGCACCTTGCTTTCGTGCTCAGATGCTTAAAGTCAGCAATCAAACAGTATTTCCTACCACTGGGAGCTGTGAGAAAGAGACAATTCCTCTGGTTGGGAACTGGAATAGGATGCCAATCATTGCTTGCCTCTGTTGCTCATTTATTAAACGAAAAAAAAATCCCAGTTGTTTGTAAGGTCTTTAGAGTAATAATTGCCCCTAATGTTTGTCAGCACAAGGCCTAGCATGCTAGATGACAGGCCTGCTATGTGACTCTGCTCTGCAGACAGAAATAATAACCTTCAGGAGGAGGGCTTTCTCACTGTACTTTTCTTTTCACAGAGTAGTGAGTTGTACTCTGTTGATGCTGAGTCAAAAACATGCACTTTTCTTCCATATTCATTACTGTGCTATTTGGAAGGCTCAAGGACGTGAAGCGAACTTTAAGCTGAGAAGATGTTAACACAATGTAGACATGAAAATCAGTGTTTCTGCCTCCATCTGTTTTTTGGGTCTCAAAAAACAGAAGTGCCTCTGTAGCACAGTCACTACAGTGACAACTTCTGGGCCCAGTGGGCAGACATTTTTCACATCCTTTTTTTTCAGAAAGACTGCCAATACTGAAACCTTGTCACTGACATTTGTAGTACACTTTTAATTTAACACATCAAGATAAAATTGTTTCAGCCCACTGCCCAGCACTTGCCACCATGACTACTGATCTGAAGCAATGCTCTCAAGCATACAGGAAACTATGACCCCAAGCATGTTTGTCTTTCACATGCTCATTTGATAACCAAGATATAAAATACAGCTCCAGCATGGAGAGAAAAAGAGGGAGGGAAGATTGAGAAGGTGGATGTACAGCTGTTAGGGCATCATGGTGTCATGTCAATCACTTCATAACCTCAAATCTCCATCCTTGCATAGATCAGTGCCTGTTACAAAGAAATGTTCATATCTGAAAATTAATGTACTGCTGTCCAGCTTTTTTTGTGGGATGTTCTCTGGAGGCTTGGAAGCAATCCTGCTGAACTAAGGGACTTCCTCCTTACTCCTCTATCTGACCTGGTTTGCATTGCTGAGAAGTCCTTCAGATCGAGTATAGAGCCTCATCATCATGTTGAGATGTTTTCTATTTGGGCTGTCTTCTGGCACTGTGTCACCTCCACCATGCAGAAGGCCTAATAAAAATGAGAAATTGAATTTGGTTTAAAAAAGGCTCAAAGGTTTTTTTCCAGACCTGCCATCATCACAATATAGGTCAGCCTGAAACTTGCTCTAAATTGTCATAAAAACCATCTGGGACTGAAGCAGTAGGATCAAGTTATCAGTGATTTCACTACCACTCACCTCTGTTCTATGGAGGCGTCATCACAGGGTGGACATAGGAGCCAGAGTGGACATGCAATTTATTACCAGACAAGACAGATGAAGAACAGTTTATAACTTACCAAGTGGTTTCTGCACAATCCTTTGATCTGTTACCCATTCTATTGTTAACACCTGTGCAATGCTCAATAAAACACTCCCACAAGCCCTTTTTGGTATCTCCGATGTGCAGTCTGTTACATTTCCCGTCGATGATGCAGTGCATAACTCATTTAGAGGGGCATGCGAAGTGTTCATGAATGACAAATTAAGATTTAGTTCAAACATCCCTGATGGGGTCTTGGTGCATTTACCGGGTTTATAGATCTGTTTCCTGGGAATGTACCTTATAAAGTTGCATTTGTGGGTTGTTTATTCAATGAACAAAGTGATCCATTATGTTTTTGTCACTTTTAGACATGAATGGAAGGTAGGGAAATGAGTGTTGTAAACACCTCTTCTTTCCAATTTTCACAAGAGTGAAAGTTGAAGTACAGCAAATGGAATAATCTGTTCAAGAATGCAAACTAAAGCAGACGAACACGTAGTCAAGTGCATTTAATTGAGTCCTACCTCTTCCATCCTGGGCATTTGGAGAAACAAAATTTTTCTAAAAATCTTCAGTTGATAAAATGTAGTGTGGGAAAATGGAATACCTAATTTTGAATGGAGAGAAACTAGTTTTATTTTTAGTTATTCCAGGGCTTGTGAATGGTGACTGGAAGAAAAGATTATCCCTCCACCCCTTTCTCTGAGCAATTCTCTGGAATTTCTGTTGCTGTCCAGTGTGGAAGATGGTTTAATGTTTCCAGACCAGAGGGCAAAAAGAACTGTCCATCTCATAAAAGCATCCCATTCTTTATAAACTTCTATTACCATTTTGAATACCAAGTAGGTTCTGATAATGTGCCTTGGGCTTCTGCAAGCATCAAAATCTTCTGATTTTTCTCTACTGCTAGCTAGATTTTTGCTAATACTAAACATCCGTTACTAAACAGTACAGTGGGAAACTAGATTTAATTTGCAATGTCACTGTGAATGTTTGGTTGTTGTTGTTTTTTTTTTTTAACCAGAATGTCATGCACCTCTGTTAGAGCCACTAACCACAACTCCTATGATTTCACTCACAGGCTAGCTATCAAATAATTCTTCAAACTAGAACAAAGAAAAGATTTATTGAAAGTTCTCAGCTCAAGAGAGGGCAGTGAACACAAGCAGGACAAAAAATGAACTAGTGGCTTCTGTGTGGAATTCTGTGTGGAAAAGCAAGACACTTTGTGGAAGTCCAGAGGAAGCTGAGGACAGATCCCTGTTCTTTCACCATTGCTGTGTACCATGTTTCTAAAGAAAAATTCTGTATTTGGACCAATTTTCCATGGATGGCCTCAAGGACTTGAAAATCCTATATATAGTAATTTCTATTGGAGAACCAGAGAAAGACAAAATTTTCCAGGCTCCTTCTTGCCCCACTGAAGGGTAAGAACTTACTCTTGAGTGCTGTGGGAATAAATATGCCTATTTATATACGCAGCACAGGCTGCAGTAGCACTGGGATTGCTCTGAAGGTTGTGTATTTCACATACACTCTGCACTTCAGGCTTGGCAAGATCCAATCATTTTCCCTACTTCCCTTTCCAGCATAGACACAAAATATTCATTGATGTGGGTAAAGATGTGTCAGGAGGCAATGTGTTCATTCCCTCTGCCACAGGGAGTTGTTCTGCAAAGTTGTTAGTCTCTGGTAGCTTAGCTGATTCCTTTCCCTGTGTGTTGCAGGAGCATCCAGAAAAGCTTACAAGATACTTAGGGTAAAACCCTTTCCATTTGCAGCATAATCATGTCTGGCTCAGGCAAATTCACTGGATTTAATGTGGTAAAAAAGAAACTTCCTTTTCTGAGCTCTCACTCTCTCTCAAAACAGATTGATCAATAGAGCAACACAGTAAGAGTGAAGACCTGTTTTCAAAGAGGAAAATATCTTGTGAATAAGCCACTGGCCTGAAACTCAAGAAAATGTCTTTGCTTATCACATGTTTGCTGACAGAGAATCCTTGCAAAATGCTGGATTTCCAAGAACAGATTGCTGAACTCCTACTTTCATCTCAGGAAAACTGCAGCCAATAAATCATAAAACCAGAATTACAGAGACTTTGTTTTGGGGTAAAATCAAAACTAGAATTAAACATTCCACTTTCAGAAGATAAACCTCTAATCCTGGACTATAGAGCCAGTGAGCCATAGCCAATAAATAAATTTCACCACTAAAAATAAAGGGCAAATTATTTGGCCCTATTGAGCTGTCAGACTCTTTCCTTTTTATGCACTTCCTGTAGAGCCCCAGATCCAGAGGGGGCTGTGGTCAGATTGCCCTCATATTCTCTTTACTCTCCTCCAAGCTCCTGACAGTTCAGGCCATCCTCAGGGTGAATGTTTAAGAGCTTTGCTATTGATGAAACTCAAGGGTCAGGTAGCACCAGTCTCATTCCAGACAGTATTGGAATGAAGCATTTTGAAATACCGTGTGCTTCAAATCCTTTCTGCTTCTCATCAAAAGAAAGGTGAAGGACAATAACACTAAAAAGACAAAGGACACAGAAGCCTGTATTTACATAATTTACTCTTCACATAACTTGGAATTTGAATTTGGTCTGCAGTCAGGAAGGATTCTTTCCCTATGTGAAATTGTTCCAGAATTGGGAGGAATTTTGCTTTCCTGATAGTAAGATATAGCTTTTTCCAGAAGTATGTCTTTTAAGAAATGCACTCACAGCTGCTGGTGTACTGGTGATATCCCTGTCCTCTCCTGATCTCCCTTTGTGACACATTACAATTTTGTGGATGTTGCCTTTAAATAAGTAGAGAATATGGAGAAAGACTTTGCAGGTTGTGAAACACAAAATGGGTGTTCTGTGACCACTCGCCAGACAAAATGTCTCCCAGAGGTTCCTGTGACTATGGGGAAATTACGTCCAACATTCCTATGAAGCCTTTAAAAAGAAATTTTGAAATTTAAATATTACTTTGTTTTCCATAATTGCAGCAGGCAGCTGTGATCAACATTCAAGTAGACCAAAGAAAAAGATCTTTCAGTCTTAACATTTTTCCTAACAAGTTAACTATCTGTGACAAATTTCAGATATGTGCTACTCCAGTCCTCTCTATTAGAATTCATTCCATGCTGTGGATTTTAAACTTATGCTGTCAAATTCAGTCATATTGTATTTTACAAGAGATTTGGTGCTTGTTTGCTTCATTCTTAAGTTAGGCTCATTCATTCTTGGAGATAGCCTCTTCCATCAAAAAAGGAAAGGAGTATGAACTTTTTGTAGTAAGGGTCTCTTAGGCATCACTTTGAAGATAGATGCAGCAAGAAATTTAAAATTACATAGGGGAAAAAAAAAGAGTCTTTGACAGTTCTTCTTAGTAAACGAAAATGGCTTGGTTCCAAGTCTGCAAGAATCACGTTTTGAAAGGTTTGTATTTTGAGCTTTCTGTGTTCCAATCCCTCACAAACATGGAGCCCAGAGTGATGATCCACTGCAAAATACTCATTTCTGGGAACATGAAAGATAGGTGTCTCTGATGAAAGTTGTGTGAAACCCAACAACCTTTCCTCCAGTGGAGCAATTGCTTAATATCCTACTAAATTATACTCCTGCCTCTGAGTGCGACTATTAGAAGTGATCCTTAAAGATATTTGGAGACTATGGTTTGCGTGTAAGGCAAACAGATTGCATTTGTAACATTTAACACACAATAACGATAATAAAACACACTGACGTGGGTTTTCTCTGTAAACAGTCTCTTCTGAAGATAGAGCCAGTGAAATGTTTTGAGAACTTTGACATTTATAGCTGTATTTATAATCTCTTTTGGATCATTTCCTCATGGAATCACATGTTTGTGTATTTTAAATTCTCTGGAGAAATAAAAATGTTTAAACAAAATAATGATGTGATAGGCACTTTATGAGGGCCTGTTCAACACGTGCACATGTACAAGCAGGGCTGGGTTTGTTCTGAAGTCAGTGAGTGGGAGTTTTGGAAGTGGATATCAAGGAGAGAGCCTCTTCACTGGAATGATTAAAAAGAGAGGAAAAAAGCAAGTATACCCAGGCCTGCCACAGAAGATGGGACTTACTGTCTGAGAAGTAACATGGCAGTTGCTACGCTTGCTGTACCAATATGAAAAAGAGGTAAAGAGAAAGGAGATACACTTATGTTCATATGCATACATATGCCTCGACATGTGTAAATGAATTCACACTGGCACACATCACATAGGCACTTGTATTAGTGCGTAATTCACAGTAGATAATTTATTTGCCAGTTTTTCTACTAATGGTACATACGTGAGCAGACTGCTTTTTTCTAAATGTGACTCTCATATCACAGAATAAGAGGAGGCTTTTACTGTATAGTGAGAGCAAAGGTATTTACTCTGAATATTTGACTCTGGATGTTCAAATTCTGATTGTGTGTGTTTCCACAAAAATCATGTGGTTTTTTCCTGTTTCTACATCAATGCCATCATAGTAAAAACGAAAAAGTAAAAATATTTCTTTCACAGAAAAAATAAAAAAATGGAGAACTATTTCCAAAAGGAAAGTACAGAGGAATAGGATTTGACTTGTATCAGTTGGGTATATTTTTTCTGGGCACCCTGACCTTACTTAAGGCATCATTCAGCTGCATGGTTAGATTGTCACCCATGTTCCTCAGCCCACAAGAAAGAAATTAGTCATTACAGCAGGAGACTGCCTGCCGAAATTCAGGAAGAAAAAGCCCTGGGAGGCCTGTGCCAGTATTGCCTTCAGCATAGCTATGTTTTCACAACCCAGACCTGTATCGCCTGTAGAGTCTGGTGGAGGGGGATTGAATGCCACATTCCAAGAGCAATCACATATCTCAGTTCTTCCAAAGTGCTAAAAAATTGTATAAGCACAGAGAAGCAAGTTCATTTTTAAACTCAAGCAAACGCTCACCCAGAATGTTTTACAATGCTCAGTTTAGCTTTCTCTTCTATTTTTTTCATATTCAAACAGTATCACAAACGTGTCAGGAGTGTTTCTAAAAAGAAAAGAAGATACAAAGAGCTTGTGAGTCCTGGAAATTTTTTTCTGTGTCAGCTTCAAAATTCTCACCAAAGCTGTGTAAGAAGCTTTCTAGAACAGCACCAGATGCTCAAGTGTCTTCACTAGTTGGAAAATGATAGCAATTCAGGAGCTACACATAGCTCCCATTGAAGTCAGTGATATCAGATCCCCACTGATATAAGGAGTCACTGGATGAAACCCCATCTTTGTTAAATAAGTTTCCCTGTCTTCCAACTAGAGGAAAAAAGGCAGATATGGTTGAAAAGAGAGTCTGTTCCAGAAGGAATACTGAGTTTTTCAAGTCTAATAGATGCTCTTGTAACACAGACTTTTTCTTCTGGGGATTTCACAATACTTGGAAAGAAGGAACTGTTTCCAACTCTTCCCTGAAAAATAAAAAACTCAACTGTTCTTTCTCTCAAATGTTGATTTTGCTCCTATTCCTAGAAGCAAATATATATTTTGTTCTGTGGTATCTAGTGAAACCTAGGAAAACCTCATACAGCAGAGGAAAAGCACACAGATTCTGGGACAAAACACATCATTATTTAGCATATTACCACCCACATATGTCTTAAAAGACAAGAATTGCTTTAGCTCTGGCTTGTGGATGAAGAATTGTCATCAAGAAGTAGTTCAAGGGATGGAATGACTTAAGCAGAGATCTCTGGGGAAGGAAAGAGAAAGCAGAGAGTAGAATGCTAGCATATAAAGCTCCTGTAAATAAAGCACTGACCTTTACTTCTGACACTCTGTTTTAAGTCCAGCCTTCTCTCTTAAGTAAAAGTAGGCAAAGGTTGGTGGAGAGGTTTATTCCCTTGGGACCTATGTCAGGCCCATCAGACATCCCAAGGGAAATGATTTGAAAGGTCACAACATAGCTGCCGGCTATCTTTTAGCTGTGGAAGGGCCTCCAAGCTTCACATATTTATAGAGTCCTCCTGATGATTGAAAACTATCATTTTTGTTGTTTTGACCTCTTAACAAGTACTCATCTGGGTTCCAGACTGTTTAAAGACTAGGGAATTCCATACTGAGCCAGAATGAGCAAGAGGATAGCTTTTGGCAATTGCTTGTCAGCTATATCATGCTAGGAACTTCTTGCAGTCTGTAAAATGAAACCCTATTCCTCCTCTAAACTACTCTGCCGCCCCACTACTTGTATTCAGTTAGTGAAGTTCCCAGTTACCCCTTAGAAAATAGACCCAGAATTTTACAACAGATTAGAAAATCCCACTGTAGTTCTCAGAAAACTGCAGGAACTGTAATCATGTAAACAATGTCTAGGTAAGGAAAGTAATTCCTATGACTCATGGAGACTGTGAGATATTTAATATTTTTAGATGGCACACCACAGGCTTTAAAGGAAGACTTACATATACTGCTATCCACTAAATAAGGTATTTTCTGAATTGTTTTCTATTTCTCACCACGCATCAGATTTCTTTTTTCCCTCACGTATTTCTTTCTTACCATTCTTTCCCCCATTGAGTTCATGTTTCTACATCTTTCTTTTCCTTCTCCTTATCTGTTCATCCACACCAAGGATCTGCCATTATAAATTCCATATTTTTGGCAGAGAGCATGTGGTAGGCTAAAAGAAGATGTGTTCCTTTGTTTTTCTTCTAGCCAGATCTACATGTGCTGAGTGACTCAGAGATCAAAACCCCAAAATACTTCCTATAAGCCACTAAACAGTATACAGTTTTTATTAGAGATGTAAAATGTCTCGGTATTACAAACTTGATTCTCCAACCCCATCTTTGACCAGAAGAAAATATCCCAACCTTTTTTAACCAGAATATATCTACTTAAGTGTATCATAAATGACTGAACTAAGTGAATCAATAAGCAAGGGGAGTTTTCATTTATGGATAGAAAGAACTAATCGGTAGTAATATGATTGTTCTCTGTAGAAAATGGGTAAGGTATGGAGTGCTGCTGTGGAGACGTAGGCAGCATTAGTCACTGTCAATATTCTCAGAGAGTTCTACCCATTGTGATGAAGCTTTATAAATCTTTGTCATGTCTTCAGTGCAATAGACACACAAATCTACTTACAGTTCAGGTAACATATTAACATAAATAGCCAAGTACCAAATAGGATATCTGACAATTTCATTTCAGAGATGGGGGTTAGATTATTAGGTGATATTGTGCTGTATTATTTTCTGGTTTTTTCTTCGATGATCAGTGTATACAAGGAAGAAAAGCTGATTTAACAGATACTCAAAGAAGGCATTAAAAGTAGATTGAACAGTAAAACAATATGTGTCATTTAAATATGAAGATCATGTGTCCCATTTATTAGAGGTGCTACTCACCTGAATCCTTTCTGAATGTTATTCAAATAACAGGCTTTTTCCTTAAAGATATATATAGTATCCAAGCTGATCATAGTCTTATGAGTCAATTCTGGGTCTGATCCTTTCTAGTTGCCAACTGAAACAAATCTATTGACATTACATAAATTCGTACTACCTGATGCTTTGGCCCCTTCTCATCCAGAGCTTGGATGCAGCTGTTTCACTTGTATCTACACCAATCATGTCAATGTCTAGTAACAGATGCTCAAGAGGTATAGGAGAATAACTGGTGTGGTCTAAGCTATTTTTGAGTCATACTGCAGAATTATTAGATTTGGTTCCAATTAGTAACAGTCACAAGTGCTGTAAAAATCCACCTACAGTGTCAGTTAAGGGTTGAGACCAGCCCGTTTTACACTGGCATGTTGATTGGCTAATATTATCTCTTTCTCTCTCCTCTCTCCACCCCTTGTCTTTTCAGGCAATGCTACTCACACCTTAAACGTCATGAAGTGCCATCAATGGGGTACTCATCACTATGAAAAGAAGATGAGCAAGTAAGTCAATAAACTCTTTTCAGAGTATAGTAACTGTCTGGGCCCATCTGTCAATGGCAGACAGTGTATATTTCTGAGTTCCTGCTCATTGTAAAATATTATTTTAGCAGATGTTCCCAGAGACAGAAGGGTTTGATCCACTGTCCCAGCAGGCCTGGGATAAAGACATACAATGATGAAGAAACATGAGCTAAGAAAAGTAAATCTAGGTAGACATTGTGATTGCTTTCTGGGACAGGGGAAGAACAAGCAAAAACAAAAAACAAACAAACAAAAAAGCCCACTCCTCAAATATTTTCTTCATTATGATCCTATAATATTTGAGACCAATGTATTGGGAAGCAACTCTTTGATTCAGGACTTGAACAAGATGCAGTGATAAATAACCAGAGTAATTGTGCATTAGTACATCAAACTGTGTGCATGCAGAAGAGACACGGAGAGAAAAAAAGTGTGCTTGTACAATTATACTTATGCTCAAAAGTAATTATTGAGTGGCCTGCACTCTGGTCTGGAGGACAAAAATAATCATTTATTTTCCCATAAAAATAACAAGGTAATTACTATGTAAACACTGTCTCTACATGGCAATTACTGCAGGCCAGGTTTTGCTCCCCCTATTCATACTGACTACTGCTACCAGGTGAACAGGCCCCCACCTCCTTGTACAACAGCAACAATTTGGAAACTGTGTACTGAGTATGAGTAAAGGTGACAGCCTTGTATAATTAAATGGTCAGTGAGCAATTACTGTATGAGTAAGCATAATGGAACACTGCAAAAGGATCTCTAAGCAGAGGACCAAACAGATTTAAATACTGCATTATTAGAGTCAACCTGTCCTGCTTCCATTGTCAGTAAAAAATTTCCTTGCATTATTTTTTTGTTCCATTTCTATGCATCTTTTAAACAATTCTTGGGTTAAAGAGCAGAACCATAACAAACCCACAGAAGCCAAAGGTGCATGAGAAGGGGTACATTCATCTCCACAATTCTGCTGAGCAGGCACATGTATGCTGGTAGAGTCATCTCTGAGCCCAAGCCAGGCCTGTGCCAGGAGCAGGAGGAGCACTAGCTAGCAGAGGTGGGTGGCATGCAAAATTTTGAATTCCAGTCTGATTTCTGAAAGCTGTTCCAACTGCTATGTGTATTGGTTACCCAGCCACAAGATCAGAATATGTTTATTTTCTTTTTTGTCAGGGATGCTATGAGAGTCAAATCCATTGCTTAAACGTTAAGCACTAAGGACCTGCAGGGACAAGGATGCCATCCAAAGAAAGATTTTTCCTTCTCCTCAGTGATCCCTGTATGTATTCTTTTGAGCTTTTCAATGTTTGTGTAAATAATGTGTCTTTGTTTTTATTTGATTACATCTGAGGATCTCAAAACACTGTGAGAACTTTAATGATCTTGGTGATACTGTTCCTGCTCTTGTTAAAATCAATAGCAACACACCCCTTTGATATTAGTAGTAACACAGTCATGCCACAGGCTTTATAATATGTTGAGGAGGAAGGTATATAGCTCATGTTTTTTCCAGTCAAACCCCCCCCCCCCTCCATGTTTTTACTTAGGAGCAACAGGAATGAAGAAGCTTCTTGGAGATTGATTATGTTGCTACCAAGGCAAGCAGAATTGTACCTCTTGATAACAGTGATATGCCTGAATCACCACCCTCTACTCCCTGTGCTGGGGTATGCAACTGTGGTCAGTTGTCACAGAAGATAAAATGAAGAACCAATAGGCCAAAAATTTCTTAGTACAGAACTGAGACATTATAGTGTTTAATTGACAAACTGTCCTAAAAGGTGTTCGTGTTTTCTGAAGCATTCTGCCACAAGACTGTTGTCAGGCTTATTATAAATGTGACCCACCAGCACCTAATTGGTATTCCAATATCTTTAAGCTGTGACCTAGAAAGAAAGAGCAAAGCAGAAGAAAGCAGAAAAAAAAAAAAAAAAAAAAAAAAAAGAAGAAATCTTGTCATGGTCCTAGAGTGGTAGGGCAAATGGCTGTTCCTATACTGTACATGCATAAACAGCTCTTTCTCAGCTGCGATTTAATGTTGCTATACCTTTGATTGCAATTACATTGAATCACATTGCAACAAATCTTTGTAATGCCAATCCCATCTTTCCACCTCATTGACAGCTCTGGAGATGCATCTGAAATTCATAGTAGCCTCATAGCCTATGGCAAGAGAAATCCATGCTGCTAAAATTTTATTTTAGAATTCAAGCTGGTTTCTCTCAGCCTAGGATGCTCTGGTTTTAATCTTTTGCTGCCTAGCACAGTGTATCAAAATAACCAGCCAATATTGTTAAACTGTCAGGGGTCCTCACTGCCGCTGAATTTTACCAGTATAAATAAATATTGCAACTTAAGGAAAAAAAATCCCTCTGGACAGAATTTTTAACATTAATAGAATTAAGAGGACAGTGAAATTGTAGATAAACTTCAACTTGACAACAGCCTTCTCTTTCCTTTTTCCTTTTTTTTTTTTTTTTTTTTTTTTTACAGAAAGAAAAGGCTTGAGTGGAATATTCAGGCTGATTTACTGCTCAGGCTGATAGGGACTCCAGGCTGGATCCCAAAATTTGAACACCGTTCAAAGGGAGAGATATTTAAAAATCCCAGAAAAAGAGATATTTCCAAATTAATGGCATTGCCCAAATGCCTTGGCTCCTTGCACCCCACCAGGAAGGTTTATTATTTTCTGGTAAAATGTTGCTTGAATGGGGAGTGGTAGTCAGTGATGCGTCAGTGCTGCTCTTTGAAGACATTAAAAAGCTGAATGCACAACAAAGAACAGATGTTCCAGCATGCTTTATTTATGCACCCATCAGCAATCTTCCAATGACCACAAAACACAAGCTTTTTTTTTTTTTTCTTTTTACTCCTCACAATATTATTTTCTGATCAACTCACACTCTATTTTTCCTCCAGCTGAAGTCTTACGTGAATTGTGGTGGGGGGTGTGTGTGCATGCACGCGTTTGTGTGCGGGTGTGTGCCTGTGTGTGTGCCTGTGCCTGTGCATGAGCGTGTGTGTGTGTGTGTGTGTGTTCTTGAAAGTCTGCTTCCATCAAAAGCAGGCTTCTATTGAACTGTCGAACAGGTGTGGATTCTGCAATTAGATCACATTTCAGAGAGAGAGAGACACTGAGGGTAATAATGGCGGTGAATTCTTCATAGTCAGATGCAGCACCATAGCGACCAGTAACAATGAAGAATAATAGGTATTAGTATTAGGGTGATTATTTTTAGTTTATAGAATCATTTGATTGAATACTGCCATAAGGCACCGTTAACGTGTGCACAGCGCTTGCCAGCTGTAGAGCAAACTTGTTTTACTGGCACTTATCTGAAATTCTCATCTCTCCCCCACCCTCTCTGCTCACAATTGGAATGAAAGTAGCGATTAGGAAGTGAGATGTAATGCAGATTAAATGTTATGATGGACTAAGATCCTGATAGGTTATTAAAACTCACTTGCATTTGGTGTTTTAAAGGCAAAGTGTTTGCATATTTTTTCTACCAGTCTACATCTTTTGGAGATGAAACAAAGGGAACATTTTAAAAATCCACTCATAACCAGGAGGCTTTTTAATAGTGAATTTCCAAATTTATTACCTTCCTGTGTGTGTTTTACACCTGTGTGTTGTAAATATATATTAAGTATGGAGCAACTGTGTTACCAGTAACCATGGATCTGATTTAAACAGAGCTAAGGCCTCTGCACTGCAGTGGGCCAGATCCTCAGCTGATGTAACCTGGCATCTCTCCACCGAACTCAGAGGTGCTACATAAAGTTGTACCAACAGAGGATCTGCAGCGAGGGGAGAATGACAGCCTTAATTTGGAATTTCCCTGCATCTGTTGGTATAAATCAGAGGCCTAACATTATTGTCACATAATATTCTGGTGTAGCAGAGGTGCTGTGAATTTTTAAACATAGAGAGAACTGTTGATCTATTGTTCCTCTCCCACCCTCCTCCCTCTCTACTTTCGGCTGGTGTTGTAAGGAATATTGCAGCGTTGGACACCACGGAAAATTCTGATCTTTATTCTTAATAGATCTTGATATAGATGATTTGTTTTCTCTTTACGCACAGAACTTGGTTGTTTAGTGACCTTCAGAAGAAACATAGTTCTTCCCTTGATGTCACCTGACATCATAAATATGCCATTATTCCTTCTGCAATAATAATTGCTATTAACAACAGTAGTAGAAGTAGGAGTATTTGATAATATCAAATAAGCATGCTCATGGCTTCATCAGAGACGTGAATGTTGTAATCTATTTCTTGTAGACTAAGTAAATAAAGACTAAGTCTCACTCAAAGACTTACCATGCACTATGCAAATACCACATTCCAACCTCAGTTCTCTTTTGTTGATAATTAGAATTATTTTTCAGAAACCATTAAAATGATTTTTTTAAAAAAACCTTCAATGTTAGATCATGGTTGCTTTATTTGCATTTGAGCCAAGGAAACAAGAAGGGCGTTAATACTTTTTTCCTTGACATTATGACAGTGTCTATGCAGATGTTGCAAAACCAACTTTTCTGTGTGATTCTGAATTGCAGTCATACTGTGCATTTATTCATCTGATTGAATACTGCCACAAGGCACAGCTAACGTATGTTAGCAGTGCACAGTATGCATAGCCTAGTGCTCTTACTTCACAAAAATGCTAGCAAATACAACAGTGGGTACAAACTAAAAGCCACGCGCTGAATTTTGGCAGAGGTTGGCATAAAAACACCTCCAAAAGTTACATCCTGTGATGCAAATCTCAGTATGCCTTACACAAGTCACAAAAACAGCAACAGGAATCTGTAGCGTGTGTATGCACACATAGCGTGCAGTGACACTGTAATAAAACCACTATTGAAAAGTATTTCACATGTGTCTTAGTTTATTTCTGAATACAAGCCATTCAGGGTTTTTTTTTCCTGTTAATATTTTCTCAGGTTTTTGTTTCAGTGTTTGGGTTGATGGTTTGAAAAGCACAGTGCTAACTCCACTACATTTTTTTTCTTTACACTCCTTAAAAATATGCTATAGTAATTTAATATGCTTTAAAATTTCAATGCTGATGAGGAGTTGCATGCCATTTTTTAGCCCACTGAACAAAAGGCTTACTGAGTCACACATAGCCTATTCAAATAGGAAATGCAGATGCCTGCTAATTTATCTTCTCACATAAATTCCGTTTACCAATCCATACAAGAAATGCCCCCATGTCTTTGTAGTACTGCAACCAGAACGGATGCTGTCACTCAGGGGGGACATGTGACCATTAGTGCCACCACCTTGGGGAGCTCTTTAGCATACTGTCCTCCACTGCTGTAATTAAAACTAACAAGAGCAGTCTACAAAGGAAAATAAGAAAATGCAAAGAAAATGCAAACCTGCATATTACAGCTTGCAGCAAGCTGGAGAAAGAAAGTTGGGGAAACATTCCTTTGCATTCCAAATATGCAGAGGAAAGCCAGATTTCTACCAGAGGTTACCAGTGAGGAGAAAAATAAATACACAGACAAGACAGACCACTCACTACCTAGGAAGATTATTCTCAAACCATTAGTTTAAGAACACATTGGTTAGAGAAAAATACCCATTTCTTAAAGGAAAACAAGGGGAGTGCTTTTGCACTGGGAGGAATAAATAGAATCAAAATTCTAATATTTTTTCCCTTCTGTCAAAAGGGGATGCTAAAGAAGAAATTAGATATCAGAACTAGGGTGGGGCACTTTCCCCTGGGAACAGTTTAGCAACCAAATATACAGTTTGAGGTTGACCACAGCTACCCACATATTTATTTTAAATTCAATGAATAGTTTCAGTTATAGAAAGACTCAAAAATAGAAGATGAAGTGAAAGCTCTTAAGATACACTGCTTTTAAAGGCAGTATTATGCAGTTCTGCTTGGAATATTTTGCTTTGAAATTTAGCAAATGAGAGTTCTAATGGATCAAAAATGCACAAAATAAAGAGATATTTTATCTTGGATTAAAATGAAGCATTTTTTATTTTCCAATTCATACTTTAAAAAGGGAGAACACACCTGCATCTGGTCAACTGAAAATAGATTTTTACTCCTGGTTTTGCAACTCTGCCTCTGAATCAAAACTCAATACTTTGCTTACGATTCGACTTAAAGACACATGTTTGATGCAGCACCTAGACTTTCAGAAATGCCCAACTCCCAGATCTCTTTGACTAAGTGGTTACAGCTTCACATTTGAGAGCAAAGGATGGATGGAAGAGTTGATGGGCATGGGAAGACAAGTGACTGCTTGTGTTTGCCTAGCTTAAGAAAAGACTCAATTCCACTGCCACAGTGAGGAAGGTCTGCAAGGTTGAAAGCAGCAATGGAGCAAGAAGCTTCTAAAAGCTACAGTTCTGCTTAGCTAAGTCTTCAATTTCCACCCTACTCTGTCAAAGCACCTTTGAGATTTGGCAGGGGCACAGTGGTTATGGGATTAGCAGAGAGGGAGTACCTTTGAGAAATGGTGTTTTATATAGAACAGGTGATATTTCTCCTCTAGTGACAGGACACCTAACCCCCATATCTTCTTGTAGACCTAGTTCTTACAGTGGCTTTTCACCACAGGCTGATATATAAAAGCAGATGGATAAGTCTGTAAAGAGTTCACATGGAGGAAATGGAAGCACTTGAAGGATAAATGACTTATGACAGGCACTTAAGATCTTGGCTGATTTAAAGAAACTTGTCAAAAGCCAGATCCCTGAGAACCACTGGGCTGTCATCACTGTCACCATGGCCAAGAGAGTGCTGGGCTTTCAGCACTCTCCAGATCCAATGTGTATATGTTTGGGCAGCAATGTGTATTTACATAGCACAGGGTAGAAGGAAGGCAGCTGAACACCAGCATCCCTTCAGTACCAATGCCTTGTATCAATGTCCAAATAATGTCTCAGTAACCACACAAAAATGCAACTGGTGGTGGTGGTGGAGAAAGGACATGGCTAAGAAGAGAGGGAAGGAGATGGCTGATGAAAGATCAGCAGATCTCATAAGATGGTGTGTTTTCAGCATTATAACATCCTCAAAGTAGTTTAGGGTGGGATCTGGGTGGGATTATGGAACCAGACCTCACTGCAGAGGGTCCCTAAGGAATATGGGGTAAAAGGAGAGATGTATGGGAAGTGCACTACAGCGCAGGTCAGGATGCCTGTGGCCACAATGGAGCTAAGGTTTCACTAGAATTTCACCTCTTTCATTCTTTCTACTATATTTTAAAATAATGCCTTTAAAGAAATAAGCAGAAAGGGTCTCATAATCCTAGAAATAAATGTATTTATTAACTGTTTTGCCTTTTTTTTAATGGAAATGTATGAACGTAGAAAAAAGAGGCTGCCATGATGTTTTCTCTTGATGGAAAATAGCATTGTTTGATAAGGCTCATTGCTTTGCTGGTGCTTAGAAAATTAATTCCTTCTAACTCACAGATGAGTTGACCTTTGGCTGAACCAGTCTGCTGTCATTTTGGGACTCCATTTTTCATTTATTTCAGGACAAATTCTACAATCTTTACTTCTGGTACGGAGTGCTTTCCATCTCATGATGTCCCATCAAAAATATGCTACTTAATGTCAGTAACTGAACTTCCTAGTAGCTATTTAGAGAAAACACTGTTTTTATTGCTAAGCATTTACTTTCTCATTCTAAAACAGATCTGGATACTGGTGTCTACAGACATGCTTGCACTTTATCTACTACCTCTCAAAATAACTTGATGCAAAAATGTGCTCTGTGCCCCAAAGGACTTGTAATTTGAATTGAATATTGAATGCTAGAGGCAAGTCAGAAGAAATAAGCTGAGAAAGGACTGGGTCACAGCAGTGGAGGCATATATCTACTGTTGTGCTACATACAACGTTATTTTGCTCCTACTCAGGTAAAACGTGTGTGCAGGAGGCACCAAAGGGAACAGAAACATGGGAGAGTAATGAAAGTAAGAAAATCTGGTGAAAACAATGTCAAAAGGAAATGATGATGACATCCACCACTGTGAGAAGAATATGCTGTGAAGTCAGATAAAAGAGTTTGCCTGTTTGAAGTCAGAGGTGTTGAGTAAATAGAGGTATGAGATAGAGCGGCAGTAAAACACTTGATAAACAGACAATACAAGCCACCTGGCACTTTAAAATCCTGTTATAATTACATTTATTTCACACTAATAATAAAATATGTAGAAATGATCTATATTATTTAGGCTTCTGATGTATCATTTGCAAAATCATGTAATACCCAAAAAGCTCTGCCATCACCGTGTCATTTGAGCTTTTAGCATCGCCACACATTGTTTTCACAGCTCGCATTATTAATGTGATCATCCCTAACAGCTGTCTCATGAATCAACACAACCTGACTCCCTGGCAATAAAAGTGGTAATCCCGACCTGTCACCATTTCACCATCACCACCACAAATTTGGATATCATGTGCATGGCTGCTGTGCTGGGCAGTGCAGTCTGGCCTGGGGTGCATGCACACCATGTTTGTGATGATGGAAAAGTTCAAATCAATAAATCCATTACAAGGAGACAACAAGGAGGGGATTGCCACAAATGTGTGTGTACTCACATGCAGTGTTCCCCCATCACATTAATTTCCTGTACATGACCACAAAAGTCAAATACCGACAAATGCAGTACAAAAAGAAGGCCTGTGGGCTCCGTGCAATAGATACAGTCTGACACAAAAGTACACTTTTTTTCACTAGCAAAAACTAAACTTAATTCTTAATAAACATGTAGAAATTTAGCTCTGGTTGCTATTTCTAAAATACCATTGCCGGACTCCACAAAACCCTGGATTTTACAAATCTTTTTTGCAGGGAAATGATGAGATACTCAGTGGGGGAAAAAAAAAGGAAATGGAGAAATGTAAGAATTTCTCAGAGTCAGTGGAGAGGCCCCAAGGCAATACAATTTTTTTTTAAATTTGGATGAAGAAAATATGTAAACCTTTTTTTTTTTTTTTTCACACTGAGAGACAGTATGAGTTCTGGGAAAGCAAAAAAATCCAGTCCAAGAATACTCAAAAATTCTGAAGGTGCTTGGGATGAAAATTTTGCTATCTATCCTTAGGATGGAGCATCCTTTATGTCAACTGATGTTGGTTTATTCCATTTCCATACTCAGTCCTCTGTCACTTGCAGAATGAAATAGTAGGTCATCCATACCAAGATTCCAAATTTTATTTATTCAGGAGCAGTTAGGTTTTATGATTTAAGGCTCTTAATGGGTGCTGGAAATTTTTGCAGAAGAAAAATGATTGATGAGCTGTAAGGAAATGTATTGCTTTATAGGCAATTTAGATTTTTTGTGGAAAAGGATCCAAATAATTAATATAATCCCCTACATGTAAAAAAGGGGGTTGAAGTCAAGATATATGGTATCCAAAGGTGTACAAACCTGCATATACTGACAGCTTTGTTCACAAAAAACCCCAAGCCAAGCTGTTTTTACTGCATGAACAGTACCCCAAAGTACCCAGTCCCAAAGAGACACCTTTTATTTTTTCGAAAACAAACAGTGGTGTTTGTTCAACTCTGTAGTAAAAAGAAAGGAAACAAGAGCAGAGCAATGAAGGAAAAATGAGAAGACAGTGGGCTCTCCCTGTCTCATATTACATACTCTCTCTTCCTTTCCTCCTCCCCCCAGCCAGCTAAAGCAACTGGCAGGTGCAGTATTGCTCTGCAGATGGACCAGGAGTGGCACACATACAGTTATATATGCCTGGCACACTCCTATTTCCTGCTTTATGTCACATGCCAGCTAGCCAGGCAGTAGCCAGATTTGAGAGGACATCCCCAACAGTTGTTGTGCATGGAGAGGAACCAGTCTACTGGCAGTGCACTATTAACTCTTCTCCAAAAATAGACTGTGCACTTAAGCCAGGGCAATAATTCTCATTTTCTCCCACTTTTTCACTGTCACTCTTTCTTTGTCTTTCCTGCCTTGTCGTAACTACAGTGGATATCTTTTTGGATGGGACAAGTTGGTGCGAGTGATTCTACAGCACTGAGTTCCTCAAAACTTTATACACGTTTCTTTCTGTTCTTGCTTGACTCCCAGTCCTTAATCAGCTCATTTTAGTTTGGGAGTGGGGAAGAATAAAGGTAGAAGGGGAGACTTAAATTTGCTCATAAACTAACTCACAGATTGCATTTATAGGAGGTTTTGGGCATCTAAAGATGCAACTAGTTATTTGGTAGGATTTACAAAATCATGGATTGAGACTGAAGGATCAAAGTTTGTGTGAATCAGACAGATCTACAGAATCATTGTTTCTAGGAACCTAAGTATTTTGTTAAATCTGGTCTGGTATCATTACAGAAGCACCTATTTTGCTTAAAATCTCATCCAACACTCTTCTTAATTTCTGCCATTTCAAGGGTGGGAAAACTGCTGTTGTGTGCATCTGTGAAAATATTGTGGACTAGGTTGTGCTAACAAAGGTACTGGAAAACCAATGTCACCAGCTCCCTGCTAAGTTCTCCATCCAGTGGAAGCCCTGAGTGGTGGAGAATCATGGACCAGTTCTCACAGCCACTCCACTCCCCACAAAGGATGTAACAAAGAAGAAAGCAAGTGAATCCAGCAGTGATGTTCACTGGCATCCTAAAGAAAACTCAAGTTCCCTTTATGTGGCAGGCACTCTTTGAAAAAATGAGTTCTCTAGACAGATAATATTTTAAGGAAATATCCCACCAAAGCAGGCTTCAGCCAGTCTCAAGGCAGGAGAGATTCTACTCAAAATACTTACTATTACAATTTGGGGGGAAAAAAAAAAAAAGACACAAAAAGTTTGAACATAGCAATAAAAAAAAAGAAGAAAACAACTACAAAATTGGGTTCCCTTAAATCCTGACATTTATCACACCGTGGGATTTACTTTTACTGCAGTATTTAAAGGATTTCCTACTCTTAGACTTGGGAATACTGCAAATAGCACAGTAAATTTAACTACTATGAGCAGTAAATGTCAAGATTTTAATGGTGCCTACTGTATGCCAGTTGGTTAGAGTCACCCATATGTGTTAACATGTAAGATCTGATTCTGCCCTCAGTTATGTCTGTGTAAACCAGGAGTAAAGGCAGTTAATTCAGGTGAATTACCACCACATGAAATCTATGTGAAATCAGAATCCAGGTCTGTATGCAAAATCTTGTTTAGAAGAAAACCATTGGTCTAAATCAGTTCTGTCCAGAAAAAAAAAGAAATCCTTGTTGCAATCAAAGGACTGGGATGGGACATCAGGATCCAACACACAGTTCCCACGCAGGAGTGCTAGTCATGTGGGCAGAGATTGGCCATCACTTGTGTTTCTTGTAGATTTGAAATCCATCAGGGCAGAGCTGATACTCCTTCTGTCAGAGTAAGACCCCACATCTACAAATTATCAATTAGGGTATTAAACAAAAATAAATTATCTTCTTTGTATCCAGAGACTTTTTTTTCCCCATTTCTTCCTTGAGTCTTGCAATACCCCAAACAGCATTATTGTGCTTTAGAGAAGCTCTTCTAACAAACTCTCCTATTTCTTTCTGTAAAGCAGCATAAAGCCATGGAGGATACTGTAATAATTTGGAAACAGGTGCCAGGTTGTTTACACAAAAACAGTTTACACAGGCTGAGGTTCCAGTTGTGAAAAAAGTGTGCTTAACTCTGCTTAAGAGACCAAAACCTTACTGAATGACAGCTCTGTGAAGGCAAAGAATCTTCTTTCATATCAAAAAGGCTCTTTTCAAAAACATCCTCTGAGGCCAACAACAAAGACCAGCCCCTTGCAGTTGACACTTGCAGAGTTGCCATGCAAAGCCACCAGCCCCTTCCTGCAGTCCCATGCACTCTTATATCCTGCTGCCTCTCAAGCCAGCAGCCAGCAGCACACACTCCCTGCAAGGCTTCCTTGAGACAATTCACCACAACAAATGTCCAGTCACAGTAGGTAACAATATGGAAAATCATTCTGAAGTATCTTAAACTTTTAAAACACAATGTGGCTTTTTCAGAGGTATATTTCCTTCTGACATTAAAAAGTAGATGTTAGATGGAATCTTGATATTTGATTCTGAGTAAAGGATTCCAAAGTTTTGGTACAGCTAACCACACTCTCTTAGACAAACCCCACTTTTACTACCCAGTAGAGGTTATTTCAGATCCTTCTATTTTCAGTCTGCCACACACTAAGTACTCATCATTTTATGACACATAGTTACATGGACTAAGATAATGGTAATTATATCTCATACTTCAAAGCAATTACCCGGTGAGGTGAGGAAGGGCTCCTTCTTCCACATTCCACAATAGAGTATTTGCAGCATGGAGTTATTCACCTTTCTGAGATGCATTAGCTATTGGTCAGAGTCAGAAGCAAGATACCAGATTTAATGGATTAAAGGTCTGATCCATTATCACACATCTTATAATTATCCAGAAGCATAAGTCTTTACAGTAATTAATCAGTGAGAGATTAGTGAATATTCCCAGTGGGAAGATACCAGGTCTGAGAAATAAGTGTAGTTTGGTGATGTCCTTAATTAGATATTGACTCATTATCCAGAACACTTGTGGTTTTGGACATGATGGTCACATGCAAATAAAAAAAAAATCCTATTTTCTCTCAGTCCTTAAAAAAAATAAGGTAATTACTCCAGAAATTTACATATGAACTCTAGACACTTTATGTTAGGGGATTCTGTTTTCAGCTTCTCTGTAGGTATGGATGTATTCTTGCAGCCAAAAAATGGAGGGGGTGGTTTGAGCAAGGCAGCTGTTCTGCCACACACCCTCAGAGGAACTTCTAATCAGAGAAAAAGGAGTTGCCAGCCCTGTTATGGGGCCTGGACCAACCTGCCAAAGCATAGAGGGCTGGGGAGCCTCAGTGCCTGTCAAAGAAAATCTGAAGAACCAGGGAAGAGATGACCAACACATGCAAACAAGGAAAAATAATTCCCTGAATTCCTGGCTGCTAAGGTTTTGAAACTCTACATGAACATGCTCTGGGTTTTGTCCCCCTAATTGCCTTCATATCCAGCAGCTGACCTCTGTGAAACACCCTGGTCCTCATGTTCTGAGCACAACAGTCATGCAAGCAGCAGTAATGAGAGCCCAGCAAGACCTTTCTAGTCTCTCTGTAGAGGTGGGTTTTCCTCCTTATTAGTTTCCTGTATACTAACCCCATGCAAGGACTACTGGGTTAACTCAGCTTTGGCTTTCATACTCTCAAGGACTGAGCAGAGAATCATCTCTGTCTATGAACAAATTCACAAAATCCTCTTTTTCACCCCAGCAGGCAGTGCCTATGAGGTGTCATTACTATTAGGTGTAGACATGAAGTACCTGTCCTTTTCACAGAAACAGAGGTGCTCAATCTTTTCTACTAATATCCTACTTCATATTAACTTTATTTGGGATTTTTACACTAGGCAACTCCAAAGGAAACAGGTTTTCATAAGATTTCACAGCCCCTAAGGAGACAGAGAGCTAGAAGTACGTCTCGAGCCTCCTCCACGCCTTGTCTCACTTGCAAAGAAACGGGACAACACTGTGATGAGGTCTGTTAAAGGCTCCCTCAGCTCTTTAGTCGCCTCCTCTCATTCCTGACATTGTGTCCCCTTCTGTGTGCGGCACCATCTCACATTTCCTATACTCCAAATAACTTCTCACTCCTCCTGAAACTCCTTCCTTTGAGGAACCTTCTTTCCTTTTTCTCCTCAACACTCAGCTCATCTCTCTTCCCTCACAGTAAGCTGTGAGCTTACTGGAACAGGGAATATGCTGCATTCTCAAAGTACTCTATAAACATGTTTAATAACAATCTTTTTCAACCCTTGATCTTTCCTGGATGAATCCCACTTAATCCTCACTGAGATTTTTATGAATGGATTTTCCTTACCCTTTGAGCAACATCTTTTTGCTAATATTTTTATGTCAGCAACTAAGTGGGAGATAGACTTTAGCTGCTAAAAATAAAGAATAAAAGACAAAAAACCACTAATTACTCAGATCAAAACAAAATCTGGAGAAGTGAGTCATAACTCAAAAGAAAGGGAAGAATGTCTTGCTTTTCACTGGGAAATGAAAAAAAAACTACAGAGAATTAAATTCTTCTCCTCCTCTTACACTTAGGAGATTATTGTCATCTTTAAGTTAACCAAACTAGATCATACTGCAGCTCTCACTTCTAGGCTGCAAGTAAGAAATGAAACATGTCACTAAAACACATACAAGGAGCAAAACAAGAAAGCCAAACAGCTTGAGCTTTACAAATGAAAGAGATGGAAATGCCACAGTATTAAATAAAAGGAAGAATTCAAAGCAAAGAACACAAACTACTTCTGACTATGTAAAGTCAGTAAGATAGTACAACTGGTAGAAGGCTGGCTGCTTGTACACTGTGCCAGTTACTGAACTAGCATGAACCAAAGAAATTTGTAAATAGATATCTTTTGCTTTGAGCTCTTATTTTAAGAAAAATTTCGGTAGCATGCAAGCTATAAATACTTCTGGATCCATCCTTGATGCAACCACACTGCAGTATTTGGAAATAAGTCTTTTATGCATTATTTAGTGTTTCAACTGTGGAAAAATACTTTCATAGTACAGTAGCTTAAATGTCTGAGATAATGCTCATGGGTCAAGTTCACAGATGATGTGAAGAATGATGTAAGATATATATGAGACTTGCTATATCTTACTCCTTCTGTAGCTTTTCTTAATACAAATCAATGCTTTCTAAATTACTGATCATTGATTTAATAGCCTTTCATATGTATCTGCATGCATTTGGGCAATTGTTTTGCTACCATCAAGTGTATTATCAGGTAGATCTTGTGTCCAAAGCTGGTAAAACATGGTGTGGGATGACTTCAAAGTTGAAAAAATTATCAACACCTGTCCATTAAAACATCAAAAACAATCCATTAAAAAAAAAATCACTTCTATTTATTATTTATTTAAAGGTGTATGGAACCAGTCTCAGGGAGGTGGGCTGAGATTAGCCCCTCAAGGAAAATAGTCCGCATCTCACAGATTGGTGGAGAGGAGGATAACCACAGGCTAAATAAACTCACTTCACACACAACAGCTATACTCATCAGACTAGAACATGGACTACATTTTGTTTGTGGGCTGTTTATACATGGCAGTACTATAGAGAGAAGTCTTTCGGTTGCTGAATCTTAGTCTGCTATGCACTGAGTGCTTTAACTGCTATCATTACAAATGTTTACTCCTTCTCTAATGTATTATCAAATTGCACCAATTTTCATAATAAAACCTTTGCCCCCATATAAATATTTTATTCATGCAAATAACAAAAAGTAGGAAGAATTAAATGGGTTTTTTAAAAAAGAGATTATATACACTGTGAGAGATCAAGGGCATAATCAATTTTTAAAAAAAATGCTTCTGCAACACAGTTTTCACCTGTTGAAACCAGAGTTTGGTGATTTCACTCTGCAATCACAAAACCTATCTTGAAAACTAACTTGGGGGCTGCTTCCACACTGGTAGCTTAAATATCAGGTTTAGATATTCTCCTATCACTGAAAAAATGCATTAGTCCTGATGCCCTCCCTGTTTGTTAAGCTCTGTTAAGGATGCTGGTTTTGTAGCAAAGAATCTCCAATGCTGCTTGAAGGCACAGTGTTCATTCCTGGAAACAGGATGGTCAAAGTCAAAGTTTGGAACTACAGACGAGCTGGTCCAAAAGGAAGGGGTATAAAGACAGTATTCAGATGAAAAGGCCAGCCTCAGAGGAAAGCACTATTAATCATGTTTTGAAAGAGCAGAAAGGCTGAGAGTGAACACTGGCCAATCAGTTATATGGAAAGTAGCTGTATAGGATATACTCTCCAATGCATTAGTGGAGCAACTGAACAGTTGTTTTATTAAATGATATTATGAACTCTCTGATCATAATCACAGCTGCTACTTGTATCCCAGTAGACTAATATGCTCTGTTTTCCCTACTAGGGTACGTTTGGGACAATTGTAGTGGGACACAACATGGGCGGGGAAAATTTGCAGTGAGAAAATGTGCCAGGATTCCACATTTCAAACAATATGTTACCAAACATGATGAAATGAAAAATATACATTAATTTTGAAGTATGTTCTCTATTACAAGCAACTTATTCAAGATGGAGTAGCTTCTTCTCTATATTATGCAACAGATTTGCTCAGTAAAGGCTTTAAAAAAAAAAAAGTGTGGGGGATACATACCCATAAGTAAATGTCCACAGCTGGGTGCCTTGATCTTATTTACACATTCACATGAACACTGGGTAATACAGGTACTTCCAAGAAAGTACAGATTTTGGACAGAGAAAGGACTAGCCTGGTAAAAAAAAGGAGGCCACAGCTGCCATTTGCACCTGCCAAGTCATATTCACATCTCATCATCTGCTAAAGAAAAAGTCACATCCCAACACAGTTCTCCCACACCAATCTCATTGTATTAGGTCCCTTATGTTTCACTAGCTGTTACTGTATGCCCATATTTGTACATTCATGTGTCTAGCTGCAGTAGACATGGATTCTGGATCATTATTAGTTTTGAAAGGGTTTTTAATTTTAGAAAATGCAGTAGCAAAAATATTGTCAGACTCATATTCCAATTTAAATATTAGAATTATGTCTCATTGTCTTTCAGTACAAAAAAATTAGAAGAGATTATGATTTTTTTTAAATGATGCTACTTTTATATGATATTGCAAAGAGAATAAGGCACTTTCCTTTAAACTGATTTCCAAAGCTATATCTGAGATCTATATCTGCTGTTTATGGATCACAACTAACTTTATAGTCATGTATAAACTGTACTTCTGAGTGCTGTAAGAGGTATCCCCTGTCTCACAATAAAAATATTATGGAACATTATATTTCCATATAGTAATGGCACTCTTATTTTACTAGTAGGAAAGGTATTGTACTAATTTAATTGACTAACATAAAAGTCTCACAAGCAAGATCAATATTTTATTTTCTCAACAGTTTTTGTCAATGAAGATTTAATTTCCCATGCAGAGAAGGTGTTTGGATATAAGTGGGGTGTGGTCCTTTCTGTGGAGCCCAGAGGCTTTGACTTTGCCTCCTGCTCCAGTCCCACGAGAGCCTCAAACACCAAAACACAAGTCTAGATGTCAGTAAGTAGAGGATTTATTTGCAACCCTATAATAAACTTATGCCTTGATCCAAAATCATATAAATTCCATATGTTTTATTTTATGCCTGAACTAAAGATTTCTGACAGCTTAGCTATTTTGGTTGGGATGTGAAGATAAGAAAACATAAACAAAATGGAAAAAAAACCCCTTAACCTATTTCACAGGTTGACATCAGAAGACAGAGGCTTCTGCAGAAGGTAAATATTAGCTTAATCTCTGTTGTAAATCTAGAATGGTTGTTTGATCTTTTTTTAAATTGAATGCAAGAATGCAGAAACACATACAAGTTAGCCTAAATACAATAATGTTTAAAGACAATAAAATTAAAGTGCTGCAAATTTGTAATTATAATCCAGAACCATGGCACAATGGACAGATATGTGAACTTTCCCTGAACCTAAAGCCAAGTGCTACTTGAGAGAAATTTTCAGTTGGTCCAGGTCAGCTGCTGATGTTGTATGGAAGCTATTGGCAGTCTGGTGGACAGAGCCAGGTTTCACAATGAACTTCACTTTTGCTCAAAACCCAAACTCCCTGAAAATTCAAAGGATGTAAATTAGAGGCAGAACTTCACAAGTCTCTAATTAGACTATAATCTGTCCACAGAACAGATTTATTTACTGTTCTGTTAATCCTTACAGGCTTCTCATCTACAGGGAAAAAATATCCTTTCCACCTGTACTTAGAGCCTGCTCCAGAAGTGACACCACACAGCACCAGACACAGGTTTTCCAGACTACTGCTGTCATAAGCAGGGAGAAATACTAAAACTCACCAAAGTGCTTTAAAAATAAAGTCAAAGATGTAAACACATCTTGTTTTACAGTGTGAATGAAGAAAATAGTATTCTGAAGCAAGTAAGGTCTGATAAAGTTAGATGGGAAAACTACAGTCACTTTGGTCATTTCAGTGGATTGGCTCCTCTGGAGAAGACACTCCTCCCTGTCAAAAAATGCTAGTGATAAAAAATTATTATAATTATATACATAATTACTTCACACTTATCATTAATATCCAATGCTAATAAAGATGAAGCCTGAATACAATATTAAAATAATGTTGCCATTTGCACTTCAACAGCATATTTGTTTATCATTCCTTTCATTTTAGAACATACTTTGTGACGCTGAAGGTGGAGATGTGACAGGAGAGAAGGAGCAGTAGCTGAAGAGCATCTCCCTTCTCTGCTTTGTGATACTGTGCTGTTTTGGGCTGGAATGGAGTTGGTTCTCTTCATAGCAGCTAGTAAGGGGCCGTGATTTGGATTGTACATGAAACAGAGTTGTTAATGCAGAGATGGTTTTGTTACTGTGAAGCAGTGATAGCCAAGGCCTTCCCTATTCCTCCCCCCACCCAGCAGCAAGGGGGCGGGGGGTGCACAGGGAGCTGAAGGGGACAGAGCCAGGACAGCTGACCCCAAATGGCCAAAATGATGTTTCATGCCATACGTGCCATGCTCAGCAGATAACAGCTGGGGAAAGAAGATGGCAGGGGGCATGCATGGAGTGATGTGTTTGTCTTCCCTTAGACCCCATTTCAGCACAGCCCAGGGTCTGCCAGGCCACAGACCCCGCTGAGCCTGACTCCCCCAGGGGCTGCTGGCCTGGCTGGCCCTGGGCACAGCCCCTTGGCCTGGCAGCCCTGGCAGCACCCTGGCACCCCTGTGCAACTCTCAGTTTGGCGTGTCACCGGTGACCAATGGCAGAACAGACTTGTCCCTTCCAGACCTGATTTTCCTCCCCTGCAATGCACAAGCTTATAGAGCATGTCCAGGGCAAATTCTCCTGAATGAAGCATTTGATTTATGCAGCTACTAAGACACTCACTGGCTCACAACACTATGACTATATAAGTATAGTTAACTAACACCCCTACCTAAAATCTCTGTCTTGCCATTTTTATTCTTCATTTTTATCCTGACACATCACCCTCACATTTTTTCAGGCCAGACAGAGGCATCTGTAAACTACCTTTGAGTTAATATGCACACAGATCCTCAACCTGGCTCTTAAAAACTCTTTATACCTATCCTCAAAGTTGTATTTTTGTATTCTTGGACTTGATAAATAGCATGTGTGGTGAGGTGGGAAAGGTGTTCATAATTTCCAGCTGAAGTATTGCCTGGTGAAGTGTCAGCTTGGGTTACATAACTCATATATAAACAGACTTTTTGTGGCTGGTAGGAGAATAATTGGTTCACCTCTTCTATTCCCTATCTCACACAGCTGCATTGGCCTCTTATTTCATTATTCAGTAAAGCTTGCAATGACCACCACATTCTTTACCAAATAGCCTTTATAACATTAAGAAAAATCTCGGTGATTAAGAAGATAAAGTCAGCATTTAAACCCTAAAAACTCGTTAGGAAGATACAAAGTGTTTATTGGACAACTACATTCTTCTGAGGCTGGTCAAATCTGAATCTCCAAGGACACTACCATGGGAGAAAGGTTAGTGTGGAGCTAACTAGGAAAAATATCCCAGGTGTTTTAGATACTACTGTAATAATAAACCATTACAACTTCCCAGGGGTTGAAGCCAAGAGGATTGCCCTGACAGTAAGGATTTGTTTCTGGACTCTCTCCCATTCTCTCCTGGATGAAGAGTAAAAATTACTCTTCAATGATAAAGAAGTATGCTGTTACTTTCTTTCTGCTTCTCACGTAGTCTTTCATAGGTGTATGACTTTTTTCATTTTTCACAGAGCGTAAAATGAAGGCAATATCTAAATATTGTCTCCTCTTACTGGAGGTATGAAAGCTAGTTAGACAATATGCAGAACATGTTCTGGAGATGAGTAACATTAAGCTCGACTGATATTTGTCTAGATGCAACAGCAATGTCAGTAGCAGTACTGATGGCATGAGAAGGAACATACCTATGTAAAGTACACACATCTGCATCTACACAGACACATTCCTATGGTACTCTGGGTCTCCTCCCTTCAAGAGGGAAGCCTCTCCAGAAGAACAAAGGAGAATTATTTTGTCATTGAATCATCCCTCTGTTACATCTCATTGTACAAGTCTTTTACTAGAATACACTAAAGAATCACTAGGAGACAACTTCTTCAGGGTCTTTGTAAATACTACTCTTTACATTACCTGAATTTAAATCCTAGTAAATTTTCTTACAACCCATGTTAAAAGAGTGGATAGAAAAATATCTCCTTCTGTTAACCTTCAGCTTAAAGCTTAATTCTCTCAAACATTTGAGAGAGAAAAATGAAATTGTACAAATGTCTATGGAATAGGAAATGTAAACAGGAGATGCCTCTGAGGCCAGGCAAATGCATGGAAAACTCCAAAGTTTCCTGCATCATTTTCTTGTACTGAATTGCACATATAGTTTGTAATAGGAAATTATTTTCTCATTCAGATGTCCAATCAAAACTTATATGAAGTCCCCCTATCCCAATTCCCCAATTGCATCATAGAGAGCAATATAATAAGGCCCCATTGACAAAAATATTCCTTGATTGCAAGGATCGTCGATATCCTGAAAATGAGTTTTCACAACACTAGAGGTGCACTTCAGCTCACTTTGCCAGGTGTTTGCATTGCAGTGATAATTTTCAGCACTGTTCTGGCTGCTGAATATGGCCCAAAATTGGAATCACCCCCATAGGAGTATTCAGATTGCATAGAAAAACCCGGGCAAAGAATAGAACAGACTACCTTCACAAAGAACAGAGCAGCACACTCTGAATGCAAGCTGCATCAGAGCAAGCATGCAGGAGTCATTTTTACAGCTTTATAGTACCAGAAGTTTCCATATTGATACACAGGAAAGCTCAGGGAGAATCTCAGAATCAAGTCTCCTCTCTAGTTCAAATCTGTATTTTAGGGGACTCTGGGGTAAACACACACAGTGCCTGTTCCCTTTTCCCTGGGGTGTTTCCACAAATGCTTTGTTCAATCTGAATCTAGCTCTGTTCAGGAGCTCAGTAGTGACTCTCCATCATCCTAAGCAGCTGGTGAGTCCTGGTCTAGAGTTTGCTAATGAAGGAAGATTTCCTCCATTCCTCACTAAAAGCACAGCCTTTCTTTGCTCTTCCTGTGTATACAAAAAGAGAGATAGAGAAACAGGTCAGAGAGAGAGGCTCAGCTCATTATGGTATAGAGGACAGCAGTATCTGACCCCTCACAAAGCTCAGAGGTTCACACAGGCATGTGTGGCACTCCAGATGCTGTGCATGAAGCCACGCAAAGGGGAGTGTTCACACTTGCACTGAGCGCACGCTGCCCATCCAAAAAGCATCACAGATGTGAAAATAGCTGCACACACAGAAGCTACTGCCAGTTCCTTTACTCTGCTCTTCTTTGGTAATCACTGCTTCAGCTGTCCACTGTTTTAAGAGGGTAATGAGAGAGAAGACATTGTCCTAAAGTTAGAGTGAAGAAAGGAAAATCCTGCTTCTGTGTTATGCTGTGAGAACACCAATGAAATTGCTCATATTTGCAATTACTTTAGAGATGACTGTGCCAGTATACCAAAGAAAAAAAATACCACCTAAACAGAGACTTGCTCTTGATATCAATTTATTGACAGAAGGTTGAATTTCTACTTTCTGCTGCCAATTATCCCTTACATAATCAAAATAATTTCTTCTTGATATGCTCATAACTGGTTTAGGCAGTGTTGCCTTCTCCAAAGTCAAGATAACTAAAGGCATACTGATTTCAGGTGTCCTTCCTTCTGGTACCTGGTCTGAGTGATAGCAAGCTTGGTGTTCAGTAGCCACTTTTAGAAGTTTCCAAAAAGTACAAGCTCTCAAGTCGAACAAAGAACAGTTGATGCTAAAAGTACTAGTCACATTTGAAAATGTCAGCCCTTGTATGACAGGCAAACAATGACCATCAGCTACAAATTATCTCTGAGGTTCTTTCTAAAAAGCGTCTTGATGCTAAAAAAAGGCTTTAATTGATCATTACCTATTTTAAGGGAATTGGGTCTTTTCACTCATTTAATACCATTACTCCAATTTTGGCAAAGACTTATTCCCTAGTAAAGGCAAGGAATCTTGGGCTTATTTGAGTAGGCAGCACAAATTCAGACTGCTTCCCATTCCCTAAGGCACAGCTATACTGCTGGTGTATGTCCCCTGCACCAGCTGCAGGAGCACTAATCCTCAAACTGTCAGTGGAACACAGACACCCCAGTGCTGTCCATCCCAAGAGCCCTGCAAGGAGAAGTTTGATCTGACTGGGTCTGCAGATCGCTCGCTCTGGGAGCCATATCCTGTTGCATAATGAAGCAGCACCGTATGTTTATGTACCAGACCTTCCTAAAAAAAGTGAGCATTGCCCTTAATCACTGGTATTTATGATTCATAAAGAAATGGAAGAAATGTGAATAAGGAATATGTGATAAGAACAAAAGATGTCTGTGCCCACTGACATTGTCAGTAGAATCCTGCTGTCATTGCACTCCATTGGGACTGCAGGCCTGGCTTAATGCAGCCTGATTGCAGCTGTGTCTGCTTTGGTTTCCTGAAAGAACTTGCAAGTCTAGCATGGTAACTTGTCATCTGCAAGCCAGGAGTTTTATTCACAGTTTGCTAGAAGCCACATTAAATAGCAACATCAGTCTGGAGATCAGCTTCTGCAGCAATGTTCTTATCCTTAAGCCTGTGCAGATGGGTGATTCCCTGTGTGCTTGCTTTAATGGCTGTGCTGCTGAAGACACTAATATCCTAAGACATATCTCTCCGGGGGGCTCTTGATATGAGAGTAAAATGAAATTTGTGTCCAGTTTGCCAGGGCCTCACCAGTGCCCTAACAGCAGGATGCTGTATTAGAGAGACACTCTTCACAGGTGCACCTTTCACAAAAAGACTGTCAGAAAGACCTGAAACATTGGCATTATTTAACCAAGTTCATAAATAGCAAATTCTCCAAACAACTAGAAATATTTATGCTTCCTATATTCTTGGAGTTCAGAAATCTGCGGCTTTGTTACCAGTGCCGCCTGTGAGGTTATTGAGAAATTAATTCTACTGTCAATGTGTATAGACAGAGCTTTGCTATAAAAATGCACCCAAATACTATGTATTTTGTCTTCCTTTCCTCCCTCCAAGCACTGTGCTAACAATATGACTCTTTACTATCAGAGCAACGTGTGATTATGTAGTGATAAGCAATCCACACTCAATATGCTATCCTATTAGGCAGTGTTAAGTTATTACAGGTCGTATTGCTAAGCTTAAATAAGACCTGACAGAAAAGCTCATTAAAGCTGAAAAATACTCAAATTAAAAAAAAGAACCCTTTTCTTTTCTTCCCTCGAACCTAGACTGAGGTACTTAGCTCAAAGGCCTCTATCACCTTTGTGAGAGAAGCCTCCTGTGACACAGGAGTCCCCCACAGAAGGGCTCTGCAATTCCCAGCATTGGATTAGCACCAGTTGCACGGATCCCTTCCCTTAGCTGACCCTGAAAGGAGTGGGGAGCTAATGTAGTAATCCCTCTTTCAGACCCTTTGGCTTTTATGGTCTCATGAGCAGGCCCCCAATCCCTGGAGCACAGATGACACAGAGAATTTCATTTCATTCTTGCTAAATATAGCACCTTCCCACTCATTTTTTTCCCAGCAGACGAACACAACCTGTAGTGGCTTCTCTGCTTGCTACACATGTCCTACATCCCATAGACCAAATGACAGACTAAAACAGTGATGAAGAAGTTGAAATGCCAACTTATGCCACTCCTGGATTCACTGTTCACTCTAGAGAGAGGACTTCATCCTGTAAGGGAACGTACCTAGTAACCAAAGTTAAATGACAGTATTAAAGCATCCTGTCTTCTGTCCTGGATATTCATCCCTCCGGTGACCTCCCCACAGCATTGGTTTAACATACAGGCAGTTAGGCAATCTCAGAAACAAAACCCCCCAAAAAACTATGGCTCACTCCCATTCCCAATTGTCTTTACCACATTGATTTAAATAGAAAATTCAACATTAGGACTGGTGAACCGATTACATTACTCCTTTTCATTGGGTAAAACTTTCACTCATTTTAATTCAGTGTAGCTGTGGTCCACAAAAGCTACTGAAACCATTGTGTTATTCTGCAGCATTTGGTCTTCACTACAAAGTGCAAAGGAGTCCTAGTGATACATCCAGTAATGTGTCTTCATCTCACAAAGTGCTTTAAGCTCCTGGTGAATGATAAGCAACTAAGTAATCCAAATCAAGTCATCAGGATTAGGCAAATGCCTAAAGTTAAGCACAAATGTGTTTTTCAAGATTGAGGCTCAGGGGAATGTAGCATTGTTGTTCGCATGTTCAATATAAAGCATAAAAAGAAAATCTGGATTTTTAAAATCCCTTTTGATATTTTTGAAGTATGTTGGTATCTTGGCTTACTGAAGTCAGAAGTATGTTGGATGTGGATGGGAGAGGATTTTCAACCTAGTGGTGCACACAAGTCACTGGTTAGTCCAGAGGACTAGGGAAGATTAGGGAGGCTCTAATGACAGCAGCAATGGAGTCCTATGTCCTGGGTATTTTTCCCAGCAGATAAACAGTTACCCTAACAAGTACAATCACTGTCATCAGTGAGGAGTCCTGTTAAGCCTAACACCTTCATCCCAAAAGTAACCAACATAATTAAGCACCCTTAAATAACATCACACCCTCCCCCTTTCTAGTTTGGTCTGTAAAAGGTATCTCCATGCAAGGAGATAAGTCTTCAGAAAATCCTACTCAGCAGCTTGTTCTCCATTACCTAAAAAGGAACCCAGTAGATCTCATATGGCCCAGGCAGGATGTTTTCTGGAAAAAAAAAAAAAAAAAAAAAAAAGCCTTTGAACTCCTTTAGGCACTGACAAACAGACATTTCTTGCCCACATGTTTTTTGCAGGGTCTGAGAGAAAAGCATGACATGCCTAATATACTCCGTGTTGTCTGGTGTCATCTTTACTCCCTAAGTGATTTCAGAGCCATTCCTTACACTGAGCATCCAGAAGACAAAGAAAAGGGTACCAGGACTCTAAAGTGGTCATGGGAATTTCTACAGGTACAGATTTCCAAAAATACCAAAGGCTGCTACTTACTTGAGCACAGTGGGGGAAACAGTGAGGAGAACCCTGCATTAAAACAAAAGATCCTTATCTGTATTGTCTGCCTTTCCCCCAGACTGTCAGTGTCAGTCCCATCAGAGACTGCCCAAGATATCAACAGCCCTGTGCAGAGCAAAACAGTGGCTGTGAGAGAAAGAGACTTGAAGGAACATGCCTTGAAAGAAGGGCAGTCAGGACAGTTTCTCAACAACAAAACTGCTTCTATTTTGGATGAATGCTCAGAGCCCAAAAGCTTCATCTTCAAGAAACACTGATCCCTTATCCCTCTCTCAGAAAGCACTTGAGAATATTACTTTTCCCATCATTTCCACTGTGAAATGTAGATATATCTTGAGTGGATAGAATGGTAAGAGCAAGAAGGGAGAGTTTTTCTTATCCCAACCAACACATCTATTACAATGCCTTTGTTAGAAGGTGTTTTTCCATGAGAAAGGATTTTTATGACATTAATGGCAAAAATTATGGGGATTTTCTGCCTTCACCCATCTTGGCTGGTTTTGACAACAGTCAAAAATAAGCCAATAATCAGAATAAGGTACTTGGATATTCCAGAGAACCAGGCAGCTGGAAAACTCCAAATTTGTTAAAGTCAGGAATGTAAAGCTATACCATGATGCTCTGGTATTGTTTGGTTTC